>CM077312.1:32730000-35130000 GCA_039655065.1 Glossophaga mutica
TTTAAAAAGTACTACAATATAAAAATATTAAAAAAATTTGACAGATGCCACCACTGGTAATTCTGTCTATATGTTGTTTTATTGATTACCTTAGTTCCATACACAATTATATTCAACTCATTGTTTCAACAGTCATTATTATGTTAAACAAGCACAAGCATTGTCCACGGTGCTGGAGATATACAAATAAATAAAGTCTCATCTATTCCCTGATGCTATTGAAGAAATTATTAAAATTTCATGGTGACTGTTATGATAGTCACCATGAAGGTATAATATAAATAGTTCAAAAATAATTTTTTAAATAAATATAATTTTAATATGAAATTTAAGGTAAGACAATCATTTTTGTTTCAGCAGTAAAATATATCCACTGACCAGAGATTCCTCCTGTGATTTGAGTGGCAGCTTATTTTACAGAAATGCAAAGGAAGCAAAGGGGTTTATGCTGTCAGGGTTTTATGTAAGAAATCTACACATTTGAAAGACTAGTGTCAGGCCTAAGATGTTTGTTTGCTTGAACCGTACAAAATTTAACTTGTAACTCAGATTCATTTTTTTCCACTTGGAAAGTTCAATCAGATACTAGAATTAAGTCTTCATGTACTGAAATGAAAATTTGCTCTCTCTTAATAGAATTAGTAATGTTCACATAAAAGAAAGATGATGATTCCATTATTGTTCAGGTCAGAAACCAGCCCAAAGTTGTGATAAAATGGCCTGAATGCCAATATGATTCACCATTGATTTTTCTTAAAGCCAGTAGCAAAGAAAATTAAAAATAATGGGGGAAAAAGGGGGAGGGTCATCAGGAAACATATATAAAGGACATACAGACAAAGCCAAAAGGTGGTAGGATCAAGGGTGGGAGATAAGGATGTCTGGGGATAGTGGTAATGATGGGAGGGAAATGGAGACAACTATACTTGAACAACAAGAAAAAAGAGAAAAAAATGAAAATTTTGATGTAGTTCCTATTATAAAATTCTCACTAAATATTATTGCTGACACAGGTCATAGGTAGATTGACACTATTTGTTTCAAAGTATCAAAATGCCTAAACTTGTTCAGCAAGTTATGAATATAAAACTTACACTTACACCGATATAAGTAAAATCTATCATATATTTTTCTCATAACTGTACTTGAATAAGCAATAATAAATTACAAAATTTAACAAAATTTTGATTCCTTTGCTCATCAGTTATACAAGTAAAATTACTGAAATAAGCTGGCTTTCTTCCAGCTATTAATAAAGTATCCCTTTCATAGATGCT
The DNA here is from genome assembly GCA_039655065.1 of Glossophaga mutica. Classification (NCBI taxonomy): domain Eukaryota; kingdom Metazoa; phylum Chordata; class Mammalia; order Chiroptera; family Phyllostomidae; genus Glossophaga; species Glossophaga mutica. The sequence continues at coordinate 32,731,278 of CM077312.1, forward strand.
TTTGTATATGATCAGGTAGAAGAATCAAATATTACCAAAAATATGTCAAGATTATTTTGAGAATAAAAGTGTCATGGATCAAAAGAATAATTGATGTTGCCTTTGGGAACTCCACTTATGAATATTATTACAGAATTTCGAAAGAAGTATTTTTTGTAAATAGATTAACAAAAACATAACTAAAATTCACTGATCTGCGTGCAAAAACCAATGCATGGAGAGATACATGTTTTTCTAATTCTAAATCTATAATATCTTTATATGTCCATCCCCTAAAGCTATTTTGTAATTTACTGGTATTTCTGTAAATGGAAATGTATTTTATAAAGCTTTACTCCAATTGGTCTAAATTCAGTAATTTTTTAGTTCTCATTCATTTATGAGTTGTAGATTTATTTCATCATATACATTCTAATGTACAAAACATAAAGAAAAAAGCTATATTTTAGCCTTTTATTAACTATGGAACATAATAATATCACTATTTCAGCTTGTTTTTAATCTATCTATTTATTTATTTGTTTATTTATTTATGTATTTATTTTTTGCATAAGATTTGTGCTCTCGGAAACAGACTGCTCAATGATTTTCATTGTATTGTTTAGTTCTCCATACATGTAGAACACATTTGCTGTTCTCAACAACTGCATTTCTGCATATTTAAAAAGGAGTTTCTAACTCCTACTTATACTGAATACTTGTTCAAATAGCCATGCAATTCAATATGAATCAGTTATACTTAAAGAGGAAACTGTTTCACAAGCTAGCAAACCCTAGAAAGTACTAGTATCTGTTCTGGTCATATAATTTCCACTGATACAATTCATCCTGTATGAATGCTGCCACATTTTTGTAATAGTGGATTTAGTTGTGAAACTGTTGAGAAAAAATTTATGTTTCTATATAACTAGGGATTACTAATTATTTATATTTATGTATGTTTCTGTATGTATATACTAATCTATATTTATACATAATAGACTATTTGAATAGCCATCTCTAAATTCTTCATCCAAAAAGTGAGAGTTGTCAAAATGTTATGTGTAAATCCACCTCTCATCTTCATTTACATTCCAACAAAGAGGTCCTAATAAGTAAATCCAAGACAGAAAAGGCAATGAATAATCTTAGGAAGGAATATGTGCTTAATATAGATATTACTATTATTTGAGTCCTTTGGACAGATAAGTGCAAAAAAATTAAACTGGACCACCTTCTTATATCATATGCAAGAATAAACCTAAAATGGATTAAAGACTTAAGTATAAATTTTGAAACATAAAAGTCCTAGAAGAAAACACAGGCAGTGAAATCTAAGAAATTCTCATAACAATATTTTTTATGATATATCTTTTTGGCCAAGGGAAACAAAAGAAAAAAAACAAACAAATGGGATTACATCAAACTAAAACCTTTTTGCACAGCAAAGGGAACTGTCTATAAAATGAAAAGACAACCCACTGAATGGAAGAACATATTCATTGATATATCTGAAAAGGGGTTAATATCCAAAATTTATGAAGAACTTAGAAAACTCAACACCAAAAAAATAAACAATCCAATTAAAAAAAATAGGCAAAAGACCTTAATAGACACTTCACCAAACGGGATATACCGATGGCCAATAGACATATGAAAAGATGCTCAATGTCATTAATCATCAGAGAAATGCAAATTAAAACCAAATTGAAATACCAGTTCACACCTGTCAGAATCTCTATCTATAAATCAACAAGCAACAAACTTTGGGCAAGGTGTGTAGAAAAGGGAACTCTAGTGCAGTGTTGGTGGGAATACAGGTTGGTGCAGCCATTATGGAAAGAAATACAGAGTTACCACAAAAAATTAAAAATGAAACTGCTTTTTGAGTCAGTGATTCCACTTTTGGGGATTTATCTGGAAAATAAAAAACAATGAAACACTAATTTGAAACATGGATGTGTCCCTATGTTTATTGCACTGTTATTTATAACAGCCAAGATTTAGAAACACACTGTTTCTTAGGTGTGTGATTATTCCATAAAATGAAGGAAGATTGAAATTAGGTTGGATGAAGTTTTTAGCAACAGGTATAGACTATTTTTAAAACTTTACCTCTTATAATAAGACCACTCACAGTATTTGAGTGGCTGATACAACACACCCTTCATACTTCTACTGATACGTGACGTCTAATACAGCTGCACCTACACGTACTGATACACACATCAGTCCGATGACCTTCACAAAAAAGGAAATGATTTGTTCTCATTTATTTGAAACTAAATTATATTATATTTATGAAAGATTTACCAGTATTTAAAGACAAACTTAAATTAATAAATTTAATCCTATTAAGTATAAAAGTGTTCCCCAGAAAGAATAAAATTATATGTAGGTCTAAATGAATTTGCATTTCATAAACAAAGATTTGTTATACCAATTTTGGATGGGGGCCTATACTTAAATATTCTGTGGCCAAGTATCAAATTCAATGTGTTTCACCTGTGCATTTTATTTACTCTAAACGTACATCCTTAAATAGACACTGAAAGGGTATACATTTCTGAGACAGAAAACCTCCCATCGGGTATGATTAAGTCAATAAGTATTGCTAAAAAAGCATTACAGTTCACCACTGAAGTTCTTTTGTTAGACCATGAAAGCACTTTAATGTCCTTCTCCAATTATAATTATTTATTACTGTTGATCAATTCATAGGCATTATTATGCAAACTACTTTAGACAGGTTGTCTAAATTAATACATTAGTTCACTTAAGTACCAAGAGAAAACCTTAGACCACATGGTTACTGTTTCAAACAATTAAATACTAATGGATAGGTTTTCAAAGAAGATTCTAAAAGAACTCAAATAAAAATCTAGTGAATTCAAACAGAAAATTAATATGCTGTTCATATGTCAATAAATATTTAATTGTATTGTATCTATGAATTATGGGCCATGAAACTCAGTAAGCCTATTTGCCTAAATTCTAAAAAAGGCACTTGAAAATTTTAAATTTTGCTTTCTTATTTCAATCAAGTTGAAAAGAATAACATATCTGATAATAGAAAGTAATACAATTCTCTTTTGACTTTAAGTAATTGAAAATGTAATTTACAAACAAATATTCCAGTAAAATGGGATCATTGTGCTATAAAAAATGAAAATGAAGCACATGTAGGTGTGACCAGCATATTTTCTCCAGACAAGAGCTTCGGCAGCCTAGAAGCTGAAGGCCAGGATTCAAATGGGACGGTGTCTATTAGATCAACATATGGGTGGAAGAAGGGGCTGCTATCGAATCCTGCCACAGCTATCTTTTATGTAATTCAGTATAACATTATTAAACAATGGTTTTACATTTCTGGAGTTTGTTTTAAGAATAGCCTATCTTTTTTTAGAACTTATGAAAATTTCTTATTTTGGACACTTTACAAACATTCATTTTATTATTGTATGAGTTTAATATACGTTTTGTATAGGTGGTAATAATTGAGACATACCATCTAATTTCCATTTTTGAAAGACACCTCTTGATGGATCTGAGAAAATAGGGGCATTGTGTGCTATATAATCTATTTCAAGGAATTTCTCACTGCAGCACAAAATCATCCCTTTCAACTTTATCTCTACCATCATTTTGCAAAGCAGTACACATTTGTGTCATGCAGGTGAACTTAAAACATATCTATACCCAAATATTATCTCACTCCCAGATATTCTGATCTCATTAATTTGGTGGCAGGATCCAAGCTATAGTATTTTTCAAGCTCCCAGGTGATTGCACTGTGCAACTAAATTTAAGAAAAACTGAATTACCTCAAGAAAAATAGATTATTGCCATCTGTTATTTTTAAACCATAGATTTTGGGTAGCCATTAATTTGTAGTGTTGTAATTGACAAAAATATTTTTGATAAGGTATTTGTGTTTTACCAACAACATTTTATTGCTCTAATAGCATTTACTAAAATGTGGATGTATACAGGTTTGTAAAGTTTAGTAGATAAGTTCTGTCTCGGTATGGACATATATAAACTAAATTTTGTCTTTCCATCTGGGATATGGAATGATACGATAAGAGAAAGTGAGCTGATATACATGGGGTATGGTCTGAATGGCAATTCTCTAAGGCAACATGCCTCTTGGAAAAAGACTTTGCCAAGAAATTTTATACTTAGAAGAGCTCTGCCTTTATTAGCTTAGTGATGTTCATTAAAACTCATTCTCCATTGTATCATTTTTGTGAAATTAAGTCATCTGTGTTTTAATATGCTATTTTTTGTTTTACTTTCTCACCTCATTAATCCCTGAGAAATATTTCTAAACTCATTTATAGTTATTTTCTTACTGAAAACTTGTTTATGTCTTTATAAGAGAACACTCATATACTGTACCATTCATCCCCGATGAAAATATATTCAACTCTGTACATACATTTTTTTTCCATATACAAAATTACACCATCATACCTGACTTAGTATAAATGTCCAACCTATCTATATTACATATATTTTAGGTAAAACTATGCCATTTATTTTTCCCTGCTCTTAAATTCTCTCACTCCCTGGAAAATAGGTTATTTTAAATCATTTACTGAGTTGTTATACAAGCTAAAAACTTCTAACTAGAAGACAGCATGCCTATGAAAATGTTATAGTTAATTTATATACAAAGTGTGAAATTTGTTAGTATCCCACCAACATTTAAATGTTCTTAACAAATGAAATATTTTCCTGAAACAGTGGTAATGCTCACAAAAAAACCCCATAAAGTGATGCTATTATTACTCTTTCTTCAACTCAAAACAAAATAAAACAAACAAGCAAAAACCTCCATCTCAAAAATTATTGCTCTCGTCACTTTACACAGAAATGCTAACTCAATCTCATTCTTGTATACATTATATTTTTATTGTTGTTGTTGTTGTTATCATTATTATTACTTGCCTAAACTGATGTTCTAGAGAGACAAGAAGAATTTTACTTGGCTGGATGGTAAAATTATTGCTGGAAAAAAAGCAATAAACATCTGGTATCATTTTCGTCTCCTATGCTCTGAAAATGTTTGGTATTAGAATGTTAGTGAGTCTCACTATAACTGACAAAAAAAAGCAATATACAGGTTTTTTGTGTACATTAAATGAAAATGTATGAGAAGAATATATTATATACCTTGCTGTTTAAAAGAAAGCAGGGATCAATAGACACAAGTATTAACTGTAAGTGCTTTAATGATTGTACACAGCATTGTACACATTGAAAATTGATTACTTTAATTAAGGAAATCACAATTAAATTGATATTAGGGAGGATTTTCACAATTAAGGATTAGGAATATGAATTCCTCAATGACAGTTAAAAGAACATCTTTTCAGATACTTTTCTAATGTAATCTAAAATTGGTAGACATTTTTCCTTGGGTTGATTTTGATCAATTTTAATTAAGTCAATAGATCAAGTGATAGTAACTCTGTTCCCTGTAGATACGTCTTAGGAACTGGAACCCACAGGTCAGGCCCCTCTGGTTCCTCTGTGTTTTAGCTTGTGTTATACAAGCCATAGCTATGAACGGTTTTATGAAATTTTCTTTTGTAGAATAAATAAAATGCACTCACTCCTGCTAATCTAAATTTTGCAGAGCAGGCACACACAATTTACATCAGGTTCATTGCTGGCTCTCAGGATTGTACTTCAGCAGAGCAAGCCCACAGGTAATTCTGATAGTCTCATCTCTCATGTTTCCCTTCCTCCAAGCGAGCTGATGTTCACTGCTTCATTGCATTATTACCTGAGGAAATACAAAACTAAACATGTGTGTGATGGAAATAGAGATAAAGAAGCACACATGGAATGAAGTGCACTTACATCAGTATTTTATCAAATATGAAATATCCATTGTTCCATATCAATTTGTCACCAGGACAAAAAAATTGTTAAATGTATGAGAAGTTTTATATTATTAAATCATTGTAAATAAAGTAGTATCTATCCCCCTGACATTTTGTATGAAATGGAAACACAATTTGTATGAAATTATCATGATAAATACATTGACTATCTAAAGTGTAAAAAATGAGAAATATTACTCAAATAATCATTGATTCAAACTATTTAAGAAAATGATAAAAGGTAAATATGTAGAGAGAACTAAATAAAATAGTGATGTTAATATTAAATTCAGGAGTGAGCCGTAAAGCCCTGGAGTGTAAGCCAGACTAAAATCTAGTTTTCAGAAGTAAGAGTTTAGTCTCTTGGAATTAGAAGTAACTAGAGGGAACAAAGCAATGCATTATTTTTTTATTTATATTTATTTATTTTTTTGTCCCTGAGAACTCAAACTGAGCTCAATTTTTCTTAGGCGTCAAAGTGAGGAAAAGGTTCACCTGCTAGAGGTTGGGAATTTTTTGATGTCAGATCACTCCACAGGACATTGCATTATATGTAGAACATAATGTGAGACTTCAAAAAGACAACCCTAACTACCTTAAAAAAAGCCCTCACTGTTTAGTTTATGCACCATTTCTCAAGGAAAGTTACTTTTAATATAGTGTGTATCCATTAAAATTAATCTAAATGAAAAAAAGTTTCTTAAACACATCCCTTGAAGATACAATAATTTAAATTTTCTCAATCTTAATGTGAATGCTCTAGCTCTGACTACTAACACCTCCTCTTCTGTCATTGAATGCCTATTTAACATACTAGGTGCCATTTCCATTGAATGCTAAGTAACTGAACATTTCCACGTAGAAATTTTCCAATTGCTTTTGGCATGGTGTACAAGTGATACAATTGATTCTGATGACTAAAATAACAACATTTCCTCCGGGAGAATTAGTAGGAACATGGAGGGAAGAGAAGTTGCCCCAAGACTAAATTAGACTTTTTCAATTCCCTATAATTCGGACACTAGAAATGAATTACTGTTGAGAAGCAGTATCTATCCCCATGACGATGTCTTTTTTCCTGCACTAGCATCACTTACTGTGTGTTCTCCATGAGAGGTAACCATTTCCTGAACAATAGAAATTACAACTTCCCTGCCTACTCTCACCAAGGCTTTATATATGCATATCAATATTTGGAAAAACAGCACGATTTTATGACACACATTTTGTCAAGCAGGTGTTTGGCCCTGCCTTCACTTTGAGCCTATTTCACCCTCACTTAGTAGTCTATTCACATTGATCCACAAGAGCCAGCTCCAACCTCCCTTTCAGGAAAGCATTTCTGGGCCTTACAAGCCAAGTGATTGTGTACTACTTAATTCATTTATTTTATAGGATTCATTATGTAAACAAATATTTGCCCATTTTTCTTGTCCTTCATGCAACATGCTCCTTGATGCTAGGGATCATAGTTATTTACAAACAACATCTTCCAGAGAGCCTGGCACAGGGTAGCCCCTGAATGAATAGGCGCATACACGAATGAAAACATTATGTAGTATGTCCAAAAGTCTAACTTTCAAAATAAACTACCCTACACTATCACCCATGTTTCCTAGAATATGAACTAGGATTCCAGTTTGAAATGTAGGAACTATTCTATAAATTTTTCAAAATTCTTGGTTGAATTTAAGCAAAATCTTTCAAGCTATATGTCTCTCTACCTGTTTCCCTAGATTTTATGAGTAAAAATGAGTCAGTTTCAAGTAGCATATTAATTAATGTTTAATATGTAGATAATCTATGGGAATTTAATAAAATGATTCCCAATTTTATATTTCAAAAAAATACAATTTTCATAAAATCACTGACATTAAGTAGTCAAAATGTGTAATGATTGTGCACAGAGTCACAAAAGAAAATTAATTTTTGTCATGAAAACGAGATGACCAAGTGAAAGATTATTGCTGACAAAATTTGAATCTTTAAAATAAGATTAATAGGAATGTAGAAGAGTATGAAATAAAAGGCACATACCATTATTTTGATAAATGCACATGTAGCTTATATGTACAGTAATATGTTTCAACTAATAGAGCTACTTTTTTCAGTCAGAGGAGAGGGTGGGATGGGTGGAGATGGGAAAAGTGATAAAAGGAAACAATTGTAATAGCATAAGCAATAAAAAATTAAAAGCATCATAATGAGTTATTCAAGTTACATTCTATTATTTCAACAAAATCAATGTTATATTTATTATTAATGGCAATGTTTTAAAATATACAGAAATTTTTTATATAAGGGAAAGAGTAATATGACATAACTATAAAAAATGAGTGTTACCTAGTGAGTTTGTATTTTAGTATTCTTTGAGGATATTGAAGATGGCCAGACTATTTATACAATTTTCATTATCTAAAAATGCCTAAAAAGGTATCACAATTCTGCCAAGATGGAGGATTATCTAAATCTATTGACATTCTTCCCCAATATTAATCCTGGAGAAAAATTTAGAAGCAGAAAGCATTATATATTTAACATAAAAATGTAAAAACGACAGTAGCCAAAGCGAGAAATCTTTGGGGCTTCTGTAGGGTATTATGAATTGATACACATGTAAATGGTGTAGCTTGAGATAGAGGATACCAATACAACAATGAGAGAAAAGGAAACAAATTTCAAATACTCTTTATTGCTCCTTTCCCAATCAACTGAGATAGAAGTAAAATTTGCTGAGGTAAGGACCCTTTTAGCTTTCTTCTCCACACACTCACTATCTAACCTTCCCAAACTGGGCCAGGTGAATCTCTATTACCCAGTGCTGGCTGCTGGTCTGGTGGTTGTAAGGGTCTGAGCCCTGTTCTGGGGCTCATCCATTCCCCTGTTGTTGAAGTAAGTTGACTCAGGCCACTAAGGTCCGGTTGTTCCCTTCCCACAACGCATGTTCCAGACTGAATAGAAACATGAGCAATTAAACTAATTAAAATCACATTTTACTTATATCCTAAAATATGTATGTGCCCACAATGACTGGAAAGTTACTAGCACTGTTTTAAGCTCATGGTAGGTTTTTATCAAGTTTTCCATTGAATATATTTATTATCAATCAGTACCATGTAAATTGACTGCATGTAAATTTCAGCTCCTCTTTTGCTTAATTTACCAAACATTTAGTTAGCCATAAAGTTCTGTAATTTAGGATTATGTCCATTTTTTCCCTGAACACAAATGGTAACGACTCTTCACTAGAATTATTTTGCTCTTCAGCTGAAAACAGGCCATTTATATGTAAATGCCTGTAAGAATTTTCCAGATTGCACAGAATGATGCTGTCTGGACACTGCTTTCCACAGCAAGCCATTTAATAAGGTAGGCCAAAGGGCAGCTCCTGGGTCTGTGTCTACAAGTAACGGTAGCATCTTCGACTCAGCGTGGATTAAGGATGCCCTTCATGGAAGACATATGTTAAACATTTCCAGCACAAATCTCTTGTGGTCAATTTAAAATCCCACTGAAATTATTTATTTGAAATGCAAGTTTGAAAACTACCTGTAGAGTGTATTTTTCTTCCTGAGATTTGATAAATATCAAATCATATAAAAATGTCATATTTTAAATCCCAACAGTGTTGTCCCTTTGTAAATAAATCTATTAAGGGAATTGCCTGTAAGTAAAGTATATTATTGATTTGTATTTTGTTTTAAGTGGACTTAAAACAAACTTTTTCTTAAAAATGTAGCTAAGGATATTTTGATAAGTGTATCCAATGGAAAACTTTAGCTGTTGTTTTAACTACATGCAGGATCCATGGGAAAAAGGACTTTATCTTTCTCTGCTATATCCTCAGCAACATGCAGAGTGTAGCCACTCAATAATTATCAAATAATATTAATAATAATATCAGATAGAGTATTATTCAAATACTATACAACACTCTGAAACACACAGAGAACCAACTACATTTTTAAATTCATCTTTCTCTTTTTGGATTCATTAACAAAATGTTTTTAATATACTAATGTTCATTTAAAGAAGAAAGAAAAAGTAAAAATTGGAAGGTTCTCAGTATTGCTCAAGTAGTAACATCTTCAACATTTGGGACAAGGTTCCAAAACAATGACATATGACACTATGCGAGTAATTACATGATGTGAATTTTCACATTTGAGAATGATAGAAGAATACTCTAAAAATCATCACACTGAATTAGACAGATTGACTAATTTTATTGAGTCAGTCACATGCACCATTTCACTGACAAGATTTATGATTACTTTATTTAACTTTGAAATATAAACCACTGACTTCATTAAAGTGATGTAGCAAATATTTACATTATTTCATTTATGCATGCATTTGTGGTTTATTTTGTAAAAAGCACTTTCACTTATTAGTATGCTTAAAAATGGGATATTTTTCTTCACACTTGAATGGCTGCAGCTGAAATTCTGTAAAGCTATAAGTATTTAGGCTAAACCATATAAAATTGCATATATGTAAGCATTGTGAAATAAAAAAATAAAAATTATCAAATGTTTTACAAACTTAAAGGATTAGCAGTATTGGCTGAATTCAAGAAATATAAGTTGATCATTTTAGCTTCAATAATTAAGTCAAATACGATGTATGTACTTTATGGTTATTTGCTTCTTATGCTTGAATAAGTCTAACCAGGTTGTTACTACCCCTACTTTGCTTCAGTGTCTCATTTACTAAGTTGAAAACTCTGATCTCAGGTGGTCTTTTGAACTGGTAGCCTTGTGATTGTTACAGTACTCTCAGCAGGAAAAAATATAAGCAAGGTTATTTTTTTAAACTTATTTCTAGAGCAACAGCTACTATAATGAGAACTTTTATATACTTAATTTTTAAGCAGACATTATTCACCCCAGAAAAATCGAGGTTATCCTTGCAGTTCACTTTACTGATGCCTTGTTAATGCTGCTTATATTTAGTCTCTGCTGATTTAAGTCACTGTTGAACTGACCACTAACAGTCTGAGGTTCTGTGTACCTGCTCCTACAAATCTCCTGGCACAGCCTTCAGCTACCTCCAGAACATTTTACAGTGGATACTTGGTGAGAACGTCTTTCTTTTTGAACTCCCATGTTAAGAGCTAAGGAAAATGAATGTTTTTCTTTTCATTTTACAGTTTATATCTAAATACTTCTTACCAGGAGAGCACAGAATTTTGCTGTAAACTAAATGCACAATTCTCTAAATGGTAGTTTTGACCTATAAAATGTGAAATGATTCTTTAAATGGAAAAATTTCTAAATAGCTAAGAGTTGAATAGTTTACTAATTATCGAAACAAAAAATAAGTTACATATTATTTTAATATGCACATATAACATATTTTTATGTTTATTTTGTTACACTTACAATGATGCTGAATGTATTTTCAATGGTAATTATACCTAATTTACATTTGAAAGGTTATATGCAATACATTACAACTGCTACATATAAACTTTAACATAAATTGTGTTAAAATTCAATTCTTAAATCTACATGTTAGATTTTTTTAAGTTGAATGCTTAATGTATTCTTAATGTTTATTTAAGTAAATGTCTACTGATACATAAAAAAGTCTTTTAGGTGTTAATAATATGCAAAATGAAAACAAATTTACCCCATATATTTTCTTAAAACACATTTTCAAATAAGAATAAATGCATAAGAACTAAAATGATAAATTCTATCATAGTAACACAAAACTGTATTTGAACACAAGAAAGGGAAAATATTCTTATGAAACAGATTTGTCACTGAAGTCTTATTTTTACTATGATAAAAAGTGAAGTTATCTCTTTATTTTATTTATTATGAATTAATAAATGTTTTTTTTTTTTTTGAAAGGAAAGTATAATTTATATGTACAACCAATAAACCTGATACAGAAGAGGGGATTTGGGACAGACCAGGAGTGTGAAAAGAGACTGGGAAAGGGGCAGCAAGAAAGTGAAGGGGCAGCAAAGAGGAAGTGGGGGGTTCGCCATGCAAACTGAATTAATAAATGTTTTAAACTTGGTCATCCTGAGAACATAACTGTATAGGGCATGCAAAAGAAAACATCTTTTTTAAAAAATTTATTATTTTTTTTCATTGTTGTTCAAGCACAGTTGTCTCCATTTTACCCCAACCACCCTCCCCTTCCCCACGACCCCTACCTCCCACCCGCAATCGTACCCCCCTTTGGCTTTGTCCACGGGGCCTTTAGATTTGTTCCTTGATGATCCTTTTCCTTTTTTCCCCCATTTCCCCTCCCCTCTCCCCTCTGGTTATTGTCAGTTTGTTCTTTATTTCTATGTCTCTGGTTATATTTTGCTTGCCTATTTGTTTTGTTGATTAGGTTCCACTAATATTTTGGACAGTTTAAGATAGAAATTTGAGGATATACACAAGACTTCTACTATATAATAAACACCAAACAATGACTAAAAGTATAAAAATCACATTTTAATAAAACAGCTGCTTTATAATCAACTATAAAGTCATTAGTAAGAAGCATTAGTCTTTTAAAGTAGTATGTTTCAATAATAAATGGCCCTGGTAATTTGATTATTTTAAAAATAAAATCTATGACACCTTTCCTTTGGTTTTCAATGGAATGTGTGTATGTGTTCGAGAAGACAGTGCACTATTTTTAATTTTTATAATTGATGTTGAGGGAAAAGTGACAGTCTTTAAAATGCTTATTGATTTAAACAAAAATGTATATGTCCAACAAAGAGAATGTGAAATATTATAATTCAATACTTTGGTATCCGAACACAATATGTGTCAAAAATGCACATTGTAAATATTAATTACTAAAATTATTGTCAGTTGTCTGTCAATGAGAGGAGAATTTTTACCCTTCAGGTAAGCTATATTTAATATATTTAATCTGAACTATGCTATAAATAAAAAATATACATATCAGGATCCTTATATATCTCTATTGATTTGAGAAAATAAATCTTCTAATATTTTCAATTATATTATTATTCCCAACATTATTCATTTGTGTATTGCTTTCATATGAAAATATGTAGACAAGGAAACATGTTAAGCACCTTAGAAATCTCACTCAAATGAGGTCACAATTCCAATGGTGAGTTTTTTATCAGCAGCTACAGAAATTGCTAAGACTAAGGGGAAAAAAGACAAAGGAGCAGTTGAAGCAGGTGGGTTTGCCACTAAACAGATGGGCTTGGGAAAGAGTGGAGAAAAAAGGGAAGAAAATGAGTTCAGACAGGGAGAAAGGTGATCATTAATCAGAGTGCTATTCCAAGTACGAATATAAGGTAGTGTGAAATGAAGTGTGAAGTCTGGAGTGGGTGAAGAAGACAAATGTATTTCATGGAAGTACACTTATATTCAAGCAGACATGATGTTTGGATTTCTCACTTTGTCATTGTGAGGTCCTAAAATCCTTGAAAACATGCCCTAAGAATTGGTTATATTCGCTTAAGGAACAATTAGTTACATTTGCATATTTCTTTATAGCAAAACATAAGAAAATGCTACATCTAAAATACTTTATATTCACCTGAAAATACGCCTCACTAGAATGAGTCATATGAATAATATTTAATTAATAAAACACTTTATTTTCATATTGGCCTTTATAGTTAACATCTTATATGCATGCTATTTACTTTTGAGTTATACATGCAAATACTGTTAGAAACTAGTCAATTTTCAATTATAGATAAAGAAGCTGGTAGAAAGCAATAGTTCTTTCAAGTTTTAGAACTAAAGTCATTGAAACACTTTTTTTCAATACTCTGGTATCCAAACAAAACAGGTATATGGGCGGAATGCAGTCCACGAAGCTTGAAAACATTCTAGAATGACATAGGTTAAGTACATGCTTAATCTGGGGAATTCTAGACATTTATTTAAATAACCTTGACTTCAAAGAAAGAGTTGAAACTTACTTTTTTTGGTGAAATGCCAGTTTCAATGTGTTGTACATAAATAGGGCAAATTAGAACAACACATATCACATAACAATTATCCATTTAACTTTAATAAATTTCTCTTCACTTTGTTAGAAGCCATAGCCCAAACATTAGTCACCAGTAAAACAAGCTGTCAGCATACCAAACTCTTACTCTTTCTTCTCTCTTTCTCACCTGTCTGTCAAAACTGGAATCAGGTATGAACTCCAATGGCCAGGACTTGACTTTTGTTCCCTGAGATCTGTAGGAAAAATGATATGATAACCAAGATTTGTGTCAGTATAAATCTATGGTCCAGTACTTCCTATACTCCAATTGGATTCAATAATCAACTTCAAACTTCAAAAGTCTCATTAACTGGGTTCTGAATCCCTTCCAGTAGGCCTAATTTAGGGTCTTGTCTATTTTTTATTCTTTATATTACATGAATTTCTAACTTTTCTTCCCTGTTGGTTACTTTCTATTACTATGGAAATATTAAGCGATAATGAGAACTCAAGCAAGATAAGGGATGAGAAATATAAACTATATTTAGCAGCATGTTGGTCATTGAAAACCTTAGTAAGAATAATTTCCATCTACTATCAAAGCATGGGGAATCAGATAGCAGGTGTTCCCGTTCAATCCTTCTTCTAACATTATCATAAGAATAATTCCTAATAATATAATTCTTATAACTTTGGTCACCTACTTAAAATACTTTAATAGCACTCAGTTTCCTCTAGATACAGCACACTTAGCATAGAAAGCTAAGCTAAGCCTTTCCTCAAATATGCCATATTTTTCCTTGACTCTGGCCCTCACACATATCATTCCTTTGGGTTGGAATAGTCTTAAGTTCTTCATTTGCTCCATCAAGATTCAGATTAAAATACTCACCCTTGAGAAATGTTACTGTTGTCATTTTGTTTGTGTGCATGTGGGTGTATATAGGTATTTACGTGCATGTTTTAATCTCTAAACTAGATTACATTTTCATGATGTCTGTACTCATTGTTCCTAATGTTTCATTTTTAATACTGGCATCAGCTCATACGAAATGCCTATATATTTAAATACAATGAAGGTAAAAACTTTCTGTTAGTTGCAAATGAATCATCAGGGAATTGCACAGTAATTTAGAAAGACCTAAAAATGAATTAATAGATGAATAAAATAATTGATAGATGTGAATAAATGAATTCGGAAATGATTTAATAAATGTTGAATAAAAATTCATTTTGTGAAAAAAATCTGAGGTCACAGAGTTAAATAAAACCTATGTTAAAGACTGATTTATGTTTTTAAAGCAAGACTTGAAGAAAAATATGTGATTTTGTGCAAGGTTCATAAAACACTAGAAATTTTGGGGTGAAAATATATGAAGTTATTGCATGATTTCTGAAAATTGACTATTGAATTTAATTCCCACAATGTAGTAAAAATTATAAAGGCATGGGAAGGATAATTCTTCTCCATGTAAACAAAAACTTGGTTAGGTATTTCTTTTCTTTACACCTATTTCTATCAGTAAACCAGATGATATGAATACCTATTTAAGGGCATGGAAGAATTATGGAAATTAAATATTTGACATGTGCTTGTCACACAGTAGGCATGTAATAAATATTACTTTGATTTATATGTAATATGTCACAGATCTCCTTTACATTGTTTTGGTTCCTTATCATCTTTTGGATATTTTTGAATCCAAGCTTGACACAGTCTCTCACTGAAAACCGTATAAAATAATGTGTAAACACTCAATTCACATTATAGACATGGAAGACTGACTGAAAGTAGAAAAAGAGTAGCTTTTGACAGTTTATTCATTCAATAAAAATTATTTTGAAAACACACCAAACATCAGGGTCTTCCCAGGTCCTGGAGATAAAGTAATGAATAGTTGTTGTTAAGTGCTGTGAGGGAAAATAAAGCAGAAATGGAGAAATGATAGTGCCATGTTTAAACTTAAGTTATAGTTTATATTACACTTTTAATACTTGTCAGAGAATGTCTTTCTGAAAGGGTGACACTTTATCAAAGATCCGAATGTATCTGAAAAGAAGAGAGAATAGCAATTTCAAGGCCCAGTAGCTGAAGGGTGCTTGGTATATTTGAGGAACACCAAGACTGAAACAGAATAAGTGTAGGGTAAGAAGTCAGAATAAAGATAAATGATAATAACAGTGATACAATTGATGTAGAGTTTTGTTATACTTAGTACATGAACAGAAACCATTGAAGAGTTTGAGGGATATAACATGACTTAGAGATGTAGAAAGCAAGATCTGAGAATAAAAGGGAGGTATGATATGCTGTGCAGAGAATAGGCTGAAGAGAACAAGCTTGTAATCAGTATAATTAGTGAGGAAGCTATTATATTCATCCAGGAAAAAAGATGATGATAGCTTGAATTTGGGAGCAGGAAGAAAGCAGTGAGACATGGACACGATTTGAAGGTAGAACCAATAGGATTTACTCATAGGTCACACATGGGGTGTTAAGAGAAGAGAGTGAGTTCTGACTCCAAGTTTTTACCCTGTGCGATCCCCTCTTTCTGCTAAATGGAAGGTGTCATAGAAGCAGGTGGGGGTGTATGTGCCCCCAGGTTCTCTTTAAAGAAGGGAATCTGGCCCAGTTCTGAGCAATATGGCTAGCCGATGGGTGCCAGTTGTAGTTCCTTCAGCTTTCAAGTCAAAGTCTTATTTCTCTCAGGGTGTCTCCAGCAGAATAGGTAAGAGAGATCATGGTCCAATGGTAGATTTTTCTTCATGCTAGCTCCCAGAAAAGGAGTGAGGAAATCAATCAG
This sequence comes from Glossophaga mutica, assembly GCA_039655065.1. Lineage (NCBI taxonomy): Eukaryota > Metazoa > Chordata > Mammalia > Chiroptera > Phyllostomidae > Glossophaga > Glossophaga mutica. Next base: position 32,747,893 of record CM077312.1, read on the forward strand.
GACCCAGCCACTTCCATCTAGTATAAGATATTTGTACAAGAACAATTTTTACTTTGGAGCCTCTCCTTGAGATCTTTGAAATCGTCAGGTCAGCATCCTGGCCTGAGTGCTTCCCCCTTCTGCCCGTCCTACTTCTGCCCTTTTACCACCCACAGGTGTTACCCCTGTGAGATCTTTTGCATTCCTAACTCAGTTGCTACAGTGAGAATTCTCATATTTTAAGGAAACAGTCTATCCTGTAAGACAGTTCTATTAATCTTTATGAGAAGTCACATCTTCCCACTTAACCCACATGTCTGTAGTGGGAAAAAATGCAGTATTTTATCAGGTTCACATAGTGTAAATGCAAAGATGAAGACTCAACTTCCCTGTATGCATTCGCATCTGCTTATATGTCCTGAGTCATCTAATGTCCAGAACTCTGGAGGAATCTTCCTCAGGCAAAAAGATGACATCTCATGTCATCTTTTCTAACTACTTTCTAAATGCAGGTTTCTTTTTTTTTTTTTTTTAAAGGTTTTTTTTAAAGATTTTTTTTTTTCCTTTTAGATTTTATTTATTTATCTTTAGAGGGGAAGGGAAGGAGAGAGGGAGAGAAACATCAATGTGCGGTTGCCTCTTGTATGTCCCCTGACGGGAACTGGCCTGGCAACCCAGGCATGTGCCCTGACTGGGAACCGAACCGGGATCCTTCGGTTCGCAGGCCCGCGCTCAATCCACTGAGCTACACCAGCCAGGGCAAAATGCAGGTTTCTGATGACAGACATATTCCTATTCTTTCACATGAATATACTTAAACAGTTTGAAGTCAGGTATTGTAGTTCCTGACTCTTCCCTCATCCTTAAGTAAATTAGTCCAACTTTTTTTGAACTTTCCTCATAGTTGGTATTTCCTTTTGATTCTTAGTTAATTACGATGTCTTCAAATACATTGACTATGTGATAAGATTACTTGATAGTTAAAAGGTAAAATGTATAAAATACTAGTGTTAGCAATTACTAAACTTTTTATCACTATGATTTTAAATATGGCAAATGCAGCGTTACCCTAGTATTTTAATATAATCCTATTGATATGATCTGTGAGTATTCATTTGTGTGGATAGCTGTACTATCTCTATTTAAAACTACATTTAATCAGTTATGATGTAGTAAAAAAGACATTGAATTTAAAGACAAAAGCCTGAATTACAGGTTCTGATTCTGATAATTCTTATGAGTTTGATATAGACCAAGTCATAATTGCTTAAGTTGAGTTCTTAATTTTTAAAAGGTGGGAAAATAAATGTGAGCATTTTGTAAGCTATAAAAACATAGCTATGAACATAGACAACTACATATTTATGTTGTGTTTTTTGACTGAACAGTTTGCATGTCAAACTGGTTAGCTCATTTATCATAATATTCACAAATTACATTACATGTTTGATGTCTGATTCAATTAGTACTTATCTATGCCGTTTAACTAGCCCATTTGCAAATTAATTGATTGCTTAAAGATAAACTTGTAAACAGTCAATCTAATTGATCTTAGAGAGCTAGCCCAAAATGTTGTCTAAAGGCAGAGTGTACTTAGCATTCACTTGTGGATTTCTTCATTTTGCAAGCTATTGTTCAGTATCTATTGTATTGCAGAGGAAGTGTGATAGTTCTCATCTAATACTGTGACACTATGATAAAATACACACCAAGGTTATTTCTTGTAACATTCACTCTCATTACCTAAAAAAATGTAAATGATAATAAACTACAAATATGTATATTCAAGATATTTTTAAATTCAAAGATACAATTCTGTTCTTTTATATTGGTATAAAATCATCACTTTCTTTAAACAAAGGTTATATTAAAAACTAAATCATCTTATTTCATTTTTCTTCAAATTTGACATGACATGTAATAAAATGTCATTAATATGAATTAAAACCTAAAGCTATATATTCATTTATAAATATTTTATTAATTTTATAATAAATTTATTATGTGTTAATTATATATAAAGTATATAATTCTGGGAAATATATATGCACACACATGAATTTATGATAATACCGGGGTATAAATTTTAAAGAACCAGATTAAATCATCTCTTATTTTCCCTTAGCATCTACTGTAATTTCTTATACACCAATAAACCAATTTTATGTAATACTTGCCATGCCTCTCAAGCCAGACTAAACCATAAAGATACTAGCCCCCAAATCAGAACACTCTAATTTTCCAGGCCAAAGAGTGACATGTTTTTAACACATGTCCATTAAGAAAAACTACTGCCTGCACAAAGCTTGAATATCCATACCTCTTCAGTTTTGCTCATTACTAATTTTAATGGGACTATGTATAATCAGAATAATGCCAAGGCATAAACTGAATGTATTTCTGGAATGGAAATTGAGATAATGATTATGGCTTCTGAAGCATGCAGTGTGATAAAGGCAATAATGAGTAATTTTGAAGGCAATTACTTTACATGATATTTTTATTTTGCATTATTTTCATTCAGAAGATTTTGTTGAAATAGAACAAGTGCATCACCAATTTCAATGCTGTCATGAAAATAATATGTAGCACAATATGGTGTGAAATTTCTTAAAGGTTCAGAAACCTAAATATCTAGGTGCATTATATGATGACCAATATAATAATTTTAGTTCTTTTAGAGTTTTTATAATGGCAACTTTAACTAAAGAAGAAAAAATATTGTAATTCTCAGTCCTCCAAACACTTTTCAATCAGAAGCAAAATCTATCTAAATAGATATTCATATGTTTTAATTATATTGGTATATGCAATATGATATCATACCATTAATATAAATGTAGATATAAATATAAATATATGTAGATATGGTCAAACAGCCAGTTTGCTTCAGTAAGACAATGCCAGTTGTTAAAATGTGTAAATACTCCTATACTGTTCAATATGCAGCCATAGTCCTGCTCAACCCAGGTCCTCTGCACCCACATTACGCTAATGCCCAGAATTCTCTGTGTCCTATCCTAGGGTCCTCTGGATATCTTTAACTATTAACACTCCTCACCAGAGGTGAATTTGCAATGAAGCAAATGAAATTTATGCTTAGTCCTTTGCTTGCAGGGCCCCTTCCTAGCTTCTGATTTGAGTTTACACTGAAAGAAATTCTCCCCACTGCTTCATTCTAAATTGTGCTTGATTCACCACCACCCCCAAACATACACACTGGACAGATACACCAAACCTGCACAAAGTTAAACATAACATCATTTCTAACTGATATCGAGTTTAATATGAACTTTTATGTCTCCAATTTAAACACTAGGGAAAATACCACAAGTGCTTTCAAGCTTTTTTAGTCAGTCATCTGTCATAATTGTAAGCATGGCTGTCTGTTCTGCTATTTTCCAGTGTCAGTGTGATATTCACACACCATCTGCCAGCTTCCACTTACTGCTATCCAGGCTCCATTGCTGGCTATTCATTTCTCATTTTGGTCATCATAAGTCAGCATGTTTGTGAAAATCCAGTACTGCTTGCTGAACTAATACATGCACAACTGTTACTGAATTTAGGCTTTGGGACTTATATCGCTGCTCTGATAATTTCCTATGGATTCATCTTCTGCAAAATTCATGAACTAACATATTGCACTGAAAGCATGCAGTAAAATAATGTATTCACTTTTCAAAAAGAAAACAAAGGTATGAGGAATCATCAAACACAGTTTTTTCTTTTTTCATCACTATTATTAAAAGTGTGATTTTACTTACATGCATTGGTATCTTCTACATAAAATTCTTTAAACACTATTTTTTATTTGAGTGATCCATATTACTTGGGATTTGTCCCATAAAAATACACATAACAATTAAGCTTTTCCAAAGTTCAGTGTGAAACAGTTAAATCCCTACCCAGTCCTGGTTCCCAGTATGGAGAGACACAGCTGTAGCTGTTATTGATAATTATCACTTCATATAATTCCTATGCACAACACCTTCTGATCTTTTCACTCTCCTAAATTTAGATACATCTCATAGAAACTTATATGTCTGTCACTTTGGGTTTTACTTATAAGTCTCCATATAACATGTGATGAACCAGCAAAGTCTTTTATCCTTAAACCCACGACACCACTTAATTCTGCTTTTCAAATTTGGATGCTGAGGTTGATTTACATGTGATATGCTCCTTGGATTATGGCTTCTATATATTGCTTATTTGATCAGACTTCTCTTTTGTATTTTATGCTCTCCACTAGCAGGTACGAAGACAAAGTCCCAGAACTTCGCATAGATTTGTAATAAGAAGAGCCTGAGAGTTCTGGATATTTCATTTTAGATATTCTCCCTCTGCCTCATGACTACATGGGCAGATGTGATTATTCCTTGGCAGGTTATGTGGTCTCTCTTGCTGCCTTATCTCACTGCCACTGTTGTCTTGTGATTATCAATACTAATCTGATTTGTCCTTTATTCTCATATTGTCAGGCACCATGATAAGCCAGGACTCCAGTTCATTCCTATTTCCCCTGATTTTTTTGATGATGAATTTTTTAAGATTTTATTTATTTATTTTTTTAGAGAAGGGAAGGGAGGGAGAAAGAGAGGGAGAGAAACATCAGTCTGTGGTTGTCTCTCACATGCCCCCTATTGGAGACCTGGCCCACAGTCCAGGCATGTGCTCTGACTGGGAATCCAATCAGTCACCCTTTGATTCACAGGCCAGTGCGCAACCACTGAGCCACACAGGCCAGGGCACATTTTTAAAAATTTAGTTGCTATACAATATTATGTTATATTACTTTCAGGTATGCCATATAGTAATTTGACATATTTATACCTTAAAAATTGATCACTCCACTAATTCTAGTAATCATCTGTCATCATGCAAAGTTATCACAATATTGGCTATAACCAACTTTACCTTGTTTACCCATCACCATACCCCTCTCCTCTGACAACCATCCCTTTGGTCTCTGTTTCTATAAGTCTGTTTTTTCTTCTTTTGTTAATTTGTTTTATTTTGTATTTTAGTTTCCACAAACAAGTGCAATCATATACTATATGCCTTTCTCTGTCTGACTTATTTCATTGGCATAATAACAATCCATGTAAATTGTTGCAGATGGCAAGATTGTATTCTTTCTTATTGCTACATAACTTTCCATTGTGTGGATGGATAGATAGATAATAGACAGCCCAACTGTATACCACATCTTCTTTATCCATTCATCTACCAATGGACACTGCCTGTCACTTTCTTAGTGGTATTCTAAGTACATCAGTCAGGTATCTTCTCTAATTCTAGTATCTCTAATATTCTAGAGGAGAGGAAACCTCAAAAGATTTTTTAAACTTCAATTATTAAAATGTAGAGATGATAAATTACTTTAACTTTATCATAACATTGACGTTTCTTCAAAGTTTGAATACATGTTGCTTCCCTTTTTTCCCTCACCCAGCCTACAGCCTTGACATCATGTCATTGTTAATTAGCTTTCTTTTTTAAATTATGTTTTATTGATTATGCTATTAAAATTGTCCCAATTTTCCCACTTTGCCCCCTCCACCTAGTATCCCTCACTCTCTCAAGCAATCCCCACACCATTGTTCATGTGTATGGGTCACAAGTAAGTAGAAGTTCTTTGGCTGCTCCATTTGCTATACTGTACTATACATCCCCATGGCTCTTCTGCAACCATCTATTTGTACTTCTTAATCCCCTCACCTCTTCACCCATTCCCCCATACCACCCTCCCATGTGGCAACCATCAAAATGTTCTCCAGATCCATGATTTTGTCTCTGTTCTTGTTTGCTTAGTTTGTTTTTCAGATGTAATTTTTGACAGGTATATATTTATTGTCATTTTAGTGTTCATAGTTCTGAACTTCTTTTTCCTAAATAAGTATCTTTAACATTCATATAATAATGGTTTGGTGATGATGAACTCCATTAGTTTTCTCTTGTCTGTGAAGTTCTTTATCTGCCCTGTGATTCTAAATGATAGCTTTGCTGGGTAGAGCAATCTTGGCTATAGGTCCTTACTTTTCATGACTTTGAATATTCCTTGCCAATCCCTTCTAGTCTGCAAAATTTATTTTGAGAATCAGCTGGCAGTCTTATGGGAATTCCCCTGTAAATAATTATTTGTTTTTTTCTTGCTGCTTTTAAGATTCCTCTTTATCTTTAACCTTTTGCATTTTAATTATGATTATCTTGGAGTGGACCTCTTTACATCCATTTTGTTTGGGACTCTCTGTGCTTCTGGGACTTGCATGCCTATTTCCTTCACCAAATCAGGGAGATTTTTTTATTATTTTTTCAAATATATTTTCAATTTTTTGCTCTTTCTCTTCCGCTCCTGGTACCCCTATGATGCAAATGTTGGACATCTAGAAGTTGTCCCAGAGGATGCTTAGAGTATCCTCATTTTTTGGATTCTTTTTTTCTTCTTTTTGTTCTGATTGGTTGTTTTTTGTTTCCTTGTGTTCCAAATCATTGATTTGATTCTTAGCTTCATTTGCACTGTTGTTTTCCTGTAAGTTGTTCTTTATTTCAATTAGCATATTCTCCATTTCTGACTAGATTTTTTTTATACAGTTGATGTCCTCACTAAGTTCCGTGAGCATCCTTATAACCAGTGTTTTGAATTCTGCATATGACAGATTGCTTGCCACCATTTTATTAGCTCTTTTTCTGGATTTTTGATTAGTTCTTTCATCTGGATCATGTTTCTTTGTCTCCTCATTTTGACAGCCTCCTAGTGTTTGCTTTTATGTATGTATTAGGTAGAGCTGCTTTGACTCTGTGTCTTGGTAGTGTGGCCTGATGTACTAGGTGTTCTGTATGGTCCAGTGGCACAGCTTCCCCTAGCACTCGAGCTGGGTACTCAAGGTGTACCTTTTGTGTAGGCTGAGTACACCATCCTCTTGTAGTTGAGCCTTGATTGTTGTTGGCAGGTCAATGGGAAGGATTTATCCAGGCCAGTCAGTTGCAGGGACTGACTGTGGCCAATGACCACCAACCTCCATCATCTATGGAGGATCAGCTGTGCGGGGATTGAGTGCTAGTGTTCTGATGCGCTCTTTAGCTGTCCACTGGGTATGCAAGTTCTGGGGTTTCCTGAATGATGTGGGCCAAGGTCAGCTCACATTTGTGTTTTACCCAGGGCCACCCTGTTTGAGCTACAAAGCAATCTGAAATGGCTGCTACTTGTGCTGTGTTTGTAGATTCCCAGATGATGCTGAGGTGGCTTCTGCTAGTGCCTGGCTTGGGGCCACTTAGCAAGAGGTACAAGAGCTAGGGGCTCACTGAGTCTGGATGTTGCTTATTTGAGAGGATTTAGGAAGTTGTGCAGCATGATCCAAGGCCAGCCATTCATGTGGAAAAGCAGCCTGTGTGGGCTGGTAAGTTGAGAGGGGAAGTCTCTGGAGATCTTCAGGGAGGAGCAAACAGTGTTAGCCATGTTGAGTCTCAGATATGGTACCACCCTGCTGGCTCTGCGTTTTTTTTCGGGAAAGGGTTCAGAAAAGGGATAATGGCCTCTGCTCGCCTTGATGTCAGAAACTTCAGTTCCGCCCTGTATACTACTGGTGCCTTTCAAGCTTCTACCTCAGAGATACTGAATATGAATATGTCTGTGTGTGGGTTTTTTAAAAGGAACTGCTTGGGACTCTAGAAGTTTTTTCCACTGACTTAATCCCCTCTGGTTTTTTGCAGCCAAAAGTTGTGGGGACTTATCATCCTGGTGCTGGAACCCTGCACTGGGGTGCCCAATGTGGGACCAGGACTCCATGTTCTGAGATATCTCTCCGGAATTTTTTCCACCACAAGTGGGTATAGTACCAGCCTGTTTCATTTCTGCACCCCTCCTCCCAGTCTGGATGGATGTGGTTTCTTTAATTCCATAGTTGTCAGCCATCCATTCAACTTGATTTCTGTCAGTTCTGAATGATAGTTGTTCTATATTTTAGTTGTAATTTTGATGTGGTTGTGAGAGGAGGCAAGACATGTCTGCCTATACCATCATCTTGGCCAGCAGCCATTAATTAGCTTCATTAGTATTTTAACTCAGGATTTGAAGCCATTTTGCACAAAATAAAATTACTATTTTTCTAACATTAGATATTTTACTGTTTTCAAATGTCACCCCAATGCATAGGATTTTACTATTGTGCTTGAGTGAGCACATTCAATTTTAAAAATTTTGTTTTACCTCAACAATAATGTACTGTTTGCAATATACTTAACAATTTAGAATAGTGTCTCAAGATAAATAGTATAAATTAGAAAGCAGTTTTAAAGCCATAAATTAGGGATTTTTGTTCTATATCTTTGAAACCAGTTTTGCTTATTTATTATTTTAACTCAAAGTTCACATTTTATTAAATAGTTTATGACGTATATTTTAAAGATCAGTTTAGCACTTTTTACATTTTACATTTACATACACTTACCATTTTCTTTACTTACAATTTAAGGGCATTACATACTTCATATTTTTTAGAGTACCATCTCTTGGAGGAACACATCAGTTAATAAGGCTTTTATGAGATATACCATTAGTTGTTGCACACGGACTCTTTGAGATTCCTTAAATTATAATGTATAATTTATGAATAATGTATTATACGTTACTATACTATACATTATTATACTAATGTACTGACTCCAAATGAGTTTTCTTAAAGTCTTCTTAAATTGAAAGCAAATATAAGATCTCAGTTTTTTTTCGGAAAATCCTTCATTATTCTAAAAATAAATATTGTTTTACTCTTTTCCACTGGAATGGAGAAAAAGTAATTTATCTTTTATTTATGATAATTGAAGTTGGGTCCCTGAAGTTGAGTATCAAAATTGAAATAGTCAAACATATATTTAACATACAAACGATATTATCCCCCCAAACCCCAAAATGTTCAATTATGTTTGCTTTCAATTGATTTTTGTCTTTGAATTATACCTCAAACATAAACATAAAAACAAATCATGATGTTTTATTATAATAAAAGCATAAGAATTCACACAGATGGTAAATTTTAAAGTATAATAAATGGATACATGAATATAAGTACAATTAGATTTCCAGCTGTGATACTTGGAACAACAACTTTTCGTAAAAATTCTTCATGTGTATCCCCTTTACGTCCATTTTCACCAAACTGATTACTCACCCAGTCATGAGTGCAGCTTAAAGAAACTCTGTGCTGGTTTTCTATATCAAATGTGTGGTGAATGCTCTGCAAGTATGCTAACTTCCTGGGCAAAGACAGCTACTGAAGCGCGATACACGACTCAAGATTTTATCTCCTGGGCAAGTACGTACTTACCCGTTTAAGAAAACATCAAATACCTTTATATACATGATTTCATAATATACATTTTAGGAAAGCTTTTCACATGGTAACTCACATAGCAATATTTAAATGGTTTCTTACAAGAACAAACTATTCTTAAGAGAAAAAGAAAACTAATAAAATGGCTCTAGAAACAGTCCTTCAAAAGTCACTGCAGGTAGAAAAATTAAAGAACAATAGATACATTAAATTGCTATTGTTTTTCTCCCTGTAATATTGATAAAAATTTATTAGCACTAACTCATAAGGCCAAAAACAACCCAAAATCTTAAAGTTTAATTTCCTCTGTATTTTTCCTTTGTAGTAACAGAATAATTCACACAGCAAAAGGATAATGCACCTTATAACGTGACATAGTGTACTGAGAATGTGGGATTGCATTTCTGATAATATGCTTTCCAAACTATCTGTATTATGCCATGTAGAACCCTGCCCTTGGAAAATGCATTTGTTGAAGTGGATAGGTCATGCTAATAGCCTTAACATTATAGATTTGTAGATTCTAGTGCTAATATATCTCCTCTATTAAGGTCAACAAACAATGAAAAAAATGAAACAGCAACAAAACCACAGAATTTAAAATGTAATTAATATTTTTTCTGTTTGTCTAATTTCTCAAGAAATCTTAAACTGCACTTGAAAAACAATAAAAAAAGGTTAAAATAAATAAATAAATAGATAGATAAATAAATAAATATGCTATATGACAAGGTACAGTAGTTTACTTTGTATATTGTATATAACTATAAATTTATATATGTCTATAATACTTTGGAATAGCATAAATATACTTTTTAAAACCATAGAAATACATTTCTGTGTTGATTATTGAGCTACTTTCTTTCCGTGTCACACCTGTCTTTCAGTACTCTGCTGGTTGGGTCTAGGGCAGGGATTCTGCATTTGTTTTTTCTTTGCCAGCTACACTACTGCTATAATCAACCAATAGCAAACAGTAAAGAGATACTGAACATCTGAAGGAGTCTCAGTAGTCATAAAATACCTAATTTGCTTACTATTCTTCCAAGTATCTCATAGAGCTCTATCACTAGAGCTGAGCCTTAGATCTATGAGTTGTCTTTCTCCAGATGGTAGGTTCTAAAGACTAACCTCTTTCTTTTGTTCCCCCAGACAGAGATGTTGTTACCATTTTCTAGAATTATTAATTATGTGTTACCTCAGTGTTTCAGTTTTCACTTTTTTTGTTCAATTTTTAAATATATATTTTGTGTTAAAAATTTCCAGTTTTTAGTAAGACTTATAGAGAACAGAAGGAGAGTTTCTTGCACTTTATTAAAATACAATGGGTGAATAAGCTGAAAAATAATGACCTCTGAACAGAGGAGAGGATTGAAGTTGTAGAGCAAATAACAAGGCTGAAGTCTAGAGAGAGAGGTATCAGCAAAGAAAAACAAGATTGGAGCACTGGATGACCTAAGACAGATGCTACTGCATGCCTAATAAATCGATAGAAAGATTCAGGCAAAGATGATTAGGAATTGCTAAACATTGAGTATGGATTGATGTGAGAGTGAGAATCCTCAAAGGCTGTGTTGAAAGGAGATTCACATCCCCTTACAGACTTTCCCTACAGGAACTTTTTGAGGTGTGAGCAAGGATTACAGAATCCTGAGAAAATTATCTCCAGGATACTTAATGCTGGCTAAGAAAAAAGAACAGGTGCCACTATCCAAATTCCACCCTCAACCATATCCCCCCAAACCCCAAATCTCAAAATATATCTCACCCATTATACAAAAATAAATTTAAAATGTATTGTAGACTTAAATGTAAATATAAGTTTATACAACTTCTAGAAGAAAACATAGGATGACATGGACTATAAGAAGAAATGAACCTAGGAATAGGGCAGGGAAAACACAAAGTAAGCTTGAAACTAACCAAAAATTATGAACAAAACTAAATAAATGAACGAATGAATGAGTGAATGAATTAATGAATAAGAGGCCATGCCAAAAGAGCATGGGGTTAACCTGAACGAGTTGCCAATGACCAAAGTTGGAATTATTTGAGCAAAAATAAATATTCATGAGTTCATATTGATATGAATATTTTTTGAATAAATGAGTAAGTGGAAGGAATATTTTTATATTAGAAATCCAAATAATAAATGTAGAAAGAATGAAAGAAATAGAGAGTCATCATCAGAAATGCACTGTAATAATTACTGTACTGCTAATACGCAGATAAATGCTAAATTAGTAGATATCTCCCCCAACACATTTATTAATTGCTGTGGTTGTTTTAACATATATTTATAAATTCTTTGATATTCCTCCTACAGTAGATGAGATTTAATTTCCCTTCCTTCGACTGTCAGTGGAATAAAAAAGTGAGTCACTTACTTATTCATTAATGGAGTATGGAAAGGGAAACAAAGTAATTTTACAGTGGAGAAACCAAGGAGGTGCCATCTTAACCAAGTAATCAAGGTTAACATCCTCAAACAGTGCTGATATTGCATGTCCCTAACATAAAGGCACTTCACCTCTGAGGTGCTGTCCCAAAATCACACCTTCAATTTAAACACATGAAAGCCTCATGTGCAACCCCCAAATTGAGGGACATTCTACATAACATGTGACCAGTAAGTACACTTTAGGAGTGTCAGGGTCATGCAAACAAGAAAGACTGAGAACATTTTAAAAGTTTGAGATTAATAATCTCTGGCTACTAAATTCAATGTAGTCCACTGTTTAGAAAAATCATGGCAGAGAAAGTACATCCGCAGGGAAAAAATCAACCCCATGAACCTGTGGTTGGTTTTAATTATGTTACTAGCCAAACAAAACTAAAGTTGCCTGTGTGTTCTGTTTCCTCCTTTCTCACAGCTCTTTCCTTTGGTCTCTGACAGATAGGCCTTTCTGTACATGCAGGAGATACCTCTCTATTTCACAACAAATAATTTGTCTGTATGGATAAGGTTCACTGTGTAATGGAAACCAGGAAAACAGGGCCTAAACAAGGTAAAAGTTTGTTCTTTCTCACGTAAAAGTACAAGTATAGGTTCTGGTGTTTAAAACACAATGTCAAGCCAGACCCTTTTAGCCTGCTTTCTTCAGCACCAAGGGAATCACACACATCCACCTGGTCCTGGGCAGGCCTCCCTGCTGTGGTCCGTATTAGCCTGATGAGTTGGGAAAAAATAGAGAAGTGAGGGCATGCTCTTCACCCTTAAGTTTATGACACTTTGCACAAATCATTTGTGTGAACATGGCATACAGCTTCTTTTGTAGCTTTTGTGTGGCCAAAACATATGGATTTCAGGTGATCTTAGCTGAGAATTCCATTAATATAAAAAGGGCATCATTTTATTCAGTTCTTTGTAAACATAAAATCTGTTTATAGATACCTTATCTAGATTATTTTATTAATAGTTGTCCTCTCACAAAAATGCAAAGATACATTAGATAGAAGCATATGTAATTTTTAATTTTTATTCTGTTATTCTAATTATTTTTCATTCTGTGCTCCTATCACCAACACAATTCTGGTATATGTTATTTGCCCAATTAATATCCTTAATATATATTTATATCATAATTTTACTTAAAATGAGGTTCTGTGTAACATTTTATAACATGATAATACATATTATTGTACTTCCTTTCTACAATACTATATATGAGGATTTTAAAGGATTCCATCTCACATCTATTTGATAATCATTAACCAATCTGCTACTGTCATTCTCTTGGTTTTCAATTTATCACTGGTATAAACAATGTAATAAACATCTGTCCAGAAAAATCTTTGTACACATCTGTAATTATTTCTGTGTGATTACATTCCTGGAGGAGAAATTTCTGAGACAAAAAAACTACACATTTTAATGTATTTTGGGGTGAAAGGCAAACTACACTGTAAAAATTCTCTAATCATTTATGAATTCTTCAGCAATGCCTCAGTGTGACCACACCTTTGGAAACACTGAAAGAACATGCCTGATAGATTCAAACCATATTAAGCACTTGTAAATTGATTTTATACTTATTGATCATTTTATATACTAATTCTATTTTGCCTGTGATATTACACATGTAAACTATGATTTTCTCTATCATTGTTATATTAAGTTATATTGCCAAAGAGTAATTGACTGCAATGATTCAAGTGCATCCAAAAGGAGTAAAACTGACAATTTACCTCCACAAAATCAATATTTTGTAAAGATGCAATCAGAGATACCACACCTGTATAAGAGATAGTGATTTACTTGTTTAAATATGTAATTATACTTATTTAAACTTTCAGATTGAGCATCTTTAATTAGGAAAGAAAAACAGCCCTGACCAGCATGGCTCAGTTTGTTGAGATTTGTTCCACAAAGCGAAAGGTTGCTGGTTTGATTCCTTGTCAGGGCGCATACGAGAGGCAACTGATAGATGTTTCTCTCATATGTAGATGTTTTTCTTCCTCTCTTTCTCCCTCCCTTTTCCTCTCTCTAAAAAATAAAAAAATATTAAAATTAAAAAATGAAAAAGATAAACACTTGTATTTTTTTCATTCTCCTATGGTATTATTAAGGAAGGGGAACACAATTCTCTACATTATATTCATGTGTTTTCAAATGTCACTGGACTCTTCTAAGTCATTATTGTTTCAATAATTAAAAAATAACAATGGTGACATATTTAATAGATTTGCATTTACTATGACAAGTATCTTGCATATACAGGGTTAGGCAAGCAGTTTTATGGTTGCCAGTACGTGAAACACTGAGCTTATCCTTGTATTATTACTTACTGATTGTATCATTTACCATATGAAGAACTGCAAATTTACTTCTATCTACCTTTTTTAAGGCATTAGGCATAGTCAAGCAGCTGAATTATAGTATTTCTAGGACTTAAAATTGTGTCCTGTGATTTTAATTTTAAACAGTCAAAACATTTCAGAAATAAACCCACAGAAAAGAGAGCTTTTGCTTTGCCTTATTGACTGTGTTTAAATATAAAGATGATTGTTTTATTTTTGGTGGGAGTCGTATATATTTCTGAGATTCTTTAAGAGATACTGATGGAGGCTTTCTTTAAAGATGGCAGGAAAAGTCAATTTTACATCCTCCTCAAATATTGAAAATTATTAAAGAAGCAATATTGAAAAGAATAGTAATTTTTAATAAAGCAATATAAGAGCCAAGCAATAAACCCCAAATGTGCAAATGTAGAAAATGTGTTCTACGAATCTAGTAGTAATCGATGATGGAAATAAAGGAGATCAACAAGTATCCCCAGTTCTGGACCAGGTTAGATAATCGTCACAGTTCTAATTGCTTACATAGTGAAAATTTATTTAGAGAAATAAAATCTAGAGGCAAATGCTGGGATTGAATGAACAATATTCACAAAGGAACCAGCACAGCTAGATCCATCTGTAAATATTTTAGAAAAGAAAAAGAAAAAAGAGAAGCAGGAGAGGCAGAGGAGCAGTAGAAGGAAGAAGGCAAGAACAGTGAGAATAAAAGAAAACTTACTCAATAGACATAAAAGACAAAGTAGAAATAAAATTATCATGAAAAAGAAATACAGAGACAAATGCTTCTGCTGTTCCTCTGCAAAATTAAAAAATTATTTGGCATGACCTGTTTAAAAAGTTTTATGGGTAAGACGCAGCTCTGTATTTGATTTTAAAATTATTGAAAATATTCATGCTACACTATAACCACTTTTAACCAAAATTCATTAGTGAAAATAGGAATTATATATTAAATGCATAAAACAAAATGCATATATTATAAAGATAGAAAAATTCTTAGAGGACTTGTAAAACTATAAGAAATCTATTATTTAGCAGAAATAATATGCTCAAGAGGGAAGTTATAGCAAAGTGTGCAAAAGAACACACTTGAAATGTGTGTGGCGAACTCCTGGATAGCATTGTGCTAAGTGAAATAAACCAGTCAGAAAAAGACAAATACCATATATGATTTAACTCATATGTAGAATCTAATGAACAAAAGAAAGAAACAAAATAGAAATAGAATCATAGATACATAGAACAGACTGACAGTTGTCTGAGGGGCAGGGGATTGAGGGCCTGGGCGAAAAAGGTGAAAAGATAAAAAACACATAGACAGACGACAGTATGGTGATTGACAGAGGAGAGTGGAGGTGGAAGGTGGAAAAGGGCAAAGGGAGGATTGGCAGTGGAAAGAGACTTTTCTCTGGATGCTGAACATACTATGCAATATGCAGATGATGTCATAGGGTTTTACACCTAAAACCTATTTGGTTTTATTTACCAATGTCACTCCAATAAATTCAATAAAAAACGATTAACTATATTTTCAAGTGGAACACATTTTAATGTGTGTTTTCTGCTCAACTTGAAGTAATTACATGTGAAGTAGAAGACAAATTTCAAGCATCATAATTATTCTTTATAAGTAACATTTTAAATAAAAAGAATTAGACAAACCTAAAACAATGTGGGTGGCAACTCCAAAGGTAAGCTATAACTGCATTTGGAAGAATATAGAAACAAGATGTTTTAACCTAAAAATAAAAAAAGCCAAAATAAACATTGTTTATTTGGGGTCAAATAATTGCAATTTAGGGAGTACAGATGCAGGCAGAAACCCAAATGATGTCCTGATTACAGGATGAGAGCAAGGGGGTTTATCAGAAAAGGAAGGGGGTACTTTCTTTACATGAATACATGAACACGAAAAGAGATTCTTCTTGGTGCTAGCAAGTTGAGGTACTTTTTAGCTATACATGGCTGGTTACTGATTCAATCTCAGGAAGAGATTCAATCTCATCAGTTCTGTGGTCAGGGTGTCTGCTGGTCTGTTACCTTAACAAACAGTTCTTTTTAATACAATGTGGATTTGGCCAAGTCCAAAAGGCTGGCCTTGTTCAAGTAGCCCGAGGTTCAAGGAACAAGGTGTACCAGCCTTTCCTCTGGAATGCCTGATCTGGCTCCATTTGAAAATGGTTCCGCTCATGTCAACTTTTCACAAAGCAAGGAGGAAATAATCAGATTAAACAGGTTACCAGAACATTAGCAATAATGAGGGTCAAATCATCTCTCCTAGAAGCCAGTGATTATAGCAAAGATACGATGTAGTAGAATAGCTCAGTGCCCCACATTTTGTCAGTTCGCAAGGTATTTTTCTATGTGCATACTTGGAAGAACAACTCCAAGATTACAATAAGTAGTGCTTCCTGGACTTGTGACATTCAGTGAATGTAAACTGGGGCATTGGCTAAGCCTCTGAGTTAATGAGAAAGTTAAGATCAGGAGATAACACTAGAAGATCCTACAAATTCACTTCTTCCATTTTCTGCTGTTACTGAAAATGCCATAAACTAGTGCTTCTCAGTCTTTAATGTGTATATGCATCACCTGGAATTTGTTAAAATGCATATTCTGTTTGGTAGGTCTGGGGTAGTACCTGACATTCTGCCTTTCTATAATGCTCTGAGATGATGCTAATGTTGGTATATTATAGATGATGTTTAGAATATCAAGGGCTATATGATAAGCCTAACCATTAGTTCGTTCTCTCATAGTGTGTATGCTTAGGCAGGATATCCTTAAATGAAATTGATATAAACAATCATCAGATATTTAAGCAGTAACATTGCATAAAACAGTATAAAACAAGAAGCAAAATTAATAAAACAAAAATTTAAACATTTATAAACAAAAAGAAATGTCATCATACCTATATTACACAAATGTCACACTCTTTAAAATTACAATTTTAAGTAAAATTTCAATAACTAGTGTGAACAGCAGACTACATATAGTGGAAGAGAAAGTTGATAAGCCGGAAAAAGAGATAAAGGAACTCTCTCACTTTTGAAAGGGTTGGAAATGTTAAGACAAGAAACATGGAGGGGATTCTGATTCTGCCTAGGATGTAGAAAGCTGGAAAGAGCATCATCACTTTCATCCTAAAGTACAGAAAATGATAGGAAAACCGTAAAATTATATCTTGTCTTGAGACCAAAGAAAGAAAGATATATAAGAAAGTATGTGCATGTGAATATATGTGTGCGTATATGTATACATGTATATATGCATATGCATGTATACACACATACATATATGTACACATATGTATATGCACATATAGGCATATATGTGTATATACGCATATATTTGTATACATACACACATACATATATATGTATGTATACAGTTTTTTTTTTAATTCTGCTAGGACAATTGGATATCCATATACAAGAAAAATCAAGAAAAGGAAGAATGAAAGAAACTTTTACTCGTATTTCACACCATATATAAATATTAATTAAAAATAAACCATAGACATAAATATAAGCTTTAACTATAAAACTTCTAGAAGAAAACGTAGTTAAAAACCTTTGCAACCATACATTAGACCAAGATTTTTTATCTCAAAATGTATCTCAAAAGTCATGAATGATACTTAAAAAGCAGGAAATTGAACATTATCAAAATTATAATACCTTCCTCTTTGAAATACACTGAAAAGAAAATGAGAAGACTGGCCACTGACCGGGAGAAATGAAGAACATATATCTAAAAATGTACAAAAACATTCACAGATCATTAATAATAAACCATTCAACCAACAAATAAGTGGCTAAATATTTGAATAGACATTTCATGACCTAACAGATTCTGATGGCAAATAAGCACATAAAGAGATACACACAATAGTCAATTGTTGAAGAAACAGAGATTTTTAATGAGATACTACTACAAATTCATTAAAATGGCAATAACCAAACAACAATCCCTGCCAATCTCTAGTATTGTCAAGAATGCACCACAACTATAACTCTCCTATACTGCTGTTGAAAATGCAAAATGGCACAGGCATTTAGGAAAACAGCTTGGCAGTTCTAACTGAGTTAAAGACAAACCTAAGATACAACTCACTCATCCTATTCATAGGTGTTTGCCCAGCAGATATATAAAAACATTAAGTCCACAAAAATTAAATACATAATTGTTTATAGCAGCATTTTTCATAATTGCTAAAATCTGGAAACAGCACAATGTCCAACCCATGATGAATGTACAAATAAATTGTGTTACAACATGAATGAAAGAAGTTAAACTCAAAGAAGCACATACTATATGATTACAAATATGTGACAAGTAATTTCTTAATCTGATGTGTAAAAATTGTATTTTACTAGCTTTTGTCTTACTATGTATGACATTGACTATATTTTCATATTATTACTTCTTTTCTATGAACTTCCAGTATATATTCTGTGAACTACCTACATGTATATTTTACCCAATTTTTTAAAAAAACTGGATCATTGGCTTTTACTTCTTAATTTTATCATAAAAGGTACAATAAATCCATGATGTATAATATTGATTTTAATAATGTAGAATTTTCTATGCTAAAAAGTTTGTGTAATAAATGTTTTCATTAATATTTTGACATGGTAAGTGGCACATTACAAGTCAGACATCATTGTTAAATTATTTTATAATTAAACACTGAAAGATAGTTAAATGCTTGAATAAAACCTACTGCAGTATAAGTTCTCAGAGGGTATAGGCAGGAAATGTTTGTTGAGAATGATGTGAAAGAGGCTCTTTATCAATCCCATGTGGTCATCAAATTTTTTTCAAAGGAATTGTGTATCCCCTCCGATCTTACTCTTTCTATTCAAATAGTAAATCTCTGAAAAGGTATTTCTTTTATCAATAAGCACATAATTTAATTTTGTCAAGATTCCAGCAAGTTATGAATTAAATGGGAAAATGATTAAGAATACATTCATTCCTCATCAAAAAGTAGTATAGCATTCATTCCTGTGAACTATATTCAATCAAAATGATGACTCTGCAACTGGTGTATTATTTATTGCGAGTTAGTTATAAAACCCATCCTTTGTCAGCAAGAACATTTTAATGTCAATGAGATATTGAAGTAATTAAAATATAAACTTCATGCGGTTCCATATATCTCTATTCAAATAACAAATTTATTTTACTAAATCTCAATTACTGAGTGCCAAAATTGCTTATGTCCTATATTAGTCATTTAAGATGATAGGTTATGTTTTATTACTAGTTCCAACATAGATTGACCAATATAGGTAACCTGGTAAATGACAATTGCTTACAGCTAGATATTTCATTTCTGTTAACAATCCTTTGATGTCGATACTCAATCCAAAATAATGAATCAAATCTGCATAACGATTCTAATCACAAACGCAGCATTCCTAACACTCTATTCATTTATTCCATCAATTTTCAATTTTTTTTTCATCTCAGAGTACACATAAACTAACTACTAAAAACATCCATGGTACACCAAAAATATGTTATTTTCTTGCTAATCTGACAAAAATAACTATAATTTTGATTTATTCACACT
Organism: Glossophaga mutica; assembly: GCA_039655065.1. Lineage (NCBI taxonomy): Eukaryota > Metazoa > Chordata > Mammalia > Chiroptera > Phyllostomidae > Glossophaga > Glossophaga mutica. The sequence continues at coordinate 32,767,591 of CM077312.1, forward strand.
AGATGGCTATTGCTGAGTTGGCTGTCGTAATTTTTGTATTTGACAATTTAAAAAGAGGTCAGTGTCCCTGACTAAATAGTCAAGTACTGTGTTTTAAAAATTCTTGTAACACAGGGATTTAACCTACAGTTAATATCAGTCATTTCAATATTAGAGAAGCTTTCAAAGGGACAACATAGACATATCAATCATTGTTTGTAAAAATGCTGCATTTCTCAAACCATCACAAGTTAACAACTACATATTAATTTTTAAAGATGTATTAAATATTTGAATGTTATAACTTTGTGAGTGAATATGCAAAATAGTGTGATAAATATATATGTATTCAACTATATTATTTTTTATTCATTTTTATGTCACAATTTAATGCATTCAATATTATACACATTCTTTAAAAATCATAAAAAGGAAAAGGCAAGACAAGAGTTTAACACTTTTTGAGCCAAATCATTATTATATTAACCTTTTTAAGAATGGTTTCTAAAAATTAAATATATATTGGAGCAGCAGAAACACATGGTTTTTTTCCCTATCAACACATTTTACATTTGCTGTTACTATGATCTTAAAATTCAAATCCTTCTGCTACAGCAGGCAATGACTCACAATAAATACTAAGCTGCTAGTTTATTGCCACGTGGTCTTTACTTTAATGATATTACAGTGTATTAGTGAAAATCTAATTGAATAAAATTAAGAATTAATTTATTGCATGTCCAGAATATTACCTTTTTCAAAATATTGATCATTCAATGTTTGTAATATTAATTCAACCCCAATACTAATATACTATGATATAAAACCAGCAATAAGTCATTTAGAATAACATAACTCAGAATAGGAGTAACTACAGATATTTAAGAGTGATTTATAAGTTATAGAGGTCTTTCATTATTCTATTTGATTCTCATCACAAACCATGTATAATTGGTAAAGCAGTCAGTTCAATGTCTGATCATTCATGAAGAAATTTAGGATCTGGAAATTTACTTCTTGATGTTGGTCCCTAGCTGTAGGGAAACAAGACAGCCCAAAGCAGGGATCTGACTCCAAAATTAGGATGGTCTTCTTCACACCAACCACCTAACATCAGCTACATACATTTGAAAATAAAATGAAAAGGCTCTTCATGGCCTCCTCTGCCTTTGCTGAGAAAAAGTAAAAGGTTAAATAGCAAGTAACTTTGTGATACACAGTGTCAATTATGTATACAGTAATGTACATTCCTGTGTGTCATGAGATTAATTTTTATTAATAATAAATTAAAAATATAATTATTTTGATAATTATATTTGTGTGTGTGTGTGTGTGTGTGTGTGTGTGTGTGTAAATAAACAGAAGTAACATTTTAGGTAAAATAGAGAGGCCAGAAGGGGAAGCTCTCATGCCCTGTCCTTGGCAAAGCCCCACAGGAAGAACTCTTTGTAATGGCCCTCCCGACTTCCTCTTGCCCTCCGTAAGAGTTTCCTCTCTGTTGTTTTAGTAGATTGGTGACATTGCCCATTATGGTGGTGTGTTCCACTTTGCAATTCCTTGTTCTTCATGAATAAACATCTTTTTCTGGAGAAATTTCTGACTGAATTTTTGGTTAAGGTCAACATATTTGGTGACTCATATTGGAATCAAGAGAAGACCATCGACAACTCTGAGACTGATGAACAAGTAGCCCCTGCACCCACCAAGCCCGCTGAAATCATTGCTTCTTGCCTGCTCTGAAGTTTTAGGATAAGTTTCTCCTGGATCCTAGCTTCTGCTCTGTTTGTATTTTGTAGCTCTCCAGGCTGTATTGGGGATCTAATTGAAGACTGCCTATCTTGTCTGGGTCAGGCCTGGGGCCTGACTCCTTTGGGACCAGGCTGCCCTGAAAATGTGTACACTGCCATGAATGATTGTTATGTTAACTATGGATTTTGTGTGATTATAATGTGACAATATAGGTTCATCAATTGTAACAAATGTCTCACTCTTGCTGGAGATGTGGATAATAAAGGAGTCGCATTGGGGGGGCAGTATAGAAGGTATATGGAAACCTCTGTACTTTCCACTCAAATTTGCTGTGAACCTAAAGCACTCCAAAAATAGTCTTTAAAAATGCAAGTAAATCCCCATAAGATTTCACATTTTGATTTTTTTTAAATTAAGAATCATTAATACACTAGAAAGCATTGTTTTTAAATGCTTTAATGGAGATCAATGTACAGAAATAATCACTACAGTTTCAGATTTTAATTGACATATACACATGGGTCATTAATGTCACATATGAATATCACATAACTGAAAATTAAGCAATTTTACAAATTGATGAATTTTAGTCTTCATTATAATTGTTGCTGTGTCCATGATTTTTCTTTAAGCTTGGACTCCGATCCCATTTCTCTCTTACTAGTCCATTCCTGTCATGCCTGGCACAACCAGATGCCAACCTGACACAAGAAACCATGTATTTTTCTGAAATCCACATTCATCATCATTTCCCTGAATTCCTAAAAGCTGCTTATAGGGCAGCATTATTGCCAGTAAGCTATTTTTTATACAGTAAATGAGTTTATCTGGTATTAACAACTTGAGTAATTCTAGGAACACTAGCTATAACAAGGATTTTTTAAAGTAAAACAAAAATTAAAAAGTCAAGATATTAAATGAAGCTGATGTCCATCAATAGTTAGATTAAATTTCTAGGGCTTTGAACTTTTAAGAAACTAAAGGATTCCAAATAAAATGCAGAAATATGAGAAAAGAATATGTTAGAGCGAACAAAACCTTTTCTTATTTTTTATATGAAGAGAAACACACTTTGCCAAATAAATCGGTAAATTTAAAAGTGGTTTAAAAGTGGTTTATAAGTTAAATTTGTGAACAAAAGTAAAAATAGCAATTACCCCTTCCCCAAATATGACAAGCTTAAATATAAGTCAGGTTTCTGTCTTTTTCTTTGAGTTCAATCAGTTAGGAGGTCAGAAGTTAGTGACTCTGAAACTCTCTCCTGAGATCCTCTGGATCTGTCAGTATGCAGGGAAAGACAGCGTGGAGGATCGTGTGAGAGATTTTAAAGGACACGTGTGGAGTGGTGTACGTTATTTACATGCACATTTTATTTTATTAAGCTAACACTCAATCACATAGCTTTCTATATCTCCAAAGTGACTGGGAATGAAGTTAAGTAGTATACTCAGAATGAAAATGAGAAACAAAGATACTAGTGTGTACCCATATGGAGGAAGTAGACTGGCCGCGCAAGTGGCCAATTTTTGAGTCTTTTATTACTAGGTAGGCCACTGTGCACAGTAGAAAACCTGGAAAAACATATGTCTAAATTACTACCATGCTGCTTAGTGAGTGACAAACACATGGCCCTGTGAAGATCAGTCTGAAGTTAAAAGACTGTGAAGTATAATTTTAAATGACGTTGAAAATCTGAGAAATTTTAGTTGTGTTTGAAAGGGGTGCATGTGGGTATGCCTGTGCGCCTGTATATATGTGCATATTTTAATCATCAGTTTTCTAGGATTTCATGATAAATTAATGAACAGTTTCATCTTTATTTCTCACTAGCACACAGAACACGTTTCATATTGGAGGTAAAAACAACACTTTTGTGTTCTAAGAAGTCTTGTTATTGTACAACGTGCTTCTGGAGCATTTGATGCGTTAGACTATTTAACTGTATAAGGGGATTTGCGTAAGAAATAAATCCTGTACCCAGACCAACATCTACAGGAGAGAATGGGGTGGAGTTCATAAAAAGGGAGAAAAAAAACACATCTTAGGTTTTTTGTTATGTTCTGTTTTTTTTTCAAAAAGAGATGTAGCTCTTTAGGTAAGGAGTGAATATGAATACAGAGAAATATGTTTAGATACTAGGGCAAATCTTTGCAGGTCCCATATAGATTATTTCATTCCCTTGGATTAAAGGAATGGTCATATTCAGAGTACCTGTTCAATTCCACTTCTCCTTCACCCAGAAGTGCCGTATTGTACTGTTATTTATTTACCCTCTGCTCATCTGTGATGTTGAGTAAGCTCATATAGAGCTGAGTATGATAGTATACAGAACAGCAATGTGGCAGTAAATTAGATGTATTTTGATGCACCCATGTGGAATTGGTAGAGCCTTTTGTGGCAGTTCCTAACAGTGACTACTGGCAAGATGAACTTTGCCCGCAGGATTGGGAATTGCTGGGCAAGGCACAAAATACTGTTGACTGAATGGAATAAGAGTTAAACTTGCACTTTCACAAATAATAGCAAAAGGGACCATTGCATTAAGAGAAGCAGTGGGTGAGATGTGGGTTACCTGGAAACAGCACTATAATCCTCCAGGTAAAAGACTATGCTCAGGCTAGAATTATGATAGAAAGACACAGAGATATACAAAACAAATATTAAAAAAAAAAAAACACCTTTTATACTTTCTGTCCATGAACATAGGATAAATAAGGAGAGTGAAGCCAAAAAAATTGCTTTCCATATTTCAACAGACAAAATTTTCCATCATTGTGATTGAACATTTTGGGTAAAGAACAAATCTGATATTTGTGGTGATGGATAACAGATTTGTCCTGGTTATGTTCGTGCTATCAGCACTTGAGTGCTTCATTCTCTTTTTTTCCTCTCACTGTATTCTGTAGCTTTGAAACAAAGGATTAAAAGTTGTACAAATAGCTGTGTAAATTCATTGCGGCCACTTAAAAATCAATTCAACATTTTTTTATCGTCTGTCTTTACCAACACACTTTCTTCAAATGTGCCAGCAATAGTATATATAATTATAATTAAGAATATTATTCTGCCCTGTTTTGAACAAACATATACAAAAGGCTAATTTTAAAGATAGGTAGTTGTTTTTCCTTTTGTAAAGGAAATGGAATGAGGTCCTTTTTATGCAATTAAGTCCCTTTAAAAATTTGAGTCAAGTGACAACAAATTGATGTGCACCTAACTTTTTCGTACACGTCACTTAGCAACGATGTGAATAAACACTGAGAGGCCAGCAATGTGAGTCAGCTTCCCGATAGGTCTGTAAAACCCAATTGTAGTGTTTAGATAAAAACCTTCATTTTAAAATGATGCGCAATTCATTTTTAAACCCAATATTTCTGTCAACCTTTGATACTACTTGCTTGTATTCTGTGAGTTATATTTCATGCCTCTAAAATATTAATTTATATCTGAGAAGGTTTCAAATGTTAGGGAAAAGAAAGCTTACGATTATTGTTTGAAAGCTAGTTCCTAATGGAGAGTGCAGTATTAGCAATTCAAAAGGAGCTTGGAATTTTATAAAAAGTGTATTTAAGGGAAGTGTGTTGAAGGAAATGGTACATGTTGAGCAATAGGTGACCTGGAAGAGAAGAGCTGTCACTCTACAGTGAAAACAGTAATTAAAGTAAGATAAGAATCAACAGCATATGCAAGGTCTCCATGGCATCTGGCATCGTTTTGAGTCTGTATTGTGGGCATCACTACAAGGGATTGATTATTCCCTTGCCTGTAGATACATAACCTACTAAGTCTCATTGCTATGATTATTTATTATGACCTTCTTTAGTGAAGGCCACTAAAATTGACAGATATCCAGCTCTTGGGAGGACAGTATATAACTTTTCTATTTCAAGTAGAATCTTCTAGCTTTTATTTTTATCTTGTTTTAATTGTTGTTCAAGTACAGTTGTTTTTATTTCCTCACCACCACTTCCCTCTACCCCACCAATCCCCACTTCCAGCTTTTAAAATGTCTACTGCTGAATGCTTTTCTTCAGTACCGATGGTGTCTCTATGCTAACCAACCACATGAGGAGTCTGGTGTTTTATTTTTTTACACCAAAACAACCTAAAACGAAAGCAAACTAAGCAAACAGCTAGAACAGGAACAGAACCACAGAAATGGAGTTCATATGGAGGGTTAGCAACAGGGGAGTGGGAGGAAGAGAAAGGGGGAAAAGGTACAGAGAATGAGTAGCATAGACAGTGGGTAGAAAATAGACAGGGGGAGGGCAAGAATAGCGTGGGAAATGTAGAAGCTAAAAAACTTATGACACATGGACATGAACTAAAGGGGGGAATGTGGGTGGGAGAGGGTGTGTAGGGTGGAGAGGAATGATGGGGGAGAAATGGGACAACTGTAATAGCATAATCAATAAAATATATTAAAAAAAAGAAAAAAACATATAAAAAGTACTTTCTTACTTAAATGTCATGTATCAGGATTAAAATTATAGTAAAATATGTGAGCCAATTCAAGCTTTGGAATATAAATGAATATACAAAAATGTTCAAAAACCAATTATATGTTATCTGATAAATAGGGGATGCATTGATCAAAGATGGTCAAGTAAGAAAAATCTACATGACCCTGATTCATTTTTCAGAATCCAGTTTCAAAGGTAAGCTAGAGAATATAGATTGATTCCTGGTTCTGAATAGTTCAGTAAACGAAACACCTTGTAATTATCAGCAACTAAAAGAATGGTTCCACACATAGCAATATGCTTTACGTGAATTCTTCTGGTTAATTCTCTCAGAGCAAGCACAGTACATCTTTAAGACTTCTTTTCTGAGTATACACAGTAACCTAAGAAGAGGCATGTGAATTTACCTGACAGTGTAAAGTAGGCCTTGTGACCTCTACGTCCTCCTTCCTTTCTCAGATGCTATTAGCAGGTCCTGTGCAACAGCCAAAGGCCCGTTAAAACGTAGAAATGCGATTTTGATCTTTTTAGTTTCTCACTAAATTATAGAATCGGTTCTCTGGCTGTCAGCTGCAAACAATTTTGTAACCATTTATTTTCAATACCTCTCTGAGAAAATACCAATTTATGGTTTAAAGTGTTAATTTCTATGAAGACAGAATTTTCAGTGGTTAGATCAGTCATTCTTGTAAATATTTGGTAACCATAATGTTTAAAATTTTTCTTTAGAAAAGAGAAAAATTATATACACTGTAATATATATTTTTGTTTTTAATAGAGTAAGATAGTTTTAAAGTATTCAATATTCTACCCTTAAGGGAGGAAAATATTTCTTAAAAAATAACTTACCTAAGATCTTAAAAATGAAAACTGTGTACTTGAATACCTCTACTTGAAATATTATAGTTAACATTAATTACTTCAATGTGACTCTCACCTAAGGCATTATTTTGCAGAATTAATAAACCCTGTTGCATTTTTCTTCTAGCAAAATACACTTTATCATTTTGAAAATACCATATATATGAATACTTTATATATATCTTTTCTTTATTTTCTGATATTTAAAGATAAATTTTAAATATTTTCTAACTGTAACTATCATATATAACTATTTTATTGTTTTTATATTTTTTTAGTTACAAGTTAATGCAAGTAATATCTGAAATCTTAATTTGTGTATCAATGATATAATATCTTTCATTAAAATTGGGCTTATTATAAACTACTGAGTTGGCCCAAGTAGAATGTCTTCTTCATATAGATAAGTATGTCATTACTTAAGGTAATCACAACTTAAAGGTGACTACATTACCTTTAAGTTCAACCAACATTTATTGCATATCAGCTATATTCTGGAACTGTTCAGGGTCTTGTTTTTAAAGAGATATTATTCAGTCCCCGAGGAACATCCAATAAAGTGGGTTAAACTGTTTTAAGGAAGGATAATTTTATTAAAGTGTGGTGAATATTATGCTATGAACCCATCTAAGGCACTTCAAGTTAACAGAAAAGAATTATTGCATTCATTATTGTTCAGGAAAGATTTTCTGGTGAAAAATAATAGTTGAATATTAATATAAAAGGCTGAAGGTAATTAATTAGATGAAATCAGGAAGAACATTTTTTCAATCAAAGGAACATTTGAATAAATTATGAACATATAAAATAGCATAGCATGCTCTGAGAACCACAGTTTAAAGTTCAGGACATAGAGTGGCAAATGTTGAATGAGAAGTAGACAAGTCACTTCATTAAAGGCCTTTATGCCAGACAATGGATATTAAATATCTCCCTTCAGTGGTTGCAGAGCAATTGATAAATTTTAAACAGGGGAGTGACACATTCATATTTTATTTAAGAACAAATAGGTAGTTACAGAATAGCCATGGGGATGTAAAGGGCAGCACAGGAATAAGAAGCCAAGGAACTTACGTGCATGACCCAAGGATATGAACAACAGTCTGGGGATTGCCTGTGGGAGCAGTGGGTGATGGAAGGGGTGGGAGGCAAAAGGGGAAAAACTGGGACAACTGTAATAGCTTAATCAATAAAATATAATTTAAAAGGAAAAAAAAGAAGGATGGATCTGATTGCAACCTGGAAGATCATTTTAAAAGTGACAAGACTAAATAAAAAGAGACCATTTAGAAATAGATTAGAAAGATTCATGGAGGGTTAGCAACAGGGGCGTGGGAGGAGGAGAGAGGGGGAAAAGGTACAGAGAATAAATAGCATAGACGGTGGGTAGAAAATAGGGGGAGGGCAAGAATAGTATGGGAAATGTAGAAGCTAAAGAACTTAAGACACATGGACATGAACTAAAGGGGGGAATGTGGGTGGGAGAGGGTGTGTAGGGTGGAGGGGAATGATGGGGGAGAAATGGGACAACTGTAATAGCATAATCAATAAAATATATTTAAAAAAAAGAAAGATTCAGATGATAGATAAATAGGGGGCTCAACTGCAAGGTCACATAAATGGGAATAGAATATTGGAGTGGACTCAAGCCATATTCAGAAAGAAAATTCTACAAGGCTCATTAAAACATCAAATGAGGGTGAATAAAAAAAAAAAAAAAGAGGAATTTAGACTGTTAGGTTTCTGATACTTATAACTGGATACTTATTAGATGCCCAGAGCTATATAGAGGCCTAGGAAGGGAAAATAGGAGTAATAATTTTGTTGAAAGGAAGTTGAATTCAGATTTACACTGTTATACTTTTAAGCGATCACGGGGCATTTGGCATTTAAATGTAAGATTTCAGCTCTAATTTTAGATTAGAGTAAGTGCACTCAACTGAATGCTTGAGCTTCAAGAATTAAGAGATATCTTCATGATAAAAATATTATTTGTATTATCACTTTAAATTCTCCTACATAATTTCTCGAATGAACTGTTTCTTCATTTACCTTCATATTTTTTCTCTGTATGTTTTCTAAGTTGAAAATGATGAGTCAATTTCTCATACAATGAATTCAATGAAAGTGATGCTTTCTTTTAGGACTTCCCATTCCTTCTACTTCCTTAGCCTTATTAATTATTTTTATTGCTGATTTTGGTGATAAAGTTAAGTGGTTAGGCAATCTATTTGAGTTATTATAGTATCTCCTTTTTCTGCCCTTTTTGGGGGTCTTAAACATTGGATGTTAGTTTATCATTTTAAAAAATTTCTATTTTATTGTATTGTTTTTTTACATTGCCATTTATTCCCTTTACAGCCCCCAATTGAAAACTTGTTTTCATAAACCAAATTTGTCATAAATCAATTAGATTATTACATTCTAAAATATTAGATACATCAGTTATTCTAAGTATAGCAAATATAAATTCTCCTAAAGGTATTCTTTAATATTATAATATGCTATATTGATAATTATTAGTACTGAGTATCTAATAATGATCAGCCATTGTTAGCAAATATTTTTTTAACTTTACATGCCATCTATTTCAATTATAGCCACTGATTGATGAACCTCAAAGATGGACCAGCTGTTGGAGAGGCAATATAAAGAGTGTATAAAGAACACAGCATTTGGAGCTGGGCTACTGGATTCAAATCCCCAAATCTGCAATTCACTGGCTTTGTGACTTTAGGTAAGTCATTTAACTTTTTGTCTCAGGTTTCTCTATTGCCTCATCTTTGCAAATAAATACCTAAGGGAGCTTACAATCCAGTATAGACAACACAGCAACTATAAAATTACTTACAATGAAAAAAAACTGTAGAAAAATGCTTACAGTAAGAAATATTACTAATGTATAGAAAAATGGGGGTTCAAAACTGTGTTATGCTTTCTGCCAAAGGCTTGAACATGATAGGCATGGTGATGTATAATGAATATGAGACCGAAAATTTAACTTGCTTTTTTAACAGTGGACCCTAAACATTGTCAGATATTGGACAAATTACTCATTATTTTCTCATTTGTAAACAGGGAATAACATCAGCTCTGCCTAATAATTTAGTGATGTTTATGTAAATATTTTTATAAATGTATATATCTTATAAACAAATATTATCTCTTCATGATAATAAAGCTTATATATCCTTTTATTTAATTACCTATTAAAATGGGTTATTACATAGCTAAATATACAGTTGAACAAAGAGGAGCATATAAGGAATATGAACTATTTTCTTAAGGTCACATTCTCAAATGGCATTTTTGAGAGTCAATCCTGCTTTCTTAATCTGCATTTAATAGTCTTCCTATCACCCTATGCATTGGATGTCTGACTTAAATAAGATTTTCATAAGGAACTGTTTAAGAACTATAAAATATTTCAATAGAAGATGGGTAATTTTAGGTATACTTTAAGGCAGGGATTCGAAACCCCTGGCTACGGACCGGTACTGGTCCATGGCCTGTTAGGAAGAAGCTGCAGGAAGTGGGCAGCAGGCGAGCCAGCAAAGCTTCGCTCACATTACTGCCTGAGCTCTGCCTCCTGCTCCCCACAGTCCCAGATCCCCATCCCACATTGGTGAGAAACTTGTCTTCCACAAAACTGTTCCCTGGTGTCAAAAAGGTTGGGGACAGCTGCTTTAAAGGATAGATAAGATTTTAACAGAAAAATTAGATAAATATTTCTGACATAGCAAACAAGAGGAAATATACAGTAATATGTTTTATAAAATATTTCAGGAAAAAACTAGTTTGCCTAAAGGTACCATCATATTATAAATAGACATACATTAGAAGGTAACAATACAATTCTTGTCCCATCCTTTCCCTTGAAGTCCTAAGGATAATTAATGGCTTGACCAAAATGTTTGTTTGTTTGTTTTCCCTAAGATGGCACTAGTAGTGCTTAGTTGTGTTTAATTTAATTCAAAAACAATTTTATTAGATTGTATTTGTGACAGCTGTCATATCAGCATGCATTAAAAACATCAAAATTGGTGAATTTTTGTGTAGCCATTTTCATATTGAAGATGGAAGAAAATATGCAACATTTTTGGCATATTATGTTTTATTACTTCAAGAAAGGAAAAATGCAACTGAAACATAAAAAAGATTTGTGCAATGTATGGAGAAGATGCTGTGACTGATCAAACATGTCAAAACTGGTTTGCAAAGTTTTGTCCTGGAGATTTCTTCCTAGATGATGCTCCATGGTCAGGTAGATCACTTAAGGTTGGCAGAGATCAGATAGAGACATTGATTGAGAAAAATCAATGTTATGCCATGAAGTAGATAGCCAACAAACTCACAATATCCAAATCAATAAAGTTATTGGTGAAAATGAAAAAATGTGTCTTATTTTACAGAAAAAAACTAAATGGACTTTTTGGCCAACCCAATGCACAGAACAATTAATGAAAAAGAGAAGAGTAATCATTTTTATTTTCTTTAAGGGAAATTAGACACAAAGTCAATACAGAATTCTAGCAGACTGAAGCGGACCATACTGAGCCACACTGATTCTAATCCCCAAATCAAATCGTGCTGTCCTGCCCAACACACATGTCACAGGATAAGGGCATCAACACATCATCATTTGTTTGGCTCCTTGCAGTCTCTGAGTATGCTTAGCATGTCTAGGGGTAGCTCTAGAGTGAACTTCCTGCATTATGGCTTTACCTAGCTGATAAAAAAAGAAAGAAATGATGACTTCAACACTTGTATCATTTGATATTTTACTCATGAGAAATATGACCAGCTCATATTCCAGTTTCCAAGAATTTTAAAAATGGAGTTATTACCTTGGAGTGATTCAAATAGGATATTTAAAGATGTGTAATAGATAATAATGTAATAGCAAGAGTACAGAAAGAAAATGGTGAATAACTAAATTAAAGAGAAAGATGGAATTACACAGCATACACATAAGGATATATAGAAAGAAATAGTTTTAACTCATTTTTGAGACAATGACAATTGGCTTTGGCCTCGAGGAGAGATGCATCTCAGGTCTTCCCTTACCTCTCTTCCAAGTGACCCACACTGCTACCAGTGGCCTGAAAGAAATGTATCTACAGAGAATGTGATTGGATTCTGAAGGCTTGCTTTTGCCTTCAGAATTCAGAATGTTCAAATTTAGCCTTAAAAACCAAATCAGTTGTCTTATAATTGGGGCTCAACAATGTGCAAGTCTTAATTTAACCTTGGATGCCAGACTAAAGTTCTAGTGCAGAAGAGATCTGAACAGCAACTTAGTTCCTTTCTTAAATCCAAACCCACTTTCCATTCTGATGGTAAGAGGATCAATTAAGAAAAACAAACAGCCGTAGGGAAAGTTGGCCTTTGTGAGGCCTAGAGAAAAGGCAGTTGATGACACCTTTCCAGTGCAAGCAGCCCCAGCCTATACAGGCTGCACAGGGACAGAGAAGGGCCATCTCCCTAGTCTCAGAACATTAAACCTCTTTATTCATCACTTGGAAAGTGGTAGACCAAGTGACATTCCGTGGCCATGTTGCTGAGCTCCTCTTGGAGGAAAAGTAAAGTTTATTTGCTCTTTTGTCTCTAGAACCTAACATGAGGACAGGTAACATGACTTTCATATAGAAATTAAGCACAAGTGTTAGGCGTAAACACCAGCATTTAATGCTGCACCTTAAAATTCTTATGGAAACATTCAAAGAATATAAACATGTTGCAATTCTGCATCAGTACTGGAGAAAAGGTAAATCAGCAAGACTCAGTTGATGAGAAACTGAATTTACATGACAAGCTTAGAAGAAAGTAAAGTAAATTAAATATACCAACTTTTTTTTAATAGGTCCTTCTCACCTACCATTTCCTCTGCCTACAATATTTTCTCTTTGCAAGACAGATTCCTTGTTATTCATCAGGACACAGCTGAAATCCACCATCATTTTGGGTATTTACCCAGAATATCTTTCCTTCCCTAGTTTTCTTGGAAATTATATTTTCCCTTTAATTATGAGAAAGTAAAGAAGTTATTCATCATCTGGTAAATATCACATAGCCCCAACTTTCACACCACCACTCTGTTTTTGCCTCATTGATAGTTGCTGGTCTTGGTTATGGATACTTTGTACAAATAGGATAAAGCTGTCACTCTGGAGAACCTATCCCTGGTGCACGACTTAGCAGAAATGCAGTGCTATTTTGGAAATTGCAAAAAATAATAACTATCTTTATCTACATGTAACACAGACAAGTGTTATTGTTTACAGTGTGGCAAGCAAAATGAATGGATTTCATTCTTCTCTCAACTCTTACCTGCACAAATGTGTCCAATACTCTTGCCTTCTGGCCACAGTAGATTGGACTCAGAAGCCAGGCTTACCCCATTGGTCTCTGGCACTGGTTGGCCCCTGTAGATCCAGAATCCAGGTCCCAGGCCCATCACAATAGATCCAAGTGCCAGGCCTGCCCTGGTGAACCCAGGCTCCAAGCTGGTTCCCCTGTATGAAAACACAAGGCCAGCCCACCTGCTGACCTGGGCCCCAGACTTACCTGCCCAAGGATTCCAGCAGCAAAACAGCCATGGACACAGCCAGAATTTCTGGAAGGCTGTCTGGTGAACAGCTTTTTCTGCTGAAGCCAGTATTTAAACACCAGAAGAGGTAGCCACTTCCTCAAATGTGCAGACCCAAAAGCGTGGCTGCAAGGATTATGATTTAAGGAAACACACTACTCCATAAGGAAACTGACAAAACACAATGACTTGCCCCTACCCCACCCCAAACTGGCATCTGTGAATTGATTCAGGAGAGAAATTAGCCTACCTGACCTAAGCCGTCTTCTCTTGCTGGATTGGATATTGGAAAATGCCAGGCCTGGGCTGCCAGCTTCCAGCTGTTCTCAGCGCTCTCCCTAACAAATCGGTTTACTTTCTTTCTGCCTTTCTGTGTTCTCTTGGGGTTTCTCTTATGTTCTTTCCAGGGCCTATAATTGTATTTAACTGTGAGAAGGAGGGAGGTAAGTTTAAACTATTTTGTCCTGACCAGAAATCCTCAAATACTTCTTTCAGACCCCCCTACCATAGAACACAAATATAAAACTATACATATTTCTCCATATAATCTTGCAAAACCAGTTGAGGGGAAAAGAAATAAGATGGAAAAAACGGAGGATTACCAAGACTTACACAGCCAAAATAAGTAATAGTTTATTTAAAAGAACATTAATAAATCAATGCTAAGTATTGTTTCTAACTCCAGTTTTTATGTCTTGGTGAAATACAAAACACACTGGTGCTTGTATTCTTTTGGGAAAGTTTGTGTCAATGATTTGCTTTTTAAAAATATTTCTTGGCCATAGAGGAAGAAATATTTCTCTCATTTTAAGAAAATACATTTCTTCTTAAAATATATTTTGGACAGTTTTTTTTTTAATTGAAGGAGTCTCATGAAGAGTAACTATAACTTGGATTCACAGAGTCCAATGATTTGTCCAATAACTACACTGTGGTTAAACTATTTATCATCTAACCGAGAAGATATATCAAGGCTTTTACTTACCTATTCAGTAATGATTACTCAGAGCTCAGATCATATTCCACTGTCTTTTAACACTCTGAGTACAATATTTCTCCCCTTGCAATGTCAAGTAGACTTTTAGAGACCAATTATCCTGACATCATAGCTTTACAGTTTACTGCATGTTTATTAATTTGTCAATTTGTACCAGTCTACTGATCTTCCTAATATCCAGGAGGGAAAATAAGTCATATTAACTTAAAGGTTAAACATAGATACTTCTAAAAGTTTACAAAACTCAACAATACTACCAATTTTCCTTTTTCAGAAAAAAAATTCCTGAGATTTAAACAGATAAATGATCGTTTAAACAGCTCCATTTTATTATATATGTAACCTCTTTAGAAATTGGTTACATAACACATCTCTATTCTGCCAATAATCTCAGAATTTTGTATCTAATAAAAATATATGACTCAGTAGAAATAAGAGTAAAAAATATCCTCTTTGCTACTTTTATGGTTTTCAAATTGTCTTGGCATTTTGTTCCATTGCGTAAGAGATCCTGCCTACTGTGGGACAGACTTCTGCCATCTCATGAGTCATTCCTTAAAGCTTCTGTGAGAGTTCTACTCAAGCCAGTCTCTAAGATCCTGAGAACTTTTTTGGTGGTGGATATAGTGTTAAATCAATCCCTATTTTTGTTGCAATAACTAAACAACTGTGGTTTTTATTTGTTGATCTGCTTTACTTCATTTCAAGGATCTAAGTTGAGCGCAGTTGTTATGAGGGAGGCCTAGGCTTGTCCATCAGCTCTTGCTGTCTATATGATAGTATAAAACATTATACAAAGTGTAGTGACTAAAAGATCAAATCCTAATTAACCAGATAATCTTTAAGAAATTTCACTCCACAGATTTCGCTGACCCTGTGTTGCCAAACAATTCAAGAGCAGATGTCCATGTTATTAGCCATAGTAATGATTCCAGGTTTTCTGAAATGATTAATAACAATACTTTTCCACAGAAAGAGGGAAATATACAAGTAGAAAACAGAAGATTGCAATACATTTCCAATTTAATATTTATGCATGGAGAATATAAGAATGGGCTTCTGTTCAATTTCAAAAAGCAGCTGATCTCACATGCCTTCAAGGCTTCTTCATCTGAAATGGCTGTTCAATCACTTGATCTCTTTTTGCTCCAATGCCTTTTTTCCAGGAATGTGATTTAGCGAAGGTAGTGAGATCATGGAAAAGTGATAGACATTTTATTCAATGACTCTGAAGAGGGATGTTCCTTATTACAGCTTCTATAAGGCCCACGCTGTAATTTAAAAAGTCTCAAACTTCCTCAGCTCTCTGTGGGAAGAGGGTATTTGTTTGTCTGTTTGTTTGTGGGCTACAATTATAAAATCCATGCTATATATTATACAATTTGTACAGTTGATTACTGGTTGAGGCAGAACCGTAGCAAAATAAAATCAATTAACATACATAAATATTTGTAATAGTGCCTGGCATAGAGTGTGCAATAATGCAAATGCTTACTTTTAATGATATCAACCAGTTCCTTTCTGTCACAACCAGACAAAAATCCATCACAGTATTATCACAATAAAAAAACAATACACTGCTACTGATCTTTGTTGAGTTCAATGTGAACAAAAAAAACCCCCAATCAATTTTACAGCCAAGGATTAAAATCGGTCTGTCTGATCCTGATGCCTATATACTTAAACATCGTGTTATTTTGCACATAGAACATCCTACATTTATCAACTGCTTCCTGTGGAAGTCTGAAGAATACTGCTTCCAGTTGATCAGTAGTTGTTACAGACAAAGAGAAGAAGAGTATAGGTATGCAGGAGACTATGTTATATATCAAGATGAGAGCCATGCAGCAACTTCTAAAAGTAATTCCTCTGTTTACCTTTATTTCAAAGGCAGTTTATGCTGGCTTTTCAGAATATAGAACCACCCAAATCAGTGGGGTTCAGAAAACACAAGCCTTTGCTATTGAGCAAGCAGAGAAAACAGAAAACTTTACTTGAAAAACAATAGTGCCAAGATTGTCTGTGCTTACTTACCATCATGCCTGGTGCAAATAATTTTTTGTCATTCATTTTTTCTGATCCTTACACAATACAAGTTTAATTTACACACAAATACTTCTAAAGCATATTTTCAAATGTGGTTATATTCATTAAAATCCTAAATTATTAATTATAATAAATTCTAGTATAATGAAGGAAATGCCAATTATGTAATCTCATTATTAAAACATGATCATAGTTATACAAGAAAAATTCCTTTAATTGTTCATGAAGATCCAAAACAACCTGTATTAAAGCCACACACATTGCACAGATTTTTCCAAAACTTTTGAGCTATACATGGTATTAATACTGGAAAAATTTCACTCATGGTGTTTGTAAGGATGGCCAGGGGATACTTATTAATTTAAAGTGCATTAATACAGCCATCTCAGAAGAAATGTCTCCTTTCTAAAATGTTGATAAAACTCAGAAGTCACTGATGTTTATAGCAATAGCAGAAACTATTTTGAGTATACTACTTCAATGTTATGAAGTTCATTTCATTGCTAGTATGACTAAATTTATCACCATCATTGACTAGAGACCCATGTTTCCCCATGAAGTGGGGAAACAAGGTGGAGAGGAATTAATGAATGCTTGTCTTTGTGGACCATTAACATCAGCAATAACGTTTGCAACCAGTGTTAACACTGCAATCTTGAGCTAAGTGATGCTGTAAGTCCTTTTCCACCACCAGTATTTGCACTTCTCTAACTTGTCAGAGATAGAAACCCCACAAGCAACAACAATGTGGAAAGACTTACTTTGATACACCCTGAAAATGAAAGCAAAGTGCTATTGGTGAGGGTGGAGGCATGGAAACCCAATTAGTATTATATACTGGGGATTGGGATTTTTAGATTCTCACTCCTGAATATTAGAGCTTTTAGTGATAAAGGTCTCATGAAACCCAACATCAATCCAGAAGAGCTGAAGTAATTGAATAGACACTAGATGTTAGAAGTTTGAGTAAGAGATTTGCCTATTAGTCTGGCCTTTCATTTTTCTATCTGTGGTGGAAATACTAGACATTTTGAAAGGGAAGTAACATGCCTGCTCTTTCTATTGGAAACACTAGTCCCATACAAATCATTAATTATTCTCAAGTAAATTAAGACACCAAAAACACAAGTCTAATGGAAAATATGAGAGATAAAAATTAATATATTTTTCAGTGTGCTGTGATATACCCAATCAGAGTATACTGATATAAATTGTTGATCACAAGAGCAGGTATATCATTTAATTTTTTTTCCTTGCTTAATTCCTTATCTTTGTCACCCAGCTCCCCCAACTCCCCTTCCTTCTGACAGCTGTCTGTCTGTTCTCCATATCTATGGGTCTACTTCAATTTTGTTTGTGAGTTTTATTTTGTTCATTAGATTCCACATCTAAATGAAATCCTATGGTGCTTCTTTTTCTCTGACTAGCTTATTTCATTTAGTAGAATGTTCTCCAGGTCCATCCATGCTGTCACAAAAGGTAAGATTTCCTTCTTTTTAAAGGTTCAGTAGTATTCCATTGTATACATGCATCACAGCTTTTTTATTCACTCATCTACTGATGGGCACTGGGCTGCTTCCAGATTTTCCAGAAATCTCTGGCATTCTTAATACAAGGTAAAAATAATTAATTACAGGTTGCCAGATTAGAATATCTTCAAGAGAAGAACAAGATGCAATAAAAGAGTAATTTTTTGGTATCACTAAATATAACAGTTTGCATTATTGCATATTCTATTCAGGTACTATTGAAATATTATGTTTCTCAAGTAATATTTATTTTGTCAATCAATTTTATCATTTCAAAAAATCTGTGGTCTAGGTATTATTATTCTCTTTTTAAAATGGGGGAATTGAGGCACTAAAAGTTAAGAATCTCCCCAAGATGGTACAGCTACAATGAGCAAAGGCAAATTGAAATACGTTTCTTTCTTATTCCCAAGTTCATAATATTAAATATTTTATTGAACACAGCCTACTCTATTTACAGACTTTTATAAACAATCTGTGATTTCTTGAACTCAATAACAAAACAATTACTTTTTAAATGAAGGCAATTATTAACAAAGTTGATAACAGATATATAAATTGTTCCCATTTTGAGTCATTTTAAGTTATGAATTTATAGTGTGGCAATAATATTCTAACAAGATAATGATAAATTTGCCATTCTCTTATGAAAGCTGTGAAAGCTAACATTCGTGGGTATGAATGACTATGAATGACTGGGTATCAGGTCATGAAGTTATCCATAAAATACTCAACTAAGCACTAGGAGTGAACCTGTAGATAATGAAAAAAAAAAAAAAAACAACAAATTTTACCCCAGTTAACGCTTGCTTCTTAGTAAGTCAATGGATTTCTGCCCAATGAAAAATGAAATGAGTAAGTTTCTATTGCACCCTCTTCCCCATTTCTCTACCACAGCTAGTTTTATTGATATCTTTCCTAACTAGACCTAATAACAGCTGCTGAGCCCATGAGTCATTTCCAAGTATGTAAGTCACAGGTTGTTCATTAGGAGAGTCTACCTAGCAGCTGTGGTGCACAGATGTAGTAAGGCATGGGTATCACCAAAAAACAAGTGCTTCTCTTCAGCTAATACGGTGAAGAAATAGTGCTAGTCAGTTACACAGCTCCTGAAGGATGCTCTATTTAGAAGTACCTCTCTTTAGGGAAGATTACTTTGTCAGTTCAGTCATATATTCCAATGGTATGTTTCCCTGCATTATCTGAATTTTTTATTCCTTTTTTAGTACAATATACAAATTCAGTACTAAATAATATGACAGAGTACCTTTGAAGGTAAAATATACTACCCCAAAATAGCATGTATCTTTTTAATAATATATATGGAAAGCATAGATAAAGCTATCTGAGAACATTTTTATGTGTGTGTGGTTAATTTGTGTATTAGGTTTTAGTTGGATCCTTGAGAAAGCATGGATTAAAAAGCAATGAGCAATGTTAAAATATCTTTTTAACTGAGTTTCCTGGGGTATAGATATATAGATGTATGCTATTATAATAATATATTATTGTAATAGGCGCAATGAAATTTTAATTCAGTGATATTCCCTAAAACAACAATGTACAGATTTTTGAGCAGGAAGCAGTTTTTAAATAATAATATTATTCTATTTCATGCTTTCATAATGTGTCAGATTGGTTGTCAGTTTCACATGCTATGAAAGACTCGTTTGTTGTCCAGTGGTTTTCATTCTCCTAGAATTTGAGAAATCTTTTCCAAATTTGGCAGTTTCAACATTTGTACATAATCACTGCATTTGTTTTAAAGTCCTAGATAATGGTAATAAATATTATTTTTAGAATCACTGTTAAAAACTCTACTAAGGCAAAGTATATTTAAAAAATAACTTTATGCTAAATACAACTTTACCTTTTACCTCAGGAAGAGGAAATTCCACTTTATACCCTGTGTTTAGCGCAATGCTGTTTCCAATCTGTCCTGCCCATGGCAAGGACCTGTAGCATCAGCTTTAGCCTAGGAGTAGTCAATCATATTGAATATGTCTGTCGGTGAGTCATACTTTCCAAAACACAAAGTGATAGGAAGATCTTGGCTCAACTCTGCTTGCTCACACAAGCATTTGTTTTCTTATCTCATAATGAATTTGTTGTTAGTAAAATATATTTCCATTTTTAATTTCTATCAGTTTTATTGTATGGTTTAAATACAACGTTTATCTCTCACAGTTCTTCATATGTAGTTGCTGAATTCTCACCATGTACTTTAAAAATTGTTGTGGGTTCACTGTAAACGAATGTGACCATGTTACCATCCACTACCAGTGAGATTTTATCTTTCAGTGATGAAGTGCTGGAGTCTGCCCAAACAAAGCTTAAAATTAACTTGTTTTTTAAATAGCCTTGAATTACATAGGTTCTTTACGCTACTCATGTAAGTCGATTGTCTTACAGGGAAATCATTTTATCAAACTCCCTTCTATCGAGGCAAGTTTTATTCTCAAATCTAATAGCAAATTGGAATTCCAGACTATCTAGATACACCTAAAAGAATTATAAATAATTGTCTGGAGAGTAAATTATTGAACCTTGTTTTACATTCTTACAAAACTATTTTTGCCTTAAATTCACATTATTAAATTATCTCAGACAAAATAATATGGAGAGTCATGATAAATTAGTAGATCTTAATGTTAATTACCATACTTCATATTGCTTCTTACTGTTCTGCACATATGCCTCCCCCTGCTGTCAGGTGGCATGTGTTTCCAGGGCACACCCCATGTCTTACACGTGGTGCTTTGTGTCCAAGCAATATGCAACTGCTACATTGTGAATATGATGAGACTATGGATTAGTTTAGCTCAAAGCTCTCTTTTGTCTTTGTCTTCTCATTTTCTAGTATGGTGTTTAGCACATAGTGGAGAGTGCCAATAAGCGTTTGCTAAGTGACTATTAACGCAAGTCGTTGTTGCTTTAGTTTGAAAGTGAGTCATTCACAGTACAGGAGTAAATTTCATTTACAAACTCACATAAGATGAATGCTCCACAAGTGCATGAATTTTGATAAAAAGTTCTAATGAAGCTAAAAGATCCAAAGGATTGTCATTTATAATGAATATGAAAAGAATAAAGTTATATCTACTCAGGAAATAAAAATTGTATAAAATTTTCTTCTGATTTATATTTAAAATTCTTAAACATTAAAATACTTTGAAGCTATTTTATTTGTTTAATATAATTTAACAATGAATTTTTTATTTCTAATATTTCTATAACTCTATCTTGCAATGGCATACTTTGAATTACAAGTGATTTCTAAGATGTAATGCCAACATTTTTGTTCTCTTTTATGCTAGTTTTCCTAGTACTTTTGAGTTATATAAATTTATGTGAAAGAACATGTGAAATTTGTCATATTATTAACTTAAATGATTATGTGTAAGTTTTTAATTATATGATATATTATTAAAGCAGTAATCCTATAGGATCAATATATCATAAAGGCTATAATAATTTAATTTAAAAATGAGGTAAAATCAGATTATTTATGCTTACTTAAAGAATTAAAAAATTTGTTAAAGTTAATAACAGCAGAATTTAATCCTTTAATAATATAGATAATTGTGGGTTTTGGCTGGGGTGGGGGGAGTGGTGGGGAGAAAATGCAGACAACTGTAATTGAACAACAATAAAGCAATTTAAAAAAAAAATACAGAAAATTGTCAAGAAACAGCCTAGTAGTTATTTGGCTCTTCCTTCTTTTAAGGAAGAGCAGTAAGTTTACAGTGCCCTTTTACATATAGAATGTCATTTGATTATCACAGCAGTTTGTACACTGGACCTGCATAGGGGTTATTGTTTTCATTTTATAGCTGACATAGAAATTTCAATTGGTACAGTAGCCAAAAAATTTTAGTTATATTTATATTAACTAGAAAAGGCTTTAGGGTCCAAATGTATTTGCAGTTCATCAAAGAGAATGAGGTTATCTCTCACATTCAACAGTAATATGTTTGTAATGAACAATACAGGTTATGGCCCATTTCAGTTCTGTTGGATCATATGCTATTCTGTCTGTGTGAGACTGTAAGAAATTACCTTCACCTTGTTAATAATCTTTAATGTGCCTGCGCAGATATATGTAGAGAGTATAGGTCTTATTCATAACAGGCATGTACAAGTGTGAGATATTGTTTTAAAAATGAGTTGTTGATATCCTGAAATGATTTGTATCTTCTTTATAATGAAAATTATTGATCATCAATTTCCAGAGTAACAAAATGCCATAAATTGCCATTCCAATGCATGTAGGAATTTACTTCTAAGGACCTTAAGACAGAAATTCATGAAGTCATAATATGCAAGAAAAAATTTGCCTTTCCATTTCATCTCAACTACCACCATTTAGTCCTTTATTTAGTTTTTTTCCGCCTGTTTTTTGTATAGGACTAACTGCAGACTACTGAGAGAGACATGCTAAAATGTGAATAAATCCATATAGAATAAACAATGTAATAGGAAAATACAGCATAAGATATTGATAAGGAAACTGTTTACAGGTATGCTACGACCCCACCTGCAACTTCAGGAAAGTCTTTGATTCTTGCAACACTAGCTCAGTGGACTTAAAAGAGTATATTGGGTTTAAGATAAAAAACTGTAGCAAAAATAACATGCAGTTCATTTCTGATTGCTTATTGAAAAAGCAGTATTTGATTAGTAACTGATAACTAGTAACATTAAGCTACACTAGAAAATGGGTACTATTCAGTACCTCTGAGGAAATATGTAAGTTCAAGGAACCCTGGAGTATATAATTTTTATGATCTGGAGGTCATCTACAACCTATAAACTTTGTGACTTGTCACCCTACCGTTCCATGTACAAAGTGGAGGACATTGGACACTGGGAGACTCAGTGCTACGCTGTTGCTAGTCCTGCTGTAACCTATTTTGATTCCTTTTTAAAGTCAGATAAACTTGTTTCCAGGTAAAACATATTATATCTAATGCATTTGATCATAATTTTCAATCTAATACACTTAGATTGCTGATGGAACTGAGTGTTCATTGTCTCATCATACAATTTCTCTTAAAAATTAGACTTATCTAAAATATTTCTCTGTCTCAACAAAATATGACGGAGATTTTTGGATGTGGGGGACATATGCTGGTTTACAATTTATAAAAGCTGAAACAAGCAAAATTACACAATGTGTTTGAAACACTGGTTTTCAATAAACTATATAGGAACTACAGAGTATTTCTAATGATAAGAATAGGAAACAAGTTCTACCCTATGATTGCTTTGTCTCTTACCCTAAAACTCACCGTGTGCCAATGCAGGATGGCAACACAGGCAAGGCTCAGCAAGCTCCTTATCTGAAGAGACAGAGCCAAGAGTCTGGGGAGACCAAGGTGTAACGTTTTCCAGACAGAGTACTGGAAAAGAGAGAGAATGCCAGAGAGCTACAGAGAAGATGCTTCAGATATTCAGGTAAACAGTGTTCAGCACATGCTTGTGAGGCAGGCTTAAGAACTATCTTAAAAGAGTTAATAGGGCCTGCCTGTCACAGAAGTCCAAGAAAATTACTTGTTCCCACTGCTCTGAACTGGAACCCCTGTGATAGGCATGTCATTGGATAATATCATCAGAAGTGCCCTACCTTACTTAGTAATGGAGAATAATTTTCCTTATACTTAGCAATGCTCTGGTATCACTTAAAAATATATTTTTTAAAAATCTCTGAAAGAATAAATCTGTCTCCAAGTAATTTAACTCCATTCCAGAATCAAGCTCAAGAAAAGTTATAGTAATAATAATAAGTATCCAGCACCCAACAAGTATTCATAATATCTGGGATAAAAACAAACAAACAAACAAAAAACAAAAAAATAACAAAAAACAAAACAAAATAAAAAAAAACAGGCAGAGAACTAGCAGGAAAATACTATCTACAATTAAGAGAAAAGCAGCCAACATAAACCAACCCAGAATTGTTTCATATATTTAAATAGAGTGAGAATATTAAACATAGTTATTAAAAATGACTGTATACATTTGCCTGGCTGGTGTGGCTCTGTTGGTTGGAGCACTGTCCCATAACCCAAAGGTTGTGGGTTATTACTGGTTGGGGCATATACAGAGATTGTGGGGTCAGTGCTAGTCTGGGCACATATGGTCCCGGTCCAGGAACCTATGAGAGGCAACCAACCCCGATGCTTCTCTCTCACATTGACGTTTCTCTCCCTTCCTCCCTCTCTAAAATGCAGTGAAAAAAAATGGCCTTGGTTGAAGATAATAGGATTCTCTCTATATAATATATATTCAAATTTAAATAGAGACACATGCATTATTAAAAAATGGAAATCAATTTTCTAGAAATCAAAACTACTAATGCTGAGATAAAAATAATGAGAGAGGATTTAGGATAGAGTACATATTGTAGAATAAAATATTAGCAATCTTGAACACTGAACAATGTAGTTGAAACAGAAGTTAGGGTCAGAAGCATGCGGACAAACAAGCAAAAATAGATTAATTAATTAATATTGGAGAAAATTCAAAGGTCCAATACTCTATGGATTGGAAACCCTGATGGTAGGGGAGCAAAAACTTTTCATACTAATGTTCAAATGAGAGTAGTTCGAAATCATCCTGGATGAAGATTGAACATGGAAGGTAGAGGTGTGTACGGCAGGGGAGAGTAATGGAGGGAATGGGGACAACTGTAATTGAACAATGATAAACAATGTTTAAATATGTGGAATATGTTTGATGAATGTTTGACTTGCAAAGATTTAATTGGCTACAATTCAAATGTTTCTATGGACATCAACATACACAAGAAGATGACCATTTTAGAAGGGTTTGTTCCAAGGGGCTGGAACAAGCTAAATTCTTTTTGTAAAAATTTAAAAGTTCTGAATGTGCCTTCCAACAAATATCCCAAAATGAATTTCAATAATAGATAATGAACTTGGTGGAACATGCCTATCATATAGGGAAAGCATAATTTGGCAAGAACAGGGAGAAAGGCGAACCCTCATGCACTGTTGGTGGGAATGCAGATTGGTCAAGCCACTATGGAAAACAGAATAGAGTTTTCTAAACAAAATTAAAAATGGACCTGCCTTATGACTCACAATTCTCTGTTTCAGACCATTCAGCCTGGTTTCAGGAGTTGTAACTCTCACCCCATGGTGGGCTGTGTAAGAGCCTAGGGACCCACTTCATCTGGGTCTGTTCTGTCAAGAGGACGTGAGCTACTAAGGAGACAAAGCTTATCTCCCTGGCAGGAGCGCTGCTTCTGCCTCATCCATCTCTGGCCCCATAGCTTGGTTGGCAGTCAATGACAGGTAAGACTCCTCATGGGAGGGGCAACCTAAGCCAGACACAACCACTTGGGAGGCCCTCATGGAGGGACTCAGAGGGTTGCAGCAAAGAGGATGTGATGGACCCTCGCCCCCTGGCTACTCTGACATAGCCCGAGTCCTCATTTCTGTCTGGGAGATGTCTTCTGCTTCCTAATCGGCTTAAAGCCTGAAACTGTGGGGGTGAGTGGTGCAGCCCTGTGCCGGCCAGGACAATGAGGCATAAGAAAGAATTCCTAAAGTCCTGTGAAACCTGCTTTGCTAAGAGGGCTCTCATTTAAATGATAAGGGTCCCAGGAGGAAATGGGTATGTCTCCCAAAGTTTTGCAACCCCCTTTCCAGACAAACACTGACTCAGATTAAGCCCTCAGATTTCTTTGAAATGTTAAACCTGTATTCCGCTGTATTGGAACCCAGTAAAAGCCCAGTGAGGCAGGGGCTCTGGGTCATTTTCCTCTGAGAGTTTGTCCACCTCTCCTCCCCAAGCAGATCATGTCTTGGTAGTTTTTATTTTCATCCATGACAGAGGGATGAGGCTCTGTGGGCGGAGCCCCCCACATCTGGAGCCCAGGACAGGGGCCCCCGCAATTCTCCTTCTGGGAATTTATCCAAAGAAACCCCAAAACACTAATATGAAAGAATATATATGTTGCTATGTTCAGTCCAGCATTATTTACATAGTCAAGATATGGAAACAACCCAAGTGCCCATCAATAGATGAATGGATAAAAATGCTGTGGTACCTGTATGCAATGGAATGTTACTCATAAAAAGTAATTAAATCTTACTACTTGCAACAGCATGGATTGGCATGGAGAGTATTATGCTAAGTAAAAATAAGTCAGAGAAAGACAGATGGTATACAATTTCACTTGTATGTATAATCTAAAGAACAAAATAAACAAACAAAATTGAAGTCGACTCACAGAGAGCGAACTGTTGGTTGCTAGAGGGGAGGGGGCTTGGAGGACTGGGGGAAAGAGGTAAAAGGATTAAGAAACACAAATTGGTAGTTACAAAATAGTCACTGGGACCTAAGTAAAGCATAGGGAATATAGTCAATAATATTGCAATAATTATGTATGGTGCCAGTTGGGATACTGAAAATATTGAGGGGAACACTATGTAAAATATATGATTATCTAATCACTAAGCTGTACACTGAATGCAATACAAAATAAAATTGAAAAAAAAAAAGACATTATTTGAAAGATAGGACTATTTTTTTCGGCCCTGATTTAACTTTTAAAATGAAAAATCTGCACAATTGATATTTATAAAAAAACATATTGAACCTCACAATAAATATTTCAAATCAAAGTTTTAGACTATTTATGTTCACTAGACTATGTTGATTATGCATTAGTTATATTGGAGAAATGTAATGGGGAATATTTAAAATGAAAACTATAGAATAATTCTAAAATTGTAAAACACTTAGAAAATAAGCCAAAACTAATCAACTATTTGTAAGGTTGTTATATAACGAAGATGCATTTTTTTTTTTACATGCAGCTAATCAAGAATCTGTGTTAACTATATTACTGATAACATTGTCCAAGTTTATTTACCTAAGATTTATTTTTCTTAATTTTTTATTTCTTATTATCATATTACTGATTATCAAATTATTGTATTATTGGTTTAGAATTGTGGGAGATATAGAAAATTAAGAACATTTCAAAGTAAATCAATGGTGCAATGCAAATTTGTGGAAAATTGAAACCATAAAATAATATCTAAAGGGGGAATAATTGTGTGGAAACAATTATGTGTGAGATACACTATCAGTGGCAACCACTGGAATACTAACAAAGAATTAGGAAGAACACTAGGTCAGAGTAAGCCTGACAATGAGCCATGGAAAGCAGAGTGTCAGAATAAGCTCAATATAAGTAAGGACATAAGTACTGTTTTCTAAATTTAGGATGCTGCAAAGTAACTGTAGCTTTAATTTCCCATCTCTAGAGCTAAAAATGTAATTTTCTAGCCACTTGCTGGCTGTATTCATTTCCTATGGCTTTTGTAACAAAGCACCACAAAATGGGTGCTAAGAGCAACAGATATTCTTTGTCCCGCAGTTCTGGAGCTGGAATTCTGAGTTTATGCTATCAGTAAATTTGGTTCCTCCTGAGGGCTGTCAGGAAAACCTTGTCCAAATCCCTCTCCTAGCTAGGTGATTTTCTGACCAATCTTTGCAGTGTTTTGGCTTGTAGAAGCATCAACTGGATCATTTTCTTCATCTTGGCATGGAATTCTCCCTATGTACCTGTCTATGTGTCTAAATGTCTCCATTTTCTAAGAATACAGCCCCACTGGATTAGGCCCACTCTTGTTGCATCATCTTAACCAGATCATCCGTTAAGGCTCTATTTCCAAATAAGGTCATGTTAACAGATACCTGAGGTTATGGCTTCAACATCTTTTAGGATTATCAAATTTAAATCATGACACTGGTTAATTCCGCACATTTAAAGTATTTACTTTCTCAATAATAAATTAGTTAATTCTGTATTTATTTATTGGTGTGCATTTTGCATATTGATTTCTTTCTAAAATAATACAATTTTAAACGTTTTAATATCCTCCATGTCTCTACCTAGTATCTTCAATCTTTTCTCTTGTTTCTTAAACCTATGACATACTCATGATAATTATTTTAATGTCCTTTTTAAGTCTACAATTATTCTCATTGCTGGGTCAATTTTTTTTTTTTTAAGATTTTATTTATTTATCTTTAGAGGGGAAGAGAAGGAGAGAGGGAGAGAAACATCAATGTGTGGTTTCCTCTTGTGTGTCCCTGCCGGGAACTGGCCCGCAACCCAGGCATGTGCCCTGACTGGGAATCAAACCGCAATCCTTTGGTTCGCAGGCCCGTGCTCAATCCACTGAGCTACACCAGCCAGGGGCTGGGTCAATTTTGATAGATTTTATTTTAGATAGAAAATATTTCTAATTATGTCACAATTTCTGATTTCTTTTCATCATTGGTAAATTTTTGCTTAGGCACATTTGCCCTGTAGAGTCCTGAATACTTTTGTACTCCTATAAATACTCCTCCACTTGGTCTAGGTTGCAGTTTAGCTATGTGGCAAAGTTATAGGGCCCTGCTTTTAAGTTTGTGAGGCAAGACAAGTGAATATTTCAGGTTAGGCCAGTATCCCCTATCAGTAATGCAACTCCCTCTTGGGCAACCTATTGAACACTTGTAGTTCTTTTAATTATGAAACACCTCATTCTAAATGATGATGGTAATAGAAACTACCCCTGGCCATTGGCAGTTCCAGAAAGTTCTCCCTTTAATCTCTGTTTGGTACTTCTTCTGGCTTGGAGTTGTGTATTTTAAGAAACTTTTGATTTTTTTAAAACACTATGTATATACTCTATGTAATGATTTCCACATTGGACGTCAGAGATTACATAGGACCAAACCTCTTCAAGAGGCAGTGGTCGTATGGTAGAGAATATATCTTCAGTATAAAAGTTTTATCAAATAAAAACTATAAAAAATAGTTGGAAATAACACAATTAGTATGCATGTTGAATTCAAAATATTCAATAATTTATTATCCTGGAGATGTATTACAATGTCACCACTTCACAAATAAATTTTTAAATGTTTCATCAGTAAAGTCAGAAATACTACTCATAAATTTGGAAAACAAAGTTAAGCATTATAATATGATGAAGATCAATACTTTATTACCATTTCTGGGAAGATGGTTCCGGTAATGGAAAAGCTTTCTAGAAGTTAGTTTGCAAGCTTTTTAGTGGGGTACTATTTTCCCATTATTTTAAGCCCATTAATGTTGAGATATCAAAAGAAATCCTCATCCTATATGGCAACAATGAAATGAACAAAATTGTTATTTAAAAAATCAAGCAGAGAATGACAGTTATTCCAAAATATTTCTTTAAAAAAATCTATCACACTTGCTAAAAACATCATGCCCGCACACAACAGAGTGATTTTTACCACTGACTACGGAGTGAGTGCTCCACTTCCTCATAGAAAGACAGAATGAACATTTATTATATCGTTCTTTATTACAAATTATCAGCACAATGGATTATTTTAATAGCCACTTCTCTAAAAATGGCATTTAAGCATTTTTTCCTATCTTTTAGAGGCTATAACAATGGATTTATGACCTTTTATTAATTCAAAATATTACAATTAGTTACAATCCTTTTTGTATTTGATTCAAATGATCTCAAATTTAGCTAGTAATAATTATTTTAAGCTCTCTCATGGATACTTTCCCAGAATTTCTTGGTACTTGTATTCTCACTTCAGACCACTGGTAGGCAAAAATATACCTGCCATTGACCTGGAATAAATAATTTCTTGAAATATGCCTTGAGTCTTACAATGAAACCAAGGTCTTTTATGTAAAGTGTGACTGTTATCAGTGAATGTCACTACTTCTTATAAGTTTCAGTATATATATATGTAAGATCTATTATAGAAATTATTTCATAATATATAATATGTAAGCATATTAACATATTTATCCATTAATATATTAATTCAACAAGAGTAATAGAATTTTTAAAGACATATTTGGAATAATATGCATTAATATAATATACATATATTTATGTGTTTATATATTATTTGATATATGAAAATACAAATATAAAATATTTATATATGGAATATATGAATGAATATGTAATTTATACATAATATTATATGTTATATATTAATACCTTATCTATAATATCTATAATGTATACTATATTATATATTATAAAATCATGTATACTGTATATAAGTATATAGTATAATATATTAAATAGAATATATATGAAAAAATAATATGATATGATATGATATGATATGATATGATATGATATGATTTATACGAGGTCTGTCCAGAAAAAGTCCATCCATTGTTAACATAATGAGTAGGATTTGCATGATATCAATGTAAGTTTGCACTACATTCATGTAACCTGGTAGCCAAGAAGAGTGGCTTGGAAACCACATGTATGAACAATGATGACTTCACTCTACTAGTCATTAGGGGCAGTAGAAACTGTTGAGTGAACACGTGTACTGTGTGGCTTTTGCATTCAAAATGACTGAGCAAGTAGAGCAATGAATCAAATTTTGCATCAAGCTTGAATTTTCCTCCACAGAAACTATTAGGATGATTCAAAAGCCTGGAGCTGTGGGCAGCTGGTGACTGGAAGCTTCATCACAACAATGCACCCACTCTTGCATCATGTCTCTTGCATAGGTTTTTGGTGAAACATCAAATCACCCAGGTGACTCAGCAGCCCTACAGCCCAGATTTTGTGTCTTGTGACTTCTGGCTTTTCCAAAAACTAAAATCACTTTTGAAAGGGAACAGATTTGAGACCATTGATGATATTCAGGAAAATACGACAGGGCAGCTGATGGCGACTGGGAGAACTGTGTGAGGTCTTAATATGCCTACTTGGAAGGAGACTGAGGCATTATTGTCCTATGGACAATGTTTCTTGTATCTTCTGCAATAAATATCTCAATTTCCATAATACATGCATGGATACCTTCTGGACAGCCCATGTGTGTGTATGGCTGTTACTATGAACATGGATGTGGATAATACACATTTTATATACATGTAATCATATATATTGAGAATTTAAAACTACAATAAACAACTAGAAAGTATGTCTTCATTTATATAAAATATTTATATTTCATATAAAATATAAATATATTATATATGCATATATTTCATTTTAAATATGAATATTATATATAAATGTCTAATATAAATTGCACCTAGCTTATCTCTATCCACTGAAATATTATGTTTGTGTATGCACACACAGAAAAAATACAGGTGGCATACTATTTATAATACTCTACTCCTAGACATTTTCCTAAAATAAAATATCCTGGTGATCGTTCCATATTGTACACAGTGCCCTTTCTCATTATTTTAGGTATATATACATATACACATTCATACAATTTCATTATCTATATATCATAATGTATGTAATTATCCCCTATTGATAGACACAGCTAATTTCCAAATCGACAATATTAATATAATTCCAATATAAATAACCATTGGCATGCATTTGTATTTCTTAAAGTATATGTTCAGGTTTATTATTATTGTTGTTATTATTCTATTACAGTTGTCCCAATTTTTCCCCTGTGGCCCTCTCCCACAGTCAATCCCTACCCAGTTCTCCTTGTCCATGAGTCATGCACACATGTTCTTTGAAAAGTCCCTTCCCCTTCTTTCCACCATTCTCTCTCTCCCCTCTCTCCCCTTGCCCTGTCAGTGTGTTCCATGTTTCCATGTCTCTGGTTCTGTCTTGCTCATTAGTTTATGTTGTTCATTAGATTCTTCTTATAAGTGAGATCATATGATATTTGTTTAGATTTTTTTAATTGGAAAATGCATATGTAACCTCATAATCTACTGATAAATTTACTTATATAACATAATGCCATTTTACTAATTGGCCAGCGATATAAGAATCTGTTTTTAATAGTGTTCTGCCAATAGTTTATATAATGAACTTTTAGATATTTTCAAGATACAGTATTTGATAATTGATATTCAAGTTTAGTTTGCTTTTTACATCTAGTAAAGTGAGGATACGCATGTTTTCATATTGTACAAGGGCTACCTGCAAAATTTAGAATATTTTAAAAGACAAATCCTTGC
Source organism: Glossophaga mutica (assembly GCA_039655065.1). NCBI lineage: Eukaryota > Metazoa > Chordata > Mammalia > Chiroptera > Phyllostomidae > Glossophaga > Glossophaga mutica. Next base: position 32,799,821 of record CM077312.1, read on the forward strand.
AAAGAAAAATATGGAAAGCATGTTTTGAAAATTGTTGGGAAAATTTTAATGTTCAAACTATTGAAAAGTAACATTTTACCATAATTATGGAATTTATTATAAACCACTTATTATAAGAGATTTTGGAAGTTATTTCTGGCAGATATGTTAAAAGGCCATGTCATTTAGGATTCTCAATTCTATTTGCCAATGAAAATCGCCTGGAAATTTTTAAGAAATAAGACATCTTAAGTCAGGGACTTATTACAGAATATTTTAATAAGACATTTTGGGGTGGGATTAATCAGCAGTCAGCAGTCATTAAAATATAACCAGGTGATTATAATGTGCAGGAAAGGTTGAGAATCACTGATTAAATACTCACATTTTTCAAATTAGTTAGCTTGTTCAAGGTCAGTTTTTAAAACCAATATCAAACTATACTACAAGGTCACAGTAATCAAAACAATCTGGTACTGGCATAACAACAAACACATGGATCAATGGAACAGAATAGAGAGCCCAAAAATAAACCCATGTCTCTGTGGTCAATTAATATTCAACAAAGGGAGCAGAAGCATAAAATGGAGTAAAAATAGCCTCTTCAGCAAATGGCTCCCCCAACTCACCTCGACCACCAACTTACACTATACACAAAAATAAACTCAAGGTTGATAAAAGACTTAAATATAAGTCATGACACTATAGAAGTCCTAGAGGAAAACATGGGCAGGAAAATCTCAGATAGTCTATGCAGCAATATTTTCACAAATATGTCCTTTAGAGCAAGGGACAAAAAGGAAAAAATAAACAAATGGGAGTGTATCTAAATAAAAATCTGCATGCCTAAAGAAAACATCAGCAAAATGAAAAGGGAACCAACTGTATGGGAAAATATATTTGCAAATGATACCTTGGACAAGGGCTTGATCTACAACATATATAAAGAACTCACAAAACTCCACTCCAGGAAGTCAAACAACCCAATTAAAAAATGGGTAAAGGAGCTGAACAGAGGACAGCTCCTTCCCCAAAGAAGACATACAAAGGGCCCAGAGACATATGAAAAGATGCTCAGCATTACTACTATCAGAGAGATGCAAATTAAAACCACAATTAGATACCACTTCCCATCGGTCAGAATGGCCATATCATAAACAAAGCAATAAACAACAAGTGTTGGAGAGGTTGTGAAGAAAAGGGAACCCTAGTGAACTGTTGGTGGGAACGCAGACTGGTGCAGCCACTGTGGAAAACAGTATGGAATTTCCTCAAAAGACTAAAAATGGAACTGCCTTTTGACCCAGCAATTCCACTGCTGGGATTATACCCTAAGAATCCTGCAACACCAATAGGTTCAAGAGAACCTATGCACCCCAACAGCACAATTTGCAATAGCCAAGTGCTGGAAGCAACCTAAGTGCTAATCAGTAAATTAGTGGATCAAAAAACTGTGGTACAGCCCTGGCTGATGTAGCTCAGTGGATTGAGCACAGGCCTGCGAAGCAAAGGATCTCGGTTCGATTCCCAGTCAGGGCACATGCCTGGGTTGCAGGCCAGTTCCCAGCATGGGACACACAAGAGGCAACCGTACATTGATATTTCTCCCCCTCTCCCCCTCTCCTACCCTTCCCCTCTAAAGATAAATAAATAAAAATCTTTAAAAAAAAAAACAAAAAACTGTGGTACATTTACACAATGGAATACTATGCAGTTAAAAGAAAGAAAGAGCTCCTACCCTTCACAACGGCATGGATGGAACTGGAGAGCATTATTCTAAGTGAAATAAGGCAGGTGGTGAAAGACAAATACCGCATGATCTCACCTATAACTGGAACCTAATCAACAAAACAGACAAGCAACTAAAATATAACCAGAGACTTTGAAATAAAAAACTGACAATAATTGGGGGGGGGGGGCTGGAGAGGGTTAATGGGGAAAAATAGGGGAAGGGTCATCAGGGAACATGTATAAAAGAACCATGGAGAAAGCCAAAGGAGTTAGGATCAAGGGTGGGAGGGAGGGAGGGGTGGGGTGAGGAGGGGTGGGGGGAAATGGACATAACTGTACTTGAACAACAATAAATAGAACTGTGATGTTATATACATATAATAAAATACATATTTCTAAATTTGAAGTCAGTGAATTTTGAAAAATGTATATATCTATGTAGCTATTACTTCAAAACCTGACAGCTGCTCACTGTTGGAAATATTAGGTAAGTGGCTCTTTTACAAAATGCTACCTTAGTAATTCTTTTTTTTCAGCGTCTGCTACATATTACGTATTCACAAACTTGGAAATGTTTTCCTTTTCAAAAGTTCTTTAATAAGTAGATATTAGAAAGAAGAAAATATTTCCCACAGCAGTAATATCATTAAGAGTATTCGTGTTCTCAAACTATCTCCTACATCATTACTTAATCTAAAATGTGGTAATAAAACATAATAGAAAACAACTCTCATGTAATATTACTAATTAGGCAAAACAGAAAACAATAAAATGTAATAAGAACTCATTTTAAGTTTATTCTGATGCTGATATGCAATGATTAGTAGACCCAAATGAGTAGAGAATAAATAGATGGAAGAAAATTAGTTTACATTTATTGAAGAATTCAGGGCTTTCTAAAAGGGCTTTAATACATCATTCTTATTGTCTTTGTTATTATTAATTATTTATTTTTCTTGGTTCAACTTTTAAAAATATTTAACAAATATGCTGATTTGATGTTGTATTGTTATAGATCCAATACATAAGACACCATGGGATTCTGACCGAATGAAAGGACTGATCTGGCACGACTGAGGTTATTAAGTGATCCGTATCATTGCACTCCAAATAAAATTAATATTCAATAACTAAGCAGAGAAGAAAGGCTAGTTGAGTGAATACTTTAATATTGTATAATGACTAGAGAAATGGTATTTCTAGGCTAGTAGTTTTCTTGTCATCTGCTCCTAAATCTTTATTTAGAGCAGAAGTGAATTGTAGAGAAGGAAAGCAATCCAATAGTAATATTTGAAGTTTTAAGTTCAACAAATAATTAACTAAGATGATAAAGGGGAGTAAATTGTTTCTTACATCTCAGGTTTTGGGAATAATGTATGATAGTGAACAGGCACTAAGACAACAGAATTAAAGAAAAGGTTAGTACTAATATTCCATCCTCTCTAAAGCAAACAAAAAGAAAAAAAAACAAGTTATTATAAGTAATTTGTTGTTTATAGTTAATAAAAACTTAACCTCTTGGATTTAGGAAGTAATTTTAAAGCTTGTTTTGACAAAACATTATCAGTTTAAATTGTTTATTTTAAGAGATATATACTTAATTATAAAATATTTAAGGATGTATTAATTTCTAAAAATGTTCACCTATATTTTTGCAAACTGTAATCTATAAAACCAAATATAATCATTTAAAAAATAAAGAAAGAAACATTTACAGATAAAAAACCCAGAACATTTGTAGATTAGACTTATACAAATTTTTTCCAACTGCTAAAATTTCAAGGAGTGCTCTATATAGGAGGTTCAAGGTCAGTATATATTTCTGTGAGTAATTAACTCTCCTTGTTTTTTTCCTTATATTTTGGTTTTAATTTGCTGTTGTTTTTCTAGATGCTTAAGTTAGAAACTGAAGTCTTGGATTTGAGACTTATTTTTAATGTGGATATTGATAAATGTAGGATTAATTCTATCTCCTTGTTATGTGTGTGTCTATATTTTATTTGTTCCTTTTCTCTTGTTTCTACATCTTTTCTAAAGATAATTAAATATTTTTATGATAAATTATATCTTTTTGATGATATATTAATTATTTTCAAGGGAAAATTGACTGGATGTAGTGAAACAAGTGTTGAAGATTTTATTCAAGATTATTGCAAGGAAGAGAGATTGAACTCAGGTCCATTGAAACAAATAGTGCGAGGGTTTCTAAATGCTGGAATGAGCTACGGAAAATACTGGAGTTTGGCGGGAGGAAGTTGATCATTGAGACTAGGCCATCTGTCTTTGCTAACTTCTGCTCACAGAAGTTAGGCTCCTCCTTTTCCACAGAAACTGGGAGAGAGGGTCCTGGGTAGTAAGACTGGCGAAGTCTGGGAGAATATTTATCTAGATAGGGCAGAAAAGAATTCACAATCGCAAGCTTTTTAGAGTAAATATTCTAAGAAAAGGGAGATAAGGGACCTCTAGTGAGAAAGAAATGTCTCTAAAATGTAGTTAAGCTGAGGAGAATCTTAAAAACATCTTATCAGAATAATCCTTTATTTGGTCATATCGGTGGTGGCTTTAGCACACATCTATGCCTCACAGTCCACCTTGAAGTGATAGCCTACCACTTTAAGTACAATATATTATGATTGCATATTTCCATTTCCCCACTTTTCTCCTTTTGCTATTGGTGCCATGTATTTTATATGCATTTATGTTGTAAACCCAGTCCTGCATTTTTATAATTTCTGTTTAACTTAATTCTATTTTAATAAAATTTACTTAGTAAAAATTATGAATCTTTACATACACAATTGACATTTCTGTACTACACTCCTTTGTGAAAATTTATATTTTGACCTTGCATCATTTTCCTTCAACCTAAAAGACTTTCTATAATATTCTTATAAGGTAGATCTACTGATTTCTTTCAGGTTTATGGACAGTTTATAGATACTTTCACTTGCTTTGTTTTCCACTTAAGTAATGTTTTTCTACAACATCCAATCTACTGCTAATCATCTACGGTGTAGTTTTCATAACATCCATTTTAATTTTTATTACAAACAGTTCAATTTGTGTTTTTTAATATCTCTAGTGCCTTACTTAAGTTTCTGAACTTATTAAATACAATTAAAATAACTCTGTTAATACTCTAGTCTTCTAATTACAATATCTCTGTCACTTTGGGATCTACTTTGATTATTTTTTCCATTATTATGAACTGCAGTTTTCTACTTCCTTGTATGCCAGGTATTTGCGTTTGGATGCCACAGAATATCAATAATTTGTTGGTTGTTTGTATTTCTTTCATTATTTTTGAGCTTTGCCTTGAGTAGTTATTTGGAAGTAGTTTGATCCTTTCATATGTTGCTTTTAAGATGTATTAGGTTAGCTCATAGCTTAGTCTCTGGATAATTATCCTCACGACTTTTACTAAACTCTCTAATTCATCTATTCAATGGCTTGCAAATCATGAGGTTTCTTCTCCACCCCCAAAGTCAGGCCCTGTGTGAGCACCGGATACCGTTCCCTCTGCTAGTCTCAACTAGCTTTCCTTCTCTGCCAGGGTATTTCCTCACAGCAGGATTAACTGATTAATATGCAGCTGCATACTCAAGGGTGGTCATCCTCAGGTCTCTGGAATGTTCTCCCTCTGCCTCTGTTTCATCTCATGAACTCTGTCCTTTTTTACTCTAGGTGTTTTGGTTTCCATGTTCCCTTCAGCTCAATCTCCTAAATTTTAAGTGTTTACCAGGTTCCCTGTACTGATGGCCAGAAACTCTCTCAAGAAATAAGCTATGATAGAATTTTACGGATCTTTTTGTGTGTTTTCCAATATTTGGGGATGTTTATCTTTCTTTTACTATGTATAGTTTAATGCCTAGTGTCTTAAAGAACACTTTTTAAAAATATATTTGATCATTTTGGATCATTTCAGGTAGGAAGTTAAATCTATCTTGTCCAGTGACAGAGTCTCAGATATATTTTTCCTAAGCTCTAGTATTGCTAATGGATTTTTTGTACTCGGACTAAATTCCCCAACTCTATGGCCTCGTAAAATAGTATCAACAAATTTTAAGTAAAAATTATATTGGAATATATACTTTGAATCGAAATCTCAATATTCCCAACATTCTGCAATACTTGGAGGCTGCCTTACTATTCAAAAAGTAAAGGCCAGTGTCCTACATATTAAGATTGGAATCTATCAGGGGAGAGGGTTTAGTATGAAGATTGACTTGACTATCCCAAAACTTGTTTTAACAAATCTCAATTAAAACTAATGACACAATAACTTATGGTGGGATTAATTATCCTCATAAAACAAAGTTTCATAAGTTATGCATAAAGAAATGTATCTTTAGTTAAGCATTCATTAAATGCAAATCATATTGAACAGGTGCCTTTTTGTATAAATGAAGAAACATTACCGCTATTCCTAGTTTAAAAATCCTTGCCACAGTCTCCTCAAAATCATTGCTTCCTTTGTGGAGACAAAGGGTTGTGTCTGCGTGTATAATATAAAGCACTACTTACTTCTGCACGTAGAGAATGGAATTACATTCTGAAATAATGTTATTTATTTCAGCATCTTTTGAACAAGTTCGATCTCAGAGGTAAATATTATTTAAAATACTTTTTCCAATTTTTCAGGAGGCTTTTGTTTGAAGGCTAGGTGAATACCAAAATGTTATCCTTTGTTTTCTTCTGATATCTATGTGTTCCGTGAGATTCCACATATTCTACTTTGAAGTGATGCTTTCTGCTGTTTCTACGCTGCTTGTATCCCCTTCTAGTCCTGCTTGCTTTTGTCTCTTCTCGACTTCCTTTTACTTTTAGTTTTTATCTGTGCAATTCCATAGAGTCATATGCAGAAAAGATATGACTTGGCTATTAGTTTTCAAAAGTCATAAATTGAATAAGCTCAGGAACTTGAGATATCTTGGTATCTTTCCTAAATGCTGCAGTTTGGGCAGTCAATTACATAAACTTGAGAAGACATGGGAACATAATAAAATTATGGGAAACACTGACTGGAATATCAGAAAAGAGACCCAATATTAATTAAATTGTAGCTGCATTATTGATTTTGTCCTTTAAGAACATGCTTGAATAAAAGTAAAATCTATCATTCTACAATAACATTTTAAAATCAAGTTATAAACCATATTATAGCAATATTCTGAAACATAAATAACTTGATATGATATATTCTATTTAATTTAATATCAAAAGTAAGAAAAAAGGAGAGTTCAGTTGTAAACTTCAGAATTCTAAGTTTGTGGGCAGGTTTACAAAGTAAAACTACTGCAAAATGTTATATCATTAAAATTAGAAAATGTTGAAGTAGTACCTATTAGGTGTTTAATGTGTTAATAATCAGAGTAAGCTGCTGTACTCTATAGTATTGTCATCATACTGTGTCATTGAATGTACACATAATAAAAAACTGTCTATTTAGCTTACTATAAAATAAGTTCTTTGAACAACACTATTAAACACTTTTAAAAATTACAATGTCATTTACAGATGGACTATCTAAAGAAGTATTCTTGTTGGAATATAACACTTTAATTCACCAAGGGATTGAAAAGATATTTTAAAAAAATCTTTGAGAAAAATATAGCAAGTCTCAGGAACATATAGTGTTAGCTCAGGGAAAATTGAGCAGAATGCTGAAATTGCTACATTTATAATCCTGGACACATCAAAAAGGATGTATTTTTATACATATGCATTTTTAAAATAAATACCTATATTTTAAAATATATGCATTTTAAAAATCTTTGTTGCCAGTCCCTTCTGTGTGAATTATACATTCTCACCTGGTACGACCCAATAAAAACCTTATCCTTTAATATTTTTCAACCTTTTGCCATCTATAAACTTAAGGCAGTTTGTTATATTTGAGTTTTGCATACCCTTCCTGAAAAAGAATGTGTGTGTTCAAGCACATAGCTTCTGCAAAAAACACCATGGTGGACACAATTTTGAAAGTGCCTGAGATCTGGAGGTGAGTACCCCCAGATTCAATTTCTGGTTCACTACTCATAAACTCTGTAACATGAGATAATAGTGGACCTCAACAAATGCTAGTGTTCTCATCTATAAAACAAGTAGCAATTATAGGAATAAAAATACAATCTGTATAAATACACAATGTGAAAATATTTCATGTTGTACATGATGATACCCAGCTGTCACCTGCACATTTTATTTCTCCTTTTGCTCCTCCAGAAAACAAGGCAAAAGAAACTATGAACACATCTACTAATCAATTTACATCCAATTGCAGTATTTTGTTATACCCTAGTTGTGTCCAAGCACCATCAATCAATCTATTCTTATCTACCATTCATGGAATGGAGTATGGAGTATGTACCTCCATACTGAAGGCCAAATTTGGAATCCTGGTAATTATAAATGTATAGATACATAGATATGTATTACTTAGTGACTCATCATATTAAAACTCATAGAATTCTATGAAGTGCTTCTCGGATAAGGTCAAGTTAAAGGAGTTCATCATCACCAAGCCCTTATTATATGAAATGTTAAAGGAATCTAAGAAAAAGAAGATAAAAAATATATACAGTAAAATGACAGCAAACTCATAGTTGTTAACAACCACACCTAAAACAAAAACAAAAGCAAACTAAGCAAACAGCTAGAACAGGAACATAACCAAAGAAATGGAGATCATATGGAGGGTTATCAACAGGGGAGTGGGAGGGGGAGAGAGGGGGAAAAAGTACAGAGAATAAGTAGCATAGATGGTTGGTAGAAAATAGACAAGGGTAGGATAAGAATAGTATGGGAAAAGAACTTATATGTATGACACATGGACATGAACTAAAGTGGGGGAAATGTGGATGGGAGGGGGTGTGCAGGGTGGGGGAGAGTGAAGGGGGAAATGAGACTATTGTAATAGCATAATCAATAAAATATATTAAAAAATCATAGAATTCTGCTACGGTTACATTTTCAAAAATTTACTATGCAGACTCTATAATAAAATAGTTTTGCTTGTCATTCTGCTATAATATACACTGTATTTGTTTCTCTGCAGTAAAGGTGTTTAAACCTGCCTGGATGCTAAGTAGGTATTAATAACATGCAGAAAGGCAAAAAGCTTTAAAATGTCTACAGAAATTTACTGACAAATAGCAGGATTCTCCACAGGAATTTTTTCTCTACAGAATTTTCAATTGGGCAAATTGTGGTGCATCATCATTCAACATACACTTTCAAAAATCAGGACAATTTTGAGTTGATTACTCAAAGTTGCTATAGCAAGAAACTACTTCAGTACTGGTATAATAACTGGTTTGATTAGACTACCCACATTTAACCAGTATAAACTCTAGAAAGTTGTATAAATATAGCTACTTGAAATTTAAAGGATTATTTAGAGAGTGATCCAAAGGTAAAAATTTAAGGGAGGTGGATGTTAGAAGAAATCAAAGTGCTCTGAGATTTGCCATTATACATTTTTGTTGTTGTTTGAGGGGAAATGCAATCCTTATTGTGTAATATGAAGAGAGAAATTGCATATATGCTCTGCATTCATCCTTTTCTGACTACTGAAGTGCATGGAGGAAACTTCAAATTTCGCAGAAGAGAAGGGCCATCTGGAAATCTAAATGAAAAGAGCGAAGATTTCAGTTATGGCTCACCATAGGAGAGATGAAGCTTGGGATTTAAATTGAATAAAGTTCCCTCCATATAGATTTTAAAAAAGTATTGAAAGAAAGAAAACAATTGAATTCTAACAACTATACTATACATGATGATAAACATCCTGCAGAATCTAGAGGAAATAATGAATGTAGAGATGGATAATTTGTGAATGAAAATGAAAACTATAAAAGCAAGGACAAAATGTTAATTCTATGAAATTAAATACAACCTATGTATAATAAAATTGCACTAATTAGGTTAGCAGTAGATCATTGGTGGCAAAAGAAGTCAATGTATTTCAACACAAAATAATACAATTATTTAATTGGAAGAACAGAAAGATAGATGATCTTTTTTAAAAAATGAAAAATATTTTAAAGGTCAACAGGAGAAAACTAAGAGGCCTAAATAAATTTAATTTCACTTCTGGAGGAGGAATATAGAAAGAAAATTGGATATGATTGTCACTTGAAAAAATATACTACTAATTTTCTAAATTTGCTAAAAAACATCTTACAAATCAAAGATTCCAGAGAATTCTAAGCTGTTTCAGTTAAATGTAAGCCACATGTAAGTAGCTAAAACCCAAAGATAAAAAGGAAAGTGTTGAAAACAACTGGAGAAAGAAGAAAAATCTGTATATAGAAGAAAAGTGATACAAGCTTACTTCTAGGAAAGAATACAAGAGTCCAATCAACAACAGGCATTATCTTTCTGGAGTGGAGGTGAGGTGAGCAAATGAAATGAGTGAAATTGTCAATGTAGTATTGTGTATCCAGTAAAAATATCTTCTGTATTCAGTATCCATTCAGAAGCCATTCAGTATCAGATGGAACCACAGTAAACAAAAACACAGAACGAGGTAGAAAATCTGATCAACACCATAAAATGCCAAACTGCAAGCTACACTTTACCAAGTACATAAAATATTTCCTGATGTCAAACAAATTCTGGGCCATATAAGTCTCACTGAATTTCTAAAGATTTCAAATTTACTGATTACTCTCTCTGACAAAATTCAATTATATTACAAATCATTAACAATACCATGCCTGCAAAAACTTTCCTAAATCATTAGAGAATTTTTAAAAGTCACTTTTATCATGATGAATGTTCACATGCAATTGAAAACTGTGTATTCACCTCTTGTTAGGTAGAATGTTTTAGATTGATTTTTTTGCATTGTTGTTTAAGTCTTGTATATCCTTTTTGATTATTGATCCATTAGTTCTACCAATAGATAGTAATCTACCAATAATCAAGAGAAGCCTAGATATCTCTAGTTAGAATTATTTCTCTTTTCAGTTGACTTTGCTTCATGTTTTTTAAGCTCTATTTTCATGAACATATTCATTTAGAATTTTTTCCTGGATGTATTCCTTTTCTGAAGTCCACATTATCTGGTATTAATATAAGCTTCTAAGGTTGATTTTGCTTAGTGTTTCTATGAATTATGCATTATCTTTTAAAAGTTAATTTTACCTTTTGTCAGTCAGGTTTTTAGAGGGATAATATACACATGGTTAAATTTTTTCTTCTTTAGCTGTACAGTCTAATGAGTTTTGACAAATGCACGGAGCCAAGTAAACCCTACAACACACCATCTACACAATGTTACGTGTGTGCAACATCCTAAATCAAGTCTCTGTCCGTCACCATTTATTCCCCCATACACTCCTGCACCCCTCCACACCCTTCCTCCCCCCAGCAATCACCACACTGTTGTCCATGCCCATGTGTTTTTTCTCTTTATTTATTTTTTTGATCAGTATCCCCACAACTCAACCCCCAACCTGTCAGTTGCTCTCCATCTAAATCTGTCTCTATTTTGCTTGTTCACTTTGTTCATTAGATTCCAGATATAAATGAAATCTTATGGTCCTTATCTTTCTCTAACTGTTTTTTCCACTTAGCATAATGCTTTCCAGGTCCATCCATGCAGTCACAAAGGGTAAAATTTTCTTCTTCTTTTTGTAAATAACTGAGTAATATTTCATCGTGTAAATGTACCACAGATGTTTTATCCACTCATCTACTAATGACGCTTGGGCTGCTTCCAAATCTCAGCTATTGGAAATAATGCTGCAGTGAACATAGGCATTCATGTATTATTTCAAAGTAGTTATATTCTCAGAAGTGGAATTGCTGGGTCATAAGGCAGTTTCATTTTTAATTTTTTGAGGTAACTCCATACTGCTTTCCACAGTGGCTGCACCAGTCTGCAGTCTCAACAACAGTGCAAGAGGGTTCCCTTTTCTCCACATCCTTGACAACACTTGTTTGTTGATTGATTGGCTATAACCATTCTGACAGGAGTGAGGTAATATCTCATTGTTGTTTTATCAGATGTATCAGCACATATGTTCTCCCATTCAGTGGGTTGACTTTTCATTTTGATGATGTTTTTCTTTGCTGTGCAAAAATACATGCAAATAAAAAGAAAGGCTACTTTCTTACACCATACATAAGAATAAACTCAAAATAGGTTAAAGATATAAATGTTAGATTCAAAATCATAAAAATTATAAAATATAGGCAGTAAAACCTTAGATGCTTCTCATAGCAGTATTTTTTTCTGATCTACATCCTTGGGCAGCAGAAATGAAAGAAAAAAAATAAACAAATGGAATTACATCAAATTAAAAAGTTTTTGTCTCTGGTTTCTTTCATTTAGCACTACCATTTTCGTTTGCCCTTATTACCGTATTATAGTAAGTAAGGCTTGTTATCAGTGAATAACATCTGTTCCTTTATCAGTTTGTTTACCATACATCAGTTATGGGTATTTGTGTTCTCATTTTTGGAAATAGTAAACAAAATTGCTATAGACATTTTTGTGCATTTCTTCATATGGACTTCCCTTTTCATTTTCCGTGAGTAAATGCCTTCAAATGAGATTGCTGGGTCACATAAGAATTGTTAGTATAATATTATAAGAGTCTGCCAAGTGTTTTTCAAAGTACTGTATTTTCTGTTTCTACCAGCATTTGGAAGTGCTCCAGTTAATTTGTGCCTTCAACAGAACCTGGTTGTTGCCAGTGTCAGTTTATTTTTCCCGTTTAAAAAATTACCTATGGTAAAAGCTATGTACTGTTATCTCACTGCATTTTTCTGATAACCAGTGATATTGAACATCTTATGTTTAGTTGCCTAGAATTTATTTATTTTCTCACTAAGTGATAAGAACAAACTAAATTGTTTTTTTATTATTGAATTTTAAACATGATTTCTGTATTATGGATATAAGTGTATCATCAAATAATAATTATGCAATTATTGTTTCCAGTTATTTTTAAAAATGACTTTTAAAATGTAAATAGTTTTTCTTTCTTTTTATTAAATTTATTGATGTGACTTTGGTTAATAAGATTATATAGATTTCAAGTATACATTTCTATGACACATGATCTTCTTGTTGCATTGTGTGCCCTCCACCCGGAGTGAAGTCATCTCCCATCACCATAAATTTGGCCCTCTTTACTACCCCACACCCACTTTCCCTCTGATAACCACCACTCTGTTGACTGTAGGGACAAGTTTTTGTTTGTTGTTCTTGTTTGTTCATATGTTGCTTTCAGTTTTATATTCCACATGTAAGTGAAATTACATGGTTTAATGTTTTCTGTCTGACTGATTTTGCTTAGCATGATATTCTCAAGATTCATCCCTGTTGTTGCACATGGCAGTATTGCACTTTTTGTTATGCTTGAGTAATAGTATATATGCCCCACATCTTCATTATCCAATCGCCTATTGAAGGACTGGATGTTTCATGCCTTGGCCACGTGAATAAATGCTGCAATAAACGTAGGGGTGCATATGCTTTTGAGAAATGTTTTCAAAATTTGGGAGTAGATACCTAGAAGAAGGGTTAAAGTATAAATATTTTAACTTTTATGAAGGCCAACTTATTTTGATATTTTATTTCCTTGGTGTTATATGTAAGAAATCATTGCCTAACATGAGGGGGATAAATTTTTTTTTTCTATATTTCTCCAAAAGTTTATTGTTTCAGATTTTATATTTATATTTATGGAACATGTCAAGCTATTTTTTAATATGTTGTTAGGTAAGGGTAAAAATTCATTACATTTTTAAGGATACATTTCTGATTATCTAGCGCCATTTGTTCAAAAGATTTAATTACCTTGGAACTTCTCTTGAAAATCAGTTGAATATTGGGTGCATTTCTAGACTCTGCATTCTGTTTTATGCTGTAAATATCTATTCTTGTGTTCTTAAATGTTTTAAATATACAGTAAGTTTTGAAATGAGATATTGTGTATCCTTCAAATTTGTGCCTTTTTCAATATTGTTTTAACCATTTCTAAGTTCTCTTTACTTCTATATGCAAACTATTGATAAAAGAAAATTAAAACATTTAAATGAATGAAGAAGTACTATGTATATAGATTAAATGAAAATCAAATTAAATTTCAAGCAACATTTATGTTGAAACTGACGTATGCATATTAAACCTTTATTTCATATTTTTATTCTATGGTACTGGCTATGACTTTCAGTCAATGTTGCCTAGGAGCAAGAACGGAATCCTTCCCTTGTTCCTAATTTGGGGAGAATGAACACAGTCTTTCAACATGAAAAATAATTTTAGCTACTGCTGAGGTTTTCACAGCTGTATTTCATCTTGTAAGGGATTTCCTTTTATTTCCCGTTTAAAGAGATTTTTTAAATTATGATAGATGATGGATAGATAGAGATTTTAATTTAGCTGTCGGTATGGAGAATTGCCCTGCTTGATTTTCAAATGCTGAAAAAATGTTGCATATCTTAGATAAGCCACACTTGGTCATAATATATTATTAATTTCATATTTTTCCAGATTCTTACTAACATTTTTGTTAATGAAGTTTGCATCTAAGTACATAAAAATATTTGTTTGTAGCTGGTTATTTATCCCTTTCTTTCCTTCCTTTTTTCCCCTTTCTCTCTCTCTTTCTCTTTCTCACATACTTTCTCTCTCAGTTCTTTTCCTATAGCACATAGTCATCAACCCAGGCCTTTGTTTAATATTTTTGGGCGGCAAGAGTACTTTATTTTTTATGTATTTATTTATTTCTTACATATGAGTAAAATTTATTTATTTATTTTAAAACTCAGAATAGATGTTATTTATTTATGTCCCACATATGATGGAAATTTATTTATTAGAATAGGCATTGCGACTCTGACAATGGCAACAGAGTAACCTTAGGCCCATTGCTAGCTCTCCTCTTCTTTCCAATAGTGGAGCGAGCAGAAATGAGGAAGGAGAGTAGATCTAAGCCTGATGAGTGATGGGAAAACCCTAGTGGCATTTCCTTAAAGACTAACAAGCGAACGATACCCATCGTCGCTGCTGCCAGTCAGCATTGTTTTGAAGGACCCTGAATGCCCCCTTTGCACTTCATTTTCTCTTTATCCCCAATTGCCAACTGGCACTTCTCCCTTTCTTTTTGTCTTATAAATACATGTAGTTTTAGTCTTTTCCCCCTAGTCCAAGGTTTGATCACAAGACACTTTCTTTTTACTATTTTCAAAATCTCTGGGCAGTATTTTTAGATTGGCCTTAAGTAAATTACAAACTCTCCACTCTGCCTTCCTTTACTGTGATGGGGATGGGACAGGAGCACAAAACATTCTTAACTCACAGTTAATTTAATGTTTGGTCTTTTTGGTATACTAAGGGTGTGGTAGTCATGTAGATTTATTTTTCCCTTTTTTTTTTTTTGTTTGGTTTTCTTTTTTTAATATATTTTGTTGATTATGCTATTACAGTTGTCCCATTTCTCCCCCATCATTCCCCTCCACCCTACACACCCTCTCCCACCCACATTCCCCCCTTTAGTTCATATCCATGTGTCATAAGTTCTTTAGCTTCTACATTTCCCATACTATTCTTGCCCTCCCCCATCTATTTTCTACCCACTATCTATGCTACTCATTCTCTGTACCTTTTTCCCCCTCTCTCCTCCTCCCACACCCCTGTTGCTAACCCTCCATATGATCTCCATTTCTGTGGTTCTGTTCCTGTTCTAGCTGTTTGCTTAGATTGCTTTTGTTTTAGGTGTGGTTGTTAATAGCTGTGAAGGAAGAAACTAACAACCAAACAGAAAATGAGGAAGAAACAAGAATTCAAAAAAATGAGGAGAGGCTTAAGAACCTCTGGGACATCGTTAAATGTCCCAACATCCGAATTATTTTTCCCTTTGTATTTTGTGTTGGCGGATGTTTTGGGAGGTGTGACTGAGGCAGTTGCCAGTGACTTCAGTTCCTCAGTGGACTCCATGATCTCTTAAAGATAATTTTTAAAAATTAGAATATAAAATTTTATCACTTCTTAAGTATTTTATTGATTTTTATGAACAAATTTCTCTAATATGTCTTGTGTTTCATGTCTGCTAGTGATGAACTATATCAGTTTTTGTTTTTCTAAATAAAAACCTCAATTTATACAAGTATAGAATTTTAGGTTGCGAGCTGTTTTCTTTCATCCTTTAAACATCTCACTGCCTTGTCCTCTAGTTTCATATCTAGCTAAAAGCATACTCTTATTCATTTTTTTGTGACACTATATAATTTGTATTGTGCTCTGGCTGCTTTCAAGATTTTCTATTCATTACTCCTTTTAAGAAATTTTATTTAAATATGCCTTACAATTTTTTGTTAACGTCAAAATTTCAAACCAAAAATTTTATTCACAGTGCATCTAATTTATACAACTGTCTGAACAATAATGCCACAAGCTGTTGAAAGTCAAGATTCAGTAAATTAGATTTTGTAGGGAAAATTATACTAGTGAAGTGTAATGAACTCAGCACATGTCTTGCATTCTCCGCTTTCCCAAGTTAGCTATTTAACTTGGGAAAATAATTTATCTTCCTTAGATTTAACTTCAGAGAATATTTTTCTAACCTCAAGACTACCACATGTGTTAACAATTATTTTAATTTTAATCACTTATTTAATATATTCATTCAAGCAGTTATCAGATGCAAGTTTTGTGTCAGATTCTAGTTTATATGCTAGTGACGTCATAGTGTAAAAAATAGGGACCCTATTTTTACACACCTTTTTTTATTGTTGTTCAAGTACAGTTGTCTTCATTTTCACCCCACTGTGCCCCCTGCCCCACCCATCCCTGCCTCCCACTTTTGAACTTACCCCCTTTGGCTTTGTCCATGTGTCTTTTATACATGTTCCTTGATGGCCCTTCCCCCATTATCCCTCTCCTCCCTCCTCTACGGTCACTGTCAGTTTGTTCTTTATTTCAATGTCTCTGGTTGTATTTTGCTTGCTTGTTTGTTTTGTTGATTGGGTTCAACTTATAGGTGAGATAATATGGTATTTGTCTTTCACCACCTGGCTTACTTCACTTTGCATAATGCTTTCCGGTTCCATCCATTCTGTTGTGAAGGGTAGGAGCTCGTCTTTTCTTTCTGCTGCATAATACTCCATTGTGTAAATGTACCACAGTTTTTTGATCCACTTATTTACTGATGGGCCTTCTCATCAGTAAATGGGAAAGCTTCCAGCACTTGGCTATTGTAAATTGTGCTGCTATGAATATTGGGGTGCACAGGTTCTTTTGAATTGGTGTTTCAGGGTATCTTATACTATAAGATATTAAACAATAAAAATGTAATGTAATAAAGAATTATAGAGGAAACTTCAATACATATTACTAAGTAAAAATATCTAATCTGAAAAGGCTACATACTGTATGCTATGGTCTGGTTTTTGTCTTCACTAAAATTTATATTGAAGTTCTAACCCCTAAAGCTGATGGTATTAGGAGATGGAGCCTTTAATAGGCTTAATATATGAGAGCGGTGCCCTCATGAATGGTATTAGCACCTTCTAAAAGAGGATCTAGAGCGATGCCCAAGCTGTAGTTACTTGTTAAAGCAGCTCAAATAGACTAACACACTCCATGATTCCAACTGTATCACTTTCTGGGAGAAGCAAATCTACAGAGGCAGTAAAAGGATCAGCAAATGCCAAGAGTTATGGGGAAGAGAAGGATGAATAGGCGGAAGTCAGGGGATTTTTAGAACAGTGAAAGTGCGCTGAGGACACTGTAATAATGGATACATGTCTTTTTACATTTGTTCAAACTCACATTATATATAACATGAACAATACATTTTGATGTAAACTATGGACTTGATGGTGGGTTGATGAAGGTTTATCAATAGTAGCCAATGTACCGCTGTGCTGGGGAATGTGGATGATGGGGAAGCTACACGAGTGTGGGGTCAGGGGTTGTATGGGAAGTCTCTGTGCATTTTACTCTTACTATACTAAAATCTAAAGTCGATTAACAATGTAATAGATGTCAGGTAAGCTCTAAGAGAAATAATGGGTGAGGTGATGAGTAGTCACAGGCTACAATTAGGTAGTGTAACCAGAGAAATCCTCTCTAATGAGCTGACATTTGAGCAAAGATTAATGAGAGTGACTAAGTGGATATTTGAAGGAAGACTGATCAAGGCAAAGGGGAGAGCAATTGTAAAGGGCCTGAATTTGAGCACACTATTATTTTAATAGACCTCCCACCCTGCTCAGTAAATATTATCAAATGTTATCATACAGTACTTATTTCACAACAAATGATCATATAATTTTTAATATTACAGACTTATCCAAATTAATTTAATCACAAATTTCTATGCTTTAATAAAATGTTTTGAGAACATACCATGAGCCAAGTCTTTTATATGCATTTTTGTGTTCACAGTACTACTATGTAGTATGTGTCATCTCTATTTCATTGATAATAAAACTGAGGATCAAAAGAATTATTTAAAATTAAGGTGAAACACTTATAAACACTATAAAACTGACTTCAATAATCAGCTCTTATAATTATATCATAGATTTACATTGATTTGTGACAATATATTCATTGAAAATGAAAATATATTTATATAGTATATGTAGTAGAAACATAAGTCTACATAAATATTGCTGTTGATGATACCAGGGAAGTAAGGTTTATAACAATCGACAGTTCCAATAGTGTTATCTCATATAACACCGTATTTGAGTAGAAGGACTTTAATAAGACAAGTACATCAGACATTTAAATACTAAGTTTACATATTAATGCTCAGAAATGAGGTTCAGAAAAGTCCCATAGAAGTTAAATGTTACTCCATAATTTGAAAGTAATTTTATTTTTTTGTCTTTAGGCTTGTAAGTCATATGACCAAGGACATCTCTCTCTCTCTCTCTCTCTCTCTCTCTCTCTCTCTCTCTCTCTCTCTCTCTCTCTCACACACACACACACACACACACGAATGATAACACTCAAATTGAAATCTAATTTTTTTGTTTGTTCATTTGCTGCTTTCAGTTTTTATCCCACATCTGAATGAAATCAATGGTTCTAAACTTATTTCTGTCTGACTTACTTTGCTTAGTGTAATAGTATCAAGATCCATTTATATTCTTGCAAATGGTAGTATTGCATTTTGTCTTATGGTCAAGCAGAATTCCATTGTGTATATATATGTAACCCATCTTTTTTATGCAATAATCTATCAAATTACACTTTGATTATTTCCACATCTTGGCCACCACGAATAATGCTGCAGTGAACAATGGGGTGAATGTAATTTTGAGATTAAATGTTTTCCAATTTTTTTGGTAGATACCCAGGAGAGGGGTTGCTGGATCATATGGTAACTCTATTCTTAATTTGTTTTTAGGAGCATCCATACTATTTTCCATAGTGGCTATACCAGTCTACATTCCACCAGCACAGAATGTGAGTTTCTTTTTCTCGACAACCTCTCCAACACTTGTTATACTTCTCTTATTGAGAATAACCATTCTAGCAGGTGCAAGGAAGTATCTCATTGTAGCCTTAATTTGCATTTTCCAAAGATTTAGTGAATTGAGCCTCTTTTGTATATATCTGTTGGCCATTTGTATTGTGTCTTAGAAAATGAGTTGCATGAGTTATTTATATATTTTGAATATTAACCTTTTGTTGGAACTTCTGTCTCACATTTTGTCTCACATTTGGTCGATTACTTTTGGTCGGTTTCTTTTGATGTGCACCAGTATTGTGGTTATCAGAAAGAAGTGGAATGGGGCATTAGTAAAGAGTAAAGCGGGGCAGATATATGGTGTCTGAAGATTTGACTTTGGGTGGTGGACGCACAATACGATATATACAGACTATGTATTGTAGAGTTGTACACTTGAAATCCATATAATCTTATTAAACATTGTCACCCCAATAAATTTAATTTTAAAAGCAGAAAGGAGAGGAAGAAGAAAGACAACATCAGAATGCCAGAAAGAACTGAAGGGAAACAGAGAGGAGAAAGTACAGTGAGAGGAGGGAAATGAGAATGAGGAGGCATAAGGTCAAGAGAAGCAACTAGCACAGAGAGAAAGAGTTTGAGAGGAAGGAAGAAGTATGGATAACAGGGTGTGTTCAGGAGAAGAACGAAATGGAAAGGAGTAAGATTAACAGAAAAAAAGAGGGGGGAAGTTCTCCTTTATTATTTGTTCAAATAAGTTTTCCACTTGTTGCTCTTCTTCTTCCCCTTCTGGGACCCCTATAATTCGGATGTTGGGACGTTTAACGATGTCCTGGAGGTTCCTAAGCCTCTCCTCATTTTTTTGAATCCTTGTTTCTTCCTCATTTTCTGTTTGGTTGTTAATTTCTTCCTTCTGGTCCACTCCATTGATTTGAGTCCCAGTTTTCCTTCCATCTCTATCGGTTCCCCATGCGTCTTCCTTCATTTCACGTATTGTAGCCTGCATTTTCTCATCTAATTTATGAGCAAAATCAACCAATTCTGTGAGCATTTTGATGACCAGTGCTTTGAACTGTGCATCTGATAGGTTGGCTATCTCTTCGTTGCTTAGAGAAATTGACTCTGGGGTTTTCATTTTTTCTCCGGTTTGAGCCATTTTTGGTGGGGTTTTTTGTTTTGTTTTGTTTTGGTTTTAGTCTGGTCGCAGCTATTACGTATGAGGGGTGGAGCCTTAGGTGTTCCTCAGGGCGGGGCAACCCAGTCGCTGGGTTGTGACGCTATAGGTGGGGGCGGGGTCCGAGAGGGAAAATAATAAAGGAGAACGTCCCTAATCTGGCAAAGGAAATAGACTACCAGGAAGTCCAGGAAGCTCAGAGTCCCAAAGAAGTTGGGCCCAAGGAGGAACACATCAAGGCACATCGTAATTACATTAGCCAAGATTAAAATGAAGCAGAGAATTCTAGAAGCAGCAAGGGATAAGGGGACAGTCACCTACAAAGGAGTTCCCATCAGACTGTCAGCTGATTTCTCAAAAGAGACCTTACAGGCAAGAAGGGGCTGGAAAGAAATATTTGAAATCTTGAAAAGCAGGGACCTACATCCAAAATTGCTCTATCCAGCAAAGCTGTCATTTAGAATGGAAGGGAAGATAAAGTGCTTCTCAGATAAGGTCAAGTTGAAGGAGTTCATCATCACCAAGCCTTTATTATACGAAATGTTAAAGGGACTTATCTAAGAAAAAGAAGATAAAAATATGACAGTGAAAAGACAGCAAACTCACAGCTATTAAGAACCACACCTAAAACAAAAGCAAACTAAGCAAACAGCTAGAACAGGAACAGAACCACAGAAATGGAGATCATATGGAGGGTTAGCAACAGGGGCGTGGGAGGAGGAGGGGGGAAGGTACAGAGAATGAGTAGCATAGATGGTGGGTAGAAAATAGACAGGGGCAGGGTAAGAATAGTGTGGGAAATGTAGAAGCTAAAGAACTTATGACACAAGGACATGAACTAAAGGGGGGAATGTGGGTGGGAGAGGGTGTGCAGGGTGGAGGGGAATGATGGGGGAGAAACGGGACAACTGTAATAGCATAATCAATAAAATATATTAAAAAAAAAGAGGGGGGCAAAGGTGAAAGAGTTGTGTCAGAAACAGGATGCAGGAGCTTTGCCCAGCCGTCATCTACTTCTATTCATGTCTGAGTCTTAGTTTTCTCAAATGTGAAAGAAAAAAAATCTACTTTTCGTTATTAAAAAGATATATTTTAAATAATTTACAAGTCCTATCTTTTGATCAGGATTTTTGAAATTAATTTTGAAATGTTAAAAATGTTAGTAATGGGTACAAGGCAAACAATTTTCCTAAATGCAGCCCAGTTATTCTAGATGCAGGTGCCTTTTGTGTGACATTCATCGTTTGCTGAGACTAACAGGTAATCTGGCTGAATCTGTTCTCATATGACTAGAGTTTATTTTTAGTTTCATATAAATTATTGTAGGTATGAAATAAAATTGATTAGCTTCTTGAAAAATAAGGATTTTGTATTAAGAAAAAATTAATAAGAAACTCTAGAATATAGGCTACTAAGGCAAATTTTAGTATGAATGCCACTTTTAAAATTTTAAGTGAAAAATTCTTCAAAGCAACTCTAAAGCACATCTCACAGAGAGAAGACCAAACTGTCACAAACCTCAGTTATTAAAGAAGCAAACATGATTAAGTTATAATAGAATTTACAATGAATTTTGGTTTCTTAGACTATTATTGAGTTCTCATTCCACTAGAGAATTTGCTTGTAGACACTTCAAATCACACTCATGTTTATGATAATTATTTTCCTGTCCAAATCAAAGAGGCAAACTTTTTGCCTCACAGTACAAAATGGAAAAAATTGGATTACACTTTTGCTTTATTTATTCAATTAATATTAATTGTGTAACAAGGAAACAAAAATAAATGATAAATTCTTGCTTCCTAGTAACTCTCCATTTCAGATTTTCTAGAAAATTTCTTAATTAAGCACAAAATCATATATCTTAGACCTGTGATTATCTTTTTTATTTTTATCTTCATATATTATATTTATGGAAATGTATGCAAATTTGGACATCAAGACATTATTTATTAATTTCAAGGGCAGAATAAACAAAATGCCTAATTTTATAGGAAGTAGATTTTAAAAATTATGAATGTTAATAATTATGGCGATTCAATAATCTGCATCTAATTAGGATGGTGTGGAGTCAGCTGGTAGTTGGTGGAGGGAATATACATAACAGGAAGCCTTCTTTGTCTGCTGTTTCTACCAGTTCAGTTTTGAACACTGAATGCATAGTGGTTATGCATTCCCCACCACATTTTTTCATGTTTTTTCATCAGTCTTAATACCTGTTGTGTCCGAATGTTATTTTAGAAATGATGAAGAGGAACTATTTTGAAAGAATGCAGTAATAAGGGGGATAAATGGTAATGGGAAAATACAACAGAAAAGAAAAATAAGTAACAAAAAAAGAATGTAATTAAGATTCAATCCTTCTAGTTCCCTTATCTATTTCAACTTCATGTCTAAGTTCAGAAAGTAGTAGGTGGCTTCTTAGGCCATATCCTATTAGGGGTCCATGAATTTTAGCATAGTTCGCCAGGGATTTGGAAAAATATTTCAATAACATATAGGCATTGACCTGTAATCAACAGTCTTCTAAGGACTCAGAAGGGACCCAAATCTTCTATAAAGACTAATGCAAGAAAATATTCATTTGAGACATATTACATCTCAATCACTGTGCTTGGGGATCTTACAGCTACTTCATTTAATTCTTTAAACAATTATTGAAACAATAACTTTTTGTCACATTTTTAATATAAGGAAACTGACCTTAAATAATTTTCCTAAGCTTGCAAAACCTGAATATAACATAGTATAAAATTGCAACATATATTATTCTTATTCTATATTCACTATTCTTTTTATACATCATCATTGCCAAATCTAATTGATTAATGAAATGTGAAAAATTGATGTCAAAGCATTCACACCTTACTATGTTTTTGTAGCAAAAGCTTTTTATTTAGGATTTTGTTGGACATGAAAATAAACATAATAGATAATCAGAGTATTATTTGGATGATTATGGTGTATAACAAAGATAAATGCTTGTATCATGTTTTTTATATCTTGTATTCAGAAGACTAAAAAGCCCCAAAGTGGGAGAAAATAAAGTGTATTCTAAAAAATGATTCAAGAAGCAAGGCACTTTGAACATAGTCCTGTTTTGTATAAGAAACTGAAATTATAATTTAAATTGTTGCTAATTTACTAATTGACTTATTTTGTTCAATGTTCACTAGAAAAATAACCTGAGTTGTAAAATATAGATCAAAATTCTCTGAGAAATATAGAAAATGCCTTCCTTTTTTTTCACCTTCATAAGGAACCCCAAATCACTAAGAAAACAATGAACTAAAATCGAAGTATTTTCGTATGAACATATGTAATAATAGCAGTAGGAAATTATTTAAAAATTTACTTCACGTAAAATTTCTCTTAGGTTTTGTTAGCATCCATTTTAGGGATGCGATTCAGGGGTGCTGAGAGCTAAAACAATTACCCTAAATGTAACGGGGTAATAAAAGGGAGAACTAGGAGTAGAACCCAGGCAGCTTGATTCTAGTGGCCAAAGTTTCATATGAACTCATGTCATATGTAGCTTTTAAATAATGGAAAACAACATAACCAATTCAAAATATGAAATGAAGTTTTAAATACTTTTGTTTCTACTTTTTCTCCTGATTTCCCATTCAATACTTTTGTTTACATTTCCTGTAATTACATTGAAAACTCACATAATTTATATTCGAGCATGCCATTTTTAATATGAAATACTCCTTCAGCCCTTGGTCAGTGTGGCTCAGCTGGTTGGAGCAGCAACCTGTAAACTGAAATGTGAGGGTTCTATTCCTGGTCAGGGCACATACCCGGGTTGTTGTTTTTATCGTCTCTCTTTCTCTCTCTCTCTCATTCTCTCTTGTAATGAAAAAAATGTCCTCCGGTGAGGATAAATAATAAATAAATACAATAAAAAGAAATATGAAATACTCCTTCAAAGTTTGATTATTAACGCTGACAAGCAGAAAAAGTGAAAGTTAAAAACAATGTTTGAAAATATAATGCTGTAATGCTTGATTGAGGGGTTTGCTTCTTTCCCAGGTGGCAACCTCTTCCCGTAGACATAAGTATTATTGAAAAATTTAAAATATATATATAGTGAAAACCAAGAAAGTGCCCTAGATCGTTAGCGAAATTTTACTCTTTCTTCTGGACAATAAGATCTTAAAACATCAGAAGATTAGTTTATGTACTACTTTTGTGAACTAGGTCAACTTCCCAAAAGGTTAAAGAACACAATCTGCTCAGGTCTCTATAATTGCTTCTGTTGTCATAAACTTGCTTTTTGTAGCTTTTATCACAACTTGTGTTTGTTATGATTGGCAGACTTTTCTCACTAGCTAACCATTGTTTATTAACATTAGGGACAGTTTTCACTGATAGAACCTATTGGAAATAAGCTATAGACAGTACTTATAATCTCTGTTGAATCTTCACCAAACTTATTGACTTAAGTCTGCAAGATAATTAAATGTCTTCTTTAAAACAAATATAAATAAGCAAGAACAGTAAAATATAGTCACAGTGAGAGAGTGATGGGATTGATTTAGGTCAGAGAGCATTTGACTAGGAAAGGGAGAGATATGTGTAAATGTGAGGGAATATATTTTTAAGCAGAGGCAATAATTCTAAAAAACCTAAGAAAGGAAGTGTGGTTGAAACAGCAAAAGGAGAAGAGTGGCAGAGGATGAAATAAGAGACAAACCCAAGGCCAGATGGTACATGCCTTTTAAACCAGAATAAGCAATTTGATTTAACTGTGAAGAGGGAACACTCAAAGGCTTGAATAGAAAAGTGATTCAGTATAATTGATATTTTAAAATAATCTCTCTGCAGATTAAACTGTAAGAAGAAAAAGTAAAAGCTCTTAGCTCAGTTAGCAGACAGTTACCCTAACTTGGGTACAAAAAAAAAAAAAAGAAGAAGAAGAAGAAGGGCAAGATATTTTAGCATATGGAATCATTGTAAGATAGCAGTGATACAATTTTTGATGGATTGAATGTATAGTGTAAAATAAATATTAATTAATAAACTACAGGATTTGATTTAAGCAACCATGTAAGTAGGGGCACATTTACAGGGAAGAAAAACATTGGAAAAGGGGTAATTTGAAGACAGAATGAAAACTTAAAACCCAAAACACTAATTCAAAAGAACATAAGCATCTCTATGTTTATTGTAGCATTATTTACAATAGCCAAGATATGGAAGCGGTCCAAGTGTCCATCAATAGATCAGTGAATAAAACAACTGTGGAATATTTACACAAAGGAATATTATTTGGCCTTAAAAAAGAGGAAAATTTTACCCTTTGCATCAGTATGCAAGGGCCTGGTAAATATTATGCTAAGTGAAATAAGCCAGTCAGAGAAAGACAAATACCATATGATTTTACCCATATGTGGAATCTGATGAACAAACTGAACTAATAAGGAAAACAGAGATGCACAGATGGAGAGCAGGGTGACAGCTAAGGGAGAGGGCAGGTTAGAGGATGGAGGGACTGAGCAAAAAGGGAAAAGGACTCATGGACATGGACAACAGTGCGGTGATTGCTGGGGGTGGAGGACGAATAAGAGGACTAAATGGTAATGAGGAAATGCGATAGAGATTTTTAAAAATTTAAGAAACTGTATATTCCAGAAATAATTAACTCATTCATTAATATTATTGTAATATCACTTTGTTATTAATAAGACAAATGGGAACATATCACTTTATAATCTTAGTAGGGAGAAGGGATAATATTATTCTTTTTTACTGGTATCACATTCCAGTGCTATTACCATCATTATTACAAATTTTATTTGTTGTGCACAATGTAAATTTTCTTTCAGAATTATTGCTGTCAGGAGTCTTACATAGAATTTAATTTTTTTCCTACCCACCACCACTCTACCCTCTGGTAACCACCTAACTGTTGTCTGTGTCTATGAGTTATTTACTTTTTTTGCACATTCGTTGCTCTCAATTTTGTATCGCACATATGAATGAAATCATATGGCCTTGATTTTTTTCTGTCTGACTTATTTCACTTACCATGCTATTCTCATGGTTCATCCATGTTGTTGCAGATGGCAATACTATTTCATTTTTTCTTATGTTTAAGTAGTATTCCATTGTATATATGTAGCATATCTTCCTTATCCAGTCCTCAGTTGAAGGACACTTTTGTTATCTCCATGTCTTGACCAGCTTGGATAATGCTGCAATGAACATAGGAGTGCATATATCTTTGCAAGTAAACCAATGCCAATTTTAAAATAATGACATTTCAGATATGGAATGTAGGCAGAATTGAAATATATATATATATAGAGAGAGAGAGAGGGGGGGAGACAGAGAGAGAGAGAGAGAGCGAGAGAGAGAGAGAGAGAGACGAGAGAATATTAATTGTGTGGGAGAAATTTCAATGATGTTCTGTCATATAAATGAGAAAATTTAGTATATCATAGTGAATATTATTTGCACCAGTGAACTCTTGGTTTGATGTTTCCATGGGAAGCATTAGTGTTTCATGCTAAAAAAAAAAAAATAATAACATTTTAGTATTGTATAGGTTGAGCTGCTTCTCTGTAGCTTATTATAAAATAGAGGTCATGTTTTTCAAAATTTTAGCATTGCTCAAAAAATAACATTTTAGTGTTGTGTAGGTTGAGCTGCTTTTCTGTAGCTTATTATAAAATAGAGGTCATGTTTTTCAAAATTTTAGGACCATTACTCTGATACTAAGTCATACCATAGCACTTGTGTGTTTCACCAGCTATTGAAGTATCAGAGTTTGGAAAGCAGTAAATGATGTAGCTACATTTAAATTAAATAAATATGCTTTTCCTTAAACTTAGAATAAATCGAATGCTGTCTAGAAAAGTGTAACCTCAAGTCCAACAGAGTCATATTAAGGTGAGGCTATAGCAGTTGTATTTAAACTGTACCTGAAATTCAGCAATATAAATGTTCTTTTAATTGTAACTACCTTCGTCTCTTTTCCAAAAGCATCTTATTTTCAAAATTATATTCTTAATGATGATATTATTCTTCTCTGATTAGTATTAATTATTGCTATATTTTACATCTTTGTTGAAATGTAATTGATATACAAAACTGCACTTATTAAAATTCTCACCTGAGGATATGTTTATTGATTTTAGAGAGAGGAGAAGGGAGGGAGAGTGAAAGAGAGAGAAACAATGTGAGAGAGAAACATTGATTGATTGATTCTCACACAAGCCCTGACAGGGGACCAGACCTCCAACCCAGGCATATGCCCTGACCTGAATCAAACCCATGACCCTTTGGTTTACAGAATATATGGGTTGATGATCCAGTCAACTGAACCACATCAGCCAGGGTGTGTGTGTGTGTGTGTGTGTGTGTGTGTGTGTGTGTGTGTGTGTGTGTGTTTAAACAAAAGTTAATTGATAAAAAGAAACTGCATATTTTAATGGATATAATTTGATGCATTTGAGCACATGCATACACACCTGTGAAATCATCACCACTATCAAGGCAATAATAAACATCACCTTCAAAAGTTTTCTACTGACCCCTGCCTTTTTCTTGTGATAAGAACACTTAATTTAAGATTATTTTCTTAACAAAATTTTTAGTGTACAAAGAAGTGTTAACCATAAGCACTGTGTGGTATATCTAGCATATCTGTAGAACTGATTCATCTTGCATGACTAAAACTTTGTATAACCTGAAGGACACTGTGCTAAATAAAATAACACAGTTACAGAAAGACAAAATTCTTCCTTTATTGGACAAATAAAGGGGCTAGCATTTTTCTCCTTTAAAATTAAAACCCATGGCACTGTGAGCTACCCTAGGGGTAAACCGCCCTCAGCACTAACAGTTTCTTCACTATACAAAGAATCCCATCTTCCTCCCACCCTTCTGCAAGCTGGAGGAGTGTTTTAGTGATATCACCCCTCTTTCCACCCACCACAGAAGTCTGAGTCAAACCAACTGCTTGGGGTGATTTTGCACTATACTCTACACTTCTATTATTAAATTCAAACATAGATAATAATTTATTCTTTTGAAAATGCTGATTTGCATCACTGAGCATTCTCTTTCTTTTATAACCAAAATATGTATTTCTCCTCATATAGGCCCAACCCAGATGATTGATACCAAGAATACTGGTGAATTTAACGTCACAGAGAGGTAGAAATCTGATAGCTTCCTCTCCAGGAAATGATAGAATCATCCCTTTTCTTATCTTCTGTTCCTTAGTTGGTAGGGGTGGAGGGTGAACTGGGTGATCTTTACAATGTTTTCTAAATCAAAAGTTTTATCACAATATTTGCAAATGAGAGATTTCTGTAATAATACATTCTTAAAGCCTCTATAGAATATATAACTGGGAAAATATTTTCTTTCCAATAAACCTTTATACACATGCTAAAGATATATATAAAGTCACACCAGCAAAATCTTGTGCAGTAAAGCTTAAAACCAATAATTTGAACAGTTTGTGATTGATTTTGGAAAAAAATCAATTCTATGCTGTGTTTCTAATTATATAACAGTGCTCTTTAATTTTGGAATGTATAACCAAACCTATATTTCCACACTTTAATGCTGTTTCTGAGTCATGATTAAAATGTGTTATTATATATATATTACATATTTGGCTATTGAGGGCCCAAGGGAAGCAATTATTTGGCTTGGTATTTGACTGGCAGAACTATGAAAATAATCACTATTTGCACATTCTTTAATTTTATAACCACTTTTGTATTTTTTCACTTGTAATAATAGTACTTATTATTAATAATGCATATTGTACAAAAGTGAAGAGAAGAAGTAGAAACTAACCTCAGTATGATTATATATTTTCAGTATTCAATTCAGTAGACAAATCATTTAGTATGTACTGTGTGTAAAGCATTATGGCAGCCCTGGTAGGGCATAAAAATGATATAGGCATTACCCCTGTTCTGTGTCAAATAATATTCAAGTATAAATAATTGCAAACATAGAATAAGAAAATGCATATTACAGGCACAACGCTATGCCTGTAACACTGCCTGTTTACACACTGTGGACTAGGAGAGAAACTTATGTTTTATTGTTGAATGCATCATGGAGAAGTTAATTTTGAGTGTGGAATAAGAATTGAATAATTGAACTTGGCAGTGCACTGTTGCAGGATAAATATGTGTGTGTGTACGTGTTTGTGTTTGTGTGTGTGTGTGTGTGTGTGTGTGTGTGTGATGAAAATGCACAGGAGGTGAGACACCGAGTGTGTCTTCAGGGACTTGTGAGTGGCCCAGGGCACAACAGGGACTGAATAGGAGATAGAAGCGAAGAAGCAGGTTAAAAGCAGAGGGGCAGGGGAAATGGTGGGGGGAAGTGGAGACAACTGAACTTGAACAACAAGAAAAAAACAGAGCATCTGCTATGGCATGCTAGGCTTTTCAGTTTTTACCGTTTAAGTATTTAAGAATCTAGAGCAAAGCTTTAGCATAAACAAATTGAGTCTTAGAATATTAACTTTGTGAGAATTATGAACACTTCTTTCTTTAAAAAAGCAGATGTTGTCTAATATAAGCAAAACAAGTATTAGAAAGTTTGAAGGACTCATGAACAACAATAGAACTTGAAAAACTAGGTTCAGAATTAATAGCAACTATGGGATTTCTGGAGGTGATAAAAGAGGTTTTATTGATAAATACCCAATAACTCATTTAAATAAAAATTAAATAAAACATTAAAATAACAAAATTAAATAATTTAAACAGTAAAATAATGATAGAAATAAGAATATGAACTGAGTTGAGAGTTAGCAAGGTGATGTAAGTCATGCCGATTTTGACATTACAGGACATGATTAATTAGTACACATTTAAGATGAAACTGGGGTGAAAAATTGAGACTGAGTTTATATGCACAATGTGGAGAGGTACACACACAGAAGGGGGTACCCCCCAAAAACAGATTTAGCTTCTGCAGCGTGGGCCCCTTATAGTACAGGCTGCTCCAGCTCTGTGAGTGCTTCAAGGGGTACCCATCTGTTTGGCCTCAGTGAGTTTTTCCAAAGATTCTTTTAATGTGTTTGCCCATTTCATGATGGCTGATTCATATGCACATTGGCCCAAAGCCCACTGAGTGTTCAGCAGTTTTTGACCCAAAAGAACGTGACCTCCATGGCCCACCCTCCCTATTCACTGGATCTCCTGAGCGACTTTTTTTGTTTGCTTGTATCTCTGGGTGAAGAGTCCTCAAAGGGAAATGTTTTGCCAATGAGGTGAAACAACAAATGGTGGAAGCACTAAAAGGTACCACAATCAACAAGTCCAAAAAACCCCGCAAAACCATTTTGAGCAGTGAAAAAAATGTCCTGACGGATGTATTGGATCAAATGGAGGGTACTCTGAAGGTGCCTGAAGTTTAAACGTGTAAGAATAAATACACAATTTTTAACAAATAAATTCTGGCTGTTTTGGGGTCCTCCCTCATGTGTGTGCTGTTTGTATTTAAATTTACAAATTTAAATTATTTTTCAAAATAAAGAGATCCCGTAATGCTTCAAGTCAAATTTTTGAGATTAATAATTTTAAAAAGCATATAATGAAACAAATTTCAATTCAAATTATAAAATGATAGAAGATGCAATCTCTGCTAATTTTCTCTTCGATCGACTTTAAAATGTTTACCTGGGCTTTTCTCAATTTTCAGAATAACACATAAGTGTATAGCTTAAAATTAATCTATCAACATAATGATGCTTATTGTTTATAAAGGTAAAGAGTAACCTAAAGATTTTTTTAAAGAAACACAGTATTTCCTAGCTCCAACCTTCCTTACTCTCCTCAATCAGTATTTAACTTCTGAAGCAATTTCTTTTAGATGTTTCTTCTGTCAATTTAAAGATATCTCTAAATGCTATCATAATATCCCTGCAGATATCAATTTTAGATACTATCTCTTGACTTGTTCTTTTGGTGAATGAGGACTTAATTGTCTTATGTCCACATATTTTCGACTTCCCTTCTTGAATCTTCTCAAATCAATAACAATATTTAAATTGTACACCTGTGAAATTGTTGTCTATAGCTAATATTTTATTGAACTAATATCACCAATTTCTTTATTATGTTTCCTGAAAATTTTAATACTTTTCTCATTAGCTTACTTTTCTCTGTATGAAGTGCTAATTCTTGCTAAAACTTTCAATAATCCCTCAATTTTCCAAAAGGCCCATCTCCTCAAATAATTCATCATTTCAAATTCTGTTTGGTGACACTCTTCCCGAACAACTCCTTCCGAGGTTGGTTGCCGTTTCAGCCTGGTGAGCAATGGTGAGCATGGAACATCCCTTCAATGCCATCCTTAAATTCTCTTGCCTGTTCTCTGCAGTGGAATACCATGCTCCTGAATGTCATCTCTTTCAGTTCTTCTGGGTTTATACCTGTTTTTGTGGGTCATATTCTCTAGTAACTTCATAAAATTTAAAGCCTCTTGTAAAGTCAGAGGAGAAAGTGATAACAGCCTGCATGCAACTAGCTCCCATAGCATCCTGAAAGTGCTGCAGGTATACACGGTGCGTGTGGTACCACGAGACAAGGAGACTCAAAGTAGAGCGGTATAAGCCACACCCCCGGAGGCCTCCCCACTGCTGCCCTTTAGCCTCATGGAGGTGTGGAAGACCTGGTCAGGTCCCTGCAGCCCTGGGCCTGGGCAATGAAATCCAGCATGACCGCCCCGGGGCCTGAGCCTCCACATCCCTGCATTTTCTTTTACTAAGTGATTTACAATGGCCCCATACACAATCCGCACTCACAGCAATCCACACAGTTGAATATCAGTCCTTTTTTTTATTTCTAATTTTATTCCTCCCCAGAGGGAACGGGAGATCCCAATTGCTAGATTCCTTCAACACCTACTCTTTCTTCTTATAATGAGGAGAACATACTTGATTCTTTACTGAGATAAGAACTTTTCTCCTCAGGAAAGGTAGGGCCGCAGCCAAGTTGGCAGAGCTAGGGCATATCAGGACATTTCCTCTTTTTCTCTGCAAGGGCCCTCACAGCACGCACACCGTGTGTCCTCTCCACAAGCAATGACTAATGGGTTTGAGTTTCTTACATTTCCTGCACAAATTGTCAATGGGTGTATACTTTAAAGTCAATTCTGAATATGTGGCTACGTCAAACTTTTATATTATGAATTTTACATGTGTTAATATTATATGGGTATTTACATGGTAATATATAATTTGGGGGATGAAATTTTAAGTTTTTCAAATATGGTTGAATACAATCTAGTAGGAAAAACATATTTTAGGTCCATGGAAAAAGATATCTGCTTCTTAAACATTTAAACTGGATTATTCCTAAATTATGGGAAATTCTGCTAAGTTTATATAACTTAATGCCACAAAACTTATAGTGGAGTTGCAAAGATTAGAAAAAATTCTCAAATTATTGTTGTAATTTGATTTTGGTTTGACAGGTGGTGTGTGCAACGTACTGTGCAAATATTCACTTCCGGAAAAATTGTACTTAAGCATTCTTGTCTTTTCTATAACTATTATGCATGTCCTTTCTAAATATGAAATTATAATATAAAATAATTATGTAATAATTATATTCACCTACTAAGAATACCTACTAAATAAAAAATATATAAAAACTATAAAATTAATTAGTCAATCTTTCCAACAGTTGAAATGATTCCATCATTCTTTATTGATTTTACAGGTTGATTGACACATTTAAATAAGATTATTATTGTGGTAACAAAAACTGAAAACTGGACATGATTTGTAAGCCTATGAGCAAAACAACCTCATGGAGTTTCTCACACCTGTTCCACTGCTCAGATCCTCAGGTGTCCTTTAGTGCCACTCAGGTGCCATGAGCACAGTGTGCCAGCAAGGTATTTCCATTAGGAACTTTTCTTATGAAAAAAAATTACCTCAAAAATTGTATAAATATTCTAGTCATTAACATTTGGTATATTTAAGTGGAATAGTATTGTTATTCTATAAAATAACTTAGTTACATGTAAGTGGTATATTATGTATCGTATATTAAATAAGACACATACATATTATATAAATTACATATATATTTCATGTAACTGTCTTGTCATAAGGATACATAATTCAATTATAATAAGTTTAATAATGTTATTTCTCTTCTCAAATATGGTTTAATGTATCTCTGGATTAATTCCTCATTTTTTAAATTTGTCAGTATAATAGATGTACTATACAGAGATGAGCAAAAGTAGGTTTGCAGTTGTTCCTATGGTAAAATACAAGCAGGGTATGATGATTTCAGTAGCTTTATTAACTCAAAAGAATGTTACTCACAACTGTATACCTACAGTTTTGTTCACCTCTGTACACTGTGTATCATCTAACATGCTATATAGTATAGTACATACATTGTACATATCCTATGTAACTTTCTTACCAAATATACATAGTTGAATTATAATGAGTTCACAATTGATATTTATTTATCTTCTCAAATGCCATGGTTGGCTTGGTATTTACTGAATTAACTCATCAATTCCTAATTTAGTCTGAGGATGCCATATTTCTGCCACCTCATGTTCTGAGTTTGTATTATCTAACAAAGATTCTTTGTGATCTTCCTAACAATGAAAACAGTATAATTTAGTTTTGGAATTCTGAAAATAATAGTTGCCTGGAAACCAATGTCAGAGAGCTTGTAACAAATGAAAGCTCAAAGATAGGTGAATGAATGAATGAATGAATGAATGGAATCTTTTATCATTGCCGATATTTTGAGCTTTAAACATTTAACAAAGATCTACTGTAGTATCATTTCAGTCGAGACCTTTCCAATCTGTTTACACACCCTACTTTCAGTGTCTCTGAGGATCTTGTATAAGGTAAGGGGTACTTGTTAATTCTCAGTTGTAAGGCTTCTTTGGGGGGAAATAAAACTAAGACTATTCTGAAAAAATGAGTAGTTGTTATTCAAAAATATAAATTATATCAATGGTTTACTTATTGGGTTGAATAAATATGTATGTTTATAGTTTTCTATATTTGCTTATCAAAATTTTATGTGACTTAATATGTTTTACTAATCATGATCTCAAAAATATTGTTGCCACGTAATTATATTACCTCACCACCATTTTAGCTTAAAAATTATTTTATTACACTTGGGCTGCTTCCAAATCTTGGTTATTGTAAGTAATGCTGCAATGAACATAGGGGTGCATATATTCTTTCGGATTAGTGTTTCAGGTTTCTTCAGATACATACCCATAAGTAGATTCATTGGGTCATAGAGCAGTTCTATTTTTAATTTTTTAAAGGAAACTCCATACTGTTTTCCACAGTGGCTGTACCAAACTGCGTTCCCACTGTAGTGGGCAAGGTTTCCCTGTTCTCCACATCCTGAGCAATGCTTGTTTTTTGATTTATTGTTCATAGCCATTCTGACAGATGTCGGGTGATATCTCATTGTGGGTTTAATTTACATTTCTCTGATGATTAAGGGTGTTTAACATCTTTCCATATGTCTATTGGCCACATGTATGTCCTCCATGGAGAAGTGTTTATTTAGGTCCTTTGACCATTGTTTTAACATTTTTATGGTATTGAGTTGTATGAGTTCTTTATACATTTTGAATACTAACCCTTTATCAGATGTAGTATTGGTGAATATGTTCTCTCATTCAGTGTGTTTCCTTTTTGTTTTATTGATGCTTTCTTTTTCTGGGCAGAACCTTTTTAGTTTGATATAGTCCCATTTGTTTGTTTTTTCTTTTGTTTCCCTTGCCCAGGAAGCTGTATCAGAAAAAAAAAATATAGCTACAAGAAATGTTTTGAGATTTTACTGCCTATGTTTTCTTCTAGAAGCTTAATGATTTTTCGACTTACACTTAAGTTGTTGATCTATTTTAAGTTTATTCTTGTGTATAGTATAAGAAGGTGGTTTAGTTTCACATATTTGTTCACTTTTTCCAACACTATTTATTGGAGAGACTCTCTTTCCCCCACTGTATATTCTTGCCTCCTTTGTTGAATATTAATTGGCTATAAAGGTGTGGGTTTATTGCCGGGCTGTCTATTCTTGTCTCTTGATCTATATGTTTGCTTTTTTGTTTGTTTATGTTTGTTTGTTTATTCTTTTTTGCTAGTATCATGCTCTTTTGATTACTACGGCCCCTTAGTATAGTTTGATATCAAAAGTAGCATGAGTTCTTCAACTTTGTTCTTCTTTCTCAAGATTGCTGTGACTATTAGGAGTGTTTTGTGGTTCTATATAAATTTTGAATTATATATTCTAGCTCCGTGAAATACACCATTGGTATCTTGAGAGAAATTGCACTACTTCTATAGATCGCTTTGGGTATTAGGGACATTTTAATGATGTTAATTCTTCTCATCCATAAACATGGTACACACTTCAAATTATTTGTATCTTCTTCAATTACTTTCTTCAGTATTTGCAATTTTCTGAGTACAGGTTTTTGCATTCTTGGTTAAATTTATTCCTAGGTATGTTTTTGATACAATTGTAAAAGGAATTGTTTTCTTAGTTTCCTTTTCTCATCATTGGTGTATAAAATGCAATCGATTTTTGTGCATTTATTCTGTATCCTGCCCCTTTATTGAATTCATTTATCAGTTCTAGAGCATTTGGTAGTATCTTTAGGGCTGCCTATATGCAGTGTTATATCATCTGCAAATAATGAGATCTTTGATTCTTCCTTTCCAATTTGCATGCCTTTAATTTATTCTTGTTGTCTGATTGCTATGGCTAGGACTTCCAGTACTAGGCTTAATACAAGTAATGAAGGTGGCTCCAAGATAAGGTAGATCCTTATCTTGGTCCAGATCATAAGGGAAACAATTTTAGTTTTTACTCATTGAGAATGATGTTGGCTGTGGGTGTGTCATGTACGCTTTTTATTATGTTGAGGTATGTTCCATTTATTCTCACTTTGAGGAGAGTTTTTATTATAAATGGGAGCTGGATTTTATCAAATGCTTTTTCTGAATCTATTGCTATAAACATGTAGTTTTTATCCTTCATTTTGTTTAAATGGCACATCATGTTTGTTAATTTGTGGAAATTTGTGCTGACTTTTCATCCCTGGAATAAATACCACCTGATCTTCGTGCATTATCTTTTAAACATATTGCTGGATCTGGCTTGCTAACATTTTGTTTAAGACTTTAGCATTGATGTTCATTTGGGATATTTGACTACAGTTTTTTTTGTTTTGTTTTGTTTTTTTGTTTTTGTTTTTGTTTTTTCCTTCTGAGTGTCTTCATCTAGTTTTGGAATTAGGATAATGCTGGCCTTGCAAAATGAACTTGCTTTTTTTTTTTCCTTGAATTTTTTGTAATAGTTTGAGAAGGATAGATGTTAGTTCTTCTTGGAATGTTTGGTAAAATTCACCTATGAAGGCACCCAATCGAGGACTTTCATTTGTTGGGAGGTTTTTGATTACTGCTTCAATTTAATTAGTTGTAATCAGTCTATTCATATTTTATGATTCTTCCTCATTCAGTTGTGGAAGATTGTGTGTTTCTAGAAATGTGTCCATATCTACCAGATTGTCCAATTTGTTGGTATATAGCTGTCTGTAATGTTCTTTTTTTAGAACCCTCTGCATTTTTGTGGTGTCAGTCTATACTTTGCCTCTTTCATTTCTGATTTTATTTTTTTTAGGTTCTCTCTCTTTTTTACTTGATGAGTCTGGGAAAATATTTGTTAAAATTGTTTGTTTTCAGGGAAACAACCCTTGGTTTCATTAGTCTTTTGTAGTCTTTTGTAGACTCTATTTCATTTATTTCTGCTCAGATTTTTATTATTTCCTTTCTTCTGCTCACTTTAGGCTTTGCTTCTTGTTGTTCTTTTTCTAGTTTCTTCAGTGTAAAATTAGACTGTTCATTTGAGACTTTTTTTTCTTGAGGTAGGGCTTTAATGCTATGAATTTCTAATAATTGCTAAGGCTACTTTCACTGTGCCCCATTGAATTTGGGTTATTTTTGTCATTTTCACTTGTTTCAAGGTATCTTTTTATTTTTTCCTTGATTTTATTATTAACCCGTTTATTGTTTAGCAATAGATTATTGAGCCTCCATGTGTTTATGTATTTTCGATTTTCTTCTTATGATTTATTTGTAGTTTCATGCCAATGTGGTCTGAGAAGTTGCTTGATATGATTTCAGTAGTCTTAAATTAATTGACACTTGTTTTGATTTTTAATATGTAAACTGTCCTAGAAAATATTTCATGTGCATTTGAAAAGAATGTATATTCTGCTGTTTGGGATGAAACACTCTAAAGATATCAATTTAATCCATCTTATCTAGTCTGTCATTTAAAACCACTGTTTTCTTATTGATTTTATGTCTGGAAAATCTACCCATTGATATTCATAAAATGTTAAAATCTCCTACTATGATTGTATTGCTGTCTCTCTCTCCTTGTATGTCCATCAAAATTTGTTTTATATATTTAGGAGCTCTTATGTTGGGTGCATAAATGCTTACAAGGCTTATATCCTCTTGTTGAATTGATTCCTTTGTCTTTCTTTGTCTCTTATATCCTTTGTTTTAAAGTCCACATTTTCTGATACAAGTATTGCTATTCCATCTTTTCTTTATTCTCATTTGCATAAAATATTTTTTTCATACCTTTACTTTTAGTCTGTGCACGTATTTTTTTTTTTTTGAGGTGGGTCACCTGTAGACAGCATATACACAGTTCTTGTTTCTTTATCCATTCAGCTATAGCTATGTCTTTTCATTGGAGCATTATGCCACTTACATTTAAAGTGATTATTGGTAGGTCCATATTTATTGCAATTTTATTTTTTTAATTGTGTTCTTCATTTTTCTTCTGTGTTCAAGAAGATCCTCTAGCATTTCTTGTCATACCGGTTTGGTGGTAATGAAATCCCTTATCTTTTTTCTCTTTTTTTGATTTGGGGAATTTCTGTATTCTTTAATTTTAAATAAAGGCCTTGCTGGATAAAATAATCTTGTTTGCAGGTGCTTGGTTTTAATCACATTGAATATTTTATGCCAATTCCTTTTAGGCCTAAAATGTTTCTGTTGAGAAAGCAGCTCACAGTTTTATGGGAATTCTGTTGTAGGTAACTAATGGACATTCTCTTGCTGCTTTTAAGTTTCTCTCTTTGTCTTTTACCTTTGCCATTTTAATTATGATGTCTCTTGGTATGGGCCTCTTTGAGTTTATCTTGTTTGGGACTTTCTGTGCTTCTTGGACTTGAGTGTCTTTTTCCTGGCTAGGGAAGTTTATTATTATTTCTTCAAATGGTTCTGAATCCCTTGTTCTCTGTCTTCTTATTCTGGTACCACTATGAGCTGGATGTTATTATGCTTCATGTTGTCCCAAAGGTCCCTTAAACTGTCCTCATTTTTTTAAATTCTTCTTTTTTCTGTTCTGTTTTCTACTACTGTGTCTTCCAAATTGCTGATTCAATCCTTTGCTACATCCAACCTATGTTAATTTCTTCTAGTGTATAAGGCATCGTTTCTATGTCCTTTTTCATGCTACTGAAGTTTTCACTAAGTTCACTGAAGTTCACTAAGTTCATTGAGCATTCTTATAACCGTTATTTTGAATTCTGTGTCCTATAGGTTGTTTGCCTCCATTTAATTTAGATCTTTTCCTGGAAATTTCTTCTGTTCTTTTATTTGGGGCATGTTTCTTTGTCTCCCCATTTCAGCTGCCTCTTTCTGTTTGTTTCTGTGTATTAGGTTGACCTGCTATGACTTTCAGTACTGATAGGGTGACCTTATGTATTAGGTGTCTTGTGGGACCCAGTGACAGTCTCCTTGATCACCCGAGCTGTCTGTTCCAGGAATGTCCCTTGTGTGGGTTATGTGAGCTCCCCTGTTGTAATTGAGTATTGGGTGCTTTTGGCCCATTTGTGCATGTATGGGATTGACCCTCAGGTTGGCTGACTGTGAGGATCGACCCCAAGCACAGTGTGTGAGCTGCTGTACAGGTGCTGACCAGACTTAACTGAATTTGCCTCAGCACTGTCTGCTGTTTGTTGAGGTCTCACTTTGCATATGCCTCTTGTGCAGCTAATTGGATCTTGCTCTAATGTCTGAAGCTGGCCACTGGGTATGTCTGGACTATCCCTGGGTAACCTGTTTAAAGCAACAAAGTGATCATTAGTTTGTGACTAACTCTGCTGGGCCTGGCTGTGCATGGGAAGAATGAAGGTGCACACCAAGGCTGGATTTGAGCAGCACCATGCCTGAGGGGAGGTCGGCAAACATCCCAAGATACCCTGGAATCTACCTCCAACTACCTCTGCCTGACAGCTGCTTGTTAGGCTCAGTCATTGAAAAAGCCTCTGGTGGTACATAAGGTGCATGAGGTAGGTTCTCAGTGAGAAACCAGGTATGGGTGGGTGGTATTTACTAGACTGATACAAGTTCAAACATGCTACCAGTGCTGAGCCTGAGGCTCCTAATCAAATGTTCCAGAGTATGCCAGGTCTAGCTGCCCCAACCAGGTGCCACTGACCTTGGTGATTGGGCAGGGTGTCAGGGAGCTGTCACGGAGAGGCCAGCAGAGTTTTTCAGGCCCAAACATACAAAGATTTGACCATGTAAAGGGAAGACTCTGCACTGGTTGGGTGTGTGAAGGAAAAATGGCCCCCATCCCAGAGCCACATAATTCAGTTTGTCTCAGATTCTGCTAGGAGCCAGAGCACAGCAGAACAGGGCAACAGGGCCTGGGAGGGTGGGGCTAGTGGATCTCCTGTGAGGGGGAAGCACCAGTCAGGCTTATGGGAAGGTAGCAGGAGAGACCCCTGTCCCATACTCACATAGTTCGGTCTGTCTTGGATTCTGCTCAGACCTCCTCGGTAGGGTGTGGCTGCTAGGAGCCTGAAGGGTGAGCCTAGAGAATCTCCAGTGATGGGAAGGCACCAGCCATGTTCGGGGAAAGTGTGGGGAATGGCTATTGTCCCAAAACCAAACAACTCAGTCTCTGATATCCCCTGTGTCTTCCTGGACCTCTAGACCTTGCCCCATGCAGCTGACTCCTTTACAGGGAGTTTAGAGGGTGGGGCTATTGTATTCCCCCAGGCTGATGTTGTAAGGAGGGTGGAGCTCCTCCCAAGAAAAGTAGTGTCTGTGATATAGAAGAACTCAGCTTAGGAATCCTGGCAGCTGTCCTTTCAGCCCTTCCCAGAGCCACAAACACCTGCCTTACCTCACACAACTCTCATAAGCTCTTCCCATCTTTGCTGGAGCCAAGAGTGAATGGCTGTGAACAAAATTTTGTGCATTGGCCCTTTAAGAGGGCATCTTAGTCTCTAGCTGACTTCTGCTTGTCCCTGGTGGACAGAATCCTTGCTGATTTTCACAGCCATATGTTTGTGAATGCCTATTCCCGGACCTGGTGATCTGTTCTGGGGAGCCCAGAATGGGGTTAGACCCCCACAGTCCTCGTGGGGAACCTTTGTAGCTGAGATATCCTTCTGAAATCACAGTCACGACCAATGGAAATGAGGCCAATTATTTCCCTTTGTACACACTTCCACCAGTCTGACTTCTTCTGTAAATCTTTGGCTCTAAGACTTCTGGTCAACTAGTCTTCCATTGGTTATTCAGGTTGATTTTTCTGTATTCTAGTTGTAATCCCAGTTTTGTCCTGGGAAGAGGAGAATGTAGCTTCCACCTACTCTGCTGCCACCTTGGATCTCCTAAACTGTTCTGATGTGGACACTGGCTAGCAGTGTCCGAGTCATTATGGATGAAATAAAGCATACACACGGACTACCGAGTCCGGTGGAAGAAAAAGGACGACAGCATGGCTTTTCTCTCAAGGGGAGCAAAAACCGCAGCCTTCTCCATGGCAGGCATTTATTTTATTTCTACTCACATTACAAGATGGTCTTCACTCACTCTCTCCAGTTACAACAAAAGGAGCCAATGCCTCTAATCACATCACAGAAGAAGGATATTAGCAAATGAAAAGGCAAAAGTGGTTGAGCTAGTTACACTGGTCCCTGCAAGGTTTAGCATGGATTTTAGGAAGTCACAGTAAAAACAAGGCTCAAAGCAGCCTAGGTATATTGCAAATCTGATTCACCATGAGAGAACCTATCTGTGGGTGTGGGTCTTGTGCATCTCCAAGTGGGAGCTGGGCCCACGCCACGCAGAAGTGCCTGCCACACTGTTCCTCTCTTTACACAGTTTTTCTCAGCCTTACTGGAACTAACATCTGTCATTTAAAGGAAGTTTGCATGATGGTTTCTGATAAAAAGAAATGTGCTCTGCACGAATTAATTTTTCCAAACTCTAATGCTGGTGGGAGAAATATTCTGTGATCCTGTCCCTGATGACCCCTTTCCCTACCTTGACTTGGGAGATACACAATGTCTCGATGGGTCAAGAGGAAATTATAAGTTATATACATGTTAAATGTTTATAGAAAACAGAAACTGACAAGAAATGTATCTGAGCTTATAGAGAATTATCTCAACAGTTTTGAAACAAAATGTACAATGAACATAATTTGAATTCAAATGTT
The DNA here is from genome assembly GCA_039655065.1 of Glossophaga mutica. Classification (NCBI taxonomy): domain Eukaryota; kingdom Metazoa; phylum Chordata; class Mammalia; order Chiroptera; family Phyllostomidae; genus Glossophaga; species Glossophaga mutica. Next base: position 32,841,682 of record CM077312.1, read on the forward strand.
AAGTGCTTCTGATTCTAGTGGAAGCATTGGAAGTCATTTGAAATTCTCAAATGAATATCTATAAATTGGACGTCTGTATAAAAGGGTTTTAGTTTTGAAGGCATATAATTTTGAATTTGCAGAGTGTGTATGCCTGTCTTTGTGCATAATGAGTCAAATCAAAATTCTGTTACCTGTAAGAATAGGTCTGTCATTTTCAACCCTCAAGTGTAACCCACATACCAACTACTTAATTGAAAAAGAAAATAGTAACAGTGTGTTGCTTCTTTTATATGCTTCTTATGGAACGAAATGTCAGGGAGTAATGAAAAGATTTAGCAATTCCACTTCTAAATGACTTTACTGACAGATGCAAGGCTCAAACCCCATGCAACATCAAGGAAATTTATCCCATGCGTGCTTTAATCATATGCGCTAACTTTACAGACACACCCAGGTTGTTCTGGCTGTCAGCACAGGGGATCAAATACAAATACGAATGCATGCGACACACTGCGTGTTGATTTTTCTAATAGCATTCAAGCATTGTCTGCCCTTCAGTTTCCTACTTGACTTTAAAATTAACAATGAATGTTAGACTGAGACGATAATGAATAGAAGGCAAAATGAAATTGTAATCTTATTATCACTTAAAAAAAGGAATCATAGATTATTCTATATGTAATTTAACAATTAACAGAATTATTAAAGCACCATAGTCGTCTTCGTCTTTGTCCACAGTTACCAATGAACTGGTACATGCAAAATTTAATGGGAAGTGCTTTAGTGGGTGTACTGAGTACCAGAACAAACATTAAGACAGCTGGATCTCCAAAGTATCCTTATTCTAAGTGAAAAACTGCAAGTTATTTTATAATATCAAACTGAAATGCAAATTACTCTAAAATGCATTTCCTTTATTTCTAGAGACCACTTTTAGTGATCATGTTTATTTTAAATCATTATGTTACAATGAATTTATTCTTATATTAAGCCTGCAGTTCAGTCCAAAAAAATTACTAGTTTAGTATTATTTCAGAGATTGACTCCCAGAAGTTGAAGTTACTCAGTGTACTTTGACAGCAATGTTTGCGGAAATTGAATAATATTCATCTAGCTATGGAAATACGCTAATAAATAAATCAAACATATTAATGGCCTTAATTATTTACCCTTTCCTCTGTCCATGTCATTTGTCACATAACTTTGCCTTACCACTCATTTTTGTGTTCTTCTGCCTTAACTATGAGAATATTTCAGAGATACCTTGTTAAACAGTGAAGGAAATAGGGAGTACTAATCTACCCAGTCATCATCCTACATGAGGCTAATCAGTAGCTGATCATCAGACATTTGAATAAATCATGCTAACCCCAGATTAAATTGTCAAACTAAAGACTTGTGAACTAAAGAATACTTATTGGTTCAAGGCACTAAGCTTTGAGATGATTTACTGACCATAATTACAGTAGTAGGTAATCAATTCATACACACACACACGTGTTTAAAGATTTTATTTATTTATTTTTAGAGAGGGGAAGGGAGGGAGAAAGAGAGGTAAAGGAACATTAAAGGGTGGTTACCTCTCTGAGTGCTGCCCACTGAGGACCTGGCCCGCAACCCAAGCTTGTGTCATGACTGGGAATTGAACCAGCAACCCCTTGCTTTGCAGGCCAGCACACAATCCCCTGAGCCACATTAACCAGGGAGATTATATATGTATAAAATTAAGTATATGTATATATTTAATTTTTAAAAATATTTTATTTATTTCTTTTTAGAGAGACCCCCAACCAGACACATGTAACCTGGGCATGTGCTCTGACAGGGACTCAAACCAGCAACCTTTCCATTCGCAGGCCATCACTCAGTCCTCTGAGCCTCACCAGCCAGGGTTGGATTCTTTACTGACAGAATCAATCAAACATTTGTGGCAGAGTAAGCCACAAAGACCCAACACAGCACACCTACTAAAGACATTCACATCAGACCTACTGAATGTAACTCCTTTTCACTGCCAATTGTGGACAATAATCACCTGTCCACTCAGTTTTTGGAGTCAAACAGCTTGCTCCGAATTTTTAAAATAATAGACTAAAAGACAAAATAATCGACTGAAATAAGCTATTACGCCTAATCAAGAAGAGCTCAATATATTTCACTCTCTTTTGAGCATTTTACTTAAGAGCTTTACTAGAATTACTAGCTCAGGGTTCCCACCAAGCTCATCAATTTGTATATCGGCTTTAGGTTCAAGCTCTTTGAGAGTATTCTGAGTGTACTCAAAAGAACCTACATTCTCAAGATAATGTACACAGTATTTTTTAATATCTATGTTTTCAGTTCTCTGGTGCAAGATATTCTGCACCTGGGTGCTCTCAGGCCTCAACCAAATAGCATGAATAGTAAGAAATGAGAACTTTCCCTCGGTTAGATCTTCACAAAAGCTTTTGTTTTCACTACATTCTTTGGAGTGTAGATTAGCATAATCATCCCTAATTTGAAAAAGAGACCAAATGTATCAAGTACTGGCTTCAAAATATGTATATATAAAGTGTGTGTGTGTGTGTGTGTGTGTGTGTGTGTATAGTTTAGTTTTGAACCCATGTTGAAAACATATTGCTGAGTGGAACTATACATAGTTAAAAGATTTAAAATTTTAATTTCGTATTTTTCCATATTCTTCTACCTACAGAATATATATTAACCTTAAGGAATGTGTGGTTTTATCACAATTTAGGCATTCAGAAGCAGGTACTCAGTCAATTTAAATAGAATTTTATTTTAGCACACCAGCATGGAATATAGCATGCTGTCCTACCAACATCTCATCCATCAATAGAAAAAATCAATTTTTTAAATAGTTCATTTTTTAAATGAACTATTTTTAAAATATATTTTATCAGTTATGCTATTTTATTTTATTTTTAAAATATATTTCATCAGTTATGCTATTACAGTTCTCCCATCTTTTTACTCCCCTTTATTCCTCTTAGCTTTGCACCACCCCTCTCACCAGCATTCCCCCACCTTAGTTCATGTCCATAGGTTGTACATATAAATTATTTGGCTTCTCTATTTCCTACACTTAACCTCCCTCTGTCTATTTTGTACCAAATATGTAGGCTTCTTATTCCCTGTACCTTTCCCCCGATTCTTCCCCTTCCCCTCCCCCTTCTTTAGTGATAAATAACCCTCCACGTGATCTCCATTTCTGTGATTCTGTTCTTGTTCTAGTTGTTTGCTTAGTTTGTTTTAGTTTTTGTGTTCTTTTTGTTTTTAGGTTCAGTTGATGATAGTTGTGAGTTTGTTGTCATTTTACTGTTCATATTTTTGATCATCTTTTTCTTAGATAAGTCCCTTTAACATTTCATATAGTAAGGGCTCGGTGATGATGAACTGCTTTAACTTGACCTTATCCAGGAAACACTTTACCTGCCCTTGCATTCTAAGTGATAGCTTTGCTGTATAGAGTAATCTTGGATGTATAGGTCCTTGCTTTTCATGACTTTGAATAGTTCTATCCAGACCCTTCTTGTCTTTGGAGAAATAAACTGACAGTCTCATAGGAACTCCTTTGTAGGTAACTGTCTCCTTTTCTCTTGCTGCTTTTAAGATTCTCTCCTTACCTTTAATTTTGGGTGATGTAATTAGGATGTGCTGCTTACTTGGGTCCAACTTATTTGGGACTCTGAGCTTCCTGGGCTTCCTGGAAGTCTATTTCCTTTGCCAAATTGGGGAAGTTTTCCTTCATTATTTTTTCAAATAAGTTTTTCTTGCTCTTCCTTGCACTAGATTTTTTTCCATCTCCCATTCTGGATCAGGTTTCAATTCTAATTTAATCATTGTCTAATAAGTAATTTTCCATCACATTTAATTTAAATTTAAGAACTTGAGAAGTTGCTACTGAGATCTATAAAATCAACTAAATCTTTCTAAAGTAACAATTTTTTGGAGAAACTGTTGGTCTTACCATGTTTAATGTGCACTGGTGTTTCAAAAAGGCACGATTATTTTTCCCTTCAAGAACAGGGGTCTGCAAACTAAGGTCCACAGGCCAACTCCTGCCAGCCACTTGTTTTTTATTTTGTTTTCATTTTAATCAAGGGGTGTGTGTGTGTGTGTGTGTGTGTGTGTGTGTGTGTGTGTGTTTAGAAGACAGCTCTACTAACTAATTCACATATTTTCTATTTATATGTTCAGCAAGGACAGAGTTAAATCGTAACAGCAGAGAATGACACATAAAGGCAAAAAAATATGATTTGACACTTTACAGAAAAGGTTTGCTGTCTCCTGAACTATTACATCAATTTTTTTAGTTTATCTTTTGATTAGTTTTGATCATTACTCACTCATATACTTACCCTGCTTTTCATTGATTTTTCCAATTCTATTCATTATTTCCATGCATTTTGGCAATTTTTTTTACTTTAAACATTTACATATTTTTATGTAACTAAATAACAAAATAAAATCAATAGATAACAGAAAAAAGTATTGTCTATCTTCAAAAAGTAGACTAATTCCAAATGATTCATTTGGTTTTTCAAAATTCTCTATGAGTTATCACCGTCACCATACTATAATTGCTTCATCATTATCCTCTTACTCTGAAATTCCTTAAAATTATGCCCAATGAGAAAGGTTTTCTGTTAATCTATCACTATCCCCATCCCTTCACTTTCATTTTGAAATTTATTCATTCTTTTTTTTTGGTAAAATTTAGGAATCACTATTTATGGACATATTTTTTCTTGATAATTATATTAACTTATTTTTTTAAATCTTCAAATGCCAATTGCATGTTGATCTTTAACATAATTATGCACTGAATTATGTTTATTTTGGATGGCATATTTTAAGAAAAATTGACTTTATGAGCAAAACGTAAGTATTCAAGCCAATTGTAATCTGTTAATGTATTTTACATTTTCCAAGAATGAGCAAATTGCTAGTTTCTCAGTGTTTTCTTAATTAAATAAATAGTCTTAAAGGTTAAATCAAGGAGTTCAATGTGTTCAATGAATTTGGATCTAATCAAGCACTAACACTAAAAGGGTTGAAAACAAAGGGGTACTTGGCCAAATATGACAGTTTGAAAAAGAAGATTATGTAAGTGAAACTCATTCCTAGAACTAGCTATAAAAACAATATAAAATAGATATTAGAAAAAGGACTTGATGCACTTTAATGAACATGATTCAAATTTTCAAAATAAAAGAATATTCCCCATGTAATAATCTTATGTATGTCTCAACTGTGGAAATACGACTGGATAGGATCAATCTCTAACGTTACCGTAATATGCTATTGTCATTCTTTTCACGTATCTGTTTGGGCATATACAAATATGATCAATAAAAGGCACTTCTAAGTTAAAGGAGTTTTCTAAAGTTGTTGAACAAATTATGAAAAATATTAGAGAGGCGATTTTGAAAACAATTTAAGATTTAATTTTAAATTACTAAAAATGTAACCACCATTCCCTATGCATTTTACAAGAAGCTATCAGTTTTCTACCTTTCATATATTAATATTTTCAGTTACCCTTGAGTAACAGGAACAACTTAGTGTCATAATCTCATTACATCATATCTAAATGACCTCAGATCAAAAATAATTTATATGGAGATTAAATTTAAACATTTAAAGCACTTCGGAATTTTTTAAGTTGAAAATGTTGAAGTTTATTGCTAGCTAAGTTATCAGGATTAATAGAACACTCCTTAAAAAAATTCTGAATATTTTCTTCCAAACTATGAGGACCTTTTCAATTTAAAATCCTGATATTTAAATACCAAGAGGGGAGAACTATGGTTTTCTGCTCTTTTCATAGTGAGGCAAAAACTACTCTAAGAACAGTCTCTCAGGACATCTATCTCCTTAAATAAACTTTGGCAGTGTGCTATTTAAGAATAGAATGAATTTTATACTTTATAGTCAGATATCAAATAAAAATTGCAAAAAAACACTAACATTCATTCAGTTTCACACTTTAATAAAATGTTCTAAATGAAATTTCTCATATCATACAATAATTTGTAAATCTTCTAAAATCAGAATAACTTTGATTTAGTACTAGAAATGTTTTAAGGTATCAGTCAGAAATAGAAAAGCAGTTGAAAAAGGTCTGGCTTATTTAATTCCTAGTACAGTAAATATTTAAGAAAAATCAAGAAAAAAGAATAAAATGTGAAATACTAACCATAAAGAGGTAATCATTTTATGCATTTGTTAACATTTATGGCACATGTTCGAAAATTAATTATTTATATTCTATCACTTAACATGATGCCTAGCAAATAGTAGTTAATGAAACAAAGGGTATTGAAAACTGATTTCATTTATCAAGGCTTTGTGTGCTCTCACAATTAAAAAAAAAGAGTCTGAAGGCAAAAAGACTATGACTGATAAATCTGCCTTTTTGGAGAGGCTTAAGGATGAACTGAAAATTTTCATTATCATAAAAAGCCTTGGAGATGAAATACTGTGAAATTTGATCTTGTTGGGCATAGGGAATGCAGGCAGAGATAAAGCTGGGATCAAGGTTTCGTTCAGCAGGATACAAGGCTGAGCAGTAAGTGCCTGGAAACACTTGAAGGAGAAGAAAGTAAATTGCATGAGAAGAAAGGAAGGAACAGATGAAGGTGGGGACTAAAACTGAAGACGTAACACTTGCTTATCTCTGAAAGTAAGCTTTACTACTTGCAGGAAAATTTATCATTTTAATTCCAAAAAATTTTCATCCTTATGTTGTTTAGGAGATAGAAGTTTATTTCTATTGTACCTTTCCTGTGCCAACCTACAAAACTGTATGTAGTTTAATTTCGTTTTGGAATTAATGCTTCTGTGAATAAGAAAAATGTATCAATTGTTGGTAACATTTATTAACTGCTTTAAAGGTCTTATGAAATCAAAAAATACCCAAATAAATTATTTATTCTATGTCTTTTCAACTTAAAAATTCATTTTTATACCAATACATCATCTGTAGTCTAGACCAATTTGCAGAATGCCTACTGTCTCGCAAAAGGAAAGACCTGCATTGTATCCAAATTGGAAGGATACTTACAGATCTCACTCAGTAAAGTTTTATATCATTAAAAGAATAAAAACAAAAAATGAATACATGTTGGAAAAAACACAAAATTGGATCAAAATGTGGTAAAGACCTGGAATCACAAATTCACTTATTTATACTATCTTCATAATGCTGTGCTTCTGCAGAGAAACCTTTAGTTTTCAGGCATTCTTCTCATACAGATTTATGGAGTCATATAATGAGGGTTTTTGAGAGAATACTACTGCATTTCACACAAGATGGAATTTTTTTAAAAAAGCACAAAAGTTAAAACAGAAAGGTACTATGTGTATCTTTTAAGTTGATTTTATTTTGTTTTGTTTTATTTATTTACTATAACACTGTTATGGCTTGGATTGTATACTAACCAAAAATAAATAAAAGATACGTTGAAATTCTAACCTCTGGTACTGTAAGTTATTTTGTCTGGAAAGGGGGTCTTTGCAGATATAATCCAGCTGAGTTCATAATAGTATGCCCTAATCCTATATGACTGGTGTCCTTGCGAGGGAAGAGAGAAATTTGAACACAGAGACACACAGGGAGATGACATTAACAACAGAAGCAGAGGAATGTGTCTGAAAGTCCTGGAATGTCAATCATTGATGGCTTCCTTTGGAAGCCAGGAATCCAAGAATCAACAAGAAGGATTCTTTCCTTCAAGTTCCCAAGGGAGCATGGTCCTGCTGACATAGTGATTTCAGAATTCTAGCTTTCAGAACTGCGAGAAAATAAATTTCTGTTCTTTTAAGCCATCCAGTTTGTGATATTTTGTTATGGGAGTAATTTATTAAATAGCAGGGGATTAAATCTCTCAGGTTTGGAAATTTAATGGGATTTTTGCCTATTGGGTTGCAAACCTGTTTCAAATCAGTGATTCCTTTATTTTTTCCCATTTGTCCCTCTTGGAATGGGAATTTAGATCTTATGTTTGTCCTACCACTGTAACCTGAAAATATAACTCCTACCACTGTAACCTGAAGATGTAACTAGAAAATATAACATTTTCTAGATTTCACAGCTACACAGATACAGAGAAAGGTTGCCTCAGGATTAAGCACACCTGGAGTCTCAATCATACTTATATGTATGATTTATCATATAAATCATATGATTTAGTATGTGAGTATTGTGATTTTTTGCTTTTGAGTTAATCACACTTAGTTGATGCCGGAATGGGTTAAGACTTTGTGGATACCAAAATGGAATGAATTTTGCATGTAGGAAATATATTAATTAATACTGCCTATGTGTTTTTACTTTATTTTTTATTTAATTTTCTACATGCATTTATTACTAATTGACCTTAAATCTTTCTTTGGATGTTTAAAATTCCTCCCTTAAATGTGTTCAACAGCATAAAGTATCTGATTTCTTTATGCTGGAGATAGTCACATTACAATCTTTTGCTCCTATATTTCAGTCTGTACTATTTGCTATCTGGATTTTCTGGACAGCTATTCTGGGATTTCTCCTTGTCCTCATTATGGACTTCCTTATCATTGCACCTTTGTTTTAGGGATTCTATTTCTTCCTCCCATTCTGGTAGGGTATATCTTTGGGTAGCTTCCAGAGAAAGGGAGGATGGCAGGTGAATCACTCAAACTTTGTTTAGAGAACACATGCTACTATTGATTTTTAACATAAAGGTTCCTTATAGGTCTCAGAACTTCTACCATTGCAGGAAACAATGGAGCACCTTCGGCTAGCTGGTGTTTCTGCACCTAGTCTTGAGCTTGAAGTCATTTTTAGTCAGCTGTAGTGGCAGGTGGGAGGGAACAGTGGACATGCAGAATGACAAAGGTAAACTGAAACCAACTAGGGCAACTGGAACATGCAAGGACTTACTGGAATTATCTTCCATCACTTCCTACCTTGATGCTGTGAGTGGCTGGCAGAACAAATTGTTGCCTATCACCATAGAAATAGACATGGAATTGACCATCAAAATCTAAAGCAGCGTGTGTCTTATGACTAATGTTAACATGAAGCCCACAGAAAAGGGGATTCTGGAAATTATTAGGTCAAATTTTAAATAAAAGTAGAGGCAAGCATATGTTCACATCTACAATATAAATTTTAACCTTTAGGGTGTTCTTACCATTCGCCATTGCATTTACGAGCTGATGCCTGTTTACTAGAATATGTACAGGGAACATTTCTTGAATAAGGGAGTCCAAACAAATGACTAAGTGGCAACATGTAAAGGATTTTGTTCCCTTTTTAAGGTCTGCTGCTTTCATATCAGGGCAAATTCGGTCTGATTTTCCTTCACAAAAGCCAGTTTAAATTATTATTACATTTTTTATAATTTGAGTCTTTTTGTGAGGGTTCTTTGGCTTTAAAAATAATATTTATTAATTTTGAGTAAATGTTTTGTGGAGTATGAATTTGAAGTTAATAGAGTAAGGAATACTTGAAATTTCAGAACTATAACAAACCAGGGCTTATCAGAATCTATTGCTCTATCTAGAGTTTCAGTGTAATGAGCATGCTAACATTTCAGCATCCATTACACACTGAAAAAAGTTTTCAATAATTAAGGATAATTGGCAATAGAAATAAGATGAGCAGATGAAAATGACTCTGCATTAGACTTTGGCAGCCTGCTATTTCCGCCCGTGCTGAAAAGAGAAGGGAGGATGAGGATTTTAAGTAGCAATCCAAATTGGTCAACTGCGTTTTATTATTTTGCACCTTTTTATTTCATGCTCTATTATTTTAGCTTTCTCTTTAAAAAATTTTATCAGGTTTCCTCTTGTTGCCTCATTCTGGGATTAGATACTAATCAAGCAATGCCATTTTGTGTTAATTCGCTTTAATTTCTAAAGTCATTTGAACAACCAAAACATTTTGAACAACCTACCTATTAGAGAAGAGCATTGTTTATTATATTTCCCAACACAATATACTTAAACCTTACATGATTTAATGAGAGAGATTTTTGTTTAAAAATAATCTTCAACATTTTGGGTTTTACTTTATACTGGTGCTTAGAGGAAAAAGGAGTATCTTCTATGTCATTAAAAGCATTGATTAAAAACCAGATTAGACACTTGTCTAATTAAATTTATTTCTAAATTTCCTATATCATTTTCATTAATAATATTTGGACATTGAAATTAAAATGCCATCTTTAATATTATTTCCTAAATGTTTATGAAAACATCTCTAAACACAGAACATGCACAGACACAGATGCACACACAAGCAGACGTTCAAAGACATAATACACATGCACAAGCACGCATACAAAAATACATGGATACAAATGTATTCACATATATGCAAATACATTCTCACATACATAAAGCAAACACATATTAAAATTAGCATTCAAACACTATCACCACTACAGGCTAAACTCGAAGGAAATTATTATTTAAGTTTTGGGGGAATTATATCAAATATAAGCCCAAAGGAATAAAAGAAATAGACCAAGAGTACATTTCTAAGATAATTTTTTTATACTTTTGGAACTTGCTGTAAATTCTCCTCCTATTATCATTATATTCTCATAAATATATTAACATCAGAATTACTTGAGTGTAACTGTTAAATTTCAGATTCATGAATAGTATAGAGACCTCCTGATTCTTACATGATACGTGTCTTAGAGATACATCAAGCAGCCTCAAGGACACTAACCTGTGAAAATCACTGTAGAGAAATATTGGTGTTGTGTTTAAGGAAGGCCCAGTACTAATTTTCCTTCTCTCCAGTTTAAAAAAATTATTTATAAACTATTATTTTAAAAAAATGATAGCGAAGAAAGAAGAGAGAATGGCAGATGACACATTCTGTTCTTTGATATGCAAACTTCTTTAATGAAATGTGTAGATGGTTAAGGTGTATCAGAGAAGTAAAGAAAAACAAAAGATCGCTATGTGGTTGAACTTTCGGTTCTACATATGTTCTAGTCATAGAATGTTTGAGGGTCAGGCAGAGGGACTGGGAGTCTACTCCAGATCATTACAGTAGTTCTGCATTAGGGAGGGAATGAGAATTATACTTGGACCTATATGTATTAAGCCATCCATTATAGTTAGAAATGAAGGAAAATTAGATGAACAGACAACAGGGTCAAATAAACAAATGAAAAAGCAAAATTTAACATCTCCTCTCCCAGGCCATGCATTCATTTAACAAACAGTCACTGAACTTTTTGAATATATCGGTCACTGATGATATCACAAACAAAATCTTATACTTCCATGAAGCTTATCTTTTAGTAGAGAGAGACATAAAAACAAAAAATAATTAAATAAACACAGAAAGTGATGTGCTATGATAGTGAAAATTAGGAAAAGGTAGAGAGTGAATGTAAGGGAGAGACCCTATTTTAAATAGAGTCTGCCCTGGCTGATGTGGACCAGTGGATTGAGTGCTGGCCTGTGAATCAAGGAGTCTCCAGTTCAATTCCCCTTCAGGGCACATGCCTAGCTTGTGGACCATGACTCCAGCTGGTAGGGGGTGGTGCATGAGAGGCAACCACACATTGATATTTCTCTCCCTCTCTTTCTCCTTCCCTTCCCCTCTTTCTAAAAATAGATAAATAAAATATTTAAAAAATTGTTAGACTTTTAAAAAAATAAACAGTGTCATCACGGGAGAGATCCCTGTGAAAGTGACATTGAGCATGGACATGAGTGCTTTGTACCATACACGAGGGTATGAACCATGGGCATTTCTGAAATAAGAGCATCTCCAATCACAAAAAAGACGAATGCAGATTCTGAATTGGGAGCTCACTTAATGTGTCTACAAAAGCAAGGAGTCCAGTGTGGCTGAACCAAAGTGAGAAGGAAAGGGATAGGAACATGCAGTTAGAGACAGATAGGTGGGTTTGAGGAGCAGACATGTGGAGTGAATTTTTGACTATGATGACATCTACACATTACTATGAGACAGATGGAGACCTCTTAAGAGGACTTTGAGTTGAAGGATGACATGATCTGATGTATCACTTAAAATGCAGTCTCTTGGTGGATATTTCATTAGTACATGAAAGAAGGAGGAAGCAGGGAGACCATTAGGAGGATATTATAAGGATAAAAGAGAAAGGTTGAAGCAGAAAAGAGATGAAAAGATTCAATTGTAGGTACATTTGCAAAGTATTTCACCCCTCCCTTTATTCCAATATGAGGTAATGAGAAAGGCACTTCATTTCTGTGGCATCCTTCTTCAGAACACATAACACCAGTCTAACCAAGAGAAAACATCAGACCAACTCAAATTGAGGGACATTTTGCAAAATATGTCACAAGTATTCCTCAAAGGTCATGGGAAAGAAAGGAAAAAGTGAGAAATTGTCACAGACCTGAGGAAATTAAGGAGAAATGATGACTAAATGCAATGTGAGATCCTGGGTTGGACCCTGGGAGAAAAAAAATTCTTCTAGTGCAAAACCTACTATAACCCATTTAAAGTCTAGAGCTTAATTAATAGTTTTGTTGTTCCCTTGATGATTTTTAGTTTTGATAAATGTACCATGATAATATAAGATGTTAACATTCAAGGAAAGAAATGGGTAAAGGCACATACAAAAACTCTGATGTATCTTTTCAACTTTTATGCAAATCTTAAATTATTCTAAGTTAAAAAATGTTTTAAGTAATGCCAACATGATTCATCAAAGAATATGCTATGTGATGTAACGGAAACAAAAAATGACATTGAGAATTACTCCAAGAATTTTAGACTAATTGCAGAATAAACTTCCTTTCACATTATAAAGAGGATGTGTCTTTTCCAGATAGTTTCTTACATTCTTCAAAGCACAAAATTGGAGTCAGAACAGAGAAAACAAGAAAAAATCAGAACAATAGAAGAAATATATTAATAGATAAGGAACAAAGAGAAAAATGTATTTGGTGGATAAAAATGAGAGACAGAACAAGTATGTTTGGGGAAAATAAAAAAAGGGTTAATAGAAATGTTTCTGAGATTTATGAATTATATCAATTTTAATGTTCTTCTGGAAAATAAAGTATATATTGGATTTTTAAAAATCTAGACTATGCTTCCTTAAAAGCACTTCACTATTGAGACTGGACTACTTGATTCCTATATGTGTAAGTTTTACTTCTACTTTTTTTAAATCTTTGCATTTTCAAGGACAATAAGAGAAAACTATATTTGGTACACTAAACCAAATACTACAAAATTAGAAAATAATAGCACTACCTTTATAAATCAGAAGAATAGCATCTTTTAAAAAGTTAATCGCTGTAGAAGAAAAATGTAGAAAATTGGAATAAAAAGTCCAAAATCAAACAGGGAAATATGTGGAGATAATTAAAATAAAGTTTGATTGGTTATAGAAAATGATTTTGCTTGATTACAGAGTCTTGGCAGAAAGATATCTGTGTGATGTGTCAAAAAAGAGTGAACTGTGTAGTAATCAGGGAATGAACATGTCAAACAAAGAAGAAAAAACCTAGTATAAATCATTAAGGGTATAGTTAGCACAGTGTGTGTGAGAAGAGAATAAAGGCCAACGTGACTCCAGTCTGCAGGGGATTTGGAGGTCTATGAGATGAAGTCGCATAGGTGTGGAGGCACTAGTCTCAGTTTTTGACCCTTAAAAAAGAAGACTGGGTTTTTAAAATGCTATGTCAGCCATTAGATCGATTTTTTAAAAGGAGTGACATAATCTGATTTCTACCTCTTGCAGGTGTACTTTGGCTGATGGTGAAGAGTGGAATTGGTATTGTCACAGGAGGAAGGAGGCAACTTAAAAAAAGATGACAAAGAAGTTAAAATTTCAAAGTATACATGCACACATGTATTCTTTGAAAAGAATTAAGAGTAGGGCTGATATTGCCAAAAATTAAATGTCAAGTACTAGCAGAAATGTGTGCATCCATCAAGTGTTTAATGTTCTCCCTCACATTTACTAGCTACTTCTGTGATGATGTTGGGGCTACGTTAATTGTTCTTGCCAAATTCCTCTGAGCATATGTGAAGTGTGGCACTTTTTAAATTTGAAGCAGATAAGTAAATTGGTATTGTGTAGACCAGCCACAGAGGCATATGTGATGTAAGGGAAACAAAAAATGACATTGGGAATTACTCCAAGTAATTCTCAGTATCAGTTTACTATCAATTTACTTTCACCCCCACTACGATAACGTCAGAGGGCAGGTATTTCATAAGGTGCAGCCACCACACAGGCAGGCCCCCTGAATGCCAGCCGACTGTACCCAACAGACAAATTGGTTAATCTTTACTGTGTTAAGCCATGGAGATTCAAAAATGTGTTACTTCCAGCAGCTAACATTATTTATTCTAATGAATACATGTAGTCATTAATATTATGCTTAAAAAACTATTAAACTACTGGAGTCGGTCAGATACGGTGATATGATATTTAACAATAAAAGCTGATCTGAAAATATCCATATACCAGGACCCAAAATACATTAAAATAAAATACGTATAGTTAAAATACCTGACAGAAATTATACCAACATGGTAACCATGTTTTTTGCTGGGTAGATGATTTTTATTTGTTTTCACACATTGCTCTGTATTTTGTTTCTTTGAATATATATTTTTCAGCACGAGGAAGATTGCATTTATAAATAAGACATGCATTTTTGACAAGAGTACGCAAAATTGAAAGCAGTTCTTTAGGAAGCACATGCATTTTCTTCTCCTTTGTTATTTAGTAGTTGTAGGCCTTCAGTTAATCATTTAGTTCTGTGAGCATTACAGCTCTAATTGCTTAATGGGAACAATCCCTTACCTGAATGAAGGCAGGGGGATCCCCTAAGTCGCCTTTTAAGAACCACGGAAGCATATGCCTCTATGGCTGGTTTACATGATTTTAAAAGTATGACTCTTCTTTGTTTTCTAATTTTCTCTGAAATTACTGTTTTACTCTGTCTCATGCACTATCCCCATAGTTATTAATTCCCACATTTTGTATATGAGTAAATTCAATAACTTTGACTCATCTTATAGAACATATATTAGCTCTGTGTATCTTTTTTCTGAACTCTATCCAAGTTCTTCATTTATATCCCAAGTGGAACATACAACTCCAATAATGTTCTATTTAATGTGGGCTATGTTTCAAAATGACAGAGTTTTGTTTATGTACTGTTGGGAAAACAATTTTGGAAGTATAGCTGAATCACATGCATATAATTGTAATACATATAAATTTATATATACATGAATATGCATATTACAGAATTGTAAAACACTAAATCATTTAACCATTCTATTATGGTTGACTTTATTTTTAGTGATAACTTTTAGATACCCTTAAGGCACTTTTTGCTGATACTGGACCTGTTTGTCCTGAGAGCCAGCCCTTGCTTTTCTGTCTGTGCTGGGAAAGTGGGTCGGGAGACTTCAGTGTGTGTTTCACAGAGTCTTCTAGAACATGGCTCCTAGGTGGAATCAATGAATGAGAGGCAGTGGCAAAGGGTGAAGAACAGGATGGTAGAAGTTGGGGTATTTTCCTCTTCTCTAACAGTGGAAGCATCAATGACAGATAGGCATGCTATGGTTCTCTCATCCAGTAATGACTCTGGTTCGCAGGCTCTGCTAACTCTCCTTCTCCCTTTTTTCTTCAGACGAGAAAAATTAGTGATTTCTACTAATCAGACGCTTGATTACTGTATTTTTTGGACTATAACTTCCACTCCCACCCCCCAAATTTGGGAGGAAAATGAGGGTGTGTCTTATAGTCCAAATGTAGCTTACCTGACTCGTTATGGGGGGGGTAGGGGTTGGTCTATGTTATTTATGTTATTAAACATTTTACCACATTTTTGCTTCAAATGTTTTTCCTATTTTCCTTCTCTAAAATCTAGGTGCATTTTACAGTTCAAAAAATTTGGTATCTCCAATTCCTATATTTGGCTTAACAGATTTTCAATCATTAGCATGGCCAGTGTTTTCCAACTAGAAAATGATTTATTTTTTTTCCTGGATGGACTCTAACTAGTAAAGTACAATTGTTGGTACCTGAAGTGGTCCTGGATATAGACCTTCAAAACAGCATCCTGAATTTTGGATTCTCACTTCTGCATCCCATTACAATATAGAAAAAGTAATATGGAGGACATCTCGGTGTGCATCCTGGAATCCCTTCAGTATAGGAGAGGCCCTGCAGCTAGGGACACTGTTTTAACATAGTTTTTAGTGATCAGCCCTTTCATGGATTGCTTTCCTTGCAGAGTTACCCTGCAAACAATGATACCATCACAAATAGCTGACATCAGTGACCAATCAAATGGTTATATAAAGGCCTGCCTATCTCAGAACACATTGGAATAACTCTAAGGACCATTCCAGTTCTGGTATTCCCCGGTGTAGTTGATCAAAGTAGCATTAGGATTGTTTAACAGTTTAAAATATTTCTTTAATTTTTATTTTAATTGTTGGTCTTGTACAGTTTTCTGTCTTTTATTCTCACCCCAACCCACCACCCCACCCCTACCAACCTCCCTCCCATTTCCAGCCCCCATAGTTTTTGTCCATGTGTCCTTTATACTTGTTCCTGCAAACCCTTCCCCTTTTCCCCTGAAATTCCCTCCCCTCTCCCCTCTGGTGACTTTCAGCCTGTTCTCTGTTTCAGTGTCTTTGGTTATATTATGCTTGTTTGTTTGTTTTGTTGATTAGCTTCCTGTTAAAGGTGAGATCATATGGTATTTGTCTTTCATTGCCTGGCTAATTTCGCTTAGCATGATGCTCTCAAAAAACTGTGGTACATTTACACAATGGAATTCTATGCAGCAGAAAGAAAGAAGGAGCTCATACCCTATGCAACAGCATAGATGGAACTTGAGAGCATCATACTAAAATATTTCTTTGTCTACCATCTCCTCTCTTTCCACAGGCACTCCTTAATAAATTTCCTGCATAGTAAACTCTGCTCATACTTTTCTTCCAGAAGACTCATTATAAAAAATTATTTAAGTTATTAACTAAGGTTGCTTTAGATGAAAGCAAGGTTTTGTTACATCAAGTAGCAGATGTAATAATCACATTGTCTTATTATGGTAATACAAACTATGAAATAAGATTGTGTTTCTGAATGAGCTTTAAATCTATAAAAACAATGATAACCTCAGGATTTTGAAATATTGGCTCAAGAAATAGATAGAGATCAAGATGGCTTTTTGGAAACCATTAAAATTGGTTATCTCCGTGCTTTTAATTTGCATAGCATGGATGGAACTGGAGAGCATTATTCTAAGCAAAATAAGCCAGGCGGTGAAAGACAAATACCATATGATCTCACCTTTAACAGGAACCTAATCAACAAAACAAACAAACAAGCAAAATATAACCAAAGACACTGAAATTGAGAACAGGCTGACAGTCACCAGAGGGGAGAAGGGAGAGGTGAGGGAATTTCAGGGAAAGAGGGGAAAGGTTTAGAACAACAAGTATAAAGGACACATGGACAAAAACTGGAGGGGTAGAAATGGGAGGGAGGTGAGGAGGGCTAGGATGGTGGGCTGGGCTGGGCGTAAAAGACAGAAAACTGTACAAGAACAACATTAAAATAAAATTTTAAAAAATTGATTATCTGTGGTAGCACAAAGTAATATGGCCAAGAATTAGAGGCCAAATCTAATTAGAGCACAAATCTAATTTCTTAGGTTGCAGAATTATAAAAGAAGCAGAATTTACAACCTCAACATGTATTTTGTGTCAGCCTTGGGAATTCATTAGGACTTGAGATTTCAGAAGAGAGTATTGAACAGATTCAGAAAGGGACTTCTGTGGACTGAATGTTTGTCTCTCCCCAAACTTCTCATGTTGAAGCCCTAATTTGATAGTATTTGGAAGGAGGGCTTTGGGTGGGTAATTAGGTTATGAAGATTGATTCTCTGTGATGAGATTAGTGTTCTTATAAAAAGAGAAAAGAAGAACTAACTACTAAAAAAAATCTCTATGCCACATGCAGATACAAGGAGAAGAGGGCTATATGTAAATCAGGAAAGGGTCATTCACAAAAACCCAACTGTGCTGGCACCTTGACATTAGACTTCTAGCCTTCAGAATTGTGAGAAATCAATCTTTGTTTGGTAAGACACCCAATCGATGGCATTTTCTTGTAGCAGCCTAAACTGACTTAGACAGAAACATTAAACACTCTGAAATTCCAGTGCCTCCTTAATGAAAGTAGGTTCTCTCCACTGTCTTCAACACATGTCATTTTAAGATTGTTGTCTTACAAAAGGGTACTAATTCTTTTTCAGATTCCTCAACTACTTTTCTTTGAATCCAGGCCTAGAACTAGAATTGGATTCTAGCGTATCTCAGGGCAAGATCACATATATTAAAAAAGAATTGAAGGATAATTGGAGTCCTCAGGAGTCAGGGAAACATGCATTGGATGTATGCTAAGGGCTTTAGATTAAGAGAGAAGAAATTCATCATTAGATTGAGCTAAATTTATGTATGTAAGTACACTTCCCCAAGTCTCCAGATTTAATAGTCTAGCTCATGCAGGAGAAGTGATTTAACAGTTTATTTTCTCTTTAGCTGAAAATTTATTTCATTAATGGCCTACTTTCAATAAGATTGAGATGTTTAATGTTTTCTTTGCATAATATGAAGGAAGAAATCCAGTGAGAGCAAGTGTGTTTCTAGACACTCCCTTTACTAAGCCACTAAAAATGAATCCACATATGAATGCATGCTAGTGAACTAGAGAATGCATACAGGAATAGTTCTATGAGTAACTATTCTCTGAAGGATGGGGTTTATATAGGAGATGCAGCTATTAAAGTGAGACCCTTAATTTTTTAGAAATATTATGAAATCCTGAAACAATGGTAGTCAGTTACAGCATTTAACTTTTCAAGATAAAGTTACAATTACCGCCTGGACATTAAGGATTTATGAAAGTACCTAGTAAATAATTGAATCCCTAGCAATGAAATGGATGTGTAACCTACTAGAGTGTAACCTAATATATACAATGTGGGCAGTGTGAGTCTCATGACCAAAAATCTGACTTGCAGTTTCGCAATAATTTTCAGTCATAAATTTTTCTTAAACATAAGCCAGTCCATACACTCAAAGTCTCATAATTGAAGGGGAGGCTGAGAGGAAGAATCCTTCCTTATTTGAGGACAAACCTCTACGTAATTCCTTGAGTATATATAGGGGAAGTCAGAGATGCAGTATGGCTCCAGCAGTGAAGGTGTCTGAAAAATGTTGGGGTCTCTGTGTAACCTTCTGTGACTGTGAACTCTTTGTAGCCTCAGGCTTGGTTGACTACTCAGAAAGACAGAATGCCATCCAAAGATAATTGTCATGCCCCCAGGAAGGAGGGTAATGAATGTATGAAGTGTGGATAACTGCCTGGTGTTAATCTGTTAATTTAGAAATGCATCGCTCTTTCCATTGGTTTGTGTGACTACCCACCATACGGTTGATTTTATTATCAACCCCTTATGAAAAAGAGGCCCTGCCCTGGGAGGGTGTGGGCTTCTTCCCTGCCAGTCACCACTGGGAGCAAGTAGATGTCTTATTCATGTACATAAGTTTCCTCTATTAGTTCTCTTATGCATGTGAATAAGGCTACACATGCCTTATGTATGGATCCTCAATTTATACTTCTGGGGTTTTCCCCAACATGACATACATGGATTTCAAACCTTCCCCAAGGGACTTTATAATGGACTACTGAAGTATAAAATGGACATAACAAGATGTAGAGAGAGTCGGCTACTGGTGCTCATATTGTGTAGCAGCAACACAATTCTACCTGAGGAAATGACGGGAATTAATTTCCTCAGTCAGAAGAGTAACATTTTGAGGGGAGACTAAAGTTATTTTATGGAGGCAGGCACATGAATGTATTAAACAGGAATTGTATATGAGTGGAAGAGAAAAATAAATACCAAACTGTGATAACAGGTCAAAGTCTTTAATTTTTTATTTAATTTTTTATGTTTTTTTTTTTTTGTTATATGTGAGAATTTAATGAACTTCCCTCAATGTGGCTTCAAGCTACTAGCACACAAGCCCCAACAATACTTTTAATCTTCTCCTCAGCTCTTCTGCTGAACAATTTAACCTTCACAATGACAGGATGCTTTGGGAGCTTCCTTGCCCCAGAACTTGGCAGTAGCCAGATTGCACCGTATCAGTGATGGAAGCAGCTCAAGTATTGTTTTTGGCAGCATTTACCCATGTCTGCTCACCGACCAAGGCCCCCAGTTTATCAGGGTTGACAGTGGGGCAGAAAGTGGTAATGCCTCGTGCCAGCTTTCTCAAAGGAACCTGGGTGATACTCATTGAAGCTGATCCTATGATGATTCAAGCCATTAGCATCACCTCAGCCAGTGCTCCCTGTGTTTGCCGATGCGGCCGTGGCTGTGGTTCACATGGCCCTGAAGTTTCCAGGTCTTTCTCGGTGTAGATGACATGTCGGTGGCCGAGATGCCTGACATCTTTAATTTTCAGTTTCAAATGCTTGAGATGGTTTCTGTTTTCCTGTTTGGGCCCTGATTAATATATCACCTCATGTAATAAAAGCTCCTAAAATATTGAATACTTTCTGAACTCTTTATCTCAGAGTTACAACTGTGTTCTAGAGAGTGAAATATCAATTTTACCAAGCAGAACATATTTGAGACACATAACATCAGAGGAGATCATATAGCCATAGAAAAGCCTTTTCATCATGTCCAAAGTGGAATAATGCCAACTTCACTTTCTTTATTTATACATCAGTGAAGACACTGATTTTAATGTCACACTAGAACTCTGATTTTTCCCCTATTTTAATTTTAATCAAATTGGGATTAATTGGCAGCTCCAACTTATACTGACCCAAGACTTCATCTGTGATGACTCTTGGAATTACAAAAATTTGAATGGATAACTTCCTAGGTATCTATCCAGGAGCAAATGTTTTGCACAGCATGGGTTTTATCATTAGTTTTTTGGGGGTGAGGAGTTTTAGAGTTGATAACATTGGTTAATGATAACACACATTGCACACATATTTTTGTTTATAATATGTTTTTCATGTTATATGGGCATTTGGACTACAGATTCTTAATCAGAGTTTCACTTAGAAATTTTAGCAAAGTACTAATTCCTCCTCTCCTCATTGTCATCCTTAAAAATGTTTCAAATTTCTCTTCACCCATGCTTTTCCAGGCCTCCATCTCTGAAAGCCTTCTTTTGTTTTCTCCCTTAACTCCCCTCACATCTATATTCCAAGCAGGCCTGTGCAGCCAGTAATAGTTCTGTGTTATGCTAAATGAACTCCTATGCATATTCAGACTTTTAATTCCACAGAAGTGCGTATTGAATGCTAACCACTTGTGATTGAATTAAAACTTGAATATCTCTAAATGTTGTTAGACTACCGGTTAAAAAATTTTAAGCTACACAATCACAGCTTTTGATTCACAAAACCCCAGATGTTGCGTTTTTCCCAGGATATCAGAAAATTTTCCCAAGTGGCCTAAGGAGAAGAGTTCAAGAAATGTTAACTTAAATTAAAGCAAATTCTCAGCTAGAGGCTTAGAACACCAAATTAAAGTACTATGGACTCTACCTCATGAAAGATATTGTTGAGGAGGGCAAAAGTCTCCAAATGAATTGAAATTTTCCCCCATCTAATATTTTGAGCTCATGTCCTTAATATGCACATGTTAACTTAATTATAAAATAGATATAGCACCTTATAGTAAAAGAATATGTACATACTAGAGAAATCTTTGGATCTTCTGAGTTTGGGATTCTTATAGAACAGTGATTTCCAAACTTCATCTCATGGTATACATAAACTACTTATGAATATTCTGTGGCATGCTAAAACTATATTTTTGCTGATCTGACACAAAATAGGTATAATTTTGATAGATTGGCAAAAAATAACGATACTAGTAATTGCCTACCCTTTTTGCTCCAAAGAGACTTTTAAAAAATTAGGAGCCTATACTTGTACATAAGGATTTCTGGTACCAAGAACTAACCAATCAGTTGCAAATCTATTATGTTATGTGACCAATAAAAGGCAACTCTATTATATGACCTACATATTTGTGGTCTAAGAGAGGATATTCACACTGGATGGCTGTCATTGTGTTGGCTATTGTCATTTTATTATTTGGCAATCTAAGGGAAAAGAGGTCAGTACCTCTGACTAAATAGTCAGATAATGCATGTTTCAAAATTCTTGTGGCACACCAGTTAAAAAACACTGTAATAAGACATCTAAGTAGAGAAATCCAAGTGGGTCAAACTCAGAAAAAGCTGTAGGCTTGAAACATACATTTGGGAGTTCTTTGTATATATGAAGCCATAGTGGTAGATGTATTCATCCAGAGCGGGTTTGCAGATTGAGAAGAGGACTAACACTTTCCACAGAAGATGGGTTCAGGAAGGAAAGAGAACAAAAACTATCAAAAAGAAATGTAGGAAAGGAATCAAAAATGGGTGGTGTCACAGAAGTGAAGTAGAAAACAATATTGAGAAAGGGGGCAGGCGATGTCCAGGAATAAACCCCCATGGATACTGAGGGAGGACCATATAATCAAAAGTATGAGTGGGCCTGAGGTAATCAGCCAAAATTGAAGGCAATTTTAATGTAACAAATCTAAAATGTTAATTGAATTTTTCTAGCTAGTTTTAACTGATTGGGTGAACCAATGAAAAAACAAATGGTTTCTTCCCTGGTTGGTGTGGTTCAGTGGATAGAATGCCAGCCTGTGAACCAAAAGATCACCAGTTCGAATTCTAGTCAGGGCACATGCCTGGGGCCAGATCCCCAGTAGGGGGTGTGTGAAAGGCAACCGCACCATGATGTTTCTCTCCTCTCTCCTTCCCTTCCCCTCTCTCAAAAATAAATAAAATCATAAAAAGAAAAATAGTTTCTAAAGTCATATTTTGTATGTAAATGAAGGAAAAAGTAAGATTTTAAGATAAATTTGTTAATACAAGCTTAGGTTAACAATCAAATATAGTTTATATTGATGACATACTTTTCTTTTACTATTTGGCTATATCATCTCTTTTGAACTCTATAAATCCTATTAAATAATTAAACACATCCAATTGTCTTCTTGGTAGCGAAGAAAGACTTACTAGACCGATATTGAAATCCTTAGCAATTTCTAAAACAAAACTCCTTAGTTGATTCTTTTTTTATTTCTTTAACTTTTATCAATTAATGTTTAGAGAGACAGAAGAAGGGGTAAGGAGACAGAGACAGAGAGAGAGAAAGGAGAGAGGGAGAGAGAATGAGATAGAGAGAGAGAGACTGATTGATTTGTTATCCACTTATGCGTTCATTGGTTGATTCTTGTGCCCTGACTGTGATTGAGCCCAACCTTGGTGTTTCAGGATACCACTCTAACCAACTGAGCTATCCAGCCAGGGCCTTTTTTTTAGTTGAGTTTTTTCAACATTCATTAATGGTTATGTAATCTTCAATTTTGCTTTGTGTTATTAGTATTTACATTAAATTTACCATTAATTTCTGTTAATATTTGCTATTACAAATTTTTGGTATTTGCTGCAAAATACTCTTTCATTTATAGTATAAGAGAACATTTTTCAGAGTTAGGTAAGTCTGAGTTCAAATGTTAAATCCTTATCTATGAGATGTGGACAATGCATCTTTTGTAGCTCCATTTGATGACTAAATAAAATTTTACACATACATAAATGCTATATGTGTGCTTATGTGTATATAGACATATAATCTTATATATATTTATTCATAGCCTTGGCACTTTTCTTGTCCATATTATTGTTATCCTCATCCTCACCATTGCTGTCCCAGTTTGGTAACAAAGAACTAATCCCTAAGCATCCTTCTGCTCTGTTGGGGGAGGCAATCGGTCATGGACCATGGACCTTCAAGGTTTTGGTGAGTATGCCAGGAATGCAAGGCCCTAGCCACTCCTTACCCGGACCATTTCTAAAAATTGTGTGTAAGACATGAGGGAGCTTGCTTCCATTTACTGTAACCATGGTGAATCTCTCCCGCTCATTATTTCTCTCCTATAACGAAACTCAGTGTGTTCAGGCATTGATAATAGCCCCTTTGTTCCCCTATGGGTCATGGGGAGTGGAGCCAATGCAAATGAACTTAAACTTCTGCATATTGATTTTGCCATGAGTAGTAAAATTTTTTGTGTCTGATTCAGGTCTATTACGTCTTTTGCTATGATCCATGAAACAGTGACAAACTAAGTAAGACAGCATATTTTAGCTTGTTAGAGGGTAAGAACCTTGATTCTGCACACTTTATCATCTCCATTGCTGTAGCTCTCTTATCTATAGCTCACACCACTGGCAGAAAGATACTTCCAAAATGCCAATTCCACCTTAAACTCCCTTACTTAAAAATCCTCCCGTTACTCTCCATTGATTATAGGAGCTGCTTTTGTAGTTTGTTTATTGTGCTGTTTACTTGTGTCTCGCTAGAAAACAAAAATGATGTATTTATTAATATACATCAAGTATTAGTTTATAACACTGCATTCTTAAATGCCACTTAAAGGAATGGAGTAGGTAACATACTAAGTACAATTAATTGTAATATATCGGAATTAAAATGAAGAAGAGAAAGGTAAGTATAAAATAATACATTTATTGCCAATCAATGGAAACATAATTAAAGTAAAATCAAGCTAATACTTTAATTTCTTATCTATAAAAACATTATGCAAAATTTAAAATATTACATCATAGTTAGTGTATGTTCCAATAATAGTTTTATTTTTCTAATTTGACAAATCTACAAAGTATTGTTGAGTATTGTTTTCATATAATTTTCTTACAAATAATAGTTTTAAGTAACATTTATTATTGTTTATAGCTGTCATTTAATCAAAATATCCTTCAGCCACATTTAACATAGCAACTCAAGTAATAATTTTACCCTGATACTATTTGAACATGATACATAAAATTATTTTCTCCAGAACATCAGGCCTGCTATCTTTTCCATTTAATTACTGTAGTTAGAATATAATTACATGGCATTTTTAGATTGTTTCCTTAACACATTATTGCTTATTACAATATAAAAAGACAATATAGTTTGTTTTGATTGTCAAACATCAGCTGTTTAAAATGTAATTACTATTAAAGTTTTTTATTAAATTTTATACCATGTATATTTTACTACAA
Source organism: Glossophaga mutica (assembly GCA_039655065.1). Classification (NCBI taxonomy): domain Eukaryota; kingdom Metazoa; phylum Chordata; class Mammalia; order Chiroptera; family Phyllostomidae; genus Glossophaga; species Glossophaga mutica. The sequence continues at coordinate 32,866,880 of CM077312.1, forward strand.
TCAAAAAAATCTGTTAAGAAAAATGTGGACAATATCTTCTCTTTCAGTAATATGGCACAGTTATGCAGACAGTCCCTCCCATCAATCATTAAAAATGCTTAGTAAACATTTAAAATATTCTTCAGAACACCATGTGATGATTCCCAATGCCCCCAGATACAGTTTTAAAGCAGTCCTAGATTGGGAGAACTCTAAGCACTGGGTACTTGTGCAATACTCTTTGAAAGAATTCATCTTCATGTGAGGCCTCAGAGAATCTCCATGAATAATTTTGAGGGGGGGAAATGAGTAGTGTACAATAAAAAAAATAACCAAGCACACGTGAAACAAGACATTGTCATTAAAAACCATCAAACACAGCAGAAAAGGACTCACAGAAATTGTTATTAACCAAATGAGTAGTCTGTATGGTCTGAAATGCAAAAAAGGAAGATGCAAATTTATTGGTGCATACAGACATGCAATATAAATAATAACATGGATTAAAGTTTGAAAAGGGAAAATTAAAATGCACAGCAACAGTAGCATATATCAGGCAGAAGATAAATGGAGTGAAGTGTTCTGAAGTCCTTACATTGTACCAAAGTTAAAAGTATTGCGTAGATTGTCAGGACTTTGATAAGTTAATATGCATACTGAAGGTTCTCGTAACCACCAAAAGAATAGAAATGGTGGAGCATAACTTCCAAACAACAAAAGAACATGGAATGATTATTCAAAAACCCTCAATCAATGAAAAAATTAATATTTTTTAAAATTTCACATTCCTTTACCAACTGTCATAATATAACCAATGTAATAAAAACCATTTTATTACACCCCACTACTTTGCAAAACACTTTCAATTTGCATATATTTTCTAATTTGATAGAATACTTAGAACTGGTTCAACAGAAATGATATATGAGGAGGGACCTAAAAGAACAGAATTATTTTCTGGAGGGCAGGCCTCTTCTTGTAGTACAGGCTTCCCCCACAGTACTACAAGAGAGTGTTCTAGGAACCCATGTGTACCAGTGTAGCAGTTGGCACTGTTATGAGAGGCTATGTTCCCTTTCAGTGAATTATTGCTTTGAAAACGTTCAACACATCTGCCCCTCGTGATGGGTGAATAACGAGCACACTTGCCCACACCACACTGAATGTTCAGCAGTTTTTGACCAAAAACAGCATGACCCCTCATGCCCCACCCTCCTATTCACCCAGTCCTTCCCCAAGCAACCTTTTATTTGTTTCCCCAATTAAAAAATTCCTCAAAGGGAAACTTTTTGCCAATGTGGAAGAGGTGAAACAAAAAATGGCAGAAGTATTAAAAAGCATCAAAATCAACGAGTTCAAAAATTGTTCTAGGCACTGGAAAAAATTTCTTGATAGGTATATTGCTTCGAGTGGAGACTACTTTGAAGGTGACTAAAGTTTAAACATGTAAGAATAAACACACTATTAAAAAAATAAATTCCAGTTTCTTGGTGCCCCCCTCATAGATAATGTTCTAATTATTTGTTGGTTAAGATACTTTTTGTTATAGGTAAAAGACTCACATATTTTCTTAGGCAAAAATTACACATGTATTGGAAGATATGAACTTCATCATAATCCCAACAGCAGTCGTCATTATAGCTGTTCCTTTGAGCACAGCCATAGACCTAAAGCAACTTTAGCAACTCCAAGTCTCTGAGGTGATTTTTTTGTTTGTTTCTGTGTTTGGGTTTTTGGCGCAAATTGCAATTTCCAGGTTCCCAATTAGCAACAACTAGAAGCAAGCATAGAAAATTTGTTTTTAGTGGCTAACACTTCAGACCCAAAGAACCCAGAATGAAAGGGGGAAGAAGCGACATATTTTAGTGCATCATCAGATGATCAGAGGTACCCACACTGTGATTCCTCAACACTTATATGGCCCCAGAGAGAAATAGCTCTATACATTGGTACTTGGCTATAAACACATATATCATTTTTCAAATAATAACTCAGTCTTTTAATGTATTCTCTTTACTCGCACTGTATAAAGATTATCAATAGCTGATTCTGTGTATTAGTCAAGCTATGTCAAGACTGACTCAGGAATCCCATGCATATCGATTTCTTTCTTTGGCTGATAAATGACTTCTCTGACTGGAATTAATATAAAGTGAAATGCATTGACAATACATAAAGTAATCAGATGGTAATTCTGAAAGAATCATCAAGGTCAGAGAAACCAAACTCGAATTTATATTAGGTAATTATTCTGTAAGAATGAATTACTGACCAAACATGATATAATGGCAATTACTTGTCCACAGATAGGTTTTCTTTTGCATGGTGCCACACCGGTAATGGGTTTGGTGGCTGCGATAAAGAAATGGTAGACTTAATGAGGAGACATCTGTGCTGCCCAGACCACCTGTTGGCATCCAGGCTTACACCATAGCTGCTGGATACGTGAGTATAGCAAACAGCACACTGTCATACTGTGCTGTACAGACAAGGTGAAGGATGGATGTCACCAGAGTGGCCATCCTGACTGATTATATAGAACTTCTTTTGTTAAGGAACTTCCGATGAGCATTTGTGTGAATTTGGATATTTTAGTGGATCAGGTCTCTATTGAAATGTACAGACAGGATTAGCCTTTTCCTGATATATTCTTGACTCGGTCGTCCTCCTGTTTTGCATCTACCCAGCCCTAGTCACCGACAAAGAACACGTAACATTAGAAGTACTGAATACTAGATATCATCTATCATAGCTACGCTTCCTGAGCTAAGATTGTAGAGCAGAGCCATTTATAAATCAGTTTCGATTTGTACCTTTTTTCCATCTTTGTTGAGAGAGAATTGATATATAACAATGTACAAGTTTAGTGAAATAAAAACAAGATACTCCACAGGATAGCATAGGTAGAAGATGATTAACAATATGGGCCTGCTTTGGAAAACTCCGTATGTGCCACTTTTGATTGATGATGATTATTATTGTCATAATGTGTCTTTTTTGTTTGTCTCCCCCAGTAACACCTTTTATCTCCTTCTGCCTTGTTCTATTATGCTGGAAGTGACAGCTATGGGCTCCATATCCTGGATCATCTAACGTGTCAGCTTCTTGTTGTATCTGGCCAGAGGGAGATCAGAGGGCAGTGAAAAGAGCTCAGAGATTTTTATAATCTCTTTCCCTTACCCAACACTGTTCGGGTAATTGCTGCATTCCTGTAGAGTTGTACTTCATATCTGGAAGCGTTTTCCATGGCACCACCTTTCAAATGGGTTTTTACAACTATTATCCTCCCTTTGCCACTTTAGGCCTATGGTAATAAATGCACCCTGCTATTGGACCTGACTGCCCCTTGTTAGTTAACTTATTCCTGACCATACCTATGCAAATACATGCTACACTAAATTATCTTTTTCTCATTAGATCTGCTACATTAAATCTTTTAGTACATGTTCTGTTTTATGCTAATATCTTGACTAATATATTGGTTCTGTCAACATTTATCAATGAGTGCCTATTTCATTAAAGGATGTTACCCCAAATGATGTCTAATACATCGTAATCTTTGATTGACAGAATTGGTATTAGAAAATCCACCTGGTATTAAAAATATTTACAATATATTTCAAATATTTCTTTAATAATGACAGAGTTTAGTAAATTATAATTATGAGATTGGTAAATCATTGGTATGTAATATAGTTGAATATATATCATGCCATTATTAATTATTATGTTTTTTCCTTTTGTTATAAGAACAGTCTTACTTATATAAACATAACTCACATATGGCAATGCTAATAAATGTGCAGTGGAATTTTATTAAACCAGTAGGAACACATTTACTTGCTTGCAAGCTTGTGTTCTATACAAGGACATTGGCATATACTGTAAATTTAGTAGCAGTCCTGCTAAACTTTAAGCAATTTAAAATAGTAGCATAATAATGAAATAAAGTAGTAACAACAGTCATAGAAATATCTAAGGATACTAATACTGATACTGAGAAGGAGGGCACAGTGGGGGAGGAGGCAGAGGAAAGAAAGGATAAAAAACATAGCAAAGACCTAAGAAGATTGACAAGGTGCCTGACAATGTTCAAAGTGCCCTGCATTCCTCAACTCATTTAATTACTAAAACAGAGCTAAGATTTCGGCAAATAATACGCTCATGATATGAAGAGGCTGAGGAACAGAGGAAGATGTGAGAAAGATGGGAAGATGAAAAAACTGACATACAGAGGAGATGGACTACTTGTTCATCCAGCCCGTTAGTGTTGGAGTCACAGCCTCACATTTATCACAGATCGACTTGTAATTAACCTTGTCATTTTCATTCCTTTCAAATTCAAATATTCTACTGTATTTAATCTCATATACTTCAAAACTGCTTTTACTACCTTTCCAACTAAACTGCTATAAGATGCACCACCTATTGACCCTACAAATTGTTACTGTCCAATTACTTCATTCACATTATTATCTTTTTGCTCAGCCAGGTTACATTAGACAGTTCATCCTTTATGATTATTTTTACTGTTATGTTTATATCCTCAATTTTTCTTATAATGGATAAATTGTGTTACTTTCTAAAGTCAATCCTCACTTTCCTCTGTTTATTCACCTAACTACAAACAAATAGTAACTAAACCATACACTAAACTTAGGTTACATGTCAAAGTCTCCTTACTCCAAAACTGTACCTAAAATCTCAGTGGAGGTGTAGCAAATGCATGAAACCATTTGACTAATTTTATGCTAAGTCCATAATCTGTAAAGTTAAGGTGGACCATTGGTTGGCTAGCTGTTCTACACTCCTCTTGTTAATTCATTTTTCTCTTTTCCAGTATTCTGTCTCCACAATCCTATTCTCCTTCGAAAAGTCAATTTCATCTTGTGTCTTCCTTTTCACTAATAAACCAGCTTTAGAAGATATTATTTTGTATTTACATAGCACCTTCTTCTAGAACCTTAAATACTCTAGAAATTATATCTAATTAATTCCCCACAACAACCCTGTGAGGTAGGTATTACTCCCATTGACAAGATAGGAAGACTGAAGGACAGAGATGTCAAGTGACTTGCCCAATAAATTTCTATAATAATTTACTTTTAATCATACATACTTACTCTCACATTTTATAATGGATACATTTGCTTCTTCCTAAAACCAATTCACCATTTGGATCTCAATGCCTTTCACCTACCCAAGACATCACTACCAAAATATCCTACTGCTTCTCATACTTCACCAATTTTTAAACAACTTTTTGAGTTACAATCACATCTAGTAGAATATGCCCATTTTAATTGTGCATCTTGATTAGTTTTGACGAAGGTATATGCTTTTGAAACCATTACCATGGGAAGAAATAGAACTCCTCCATTATTTGAAAATGTTTCCTCATACTCCTCTGTAGTACACCCCCCCACCCAATTCTTGCCCTAGGCCCTCATTGAAGTGCTTTCTGTCCTATGGATTACTTTTGATTACTCTTGAATATCCAAAAAAACAAAGTAGGAACATGGAGTACACATAGCTTAATCTTTTATGCATATCATCATTTTTTCAGTATGTTTTTGAGTTCCATCTCTGTTGTTGTGTATATCAATATTTTGTCATTTTAATATTGTAATGAATTGCATTGTATGGATATTCCAAATTTGTTTACCCATTCATATTTTGACATATACTTGGGCTATTTCCAATTCTTGACTATTATGAATAAATAATCTTCAAGTATTTTTGTACACATATTCATGTGTTTATGTTTTCTGTTTCTTACATAGATACCAAGGATAAGACTTTTAATCATATAAGTTCATTTGTGGATTGTTTCCAAGGTGGGTGTGAATTATATTCTTACCAACAATGTATAAGGATTCCAGTTGCTTTACAACTATATTAAAGTTTGTTATTATTAGACTTTTTAAAAATTTGGATAATCTAATTGATGTATAATGATATCTCATTGTGATTTCAATTTTCATTTCCTACTGACTATTGCTAGTAAGCATCTCTTTATGTGCTTATTGGTTAAATACATGTCTACTTTGTTAAAGTTTCTTCTCAAATATTTGCCCATTTTTAAGGATTGTTTGTCTTATTTTTGTTAATTTAAAAAGGATTTTTTGTATACAGGGTGGGACAAAAGTAGGTTGACAGTTGTAATACAAAAAATAATATAATAATTAAATAATAATGATACCAGAATAAACTGGGTTTTGCGTACTCACAACTGTCAACCTACTTTTGCCCCATCTTGTATTTTCTTCTAGTGTCTTGCCCATCATTTCACTTTCTAAAGAGTCATTTGAAGAACAAATATTTTCAATTTTAATAAAATCCAATTTATCTTTTATATGCAATGCTTTTTTTTGCCCTACAAAGTTTTTACCTCTCCTAAAATTGCAAAGATTTAAAATTTTTCCCTCCAAAATGATTAGGAATCTGTCTTTTTTTATTTATATATAGCTCTATTATTCCATTAGAGTTAATCTAACTATTAAAGTTTATTTTTTATTCTTATTTATTCCAATTGTCTCAATTTTTCTCCCTTTGCCCTCTTTTTCCCAGACAACGTTGCTGCTCCCAACAGTCATTCCCCACACCATTGTCAATGTCCATGGGCCACTCATACATGTTCCTTGACTAGTCTCTTACCCTTCTTTCCACCATTTCACGCCTTCCCTTACTCTCTGGCAGCTGTCAGTCTGTTCCATGTTTCTATGTTTCTGGTTCTGTTTTGTTCATTAGTTTATTTTGTCTATTAGATTCTTCTTGTAAATGAAATCATATGGTATCTGTCTTTCACTGACTGGCATATTTCATTTCGCATAGTAGTTTCAAGTACCAACCATGGTGTTGCAAAAGGTAGGAATTCCTTCTTTCTTTCTGCTGTGTAGTATTCCATTGTGTAAAAGTATCACGGGTGTTTAATCCATTCATCTACTGATGGACTCTTAGGCTGTTTCCAACACCTGGGTATTTTAAATAGTGCTGCTGTGAACAGAAGGGTGCATAAATTCTTTGACGTGGTGTTTTGGAGTACTTACAGTATATTCCCATTACATTATTATACACATATCCTTTTGTTTTGAATATATAGTGTATTATATCAATTGGTTTTTTAATGTTAAATCAATCTTGTAAGACTTTCATAACTATTCATGGTTATGATCTATTAATATTCTTATATATTGCTCATTTAATTTTCTATTATTTTGTTAAGAACTACAGTGTTTACATTAGTGGGGGTTGTTGTTACTTTCCTTTTGCCCCCATAGAGGTAACTATTAAACATCTTTAGGACACTACTGACATTTTTTTAATCATATACCTCAAGTTCTTATTGAGGTTTGTCCAGAAAGTATGCAGCCACTTACTATGAAAAATAAAGACATTTATTGAAGAAGATACAATATACAGGAAGCATTGTACACAGGGCTATGAACCCTCAGTCCTCTTCAAAGTAGGCATCTTGGGACCTCACACAGTTCTCCCAATCACCATCAGCTGCCCTGTTGATTTTCCCCTATCCTTTTGAATCTCATTGACGGTCTGAAATCTTTTCCCTTTCAAAAATGATTTTAGTTTCAGGAAAAAGAAGAAGTCACAGGGTAGCAAATCTGGGCTGTAAGGAGCTGAATCACTTGGGTGATTTAGTGTTTCACAAAAAAAGTCTGCATGAGACGTGATGCATGAGCAGGCTTGTTGTCTTGATGAAGCTGCCCATCACCAGTTGCTCATAGCTGCGGCCTTCTGCGCCATCTGAACAGTTTCCATGGAGGAATGTTCAAGATTAACACAAAATTTGATGCAGATTTGTTGTTGTACTCACTCAGTCATTTGGAAGTGGTGGCCACACAGTACACATGATCATTCAGCATATCTGCTACCCACATTGACTAGTGCAGTGAAGCTATTATTGTTCATGCACGCACATTGCAGTCCACTTTCCTTGGCTGCCAGGTTACTTTGATGTCACACAAACTATTTTTTAAGATTTTATTTTTATTTATTTTTTAGAGAGAGGGGGAGGGAAGGCAAAAAAGAGGGAGAGAAACTCGATGTGTGAGAAAATCATCGGTTGGTTGCTTCTCTCAGAGGGGTCCTGGCTGCCACCCAGGCATGTGCCCCTACTGGGAAATGAACTGGTGACCTTTCAGTTCACAGGCTAGTAAATCCACTGAACCAAACCGGCCAGGGCTGTTCTTGTTATATTAACAATGATTGGACCTTTTCCAGACAGACCTTGTACACAAATGAACATATATTATTTATATATTTTTATGTACAGATTAAAATTCTTATGTCCAAATTATCTGTCTTTATATTTAAAACACAACTTTTTTTTTAAAGATAGAAACATTTTATTTATTTTTTTTAAGATTTTATTTATTTATTTTTAGAGAGGGGAAGAGAGGGAGAAAGAGAGGGAGAGAAACATCAGTGTGCGGTTGCCTCTCACGTGGCCCCCGCTAGGGGCCTGGCCTGCAACCCAGGCATGTGCCCTGACTGGGAATCGAACCTGCGACCCTTTGATTCGCAGCCCGCGCTCAATCCACTGAGCTATGCCAGCCAGGGCAAAATACAACTTGTTTTTGACAACTATCATTATGTCTCCGAGTTTATCCTGTCTTATAATTTTGATATTTTTACTTGAGAATTTAAAACATTTACATTACTATGACTAGTGATAAGTTCTGTTTCATAATCATGTTGCCTTTTTTATCTGACTGGCCTATTTATACTTTGTTCCATTTTCCTCCTCATCCTGCAATTTTAGCATTAATTGTATAGATTTTAGTGTTCCACCTTAGCCTCTTTCTCTTTTAACAAATTGTAGTACATTCCTTATTAAATTATTCACATTTTCAGGTAGTCAATATGCAATTCATATAATTTGGCAGATCATTCTTAAAATTTTCAAACTTTCTTTTCTGTTGTCATTTACCCTTTGATATTTCTAATTTTGTGTTTGTATTTTCTCTCATTTTCATAAACATTTTATTGTTTTTCCCTTAAAAATCAGTTCTTTGGTGAATTTAACAAGCTAATTCATTTTTGTCATCTTCATTATGATTTTGTTCTGTTATTCTCGTCATTGTCTTATTTTTCTGTTTTTATTTGAAACTCTAACGCAGGTTAATGCATTTTGTTCAAGAGAAACTCATAGTCTTAAACACTTAAAAATAGCACCAAAAATGCATATGAATTTTAAAAAATCTTCTGAGTCCAGGCATAAGAAACAAACATTCTAAATAGCCTCTGGAACTGTACTAGTACTTATCTCATTTAAGAAGTAAAAGTACCACTTTTGAAGATCTGTTTCAGGCACAACAAACATCTAACTTGTACATATATCATGTACAGTATCCTTGACACCATCTAATATTTTTGTAATATAATATGCTTGACTCTAGTAAATGTTACTTGCCTTTTTACATTTAAGTATTTCATAAATTTAACAATTACACTACACAATTTAATAGTAAAACAACTGATCATTAGCAGAGTTTTGTCTGGGTAGTTTGTCAATTTAAGATTTTAAAAAATACAAATATACATTTAATTTATTCAAAAGATTATTATTATTAATTTACTTAAATATCCTAAAGAAAGATAAAGCTGGAATAAGAACACGCGTTCCTTGTTTCTCATCAAGTTATCCTTGCTATTATGCTGAATTAGAGTTAAAGATATGTTTCTTGTAAAATTATATTTCTGCCAACTGCTGTCATTCAGTTCCCAACTCCATGTCATTCTTGGGTAACAGACTACTTGACAGTCTTCTGAGAATCCCAGCTGTCAGTCTGGTACATTGATTGCTACTGCATTTCTTCGACCTGATTAAAGATTTATTATTTTATCAGATCAAAGGTATTCTTTTCTGTTTCAGTCAATTTTAGCCCAGAGTTTCCCAAATATAATAATGCTGAGTTCTCTCAGTTCATCCATTTTTTTCCTCCATGTGACTGAGAGACAGTATTTTTGTTATTGTTATAGTTTTTCCCCCTATGAAAGTTCAGTTTATTGTATTTTTAAGATTTTTATTTATTTATTTTTAGAGAGAGGGGAAGAGAGGGAGAAAGAGAGGGAGAGAAACATCAATGTGTGGTTGCCTCTCACACACCCCACACTGGGGACCTGGCCAGCAACCCAGGCATATGCCCTTACTGGGAATCGAACCTGAGACCCTTTGGTTTGCAGGCTGGAACTCAATCCACTGAAACACACCAGCCAGGGCGGTTCATTCTTAATACCAAGAATCTCTAAAGGACTTTCAACACTTTAAATCATGCAGGATATACGTTATAGCATTATATGCATAAAACAGAATTGTTGATTTTTAAATAAAACAGAACATAAAGAAATTGGCTGAACAAATTTTGATAAGGAGCTTCTGCCTTAAATTTTTAAATACATAATTTTTAAGTTCATATAAGGATATCACGTAGACTGCTACCAAAAGAGGAGATACACAGAGCTCCTAACTCATGAGTTTATGTTTTGGTGTATATTTGCGTATAGATTTGCATATGCAAGTACATTTGTATTTACTTTTTCTGTTGTTGCTGTGACTGTTGTGTATTGGTTTGTTCATTTGTTTCTATCCTACATGAGATAACAAAATGGTTAGGAAGTAGCTATTGATTTGTATTAGAATTATATTTTCCATCATAGTTACCTCTAGCAAGTTTCGTAAGAGTTACACATGTGCTTGGGATTATACCAAAAAGATAAAATTTCTCTTCTGAACCTTCTTCTTTCTAAGTCAGCATAGTCATCAAAATTTAATGGTTCTAAAATTTTTAAGAAGAAAAATCTCATTTGTAGAGAGTTGCTCATATGCAGATACCTGTAATTGTTTTATAAAAGGATCCTAAAGGTTGGGAATCCTGAGGAAAACTTGAAATACATAACATAATAATACAACACATGTTTACCTTAGAGAAGTTTGTCTATGGGAGTAAGAAAAGATATTTTTCCTACAACTTGCTATTATGTGCTTTTGTTAACGGTGCTGGAAAAGTGGACATTTTCAGTTTCTATTAATGCCCTTCTCTGTCCACAAACAGAGAAACACACACTTACGTGCAGGTGCATACATGTGCGCACACACTGTGCAAATGTCTGATGCCCCAATATTGTTAGACACATCATAGTCAATTACAGTGCGTTTGTTTTCTCTTGAGCTGTTTATTCCAAAAACTTCAGTAGGAGAGTGTTTGCACTTACCTTACCACTCTGCCCAGGAGGAGGAGAAGGAAGAGATGAAAGAGAAGGAGAAGGAACAGATTTTTCATGAACAAATTAAATCTCAATTTCAAATGGCCTTTTCTATTACCTTTATAGGTATCAACATTTAGAAATTCTGTTTTCTAGCCTAAGAGAAATACTCAGGGTGAAATTTATCTGTACTTAATAACTGACAATACTGGTGGGAGTAAGTAAAATTTACATCTCTAATATTTACCAGATGAAGGATGTGGTTTCACACAGCAGTTAAAAATGCAATAAACCAGATCTAATCACTAGTGGAAAAGTCAGCTATATACAATCAACGTTTTATGTATTATTTAAGAAGGTGGAGGATTAATATGTATGTTGTACACAAAAGTGGCTGTAATTCTGCAGTACAATTAAAAAGAAGATTGAGAATCTGCAAGTACCTTTTCAGAAAATTAATGAAAATGTAATGTTTTTAATTCTGTGAAATAATACGTATTAATAATAACTACATTTTAAAATAACAGTAAAATTCTTTTTTAAAATCGTGCCATACAACATTTTAAGAGCATGGTGGTGTCATATTCTGATCATCAGAGTCAAATACGAGCCTCATGACAAAGGTTAACTAATGTGTGCCTTCTCTTCCATCCTAACCTACACTATTGCCACACGTCTAGGGGATGACTACTGCAGAAGAGTAAGTAGAATATTATTATATGGCTTTTAAATATGCAGAGACTTGAGTGCCCCAGTTTTCTCCCCTGGTGAAGGTGTGTAAAGTAAAATATTGTACTAACACCATATGTTAAGATTTGCTAAAGTCAGGGAATATGTTGTCATGTATATAAAGTATAATGCATATCTTGAAATATTACATAGAAAATTATGATCATGTTTATGTTTGACATCAGTGTGTCAAACATATAAAACAATCTTTCTATGTATGAAATTAAATAAAGATGGTGGGAGAACAATGCAGTTAAGTGAGTATGGTGTCTTTCCTAAAAGTCAGGAGGCTGTTAGCTCTAGGCAGTGATCACTGCGAGTATGAAAATTGACATTCTGCTAGACACATCCCCACACATATAGTTTTAGTTTGCCTTATTATAACCAGGCACTAATGAATTTTACTAATACTAATGAAATTATTAGGTTTTTATAAAAAGGTAACTTTTTAATAGGGATAAATGTGCCCTGAAATGTAAACACATATAGGATGATACAGTTAACAAAGTTATCATTAATAAGACTATAGGTGAAAGCTGATTCAGAGAAAATATTTGTGGTTGTTAGTGAATAATTAAATGGAGTCACTGTCAGTGATGGATGGAAGAGGGCACTGACATATTTCAGTGTAAGAGATGAAAAGAAGCATTGTCCATTCTAGCATCTTTATGAAGTGAATGTCCACTTGCTTCTGATTTCCATTTTTCTCTCTGACTACAACAGTCTCATCAAATCGTTCTACTATGGGCCCAATGCATTTTGCATTGAAGAGAGTGAGTGGGTTTTCAATTGTCCTCTTATAGATTGATTATATTTAGATATAATATACATGTATCCTATGCATATGTATTATATACATAACAAGTGGACTTGCAGGTATTAAAGAATGTGTCTTCCTGGAAACCTTGGCTTGCTTCACACCATTCCTAATGTTATATATGCAGGCAAATTTTGTCCTTACATTGATTCTTTAGGGATAAATTTACTTGTTAATAAATGTCTATCATTTTTGTTCATAAAATGCTAACTATAATAAAGACAGATTCAATAAACATTACATAAAACTCAGTCTGAAGTTAACAAAAATAATAGTTTTCCTTGAAATTATGGTATCTCAATTTTTTTGATATTTTTAAATAAATTGGCAGTTGCTGATTTCAATTTTACTGTACGCTGTTTATGACATACACTATGGATCACTTTGTAGGTCCTAACAAGTAGTTCCAGCCTGGTAACAGTCAGCATCTGACACAGAGCTACACTAGAGTCCCTTCCAAGAGGCCCAGAACTATCACACCCACTGGTCAGCTTCAGACCACAACAGAGCATGGCCATCTTAGCTCCACAAGCAGCACACCCAAAAAGAAGTCTCACACAGCCACCAGACCCTGCTGGGGTGAATCCTGCTCCATGGGATCAACATCACACTGCAACTCATATGCTATGGTCACGGCCAGTTCCTGCTGGCCAGCCCGAGGGTAAATTTTACCAACAGAAGTGACAACAGCAGTGGAAGCTCAGATACAAGAGGAGGGCACATACAATCCACACTGGGGACATTCCTGGAGCACCTGGCTTAGGTGATCACCACTGGGTCCTCCAAGACACCTACTGAACAAGTCCATCCAGCCAAGTAAACTAGCTAACTGAGAACAAACCAACCAAAAGATGTTCCCCAATGACCACAACAGCCATAGCCATAGCCATGACCGTGTGTGTGTGTGTGTGTGTGTGTGTGTGAGAGAGAGAGAGAGAGAGAGAGAGAGAGAGAGAGAGAGAGAGAGAGAGAGAGAGGAATTCTGTGAACCAGACCTGTGCCAGTTTCTACTTTACTTTTTTAAACTGAAATGTTAAAAATTTCATTTTATGTAGCATTATAAATATTAGAGATGCCATGTACTTTGTTGAATAGCTATCCTTAAAACGTGACTCTCAGTCTCCAGTATTTTCCTGAATTTTCTTATTGGAAGTACTTCAAACTTACATATGGTTTTATATTTTGACTGAAATATTTTCCAAATGCAGTTAACATATAATATTATATTTGTTTTAGGTCCACAACCTAATTATACTTTATAACAGAGAAAATATTTAAAATCATCATGGAAATCAGATTCTGTTCAAGTAATGTAAACTTTCTGGAAATAATTTGAGAAGAATAAATAAGTAGATACATTTAAAAATCTCTTCCGCTTTGTTACAGACACATAGATAGGTGACCTGTTGGATAGCAGATCATACCCAGAAGGCACAGCTCACAAAGGTGAACTAGAACCCGGGATGATTTGGATGGCTAAACCTCTCTGCAAAACAATATCAAGAAATTTGTATTTCTTCCCTGGCTGGTGTGGCTCAGTGGATTGAGCGCCAGCCTGTGAACCAAAGAGTTGCTGGTTCAAGCTGGGTTGCTGCGAATGTGTGATTCCCAGTCAGGGCACATGCCTGGGTTGCAGGACAGGTCCCCAGCTGGGGGCACATAAGAGGCAACTACACATTGATGTTTCTCTCTCTCTCTCTTTCTCCCTCCCTTCACCACTGTCTAAAAATAAAATAAAATAAATTAAAAAATCCTTCAAAAAATAAGTTTGCATTTCTGACAAAACCCATAGAAGTAGAGACTTGAAAAATTAGGAGTCAGAGATTATTTAGATGAACCAATGGTACCCCAAAATATCGCAATGTAAAACTCTACTACCTCCAAAACATTCTGCAAGGTCTGCAGTGCACAAACAGGCATTTTGCAAATGTGTCTTTTGGAAGAGAACCTAACATAGCTGCATGAGTATCTTGAGAGTTGCCAAGTGGAAGGTAGATGATTCATTCCAAAATGCTATTTAGCGTCCATGTTGACTAAAAACTGTAATCCATTCCCAAGTTTTTGAATCTTCAAAGAAAATGGAAAGGATATAGAATATCTTCCATACACAGAGAGTACAGGTTTGAATTACAAAAGGAGTGGAAACCATCTGGGGAAAAATATATTAAAACAGTTATCCTTACTTTGGCAATAAGTGACATAAAATGTAAAATAGAACCCTCAAATAAAGCTTTACGTACGGATTTGTTTTTCAGTGATTCAGGACTATGTATGACATTAGGTACCCAGAGTAGACTTGAAGTAGGCATTCTAGATGGGGTTTTGGAGTTTTTTTTTAAGAGCCCCTTTGCCAGCGAAAGTGATGGAAAAAGAAAAGTGAATCTGAGGAGCAGGGTAACAGATACAAAGTGGATTAGAGCTGCCTAGAGCTTCTCAAGAAATCACTACTAACTTGTTGGACACTTGAAGCATCTATGGGGAGAGTCCATGGAACGACTGTGAGAGAACATTTGATCAGGAACAGGAAGAGCGGGAAATGTATCTGCTGGATATGTCCAGTTTCTGTCTCCGACTGGTAAAATCTTAATCCATGGGACATAAATCTGCCAAATCACAGGTTAGTTAATGCATTTTTGAATGTGATATTCAAGGAGAGTCTAGTTATTTACAATGACAATAGATCTACATGTTAGTAGATACCTGTCCATCTGCTATCTATGGAGCATCCATCTACAGAGGTTGATGCAGTGGGTGCTGCTTAATGACATGGGTCTCAGTCACTATGTAAGTTTTGTGATAATGTAAGGTTCTGTTGTGGTGGTTAACGGAGTCTTCACAGGACTGATAGTTACGATGAAGTTGAGGTGGATGGTGAAATCTGACTGGAGAGCAGAGGTACAATGAGAACCACAAACCGAAAGCAAAGATAACGGACATGTTTAAGTCAGCAAGTTTTTGAGTATTTGATCTGTAAGCCAGAAGGAAGCTAAAACAGAAAAATAAATGGAATAATATCACAGAATAAATAGAACTTAAAATGTTTTTTAAAAAGGTAATGAGAAAACAAGATGGGTTAAATTAAAAGCAGAAGCTTCAAAAATATTTGTAAAACCATGTTCACAGCAGTATCACTCATGATAACTAAAAGATGGAAGGAACTGAAGGATCTGTAGTGTGGATTATAACATTTGGTACCTTCCTGCAATGCAATATTATTCAGCCTTGTAAAGGAATGGAATTATGGCACATGCTACAACATGGATGAACTTTGAAGACATTGTACTAATTTAAATAAGCCAGTCACAAAAGAACAAATACTTTATGATTCTCCTTACATGAAGTACTAGAATAGTCAAATTCATTGAGACGAAAAGTATCATGGTGGCTGCAAAGGGCTGGGAAGAGGGACAAAGGAGAGTTATTGTTTCATGGGTATGGAGTTTCAGGTTGGGTAGGTGAAAAATCCTGCAGATGGGTGGTAGTGATGGTTGCACAACAATGCAAATATACTTAATGCCACTGAACTGTACACCTTAAAATCATTAAAGTGGTGAGTTTTAAACTAAGTATATTTTACTATAATAAAAAAAATCTACCATCCAAAAATAGGAAATAAGAAGGAGCCTTTCAGAAATAGGTTTTGGGAAAACTCTTTTTTATTTCAGCCACTTATTTTTATTCAAAATGTGACAAAAGCTAAAATGCACGATTGCTGATTAGGTTCACAAAGTCAAGAAGTGCTTCTGGCATGTTATAAGTAAATGAACAACTACTCTGAATTATTAGCATGTCGGAGAAGAAGGCAGCATCTGGGAAAATTCATTTAAATAAATATATTTACCAGATATATGTAGCATATTTGCCCTGTATTAGATTCTTTAGGTGAAATAGAAATTTGTCACTATCTGTGAATATTAGGTTCATCAATTCACCTGCCTTACTTTTTTTCTGGAGTACGATAGCTTGGATTAGGTGAACTCCAGATTTCTTATATCTTCAAACATGTATTACATCTATGGTAATGTCTACATTTTGCTAAAAAAAAATTGGAATACTTACTCAGCATAAGTCCAGGCACTTCATTATGGGGAAAAAAAAACATGGCCAGCATAATACAGTTGCAATTTGTGTCACCCACATTATCTATCAATTCACTGCCCTGGGCTGGCACTGTTTACCATTTATTCTTCTCTGAAGACATCCTGCTTTATCAGATCGTCTTATTCAAACAATTTCCATATCTATGCCTGGCACATTTATATTTTTAAAGCTGGAAAGTTCTAGAATGTGTTCCAGAATGCATTCTCACAGATCCCAACATGATTTAATGCTCTATTTCTCTACATTTCCATAGAAATGCATTTATGTGCTTTAAAGAAGACTAGTTACAGTCTCTCATGTAACAAATTATTTATGTATTTTACTATAGTTAGTGCCTGGCAGTGGAAAGTGCTCAATAAAATATTTTGAAATGCTTTTAAAAACGGTGGCATATGTGCCTTGCTACTTATGTCTTCTTACAATCTTTTTAGTTATTTTTCTAGTTTTCATTTTACCATAGAATTTCATTGAGAAGTAGAAGTTCATAGAAGAAACTAATTTTAAACTAATTGTAAAGAATCAGGCTAATCAACAAAACAAACAAACAAGCATAATATAAACAAAGACATTGAATTTGAGAACAGCCTGACAGTGACCAGAGGGGGAGGGGAGGGAATTTCAGGGGAAAAGGAGAATGGGTTAGAGCAACAAGTATAAAGGACTCATGGACAAAAACTATGGGGGGTGGAAATGGGAGGAAGGTGGGGAGGGCTGGGGTGGTGGGCTGGGGCGGGGTAAAAGACAGAAAACTGTACAATATCAACAATTAAAAAATACTGATTAAAAAAAAGAATCACTGAAATAAGTTCTAACACACATTATGATTTAAAATAAATCAGGACTGGAAAACTAATTAGACTCAAGATTTAATAAATTTTGAATTATGTTAATCATTTTTCTTCTAGTTGCGATTTAATTTTACATTTAGGAACAATAATAATAACTGGATATAAAGTTATTGTTGTTTCTCCAATATAAAAAAGAAGAGAAAAATGAATGGTTGATATGGGTACATAATACATGCAGAATGAACCAAGGGAAGTTTTATAGAGTATTAGTTTGTCCCTTTTTATACATTTAATTTTATTTAGTTTGGAAAAACAGCAAAGTTGATAGGTTACAATATTTTATGCTTATATTTAAATGGAATTTTAAGCACTGCAATTATAGAGCATCATAGGAATGTTTCAATGTCCGAAATTTAGTTTGGTGCAGGGCATGTACAGTTATGCCAGAGCACTGACCACTGATGTAAGCTGTTGGTAACTAAGAAGTTTCAGAAAAAAAATAAGTCATAAGGAAATTTTTTTAATCCTTAAAAACTCAGGCTGAAATGTAATGATATAAATAAAACATTCTTAAGTCATAGCATACACATCTGTTTCTACTGAGTGTGGTTTAGAGAAGAAGAATTAATCAACTTGGTAAATCACTTAAAGCTGTATCACCTTCAATCACTAAAAAATGATAGGAAGAAGTTACTGATAACAACTTCCAATTGCAAATATTCCCAAGACTTATATTAGCAGTCTTGAGTGTTATTAAGACAGATGTATGTAGTCCTGCAAAATCTCAGTAATGAAAATGTATCTGAATGAAGAAAGTATTAGTACTGAGATTCTGTAAAACCTTGCCTTGTTAATGTACCCTGAGGATAGAGTCGAAGTTTAGTTGTGCTTATCTAAAGCTTCCCATCTCAAGGCTAATGAACAAATCCCAACAGCTTTTCTGCAGTGTCAGTGGAGAGTTTAAATGACTACAGATTAATCAGTTTCCAAGGCAGCAATCTTTAGAGATATCTACTCGATTAAGGCAAGAAAAAGAAGTAACAACAATTTATGCCATTGAACAGAAACAAAAAAACAACAAAAACAGGCGAAAAGCAGGCCTGCTCCTTAAAGAAATCTCAAGGGAAAGAGTCTTGGATTTAGTGGTGCATTCACTTAATTAAAATAGCAAGGATTTTTATTTTCCTCTCAATGTAAATCACTATTGAGAAAATCACCTGCCAAGTCTGATATTTCCTGGGCAATGAATTTAACTGGATTAATTATTCCACTTATTCAGACATTCTGAACAGTGATAGGCACTTGCCAATGGGCTGTAGAATTCCTGGCTCATTGACTTTTAGATGCCGGAGGAGATTGAAGAAGCTGTGAATGATTTGAATAGAAATTAAAGAAATAAATCATTTTAGATTAGGTTTGCCTATTTATCCTTTTACCCTCTAATTAAACCTGGATTATGTTATGATATGTGTATAACAGTACAATATTATTGAAGTGTTCTGTCCTTGTGCTTAAAGCTTATAAAGTTACTATGATTTTGAACTATACCTGAAAGAATTTAACTTTCAATAGAAACCTCTTCGACTTCTGCAGCATAATTAGTCAAGCAAAGTCCCTTAAAACTAAGGTTGCTATATAATTTATCCTTTAAACAATGTCACCTTTGAGTGTGAAAGAAGGCACAAACGATAATTAGGTGAAAATATAAGCATAAAGCAAAATTCTGGTCAGACTGGGTTAGATAGTCAAAAACAGAAACAATTTTAACAAATAGGCGTCATATGTCTATCAGTACAAGTTAGTCCAATTCCTCAAAATCATTTTTATCAAAGTATAAACTAAGCTGCTATAATTAAGCTGACCAAAAATAGAGTCTTGCATAACTGTACAATAAGAAATGTAAGTGTCTCAGGATATGCAAGGTGATCTACTCTTGCCCAGCATCTCTCAATTTTCTATGGTCTGTTTGGTTAACTAATGCTCACCAGCAGTAAGACTATTGTCCAGATTATGGAATGAGTTAAAAAATTGCTAAGCTTTTAAGGAAATTACAAACATTTTCATACTGAATAGTTAAATTGTTACTTAAATTTCCATGAGCATAACTCGGTCATGTGACTACATCTAACAAGTGACTGATTAGTCATCTAGCTTGTGAAAACTTGGATGTGGGTAATAGGGGCTATTCTATTGCTAGAAAAATGGGGGATTAGAAATGGGAGGAATTCAGATGTCTTTTTCATAAATTTGTATTGCAGAATATGGTTAGCTAAAAATTACCATCAGATTTCCATGAAATACTTGTTAAGTTGTATGTATCTGAAGATTTTGATTATGATTCGCAATCAAAATCTTCATAATTCATTCTTGGAAGTTTATATATTTCTAGAAATTTATTCATTTTTTCTAGGTTGTTCAATTTGTTGGTGTATAGGTGTAAATATTGGAATCTTATGAGTTTTTGCACTTACGTATCAGAGGTAACTACTCTTTATTTCTAATTTTATTTATTGAGTCTACTCATTTTTTCTTACAGAGTCTAGCTATAGGCTTGTGAATTTCCTTTACTTTTTCAAAGAACCAGCTCTTAGTTTCATTATTTTTCCTGTTTTCTTTTTAGTCTTCTTTTATTGATTTCCACTCTGATTTTTATTATTTCCTTCCTTCTACTAACTTTGGGCTTTTTTGGTTCTTTTTCTCATTCCTTTACATGCAAAGTTATATTGTTTGAAATTTTTCTTGTTTCTTGAGGAATGCCTGAATTATTAAAAACTCTATGGTTTTCCTGGACATAAGCCTTGTTGGTTTTCAAAACCAGACATTTTAGGAGCTCATCTATCTAGTGCCATATCAAGGGTTGAGGTTCTGATGTGGGGTACAACCTCTTACTTCAAAGTGAGAAGCTCCATACTTGTGATATCCCTCCCCATTATGGGTAGCCATGCTGGAAGTGGGCTTTTTGGCAAGACCACATCTCTGCCTCTCCTACTTATCTCATTGGGTCCCTTTTATCTTTTGTTGTAGAAGTGTTCAGCTATTTTTCAGGTGTTTTTCATAGAAAATTGTTCCATACACATGTAGCTATAAATTAGCTATGTTCATAGGAGGATTTGAGTTTAGGATCTTCCCACATGATCTCTTTGAACTACCCTCAGTGTGTACTCTTACATGATGAAATAGAAACATCTCTTTATATCTGTGCATCTTTGCACTTTACACACCCTCCCAAAAAAGTAACTCTCATCTAATCATGAGACAAATATCAGATCAATATCACTTGAGAAACATTTCACAGAATATCTGATCAGTGAATACTGGTCAAAACTGACGAGGTCCTTCCTTAAAAATAAGAAAAGTCTGAAGAAGTATCAGAGCCTCCAGGAGCCTAAAGGGAAACCTAAAAAGACATGGCAAGTAAATGTGACATGGTTTTGTGGATGGAATCCTGGACAAATGCAAAGACATTGGGTAAAAACTAAAAAAAAAAAAAAATCTGAATAAAGTCAATGTATTGACTTTATTAATTGTAATGTACTAATGTTGGTTCATTAACTGTGACAAAAGTAGTATACCAATGTAAGATGCTAACAATAATGGAAACTGTATGCAGGGTGTAGAGTGTTATTTTCATACTTTTCTGTAAATCTGAACTATCCTAAAAATAAAAAAAGTTAAAATAAGTTACCCACTTCTTCAGTTGGACTTCTAATAAAATGGTTGACATGAGTTTAAAGAATATGTTTTACAAAGAACACATTTAAAACTTTGAAATACAATTTCCTATTGGAATATGCTTTTGTCTGGAGAAGCACCATGGGACTGAGAATGCTGACACCTTCATCATAATCATTCCTAGGCATAAACCCTGTGAGTAGAAGGGCTATGAGTTACACTCAGTTCCCCTTAGATTCTTCAGGGCATTCCGAAGAGTTACTGCAAGTTAAAGATATGCACAATCTGACACCACTGTGTTTTGAATCAAAGGAAGACATTTCTAAAATTTTAAATACATGAAATTATTTGTACATATGCTAGTACAAAATTCTTTCTTTTTATTGTCTTGAATTTAATTTTTTTCAAACTGAATTTGCCAGGGTGACTTTGGTTAACAAAGCCATACAGGTTTCACATGTACAACTCAATAAAACATCATCTATGTACATCATGCACTCACCACCTACAGCTGAGTCTCTTTCTGTCCCAATTTATCCTTCCTTTGCCCACCACCACTTTCCCAAAACCTTCTTTCCCTGTGGTTATCACCATAATGTCTTCTGTGACTATGTGTCTCACACACACACACACACACACACACACACACACACACACACATTGCTTAATCCTTTCACCTTTTCTCCTTCAGACCCCACCCATTACATTCTAATAGCTGTTAGTCTGTTCTGTGTATATATGCTTCTATTTCTAATTTGTTTGTTCAATTATTTTGTTTATTAGATTTTACATGTAAGTGGGATATCTGACTAGCTTATTTCACCTTAGCACAGTAGTTTCCAGGTTCACTGTTACTATCGCAAAAGGTAAGATTTCTTCTTTTTACATATTCCATTATGTAAATGTACCACAGCTTTTTTATCCACTCATCTAGTGATGGGCACTTGGGCTGCTTCCAAATCTTGGCTATTGTAAATAACATTGCAGTGAACATAAGGGTGCATATATTCTTTTGAATTATTGTTTTAGGTTTCTTCAGATATATTCCCAGAAGCAGAGTAAAATTTTTAATGTGTTGTTAGTCAAAATTTTATATGCATAGATAGGAATGTTTGGAATAGAGACTATCACAACATAGATGGTCAGGAAACTGTTCTGGTATTTTTTAGTATGAAATTATAATGGTTATGACAGTGGAAATGGATAAGAAGATATTGATTTCAGGAAGTCATGGAATCAATTGAAATGTAGAATATGGAGAAAATAGTAAGGTATAGGAGGTCTTGAAACTAGTAACTCAGTAGATATAGCAAATTAGATGGAGTAAAAAAGTTAATATAAATTCATTAATTTAGAAGTAGTGTGACTAATGGATTAATCAAATTGGTTATCTTTAATACTCAAAGATATTTGTAATCTTGTAGCCTTTGCAGTGATTTAAATAGTGTCCTAGTTTGAAAATTTATTTAATGAGGACAGTCATTTTTTCCACCTGCCTTACAGAGACGTGAAACTTAGTAAGATAAAATTCCTAAAGTCATTTTGAGCTCTGTATGGAAAAGTCACTCTATAACATTGCTATAATTCACTAGAACATGAATTATAGTTTTGCCACAGGAAAAACATGAGGTTTACAGAAAGAGCAGAAATGAAAGAATATGCTTTAAAAGATTTACTTCTCCTATACTATTAAGTAATGATAAGACATGTATTAAGCTGAAGGTCTCTAATCCATAAATATGATGGAGAAATTAGTATATTTACCTATTCAGGCTTTTTTTTGACTTCAAAATTTTATTTGTAGATCATCTCCTGTTTAAACATTTCTCACAACTAACACACTATCGACTCCCTCCTTTGAACTTTCCAGTAATAATTGCCTCTCTTCCAGAGAACTATGATGCTTTCATCTTTCAAATAACTAACAAGACAGCCATCTCTTAATTATTATCAGTAAACACAGGAGGTCAAGATTAAATCCCAAAGGAGAAAAATGAGCAATTGAGGATGAGATAGATAGCTGCCTCAGGTTCAAGGATTAGCATGTAACTTTCTCTGTGTTCTTGTCTTCATACTTTTGTACTAATTCTAGTGAACTTCCTTTTAGTTCATGGTGACTGAATGAAAAATGACATCGTGAAAATGATGTTTATTTTGAAGTCAAATATCTCAAGTTTACTGTCCTTTATACTATATGCGGTTACTATCTATGTGAATTTAAGCAAGTAATTGACTATTTCTAGCCTTGCGCATTGGTGAAGTTTCAATGAGATCCAGTACATAAGGAGTCTGGCACATAACTGTATTTTAATGGCTTTTTGTTTCACTTCTCCCATAATCTGTGCTGTAAAAGCCATCCCCTTTTGCTACTTTTGTTTGCTTTGATTATGGATATATGAGTATATTTGGGATATTCTACACTGCTCTGATGTCTAATATTATTTATGTAGTCTGGTTTTGATGACTTTTTGGGTTTTGATTTATCACTGCTCATACACTCTGGTTCTTATGGTTATGCTCTTTATGCCCTAGAAACAAGTTCAAGTGTTTACACTCCAAAAATCTAGTACACAAATTTCAAATATATTATGTATTGCTTCCTCAATGGTATTCTGAAATTCTTATAAAGAGTAAGTGGTATGGTGCTAGGCAGACACTAATAAATGTGCAGCAAATAATTGGTAAATGGACATTTACACACTTACTGAACACTGTACATTATAGTCATCTTGAGCAAAAAAAACCCTACACTTTTGGATTGGGTCATAAGTAAGCTAAAATCTGTTTTTTAAGTAATTGTTATTTTTCAACAAATAAAACTCTAATATTTTAATAGTATTGAAAATTTATTAAATCAATATCTAATATATACATTAACCTTATAAAGTATTTACTTGGTTAAAATTAAAGTTCTTTAATTTTTGTGAAATGAAAGATCAGCATAGTACATTTATTATTCACAGTCCTGTACAATGATGCATTTTTATGTTTCTTCTGTCACAATATTGGGGTCACACACTGCTTTGTAAAACAAGCAGAGCCTTATACATGCCCCAAATGCAGCACAAAGTTGTTAAAGATAAAGACTAGATCTCATTTCCAAAGCAGTGGGGGAAAACCCAACAACTCACAGATGATTTGCCTACAGTAGGAAATATGAAAAAAATGCATTTAGAATATAATTCAAACTATATAAAGGGATGACCTAAACTCTGTCAGTTAAAGCTCAGATACGGATTTAGAATTCATTGTATATGATAATTCTCTACATCTGAAATCTAACATCACTGGACACTATAAAAATGAGTATTTTCAAGTTCTAAATGCTCCAAAGCTCACCAAAAAGTGTAGTTGCATCAATATTTTCTTTCTCTGAATGTCACTGTGAGCAGTACTATACCGTTATAGTAATACATTTTTAGCTCCAGGAAAAACAAATTTTTGTTTACCTTTGTATAGAACAGATAAAACATCTGCAAGAAGTTTCCAAGAAAATTATATGGATGCCAAAAGGATTGTAAATTCAGATTTTATATTCTAAAAGTCAGTTGGAAGTTTTTGCCTGAAGTTATATACTCTAATCTTAAATATTATTAAAACATTATGTATGTCCAAAATAAATTTATAAACATATGTTTTGATTTCTTAGAAACTAAAATGTATGATGATTATGTTTTCATCACAAATTATCCATCACAAACTTTATAGTCAGTGACTTCCTATATATGGAATAACTATTTAAGTTATAATCTGTAAACTACAATGTGAAGGAAAACATCAAAGTAAAAAGTGGGCTGATAGAGAAATATAAAGAAAAAAATGAAGATGAAGAGTAAATATGAAAATTATGTTTACTGTAGAGAAGAGAACTTTGAAACATTTTCTAATTTGAATATTTGTGAGAATGAGAATTTGAATAATTGGTCTGTTGAAGAGTTATCATTTCTTTAGATGTGATAATGATATTTGCAGTTAAGCTAATAGAGTAAGTGCATATTTAGAAATAAACACTGAACTTTGGTGACTGAAAGAATAAACTGTCTCAGAATAATCTGCAGGGAGGCACATGGAGGTACGGGTAAGACAGCGTAGTCTTTAATTTGATGCAGTTAGGGGTTTATTATAGTCTGACTATTTTTTCTATGTTTGAAATTATTATATAAAATTTTCAAAATATATAAAAAGAAAAGGAAAACAAATTGGTGTAACTTTACACATAAAATTTTTAATATTACATAATTATTTTGTATTACATAATTATTTTAAACATTTATATTACTGCTTTGTTAATTTTCTTGAGTTTCGTAGATAGATGACTAAGTCATCTACAAATGATATTTTGAAAACTAATTTCCAAAATTAGGCTTTTAATATGAATTACCTCTCCTGTAATCTCTGTTTTTAAACTTCCAAAACAATGTTATGGAATACAGAAACTGCATATCGCACTATACATTTTAAACATAAGTGATGGGATAGGTTAATGAAAGGCTAATAGACCCCTCTGTGTTATTTCTGACTTGAATAATATCCTTATTTGACTTTAAGAATAATGATGGGGATATGGTTAAAGATGTCAGAGCAGAAGTACATCTGCTAACTCACTCCATATACACAAATATGTGTAATTGAAAAGGGAGTGTACATGTGTGTATACACACAACCAGAGGGGTGGACAAAAGTAGGTTTATAGTTGTGAGTAGATGAAACAAAGTTTATGTCTCTATTATTTCTTATTAATTATCACAGTATTTATTTGTATTACAACAGTAAATCTATTTTTACCTACCCCTGTATATTTATATATGTCACACCAGGTACTTATTACAAGATCAAAGTAAAATTTGCAGCATACTAAAGTAGGAGAAAGTGAGAACCATTAAACAATTTTCTAGGTTTTAAAAGGGAAACTTTCCCCAATAGTGAGAATGTTCAGAAAACCTTGGCCAATGAAACTTTACCCCTGCCCGGGGAGCTGCAGACTGTCTGCGTGAACCACGGAGAAATAGCACTGCAGACCTGCAAGGGAGGCCGGTGTCAGGTAAACACATTATCAAAAAGCAAACAATTTTTTCCAACAATAATTTCTCATTTAAACATGAACTCATGAAATTGAACATTATTCAGAATAAAGGTATATTAATTTTCCTCATCAATGGACTAGTAATTTTGAAACATTTGGAGAAGATCCTGATTTACAGTAGTAGTCATAGACATGAAAAAGTCAATTTTCTTGAATACTTTATCTATCCATACTTTACACCATATTTCCTATTTCAAAGTTACTTTAAAACAATAAATGTGAGAGTATTATGTATAATAATTTTACAATGTGTATTTAAATTATCACTATATAATGTTGCATTAAATCATAGACTTAATGGAAAGTATTCCTAAGACAGTATTTTTAGTGCACAAAGCAATGTGTCACCTGTTCAGTTATAAAATAAAAATATGTAGTCACTAATTTTCAAAGTCAGAGAAGGAATTAAGTAAAACTTCTAAGTAAAATGTGTTGAATGCTTTCAGAGTAAATTTTAGTGTATGAATTGTTAAATCCTTTGAGTTCATGACAATAAAAAACATTTTTCTCAGAATATCTATAAATCCAGTCAAGTAAGTATTCAGTTCACCAATTGGCAAGAGGACCTAAAATTTATTATTGTGAAATAGACTTGACCAAAATTGTTAATAGATATTAATGTTAATAGATATTTCTCTTTTATCAAATAATTATTTAAAAGGTAACTGCAAAAATTAAGAATTGACCACATATTAATGTGTAAGCAATGAACGGCTTTTCCATGGGCCTATAATACTTTGTTTTTTCCTAGGAGTTCTAGGAAGAAAGATTCTAAAGTTAAGAGAAGCAAACATACTTGATGTTTTAACATTGTAGCAATTTTGGAAAGAAATAGAATAGATCCTTTACCTTTGGTGAAAACTTCAAATGGCTGGTACTAAAATTCTAAATTAGAATATGATTGAAATATTTGTATTAAAGGTTTACCCAGTTATTTTGCTGTTGAGCTTTCTCTTTTTGCAAACCCAGTTATTTTGCTGTTGAGCTTTCTCTTTTTGCAAATTTGTGTGTTATAAAACTTATACACATTGAATGGTGTGTTTTGAATATTATGGTAAGCAAAATAAGCCAGGTAGAAAATGTTAAGAACCACATGACTGCACTCATATGATGCAATGATTCTGCATCACATTTCACGTTAATCTTGAACATTCCTCCACCGAAACTGTGTGGATATTTCGGAAGGCCGCAGCTATCGGCAATTGGTGATTGGCTGCTTCATCATGACCACCTGCCCACTAATGCATCATGTCTCATGCAGTTTTTTGGTGAAACATCAAATAACCCAGGTGGCTCAGGCCCCCTAGAGCCCAGATTTGGTGCCCTGCAACGTCTGGCTTTTCCCAAAACTAAAATCACCTTTGAAAGGAAAGAAATTTCAGACTGTCCATGAGATTTAGGAAAAAACAATGGGGCAGCTGATGGAGATTGGGAGAACTGGGCGAAGTCCCAAGGTGCCTACTTTGAAGGGGACTGAGACATCATTGTCTTTTTTACAATGTTTTTTGTATCTTGTATCTTCTTCAATAAATGTCTCCATAGTTCCTAGTACATGGCTGTATACTTTCTGGACAGACTTCGTATACATTTCATATATTTTCCTTTCCATTCTTACTCTTATTATAAATTGCTGTGGACTCTGGCTCATGGGGTCCACGGCATTGTAACTGAAACAAAAATTCACATGGACTACTGAGTCCTGTGGGAAAAAACGGGCAAGCAGCCGGCTTCTCTCTCAAGGGGAGCAAAAGCCCTGGCCTCCACCATGACAGGCCTTTATTGCCTTTTTTTCCCATTACAAGATGGTCCTCATTTACTATGCACAGGTTCGCTTTACGGGGTTACATTTTACAGACAACAAAGGAGCCAGTGCCGCTAATCACATCACAGAAGAAGGATATTTGCAAATGAAAAAGGAAAATGTGGTTGAACTGGTTACATTCATCCTAAGAAGGTTTAGCATGGATTTTAGGAAGTTACAATAAGCACCTGCTGTCCCAATTAAAGGTGAGGGACTTTTTAGCAAAAGCAAGACTCGAAGCAGCTTAGGTACAAATGCAGGCCTGATTCCCCATGGGAGAACCTATTCATGGGCATGGGTCCTGTGCATCTCCGAGTGGGAGCTGGGCCTGCGCCACGCAGAACGGTCTCCTACAATAAATAATCATTATAGAAAGACAGTAAAAATCTTGTAGCTGTTTGAACTACTTTCAGAAAGAGATAGGAACACTGACTAAAACAAACTTAGTGTTGTTGGAATGAGGGGAACCAAGCTGTAGTTCTGACTTCACTATTGATGAACTCCAGAAATTTGCAGAACACTCAGTATTTCTAACATCAGAGTCCAGGTGCATAAAAGGCAGGTCCTGAAGAAAGCTGATATCTGAGGCTTATTTTTTCCCCTTCTTTAAAATTTCTTGTTAGTGAAGCCATAGCCAAATGTGTGCCTCACCGTGGACAATTTGCTTGAGCAAATTAGTACAAAGAAGTGACCTGAACTATCCACTGGGGATCTAAATTTATCCAAATGATTTTCTGAGTTAATAATCTGGAAACAGAAGTGAGCACTGCCAGGATGTCAGGTACACAGTAAGATGCTGTCTGGAATTGGGAAAAAATCTTTACAAGAAAAATCAAATACAAAAATAATGTTAACAAAATAAAGTAAATAGGAGGGAATTGGTTTGCCTAGAGAATTGAGGATGTGTATCTAGCCAAAGAAAGGATATGACTAACAGATTTGACCTAATGGACGAGTCACACGGAAATATTTCGTCTGATTCTCTTTTTCATTTTTTTTTAAAGGGTTGTTCTTTTGGAAAACTGATTTCATGGACTACTTGAGAAAATACAGTCTAGAGATTAAAACAAGATTAACACTAATGGAGAAATATAGAGAAAAAATTTCCAAAATTGCTTCAGACTACTTTATATTCCATCAGTCTTATCCTGAACATACAAAACCACAAAAACATCATAAGCAACTTATTATTTTATAGGAATTTTAATAACAACAAAAAACATTGCTGCAATAGCTCTGTATGATATCAATGGGAAAAAATACTAAATCTTTTTTAAAACATTTGAAAGAAAATGGCAATGATACTCATAGTGTTAACCAAAACTATAAAGGTGTATTAGAATAAAAAAATAGCATTAACAAGAGTTCTAGTGTTTTATAAATTATTACTTGTTCAAAACTTAGTTTATATTTGCTAATATTAAAATATATTTTCTTATATACAAAATATGATGAAATCCATTTTAAATGTGTTCTCAAAACAATAAAGTCTAAAAAGATGAGACAAAATCTGGAAATGAATAGAAAGAAAATGAAATAATAATACCAATGGTGAAATGCTTTAAAAATATTGTTTAATAAAATAAATATTTTGTATTAATTGCTACTTGCACATCCTAGGAGAAACGTTTAAATCAAGTTCAATATAACAATGTGTATCTGCTAAAATGCCCTAAATTATCATAATATATTAGATGTTAATAAATATTTCAGCAGTCATTCTCATTTTTATGAAGATTTTTATTATAATTTATATATCAGGTTTTACTTCAAATCTATTTCTGCAGAACTACTGATAATATAACTTTTATTTTCAGGAATAAACATGCAGTAACCATTCTAACTACTTCTAAAAATATCAAATTGTGAAAGCAATAATAATAATTTAAAACATGATTCTTGTGGATGTTCTCTTGTCTGTAATTTTGTTTACTTGTCTAATGTTTCCATGTAAAGGGTTATTGTTGTAGAGGGAATTTTAAAAGTAAAAAGTTGTCTACCTGTAGAATAATCTGGGCATATATTGTCCCAAAATGATTAAGTTACTTCCTTTTACTGTCTCTGACTTTAATAAAAATATTAAGGTATATATCAAAATGCACTTTCTTTATGCTTTCTTTTGTTACTTTTTAAAAAATTTTAATTGTTGTTCAAGTACCGTTTTCTACCTTTTACTCCCATCCCAGCCCACCCCCCAGCCCTCCCCAACTCCCTCCCATTTCTACCCCCTGCCTTGTTTTTGTCCATGTGTCCTTTATACTTGTTCCTGCAAACTCTTCCCCTTTTCCCCTGAAATTCCTTCCCCTTTCCCCTCTGGTCACTGTCATTCTGTTCTCTATTTTAGTGTCTTTGGTTATATTTATGCTTTCTTAAAGGCAATATAGATACACTGTCACTTAGAAGGCCTTCCTCCCATGTTTAACTTCTATACTCAGAAACATCTTTTTAAATAATATTTTAGCTCATGCTTGATTACATTAAAATATGATGTATTACTTAGACAAGTAAGATACAATAAAACTGAGTCTTCAGAAGAGAAAAAATATATATACCAAAGTTAAATTTTTTCCAAATGAGAAAATATAGAGATATACGAGAAGGGACCCAATAAAAACCCAGAATTTATTTATAAAACATTGTGTGTTTATTTTTACATGTTTAAACACTTGTCACCTTCAAAGTACTCTATTTGATGCAATACACCTATCAAGACTTTTCCACCGCTCAAAACAGTTTTTGAACTTGTTAATTTTTATGCCTTTTAGTGCTTCTGCCACTTTTTGTTTCAGTTCTTCCACATCGACAAAACATTTTCTTTCGAGGACTTTTTTCATCCAAGGAAACAAAAAAAAAAGTCTCTTGGGATGAAGTCTGGTGAATAGGGAGAGTTGGGCACAGGGGTCATGATGTTTTGTTTTGTTTTTTTAATCAAAAATCGCTGAACGTTCAGCAGCAGTGTAGGCAGGTACGACAGTAAATCATCCACCACGAAATGAGCAAACATGCTGTATGAGCCTTCCAAAAAGTTCACTGAAGCTGAACGCAGCCTCTCACAACAATGCCATCTGGTACACTGATACAGATGGGTTCCTAGAACACTCACCTAGCCAAGGAAGACTGTATTACAAGGGCTACACCATCCAGAAGATAATTCCATTTTGGGGGGGGAAGGGTGTACAATTTTATTTCTTAAGTTTTTATTTAAATGTATTTTCTAATTATTTTTAAATGATATATTTAGCATTTTACTCTAATACAAAATACTTTAAAATATATATTTAAGCTATGATATTTAATTTTATATCAAATGCAATTAATATGAATGATTAATTGAACACAATACTATTTATGAAATACATACATTAGTATTAAGTATAGATTTCTCAACTGAAATTGAGAAATGACTCAAGTTGAAGCTGAAGCATTCCAAATGACTATATATTTATGAAACAATAGAGCTGAATAAATCACCTTGAAGTTTCTCCCTAAACTCAGCTGAATATGCTGCATTTCTTTTTCTTTACTACTGGAGTTATAATTTTTAATACTTTTCATATTTATAAAGATGGCCAAATTAAGTCAAATTTTGTTATCCAAACATAATTTAAGGCCTTATTTTTTGAGACTTCAGGAATGGATGTTCCTCAATTACATTTTTATTTGAAAGAAAAGACAGAATGATTCCACATTCAGAATGAAAGCATAGGAAAAAATAAGTGTAATATAAAAAGAAACACTGATCTACTAGCTAAACAACAAGCCAATACTCTGTCAGGTTCAGTAACCTGGGTAAAGCAAAGGTTAAATGGTTAGCTTAGTTGAAAAAAAAAGTTTGTTTAAATTGCACAGTAAGTGATTAAACAGAGAAGCTTTGTAGAGTCGACATGAGGTAATATGGGCATTTACTTCAAAGTTCAGAGTGATATGAT
The DNA here is from genome assembly GCA_039655065.1 of Glossophaga mutica. Lineage (NCBI taxonomy): Eukaryota > Metazoa > Chordata > Mammalia > Chiroptera > Phyllostomidae > Glossophaga > Glossophaga mutica. The sequence continues at coordinate 32,899,005 of CM077312.1, forward strand.
GAAAATGTTGCTTAAGGGAACAATATTACAACTTCACAAAAATACAGAAGTAGAAGTTATGGAAATGGAATTTTGATGGCGATCAGAGACAATCTATTAATAATTGCATTAAACTGCACAGCCTTTAATGAAACTTTGGGAAAGGTAGTATAGTAGAAATTCACAGAATCAGATCACGAAGTTGTTTTCTCTCCACCTCAAATTAATATTCCGAAAGGCTCCATGCCCCTCTATTTGAGCTTGGGGTTTTCAGGAAGATTCTGAGAGGGAAATAAGCATGAGAGAAATATAAGCATTTTTTTGTTGTTGTTTCTTAAGAAAAACGTCTGTGGAAAGAAAGAGAAAGAATCAGGATTGGTCAGAGAGGAAATGTTGTAACCCCAAAACAGGTTTGCACTTTGGAGGCTGTCCTGAGTTAGAGCAATGTACTTGTGCCTTCATGGATTGACCCAGGAAGAGTATGTGACCTTGGGTGACAAGATTCTCTTCAGCAGTAGCAATTCCTGAAGGAGTCTCACAGCCTAAGACTACTTGTCAGCAGCTGGCTTCTGAAAGGGGATATGGAGAGCACGTCATAGTGTTCACTGCAGCACTCCGTATATGATTCTTTAAAATGATTATGAAAAATAATCACGTGATAGCAATGAATGATCTGAGACTGGAGTTTCAGATATCTGTTTGCTCTTTGCAGAATCAGTGTAACCATGTGGTTGGAACATCAACAATTAATTCATTTGCTCATTTTCATGAATCTGATATATATCAACAACATGAGTTTGCAAATATTAATAAAACTGGGTCATTCAGTGTGGTTGAGAAAGACTGACCTATTAACATGCAGATGTAATAAAGTATTATAGATGCTATAATGCAAGAGTACCCAAAGCTTTCGGCACCAGGGATGGGTTTTGTGGAGGACAGGGGTGAGTGTAAGGGGCAGCAGGAAGCAGAGCTCAGGTGAGCTAAGTTCGTGGCCGGGTTCCTAAAAAGCCACAGACCAGTGAGTGAGGACCCTACTATGATGGAAAAGTGTATCAAACTCAGGGCAAGAAAAGGCATGAGTGTCCTATTATACTAGGAGATGAGATAGATGGGGAACCTAGAGTTTTATAACGGAATTAACTGTTAAGCTGATTGTTAAAATAGCAGGAGACATTGTCTGAACAGATAATGGAGTAGAGAATTTCATATAGGGAGAGTGAGAAGAATGAATTTAGTGGTAGGCATTGGACAGCGTGGTGCATGAGGTAAAATGTGTTGGAGGGGTGAAAGCAACATGAGCCAGTCATTTGGTCTTGGAGAACCTGAATTCCCTTGTCAGAAGTGGGAGTCAACTATAGCATTTTACACCACAGGGATCAATAGGGCAATATTTAAATTTAAATTCTAGAAACAGCATTCTGAAATTATGTAAGTAATTAAAAAGGGCATTACTTAAATGAATGCTATAATATAAAAAAAACTATTAAAGTTAAATACCATGAAAAAAGAACATATAAAATTAGAAAGTATTGAATAACTATGTCAAAAAAGCCAAGAAAAAATTTAAATGAAGAACATATCAGATTTATAGATTGTCCTAGGTAGAATCACTATTATTGTTACTTCCTGTTCAAGAACACGGATTCAAGTCTTGGTGAGATTTTGAAATTTACTTCATAAATTCATTGTTACTTCCCATTACGATAATGCCAAGACATTACATGTGGGTCACCTGTCATTTTTCTTTCCTGGGAGTAACCTGCTGGGAAATAGATTGCAAACAAACTGCTCAGTCTTTTTCTTCTCAAAAATAATGTCATGATGATCATCATTTGACACTTTAAAAATTGTATTTATATTATTCATTAGCTTAGATTTCTTAAAATGTAACTCTTCTGTCTATATATAGTTCTTTAAAGGTATGGCAAAATTGTTTTCCATAAAATTTATCTTAATTTTTACTGAAACAAACTGCATATGATAGTAGTATCACCACTGCAACATTGGTGTGATTGATTAGTATTGATTTAAACTGCTTTTGTTTCTTAATTAATTTAAACATTTTTGTCTGGTTTATTACATGATTTGAACTCAATAAGTCAACACTATAATTAAGTATTGCTTTTTTTCCCCCACAGAACTTCTCTAACTTATTGTGGGAGCTACCTGTTTATCTTTCTTTGGCAAAAGCTGGAACAGAATCTTTAGCTTTCCGCATAATGCTTATTCATTTAACAAGTAGTCACCTTTATTATTTTCCTTAAAATTGTGTCCACTATATAATCATCAGAATTCCACACTTCACTTAAAAGATTGTCCTATCCTTTAGGTTGGGTATCTTCACATCCTGGAAGTTGCAGTATTTTTGCAATGACCTCTTCAGCTTAACTCACCTCCTTACCCATGACCTAGCTCCTGCTTCTCACCTTATCAGTGCCTAGCTCATGGGGAGGTGATATTAAAGGAAAAAGTAGAACAATCTTTTTACTAGGGATTATTTGTGATCTGGTGTTGACATGTAAAGCTAACTCTCTGTTATGGACAACTGAGTTTTTTTCCGGAAATGTTCTTGTTGATACCTTCCAACTAAAATCACTCAGAACCAAATATATCTTCTCCAGATGGTCCCTTTATTCCCTATGCATCTACTTTATTCCCTGTGAATCAGTGATTTTTCCGATTGTTTTTCTTTACCTTCAGGTTATACTCTGAGAATTATTCCTTCCAAGATGAATCCAGACCTATTTTTCACCATATGTTCCTTATGTAATTCTTTAACCAGGGACATTTGAGCCCAGGTAGCTGGAGATACAGCTTGTTGTCAGTGCAATACCTCTCTTTACTCTCTACTTTGCATCCTAGTCCACTTTATCCACAGCCTTTCATGACCATCTTTGTGGCTCTCCAAATGAAAGCTCTCTGAGTAGTTGGCCCCCTGGGACAGCCTTTCCCAGACTTATGGTTAAGGGAAATGGTCTCTTGCCCCCTCTATGGAGATAAGCGTAGAATGTACACCATATTGACAGATCTCTGCAGAGGAATCTTCTTTCCCGATCTTCACTTTTTTTAAATCCAGAGGTAGGAGATCACTCTGTTGTAGAACTTCTTTGATAGTCTCTTAGAATGCCATAACATGTAGCCAAATACCTCACTTATGATACAGGGGTACTCAGCATCTATTGTATTTCTCATAGATTTAGAGTCCCAGGAGAAACCAAGAAAAATGAATGACAGTGAAATTCTGTTACATTTGTTTTCATTTTTCTTTATGAAATCTTTTTCCACTTAAATGAATCGCCTGTATATTTTTATCTGGAAAGCTGTTTTCTTTTCCTATAAGGATTTAATTAATTGCATTTTATAGTTCTTCATGACATTGCTATTTAGTTTCACCAGGGACTTAATTTTAAAAGTGGGTATAAGCACATTTAGAAGTTATTACTAATTCTTTCAGCTCACTTAGAAGGATGCACTAAGAGAATAACTCATTACTATTTAGTGCATTTTATTCTAGAATATAGCTTTATGCTCTTCTGAAGAAGTGCTGAATTTGTGTAAGTAGTTGGCTTAAGCATCATTGAAAGGTAGTAATATAATTCTGTACTTAAATGTATTTAGAACTAAAACACTTATTACAGATGATTCTCTGTAATATGATTTCCTTATTTCTGTATAATTATAATACATACATATTACTGTAATAGAAAAAATGTTGCACAAATATTAAACTACTTATTTGTCTATAAGTAAATGCTATTTTTGTCTTAAGTCTTATTTTTATTACAAAGGGAAACCAAACTTGCTAGTTCCAAATGCAATCAGTAAGTTCCAATGTTTTCTTAGGTTTTTCTTTTTCTTTCTTTCCTTTTTTGGCATAAGGAATTCAAGATCATTGCTCTCCATTCTTCCCTTTCTCTTAAGGACGACCTACAACTTGAGGAGATGGAATGAGGGTTTAAAAATGCATAGGGAATTGAAAAGGGCAATGTTGGTAAGAAAGAAATAAAAATGCAATGCTTAGATGTTTCTTTAGGGGAGGACTCGCTGCCCGGTGGAAAGAGGCTGGCTAGATGACAGTCTTAAGTTTTAGCTTATTTTTGAGCCATAGTCTTACTATTTTGAAGGTGGGTCCTGCTAAGCAAGGCAATGGTGTTCTCCAAAGATATGCTCTTTTCTGGCTGCCAGCAGCCAATAACTAAGCTAAGTGGTAATGCAAGAACTTAGTCATTTGTACCCAATGTTGTGTTCTCTGTTGGGCTGATGGAGACTGTTGATCAGTCTTGCTCAGTCTTTTTGTATTTTTTTTTTTTGTGTGAGTAGAAAAATACATTTTATTTATTTATTTTTAATTTTTATTGATTTTGTGGGGTGACTTTGGTTAATGATATAATGCAGGCTTCACATGTACAGCTCTATAATACATCACTTACATATTGCATCATGTGTTCACAATTTCACTTATGAACCTAATGAATAAAGTAAACTAATAAACTATTATCAGAGACAGACTCAGGTACAGAGAAGAGACTGACAGTTGTCAGCTGGGAGGGAAGTATGGGGGCTGGGTGAAAAAGGTGAAGGGATTAAGCAAAAATAAAAAATAAAAACTAGACCTCTGCTCAGCCTTGCTCCTTTTTTTTACATGTTTTCTCCCAATAAATATTTGCACTCCCTACTACACACCAATGTCTGCTTCCCTGAGCAACCAAACATGACCCATGTGGTATATGTAAGGATGAGTTTCACTGCTGTTCCTCAGATATTGTTGTCCCTATGCTTGAGTTTGCTACTCTTGTTTTTCAGTATTATTCATCTGGTCTGTTCTTGGTTCCTTGGTCTCTTTCCAAACTTTGTTGTTCCTGAAGAAGCTTTAATCCGTTCTGAGGTCATGATCTCTAAGGAGCTACAGCTTTCAACTTGTTGTTAGGATCTGGAGGTCTCACAAAGTCCGTAGGCCAATTCCTTCTTCTTCTTTATTCCTCAGGGGAAGCATATGAGAATTTTATACATGGCAAATTCAAAGGAGAGATGACAACTTTTTTGTAAATATGAATTGATACAGTATATCCTATAGAATTAACTGCTATCCTTTGCTTTTACTATCATGAATAGAAATTCTCCATCTGTGCAAAAGTTCATTAGATGCTTTCTCTGGTTTCAAATTAAAAAAAAAGGAAGCAACAATCTCCTCAGTCCTGGGTCATTGTACCTTGGCTTCCTACTGTGTAATACTTGGGACCTGAACAAGAAGTGTTCCTGAGGTACTTACTAATCATAGTCCTTTGCTTCTCCTCTTCCATTTTCCCATTTTATGGCTATGTCATAATCCAAATCTCTTTATCTTTAATATTCAAAATCAATATTTAGTGAACACAAATAAAGAAGGAAAGACAGACAGACAGAAAGAAAGAGTCATACACTTTAAATAACTTTTAAAAAGTCCAGAATATGTTTTCTTAAAATATCTAAAATAACTATTTCAAATGTTTCAGCCTTTAATCTCACGTAGGGCAATGAATATTGAAAACTAACTTCTGCTGAGTATGGGATAATGGATACAATGGTGAGAGTGGAGTCGAGAAAACTTGGCTCAGATATTTCCTAAGATTCCTCTACTCTTTCCCCCAACAACAACAACAAAATCTTTGAGGAGTGCCTAATAGATGAATTTGCATACAAATAATTTTGTGTTGAGAATTATTTTGTAGAGTGTATTTGCTGCTGTTTGTGTTAACGACAGTTCTCTCAGCAGGCTCTCTCTTTGCCTTACTCATCCAAGAGGCTTGGATGAGAATATAAACTGCACACTGCATGAATGAGGATAATAAGTCTTGATGATTTAAAAATAACAGAAAAGGAAGCTGCCTTTTTTTAAAAACCAGGAATAAGTTTGGGCTGGGGAGGGGGTTGAGATGTAATGTTATGGGCATAAACTAAAGAATATAAAAAGGAAACTTGATTTCTCAGAACCTTTAAATAGAACTCCATAACTGAATAATTATTTCCCAATAATTTTTCTTAACTGTTAAATCCACATTTCTGCGTTGGTTTTAAAACAAACCTCTGTGGCAGTTAATGGTCAACTTACTCACCCCAGACCTTTTCAGTCTTAATGTTTTGGAAAAATGCTTATTCAATTAAATTTCTTTCTTTCTTTTTGTTTCCGTCCCGAGAGAACATTTGAGTTACTGAGTGTTTAAATATGATTTGGGCATCAGTCTGAAGAGTCATCTGTTTCTTCAATTCTGTCTCATTTCTAGTCTGACTTCAGCTAATGATGTAATATTTTACTTTTGTTATTTTATCTTTTCTTATCACATCTATGCTGATCTGGACATCCTATATTCAGAGCTGATCTTCATATGTAATGCTGATAACTAGAGGCTACAAAGAAATTATTGTTTTCTACAACATCAATACTATATTATTTTCTTTAGCCCCGGTTTATTTCCTAATTTTGCCAAAAAAACCCCAAAAACTGCTTTTATCAACTCAGCAAGAAAGACTCTATTTCTGAAAATCATGGTCCTAATTTTACTTTTATTAGTAGTCTGCTATATTACTTTTAATTTTGTTTATTTGTATGCATAAATATTTACATGTAGATTTTAAGCATTTGGAGGATGGTATAATTTATTAAACAAACTTGTGTTTTTAATTGATTTTAGAGAAAGAGAGAAAAATGTCATTTGTTGTTCTACTTATTTTGACCTGATTGGAGATTGAACCCACACCTTTGGAGTATCAGGACCATTCTCTAACCAACCTGGCCAAAGCCACACACTTTTTTTTTTTTTTTTTTTAGCATCCAAGTCTAGTCTGTATTAATAGAAGATTCATGTTACAAGATTTTATAATTACATTTAAATGAAGAAAAATTGTTTCAATTTATTTGAAAATACAGGGAATATTTATTTGCAAAGATACATGCACCCTTATGTTGCAGCATTATTCACAGTGGCCAAGACATGGAAACAACTGGTGTCCTTTGATGGATGATTAGATAAAGAAGATGTGGTACATTTATGTATGGCATATTGCTCAGCTATAAGAAAAGAGGAAGTACTGCCATTCGTGAAGACATGGATGGACCTTGAGAATATCACGGAACGTGAAATATCAATCAGAAAAAGTTAAAAATTCTATTATCTCACTCATACGTGGGATATGAAACTGAAAGTAACAAATGAACAAACAAGAAAATCAAAACCAAAAAAAGCCCTCATGGACACAGACATGGTGGTTGCCAGAGGGAAGAGGGGTTGAGGAACTAATAAAAGGTAAAAGGAACCAAATATATGGTTACAGAAGATAATTTGACCTTGGGTGGTGGACATACAAAGCAATATAAATATCATGTAGCATAGAATCATACACTTGAAGCATGCATAATCTTATTAAAATGTCACCCCAATGAATTTATTAATAAAAAACAAAGGGAGATCAACTTCCGATCCTTAGTAATTTCTCCATATGTAACATCAAAAAAAAACACGTTAACTTATTTCTTACAGTCAATGTGCAGCACCACACATCCAGCTTTCTAATATGCTGCTTAATTCCCTCATTGGAGACCAAACTTTCAACATAACCCAGATTAGAAAAAATAATAGATCTTTTTTGAATCCGGCTACATTTTTCTTTAAAAAATATTTTATTTATTTATTTTTAGAGAGAGGGCAAGGGAGGGGAAAAGAGAGGGAGAGAAACATCACTGTGTGGTTTCCTCTCACACACCCCCTACTGGGGACCTGGCCTGCAACCCTGGCATGTGCCCTGATTGGGAATGGAACTGGCTACCCTTTGGTTTGCAGGCCGGCACTCAATTCACTGAGCCACACAAGCCAGGCCTTTATCTTTCAAAATATTCTGGGTTCCTCAGATAAGCATCTTAGATCAAATTAATGTTGAAAATAAATTCTCAGTTAATTTAAATGTATTAAATGATTATTGTCAGTGGAAGAGTATCCAAACCTAGGGAAGTGAGGTCTCAAGAGATGGCTATAAATGCTTCCTTCAGAAAATAACTGTTTATGATTTATTTTATGCATTTGAGATTAGGGAGAGAATTTAAGGACAATTACATGAAGGCAGGAGAAAGCAAGACGGAAATTGGGTTATAGGATAGTTAAGACTATGTTCTGTCTTGCATGCTGTAGAAGAGGTCTAAAAGAGTGGTCAGGAATTAGAAGGAGGGGTCCACAAGAGGCATTTCAAAGAAGTGCTAACCTAACTGCACAGAAAAAGTCAACAGGGTTTGCTTAAGGCAAAGATAGCCTTTTTGTAAAGAAATTATATTCCTGGAAGCTGAGGACCCACCAGGACCTGTCCTGTTATGGATTTTTTAACAGATCACACTGTGACGTTACCATCCATAAAACCCCTTTTATCATTGGCATTCTCTTACATGAAACTTAAAGTTAGTTTAAATGCATTGTATATTTGTATTGAATCTATCAAACATAATCACTGTTGTATTAATAAAAAGTAGTATGAAACTACATGTATTAATATTCATTGCTGTTTGTGGGCAATATACAAATTACAATATTTGAAAGCATTTCTCTCACACAAAGACTAGAATGCATACTATAAGATTGCTTTGAGCCCTGGCTGGTCTAGCTCAGTGGATTGAGCGCGGGCCTGTGAACCAAAGGATCTCGGTTCGATTCCCAGTCAGGGCACATGCCTGGGTTGCAGGCCAGTTCCCAGTGGGGGACACATGAGAGGCAACCATACATTGATATTTCTCTCCCTCTCTCCTACCCTTCCCCTCTAAAGATAAATAAATAAAAAAAAATATTTAAAAAAAAAAAGATTGCTTTGAACAGAGAGGGCTCACTTTTCTATTCCAGAAACTTAACATTTAAATATGTTTAAATCAAATAATAAAATATATTTATTTGCATATATTTGAATATCTTACTACCTTAGCAAAGCTCATGTACATTTTTAAAAACAATATGATTCCTGAAATGAGAGCACACTTACCCTTCTCTTCTGTATTGCGGGTATTTGGGGAGGCCAGTGCTTTCACACTGGCATACTGTGCGACTTAAAGGAGAGAGGGAGCAGGGAAAGCAGTGGATTCGTAAACTTCAATAATGGGTAACGACAGGGCTAGATGGTAACGGTACATCATAGTCTTTCAGATTACACTGTGTAGTTTCTGTGTTAATAGACGTTTTAGGAGAGAGTAGTAGAGAAACAGGGAGAAAGTATACAGCTCTAGAGAAATCCTTCAATTTTTGTTTAGGATGATTTTTGTCCTGCTACTTCATCACTTTTTCTCAACAGAGTAAACTGTGGTCCATAGTAGGTACTATTACTACACTATAACTGCCAGCAAGACTGGTATGGATTTGCATTATGATTAGAAAGTCACTTTACTAAGTTTCTTTTTGATAATATTTTTATAAGAAAATAATTTACTAAGAACTTCATTAAGATATTTGACCTTTTATGTACTAATTAGGATTTATTTCAATTACATATTTGTTATTTAAAAGTAAAACCTAACACTTCAAATTTATATAATTAGGCAAATATTGGTAAAAGGATTGGCGTGTATCCCAGAATCTATTTTTTTAAACAGCATTAACAAGAACATACTATTAAACTTGGAGTATACACCAGAAGCTGAAATTTCAGTGAGGTAGCTTCAGGAGACTGCAAATAAGTTGTTCAGATTCTTCTAACTACTGAGTGGCAGACACAAAATTTTTACTGAGGTTTTTATAACTATAAAGCCAAGACTCTTTCTACAGTACACAACTGAATAATTAATATATTTTATATTTAAATAATATGGTATTAGAGACTATTTAAATATTATTTAAATTAAAATATGAATTAAAGAGTTATTTAAATATTCATGTACAATTTATGTGAAATATATACTGTCAGGAAGTAAAATTTAGAAATAGGGGTCACCTGTGTAAGTATAATATTGAAACTATAAGAATGAATGAGTTAACTGAGAGAGAGGAAATATCTAAACCCAAGTTTTAATATGTCATATGCACTAAGTAGGAAGATGAAATAGAGCCAGCAATAGGGTAGGTTTATAGAACTGAATACATAAAAAGTGTGAAGTCAGCAAGAACAAAAGGGGCACTTCTCTAGAGAAGAAAGTGGTGGTGGTAATAAGTGCAAAATGTTTCAGATAGGTTAGCAAATTGAAGATGGAGAGAATCTTCTTTTCAATTTTCCCCTTGGTTTCAAGTATAAAACTGTAGCTTGTAGAAGTGTAGACTAAGAAACTGTGAAAACATTCACATACATTCCTACAGGTCAGTGTTATGAAATCAGTTCTGTGTTTGTATAAGCAAGTTGAGAGCATGGCACCAGAACTGATAGGGATGTTTTGTTGATCTAGTCAACTGCTATGTTATCTTTAAGTAAATTTAGTCCATTTTTTTCCTTATGAAATACTCTAGCAAAGCAGATTTATTTATTTATTTATATTTTTTAAATAGATTTTATTGATTATGCTATTACAGTTGTCCCATTTCTCCCCCATCATTCCCCTCCACCCTACACACCCTCTGCCACCCACATTCTCCCCTTGAGTTCATGTCCATGGGTCATAAGTTCTTTAGCTTCTACATTTCCCATACTATTCTTGCCCTCCCCCTGTCTATTTTCTACCCACTATCTATGCTACTCATTCTCTGTACCTTTTCCCCCTCTCTCCTCTTCCCATGCCCCTGTTGCTAACCCTCCATATGATCTCCATTTCTGTGGTTCTGTTCCTGTTCTAGCTGTTTGCTTAGTTTGCTTTTGTTTTAGGTGTGGTTCTTAATAGCTGTGAGTTTGCTGTCTTTTCACTGTCATATTTTTATCCTCTTTTTCTTAGATAAGTCCCTTTAACATTTCATATAATAAGAGCTTGGTGATGATGAATTCCTTGAACTTGACCTTATCTGAGAAGCGCTTTATCTGTCCATCCATTCTAAATGACAGCTTTGCTGGATAGAGCAATTTTGGATGTAGGTCCCTGCTTTTCAAGATTTCAAATATTTCTTTCCAGCCCCTTCTTGCCTGCAAGGTCTCTTTTGAGAAATCAGCTGACAGTCTGATGGGAACTCCCTTGTAGGTGACTGTCCCCTTATCCCTTGCTGCTTCTAGAATTCTCTGCTTCATTTTAATCTTGGCTAATGTAATTACAATGTGCCTTGGTGTGTTCCTCCTTGGGTCCAACTTCTTTGGGACTCTCTGAGCTTCCTGGACATCCTGGTTGTCTATTTCCCTTGCCAGATTGGGGGAGTTCTCCTTTATTTGTTCAAATAAGTTTTCCACTTGTTGCTGTTCTTCTTCCCCTTCTGGGACCCCTATAATTCGGATGTTGGGACGTTTAACGATGTCCCAGAGGTTCCTAAGCCTCTCCTCAGTTTTTTGAATTCTTGTTTCTTCCTCGTTTTCTGTTTGGTTGTTAGTTTCTTCCTTCTGGTCCACTCCATTGATTTGAGTCCCAGTTTTCCTTCCATCTCTATCAGTTCCCCATGCATCTTCCTTCATTTCACGTATTGTAGCCTGCATTTTTTCATCTAATTTGTGAGCAAAACAAACCAATTCTGTGAGCATTTTGATGACCAGTGCTTTGAACTGTGCATCTGATAGGTTGGCTATCTCTTCACTGCTTAGAGGAATTGGCTCTGGGGCTTTGATTTGTTTTCCAGTTTGAGCCATTTTTGGTGTTTTGTTGTTGTTGTTGTTGTTGTTGTTGTTGTTGTTTTGTTTTGTTTTGGTTTGGTTTCAGTCTGGCTGCGGCTATTACATAGTGAGGGGTGGAGCCTTAGGTGTTCCTCAGGGCGGGGCAGCCCAGTCGCAGGGTTGTGATGCTATAGGTGGGGGTGGGGTCTGAGAGGGAACAATGGCGCCTGTTCTGCTCTCTCCTGGACTCTGGTCCCTTCCACCGCTTCCCCTCTGCCTGGACTGTCTGCGCATGCGAATGTGGGACCACCTGGTCAGCCAGCCACCTTGTGTGGCCTCACTGGGTCTGCGCAGTTGCCCTCCTGTGCCCGGGGACCGCCAGCCGCCGCCTGTGCACCTGGAAACTGCAAGCCGCTGCTGCTTGCATTCCAGGACCGCACCTCCACTTTCTCCTGCCGCGACTCCGCCCCCTTACTGGTCTGGATGAATGGTTGTTGGACTTCCGTACAGTTCAATTTTCTATAAGTTCCGGTTGTTTTCTTGTTTCTAAATATTTGTCGTTTTTAATTTTGGTTATTAGAGGAGGCACAGTGTGTCCGCCTACGCCTCCATCTTGGCCGGAAGTCAATTTAGTCCATTTTTTAGTTGTGGTCCCAGATAAGATACAGGTTAGGTATAAATTAGTTTAACAGATATTTATTGAGTGTCTACAAAATCTCAAATACTTCAGAGGATGTATTGGTGAATAAGACAAGAAGACTCTTGCTCTTGAGGAGCTGAAATTGTAGTGGAAGAAAATTTAATGCAGAAATAAATATGTAAACGAGACATTTGTATTTTGAAAAGTGCTATTTTAAAAATCAATTTAAAAAGATAGTGGAACAAAATAATCCATGAGTTATAAGTTAGGTAGCTTTTTTTCTGAGAAGTTACGACATGAAGGAGAGAATGAATGTGTCCAGATTCTTTGAAAGCAGACACCCAGATGGCATTACATTTTAAAGATTTTTTAAAGAAAATTTCTTGTGAAAGAGATTGGGATGAGCATGTGCATGTCTGGAAGAGCCATCGTGCTGCATCACAAGTGTGGTGTTAAGTCAGGGAGAGAGGGAGGGAAGGTGGAAGCTCTTATCTCCTTGTAGCCTAAGAAATGTTTGCAAAGGCCACATGGAGTCCGGGAACCAAAGTCAGCCATTAGAGGATTACTGTGCCTGCTGGGGAGCAGCCGATCTTGCACATCCCTTGGCCAAGAGCAACCTGTGGGAAGTGTAGGCCTTGCTACAAACCTAGAGATAAATTCCAGAGAACAGTGGCTGAGACCTATACCATTACATTGCCTGTGGTCAGGTACCAGAGGGGAATTCTCATGGCTGCCCTATAAACTACCCAGGGGTGAGATGTCCTGGATAGAGAATGCATGGCATTGAAGTGGGAAAGAGGATAACATACTAGCAAAATAAAGAAGGTCAGCAGGACCAAGTAGTAGTGAGCAAATAGAAGATTGTAATATGATGTGATGAGGTTGGAAAGTTAGACTAGATTCAAATCCATAGAACTTTCTAGACTGTGAAAAAAAGTTTTTATTTTTAAAGAAGAAATTGCAAATTTTTAATCTAGGGAGTGTCAGTATTCTATCAATATTAACAGATAGTTCTAGTTTTGGTGTAGAGAAGAATAGAATGTGAATCAATTCCCAACAGGGAGACTGAGGAGGATACTGCCTTGAGAGAAAGGTGGATCGCAGGAAAAATGGCCATGGCAGTGAAAAGAGTAGTTTTGTTAGAGGTACAGCTGCAAGACAAAGACTGTAAACTCTACTATTGTGTTAAGTATAGAGTTTTTAGGAAAGACAGCAATAAAGAAGGATGCCTGGCTTGAGGCTGGGGCTCTATAACTTACAGAAGAATCATGTATAAAATTTTGTATTGCTGTTGTTGTGTTAACTTTTTTCTTTTTTTCTGATTATACAACTCTGTTCGTTGCAGTAAACTTAGAAAAACAATAAGTGTAAAAAGAAATTGTTCATGTTCTGTGTATAGTGGCAGCTGTTTTACTATTTTTAATTTATTCCTGTGTATTTTGTGAATGTATTATATAGTTAAAATTATACAGTGAATTCAATGTTGTTTCTATATCTTTTTATGTAATATGAAGATATTTTGATTGATGCACAATATTCTAACATGTATGAAATAAATGGCATGACTGGCATGACCTTACCCTCATGCATAGACATTTAGGTTGTGTTAATATTTTTCTTTATATGAATATATATACACATATATATATTTGATAATTATAGCTTTGAATATCAAATTAATTTTGAAATAGGGATATACAACATATTCCCTTTCACATTTCTGTCAGAAGTGAATGAAAATACTCAAATCACACTCTCACCAGCATTGTATATTGCTGTTTTCTAATCCTTTTTTTTTTTTTAAGATTTTTATTTATTTATCTTTAGAGGGGAAGGGTAGGAGAGGGGGAGAGAGAGAGAAATATCAATGTACGGTTGCCTCTTGTGTGTCCCATGCTGGGAACTGGCCTGCAACCCAGGCATGTGCCCTGACTGGGAATCGTCTAATCCTTTTTAATCACATTAGAATCATCATGATGACACTGCCTTATAAAAATATCCTTAAGTCTAGAATTACATTCCTTTTATTGGCTTATTTTTGTTTTCCCTATTAATAATATACACATATTTTCTCAATAATGAATAAATGAAAGTCATCTAATATGGAATATACATATTTTAAGAAACATATTCTCTGATGCTGGTATATATTACCTCTTATGTTTATCTGTTTTACCTTCTGACAAGGATCTTACATGAGCTATTACCTCCGTAGTCTCTCTCTTTTTTTTTTTTTTAGTTTCTAATTTTTTAATTACAGTTGATATTCAATATTAGGTTTCAGGCATACAGGATAGTGGCTGCACATTTATATAATTCACAAAGTGATCCATCCAATAAGTCTTGCACCCAGTGACACCTCCATGGTATCCTTTGTACCATTTCTTTTATAACTCTAATAATTTCACTATTGAGAGCAGTTTGAAATCATTAATGCTGTATCCTGAAGCTATAACTTCATAGCCATAATATTCTCCCCAAAGCCCATCAAACATTGACACTTAATATGTAGAAGAATCACATTAAATCGATGACATTCTGCTGGCTAACCTTGGAATGGCTACTTTGCTGATTCACTTAACTGCAGTTCTTGCTGAACACACATGCACCAAATATGTAAGAATTCTACTTTAGAAGACAGAATCATATACTCTGTGTTTAGATTCAAAACAGTATCTATGCAATGTTATCAAACAATGGCTTCCACAATTAAATGGTTTAGTGAATTGAAGGCAGTTTTATCAATCTGAGCTTAATCTACCAACCAAATTCAGAAAAGCTTGCTTGTTTGACAAACAGCAGACACTAAACATTTCTATCCAATTAGGCCATCTTCCTTGGAAACATTTATTTAAATAAAAGAATGAACTACTGTTACAGCATAAACTTTTCTACTGCATGCAGACTTTATTCGCAAGGAGGGGGGAGGTGGTTGTCCATGTTATTGCCTCCTGAAATTTTTTTTACACTAAAAAAATATTAAAAATATCATGCATTGGTTATCAGCCTGTACTTTAACATGGCATTCTTTGATCAATAGAGAAGATACGTAATCCCATTTAACAAGTGAGAAGATTAAAGATCAAAGACATTCAGCACAACAAATTAGGAAAAGAGAAAATATTTGACTCTAGATCTAGAACCAATTTTTCTAAAGTAACTTTTAACAAAAAATAGTTTCTAAAACTTTACTCTTAGTAATAAAAATGTTTGTGTATGGACATGACAATATGTAGTAACAGAATTTTCCTGACATGATTTAAAGTATTAAAATGAAAAAGAAAAAGAAATGCTTCAGATTAATATGAAAAGACATGTAAAGGCTAGAAGAAATACTGTATAATTAAGAAAACCAAAGGATAATGAAAAATTCTCATAAAGTATAAATTTCTTATATTTAGGCAAGATATTGAAGTTTTCTTTTTGGACATATATTTAGAATATATATATAATTAATATACACATTATATATAAGTATTTTTATTTTTATTTTATTGTCCCAGGAAGAAATGGATGAGAACTAGATTTTAAGTTAAATATCCTAAATATAACATTATTGGGATAAATTTAAAGTTATGTTCTTTTATTGTTTTATATTTTATTTTATTGTTATTCAATTACAGTTGTCCCAATTTTTTCCCTATTACCTACTCCCGCCCCACTCAGGCCTGCCCCCACAGTCAATTCCCACCCTGTGGTTCATGTCCATGGGTCCTTTGTACATGTGCCTTGACTAGACCCTTCCTCTTCTCTCCTCCATTATCGCTCTTTCCCCTCCCCTCTGGTCACTTTCAGTTTGTTCTTTATTTCAATGTCTCTGGTTCTGTTTTGCTTTTTTGTTTGTTTTGTTCTTTCGGTTCCACTTATAAGTGAGATCATATGATACTTCTCTTTTGCCTCCTGTCTTATTTCACTTAACATAATGCTCTCCAGTTCCATCTATGCTGTTGCGAAGGGTAGAAGTTATGCTCTTTTAAGACTGTTCTTATTCATTCAGAACAATATGTGTGGTCATTGCTAAATAGTCCAAATAGAAAAGGATTCATTTTCATAGAGAATAATAAGAATTTTTGATGTTTTTGGAAATTGCTGAGAGTGGAATCATGAAAATATATCATATAAAAATATATTAATAATCGCTTAATATAATTGCTTTATATTAATTAATTGCTAAATTAATATATATTAATATATTAATTGCTTAACATCAGGTCTGCTTAAAATATGAAAATAAAGGAATTTTGGAATGCCTTGAATGTTTTGTCTGTATTATAAAATAAGTAGAAAAAATAAAGCAAATGCCCATGTACCAAGTAGTCAGCTTAAGAAATATAACAAATGTTTCTGCAAAATCTTCTTTCTTTGTGGCTTGTATTTTATTTTTTATTGTTCTTGCAGTTATAGTTGTTCCCACTTTTTCTCCCTTTCTCTATCTCCACCCAACCCCACCTTTTCCCTTCCATCAGTCAATCTCCCTCATTGTCTATGTCCATGGGTCACACAACATTTAAAAAATTATATTTTAATGTATTTAAAGAAACTTCTATTTACTTTAAAATATTCTTATTCAATCTTTTCTAAAATACTTATAATCTATTTTCACTTTTCTATGATCCATTAGAAATTTACTTTAGAGTATAATGTTAAATTATATTTTTCATATAAGTACACACTTTCCAAGTAACATTAATTAAACCAACCATACTTTTCTGACAGAATTCAGAAGCCATTTTTCTCCATAAAGATCCCCTCTTTTTTTTTTACTCTCCATTTTCACTGGTTGATTTAATATCTTTATGCAAGTCTTGATTAATAGTGTCTTGATTAATTTGGAATTGTAATAACTTTTTATTTTTGCAGGAAAAATCTTTCCTTGTGCCATTATGCTCTCTAAAATGACTTGACTAGTCTTGATTGTTTGGTCTGCATATGTTCTGGGGATAATTAACTTTGAAATTTATAAAACAAACATGAAACATCGCGAACACCTTGAGTAATCCCAGAAAGGCAAAGTAAACTTAACATTAAATTCATCTATGTCAAGGGTGTCAAACTCATTTTCACCGGGGGCCACATCAGATTTGCGGTTGCCTTTGAAGGGACAAACTAATTTTAGGACTATATAAATGTAACTACTCCTTAACTATTAAGGAGTTGAAATTATATCTGGCCCTTTGAAGGCAACCACGAGGCTGATGTGACCCCCAGTGAAAATGAGTCTGATACCCCTGATTTATGAGATTCACATTTTGAAGTGAAAAAAATTGCCTATTTTTATCCTATTTTCTCTTTTCTTTAGATTTTTAAGATTTTCTTTCCTATAACACATGTGGCACTTTACATAAATTATAAATTCTTTAGTTATGATGATAATGTCTACCAGTTTCTGTTGATTATAATTTTTATATTTTAATTTACCTAAAAAGTATTTTTTTCATGTTCCTGGAGTTCCTTTGCTTTAATCATAATACTTTTCTTCTTTGAAGATTTAGAAATTGCATTCAAGTGTTCTGATATAATTAAAGCTACTTTGCTTCATTTCAAGGTCATTGATAAAATTATTAGATAAATACAGTCCTGAACTTTAAACCTACATTCTTTTAATAAAAATTTCTTTTCTAGTTTGACCACCTGATTTTTGTATTTGAGCAATTTAAATTCTCAGAGCCTCCATATTCTCTGCAAAATGGAGTTAGCAATACTAATAATAACAATAAAATGGCGGAAAATGGCATAATGCCTTCAATACTGTAAATATGAGGAAACTATTGGTTAAATAATATCACAATAATTATGTCAAGCATTTTGGTAGCTCAACAGTCAAGATTCTTCCAATGTTCTGAAACTGTTTTGTGAATTAATTTTACTTCTATAAAACCTTATTTGTTAGAACAAAACTGCATAATGTCATACTTAAACACTTAATTGACCTAAGCTCTCTGGGTTCAAATATCGACTCTGCAACCTAATATCTGCATAACCTTGGAATAATACTTAACATCTTTGTGCCTCAGCTTTCTTATATGTGAAGTGATGCTGATAAAGTTGATAGAAGAATTAACATAAACATTAAGAGCAATGCCTGCAATGTAATGTGTTGCACTGTTTTTAAAAGCCATATATTAATAGCTCCCTTTTACAGATGAGAAAGCTAAGGTACAGAGACTCTAAATAAATTGCTCATAATCATCACCACTATTATGTTGAATATATTGCATTCTTTTCCTGTACCTTAACACTGCCCATGTACACACATGCCTTACAAAGGGAAGAGCCTAACTTTTGTAGATATCATTTAGAGTTTACAAAATACATGCAACCATACAGTTAATAAATTATGGATCCCTGATGGCAGAACTAGCAAATCATGGAAGAATGTCACACAAATGTCATTTTGTCAGTGAGCAAAAATAATTTTGTGTTATCTCAATAAATAGAACAAAAAACAGCATGTCAAATAATTCATTTTAAATTACTTCTAAATATTTGACAAATCTATTCAAAAGAAGTACCTTGAGATGTAAACATTTTAACCACACCCTATTTATTCGGATATGCTCTGGCGTCACTCCTCTGATGAGCCACTTAAAGAAGGTTATTGAAAACAAAGGTTTCTTGGCAAGGTGGAGCTAGGATTTGAAAAATGTACACTGGAATTTGAAAGTAAAATATTTATGATACGCAATTTCTTTCAAAAAGAAACAAGACAAGAGTATGTGAGGTATTCACAAGTAAGTATGGAAAAAGGACCCATATGTGAAAACCAGGTATATCTAACAGAGAGTGGACACACTCTTTTCTCTTGCATGTAGGAGAAATGGATTTAGATCAGCAAGCATTAAATTTTAGAATGAAATGGAGGACAGGAAAAAATAAGGGAGTTCACTTCTATTCATTCATTTTTTTTGTTTTGTTTTGTAAATAATATATTTCTTTGTTGGTAAGTCATGAAGAAATTAAAATAAATGCTTTAGAAAGACATTGCAATTATCTTAGAATACAAAAGTATGTAAGTTAATGTAGCTATGCTTATTGTACAGTCTCCATTAAAAAAGAATATCATTAATATTAGAATAATATTCTGACTCACTTCACATCAGGAGCCATTTAATACTTGTCTTTAGTTTTCTCAAAGCTCTTGCTTTCACAGAGCAAACAAGGTTTAAGAGCAAACCTAAAGGACAGCTTAATCTTACAGTCATTTCCCCTTATGCTGCAGGCTTCCATTTTAGCTTTATTCATTACAGTCCTGAAGCGCCTGCTTTCTAAATGTGTAGGTTAGAAAAAGTACCTTGGAGCTCACCTGCTCGAGATTAATAATATCACTCCAAGAAGATTAGAGTTATTACTCTTCCTGACCTGATCCAAATGGTACAAATGGGATTTTAAGGATGATGTCTGTTCAGAGATCCAACAGAGTAATGAGGTGCAGGGGATAGCTACCCTAAGGAATCGGGAAAGATAGACTGTCGGGGTTGTACAGATGATAAACCATTAGCTTTAGCTATTACCCAAAGAAAAGATTATGGCTATAAATAAATTCATTCAGGCCTTTTATACAATAGACAGGCAACCAATGGACAGACAGGCCAGGAATATAACTATTACTTAAAAAGAAAACCTTAGGCTAAGTTCTTATTTCAGTAGCGGAATTGTAGGTAAAACCAGATGGAAAAGGAGGGTGTGCATGTATTTGTGTGTATGAGAGAAAAGGGAGAGAAAGACAGAGACTGATTTAACAAGACTTTATGAATATCAGTTTAGATCTTTTAAAAAAATTCATTTCTCAAAAAGTATCTATTCTAGACCTACTTTTAGGCTATTGTGATTCTGACTATGAAGGCTAGGTTTTTCCATTTGTCCAGTCAAACTAGTTTGTGATTGACTAAAAGAAGCAATAAAAATGCATAAACTATTCAATTCAGAGAGCAACTGCTGAAATTATACACACATGTCCATGCAGGCATGCATGCATGCATGCATACTTTTTTCAGGAGACTGTGTATTCACATGCAATGTATTTAATAATACTGTTGATGACCCTGGCTCAGTGGATTGAGTGCTGGCCTGTGAACCAAAGGGTCTCAGATTCAATTCCCAGTCAGGGCACATGCCTGGGTTGCAGGCCAGGTCCCCAGTAGGGGGTGCACCGGAGACAACCACACATTGATAGTTCCCTCTCTTTCTCCCTCCCTTCCCCTCTTTCTAAAAATAAATAAATAAAATCTTTTAAAAATAATACCATTGATAATATTTACACATGTCATATATTTGTCATGTATCTGACCTGGGGGATTGGGAAACCCTGCCCTAAAATATATCGATTTCCCCATATTTGCTCTCACAGCCCCATCTCCTTTGCAAAAATTACCATACTTGCCCTCTTCAAGCTGGATTTTATAAAACACTTAAGAGTATACTATAGCCCTGGCTAGCATGGCTCAGTGGATTGAGTGCCCATCTGCAAACCATAGGATCCCTGGTTGGATTCCGAGTCAGGGCACTTGCCTGGGTTGCGGGCCAGGTCCCCAGCGGGAGATGCCTGAGAGGCACCTACACATTGATGTTTCTCTCCCTCTCTTTTCCCCTCCCTTCCTTTCTCTCTAAAAATAAATAAAAATCTATTTTAAAAAAGAGTATACTATAAAGAGAATCTCCTAGCATATTATAGATCTTGATTATTTACTGATTCATTGTATCTCTGTCCCAATAAAGTTTAAATCCATGATATTGTAACTCCAGAACCTAGTACACTAGTACACTGTAACTTAGTATGTGATTGATATATACTTATAAAATGAATCAATGAATTATTAAATATAGAATTGATAATTTGGCAAACATAAAGAATTGGTTATTAAGATAATAAAGGAGAGGCTTTTTAGATTGATTGAGTGGTTGAGTGATGATGTCATCAATAAAAAATGAGGACACACAAAGGAAAGGTAACTATTAAGAAGAGAGCGAATGAGAATACTGTTTGATATAATGACTTTAAGGTGTCTGTGAGATGCTGTATAGAGTGATTCTCAATAGGCTTTGAGAAAGAAACAGCTCCGGCTATGCATTAACAATACGTGGAAGCCATTAAGTGCATGTGAACAACAGCAGAGAGTAATGAAAGCTCAAATAGATAAAAACTATGGTTAACGTTCTGCAAACACTCACTGTTTCAGGGGTAAGCAAGGAAAACTGAACAGGAGTAGAATGCAAGATATTAGTTTCTAAAAATATAATCCAGAATTCTTTGCTTTATTTGTACATAGTTTCTTAATCTTAATGTGTAGTTGTCATCCATTGTAATATCCACAAATGCTATAGGTATTTTTTATTTCTCCATGTATTGACACGAAAAAGTAATGTAGGTGAATTACGAAGGGGACTATGAATATTGTTGCTGGCTAATTAAGTAGTCTAAATCTGTTCCTTCTGTCCTAGCATTTCAATTTTTATTATCTTGGTTTTGATAAATATTTAAATATTTCCTTTAAAAGACATCAGGCTACAATTATAACTATAAATAAAAAGAATGGAAGTGTGAGGTTTTTTACTTTAAAACTATGAAAAGATATGCAAAGTATTGTCTAAGAGTGTGTTAAGGCATTTTCTACAATTGATCTCAATTTTGTAGAATTAAATAAAAACATGGATTGGAAAAGTGTCACTGCATACAGTTGAAAATGTATCTGTCAACTACTTAGTACTTTGTAAAATCTTGATTTAATGATTCAGGATGTGGAGCTAGTAATTAAGTGAATGTGACAAAAACAAAAATGAACTAAGCAAACAACTAGAACAGGAATAGATTCACAGAAATAGAGATCATATGGAAGGTTATCAGGGGGGAAGAGGAGCGGGGAAAATGGGGAAAAAGGTACAGGGATTCAGAAGCATAAATGGTAGGTACAAAGTAGATAGGGAGAGGTTTAGAATAGTATGGCAAATGGAGAAGCCAAAGAACTTATATATAGGGACCATGAACATGAATTAAGTTGGGGGAATGCTGGTGGGAGTGGGTGTGCAGGGCAGAGGGGGATATAAGGAAGGGGAAAATAAGGCAACTGTAATAGCACAATCAGTAAAATATATTTTAAAAAATCAGGTTCAGATTAGGTGTCCAGTCATATTCCCTCACCATCTGTAGATTTGTGAAGCTAACAAAACAAGTTATCTACTCACAATCCTCTTAACACATAACGGGGACACAAGCATAGATAAGAATTAAATATATTCAAGTTCAAAATGGAGTAAACGCTAGGTAAAAGAACTCACTACTCCAAAGTCATTTTGAAATTCAGACAGGCAAACCCCATTAAGTTTCCTCCCTGGCTCTCATTTTTACCCTCTTGCCTCTAAAATCAATATTCTGGGCTCTTGGTCTATCCAGTTAGGCATTTTCCCTTTACTTGAAAGCTGGCTCATGTTCGTAGCTGAGTAGTCTTATCACACTGCTTTCTCTTAGTAGAAGTTTGGGGTATCCCACGGCCTTCTTTCTTTTCATAACCATGTTGTTCCATCCTTTTGATCTAAACTGGCCAAGTTTCTGCTAATATAAAATTCTCAAGAAACTTGTCAATGCTGCTTGGATTTAACAGGAGATCACTCCATTAGGAAAAAGCTCCACCACAGATCTTTCTAAAAGAAACCCTTCTCTCTTTTAAGCTTTTGCTGGAATGAGTGAGAGGCAATACATGTATTCTTAAAATGTTGAAAGAGCCCCTGATTTGTCAGAAAGGATCTGTGAGTCCCACCTTTCTCATCTTCAAAGAGAAGAGCCTTTCATGTCGCTGAGTACCCTGATCTATTGATCATTCTGATGTGGTAACAAAACATCTTATACCCACACCCTCAGCATTTTTTTTTCTTGTTACACTTTCTGAGGCAATCTCTTAATTTTAGGGTCTTTTGTCATCTGGAGAGGCCGGGAATTTCTCAAATCATTAAGTTCTGGTTCATTTTTCATTAATACTTCTTTGCTCAGTTTAGCTTTCCCTCTCACATTTTTACTGACAGCAGCATTTTGAAAATCTGAGTGGGATTTTCATACATAAACCGTATGTATGGCTTACAAATTCTGCTTTCCATGCACCTCACTACTCAGTGTTGTTACGCATTTGGAAACCATGCCACAAGGATCCCATTTTCCACCATGGGCAATTGCATTGCTCTCACATCCGTCAGAGCCCACACTGGAGAGCACTTCAGGAAACACATTGTTCCTGCAGTAGTTTTGGGGTCATCCAGGCTTGCACTATTATATTTCTCCACATTGTCCCAGCATTGTCCCATTACCCTATCCCACTGCCACTGCTATATTTTTAGGTATTTATTGCTGCAGCAACCTTATTATTTCAGTATAGATAAATATCTCATGTGTAGGCTTCCTTCCTGAAGAGCAAGCATTCCACTGAGAATTTCTTAATGGAAAGATGAACAAAGAATTGGTGGCATTGTTTGCCTACCACTACACTTATCAAAATTTTACAGTTTTATGAAGAGTGAGTAGGCTGCCTAAGAAAAGCTAATTTCAAGTGATTTTAAAAACCATGTTATATCTTAACTTATTTCAATCACGTTTGAAACATGGATGCAGAGAAAAACTAACCTTAGTGTACTGTCTGTGGGGATGCAGACTGGTATAACCACTATGGAAAACGGTATGGAGTTTCCTCCAAAAAATTAAAAATGGAACTGCCTTTTGACCTAGCAGTTCCACTTCTGGGAATGTATCTGAAGATTCCCAAAACACCAATTAAAAAAAATATAGGCACCCTTATGTTCATAGCAGCGTTATTTACAATAGCCAAGATCTGGGTACAGCCCAAGTAGCCATTACTGGATGAGTGGATAAAAAAGCTGTGGTACATTTACACAATGTAATATTACTTGCCCATGAAAGAGAAGGACATCTTATCTTTTGTGACAGCATGGATGGACCTAGAGATTATTATGTTAAATGAAATAAGCCAGTCAGAACAAGACCAATACCATATGATCTCACTTACATGTGGAATCTAATGAATGGAATAAACTGATGAAAAAATAAACTGATGAACAAAATAAATTCATAAACAAAGTGGAAACAGAGGCCTGGACACATGTAAAAGAATGACATTTGTCCATGGGAAGTAAAGAAGGGGTGACTATATGAAAGAAGGTGAAAAAAAATCAACCAAAGAACATACATGCATAATTCATAGACACAGAAACAGTGTGGTCATGGGGGCTGGAAGGTGGGGGTTAGAGGGAGTAGGCAGAGGGGGGAAAATAGGGACATCTATAATAGTGTCAATAATAAAAATAAAGGAAAAATGAAAAAAGAAGATAAATATAATAAAAAATTACCTCTTTATTAAAGCAGGCTGAATGGTACATTTTTGGCAATTTGTTACTAAATTATTGCAGTTAATATGAATTAAATTATATATTTTATTTTATTTTTTATTGTTATTCTATTACAATTGTCCCAATTTTCCCCCTGTGGCCCTCTTCCACCTAGCCCAGCCTCTACTCCCACAGTCAGTCCCCACACTGTTCCCCATGCCCATGGATCATTCGTACATGTTCTTTGACAAGTTCCTTCTTCTTTCCATCATCATCTTCCTCCCCTCTCCCCACTGGTCACTGTCAGTCTGTTCCATGTTTTCTTGTCTCTGGTTCTATCTTGCTTGTTAGTTTGTTTTGTTCATTAGATTCCTCTTATAAGTGAGATCATATGGTATTTTTCTTTTACCAACTGGCTTATTTCATTTAGCATAAGATTCTCCAATTCAATCCATGAAGTTGCAAAAGGCAGGAGTTCCTTTTTATTTTGTGCCATGTAGTATTCCGTTGTGTAAATGTACCACTGTTTTTTGATCCACTCATCTGTTGATGGGCACTTAGGTTTCTTCCAATACTTGGCTATAGTAAATAAGGTTGCTATGAACATAGGGTGCATAAGTTCTTTTGAATTGGTGTTTAAGGATTTCTTAGATTTGTGTGTAATTAATTTAGATTAGATTTTCTTCAATTATTTAAAGCTAGTGAATATTTGATTTTGTTCATGTCCATTTGCTGTTTCTCATTGAAATTTAGGGCAAGATCTCAAAATAATCTTAAAAGTAATTTATTTATTTAGAATTTGTATTCAAAGTGAGTGAACTAGAAAAAAGAAACAATAATTTAAGGATCTCACAGAGATCATGGAAGAAAGTAGAATAAATGATATCCAAAGAAAAACATGAGGAAATGTCATATTACTTAACCTTTTTGCTTTCAGTAAAAAGGAACTAAAAGATTTGATTTTTGTTCAAATGACAGTTTAATGGCATTTCATTTTCCAGGCAAAAGTGAGTTCAGAAATGAGGCCTGAAATCAAGCATCTATGAAAGTTCAATGGGAGCCTAATTCAAGAACTGAAAAGATAAAATCCTTCACATTCTCCAGTGGTGGCTATTGAGAGAGTTACTTTAATTCTTGGAGATTTAAAAATTTTGAAGAAGCGGTATTTTGAAAGTGACCTCAGCTGAAAATCAGGTGTGTCTTGTATGTGTAGATTTGTTACTTTAAGAGTTAAAAACAATTAAATTGACCAATATAATTGAAAAACATTATATTTAAAGAGTTTTAATGGGTTTAAGTAGCTTTTCTCTGTCTTGTTAAATTGTAATTAGGTATAAGATGTCACAAAATAACTAAATAATTGTCTTTTAAAATATCAAGTAATTTTACTGTTTAATTTTATATTTATTGGATTTATTGGGGTGACATTGATTAAAAAATTATATAGGTTGTAGGCATACAGTTCTGTATATTATATTGTGTGCTCACCACCCCAAGTCAACCCTCCTTCCATCAATGTTAATGCCCCCTTCACCCTCTTCTAACTCCCCTCACTGCCTTTTTCCTCTGGTAATCACCATACTGTTGGCATCTATGATATTTTTTCTGGGTAAAAAATGTGAAGGGATTAAGCAAAAAATCAGGTCTTTTTTAAAACTTCATAAATAGAAAAAGAAAGGTAGAGGGAAATAGTAATTTGTTATGAATCTCAAGTAGATTCACAAAAAAGGAGAATAAATCATATCTAACAGAAATGGGAAATATCATAAATGTATATATTATAATTAAACTACTACATATGTTCTAATTAAAGTACATCTTTATTTATATAATAAAATTTTATACATCACATGTATATATACATTCTAAGGTATATTAGTATTAACTTTATTAAAATGTAACAAATTATGCAATATAAGTTTATATGTAATTATTTCAATTATGTAAAATTTCTATATAATTATTCATACATGTTTTATTTATATATTTTGGGTATATGAATTATTATATAAAATATGATGTTTTGCATGACAATATAGTATATTTATAGATTTTCTTTCATATATTGTCCTGTGTGAACATAAGTAAATTTTAATATATTTTTCAACATTGGTTAAAACTATGTTGGCATATAAATGCAGCTTATTCTGTTTATTACCACTGGTATATTTTAAACTCTATTTAACCATCTGAAATTACTTAAAGTTTCATTTTCTGTATCTAATTACTACTACCCTGGCTAGAATATAAGACATTTCAGTATGTGTCAGAAATTGTCTATGGATAAATAAATTATAAATATGTTTTTCTTTTATAGTGAAATAATATTAAATAAATATCAATATTGAAATAAATATTAATAATGAATCTGCTGTTATAAAATAAATATTAATAGTGTATCTACTAATAACCAAAACTATGCTATTTACAATAATTAAGCTAATGACAATGAAATATATAATTCCTACATGTTTTGGAAACAAGTTTTAATAGGCAATGCAGATATTAAATAAGTATATATAATTAAATATTTAAAGTAATAATTGTGCTGCATATTAACAGAGTCCTATACTAGTATATGAGAAAAGGGCCATTTCAAGACAAAAATTTCAGTGAAAAAAATTTCAAGAGTTATTGTAGGTAAACTTTGAATTAATTAATAGTTCACTCAGAATTAACTATAAAAGAGGAAGAATAATCTAGAAGAAGAAATGGCTTCTAGAAAGGATTCAAAACAAAATGTAGCTCAGTCATTAAAGGTTACCAGAGAGAAAGAGCCAGAAGAGGGAGGTACTAAAGGGTCAGTTACATGGTGACAGAAGGAGATATGTCTGTGGGTGGTAAACACAATGATTGCATACAGATACTCAATATATACAGATGATGTAGACAGTTGTATACTTGAAACCCATCTAATTGTATTAACCATGTCATCCAAATAAATTTAATAATTTTTAAATCCAAATAAAATATGGCACAGTCATTAAAAGGGCAAGGACAAAGTGATCAGAAAGAAGAAAGTGAGAATGGCCATTATAAACAAATCAACAAACAAGTGTTGGAGAGGATGTGGCTAAAAGGGAACCTTAGTGCACTGTTGGTGGGAATGCAGAATGGTGCAGCCACTGTGGAAAACAGTATGAAATTTCCTTAGAAAACTAAAAATGGAACTGCCTTTTGACCCAGCAATTCCACTGCTGGGATTATACCCTAAGAATTCTGCAACACCAATTCAAGAGAACCTATGCATACCAATGTTCATAGCAGCACAATTTACAATAGCCAGGTGCTGGAAGAAACCTGAGTGCCCATCAGGAAATGAATGCATCAAAAAACTACAGTACATCTACACAATGGAATTCTACGCAGCAGAGAGAAAGAAGGAACTCCTGCCCTTCACAACAACATGGTTGGAACTAAAGAACATTGTGGTAAGTGAAATAAGCCAGGTGGTGAAAGACAAATACCATATGATCTCAACTATAAGTGAAACCTAATCAACAAAGCAAACAAGCAAGCAAAATACAACCAGAGACACTGAAATAAAGAACAAACTGACAGTGACCAGAAGGGAGGAACGAGGGGGATAATAGGGGATAAGAGGGGAAAGGCCATCAAGGAACATGTATAAAGGAAGGACACATGGACAAAGCCAAAGGGGGTAGGTTCAAGGGTGGGAGGTGTGGCTGGATGGAGTGGGGAGCCATGGTGGGGTGAAAATGGAGACAATTGCACTTGAACAACAATTAAAACAAAGAAGAAAGTAAAGGAGATATGGTATGATGTGAATGTTACAAAGTTGGGTCCTTATGTCTAAGTTATGAGGTTTGGATTTAGATGAAGAACAATGAACAGTATTAAAGATTCTTTTGATAAAGAAAGAGCCTTTTGATGGAATATTGGTGTAGAAGAGAGTTAGTGGAGATGTAATGAAATCAATATTTATTTAGAAGTCAAACCTTTTAAACATTGTGGTTTGTTAGATATGGAAGTTTGGGAGGGAGGTTTTATAAAAAAAACTTACAGATGTCAGCTCTGTGCAGTTGGGTTATGTCATAATCCATTGAGATGCATAAAATTAGAAGTTTTGTTATCATTTTTACTTGTTTTTTTTAAATATTTTTCCCTTTAGTTAGGGCATGGTGATGCATTCAGGTTTTAACATTGTTAGTTAAAAATTGGTATGAAGTATCAACATACATATGTCAAGTAGGCAGCTACTTAGAACATCTGGTATTCAGATTAAATCATGAACTGTATTCTTGGGATGATGACTTTTAAATGGCAATCATTATGACATCATGTCCAGTGACAGTACTAAGTGAAAAGTAGATAAGACAAAAGTGTGAACATAAGAAAATGCAACATTTAACAATAGTTATATGTGTGTGTATACATGTATATATGTGTGTGTTATCAATAATCCAGGAAATTAAAAAAAAATCTCATTTACATGTGATTTTTTGCAAGAGTTATGTTAATTTCACCAACTTTAAAAAAATATTGTTAATAATTTCTTCCCTCAGTGCCTCCTTTTTGCTATATTTGCTGTTTTTATAGACTATTAAAGAATAATGTAAGCATGATGGTGTCATTCTCTAAGGAGATACTGGGAAATAGAGGCATATGGAAACCAGATAACTGAATTTGGAAATGAAAGAACACAATTTTATGAAACAGAGAGATTAGAGGCAAGTAAAAGAATAAAAACTGAGGCAAGATGGTTTCAGATAAGCAGTCGATTTCTGCCCCTTCCGTGACATTTATAAGGTTGTTACAGTACTTTGTCTGTGTATGCTGGAGTAGACTAAATAGATAGTGTTTATAATCAGCTAGTTGCATCTTGAAACTGAGAAGGGAATGCTCCACAGTCCCTATAGAGATATATTGGGTAAGCTAGTCTCTACAAGACTAAGACAAAATAACAGAACTAAAGCAGACCTTGAAATATTTCCCTGTGAGTTTTTAAAGAATTAAGCAATGCAGAAAATGTCCAAAAATTTCAGGAGGCAGATACTAAAGTGAATATTCTTAAAGATTTATATTACCATGCAAGAAAAATAATAACTCTATATTTGTGTATAATTGTGTGTGTATATATATGTACACATATAAATACATACATACCATTTATATGTATATATCTATGCATATATGCTTCTGTCAAAAGTTATTTATATAAAAATATTTTGCATATATTAGCAAAATAAGATTGCCTAGAAAGTCTCATGTTCTGTATTGGTTCTACAATACATGGTAAAATACATGGTATATATTATTTTCTTTTAACTCTACCTCTTAGTCTAAATTTATGACAAAAGTGCTACATCAGTACTTTAGATATTATTAGAAGCAATAAACATAGGAGATTAAGTGTAACCTATGAAACAATAATTTATAACATGAATTACCTGGGAAAAATGTATTTCCTATCACAGGACTAAGAAACATATGTGGAAATTAAACAAATTTCTACAGTAGGTTGTTTATTAGAAAAAAAGTAAAATGCACGTACTTTATAGTGTTAAAAGTCATTAAAATATTAGCAGGGATTTCTGTTTTCAACTTCAACTGATAAACAGATATAAGTAGTCATCTCTCCTAGCCTTACTAATAGAAAACACTAGGTAGACTGAAAAAAATCTGCAACTTTTCTTGGACACACAAAGAATGAACACACATGGTAAAGCCATACAAATTTGGAAGAGACAGGGGCATTCACAAATGTGCTTATATGGAACAAAAGCTACTTGAGACATACTGTAGGAAGACTTAATTGACATTTTGATGTATTGGTAGATGGTGACTGTGCACTAACATGAAAGTTTAAAAATCCTGGAGTACACTTTTAAGGAAACCCCATAACTATTACGAGATTTACTACCAGGTACTTATGTAACAAAAGCCTACATTCCATGGGAGAATTTTCACAAGTCTTATCACAGCTAGTACAAAATAACCTCTCCTTCCAGGCTCTTCCATCTTTTGTGTCTCATGTAGGGGGAAATATTATAGTCAAAACGGATCAGGACTCGAGAGACATATATTGACAATGATACAGCAAGCTTAGAAAGTAAAAGGTTGGTGGGGGCTGGTGCTGAGGGAAGCTACACCACAGGAGAAATATCTCTGAAGGTTAAAGACTCAAAAAAAAAGCAGACAACATGTAAGAACATATAGGAAATTCACACAGAAAGGTTGTAACTCTAAGAAAAAAAAATAAAAGAAAATGCTAGAAATAGAAACACTGTAACAAAAATGAAGGATAACTTTGATGGGCTCATCAGACAGGACACAGCTAAGAATCAATGAGCTTGAAGGTATGTCAATGGAAACTTTACAAACTGAAATGCAAAGGGATTTTTAAGAGGCCCGGAATATCCAACTGCAGGACCATTTCAAAAGGTATAACATACATAATTGGAACACCAGAACTAAAAGAAATAAAATAGAGGAAATATTTTAAGTCGTTATTACAGAGAATTTTCCAAAATTAACGACAGACACCAAACCACAGATGCAGAAAATTCAAGCAACAGTAAAGTAGAACATACCAAAATACCTGGACCAAGGCATGTCATAATTAACTGCAGAACATACACAGCAAATAGAAAATTTTGAAACAAGTCAGATAATAGTGAAGAAGGGGAACAACCATAATTATAGGGAAACGAGTAAGAATTACATTGAAATTCTCATCATAAAGCTTGCAAAACAAGAAGAGAGTGGAGAAAATATTGAAATAATAAAACCCTTCTTCTGGAATTTCGTAACCAGCGAAAGTATACTTTAAAAGTAAAGGAGAAATAAAGATGTTCTCAGGCAGACAAAAATGAAGGGAATTCTTTGCCAGTGGATTTGCCCTGCAGGAAATGTTAGGAGGTCTGGCAGGAGGCAACTTGCATCTACAAAAGGAAACTAACAGTGTAACAGACAGAATCAATGAAGGCAAAATGGAGTCTTTCCTTTGCCTTATTTATTATTGATCAAAAGATCTTTATTTAGTGCATAAAAGTAACAATGTATTGGATCATCACATCTTTTTAAAAAGTAGAATGAATGACAGAAGTATCAAGAGGCAAGGGGGAGAAATTGGGAATCCTCTTTGATAAGGGACTTGTAGTAAACACAAAACAGTACAGAGTTCATTGGAAATGACTTAGATTAGTACAAATAAATATTGTAAACAATGAGTTATTCACTAAAAATGAATAGAAATGATAAAGTGAATGGAAGATAAAGTGAAGTAATATATATTGCTCGATCTAAGTCTGGGAAGGCACTAACACATAAAAACAAACAAAAAATGGAGCAAATTGGAAAGATGGTAGCTAAGAATCCACACATCACAACTCATTTTAAATGTGAATGGTCTGAGCACACCATTTGAAAAACAGATTTTGGGAGTGTGAGGGAAATTTTAAAACAGGCCAAACTATACATATTACACAAGAGACCACTTTAAATTAAAAACACATACACATATACAAAGATTAAAATAGAGAAAAATATACCTATTTTTAAATCTATAGTATTAATTTGTTGAGGTTGTGTCCATGTTTATAAAATATATTGCTGTATGCTTCTAATGCCTTTTTCTGTTTAGGTATGCGGGTAATGCTGGCCTAATATTAATAGTAATCCCTCCAAAAAGCAGGAATAGCTAAATTAATTTCAAACATAGCAGTCTTCAGAAAATGAAAATTATTAGCAAAAAAGAGAGGCATCACATAGTGATAAAGAGCTAAATTCATTAAGAAAACATAACAATGGTAAACATATTTGGACCTAAAACAGATTATCAAACTACATGAGGTAATAAGGTAATGAAAAGAGAAGTGTATAAATCAATAATTTTAATTGGAATCTTTAACACTCTTCCATCAATAATTGACAAGTCAAGCAGGCAGAAATCAGTAAGGAGATAGATAACCTAAACAGCATTGTTAACCTATTGATCAAATGTACATTTATATAATAATCTATCTGATAGCAGAGGCGTACACATTTTTCCCTAGCATATGAAACATCACTAATGTAGGCCACATTCTGGGACATTAAACACATTTAAAAAATAGATGTCATAAAATTATGTTCTCTGAACAAGATGAAATTAAACTTGGAATACATATAGAAATATAACTGAAACATGTCCCAATATATTTTTTTAATATTTTATTTATTTTTACTTTTTTAGATTATTTATTTATCTTTAGATGGGAAGGGTAGGAGAGAGGGAGAGAGAGAGAAATATCAATGTACGGTTGCCTCTCGTGTGTCCCCTGCTGGGAACTTGCCTGCAACCCAGGTATGTGCCCTGACTGGGAATCGAACCTCGATCCTCTGGTTCGCAGGCCCGCGCTCAATCCACTGAGCTACACCAGCCAGGGCCCAATATTTTGGAATTAAAGAACTTGCTTCTAAATAACACAAGGGTTAAAGGGTGAATCTCATGAGATTTAAATTATATATTAAACTAAGTTATTATGAAAATACAACTTATTGCAATTCGGAGGATGCAGCCAAACGAGTGCTTAGAGAGAATGTTATAGCGTTAAGTGAGTACATTAGAAAAGAAGAATTTCTAAAATCAACAACTTAAATTAGTCCTTAGGAAACTAGAGAAAGATGGGCAATTTAACCCTTAAGTAAGAGGAAGAAAGAAAGCAATTAGGCCAGAAAATAATAAAATTTAAAACAGGAAAACAATTGACAATAACCAAATGCTAATTCTTTGAAAACTGCAAAAAATTTATAAATCGCTAGCCAAGCTAATCAAAATGAGAGAGAAAAAGAGAACAATAACATGTGATTGACTTGCATCTACCCCCAAAACTTGAGACTATGTACTCACATATATACATGCACCCCTATGTACATTGTGGCATTATCCATGGTGGTCATGACATGAAGACAACCAAAGTTTCCTTCGACAGAGGACTGGCTAGAGATGATGTGGTACATGATATGTACAACGGAATATTATTCAGCCATAAGAAAAGATGAAATACTGCCATTTGCAACAACATGGATGGACCCTGAGAATATTAAGCTAAGTGAAATAAGTCAGCCAGAAAAAGCTAAGAACCATATGATGCCACTCATATGTGGGACATAAAGCTGACACTCATGGACAGAGCAGTGTGGTGGTTGCCAGAGGGAAGGGGTTGGGGTATAGTGGGAGAAGGAGGGAGTCTAGTATATGGTGACAGAACATGGTTTGACTTTGGGTGACGAGTACACAGTGCAATACACAGATCCTATATCATGGAAACATACACTTGAAACCTACATGATCCTCATAACCAATGTCACCCCAATATATATATATTAATATATATATATTAATATATAAATATATATAAATAATAATATAAATATATATATAATAAATATATATATTTAAAAGAGCCCAGGCTCAGTCGGACAGAGCATCGTCCTGATACACCAAGGTTGCGTATTCAATCCTCAGTCAGGGCACAATACAACAATCAACTGATGAACACATACATATACAGACAACAAGTTGATGTCTCACTCTCTCTCACCCTTCCTCTCTCTCCCTAAAAATCAATAAATAGAAAATTAAAAAATAAAATAAAAAGAGTGATTATTACTACTCATTCATGGATATTAAAAATATAGGGGAATAATACAAACAATTCTGTGCCCACAAATTGGATAATTTAGAAAGAGATATACCGTATTCTTTTAAAAAACATAAATAGGACCCAAATCCTTAAGGAACACAGAGTCAGAACTCATACAAATACTCATAGAAAATGAGATCAAGTTTGTGGGTATCAGAAGTAGGCCAGCAGAAGTTGTTCAGGAATTGGATGAATGTAATCAAAGTTACAAATTTCTAATTATAAGCCAAATAAATACTGGGGATGTAATGTACAACTTGGTGACAGAAGTTCATACTGCAGCTTGATACATTTGAGAGTTGCCAAGAGTAGATCCTAAAAGTTCTCCACTAAAGGAAAATTTTCTCTTTCTTTGTACCTGTATGATATGATGGACAGGAAGTAGACTGACTGTGCTAGTCACCTTGCAATCACCACCATGTTAAGTCAAGTTATTTTACTGCATACCTTAAGCTGATACAGTGTTGGACATCAGTATACCTCAATAAAATGGAAAAAAGAAGAAAAAAACTCAAACGAAGATATTCACTACTTGAGTAGCCCATTTTTTTCCATTTTAGCATATTTCTAAGACATTTTTTGTATTGTATTTTTGACGTTGCCTTTTAGTCCCCGTATGTCCGTCCCCCTACCCCCAGAATCACCACACTGTTGTCCATGTCCATGAGTCCTTTTTCCTTTTTGCTCAATCCCCTCACTCCCTAACCTCTGCTCCCCGTTAGCTGTCATCCTGCTCTCCATATATGAGTCTGTCCCCATTTTCCTTGTTATTCAGTTTGTTCATTAGATTCTATATATGAGTGAAATCATGTGGTATTTGTCTTTCTCTAACTTATTTCACTTAGCATACTGTTCTCCAGGTCCAGCCATACTGTTGCAAAGGGTACATTTTTCTTTTTTATGGCTAAGTAGTATTCCATTGTATAAATGCTCAATAGTTGTTTTATTCACTCATCTATTGATGGACATTTGGGCTGCTTCCATATCTTGGCTATTGTAAATAACGCTGCGATGAACATAGGGGTGTTTATGTTCTTTTGAATTAGTGTTTTGGGTTCTAAATAGCCCATTATAAAAAAAATGTACTTAAAAACACCCCCAAAAACCTCTAGGCTAAGATAGTTTCATTGGTGAATTCTACCAAATATATTATAGAAGAAATAATACAAACTCTCCACAATGTCCTGCAGAATAAAAAGCAGAGTGTACCTTATCTCATTCTATGATACCAGCATTATCCCAATACATAAACACTTAACATATATCACGCACATAAGCACAAAATCCTCAATAAAATAATGAAAATTAAATCAAAATTGTAAAAAGTATTAAGCACTATAATCAAGTGAGATTTGTTCCAGGAATATAAGCCTGGTTTAACATTTTAAAATCAATGTAATCTACCATATCAATAGCCTAATGATAAAAGATATGATATTAATTGTGCAGAAAAAATATTTTTGACTTTTTAATATTCTCTTTTATCCTCAAAAATAAATGAGGGAAAATATAATAATTCCTTCAAGAACCAATGGTTTATCTTATATTGTTACATTTGGATCATGATTAGATTAGCTTCAGATTGTTACCATTAAGCATCACTCCAAGAGTGGATATAAGACAGGTGACTGTTGTCTGTCCAACACTATAACAGTTTACATAGCTGAGAATTCAGATCTAAATTAGACTTTTCTCTCTCAGCAGAATCTACTACTTTCCTGTGACAAACAGGGTAAGTAGATGTGGGGGCGGCTCTACCCGCAGGGCCCCTCCCACCCCCCACCTCCCACGCCCACCACAGATGAGAATAAGTCTATGGAGACCTGATCTGCTTCAGGAGGAGAGGTAGCGGATCTCTCCAAGGAGAAGAGCCAAGAATCTCTTTCTCAATTGGCTTTTATCGGGCCGTTTTGCATAGGAATACAGGCTCATTAATCATTATCAGGCAGTAAGGATCAAACAATAGATAATGTACAAAGAACTCTGGGGGCCTATTTTGAGTCAGGGTCAGATAGCTAAAGAGCAATAAAACTTTGAGGAACTAACTTACTTCTTGCTTGGACCCTTATTTAATTGAGAGCATTCTAAACAAAGCAGGTTTCACAGGATTTTGCATGTTCTTTCTTAGGCCTGATTGCCCTAGGGAACCCACCCTTTCCAGCACAGTGCTACACCCACCACTGGCATTGTTTCAGGCTTAAGGCATTGTCTCAGGCTTAAATCAGGCAGGGTAAGAAAGGCAGCCAAGAGATTACAAGACTTCTTGCAGACAGAATGAGGACTCAGGCTACGTCAGGATAGCCCAGGGGCCAGGGTCCATCACCCCCTTTTGCTGTAGCCCCCCAAGTCCTTCCTTGGGGCCTCCACTGATCATGCCTCTCTTAGGTCATTCCCCCTTGGGAAATCTTACCAGTCATTGGCTAACCAATCAAGCACTGGGGACCAGTTATGGATGAAGTAAAAGGAGCAGAAGCAACGCCCCTGCCAGGGAGATAAGCCTTGTCTCCTTAGTGGTTACGGTCTGAAGGTTGCTCACTCACCCTTAGCCATGGGGGATAGGGGGTTACAGTTTCTGAAACCAGGCAGGGCGGTTCCCAGTAGGTAGAGTTGTCAGATAGCCAGCAATCAATATAGTGGACATAATATTCATGGGAACAAGATAGGATGCAAAGCTTGCTTTTTGTATATTCTGCAATGCAAATGATACAGACTTTTAATGTATCATTTCCAACAAAATACCTTACAGCCACATTGTCTGTCTGCTTTCCTGAATCCTATACAATGGTTATGATTATCAACTAAGAGCAAAAAACTGATCAAAGGAAAGCCAAGAGTCACTTTTATGAAATATTACTGAGATCATAGATCTGTCTCTTATGCTTTCTGAGGATAAGTGTGGTAATACTCTTTCAAATCTGCCTTCGAAAAACAATGTGCTAATTTCTGAATTTCCACCACTGTAGCTGGAATTCAACATTGGACTAGAACTGGAACTAGACATATAATTAGAGTTTGAACTATAAGCCAATGTGGAATATGAACAGAAATCACAGCTAGAATATGAATTGGAACCAGAGATCCTACTACCATGAGAACTACCATATTTTGCCATGTATAATGTGCATTCACATTTTTGCCCAAATTTTCAGGAAAAAAATTGTGTTTAATTCAATTACTTATTTATTTATCTTTAGAAACAAAACTGATTATTGTATTCCAGGGTATTATTTTGCATAAAAGTATTATTATTGCTTTCTAGAGTACACTTTTAACACATAAGCATAAATAAAAGAATTAAAAACATTCATATAGATACAAAATTAGTACTACCCACATATAATGCTTATCCTTATATTTCACTAAAAAGTTTGGCAAAAAAAGTGTGCATTATACATGGCAAAATACGGTCTTTCTTCAGTTGGGTGACTCTGCTCTTTCCATGTTTTGACTTGGAGTTGAGAGACTAGCCTCTAAATCACTGTCATTGTCCATAAGTTTACTTAAATATGTCATTTTCTATCTTAACATGCTTAGAATTGCACCAGATGTTGTATTATTTAAACCAGTATTTTAAATTCTATAAATGGGTTTTCCAATGCTACTGACACAAGCTCTCATCTGCCTGTTCATGAAGTGAAAACGTATGCCTAAGTTCTCCTTAATCACTCTCTGAAGTGACAATTATTTGGTGTCTCGGATGTTATTTGAGTTCTACTAGTTGCTGTCTCTCTTGGAATATGCTGTATGATGAATTTGTAGTGATTCAGAATTGAAGGATATGGTTGGATTTATCTGTCTCAATCCACAAGATTCACCATCAGTAGTTATTTGTGGAGAAAATTCCCTCTGAATGGCATTCCATGTTTTGGAGGGTGCAAAAAGACCCCTATTTTGAAGTTCAAGTCCAGTTATTTGCTGACTCAGTGTTTCTTGGTACTGACTTCTAAAAAAAAAAAAAAACAAAAAACAAAAAACCCTTTCTTAGTCTCATTTACCAAAGGCTGCTCCAAAGTTGGAGATGGTACACTGTGATGAAATCTTTGTAAAAGTTCACTCAGTGATTGCAGAGATGACCTACTTTTAGTTCTTTCTCTGGTTCTGCCATGATCTGGGCTTCTGCTTCTTACCCTTTGCTGACTTCTTGTAGGTGGGACTTCCACTAATGCACCAGTTTTACTTGATCCTGACCTAGATGATCTTATAAATCTTGATTCAGATAGTGGATTTTCCACATGACTTTGGCCATTTTCTACAAGTTCCCCCCTTGAAATCTTGTACATGGTGGGTATTCATTCTCTGCATTTGGACTCCCAGTATTAAGGTTAAAATTTATTCCTGAATGAATCTGAATCACTGTGTGGATTAACCTGGCTCACTCCACTCCAAGGTTGGTGTTCTCTTTGCCCCCCTGTCACATTTTCATTTTGTTCAAAAGAGGTAAGCCAGTTTATTAAAGCATTGCTGATCCACACATTATCTGAAGACTCTCTATCACCTGCATGATCAGCTGAATTTTCCAGTGGGTTTTCTTTAATTCGTTAGTTGAAGTCTTCTCCACATCTCTTCTGTACTTTCACTTGGGTTGCCTAGCAAATTGTTATCCCCAATAAGCTTGTAATCTTTTTCACTTAAGTTATTTACAAATCCATAGAAATCTTCTTCCTAAAGCAATCATTTCAGCTGACTTTTGTGCTGGACTGCAGATTTGGCTCCTTTATTGCCAGAATCTGAGTTTTCCATCTTGATACACGAGTGGAAAACTATCTGACTCTTACAAAATGGTGTTGAAATAAAAACAAACAATTTCTGCTTCAGTGTCAGTATAGGACTCATTCAGATCCACCTCCACTTATGTTTCCTTCCTCTCTCCCACCTCCGCAGTTTTGCAGCTTCTGGTGAGGCAACTATTGAGACTTGCCTTTATATCAAGCTTGCTAGTCATTGTTGCCTAGGCAACCATTATCTTTCCCTGGGTATCAAATAGGGACAGCAATCAGGTTAGGTTTCATTTCTTTCAAAACAGCAAAAATTGAGGAGGGCCTATTATGTACCAAACATAGTCTTTCATCTCCTCTTTTAGCCCACATGAGCGTATTCTCAGGCTTTCAGGAGACTTTTTCAGGCTCTGATAAATGCTCTAGTCATTTGCATGTTAACTTACAGAACTCAAATGCAGCTAGTTACATTAATACAGCATCTTCAAAATGCCAGGCCAAAGTCATTCAAGTTAAATTCAACAATTCTCATTTCCAGGTGCCTAGGGACATTGTCTTTTCTCTGTGTAATTCCTTAAGTCATAGACACTCATTAAAACTCACAATTTTTGATAACTCACCAGGGCCATAGTTGAATCTGTTTGATTGAGTCCTCTACCTTTCAACTCTTAATTGATTAGTCTTGTATTATATGATCCCTGAAAGTATCATTTTAAAATTAAATTAATTAATTAAAAAGTTGTCAGTTTTTCTTTCACCTGGGGCATCCCTTAAAGAATTCCCCACAAATATGCCCAGTTTCATTTTGTTTCCCTATCTCATGAATGTTATAAATATTAATTAAAACAAAACTAGCCAGAACATCACAGGCACTTTTTAAACAGATCCATAATAGTTATTTTTGCTACCATCATGAGTCCTGACTTTGCTGATTCTGTTCAATATAAATACGTTAGTGTAGCCAGGATGGTTTGGTAAAACTAATGCTCATTTGCAATCCTATCTGAAGGGGGCCTCTATGAGTTTCTGGACACACTCATATTACCAGTCCCACTTACCCCTTGCTTGGAATTCCTTCATTAAAGTTGTTTATGAAAAAAAAAAAAAAAAGATTTGGTTGCTGAATTTAAGACATTATTCAATGTGACTTATTTAACAATCAATTCATCCAACATAAACTGAGTCAGTTACTGCCTTAGCCAATGGAGCTATGTTAACTGTTGTGGTGCTCTGTGCTCCCAAGTAATGCAGACTCCAGGGGAGGAAAACACCACATAGAGACTCTCAAAATACAATATATCATATATTGTAAGTTATATATATATATATATATATATATATATATATATATATATATATATATGTAGTATCGTGTAAGTGCGAGAACAATGTGGTGATTATTTAATGAAAGTTGGGGAATGTTTCACAGAGCTATTACATTTAAATCTGAACCTTTAAATATAGTATGAGTTCGTACAGTTGGAAAGTGGCAATTGGCAGTGTTGGCAAAGAGAGAATATGTCAGAGAGAAGGAATGGACTTAAAAGACCTCGGCTTATTTGGGCAACTGTGGCCACATTTTTGCAGTTGGAGTGAAATTGTTGTGAAATTAATTCCAGAAGGAATAAGTAATATGGAGTATAAATTGAGTTTTGATTTTTTTCCTGTAAGAAATAGGACATTGGTTAAGTTGTTGTGTTATATTTTTAGAAGAAACTATGAATTTTGTTTTTGCCTGCTTAGCATCCACCTAACATACTTATGATAACAGAACTCTGATCTTTCTGAGGGGAAACCTATTTAGCAATCTTAGCCCAGTCAGTTTCGGTTTAACAGAATTCACTCTCGTGGCTAAAGGAAAGGACACGCGACGCAACCATGTCCAATGGGCGTATCTCGGACTGCGGGTTATGGTCATTGTAAGGATGGGCACATGACCAAAAGTGCACTAACTCAAACTCAAGAGTTAAGTTTGAGACATTAGCTGAAACTACCGAAAATATGAAGTTTTTTTCCACTGCGGTTACTAGGCTGGTGGGATGTAAACCTAAAGATGCTCGGAGCTATCTTGTGTTCATGAGAATGTTTTTAAAAATCTACACTAAGAGGAAGAGGAAAACAAGGACAGATAAAAATCCAGATACGTGAGAAAAATATTTGAGAAATATGTGAAGCTACTAATGATAACTCATGGCAAACAAGAAATTTCCTCAAATAAATAAATAAATAAAAACTGTAATAAAACTTACATTTAAAGCTATATTTAATGAGAAGAGACTGTATACTTTCTAATATTACCAAACAGGCAAGGGTACACTATCTCACCATTCCTTCAGTATCAAAATATCCTATATAGAGCAATAATACCAGGGTAAATGTTATTTATAATAATTAAACTAGAAAAATATAACTGTTTTTATTTAGAGATATAATTGCCTATGTAGAAAACTCCAAAAAAATACAAGAACCAAATAAAACAAAAATCTCCTATAATTAATAATCATAATTGCAAAGTCACAGGATACAAGGTTAATATTCAAAATTAAGTGGCTTTACTATATGCCAACAAGAAACATTTGAATTTTAAATTTAAAAGTTAATTTAAAATATCATGAAAAAATCAAATACCTATTTATAAATCTAAATATATATAGGATATGTATATGGAAACTACAAAAAAAAGAAGAAAAACTGAGAAAAGATCAGAATAAATGATAAAATTTTTTATGGATTAGAAGACTCGCTTTTGTCAAATGTCAATTCATCCCAGCTTTGTCTATAGGTTGAAGGCAATCCCAGTCAAAATTTTAGCAAATATTTTATAGATATTCCAAACCTATTCTAATGTTATATGGGAAGGAAAATGTCTGCTAGAGCCAACACAACAATGAAGAAAAAAGATGACATGGGAGGATTCTCACCATCCCATTTCAATTTTTATTGTAAAGCTGTAGCAATAAAGATAGAACATTATCATAAAAATAATAGACACATGGAAAAATAAAACTGAATATAGAACCCATAAATATACCCACAAATATTTAGTACATTCATTTTAAACAAAAATGTAAAGAAAATTCAGTGGAGAAAAGATAATCTTTTCGATAAATGATGCTGAAACAATTGGACATCCCAAGCTCTGACTGGGATAATAAATGACAATAGAAACCAAAGCTTTTCTCTCTAAGGCCATTTTTGAACCTGCCATGAGCCCTTTCCTTCTCTTTCCAGGAAGCCTCATTCCGTAAGTAACAAGTCTTTGCAGGTCCTTGCTGCGTGTGCAGCACCATAAGTCTCAAAATTTGAACTAGATTTTGAATGAGCTGATCACACCCCAATGGGACAGCAAAAAACATAAGACGACCAGGATCACTAGTATATTCTTTTAAAAAAATATTTTATTTATGTATTTATTTATTCATTTTTAGAGAGAAGGTAAAGAAGGGAGAGAGAGGGAGAGAAATATCCAATGTGTGAGAGTTACATAGTCCAGCTGCTTCTTCCACACCTCCAACCTACACCTAGCCTGCAACCCAAGCATGTGCCCTGACTGGGAACCAAACCAGCAGTCCTTCAGTCCACAGATGGGTACTCAGTCCTCTGAGCCACACCAGCCAGGGCATTATTATATTCTTTTGCCAAAGATACCATTTTGAAATGCATTCCAGTACATTTCAAGTATCATGAGAAAGACATTCCAATTCCATTCTCACTAATAATAATTTAAGCACATAATAATCTATGGAAAAGAGGTATACATATTATTACTGATTACTGGTTACTGGTTACATATTATCATTGGTTACTGAATTTATTATAACAACTTTGCAGAAGTTAATCTGAGTCCAAAGCAGAAGATGATCAAATTCATTTGAAAAGTAGGAAAAAGATTATTGATTGTCTGTAAATTTCTTAGAAATCAATTTCAAATTTGGAGCTGTCAATAATTACAATACTCTATATTCATAAAGGGTGATTGCATGCATTTTATTCAGGTCTCACAATGATCATTATAATGTAGGAAGAGAAGATTGAATATAATATAAGCAGAGAAGATTGAATTGCTACTATTTTACAAAAAATATGGATTTTCATTGTTATTTTTTATAAATAGCTATAATATAACTTCAGAACAAGAACTCAGGTATTGTCTAATCTTTGCATTTGAATTTATTTTTTAAAATTTTATTAAGTTTCTTAGTGGTGACATTAAATAATAAGACTACATGTTTCAAGTGTACAATTCTACAACACATAACCTGTATATTGCACTGTGTGCTCACTAACCGAAGTCAAGTCTTTAACCATCACTATTTTTTGCATTACTTATATAAACTTATGAGTATAGTTCTCTAAACTGACACAATGAACAATTTAAGCAAATGTATAAGTGAAAATAACATGTAAGGCAAGAGGGATGAGACTTGAGAAAGTGGCCACAATACCTTCAAATGCATTTATGGTCATATATTTTTTAAATTATTTTATCGTTGTTCAATTACAGTTGTCTGCATTTTTCCCTCATCACTCCCCCCAACCCTAGCCAATCCCACCTCCTTCCCTTGCTTCCACCCTCTCCCTTGGTTTTGACTATGTGTCTTTTATAGTACTTCCTGAAAACCCTTCTCTCATTATCTCCTTCCCCCTCCCCTCTGGTTACTGTCAGATTGTTCTTAATTTCAATGTCTCTGGTTATATTTTGCTTGCTTTTTTCTTTTGTTATGTTCCAGCTAAAGGTGAGATCATATGGTATTTCTCCCTCACCGCCTGGCTTATTTAGTCAGATGTTTTAATTTACTTTGAGAAGTATTTAAACATACTTAGAAGTTTGAAAGTTTTTAGGGGCATTAAAGATAGATAACATATTTGAGGGAGATATTTTCTGGGTAAACTAAAGAAAAAAGTGTAGAAGGAAGATTGTTAATGAATCCTCTATCTCTGGATCAAAGTAAAAGGGTTAGTAAGAAGATTGACAACAGATTCTCTGTCTATGAAACAAAGACCATGTTAGTAGTAATGGAAAAGAACACACATAGAAATTATGGGTGTGATTAAGATTTTGAGAAGTGACATGAAGTTAGAAATTGCAGATAACTCAAAGTTAGAAGTTGATAATAGTGGATGTAGCCTTCCTTATTTGGAAGCTATAGTCCACTAATAACTCTGATGTATAAACAAATAGAAATACTAACATAGTGTCAATAACTGTATATTATCCAGAATAAATAAATTAATAGATACTAGTTTTTCTTTAATTCTCCAAGTCCTAAAATTCATAATGTCTAGGGAATATAAAGGTCATTACACTTTCTGATTGTGCATCTTATTTAATTGGTCAAAAAATAAATATTTGCTTTAAGTTTAAAGATATATTATTTTCTAGATAATGGGAAAACTAGAAGTTCCTGCATGCAAAATATCATTCTTGTCCATAAGGTGAAAAATACTTATTTTCCTATTATAAACAATAGAAAAAACCCTTCAAAATAATACCTATGTCAAAAATAGTAAAAAATGCACTAAAGCAGTATGAGAGAGCTTGTATCAAGTTCGACAAAAGCTTTACTTTTCTGACTGATAACGAATGCTCAACATAAGATGCAATTCGTGTGTGTTCCAGTAACAGACAGCACAAGGACTCCTGAGAATTGGTGTTCCGTGTTCTATCGGATCAGGATGTATCATTAGAGGATGTTTTATAGCTTATTTTACTAAAGTATTAAAGTTCTAAACTTTTGATA
Organism: Glossophaga mutica; assembly: GCA_039655065.1. NCBI lineage: Eukaryota > Metazoa > Chordata > Mammalia > Chiroptera > Phyllostomidae > Glossophaga > Glossophaga mutica. The sequence goes on from CM077312.1 coordinate 32,943,712, forward strand.
TTTTGGAATTCATACACTTCTGAAACACTCGCACTTAAACAAAGGCATTTGGAGAGGAGTAGTTTAATCATTCCCAGTCCAATAAATTCCAGAGACACAAATATTACTGCTAGTACCTGTGGGAGAATCTTTTTACCTTTAAAACACAACAGTTTTACTTCTCCCTATTGTTATTAAGCCCTAAGTAAAAGATCCAAAGGTCTTGGGGGGAAAAGGCAGATTGCCAAAATCTATATGTTTATGACTATTCTACAGTGAATTGGGAAAGGAGAAAAATCCTTTTTTTATAGAAAAATGAAAAATTTAAAAATGTTTACTTTTTCTGAAGAATAGAACATTGCTATTTTATTGTGTTACTTCTCTGATAGGTTTTTTTAATGTTTATTTATTTTATTGTTTTTCAAGTACAGTTGTCTCCGTGTTCACCCCACCATGACTCCCCACCCCACCCATCTCCAACTCCCACTCTTGAACCTGCCCTCTTGGCTTTGTCCATGTGTCCTTTACACATGTTCCTTGATGGCCCTTCCCCTATTTTCCCCCAGTATCTGTCTCCCTCTTCCCTCTGGTTACTGTCAGTTTATTCTTTATTTCAATATCTCTACTTATATTTTGCTTGCTTGTTTGTTTTGTTAAGTTCTACTTATAGGTGAGATCATATGGTATTTGTCTTTCACCTCCTGCTTATTTCACTTAGCAAAGTGCTCTCCAGTTCCAACCATGCTGTTGCAAAGGGTAGGAGAGGAGAAAAATCTTATTTCTAAGTAGCAAGTGATATATTGGGAAAGAGACAGTAAAAATTTTGTGATTAAATCAAGAAAAGAATGACCAGGGCATGAAAATGACTCTGGGTATTTTCATCAGCAAAGCTCTATGTCTCACAGATTCTTAGCCCTTAACTCCTCTCTACATTCATATCAAAACACCAGGAATTCTTGCGACTTTGAGGAAATCAACCTATAGCAGAAGTAAATGGCAAGTAAGGAGAAAAGAAGAGAATATGTTTTCCTGATTACAATGTTGAACATGATGTATTTTTTCAGAAATATTATAGTTAAACTTCTGTAAAAAATATGAAGTCAGGCATACTATAGTCTCCCAGAGTAGTTTAGCACTTCTTCGTGACTGAGCTAGATATTTAATATTTATGAGATCCAGTTGTCTCATTTTAGGCACGCTCTCCATCAAATCACCATGAGGGTCAAGTGAAGTAACTGATCTGATGTGTTAATCACAGATACTGCTGTGTATGGAGCACTTAATATATTGAATATTGATATTAACTTCAGTTCTTCAGACCACTTGGAATTGTTTGTACACTTACTACCATTTAACAGACTTGAACTTTTAGAATGTGTCTAATTTGTTGTTGCAGTAGTGTTTACATTTATATAATGTAATAGTATTTTCTCCAAAACTTTATTTTTAGAGCAATTTTAGGTTTACAACAAAATTGAGAGGAAAGGATAAAGGTTTCACACATACCTTCTGTTCCACACATGCCTAACCTCTCTCATTTTCAATATCACTCATCAAAATAGTGCTTTTTTTTTTTTTTTACCCAGAACGAAACTACACTGACACATTATAATCACCCAAAGTCCACAGTGTACATTAAAGTTCAATATTGGTGTTTTACACTCGTCTTTAAACAAATTTATAATGACATATATACATTTCTATAATATCATAGATTGTTTTCACTGCCCTAAAAGTCTTCTATCCTATGCCCACTCCTCCTCCAAACCCCATCCCTCACTCTGGCAACCACTAGTATTTTTATTTTTTCATATTTTTTCTTTTACCAGATGTCATATATTTTGGGGTCATACAATACATAGCCTCTTCAGATTGGCTTCTTTCACTTAGTAATATGAATCTCATGTTTTTCCATGTTTTTTTAATGGCTTGGAAGCTCATTTCTGTTTAGTGCTTTAGAATATTCCATTGTTTGGAACAATCAGAGTTTAATTATTCACATACTGAGTGGCATCGTGGTTGCTTCCAAGTTTTGCAGTTACAAATAAAGCTACTATAAATATCAACGTGCAGATTTTGAGGTGGACATAATTGTTCAGCTGCTTTAAATATATACCCATGATCGTGATTGCTAAATCATATGGTAAGACTATGTTTAGTTTTGTAAGAAACTGCCCAACTGTTTTCTATAGCAGCTGTACTATTTGTCTTCATAATAGGGTTTTCAGAGTTGTGGAAGGAAAAAATAATAATAATTCATGTTAATTGCCAAGATGATCTATTTAGTATATCACACTTATTTTGTACTAGCATGTCATGTTTGATAGGTCTGGTCAGTTACCATATCCCCATTTGATCACATATTATGGGAGGCACCTGTAATGCAGAATGCAGTGATTGCTTCTGACTGTTCAGCAGGTTTTTGCACAGTATCCTTTGGTAATCTTGGTTAATAACTAGGTTTGTTAATATTACTCTTCTCAAATCTGTAACCCCTTCAGAGACAAGTGATAAATGTAATTATTAGAAGCCCTTTTCAAAGAAATGTTGTCTTTTTTGTGTGTGTTCACTACACTGAAACACAGAGACAGATATTTTAATAGTGTCTTGTGTCCAGGCAATCGTTTTATGTGCCTTCATCATGGTGGACTCTGGGCTGCCCACATTCAGGGGCTGTTTGTCATTTTTCATTCATCCATGTGGTGAGCCTAACTGCCATCCCCGTTGGATCTTATTTCCAGATAAAGTTGATAAAACTGTGTAGTGTTTCACTTTACATTATGCCATAATCTGGTCATATATCATGTAGTGGTCCTGACTGTGCTTTGCGGGATGAAGGGCAAAGATGCCTGGGACACCAGTCTGTGCGTGTATGGCAAAGCTAATGCTTAATGGGTCTAAGATAATTTATGACTGCTTTCTGCTATTGCTAATGGTTCTGTATTTGACTTATGCACTTCTGCTGAGATGTACTTGTTTTGAAACAAACATCACTAACTATACTAATGACATACAAAACTTCCTTCCTCCCTCTAAGGAATGCAAATATTAGATTGGTAAATCACTTATAAAGAGAAAACTTAGATTTAAAATTTAAAAAATGTGAACTTAATTTCCGTTTTTTTTAAAAATTCCCAATTATTATCTAAAGGTAGTAGATGATTCATTTTACTTCCTTGAGTTTCTTATTTTGTAAAACTGGGATATGTGGAGGAATCACAACATATGTGGAAATATTTTATAAACTGTAAAGAAATAACTTTTAAAACCTAAATATTGAAAAAGAATATTTTAAAAGAATCTAAAGAAACATGATTCATTAGGTTCTCATTTTTTTTCAGCAATTTTATTTTCTACAATATCAATGTGCTGAGGGAGATTTAGCTTGCTCAAAATAATTGTGATTTATAAATGTTATTAAATAGAAAACTAGTAGGGTTCATTTGTGAGTGAATTTGTATTTATTTAGCTTCCTTTATTACTTTAACACGATAACTCTTATTCTCCTAACTTTTGAGAAACTATTTTCTTTGAAGAATATCTACTTGGTTTTTCATTTTTTATGATAGTATTTCCATTTTACATGTTGCATGTGTTATTATTTATGTGTTTTTAAAATATGCTATTCTGGATTGCTTTGTAGAGCTGGAATGAATTGCAGCAACATTTACAGAAACATCTTTTCACAGCTGACTGAAGCACAGAGAGGCAAGGTCACTCAGCTAGTCTTGGCAAATCTGAACACATTCACTGACTAGGGAAGTGATCCATGTGCTTTTCATAAGATCATTACTTCAGATAATGACACATAGATACAAAATGGCATCAAATAAGTGATAAATTGGTCTTGCGTTAAAGATACTTTCACATTCTTTCTCATTATAGTACTATACTTCCAGCACTAAGCTGAAGTCTGCCAACATATTCATTTGGGAGAAAAGGATGAGTAAGTTTTCGGACACCAAGCACAGAGAATTTATTTGGAACTTCTTAGTTTCATTTTGCCATTGTCATCTATACTTCAGACTCATGCCAACATCCCTAGCCCATCATAAAAAGCTAGTGCATGAAGAAAAATAAAATCCTATGATCAAATCATATTACTTTATTTTTACTTTTTAAAACAAATTAAGAACTAGCTATATATCCCCAATTTCTATATTTCGTTTTTACCGTATGGTAGAAATGACTCGTATTCAGCAGGATTTCTCAAAATTGAGTGTACCTATATTATAAAAGTAAATACATATTTCTAGTCCTATTTTCATAACAGGAAACCTAATTTCTTTGTTCATATGCTGCATTCATTTCTACATTTTAATATTTTGATTTTATGATACAATGTACTCATTAGATTAAAGTATATTAGCAAATGTACCTTCTTCAGCTTTATTTCTCCATCACCAAATAAAATGTCCTCAACATTATGAGTACATAAAAAAGGCTTCTTGAGCTTAACTGCTGACAGCTTAAATGATCTCATGTGAGCAGATAATTCCATATATATGCAATCCCAGTCTCATACCTGAACCCTAATCTTTTATTTCAATTACCTGGTAAATGGTGCCTATTGAATATCATACTGTGTTGTTAATTTCAACACATCTATCACTTCCCATAACATGTAGTTCTGATTCCTAAATACATTTTTTTCAAGCAATTAATTATATTATCCCAATATTATGGGCATTGTGGCTTAAAATATAGGATTATATTCTCTCTATTTTATTTCATTGTAATCAGGCACATAATTGCCCCTTCATTCTTCTAATCACTTATTCATGAGGTTTTTAATTCTTCAACTAGAAGGTATTTGCATGCTTTCTGTATGTCAAAGCACCATATGTAAAGGTCACATTCCAAGATTGGGAATGGTGCTTCTAAGAAATGGAAATAAGGAATGGATGACCAGAACTCAGAACAGGAGGAGGAGACTTGGTATTAATGAAGGCTGAGTGGTAACTCAGGGTCCAGCTCTCCAGGGAATTGTGGGCTATGTTAAGGATACTGTAGGGTATATTAATTAATGACTTACTTCTTATTGTAGTGGAAATGCAAAGCCCTTACAATGTTGTCATCACATGATAGTAATGAAATAGGGTGGTAGTGGTAGTGAATCACTATAGTAGAGATTAATAACAGGGAGGATTCAAATAAAATAATATACCAAAAAGTACATTATTATTTCTTTGCTTTTAGATATTTGGATTTTTTTTCAGGTTCTCCCTATCATAACCTATCATCACCCAAAGCTCTCTATATAAATAAATTTTTGACAACCTTTCTAATTACATTCTTAGGAAAAACTCCTGTAAGTGAAATTATTGGTAAACTAATACTGACATTTTTAATAAATGGTGGCACAGACTACTTGATTTTTTAGAAAAGGTGTGGTAGTATGAATTCCCTTCAACTGATCAAGAAAAAAGATCACATTCCCAGTCTGCATTCCCACCAACAATAGCCAAGTACTTGAAGCAACCTAAATACCCATCAGTAAATGAGTGGATCAAAAAACTATGGTACATTTACACAATGGGATACTATGCAGCAGAAAGAAAAGAGAAACTCTTACCCGTCACAACGGCATGGATGGAACTAGAGAACATTATGCAAAGTGAAATAAGACAGGCTGTGAAAGACAAATACCATATGATCTCACTTATAAATGGAACCTAATTAACAAAACAAACAAGCAAGCAAAGTACAACCTGAAGCACTGAAATTAAGAACAAACTGAAAGTAACCAGAGGGGAGAAGGGTTAAATAACCCTTGTGGGAAATAACGAGGGAAAGAAGGGAAAGAGTCATCAATGAACATATTTAAAGGACCCATGGATAAACTCAAAGTGGGGTAGGATTGAGGATAGGAGGTGGTGGTAGGTGCGGGGGCAGGGGGGAGTGGTGGCAGGAAAATGGAGACAACTGTACTTGAACAACAATTAAAAATATATATCACAGTATTTAATGTGCATTTTGTCAATCTTTAAAACTTTTTCAAGTTTATAGGTTAAAAGAATAATTTTAATATACCTTTATAAAATACTGTGAGAGCTCTTGTCTACTAGAAATATATAATTTTATGTTAACCAAATATCTGTTTCATTTGTGATATTTTCTAGAAACTTATCTGTCTTGATTTTATTCATATTATTTTTAATATATATTTTGTAAGCTTCTAACTCAAATGTTATTTTTAATGAAGTCTAACTATCTTTATTGATTTGCATTGTGATACATCTGACCTTCTTAGTATTTTTCCTTTCCTCTATAATACCTATCATCATATAAAATACATCATATAAAACAATATGTAAATTTTATGTATAAATTTCCAAGAGTTTTGCAACTTACAAACTCCAGAGTTTTATTATTATCATATATCTGTACATAATCTATTATCTGTACCAAAATGTAAGTTACTTAATGGCAATGATTATTGCATGGTTTATTCATGGATGCATCCCAAGCACTTCAGAAAATGTATGCTTGTTGAACAACAAATAATTCTTGGATGAATGTTATTTTTTGCTGTTTTAGTCTTTTGTTCTACTACTCTTTTGCTTTATGTACCAAAATGATATTTCTCTCCATCTGTAAATCTGACAAATATTCACTTACACATTTATTATCCAGGGCATATATTATTCTTTCAATACTATTATGGTAATATCATCTCCTTCCTGCTTATTCTTGTAAGCATTGCTTATTTGTTTATCTAGATAATTTTTAAGAATGCTTTTTCCATAATATTACCAAAATCTATTAAGATTTTGATTGGAATCCATTGTATATTTCTGAATTTATTTAATTTATAAAACTTTTGATATTAAAAATTTTCAGAGGAAAGACAATGGGGGGATTGACTGTGGGAGTAGGGGCAATGAGGTAGGGGTGAGCAATGGGAAAAGAGGTGGGGCAACTGTAATAAAACAACAATAAATTTGAATAAATAAATAAATAAATTTTGCAGAGGATAGTAGCACAAAACATTTGATTTAGGCCATTATAGCAGGTGTTTACAGTTTTACAAAAAGGTAAATGGAAATATAAAAAAATTACAAGAAGGTAAATGAAAATATAACATTGAAAATGTATAGGCATATTGAAAATCTGTCAAAAGTTAAATCCTGGAAAGAAAAATGACAGCACAGTACTTCCATCCATGGCAGCACTCAGAATGTACAGTAATGGAAGTTACGAGATGTTTTCACCACAGTGGAGAGCCCTCGCAGAACCAGAACAGAGATATTTCCATAACCTCCTCTGAGAGTTTTATTAATAACTTAATAAATAAAAGAATAACACCCAAACCACACTTTTTTTACACATGTATTATGTATAAAATTGTCAATTTAGATTTGGAAATCTAGCTATAAAATTTTGAAAAAAAATGCCTAAAGCTTGTACATAGAGGTTAGACATGTTCTTACTACATTTACTTTCTTCAAATCTTTCAATGGTTTCCCACCGTTCTTAAAATAAGATAAAAACCTATTAGCGTGGCTTACTGGGGTCAGGATTGCATAGCCTCTGCTACCTCCTCAAAATTCTTTGCTACTGCTCTACTCTTTGATCACCACTCTCCAGGCGGACCACTCTCTTTTATTGCTCCTGGTATATCCCAAACCCTTTCAAGCCCATGGCCCTAATACTTGTACTTCCCTCCTTCTGCATGTGTCTCAGTGTTTCTCATTCATTGATACAATCTGAAATATATCTCTTTAGAAAGGCTTCCTGGCCATCCTATCAAAAGCAATCCAATCCCCAACTCTCTAGTAACTCTATCATTTACCCTTGGAATTTCTTTCATCTCACTAAATATAGTATTATATTTATTTACGGAAAGACTTCTTGAAATTTAATGAATTATTTGAACAAACCAAATGTTCTGGTAGCTTAAAGGTAGCTTGATGATTTCATCAAAAAGCTGGTAGTAGAAGATATTTCAGAAGTGTTTCTTTAATCTCTTTCAATTGTAACATTTCATCAGTAATGTGACTCAACTGCCAATTCCAACTATACTTATTTTTGAGTGCCTTTCATCCGGAAGGCATGAAGTTTCTCTTACTCAGACTCACAGAAATAGTGAATCAGAACTGGGGGGCCAAGTCTCATATAACCCTTTTCTTTGGCCATTAAATGAAGTATATCACTAGGTGCCATTGGGTCAAATTTCCTTTCTTGTGATCAAAAACACATCACCACTTTCTAGAGTTGCCTCTCAGCTAAGAGCTATGAAAGGTAGCAAGGAGCTACCATTAAGAGAGAAAGGTGGTTAGGCAGCCAAAAAGAGCACAAGAAAATTGTCCCTACTACAAATGGCTGTATTCCTTTTTTAAACATGATGAGTAAAAGTATAATTCAGTTTGAATCAATTTCCCTTGCAATATTCCTGGGAAAGACTGAGTCTTTACTAAAATAAAGGAATGAAAGTAAGTGCATTAGAGTATTTTCTGTTATCATAATCATTGGAGTTTTCAAATGAGTGGGGTATATGACTTGTAGTAAACAACATGCTATTTAGATGCACATATACTTCCTAGGTTTCATCAAAGTGAATCTATACACACATGTACATACATACATAGACATATACACATGTATGTATACATATATATGTATATGACAACAAGCAGATAATTCCTGTAAAGTTTCTTCTTTCATAAGGAGGCTCATTGTAAATTAAATTATCTTTCTCTCCTTTGTAGGTATTAAATTCTGCAAAGCATCTTTCTAAATTACAAGGTCAGCTGTGAGGCTTTTTGAGCAAATACTCTTTCTTTTGTCTTGTTGAAGATAAAGAGTGATTTACCCAAGTGGCAATCCAATCATTAAAGTAGAAGGTATTAGAATGAATACAAAGCCTCACAAATCTCTGTTGGTTTTGAGTATACCACTAAAGTATTATTATGTCACCACTAGAAAAAAAAAGTCACCTTGGAACGTCTAGTGTAGCTGTTGTAGGTAAAAATTCCTCTCTCGGATATTTAAGAGGAAGGGAAATGTAAATACTTTCTAATTCAAGATATCTGTAGAAAGAAAAGAACTTGAGCACACATTTGGAAGCTTGGAAATTGTGCAAATTTCCATTTTATATTATAAATCATTCATCGAATAAAAGGGTGAAGGTTCCATATGTGTGTGTGTGTACACACATACACAGTTCATATACATTTCATATATACATATATGTGTATGTATGTGTGTGTGTGTATATATGAAAAAATACTCTGTAAAGTGGTAGTAAAGGTGGGGTAGATTGTGAGAAGCCTTAGGAAGTAGACTTAGTCTGAAATTACAGTCTTGCACTTATGTAAGAATTACAGATTTGGTAATTTTTTCCTATTAGTCTTTGTTGCATTAAATGTAAAGGAAGATTACAAATTCTCTGTGAAATTTTAAATTTGGAAAGTAGTAAATATAAACCACCAAGAATCAGGCCTGACACTCAATATATGAAAGCTATTAGACGTTAGATGTATAGGACTCACCAGTTTTATCTGGTTTGTTTCCTATAATTATCTGAAATTTATGTGCTCAGCTAATGTTAAACATTTACAGCAATATTTATCATATTTTCCTTAATGTAAACAGTTATTTTTATTTATTTGTTTTAAATTATCATATTGTAACCCTTACCTTTTAATAAGAAAGAGCCTTTGTCTCTATAGACTTTGTTGGGTTTTTGACAGATAATATATTATACACATACACACAGAAAAAGACCTCTCTACATTTAATGTGATTATATTTATCAAATCAAATCCATTCATAAAAGCATTCTGCAAATGGCGAAATAATTTGCAGTAATTGCTTTGCCATTAATCTATAAAAGAACATTGAACCAAGAATGTGTTCTTAGTATATGCACATGCATCTTAACTTTGACAAAATGTCTTATGATCGTTAACTTCAGAACTGAAGGTGTTATTTTAAATGTGACTATGTATCAATAACAAGAGATTAATGATTTGTAGTCAGTATGTACACAGTTGTCACTGGTTTTCCAACTGTAGAGTCTATTTAGAAGTATTTAGTTTAAAGACTACTTGTATATGTTCAATAGGAACTATAACTTTCCTTAAAACACCTTGTTTATTATTGTAAAATTCTATATGCATATTAAATATTTTAAGAATGTACAACTCAGTGATTCGTTACAAAGCGACGACTGTCCCTGTGACCGTAATCCAAAATAATAACGGACCATTCTCAGCTCCCCAGCGGCTACCCTCTCTTCCCGTTGCAGGCACTGCTTACTACTCTGTCCAGCAAAGACAACCATCGCACTCACTTGCATTTCCTTAGAGTTTTGTGTCCTAAGCACACATCTTTGAAATAATAGTCTTATTTTTAAAAATATATAGTTGGAACCATAATATAGTGTCTTTTGTTATATGACTTAAGAAATAGAACATTTTTATGAGTTTTTCCCATATTTCTGTGTATTGGTGGGTTGTAAAGTTGTTGATGTGTGTTTTCTTTTTTTCTTAGTTGTTCTAGGTGAATGACTTAAGTTTTATTATCTTTTCAAAGAATCAATGTTTGACTTAACTGATTTTATTAGTTTTCTGTTTTCCATTTCATCGATTTTTCACTCTAATCGTGTTTATACCTTTCCTTCTGCTTTCTTTGTGTGTAGTTTACTTTTCACTTTTTTAGACTCTAAGCATATATTATTTATTTCAACATATATGCTCAATTTCAAATTTTCTTCTTTTCAAGTACATATTTATAAAACTATGCATTTCCATGTATGAAAAACTTTTACTGCATAACACATTTTAATATTTTCTAAAATTATAATTCAACCTAAAATAGTTTATAATTCCTATGAAAATGCTTTTTTAAAACTATGCTTTATTTAAATTTGTGTTGTTTATTTCTAATCTAGTTATATTATTCTGGATTCTCACTGTTATTCTTTCTAATTTAATACCATTGTGTTTGAAGCATGGACTTTGTGAGAATTTAATTATTTGATGTTTATTGCTACTAGTTTTTTGGTCCAGCATCTAGTCTATCTTGGAGAAAGGTCCATGTGTACTTGACAGTAATTGGTATCTACACTTATTAGATCAAATATTCTAAAAGTTCCACTTATCAATAACAAGTTTGATTGTTGTTGTGAAAAAACTGAACACCTTTCCTGATGATGCTTTTATTTACTTCTCAGGTGCTGAATGAAATTTTCGTGGTGGGTTTGCCTATTCTTTTTAGTTGTCAATTTTTTTTCATCACATATTTAAATGCTGTCTACATGTAGTATCATTTTGTTTTTAAAATATTTACAATTATGAAATGTTTCTCTTTGTCACTTCAGATCTCTTTGTGTTTACATCTACTTCTGGTATTAATGTAGCCACTCTGGCTATTTTATGTTTAATGGGTGCAGTTTTTTTCTTGTCTACATATTTATTTTCATATATGTCATTTATATTTAAAGTTTATTTCTTAAGAACAGTATAAAAGGGGCTTTCTTTCAATACAGTTGGGGTTATTTAGTACTTAAGAGGAGTTTTAATTCAGTTTTTTTTTTTTATTATGTGTACTGATGTGTTTGGATTGAAGCTGCCATTTGGTATGACCCTTCTTGTTCCTCTGTACCTCTTTTCCTAATTTAATTTTTGTGAATTTTACACAGATGGGACTCCATTTTATCTCTGGCATTCTTAAAGTGTATCCTCTTTTTGCTATTTTTAGAGGTTTCTGCACAGATTGAAATATGTTTGGCTTCCGGTTATGTCATCCTCCCTTCAGTCAATGCACTGTCATGAGAGTGGGTCTCCCTGTGGTCTGCCACACTAGCCTCTCTCGTATCTTGTCCCCTTAGCTGATGTTTCACCTTCTGTGCACTGTAGCTCACTACCATATTATCTCTGTGTTTACTTTGAATAATTAATATTTTTATTCTTAAAAGTGATCAATATTATCCTACATTTACTTTTATGCACACTATAATCCCCTATACTGTTGACATAATTTTTACTTTAAATAATCAATATTCTTTTAGAGAAATTTTCTCAACATTTCATTGTGCATGCCTTTATTGTGATATTATTTTATAAAATACTCAATATGATTCTCAAGTGTTTTATTATTTATATTTAATATAAATATGTTACTTCCAACATTTGTTTTATAGTTTTTAAATAGTCTCAGTGCTTAAGATGAGCATTCTGTTGTATTTTATTCTCTTTTGTTCCTAGTGAAAAGAGAAGCATCGTTCATAGATTTATTTCTATGTATGTAATTTTATTTTTCTTATTCCTGTTAGGATTTTCTGTATATTTTTCAACAGTTTGACTATGATGGATCAAAATTTCATATTTTTTTGATATTTAAGCTGTTTGATCTTATTGAACCTATAAGTAAATAATTTGCACTAAAATTTCCAGCTTTTATATTTATTTATATACATTTTAATTAAATTTACTGCAGTAACATTGGTTAATAAATTAGATAGGTTTCAAGTGTAGACTTCCATCATATATTATCTGCATAGTGCATTGTTTGTTTACCATGCAAACTCAAACTTTGTTTGGTCAATATATGTTTGAACCTCTTTATCTTTTACATCATGCCTCCCACTCCCTTCCCTTCAGTAACAACCTTGCTATTTTCTGTGTCTCAGTTTTTGTTTGTTTGTCTTGTTTATTCATTTGTTGCTTTCAGTTTTATATTCCACAAATAAGTAAAATCATATGATTCTAGACCTTTGCCTAGCATGATATTCTCAAATCCATCAATGTGGGAAATGGCCATGTTCATCTTTTTTATAGCTAAGCATTGTAGTATTACATAGTACATATGTACCACATCTTTATCCAGTCATCTATCAAAGGATGCTTGGGTTGTTTCTGTGTCTGGGCCACATTAATAATGCTTTAATAAACCTAGGGGTACATATATCTTAGTGAATAAATATGTTCTAGTTTTTCAGGTAGATACCCAGTAGAGGGGTTGTTGGGTATATGGTAACTCTATCCTCTTTTTTTTTTTTTTTTAATAAACTGAGTCTTTTAATTTTTTAAAGATTTTTTATTTATTTATTTTTAGAGAGAGGGGAAGGGAGGGAGAAAAAAAGTGAGAGAGACATCAATGTGTGGCTGCCTCTTGTGCGCCTCCTACTTGGGACCTGGCCCACCACCCAGGCAGGTGCCCTGCCTAGGAATCAAACACGCGACCATGTGGTTCCCAGGCCAGCACTCAAGCCAATGAGCCACACCAGCTGGGATTAGTTTATCCTTAAAGTTTTGAGGAACTTCCATGCTTTTGCATAGTGGCTATACCAGTTTACATTCCTACCTGCAATGAATAAAGGTTCCTTTTTCTCTACAACCTCTTCAACATTTGTTACTACTTGTCTTGTTCATAATTGTTGTTCTCACATGTGTGAGGTAGTATCTTATTGCAGTTTTGGTTTGCATTTCCCAAATAGCTAGTGAATTTGAGCGTCTTTTCATATACCTGTTAGCCATTTGTATGCCTTCTTGGGAGATATGTCTGAGCAGGCCCTCTGCCCTTTTTTAAATTGGATTGTGTGTTGTTTTGTTATTGAGTTATATGAGTCCTTTATATGCAGGGTCCAGCAGAAGTAAGGCCTGCTTGAGTGTGGTTGTTAGGATAATAATATGGGTGATAATTTATAGTTTTAATTTGAACATTTCACCTAAAGTAACATATAGTGTGCTTGAGTGTGATATTGTTATGTTATAGAATTACGTGCTTATGATTTTGTAATGAAAGATTTTGTAATAAAAAGAGCATTATCTGTATCAGACTCTGTATATTAAATATTAAACCCTTATTGGTGGTGTTGTTTGCAAATATCTCTCTCATTTAATGGGTGCCTTTTTGGTTTGTTTCTTTGTTTTTGCTGTGCAGAAGCTTTTCAGTTTGATACAGTCCAATGAACTTCCCTTGTCTTTGAGATCACATCACAAAATCCTGTCTAAGGCAAGATCCATAAGTTTAATACCTATGTTTTATTCTATGTAATTTTTTGTTTCAGGTCTCATATTTAGGTTTGATCCATTTTGTGTTAATTTTGGTATTTGGCGACAAGTAGCAGTCTACTTTCATGGTTTTACATGTGGTTTTACAATTTTGCAAGCACCATTCTTTAAAGAGGCTTTGTTTTCTAAATTGTAAGTTCTTGCCTCTTTTGTTGAAAATTATTTCCCCATACACATTTGGGTTTATTTCTGGACTTTTAATTTTGTTCCATTGGTCTGTATGTATGTTTTGTTTTTGTTTGTTTGTTTTTCCTGCCAATACTATGCTGTTTGGGTTATTATCATTTATTGTTTTTTCCTCGGGGTTACTTTGACTATTCAGGGTCTTTTGTGGTTCCACAGAAATCTAATATTTTCTGTTCTATTTCTTTAAAACATGGCATTGGGTTTTGATGGGAATTACATTAAATCTGTGTATTGCTTTGGGTAATACGGTATTTTAACTATGTTATTCTTCCAATCTAGGAACATGGCATAGCTTTCCATTTCTTTGTGTCTTTTTCAATGTCTCTTAATAATGTCTTAAGAGTTGCGGTGTATAGGTATCTTACTTTCTTTGTTAAGTTTATTTCTAGGTATTTTTCATTGCAATTGAAAATAGAATTGTTTTCTTCCTTTTTTCCTGAAAATTTGTTGTTAGTATGTAGGAATGAAATGGATTTTTGTACATTGATATTTTATCCAGTGATTTTTCTTTATTTGTTTATCATTATAATAGTTTTTGGTGGAATGTTCTCTATATAAAGAATCTGCCATCTTCAAAAAGTGACAGGTTTTTTTCTTTATTTAGAATTTGGATGCCTGTTATTACTTCCTCTTGCTGATTGCTCTGGCTAGGACTTCTAATTCTCTTTTGAATAACAGTGGTAAAAGTTGACATTTTTTTCTTTTTTCTGATCAGAGTGGAAAGTTTTCAGCTTTTCACCACTGAGTATGATATTATCTGGGCATTATTCATACATGGCCTTTATTATCTCAGAGTACGTTTCTTTTATAGCCATTTTATTGAATGTTTTAATAATAAATGGATGTTGTATCTTGTCAAATGCTTTTCCTGCATCTATTGATATAATGATAATTTTTAATTTTTACTTTGCTTATTTGATGTACCACATCTATCAGTTTGCATATGTGCTCCTGGAGTAAACCCCACTTGATCGTGATGTATTCTCTTCTTATTACATTGTCGTACTTGATTCACAAGTATTTTATTTAGGGTTTTTACATCAGTATTCATCAAAGATTTCGGTCTGTAGTTTTCCTTTGTGTGTTATGCTTCTCAGCTTTTAGTAGCAGAGTAATGTTGGCCTCATGGTATGTGTTAGGTAGTACTGCATCTTCTTCAACTATTTGAAAGGATTTGAAAGGGATAGGTATTTAAACTTGTTTGAATGTTCAGTTATTTATTTGAATTATTTTTTTCTATATTGACATATACTTCATTCAGTATAAGAATATCTTTTAATATATTTTAAATGTGGAGCTGCAGGTCAGAAAGTCACCAGTATTTTTTAAATGTCTTTATTATTCCTTTATTGTTTGTTCTTCTTGTTATAGTTTAATTGAAATGTTTCTATTAATCCCTTATTTAGGTTTTTATGATATAAATTTTAAAACATATACTTCACTAATTTATATTCAGATTTACCAATTCTTATTCACTAATTCTGTCTTTTTATCTAATCTTCTCTTAAATCTATTAATTTTGGTTCTCATTCAGTTATAAAATATTTTATTTCTACAACATAAAATTGTTTTGTTTAATATTGTTCTAAGATGTATCTAAAGCCTTTTTTCATTAGTTGTTTATAAATGGCTCAAATTAATGAAATGCTAGCAAAATTAACTATTTATAACTATTATTCAATAAATACTGAGCAACTGTGATGGCTTTTGAGTAAATTAATAATTCATATGGGAATTAGAAATTTAAAGATAATATTTGTAAAGCTTATTATAACACTAAGAGAAATCTAAACATCAAGAAAAGTGGGGCAAAGCACAATGGCTTTACATCATCCATCATTAAACAAATTATAAAATAATAAAAGTAGATTATGCAAAGCAACCAAGATTAATTGCTGCTAATTGAAGAAAGTCATATAACCAAGTGTTGGTTTCGTTTGTGATACTAATGTCATTTACAAGGTTAATTACTGTGTCACCTCACAGTCCCCAGTTGTTTTTCATACTGTGACAGAGAACGTTTGAACAGATGGACCAGAACAACATCTGGTTTGGGTGAGCATTAGAGTACAGCTGACATCCTTGAATGATTTCCTTCAGTTGCATAGTCTGAAGAATAGAAGTAATGACAGAGACATGGGTGCCAAAATAAACAACTTGATACATACTTATTAGCATGTGGGATCTTGCCAAATTTGAGAGTGGATGTCATAATCAGCATCTAATGGGGCTACAGTAATATTCTTATTAATATACTCTTTCAGTGAATACTTATATTTAATTTAGCCAATTTGTCATTAATATTTTACTTCTCCAACCTTGTTTCCATACATACTTATGCATACACATCAAAATAATACCTTCCATTTTATGGAAGATCACTTGTAATACCTTGTAATACCTGTCATGCGTTACCTTGTAACACTTGTAATACCTTTCTTGATTCTCAAAATAATCTTAAAATTATATATTACTACTTGATATCCAAATTAATAACTGACACTCAGCAATAGTATATCCTAAGTTTGAAAGGTAACACATGGCAGAACAAGAATATAAAACCAGAATTGTTTACGTTAATCTATTGCACTAAAGTTTCTAGTAAGTACTAGAAACCATAAAGCCACAGTTTGCAAATTCTTTTCTTACTCAGTTTTTAGTAATATTATAATCATTTTGTCATTTATAATAGCAGAGGTTAAGGAATTAATTCCAGATAAAACACTATTTCAGATTTATTTTATCTATTAAACATATAAATATTTCAATGTTCTGAGAATGTACAACAATGTCATTTCTAGGTGACAAAATCTCCTCACCCACTTCAAGGTGAAAATACACATCTAAGCAACACAGCACAGCCTCACTAGAAAAGACACAGTTGTCAGAAATATAAGATTGTGGTTACTTTAAAAATGTATTTTGAATGTATTCTGTTGTTTGTTTACATGCTCCACGTTCTTGCCGAAGGCCTGACCAGTTCTGGTGTGCTCATTAAGGAGAGCACAGGCTAAGCATGACATGTGAGAGAGGTAGTTCAAGGGTGAGCTCTCTTGGCCTTAATTTCTCCCTTCAAGGTATAATAGTGTTGCTGTTGTCTTGTCAAGAAAGAAAACACTGAACACTGCACATGCAATTA
Source organism: Glossophaga mutica (assembly GCA_039655065.1). Taxonomy (NCBI): domain Eukaryota; kingdom Metazoa; phylum Chordata; class Mammalia; order Chiroptera; family Phyllostomidae; genus Glossophaga; species Glossophaga mutica. The sequence goes on from CM077312.1 coordinate 32,961,037, forward strand.
ATTATCACTGTTGTTATCTGTGAGATCTAGCTAGGCAAACCTTACCTGGCTCTATTGTTTTACTTCAGTCAGGGACACTTCACAGTGTGTTCATTTTCTGTTTGATGGGGCTCCAGAACCACTTTCTGTCCTTAGAGTCAATGTTATTTTTGTACCTTTGAACATAAGAAATATATGGAAAGGATGGTTATTCAAGTTTTTTTTATTCTTAAGATTATGGATTTTAGTCATAGTCTTCTTTCTTTTTCAGCCCATCAATAAACATTGGTTTTAGAGAAAAATATTTCATGAGGATGATTTCAGCACAAAGAATACATAAGCAGACATGTCACTGAAAGTAGGGAATGCCTTTTAAAGAAAAATGGGGTTGTATCTACACCATTGAAATCTAGCTTGTTCAAATGTAGTATTCATGTCAAGAGGAAAACAGTAGGATATAAGCTATTATATACTACTTTTTTTTAACCAGGTATATTGAGATATAATTCACATACTATACAATTCTCCCACTTAAAGTGTATAATTCAATGGGTATTTTAGTATATTCACAGAGTTGTACAATGTTCAGTACATTTTATAACAATTCCAACACTTTAAAAAGAAACCCTGTGACCACTAGCAATCACTCTCCATTTCCTCCCAATTCCTCCAACTCAGACCCAGAAAATCATGAATTTATTTTATGTCTTTATAGATGTGCCTATTCTGAGTCATAAGGCACATCTATGCTTAACCTTCTAAGGAACCCAAGATTATTTTCCGAAGTGGCTATACTATTTTAAATTCCAACCAGAAATGTCAAAGACTTTCATTGCTACACACCCTTATCAACATTTGTTATTATCTGACAGTTTGATGATATCCATTCTAGTGTGCATGCGATGGTATTTTGTCTCTTGTATTGAATTGTGTTTCCCTTAATTGCTAATGATACAGAGCACCTTTTTCTTACTGTTTATTAGGCATTCATATATCTTCTCTGGAGAAATATCTATCCAGATTCTATATACATTGGGCTTTTTATTTCTGAGTTGTAACAGTTCTTATATATTCTAGATATGGCTCCTAATCTGATATGTAAGGTCTATCCAGAAAAAACCCAGCCATTGTTAATATAGCAAGAACGGTTTGTGCAACATTGATGAAACCTGGCATCCAAGGAGAGTGAAATGGAATGCACATGCATGAACAATGATGACTTCACAGTACTAGTCTGTGGGGCAGTAGACACTGTTGAGTGAGCATGTGCACTGTGTGGCCTTCGCATTCAAAATTACTGAGCAAGTAGAGCAATGAATCTGCATCAGATTTTGTGTTAAGCTTGAACATTCCTCCATGGAGACTATTCGGATTATTCAGAAGGTCACCGCTATGGGCAACTGGTGATTGGAGCGTCATCATGACAACGTCCCTGCTCATGCATCATGTCTCTTACAGAGTTTTTTGGTGAAACATCAAATCACCCAGGTGACTCAGCAGCCCTACAGCCCAGATTTGGCGCCCTGCAACTTCTGGCTTTTCCCAAAACTAAAATCACCTTTGAAAGGGAATGGATTACAGGCCATCAATAAGACTAAGGGAAATATGATGGAACAGCTGATGGCAATTGGGAGAATTGTGTGAGGTCCCAAAGTGCCTACCTTGAAGGGGACTGAAGCATCATTGTCCTGTTTACAATGTTTCTTGTATCTTGTATCTTCTTCAATAAATGTCTCATTTTTAATATTATGTGGCTGGATACCTTCTGGACAGACATCACATATTTACAAATATTTTCTTTCAGTCTGTAGGTTGTGCTTTCACTTCATAGGTTGTGCTTTAACTTCCTGATGGTGTCTTTTTAAGTACAATGCTCTTAATTTTGTTGATGCCAAATTTGTCATTTTTCTTTTGTTATGTTTTAGATAAAACATATATGAAATTTTTGATTAATAGAAGGTCATAAATATTTTGTCTTATATTTTCCTTAAAGAGTTTTATAGTTTCGGCTCTTATGGAGATTTTACAATGCATTTAAGCTAATTATGGTGCATAGTGTAATTCTTTTCCATGTGAATATCCACTCATAATAGACCATTACTTAAAAATACTTTTCTTCATTGAATCATTTTTTCACCCTTGTTGAAAATTAATTAACCTCAAATATGTAAGTTCCTTTCTTATTCTCAATTATATTCTATATATATATATATATATATATATATATATATATATATATGCTCCCATTTACCTCAATATGTTTGTTTCATATATTTGTAATAGAGTTAGATTAGTTTGTCACAGTTTGCATTACATTCAGTAATCTATTAAAACCTTAATGATTTTTTAATTAACATACATCTGTGCTGTAAAACTATATATTTTGGGTAAATACCTAGTGATATATGTCTATCATTAAGTCAACATCCTCTCATCCTGAAACCTAGGCAACCACTGATTTGTTTACTGATGCTATAGTCTTGCCTTTTCAGGAATTTCTTAAACGTGATATACAGTTTGAAACATTTTTAGATTGTTTTCTTTCACTTAGCAGTATACAGCTAAGATTAATCCATGTTTTTGCATGGCTATTTATTTTTTTTACTTTTTATGGTAAAGAAGTATTCAATTTTAGGGAGGTACCGCAACTTGTTTATTAATTCATCTACATAAGAGCATCTGATTGCTTCCACTTGTAATTGGTTATTATAAATAAAGCTTACTTAAATATTTGAATGCTGCTTTTATCTGTGCAAATAATTTTTAAATCCTTTGGAAAAATACTTAGCATTTTCCTTGATTATATTATAAAACTGTCTTTACTTTGTAACAAACTCCCAAGTTCTTTTTCCAAAGTAGCTGTACAATATCCTTTTCTACCAGTAATAAATGAGAGTTCTTGTTTTATGTTGTCTCTCATAGTTAGTATGGGGAAATTTTGGGGTTTACGACATTCCAACAGGATTACGATTTATCTCATTTTTGTTTTATTTTGCAGTCCCACAATAACATATAATGTTGATTATGCTTATTTCCCTTCTACATGTCTTCTTTTGTGAGTTATTAGCTAAGATTTTTTTACCTTCTCTTAATTAGGTTTTTTCTTTTATAATTAAATTTAAGAGCTCTTTGTGTATTTCAGACATGCCTTATATCAGATATATGTTTTGCAGAGATTTCTTTCAGTCTGTGGCATTTCTTTTCATCTTCTTAATATCATTTTTTGTAGAGCAAAATAATCTTAGTAAAAGCTAACATCCATATTTTTCATGGATTATACTGTAACAGTGTATTGAAAAATACTTCAACACCTTAATTTCATATAGGATTTTCTCCAATATTCTCCTCTAGTTTTACTATTTTGCATTTTACATTTAAGTTCATAGCTCATTTTGTGTGTGATGCGACATTTGGTTCTAGTTTCCTTTTGTTCTGGTGTTCAGTCTAGAGCAACAGCCATGGTTTGAACTTCCTTCTGCAAAAGCCACAGGATGGTGCACATAGGCTTCTTTTACCCACTTAACTAGATACAGGGGAAGGGGAGAAGAAGGAGGATAAGGATTGAAAACTGTCAATGTTTAAACAGCAGCAATGGAATCAGGCTCATGTACATCTTAATTTTCATAAACAGTGAGCCAAAGAAAATGGCATGAAGCCAAAAGGATCTGACAAGTATTATTTGAAGCAGTTAACTTCCTTCCTTCCTTTCTTTTTCTTCCTTCCTTCCTTCCTTCCTTCCTTCCTTCCTTTCCTTCCTTCCTTCCTTCCTTCCTTCCTTCCTTCCTTCCTTCCTTCCTTCCTTCCTTCTTTCCTTTCTTTCTTTCTTCTTTCTTTCTTATACTTAATAACATTAAGTGCAACAGAGAAAAATACAAGTTGGGATTATTATCATCCTTCCGATGCCTTCTGACTAGAGCTTGTCAAGGACCTCAGATATTTCTACATACCCCAAAGACTTAACCATGGCTCCAGAAATTGGAGCATTTAGACTATACTGTTACAAACTCAGAAGCAGGCAGATAAGCACCCAATGAGTTGTGTTAAATAGCACATGGATATATTAATTGAATCAAACTTGCTAATACCAGAAATACAATCTTTTGTCTTGGGTCTTATAAGTGGGGAATGGCCTTATTTTCAATACTGGACCCTATGTCTTACATTTACATCCCTATCTTGTATCACTGTGCCGAAGTTCCTCTAGATTTCCCGCACAAACCCAGGTTACTCTTTAGGTGGAGTTTCACGTTTGCTATCACCCATCCTACCAAGGACAGATGTTCTGCTCTAAAGCCTAGTAAATCCAGCACCTGAGGCTGCCTCCCCACTCTATCCTAATCTGCTGTATGAAGCCCAAGTCTTCAATATATTACCTTGCAGTGAATCAAGTTTCTTCTTATCATTAAATCTTTCCTACCATTTCGATTCTTTAGATAATTAATTTTTCACTTGGATTGTTATATTAGCCTGTTCCCTGTTGCACCCTCTGGCCTTTACCCACACTCAGCCAGACCATGTATTCTAAACTTCTATTCCATTTGGTCACTTGTCAGTTTAAAATTGTGTACTAAATCCCCACTAACTTAGTTCAGATTTAAGCCTTTTAGAATAGCATCATTTTTCTTTTTAAAATTCCATCTCCACCTATCTTTAAACAATTTCTATCACATGGCTATAGTAACTTGCCTTGAGCCACCACCATAAAAAGAAGGCAGAAGACAGCTGTGTGTGGTCCAACTAGGCAAACAGATATTCTAGACTGGTACTCTAGAACTTAAATGCTGACATAGTAGACTCATAGGCAGCACTTCATTGATAATTTCAGGTTACCATTAAAGCACTATGTACTGTCAATGTATAGTAATACTGCATGTTGTCACCCCCAATAGGTTTCTTCTCATATTCTGAAGCTGTAGCCACATTCACAATTTTACTGGCAATAATGGCTGTGCATCCCTTTAGGTCTAACTCCTCTAAATAACATCTGTCCTACAGGCTTCTTCATCCTTTATTCGACATTCTGACTAGAGCTTTTATGATAAATAAGGATGATACCAATAAGAAAAGTAGTGCCAAATATTTATTGAATATTTACTTATTTAACAGACATTTGCATTTAGCAAAGCTAATTTAATTCTCACAGAAATCATATTGGCATCATTATCTTCTTTATACAAGATATACAAACTCAAAATCAGAAAAGTTATTATCTAAGGACATACAGCCATTAAAGAACATATTTGTTATTTAAATCTGGTTGTACCAGGCTCCATAAACTGTGTTCTAAAAGTTCTCCTACTATTCCACATTGATCTTCTCTCTCTCTTTACATTTTCAGAATTGTTTTAATACTTTAACACTTTAAATTTCATGTCTGTATTATTTAGTGAGATCAATGTGATTATATTGTTTAAGTTCCAGATATAAACTATTTGTATCTCCTTTTTTCAAGGTCCATTTTCTTAAAGAACTTATAGTTTAGAGCAGCTTTAGATTCACAGCAAAATAGAGTGAAAGGTACAGAGGGTTCCTTTACGTCCCCTACCCTACACACACACTCAGACCCCCCACTATTGATATTCCCCTCCAAAGTGGTATATTTGTTTCAGCTGGTGAACCTGCATTGACAAATCATCATCCCAAATCTATAGTTTACATTAGGACATACTTTTGGTGTTACACATTCCATAGATTGGAAAAATATATATAGTGACATATATCTATATTACAGTATTGTACAGAATAGTTTCAGCACCCTAAAAATCCTCTGTGTTCCACCTATTCATCCTTCCCTCCCCATTCATGGCTGGCACCCTTGGATCATTTTCCCATCTCTGGAATTATTGCCTTTTCTAGAATATCATTAGTTGGAATCATGCAGTATGTAGACTTTTTAGATTGGTCTCTTTTACTTAGTAATATGCCTTGAAGTTTTCTCCATGTCTTCTTACACTTAAATAACTCCCCTTTTTAGTGCTGAATAATATTCCATTGTCTACATATGCTACAGTCTATTTATCCATTCATTTACTGAAGGGCATCTTGGTTGATTCCAAGTTTTGCCAAGTTATAGCAGCTCAGTAAGCTGCTATAAACATCTGTGTGCAGTTTTTTGTGTGGACATCAGTTTTTTTGTTCCTTTGGATAAATACCAAGGAGCAGATTACTGAATCATATGAAACTTTCCAACTGTCTTCCAAAGTGACCGCACACTTTTACCTTCCTAACAGTAATGAATGAGAGTTCCTGTTGCTCCATATCCTCACTAGGATGTGGTGTTGACAGTGTTCTGAGGTTTAGTAATTCTAATAGGTTTGTTGTGTTATCTCATTATTGTTTTATTTTCATTTCCCTAATGACATACTTGTACCTTTTAAGGTAATATTGCTGTTACTCTTGCAGGTTTACTTCACCATGTAATTGCTATATTGTTTTTCTAATTTATTGGGGGGACATTGGTTAATAAAATTGTACACATTTAGGTTTTTCCTTACCAGAAAATGTTAAAGAAAATGACCCATGCTTTGAAGAGTGATACATTTCACTATTTAATTTTCTTACCACTAAAAACAAAAATCAAAGCACAAATATCCATTTAGACAAGTCGATTATGGGTTTATGAATCTAAAATGTTATATGTTGCAAATATTTACTATGTGAATTTGACATAGTCAATATCTCAATAGCAATGGCAGTTTCTCCGGTGACCTTTGAGATCGTTAGACTTGAAGGCATGGGTCATTATTGTTAGGAAGGTGTCTGTACCAAAATCAGCTCCCCTTTCTTGTCTAGTGATTTGGTGTCTTGTCATGACACATGTTATCTTTACAATAGGACAACAGTATTCCACAATAACTAAGACAAGGGAAATACATTGATTAAAGTTATAGGTAATGGGACACACTAAAACTAAATTGTAGGTAGAGGAAAGGAGTAGAGAGAAGATGATGGAACATTTATTTATTTAATTATTTTATTGTTCTTTAAGTATAGTTATCTCCATTTCCCCACCACCACTCTCCCTCACCCTACTCACCCCTACAACCCACCCTCAATCTTAACTCCCTTTGGTTTTGTCCAGAGGTCCTTCAATGGAAAGTGATGTGCAATTTCTGAATGCATACATCTCTTGATGGAATTTTACACAGCATTTTTGAAAAATCAAAGTACTCTGCAATTTTTTGGTTTTGCTATGTGAAGAGAGGGATAGCTATAATGATAACTTTTCAGAGTAGTTTCCAACATATTATATCATTGCATTAAAATTAAATTAGGTAGTACCCTCACATATTTCTTCAATTTTATGTAATACTGGGAATAAATGTGCAATATGCTAATAATCTAGATAATATTTCAGGCATAATATCATTGCATCTAAGAATGAATGTTCCAAAAGCTATTTGAGCTATATTTTTTCACCTTAAAGTCAATTACATATATCATAGATGAATAATAAATAGATTGAGCACATCTCCAAGTCTTATACAAATGTATAATTTTTAAAATAAGCAATGGAAGAGGCATGTTGAAAGACTCTGTATTGTGCTCTCTGCTTTTTGCACCTGGTTGGCTGCATGAATACTAATACTAAACAGCCTTGTTCATAAAGACAACTTGTAAAAGAAGAAAAAACATGACTATATTGGTAAAAGAAGCACTTGCCACTATGTTGAAATTATTTTAGGCAGAATATTCTCATTACTTTAATTCCTAGAGATATTGTTTATGTGTAATATAGAAGTATTTTATCCTCTATGTGTGTGTATGTGTGTGTATGAGAGAGAGAGTTGATAAGATGATAGATAGATAGATAATAGATAGATTGATCGAATAGAGTTGAATATATGTGTATGAGGATGTGGCTGCCTGGAGAGAGATGATAAGATTATATGTGGCAGTGGCTGAGAAAAATGTCAATTGAGACTTATTTTGTATGTATAAAGGTGTTACTACTAGATTGCATAATATAAATTAGTGGTAATAAGTAGAAAATTGTGCAATAGAAATGAAAATAAAACTAAAGTCCATTGCCTCAACTACATAAAATTCATTAATCTTTTTTCAAATAAACTCATAACAAATGTATTCTAATTTGCTAGAAAGTAGTACAATTTTACTATTCTTATTTGAAATATTCATAGTTTCATATTAAGAATCATCAGTTTTCACATTTTAGCAAAATCCTTTGTTAAAATGATCCTTCAGATCTTTTATTATAAAATCTCAGGTATGTTGATAAATCACTACTTGGTATTTTGTCATGATGTTTTAATTTAATAAGTTATATGGCCTGTGTTCTAGGTGAAAAGCATATAATTATTTTACCAAAACAATTTTTTAGTATAATTTTATAGTATCTACCACCATTAGTGGATGTAAATTCCCTGCTTCCCTCCAACTCTTTTGTTCTACAATTTCACTTTCCTCTGACCTATCTAAGAAAAAAACTATTCTGTACACAAAGGGAGGGATAACATAAGTCACCAGAGTAGGACCATTTACATTTTTATTGTTGTTTTGTGCTAATTTCTTATTTGTTTAGTAACCCTAAGGGATGTTTTGAATGCTTTTAATATTCAATGAATATACAATGGACAAACTGCTGTGTGACACTGTTTAATTTTTTAGCAAAAAATTCATTTTCTCCTTGTGTCGACCTTTATCCTTTGCTGGGAAATCTATAAACTTTGATATGGAATTTGAGACAAAGATGAACTAGAGGGCAAAGCAATACCTTCTTGGCAGTCCAAACTATTCATGTAAAGATTTATGGCTTTCAGGATGCACTGTTTCCTGTTCAATTATAATATATTGAATTTGTTTTTAAGCATGGGGACAAAGGCTGGGAAAATAAAGCCTGTAGCTCAAATTGGATCTACTGCCTATTTTTGTAAATAAAGTTTTATTGGAACACAGCCATACACCTTCATTTATGTGTTATGTAGGGATTCTTTCCTGATGCAAAGGCAGTTCAACAGTTGCTACAGAAAAATCATTTGGTCCCCAAAGCCTTGAATATTTGCTCTGCTCTTTAAAAAATGTTGGCCAATACCAATATAAACAAATATAAATATAGATCTGTTTTTAAATATAAATAATTCTTAATAATATAAATTTAAAACATCTGTTACTTATATGCCATGTACCAGGTGCTTTTGAGCAATTTAAATTAATTTACCTCATTTAATCTATCCATTATGAGATAGGCAATGTTGGTATCCCTGTTTTATAGAAAATAAAGAGATGAAGTCCTGGAAACATTGCGTAGACACCCAGGGCCACACAGCTAGCAAAAGACAGAGTGCTAAGACTTCAACTAAAGCAATATCATTCCAGATAGAATCATGTATTTGTACATCTAATGTTCAACCCAAATATCTGGAAATAAGTTAGAGTGTGAAATAATTTTATAAATGTTGAATTATCCAGTAATTTTATGGTGACATTTGTAGATAATCTGTTTTTGAAAAAAATCTTTTCAGAGAAAATTCACATATTTATGTATATTTGCTTCCAAATTTCTGAATTAAGATTTTTTGAAATATTTTCTCCCTTTCCATAGTGTGCCTTCTCATATGGTGATTGTTACTTTTGCTTTGCAGAAAACCTTTCAGTTTGATAGAGTCCACTTATTTATTTCTGCTTGAGTTGCTTGTGATTTTGATATCATAAATCTTTACCAATACCTCTGTTAAAAAGCTTTTCCCCAGTGTTTTCAACACAGTTTTATAGTTGCAGGTCTTATATTTAAGTCTTTAAACCTTTTTGAGTTAATTTTGGTCAGTAGTGTAAAATAGAAGACTGATTTCAATCTGATGCATGTGATTATCCAGATTTTCAAACACATTTTTTAAGACTATCCTTTCTCCGTTGAGTATTCTTAACTACCTTTTCAAATATTAAGTGACTGTATGCATGAGGGCTTATTTATGACTTGAGAAAATAGTTGCACACCATCTATCGGGTAAGGAGTTAGTGTTCAAAATATATACAGAACTCATGCAACTCAATAGCAAAAACAAATATAAAACAAAATCAAATAGAAACTGGGGAGAAGACCTTAATAAACTTTTTTTTTTTATCAAAGAAGACATATAAATTGTCAAAAGGTACATGAAAAGATGCTCAAAGTCACTAACCACCGATGTCATTCAAATCAAAATCACAGTATCTCCTCTACATCTGTTAGAATGGTGAATGGCAAGAATATGGTGTAATCTCTCAGGCCTGTTAGTGGAATGTAAATTGGTGCAGCCACAATGGAATATAGTATGATGGTTCCTCAGTAAAGTAAAATGGAACTACTATATAATTCTTCCATCCCACTTCTAAGTATGCATCCAAAGGAAATCAGTGTCTCGAAAGATGCCTGCATTCCCATATTGATTGCACCAGTATTCACAACAGAAAGATATAGAAACACCTAATATCCATCTACAGGTGAATGGATAAAGAAATGTGGTATCTATATCTATATCCATCTATATCTGTCTATATCTAAATATCTATCTATATATATATCCAATGAATATTATTTAATCACGAGAAAGGAAGAAATCCTACCATTTGCAACAACATGAATGGACTTGAGGGTATTGTGCTAAGTAAAATAAGTCAGAGAAGTACAAATACTATATGATCTCATTTATATGTGGAATCCAGAAAAGCTGAACTCATAGAAACAGAAAGAACAGTGGTTGTCAGGGACTAGAAAATGAAAAGTGGGGTGATGTTTGTCAAAGAGCACAAGCATCCACTTTTAAGATGAATAAATTTTGGGGAATCTCATGTACAGTATGATCACTATAGTTTACAATACTGTATTGAAAATTGTCTAGAGACTAGATCTTAAATATTCTTACCATGAAAAAAATGTTAAATATGTGAGGTGATGGGAGAGTTATTTAACCCTATTGTGGTAATCATTCTGCAATTAACAAATTGTTACATCGTACATTTAAACTAACACAATATGTCAACTATACCTCAATAAAGCTGAAAAAAGTTTAAAATAGTGCCTTAAATTATAGAACATGACAGATTTACTAAGGACTACTTAATGCCATGAGTGAACAACAGAAATGGAAGGCTTGTATCTAAAGTTGGTAATAAACTTGAAACACATAGTACTAATCCAAAATATGAATTTTTGTGTAACTAATTCACAGCATAACACACTTTAATGAGCTCAGGCCCATGAATCCCTAATTGAATTACTTATTTAGTTATTCTTGACAGAAAATAGGATCTTTTGGAATATGACTTCTCAACAGTAGCAGCACATAAGTGCTATAACAGTAATTAATTATTTGTAAAACTTCCTTTGACTTTACCTGCTTTAACATTGTCTCTCCATGAATATTCTTCCAGACATTTTCTTTCTCTCCAAAAGATTCTGCAGATCAGTTTTCTCACTCCCTAATTAGTATACTAATGAGATGAGCTCTAAAATTAGTTCTCAGAAGACAAGTTTGCTAGTTTAGTTTTGTTGCTGCTGCTGTTTCCTCTGATTTTTGTTTTCTGAAAAAAAAAAAAAAAGTCCCTTCTGTTTACAACTCCAGGAGAAGCATTTTTCATCTACATGTTTAATGTAAATATGACTGTGCAAACAGTAATAAACAATAAGAATAAATATCCTATATAAGGTATAGATATAAAAGGGAAAGAAGGAAGTAAGGGGAAAAGCAATTGTAGAATGGGCAAGTTAACAATTACCAAATAGAGATGCAGGTCAGTTAGAATTGAATATAAAGCAAGGAATCTTCCCTAATCTTTACAAGAGTTTCCTAAATTACTTCTGGATGCTGGGAAGATTTGAGGTCTTACATTTTGTCTGGCCTCTCTGTTGAATTTCAAATATTACACTTTGTCTAGATAAAGGGATGACATCATTGAACAGCTCTGATTTCTCATTTGAAGAACGAGCAATATTCATATCCATTATATGAAAATCCGAGTTCCTAAAATTTTTGGCGAAGTAGGAGTAGAGAATGGAGAGTCTGTCATCCATCAGCTGTGTGCAGCCTCTGCAGAGCAGCACCGGTGCATCTGTATAGAGCAGTCTCTGTTCCTGTCTCTCTGTCTCTCCCACTTAACACACACACACATACACACCATAACGAGCAAATACGACGGTTGTTTTATTCATTATAGACTGGGAAGGAAATCTACTAGTGAAGATGCCACAGTGTAATTAAAACTAACATGTTATTTTTTCACTTTGTTTCCAGGTCTTTGGCTTCTAGGGGAAAGGACTCTTACGACTCTAATATTTTCTCATATTTAATTTCTTCACTGACTTTAATTACCTTCTCTCAGCCCCATAATTATTACTTCTTTTTAAAAGAAAAACAAGAGAAATGAACTTGTTTGCTGAAGGCTTTTACAAAGGTTTCACAGCTGCAGTTATTTCAAATAAAAATATTGTTAGTAATTAAACTAAATATGAACTCCCACTTGTACTTTCCACAAACTTTAGTCCCCATCCTTGGTCATCAACTCTAAAATTAACCCTTGTGTAATATTTTGATGTATATTACTTCCTTCACCTCTTGGTTTACTATAGTCTCTAGTTTTTAAAATTTTATTCAAGGATGTTCTGTATGTGGGTACTTCTCATTCTCCAGATCACTAGAGGCAATTACACCTACCAGGATGGGGGATCCTTTTCTTTGTGACCGATAGAGTGGTTTAAAACATCATGGGAAACTTTTGAATTGGTGTTATAGGATTCTTAGTGTATAAAGACAAATATCATATGATCTCACTTATAAGAGGAATCTAATGAATAAAACAAACTAATGAGCAAAATAGAACTGGAAACACAGAGACATGGAACAGACTGACAATGGCCAGAGGGTAGAGGAGAGGAGGATAATGGTGGAAAGAAGGGGAAAGGACTAGTCCAAGAGCATGTATGAAGGCACATGGTCAATATGTTCATGGCTCTTGGCTCCAGTCTTTCTCCATCAGGGGTGACCCATATACCATTGCCCATTACGCCATATTATAAACTTGGACTACTTCTTTTCTATACGAAGTAGGTTTTCATATTCATTGTCCCAAACTCTACTCATTGGATTTCTTCTAACCCACTGCATTTCAGGCTATCCCTTAGCCTGACTATATACATATATTTCAGGCTATCCCTGACTATATACACTGCATTTCAGGCTATCCTTTAGCCTGACTATATACATACAGCAGCCACCAAGCTAAGCTACTGGTGTCCTCATACCATCACCAGAGAATATGCCTATAAACAACCCTATGTAATTTAATATTCTGCCTCCACCCCTTTTTCAGCACCTTGAGAACCCAATTCATATACACTCTGCCAGGTCCTGTCTGGACATGGTGGCTAGGTTCTGCAGCATGGTTAGGATATGGGCGTTCCCTTCCTTAGCAGGGCCAGCACTTCTGCACCTGGAATCTGTTGTAATTTGATATTAGTTACTGATTGGTGACTGGGATGAAGGTATATCCTGAGAATAGTGCCAATGTTACTTCATAAAAGAAAGGCCTTTGAATCTCCTTCAAAGCGTAGGGGCAGTAGCCATTGAGAGGGAGGAGCATGCCATTTCTGCAGGCTTTGAGAGTTCAGGGACACCTGAGATTTCCAGGTTTTAGGGAGATTCAAGCCAGATATTACCAATTCTAATTCTCAGGATCTCTCCCCTGTCTAATTAAGGTTCCTCATCCTTGTCATACATGACTTTCTAGGCCTCCACAATCCTTTAAATTAAATCCTGGGATTTATCTTTAGTTTTCTAACCTCTAAATGAAGGGGAAAGGAATCTATATATGTTTCTAAGCAGATCTTGTGTTTTTCACACTTTACAGTAAGTTATTTTTATTAACCACCCTCTGCTTTTATGTTTTCAATGTCTTTTATTGTCTGTGCCTTTGTTATTGCAAATATTGAGCTTAATACCACCATCTAATCCTACTGTTTTCCTAATTCCCATTTTCTGAGAATCTCTAAAATCTCTGGGACATTGCAGCAACCAGAGACAGTGCATGCCCTTCCCCTAACCTTTCATCCCATTCCGTTAACAGTGAAAGTATTATTTAATAAGTGTTCTGTTAATGACAGGCCAAGGGCTAATGCTACCCATGGGTCCCTAACTGCCACCTGTCCAGGGTGTGATTCTGCTCCAAAGTCATATTTTTAAGCTTGCTTCTTTGGACCACTTATAGTTTTAGGATGGATTTCTTGGGGAAAGAGATCCAGAGATGGAGACTGGTAAGCATGGAGTTTATGGCGGAGTACTGTAGGGCACAGCACTTGAGGGAGTCCATGAAAACAGCATTATGCAGGGGGAGAAGTCTAACGGCAATTCAGTGAGCAAAGGTCCATAGTCAATCCCACGGAAACTTCGAAGTCAGGATGACATTCAGTTGTCCTGAGCTATGGTAAAAGTCGTGACTATTTGTACTCCAATGTCAGTTAGTCCTTGAATGGGAGCTTTCCATGGGAGGGCACACAAACCTGAACAAGGAAATTAGTTCCCTTCGCTTATGCTAATTCCCAGGTTGAGGCTCAGCTGTGATCCATTCGCTTCCAACACATCTGGCAGCTGGGGAATGAGAGTCTTTCTTGGTATTGGAGAAATCTAAGCAAGAGAATGCATAGTTTTTTTTTATATATATATCTCCAAAAGATTAATACAAAATGAATGCTATAGAATTCAAATTTTAAAATTGAATGATTTATGTGTTTATATTATCATTTTGATTTTATAAATATTTTGAAGGAAATTGGTCAATTTCTATATATCTTTGAGATGTGAAAGCATAATAAAATTATACGTTTCATGAAAACATTAAGGATTCACCATATTTACTCCAGATGGTTTTAAATTCTATTCATAATTATTAAAACACTGGGATTTCATTGAAGTTGAATTGATCAAGGCGTATGTATGAAAAGTGTGTGTTTTACACACCTCAAATAATTACTATCCTATATACAGACTCTTCATTGCCCAGACTAATCTGAAATTAGTAATCCAAGTAGATCGACCTTCTTCTTTTTAACAGTAACTTCTTAATTGAGGACATCTAAAGTCATGGTGGTTTTGTTGTTTTTGTTTGGTAGTTAAGTAGAATCATCAATGAGCTAAGACAGCCATTGTAATTGTATAGTTACCTATCTCCAAATCGAGTCAGTTTCCTTTAAATGAAGAGTTTAGACTAGATAGACCCTAACTTATTTGGTGTTGTAAACTTTCCATCACTTGTATCTCTTACATTCAAGGTTAATATTATTGGAGAAAATTGTTTGAGAGGCAGCACTTTTAGCACCATAGCTCCTGGCATTTTGCAATCTCAGATGTAATAAGCTTGGAAACTGCAATTTATGAGTACATACTTGTGGTGTGAGGAGAACGTGGGCAAAAGGTGAGGGTCAACAAATACAAGGTTAGACGCAGCAAATTAGCCTGAGGAACACGCATCTAGTGTCTCTTTCTCCTTCCCTTTCCCCTTGACAACTACAACATTCTTTTCAATCAAATATCAGCCACGGTAACTTTCTCTACTGGTAAAAAAACATGCGTCAGTATACAACACCCACAAAGACATTTTTAGTAATACAATTAGATCTAGTTGAAGTAAGCTTGGAGATTTGTTTTCTTTCCTTTGTAATGGATATATTTCTAGCAAGAGGGTTTTAGCATGTTTATTTGTAAGGCTGTAAATTTGTTTTTTGTTTTTTTTTTTTTAGAAGTGTAAACTTACCTCCTTAATAAACCCATTAAGAAATGTTTAATCCATAAACTCAAATATAGTTAAATTAGCCTCAGAAATTACTAAGACATAGAATTGCAGAAATTTTGTTCCATCAACTAAGAATCTGCATGTTTATGAAGTTTCAAATCTATGAATCACATGTATTGCAGCACACACAGACAGATGTTGACCCTGAATGTTTTCAATACTACAGAACTGATAGGAATCCATGTCTGATTTTTCAAGGAATGAGATATCCCACAGAACGACTTTTCCTGTAAACTGACATTTACATTTCTGTGTGCTTATTTGTAATACTTACAAAACAAACACCTGCTAGATTAAATAATGCATTAAACAGAATTTATTGTTTTCATTTGTGTCTTTTCTTAAAGCAAGCAACAAACTAACCTCATAGTCATATGCTGTTTTAGCAATTGTGTGTCTTTTATGCAGGACTTTTTTAGTAGGGTTTTTTTGTTTGTTTATTTGTTTTTGCCTTCTTTCACCTCTCTTCTCTTTCCAAGTAAATAGCTTGCTCAAGGTTATGAAGTTTGCAAATAGTAGAGTTCATGAGTTGGTGTTAGATTCCCAACCCATGTTTTTAAACACTCTGCATTCCAGACACCAAAGAAAATTAAGTTTTCTATACGTGGTCCTAGAGCATTATGTATACTGCTACCACTAAACTTTTTATTAACAGATAAAACAATTGGATTTCTCTTTAATGCAAACTTAAATGCACCAGAAACAAACAAAAAGAAACTTGCCTCAATTTTTACGATTTTAATCAATTTTTTTTTTGGGGGGGGGATTCTGTGGGTCTACTTTTCATTCTGTCCTCCACAGTGCATCTACAGTAAATAAAAATGTTTTAGTAGCTTCCATTGATCCTGCAAGACAGTCGCCGCTCTTCGGCACGTCTGCAATGTTCTACGTATTGCATGCAGCCTTCCTTTACAGTCCCACTGAAACCACAGCAATCCAGGCCTCTGGGATTTCATACATGTGATTCCTTCTGCCTGGAAGTGTCTCCAGCCTCCTCCTCTCTAGCTACCACGCTTCTGCTTTTCCCATCTCACCAAACTACCGCTCTTCTGGGTAATGCTTTAGTCCATTCTTTAGTGTTGTTTTTCTTATCAACCCTCTAAATTACCTTTTATCTGCTCCCTTGACCTTCTCTACAGGCCTTTTAAAGTGAATATCAGATTGTTCAATATTTGTAAGATTAACTTTTGTATCCCTCTCGCTGAAAACTTTAAGCTCCCAAAATAATCAGATATGTATTATTTTCATTTTTGTTTCAGTGTCAAGTGAAATATTTGGCACATTATTTATACTCCATAGTATTTAGCAAATGGAGATAAGATAAGTAATATGCTCTATAACAGTATTTCTTCAAATATAATCCTCAGACATGCATTTTGGTTAAATTTTCTGAAATCAGAGTCATGTCATCTGAGTTTGAATCACATCTAATCACTTACTAGTTGTGACTGGGCAAAGCATTGGACAAGTTGCTTAATTTCTCTGCTTCATTTTTTCCATAGGTGAAATTAAAATAATAATTCTTCTCATAAGATTATCACTATTGAGAGAATTAAGCATTTAATATATGTAAAGTTACTAGAATAGCACCTGGAACAGATTAGCCCACAAAGTTTAGTTGTTATTTATATCAGAATTATATGACTTGTATATGGATAATCTGTTACAAACTGTCATGTTTCTGGTGACATTTTATAATATCTATTTTTAATTTTAATTATATTACTCTGAAAGCACCCATTCTTGACACTTATAAAAAGTAGAATCTTTTATTTAAGAATTAAAATAACATATTGCAAATTTGGTCCTTTTGGTGTGAAGTGATGAGTAAGTAGATGATATGATTTTTTTACTACAAAACAATGAATGTCATGCCAAAGTGGGTCACAGAAAGATATTTTTGAGAGAGATACAAGTGCCCAAACAGTTAATAAAAATAAGAAAAGCTTGTGTTAGACATGGGAACCAAGGAAGTCATGAAAATAAGGAACCACAAAAATATAAAAATAGACAAAATTTTTGAGCAAATAGGGTGAATGTTGAAAAAAACTGCTGTTATTTATCTGGAAAGGTTTGTTTCCTTGTGTATATAGACTTATTAGTGAGTCCCCTTTGAATCCCAAATACAGGAAACAAGTTGAATCCTCTTTACAAATAAGCATTAATTAAAAATTAAGGCAAATGATAATTTATTGAGAATATGTCACTATGATTGCAAAATAAATGATGAGTGTTACAACAAAAAAATTCAAATCTATTTTTCACAAAAATGACTTCTCCAAGTTGTCAAAATAATGACCTTTGTAGATTTACTAAATAACTTGCTACAGTGAGAGTTCTGTCTGATTTTAAACACAAGCCCATCTTGTTTATTCATTATATTTTCAGGAAAATTAAGGCGAACAGATAGTTTACAATCCCTTCCCTTACAGTACTTCCAGAGATTATTTCACTATTTTTTTTGCTAGAACAGAAATGTCTGAGCTGAAAAGAGCGAAGTGGATATTATGGAAATAATTATACACACATTGCATGCAGGTTGCCTATGCCCCAAGCAGAGCCTAGATAAAAGTCAATGTAAACCATAGTGGGCAGCCATTGTGTTCACTCTAGGATATGAGACATCACAGAGATAAGTATCAGGAAGGTTGAAATGCTAAGAGTATAGCAGAGAGCAAGAAATAAGACTTTGAAAAGAGGAAATTTAGCCAAGAAAGTGAAAGAAATGGATAATTTTTAATGTCATTCAAATAATTCACCTTAATGGCCTCTCTCAACTCACTCAGGGATATTTTTACTGGCTTAGAAAAATTTGTTCCCACTTGAATGCCCAGCACTTGGTATAAGTGTAATAACAATTGTAATGGCATATAAAACATATTCGGTAATTTATAAACAATGCACATAATCACCACATTTAAGTCACATCCAAATTTAGTGCGTTTATCCATAATTAACTTACCACCCTCTTCTTAATGAACTGCTACCAAAGCTCCTAATAAAACACTATTGCTCTTTGCCTCTTCAAGAAGCTCCTCTTCTTCTAGGGTACATTTTCAATTTATGTTATTTCTGTCTATGACTCTGGATTTCCTCCTGAAAGTAAAGTCCATCCCTGTTTGTAGGAATCCTCTTATTTGGGCAATAATAGAATCTAGAATGATAGAGCTATTTGGTTTCATATTAGTACACCTCAGAAACTTCCAAATGCAAAGTGTTTATAAGTGACCTAATGATAGCTCTCACTAGTTTTGATTAGGGGAATAAATCCCCAAGACTTTGTAAAATGTCTGTGATTCAATTAAACAAATGTTTATGGAATGTCTATAATACATTCTTGTCTTTTACTAAGGCCACTGAGGTTTTTGAGTTCTGCCTTGGTAAAAACTTCTTTGAACTTTTCAAACCTTTCATAAGTGGGCTATAAAGACATTATTTTAGCTTACATACATATACAAGGGGTGGAAAGAAAGTGAGATCTCTTATTGATGTACAATTCTTATTGGAACAATGACACTCCTACTCTGAAATTGTTATGAGTCAAATATAGGGCAAATAATAATGGCAAAGGTATAGGGTTCTGAGAAATATTTATAATACACATTATAAGTTGCAGGTGCAGGCTTATATATACCTTATTTCAAATTGCTGCGAATATATCACACTTTTTGTGAAACAAATGATAAAACAGAAAAGGCAAGAGAGGATATCCGTTCTTATTCCAGCACAGCAACACTTCTAAAGACATTTTAATGCTGATATTCCAAAGATTATTAAGATTAGAGGGTTGGAATTTTCATATTACTGAAGATTATATTAAGAGAGGATAAAGAGAACCCAAGATCTTATGTTCTGGCAGATAACTCGTTTGTAGATACTCATCATTGAAGAATAAGAATAAAAAGAGCATAACATTTATTTAAATAGCTCATATTAAGAGAAGGAAATAGTTTTATGTTTAAAAATAGGAGAAAAATTTTAGGGAACACAGACTAAATTAAATTCAGTTTAAACAATTCATGCTGTTATCTGAAATAGATTTATAATCAAACCGTGAATAGTCTTTTTCATAAAGAAAGCCTCTTGTGTTTTGTAGGACAAATATTTGAGTTGATCTTAACCTATTTTAGCTTCAAATTATTCTCCTGTAAAATGCTGAGATTGGACGAGATGGCCTTGAAGATTGGAGACTTTATGATCATCAGCAAGAAAGATTTTACCAAAGAGACATTGAGTAACTCATTCCAAGGGAAATAATCAAGCAGATCAAAGAGGCCACATCAAAAGTAAGACTGTCCAAACTCCAGGTAAAAACAGATTTTAAAGAGAATATCAAAAACCCTGATCCTAATCACTAGCTAGAAGGAAAGCCACTGTAAACAATTTAGATTCTGAATAAACTCTTTATGTAATCCTGACTCACTGTGAAAAGTTCACTTTTCTATTTGTAATTGTATTTATTTGTTAAACTACTCTCCACTGAATGTTTACCTGAGGATTTTCTCTCTAGTTAACATTGAATAATGCTTATTACTATGACCCGTAAATTCTTTTCAATATAAGCAGGCACATTAAAATGAGACAACTCCTTGAGATATGTGACCTCGGTTAGAGTGGAAGTAATGAAGTAATGAAAAGGGCTCATGGCAATAAATCCTGAGAATCTATTTTCTCAACATTTCTTTGATATAAGAACACAAATTCAATTAAATTCCACTTCAAACAATAAATCTTTTGTAGCACAAGGCAGCTGTAAAAATATCATTAATTTGAATAAATGTTTCTTCTTCATTTAATCTTGAATAAAAAGAAAATATAGGCTAGGGAAAGGGTATTTGCTTTATAATTAATTGATCTTGGTGGGACCATTTATGAACTATAAGACCTTGATTGAAATACTTAACCCAACTAATGCATATAATCTATAAAATAGATTAAATTTCAAAATATTCCTACAATTGAAGGAGAAAAGACAAACAACTTGCTAAGCATACTTGCTAGAATTTATAAGATAATCAATGCTGGTGAATATGAATAATATTAATTGGAAGGAGTGTTTTTATACACAGTTGTTTAATTATTACTTGGAAACGTATGTTCTAATTATTTCTTATATTTTACCATTGTTTCACTTGTAGTAAATATTTTCATTCAATTTAAATTCATTTATTTCTTTTTAAAAATATTTCACTTATTTATTTTTATGGAGAGGAGAACAGAGGGAGAAAGAAAGGGAGAGAAACATCAATGTGTGGTTGCCTCTTACACGCCCTGCATTGGGGACTTGGTCCACAACACAGGCATGTGCCCTGACTGGGAATCAAACTAGAGACTCTGCTTCTCAGGCCTGCACTCAGTCCACTGAGCCTCACCAGCCAGAGCTAAATTTGTTTATTTCAATTCTTTAAAATTAAGATCTTTACTGCCCCAAGAAACTTGATGTGAGCTAAGATTGCCTTTGAATAATAGCTTCATTAAAATATAATTCAAACAATAAAATTTACTCCATGAAATTATACAATTAAATGGTTTTAACCATATTCATGGAGCTGTGAAGCCATCACTACTATCTTACTAAAGAATATTTTCATCAGCCTAAAAAGAAACCCATACATTTTCTCCTTAGCTCTAAGCAACCACTAATGTACTATCTATAGTTTCCATGGTTTTGCCTAAACTGGACATTTCTTATGAATTTAATCATGTAATATCTTTTGTGTATGGATTTTTGCATTTAAAATAATATTTTCAGAGTTCATTGATCTTGCAGCATGAATTAAGTATTTCATTCTTATGTTAAGTGAAATAAGCCAGGCGGTGAAAGACAAATACCATATGATCTCACCTATAAGTGGAACCTAATCAACAAAACAAACAAGCAAGCAAAATATAACCAGAGACATTGAGATAAAGAATGAACTGACAGTAACCAGAGGGGAGGGTAGAGGGGGATAACATGGAAAAGAAGGGGAAGAGTCATCAAGGAACATGTATAAAGGACTCATGGACAAAGCCAAAGAGGGGAAGGATTGAGGGTGGGAGGTAAGTGTGGATGGCGTGGGGAAAAGTGGTGGTGGTAAAATGAAGACAATGCTACTCGAACAACAATAAAAATATGTGAAAATAAAGACATCTAAAGTGTAATAAAATAATTCATTCTTTTTATGGCTCTATCATATTTTGTGTTATGGATATGCCATATTTTGTTTATCTATTCATCACTTGATGGGCATGTGGGTTTTTTCTACCTTTGGATATTTTTCACTTAAATTCTATCAGGTTTTGCTTCTATTCATTGATTTCTATCTTTAAGTTAGATATTTTATCATGTAACATTTTATTACCTTTCTCTTTCTTTTACTATATTTCAAAAATTATTTTCATTGTTATTGCTTAGGACATTGAAATTAACATCTTTCTTTTTAGTTCTGATAGTTCAAATCTGTTATTAAACCCCTCTCATAATTTTTTTAATTTCAGTAATTGTATTTTAACTCAATTTCTATTTTGTTATTTTATAATGTAATTTTATCTCTTTATTAATATTCTCTACTTAGGAAGATATATTTCTCATTTTTTTTAATCCTTAGCCATATTTTTCTTTAGTTGTTTGAACTTAGAATTGCTGACTTAAAGCCTTTGTCCAATAAGTCTAATGCCTGAGCTTTCTTAAAAACATCTTCTACCGACTATATGTGTATATGTGTATATGCTTTGCCGTGCACAGGCCATATTTCCCTGTTTCTTTGCATTTTCATGTGCCTCTGTTGAAAAATTGATTTAAATAATATAATACGGCCACTGTGAAAATCAGGTTCTCTCTTCTTCCAAGAATATTTTTTTTGTTGCTGCTTGTTGTAATTGCTATTTGTTTTATTAGTGAATTTCCTAGCCTACAAAAGGCTAGTTCTCTAAAGCCGTTCTTTGTTATTTATTGTCACTGAGCTCCATGTTCAGTTAGCTTAGTAGTCAGCAGATCATTGGAGAGATGTTGCATGAATCGTCTTGAACTAAGAAGTCTCAGCTGTTGGTGAAGGAGTTTTTGTGTTTTGGGGATAGCTCCTCAATGGTCCAGCACACAATCCACCTTTCTGCTTTAGATTTCACTATTTGCTCATGCGGAGCCTTGAAGTCGGTCAGTGGTCACAGAAGAGGGCCCATTCAGATTTTTCTTTCAAAATGCACGAAGTGCATAAACTGCGGCCTTCTAGATTCTCATGAATACTTTGGGGCTTTTCAAAGAACACTAATTTCTGGTTTTGTTATTTTTTTTTTCTTTGAAGTATTTTGGTCAGTTTCCTAGTTATCCCAATCAACATGGCCACTTCAGTCAGTTATGAAGTCAAACGATTGCTGCTGATTATTTACAACAAACACTGTCAGGACAGAGCTCTTTGTACAGATACAGCTCCTAGTCAAGTCAAATAAAGACAAGACCAGAAGTGCAATTATCAGGCTGTACCCAGATGAGTCCAGATGGATCAAACAGTGATAATTTTTTAGGAAAGAGGCTTGAAAACAATCCCAAGTTTTCTGACCCCTCCAATGGCTGCTGGGATGCGAGCTCTAGTGAAGTTGTTGGTTTTGAGGCTGTCATAGAGCTAGGGAGAGCAGGAGGAGAATAGAGATGGCAAAACACCCTCAATGCTCACTGTTCTTACTGAGATTCAGCTTTTTACAAAATAAACAGTTCCTCAATTTTTACAAGTCTTTGGTTAATTTCCAGTATTCTTCAAAGGTTGATTTGAACAAATTATTGACAGTATTCTCATTGCTTTTATAACAAGGCAGGTTTGGGGGAAGTTCTTTTTTCCAGAGGTGCTTCTACATTATTTTTTCATTATTAAAAAAAACATTATATATCTTAGCTCTCTTGAGCTTTATCCAGAATTGCATAAAATTGTTACATTTTTCATTATCTAATGTTAAAATTCCTTATACTTTAATAACTTTCTTGGATATGCTCTTTCTTAAATAGGTGATCAAATATCTACCAAATACTTAGACATGAAAAATTTGAATTACTGTTCTTATGACTGGAAATGATTTTACACTCATTTAACACATTACATTTATCCTCCTTGGAGATTAGAGTCATGGTATACTTGCCTGACATAATAGATTTTGTTCTTTCACATATATTTATATTGGATTTTGGTTTTGACTTAAACTAAGATAAATGTAGGGTCTATTATTTTTTTGAGATACTAAATTATAAGTATTCATTCGTTCAAAGGACTACTCAAGAGCAATTGAATAGCAATTTCTATGTCTAAATATTTCAGGCATTTTTCTCTTTTCTTCATGACAATCCCATTTAGAGAATCAATGTGGAACTACTACCAATGTCACTGTAAAAATAAAAAACAAAGCTAATTTAGGCAGACATGTTTATTACATATATTTGAATTACTCTTGATGAAGTTCAAATTATTACAATTACAGAAAAACCAATAACACATATTTATCAATGTAGGTTTAGGTGCTTCTTATTGAATTCTAGGGTGGGGATAACAGCAATCACATCCAATGTAATGATTATATTGAAATTAGTTTATGAAAATACTGTCTGAAAAAGAGCCATGGCTGGTGTGACTGAGTTGATGGAGTGAAGGCCTGTGAACCAAAGTGTTGTTGGTTTGATTCCCAGTCAGGGCACATGCCTGGGTTGCGGGCCAGGTCCCTGGTGGCGGTGTGAGAGAGGCAACCACACATTGATGTTTTTCTTCCTCTCTTTCTCCCTCTCTTCCCTCTCTCTAAAAATAAATAAAGAAAATCTTTATTTAAAAGAAGCAAAAGAAGTCAACTCTGCCAAACTTCTGCCAAAAAAATGATTATAGCCTCAAAACAGACTTACCAAGCTTAGAAAAGGATATGGCATGCTCTCCTGTGACATGGCCTCACACTATTTTCTGAGATAACATCATCCTATGCCTTAGCTCTAATATCTTTCCATTCTGGTGGTTTCAACTCAATTTCAAATTTCTACGTTGGATTATTTTAATATGTATTATCACCCCTGTGGTCAGAGCACCAGGGTCCTATAAACATGCTCATGCTGAATTTCTGTGTGTCAATGAGATCAGGAAATGAAACTGCCTCTTCAGTGTTTCTAGTCTAAAGGTAATAACTCTTCTCTGATAGGGTCACAGAATTCTCTGATCTTTCTGAGGGACCTGGTGAGATGTGCTGTACATGCATTTTATTCAGTGCTCAATCCAGATTCCTCAAACTCTGTCCTTTCTTTCATGTACAGTATGTTCATCTTTTCAAGGAACATCAGGATCTTATGGGCCATTTAGTGTAAATTAACATTAGTTAATAAAATGAAGTATTAAAATAGCTAGCTTGCTGAATGAGAACACTGAATGCATGTTTTATAAGTAAACACATTTTGATTGATTTGGCTTAAACCAATGTATATTTTAACACTATTCTAAAAATTGGGCTCGTTCCAGTCTCTTTAAACCTTGGGAATGCTTCTCTGCATTCCCAGCCAGGCTGAGCTTGAACACGGTTACCACAGAGTTACAGCTTTTCCAGGCTAGAGAGATGGAGTGGGTAACATAATGGGGGTGCGATGACTTAATGAGGGCTTCCAAGTACCGGAGTTCAAGTTTTTGGTATTCTTTCCAAGTTAATGTCCCTTTTTTGGTATTAATGTTAAAACTCATTAATGTTAAAACAATGTTACAGTTATTATTTTCCCATCAACCATAACTTCCTTAGTCCATTGCAGCTTTGTTCCTACCTACTGTTTTGGGCTGTTGTTGACAAATACATTACACACATATTACATTTATTTATGTTATATGCGCAACAATGCCATTTATACTTTTGGTCTTAACTGATGTGAAATCAATTTTATACAATTGTTTTCACATCAGTTAAGACCAAAAGATGAGAAAATATGCAATAGTAGTATCCATTATAATTACAAAACCCACTTAGCTTATGTTTTCTTGATTAATGTTTTATGCCTTCAAGAAAATTTCCTGTAGTTTCTGCATTTTTTATCTGCTATTAACAAAGAATAAGGCAAAATTTTCCAATTGCCTAAGTTTCCCACTTGGTGTGTACATTATCCCAGGTGATTTTATATATATATATATATCTCCACCAAAATAATTTATACAACTTAAGTCTAAATCATGCAGCCTTCATAATTGGAAGCAATCACAGAACTAAGTATCAAAAAATGAAGGAGTGCATGGATGTCTCTGAACTTGACTGCTATTAGATGAATCAGTACCAACTGTATTTAATTTCTGTTTGCACATAATTGTGGAATTCTCAAAAAAGTCTGATTTAAGGTCACATGCCACTAAACTGGGTGAGTTCCACAAATCAAAGTCAAACTCCAGAATTACATGTAAAATGTAGAAAAGAAATGAGAATATGGAGTTACTAGAATGGTAGCTTCAGGGGGAGAAAATACAACAAAACTTTTCCTTCCGTCAATGAAAGTTTGGGCAAATTCAGTAGCTTTCCAGTCACTTTGATCATTAAAGAAGTGTGAAATTAACTTAAACCACATCTCTCTTCCTGCCCTACCTCAGATAACCCTTTGCTCGGGATCTTGAAGTAGATGTACTCTGCAGATCACGCCTCCCTCCCACACTACCCACCCTCATCTGATTCTAATTTTTCCAGGACTAGGGGAGGTATGCTTTATTCCTGAGTGAAAGCTATTATCATTTTCTCAACTGCTGCTGCCCTCTGGCTGAACACTGACACATCATTGATACTTCTGTTTGGCAGGGATCTTGGGGCTCATGCACTAGGTATTTTGATTCTTTGTTTTCTTTTTTTAAGGGGGCAAGGTACTTGCCTTGTTCCTGCTGCACAGTTCATTGGCGTGTGCTGTATGAGGTCTGTCAGGAAAAAGTGCAGTCATTGTTAATGTAACAAGAAAGGTTTATATAACATTAATATAACCTGGCAGCCTAAGAGAGTGGACTGGAATGTGCATGGGTGAACAATAATGACTTCACTATACTAGTCAAGGGGGATGGTAGATGCTGTTGAATGAGTATGTGTACAGTGTGTCTGTCACATTCAAAATGACTGAGTGAATAGAGAAATAAATATGCATCAATATTTGCCTTAAGCTTAAACATTCCTCCATGAAAACTATTCAAATGATTCAGAAGCCCACAGCAATAGGTAACTGGTGATTGGTAGTTTCATTACGACAATATGCCTAGCTCATTCATCGTCTCATTTAGAGTATTTTTTCGCAAAACATGAAATCACCCAGGTGACTCAGTCCCCCTACAACTCAGATTTGGTGCCCTGCAACTTCTGGCTTTTCCCTAAACTAAAATCACTTTTGAAAGTGAAAAGATTTCAAACCATTGATAAATTTCAGGAAAATACAGTGGGGCAGCTAATAGTGATTGAGAGAACTGTGTGAGGTCCCAAGGTGCCTACTTTGAAGGGGACTGAGGCATCATTGTCTTATGTACAGTGTTTCTTGATTCTTGCAGCTTCTTCATTAGATGTCTCTATTTTTCATGTTACATGGCTGGATACCATCTGGACAGACCTTGTGTTTGTTAACAAGCTTCAGCCTGGCTTCTTTCAGCTCCTGCCAGTATTGATGCTCCTATAAAACTGCTGCTGCTGAGATACATTTGTTGGCAGACAGCCTTTTGTGCTTGTGATACCAGCACATATTTCAAGTCCAGGTAGTTTTCATACTGTCCACTTGATCCACAGGAAAACGCACATGGCATTACTGTCATGCCAAAGAGCAGGGAGAAGGCTACCTCTCTGCTCTTCTCTATCTCTCAATCCACCAGCTTGTCAGCTGAGTTTCTCACATTGGCAGATGAGCACAGCTGCTCCCTAAGCAGAAAGAGAGCATGAACAACTCCCACCTGGTTACTTCCCATTTGAATTATTTCCTCAAAGAACTCTCTCAGTAAGTGTTTTGTGCATAATAGAAAAATCAAATCCTTAAGGTCATATGTGTGGTAAATATTTCCCTAATTTATAGAATACTTTTGAAATTTTTTACCAAATTATGTTGAATATGAAGTTTTAATTTCTAGTTAGTAAAATTTAGCATTTTTATGATACTGAATTTTGTGTTATGCCTTGAAACTTCTTTCTCTACAAGATTATAATTTCTCAATTTTTGGCTCTCATAAAATTCATTTTTATATGTTGATTCATATTTGATCCATTTGAAACTTATTTTATTCTAAGGACAATGGTGCATTTTCTTTTTATCTTTCAAGTGTCTACCTGATTTTTAAATATCATTTACTAATTTGAATTTCTTCATTAATTTTAGCAATCACCTTAGTATATACTAAATATAATTTTCTTTTTTTGAATCTCACTTCTAAATCATTATCAGATAGTAATTTTATAGATATTGTATTATTTTGCTTTGTAATTATTTAATTGATGTCTTTAAAATAATAAATGTAAATACTGGGGATATCTTTGTAAGTACTTATTATCTTATATGCTCCTTCATAAAGTTTTAATATTTTCTCCTGTAAGTAGAATACACTTATTTTTATGTATTTTAATAAATATTTTATACTTTTTACTATTCTTCTGATCCTGTGTTGATTTCTTTCCATTCTACTTTCTAAATTGTCATCATTTTTGTGTGCATACCTCTGAGTTATTACCGCTTCCTGTAAAATTACCAAAATACCTTACGTTTAACTCTTTGTCAGTCTCTTGTGTCTTCCAGATAACAAAATCAAATTATCAAGAAATAGTGATAACTTTGTCTCTTGCATTCTAATATTTGTGACTTCACTTTGTGTGTGTTTTCTTATATTAATTGATGAATTCTTCCAGATCTATGTAAATGATGTTAGTTGCATGATATGTCACTTTTCTTTTTTTTTTAACTTTTTGTTACTTTCTTTTCTTTTCTTTTTTTTTTAAGATTTTATTTATTTATCTTTAGAGGGGAAGGGAAGGAGAGAGGGAGAGAAACATCAATGTGCGGTTGCCTCTTGTATGTCCCCTGCCGGGAACTGGCCTGGCAACCCAGGCATGTGCCCTGACTGGGAATCGAACCTCGATCCTTCGGTTCGCAGGCCCGTGCTCAATCCACTGAGCTACACCAGCCAGGGCTCACTTTTCTTTTCCTCTTCTTCTTCTCTCTTCCTTGTTTAGCTCTTTGATTTTAATAGGAATGCATTAAGTACTCTACCATTAAATGAGATAAAGGATTTTACTTGTACATGTGCGTGTTTGTGAATGTATGTATTCATGATATATGTCAGCATTATTTGGAAACAAAGATGAATCATTTAATATTTGAATGTATTAAATATTTAAGGGCTTATATAAATTCCTTAAAATAAATTATATTTTATTTATTCTGTGCATTACATTAATGTTCAGGGATTCTACTTATTTATATCTACTTTAGATTTTTTGTATTACTATTCATAATCACTCTCGATATTTGTTTTTGTTTTTTAAAATTTTACCTTTACCAGGTTGCTGAATTAGCTTAAAAGCCAGAGTCTGAAACCAAGATTAAAGTGATGATACTTTAATGGAAAAAACAAGTTTAGTTAGGGTGAGAAAACAAAAAATAAACAGATAAAAAACACATAAGCGATAATGATGTCATGGATTATTGTTGGCTACTTCTTGAAGACAAGCCAGGCAGAGGCATGGCCAGTAGCTCGGAAAGTGTGTTTGGTAATGTGCATTAGTTTGCTAGGGCTGCTGTAATATACTATTACAGACTGAGTAGTTTAAACAACAGAAACTTTGTTTCAGTTCTAGAGAAAGGCACCATGATCAAAGTGTATGCAGATTTTACTTCATCCAAAGCCTCCTTTATCCACTTGCAGACCTCCTTGCTATACCTTCAGATGGTCTTCCTCTGTGCTTGCTAATCCTCAGTGTCTCTCTGTGTGTCCAGATTCCCACTTCTCATGAAGACACAAGTAAGATTTTATTAAAGCCCCCCGCAACATCTGGGGATAATAACCTCCTTAAAGACTAACTCCAAACAGGGCTACATTCTGAGGTACTGAGGATTAAAATTTTAATATAAGAAACTAGAGGGGCACAGGTCACCCAATAATACTACTAAATGCTCCCAGAGGTAAAATGGAGAGTTTTTTTTGTGTGTGTGTGTTAAATCCCCCTCATTTTTATTCGCCAGAATTCATCCTGTATTCACCTCTCTCAAAATGTACCACTTCATAGAAGAGATCACGAAAAGGGCAGTCACCTGAATAGGCTCAGAGTGTGAGAACGGCTGGCCATGAAGCCGAGGGTTTTGATGTGTATTCCAGCCAACCGAGAATACCAGGAACACTGTAGAAGTGCTGCAGTTCAGTCTGAGGAGGTAGGTGCACATGTTTGCCTCCGGTGTCATGGTTAATGATAATCATGGTTATGCTGATTTTATGAGGGGCAATTATTAGCTATCATTTTCTTTCAGAATTCAATTGTACCAGAATTATTTGTTCAATGAATTTGAAATTGTTCACTTGAAAAACCACATAAACGTGATGTTTTGGATAAGAACACTCTTTGTCAAAATTCTTTATTTGTTTTTAGTGATGATTCATCTATTTGAAGTTTCGTAACTCTTCG
Organism: Glossophaga mutica; assembly: GCA_039655065.1. Taxonomy (NCBI): domain Eukaryota; kingdom Metazoa; phylum Chordata; class Mammalia; order Chiroptera; family Phyllostomidae; genus Glossophaga; species Glossophaga mutica. The sequence continues at coordinate 32,991,391 of CM077312.1, forward strand.
TGAGTCAATTTAAAAAACATATACTTCTAAAACTTTTTATTGCATTCATTTTCAAATATGTTTTTATTGCTTTGTGTGAAATCATGCATCAAAAGCCCAAATAATTTCTATTTTTCTTAGAATATTTGTACTTTATGTTAATGTTTTTAATCTCTCTTATAATTGTTTCTTAATTATAATGTTTTTTCTTTTCTAATTCATTAACTTCTACTTTTAAAAAACACATATTATTTCCTTTTTTGAACCCTCACTACAGCTGTTTTTAGTAAAAACTTACATAAACAAAATAAACAAAAAATATAAAACTTTCTTTCACCTTTGTCTTTTATATTTTTGCATTAGCTAATGTGCTTGACATCTTTTTACCTGAAAGCATTGAGTCAATTTGTGTTAAAAGTATATTCATTATGCAAAATACATGAATTTTAAATCTGAGTGCCTTTTCTTTCTCAGATACTTGAGCTCAACTCTCTCAAATGTGTTCATGTTTATTTTAATGAGAATATTTAACCCAAGATCTGCCATTTTAACTTATGATATTTATAGATAATTTCCATAAGATAAGAAATCCTAATTTTTTGCTTGAATTAATTTTGAAAATGTTATACATCCATGTAAATACAACTCAAATGAAAGCTCACTCTTCCCTGTTCTTATGTAATACAAGTAGAATCATATATTATGTGTTTTGGGGGGTTCATCTTTGTTTAGTATACATAATGCTTTTGAGATTCATCCACATTACTTATATCAGTAGCTTATTCCTTTTAATAGCTGAATAGTCTTATTCTATATGAATATGCCTGAATGTGCTTGTCCATTTTCCTGTTGATGGGCATTTGGTTATTTTAGTATAAGGGAACTGTGAGTTGTTATGAGCTGAATTTTGTCTCTCCAAATGAAACCCTATTTTTCACAGTTCAAAATGACTGTATTTGAAAACGGGACCTATAAAGAGGCGATTAAAGTAATATGAGGTCCTATGAGTGGGGTCTAATCTAATCTGACTGGAATCCTTATAAGACATGTAAACATAAAATAGATGCCTGGGTAACACGTTCCCAGAGAAGTGACTATGCATGGACATAGTGGAAAGGCAGTCGGTTCTCCATGAATTAGAAAGTGAGACCTCAGAAGAAACGAGACTGCTGACAACTTGATATTGGACTTCTAGAATCCAGAACTATGAGAAAATAAAGTTCTATTAAATCCCTCAGTATGTGGTATTTTGTTTATGGTAGCCCTTGCCAACAAATACATGGATGAAGTTTCTCTGATATCCTGTATTTTTTTTGGGGGGGGGGGTGGGCATACATATTGTCTTGAGCAAATACTTTGGAGTAGAGTTAGATTTACATACAATTTAAAAACAAACTGCCAGACTTTTCTCCAAAGTGGTTGTATCATTTTATACTCCCATCAGCAATATGTGCACATTCTAGGTGTTCCATATTCTTGCCCATGTTTGGTGTCATTCATTCTCTCTCTCTCTCTCTCTTAGCTATTCTAATGGGAATGAATTGGTCTTTAATTTGGTTTTAATTTGCTTTTCCTTAAAAAATAATACACCGAACAGCTTTCCATATACTAATATACCACATATTTAGGTTTTTTTTGTTATTGTATTACTTATTTGTTCAGTTTATCCATTTTCAGTAGTTCTATTTAATTTTGAATTGCTATAACTTTATATTATGGATTTAGGGAGTGTCTTTAGAAAAAATGGATGAAAGTACTTTGTCAGATACATGTCCCAGAAATGATTTTGCCTTACCAATATCTTGCCTATTAATTTTCATGGTTATATTTGATCAACAGAAAGTTTTAACTTTGATGGAGACAAATTTATACTTTTTTATGCTTAATCTTTGTTGTTTTCTCTTCAATACATCTAAACTTATTAGAGACTATGAACATGTTATCACACATCTTCTAGAGGCTTTATGGTTTGGGAGTCATATCATACATCTTGTACTAATTTTTTGAGTAGGGAGCAAATGACTTCAAAAACAATTATTTAGAAAAACTTCCAATATTATTGCACCCATTCTTTAGATTGATTTTTTCAAAATAAAAAAAATATTGACCACAAGATAAAGACTGGGATGTTTTTTCTCAGCCCAAGTTTAGTAAATTCCTCTACTTAAATTTTATGTTTTCAGCTTTCTGGTGTTTGTTTGGGAATTTGTTCTTATTGTTGTTGTTTTTTTAAGGGAATGCATTATTTAAAGAAATCAGTGTAAAGTTGATGGAAGTGACTATTTCCAATGGGGGAGGGGCCTGTCTCAATCAGTTGCCTACTCTAAACTTAAGATCTATAAGAATGTATTTAAAACTATAATTTTACATGCAGCATCTCTGGTGTGTTTTTTTTTTTTTTTTTTTTTTTTTTAACTGCTTGAGAGATTACCTATTTTGGACCTAGATCCTTTCTACAGATCCTAACTGGAAGTGGCATTGCCACATATATTGTTTTATCCTGCTTTATATATCTTCCCATAAACTTTGCCCTTTTGTTTTTCTTACTCAGCATTTTGACAGATTTAAACATTCTTTTTTGTTTTTCTAGTATTACCATTACAAATTTAATGTAACAAAGCCTATATTTTCCATTTACTACTTCTATAAATAAAGTGTTATTTCATTTTATTTCACTTCATATATTTTCCTCAATCATTACAAACTCCCAAATTTTATCAGGAAGGTTTAGTAATAGTTGTACTAAGAAATTATATAGTAATTAGTATTATTATCTTATATATACAATCTATTTTAAACTTTGTATTATGATATTTAAATAACATCTCAAACCTTTGTTAGCCTTTGTTTTATATTTTAATAAATCTAATCATCACTGTTACATTTTTATAACATGGCTTGTTTGTCATTCCTCAGAGAGTAGTTTGAGGTCTCCCTTGGTTAGCTGGAATAATATTGAGCGAGTCTGTGTAGAGGTAAGCAAAGGAAGAAAAAGTTGGACAATTGTAATAGCATAAATAATAAAATATAATTAAAACAATTATTTTTAGAAGAATATATATGTCTTTGGGCCATCTATATGTTTTCCACGGAGAAACATCTATTTAGATTTTTTTGCCCATTTTTTCATTGGATTGTTTGTCTTCCTGGTGTTGAGTTATATGAGTTTTTAAATATTTTGGAGAATAAACCTTGTCCTATGAATCATTAACAAATATATTTTCCAATACAATTGGTTCCTTTTTCATTTTGCTGATGTTTTCTTTAGTCATGCTGAAGCTTTTTAATTTGATGTAATCCCACTTGTTTATTTTTTCCTTTATTTCCCTTGCCCTAGGAGATATATTGGGCAAAAATATTGCCGTGTGGGCTATCTGAAATTTTACTGCCTATTTTCTGGACTTTTATAGGGTTACAACTGATATTTAAGTCTTTTATCCATTTTGAGTTTATTCTGGTGTATGGTATAATTTGGTGGTCTAGTTCCATTTCTGTTTTGCATGTACCAGTCCAGTTCTCCCAACATCATTTACCTCACACTGGTCAGAATGGCCATCATTAATAAATCACCAAACAACAAGCACTGACAAAAATTTGGAGAAAAGGGAACATTATGCATTGTTGGTGGGAATGCAGACTGGTGCAGCCACTGTGGAAAACAGCATGGAATTTCTCAAAAAAAAAACAAAAAAACAAAACTGAATACAAAACTAATTTCTGATCTAGCAATTCCACTGCTGGAAATATATCTGAAGGAACCTAATACACTAATTCTAAAGAACATAAGCACCCCTATGTTCATTGCAGCGCTATTTACAGCAGCCAAGTGCCAAAAACAGCTTAAGCAGCCATCAGTAGATGAGTGGATCAAAAAACTGTGGTACATTTGCACAATGGAATACTACGCTACGCAGCAGAAAGAAAGAAGGAGCTCTTACCATTCGTGACAGCATGGTTAGAACTAGAAAATATCATGCTAAGTGAAATAAGGTAATTGCTGAAAGATAAATACTGTATGATCTCACTGATAGAGGAATCTAATTACAAAATAAACTAATGAACAAAATAGAACCACAGGCATGGAAACATGGAACTGACTGAGAGTAGGAGAGTGGGGAATAATGGTAGACAGAAGGGGAAGGGACTAGTCAAAAATCACATATGAATGACCCTGTGACATGGACAAAGGCATGGGGATTGACTGTGAGAGCAGGGAGCAGGCTGGGCAGAGGAGAGCAAAGGTGAAAAATTGAGACAGCTGTAATAGAATAACAATAAAAAAGAATATATAGGTTATATATCCCTGATCCACTACATATTCAGGAATACTTTCTTCCTTGATATATTGCAGAATCACTCCACTCTCTTCTGACATGGAATGCTATCTGGGAAAAAAGCAAGAAACAAATAATCACCTGAAAAAGCAAAATGAAACTGTCACCTTTTTTTCTCTCTTAGACAACTGTTCTTTCTCTCTGATTTCCATAGGATTATTTAGTTACTTATTTTTCATAAATTAATAAAATATACTGTTAAATTGTTCCTAAATTGTCATCTTTTTCTAGTGTATATTTGTGTGAGGGGAGGCAAAGGGTTCTCAATAAAATGTATCCATGCACAGTATTTTTCAAAGTGTATAGTATTAGGTTGTGGTTCTCACTTTGAGCAATGTTAGGAAATGCTTTGTTTCATTGGTTTATTTTTGTAATGTTCTTAGTTTAAGAGGAGTAAGTTATGTTTTATACTTAAAAATATACTGTCCTAGAAAAATCTCAATCTTTTATAGTAGACAGTTCTGTGTGGCGTGGGCCCAGTTCCCACTCTGAGATGCACAGGACCCACACTCACAGATAGGTTCTCCTGCGGGGAATTAGGCCTGCATAGTACCGAGACTGCTATGAGACTTGCTTTTGCTAAAACTCCCTCACCCTGAATTGAGGCAGCAAATGTTTACTGCATATCTCTAAAGTAACTTCCTAAAATCTATGCTAAACCTTTGAAGGACGAGTGTAACCAGTTCAACCACTTTTCCCTTTGCATTTGCAACTATCCTATGATGTGATTAGCGGCATCCTCTCCTTTGTTTTCTGTAAAAGGTAACCACCTAAAGCAAACTTGTGCATAGTAAACGAGGACCATCATGTAATGCGCCCCCCAAAATAATAAAAGCTTGTCAAGGCAAGGGTAGGGGTGCTCTCCCTTTGAGAGAGTGGCCGAGGTGCTTCGAGGCTTTTTCTCCTCTTGAGAGAGAAGCCGTGTCGTCCGTTTTCCTCCACAGGACTCAGTAGTCCATGTGAATTTGTCTCGTATCTCATCCACAATGTCTCGGACCCCAGGAGCTAGGATCTACATCAATCTTTCACATGACAAATGTTGCATCTCTAATAATAAAAAATAAAACTGAAAAACACTTATCAAAAAATAGTGAATTTTAACTTCATTTAAAAAAACATGAAGTTTAGTATTTTGGCTTTGGTGGTCAGTATTATTTTCAAACATTTAAATATATTTGTGTTTAAATTTTAAAGACTGGGAAATTCTTACAGAGTGGCATTTTGCTGATATCAGTGTTTTGTCATTAAATGTCTCCATTTTTTTCCAGATGCTATCATTGTATAGTGTTGGCATTTTATTTCCAAAATCCAAGTAACTTGGCATGGCACACAAAGCCCTTTAACACTTGCATGGAGTTTATTTATCTATCCAGCAAGATCATTCCCTTCAAATAACCTATATAAAAATCAGGTTCGATTATTCAAAAAAGCACTTAAGATTCTATATTCTACTGCAGTCTCTGTAAATGTTACTGCTACTGCTTAGATTGCTCATCTTTTATTCTTTATTCACAGAGACTCAAATGTGTCTTCAGCATCCAAATCGCATGCTGTGTTCTTCATCTGAAACGTAAGGGAAATTTTGTGATCCACATATATTTACTATATTAGTAGACATTTCTTATGCATTTCAATTACTTATTTGTATTCCCTCTTAGACTTTGTGCTCCTGGAAATAAAGATAATGCCTTATTTATCTCTTTTTTTTAGGGCATAGCATGATATATGACCTTAACAGTTTTAATATTGCTAAATGAATGGCCCACAATAGTTAATTGAATACACAGCTAATGTTCATTAATTATTGAACTACATTCCCATACTATTTTTTATTAAGTAAATCTAGTATGAAATTCACCAAAATCTATTTGTCACTAAAGATAATGAAATTGAGCAAAAGCTTGTAATTTTTCAGACCTTATTCATTTTAGTAATAATCTCTTGATACCTTATATTTGTTATAGACTCCTCACTCTCCCTTCTGTATCTCCCTTGTGAGATACAGAATATCTCAAAATATAACCTAAGTATAAGTTACATGTAGCAAGATTTAGATGGAAGAGGCAGCTAGCTATGCATTAGTTCTATGAATGCAATTTTTTCATAATTGTGATAAGATAATAGCTTAATCCTAGACTATTTTCTGAAGTAAGTCAGAGATAGTAGCCAAATTGGCTGAACTGTGTGTAAGCGATTCATTATACATGATAGAAGGTGTGGGAGGTCAGAAAGTCTTCATCAATTAAGAGAAGGGTGAAAAAGTGCAAACATCACAAGTTGAACAGGAAATTTTCATTATAATAAGAGTTACAGAAATTTTCTTGGCAGGTTTGGTATTTTTACCATATTTATGACTCACAGTTCTACATCTACTAAAATTTTTCAACCTAAAAGGGACTCTAGTTGATCCAAAGACAAAGGATAATATTAATATTGTAACATTGATATCCACAATTTTTAAGTAGAGAAAACTATTATAAAGATTTCTTAACCCTGAATCAAAGTGCTTGATGCTGAGTTCTTCAGATTCTTAGCAGATATCTTTTTCATGTCTTCACTCACACAACATACATGTACCAGCTGAGAAAAGATTATTTCAAATTAAAAAAGAAAATAGCAACAAAAGAAACTCTTCCAGAATTGTAAATATGTATTTGTAGGAACACAGGGTAGAAATATACCTGGTCTCCACAGAGACATATTTATTAAAACATCAATAATAAATCTATTAAACTCATTCTATTCTCAAGTAAGTGAGGATTTCAAATTAGAAAAAGAAGTCAAATTTTATGACCCATTCAACTTTCATCTTTTCATTGTTTCACCTGGCTATTGCCAGAAATGATCAAAGTATTTGTACTACCAGATAACCAGTTCCCCGAACAACATGATGCTAGCTGTTTTGGAATTAAACAATATTTCAAGATAATAGAGTGTTCTAATGTCTTATCTGAGATCATTTGCTACTCTGGTAAATGCCATTTAACTTTCATCTCTGATAAGACACTATGATTTTTTTCTTCCTAATATCTAATTGTTCTGTGACTTACTTTAATTTCCCATAGATATATGCTTTTCTCTTACAACTTAAGAAATAAACCTATGTACTTCATTCTGGTCTTTAAAAGATGTGAGACTACTTATAAACACTTAATCATGAAATGGATACAAAGTAGATTTCATGGGATTAATTACCTCCTGTCTTGTTTGCCACAACAACCCCAGTTCCTAGGATAGGAGCTCCTATGGTTAAGTATCCACTACCTATCTGTGGATTGAACAAATGAGTAAATCCCTTCATTCATATATTGCAGACTAAGTTAATTTTATTCTATCTATAGTCACAATTGAAACTACAGTCTCCTATGAAAGGATCCTCGTTTCTTTTCAAATATTTTGATACTCAGGAGCTTCAATATGAGGCATCTTCAAAGTCAGTGAGTGATTTAGCTTGTCTATACATAACAAAGAGAGAAAATAGCCATGTCCCTTCTAATGTGCATAAAGTGCCCTTCTCACTGCAATTCTTTGCTCCTCACAGTTGATTTGCATTCATACAAAACTCCTCAGAAGTAGTTTAAAGAAATCTGAGGACTTGAATGTGAACCTAAGAGTCAAGCTCTAGAAGCAACTTTGTGATATATTTTTCATATCCTGGATGTTTTGGTAATGCTGCTGCCTCTTTCAGAGTTATGTCTTACATTTCAAATGAGGAGATTGACTTCACTGCTATTACCGAACTGCAAAATGCTCTCAACAGTTCTATAAAACCTATTGTATTTCCAAACAATTGAAACCTGTAGAGCTTTCTTCAAGTGTAAGGTTTATAAGATACTAAGGGAGGAAATGTTTACTCCAAGAAAAAGTATTTAATTTTCACACTCTAAATACCATATGTGCCTGATATGGCTAAATAACAATCTTTATGACAAAGGTCACTTTGCACAGAAAGTGATAAAATTAGCAGTATTAAAAGTGTACATATGAATTTAGTACAAAAATTTAACATTGATGAAAATAAAGTGGCTGCTTTCTTTTTTTCTTAACTGCTCTGCTCAGAGTGCCCTGAGAATGCATGTATCTTTCAAACTCTATAAATTCAGCTGAATAGAGGTCAGAAGATGTAGATTAGCATAAAGTCCCAAGATTTCTTTTTTTTAGCTTTCAATGAGTAAATTAGACTTTTTGCTACTACTGCTTTTCCTACTGGTTTCAATGATCTCCAAGCAGATTCAATAAAACACAAAGAGCCCTGTGGAAAAATAAACATCCAACAAAAAGTGCACAAATGTGCCACAAGAGCTGTGCAGAGGACACAGGGGGATGTGCACCTGCCAAAGGTCTAGATACAGCTGCTAAGTTCTGTTCCTGTAACAACAAGGCATTAAAATAGTAATAAATTCCTCCTAGGACAAATGAACAGGAAGTTAATGGTGGACAAGGAAAGAAGGATGCTAACTCTTGAGGAGACTGGAGAGTGAAAAGAAGGAGAAAGGTACTATTTTTGATTAATGAGTGGGGATTCAAAATTGTATTGTTGGACATATTAAGGAAGTTAAATGTGAAAACAGTTCCTGTCTTTGCTATTTGCTAGTTTGAGATCCGTCAAGTTACCAATTCTCTCCAAGTTTATTCATACATAACAGGATGGTATTACTAAGCTAACATTTTCTTACAATGATTAGTTCATTTAATGCATGTAAAATTCTGAAAATTACCAGGTACTATATAGTTAATGCTTAATAAACATTTAATAATAGTCATTATTTATTTTCCCTGGAACCATTCATTTTCAATCAGGTGACTGCCCAAGGCTAATTAGCTCTCTGAAACAATATAATGCCCTCCACAGAAGAATGTTAAAACCTCTGTATATGCCTGTATATCTGTATGTATATATGGCCTTTAAAATTATAACTTAAAGGACGATTTTACTTAAAATGATGCTTTCTTTGTAAAACTTGAGGTTTTCCAACTTTAAATATGTTTTACAATTTAATCCTAGTATCAACATGAAATAAGAAAAATGGTTTGCTTTGGAGTCTGCAGTCCTACTTTTGAATACGGCTTGGTCATTTAGCTGCATTATCCCAGACACATTAAATAAAAAAATCTTAATTCTTCACCTGAAAAATCTAACTCCATTAGAACTGTGTGATGATTTAGATCAGGTATACAGAAGAAGAAGGCCAAGATCATAGAAGATTCACAAACATTGAAGAATCGTCATTTTATACAATTGTAAGAATCAACATTAAAAGGAAAAATAGTCACCTCCTGCCAAATCAACTTTTGTGTTTTCATGAAATCTAAGTGACACAAATTATGTATGTGTAGATATCAATAAGTCTATTTGCTTCCAATAAAATCTTTAACAGTAATAATCATTATCTTTAGAACATGTTATTGTAAAAATACTCTATAGATAAACTATACAAATGCATTCTGATTTATTTTTTCTCAACCATGTTTAGAACTGGAACTGTGCCTTCTCTGCTCAAACAAGAACAACAGGTATTCAAAACTCCCTTTAATCTACTGTGTTTTTGCTCACATTTTTTGTTAGAACAAATACTTCTACTATTTAACATAATCTATCATGTATCTTATTGAAAATGAGAGAAAGTTAGTGGTGTGGACATACTAATCATTTTTTCATATGACATTTTATTGTAAAGTTCCTAATATACACAACATCAAGTGTGATTTATTTATTCATTTAATTCTTATGAAGTACAAAAAATTAAGATTCACTACCAACTTATTAAAATTAAAAGAAAATTTAGAGATTCAAATAAAGTATCTGTTCTAAATCCAAATGTTTTCCAGATTTGGGAGAGAAGGTGATAAAGTATTGACTCTTTTGATCATTCTTTTCTGTTATTTGTGTTTGGGTGGAAGTTTATTTTTTTAGACTGAGAGCTGATAATTATATAGAATTGTGTCCTATGTCACATGCTTAATACTTTATCAGTTTTCGAGGGCTGCTTCCCAGCATATGATCATTAGCTTATTTAAATGTGTGAGATTTTCTTACTTTTTAGAGGTCCCCTAAGATGTTTTTATCCCTCCTTTGTTTATTGCCAAGCAATGCCTATTACTGGTAGTCACCACAGACAGAGTTCTGTGGGGAACAAGTTAACACAATGAGATGAAAGACATTTTCTCCTAATAAAAAGAGGCAAAACAGCATTAATATATAGTAAAAGATAAAACATGAAATAACTGAGCTATGGTATACTATGGCTATATGAAGGATACAATGATTTGGAATTTAGGAAGAAAAAATGGGCTATTCAAGACAGTTATTTAGGGCTCTGCCTTTATGAATGTAAGGAACTCTCATATTTGGGCTCTAGAGAACAGATTTTCTAAGTGGAAGCATGACTATGAAAAAATGTATGTACATATGTACATATACATTATATGTAGGTGTGTATAAAATATAAGTCCATATAAGTGTTTCAGACTGCGTGTCAATTAGCTTGATTTGAACATAGGAGAAACGTGAATAAATAGTTGGAAGTTACAATGAAAAATATAATGGTGGCATATAGAATCTAGGATGACAAAACTAAACATTCATCAGGAGATTAGTTGATTAATCTATATTGAGATGAAGCCGTTAATTAGTGCCCAGCAGGAATTAAAAAAGAAGAAAATTATAAGAAAAACTGGAGATGTAAATTTGGGAGGATTTGACTACAGACAAAAGTGTATGCAGTCCAACAGTATTCTTTGATAATGCCAACAATGTTATTGAGAATAACTGGGGGAAAAACTTATTTAATTCTGCATTGATCAGTCTTTTAATCGTCTGTCACAGAAATCTCTGAATACATGGACTAGATATTTAACTGCCTGGATGCATACCTGAATTCAACTTTATTCAATATATTAGCATTTCAATATACTCCAAAGGTCAGCTAATAGTAAGTCTCTTTTTCTCTCTATAAAAACTTGCCTTAACTTGCCTACAGCAAGGTAAGTAAAGAGAAGAAGAACTTTTCTTAGAAAACCTTCAAAGTTACACTGAGGCAATATATTGCTATTTTGAGAGGAATTTATACATTTATTTTATTTAGTTGTAAGTAATTACAAGAACTTGTGTATGTCATTATAATATAACTTTTTAAAAATTTTGCATTATTACTATTACTGAAATTTATGTCTAATTAACATACATAATTTGGATTCTGTATTAAGACTACAAATAAAACAATGTATTTATATAGAGAAAGCATGTTCATATATATGTCTCATGACAAATATAATGCTAAAACAGTTTTGCTTTTAATTTAGAAAATTGTTTCAACTTCAATGAATGCAAAATGATGTGATTAATGATGTAAAAATTCATTTAATACCATAGCTCTTTTAAAGTATGTTTTATTGATTATGCCATCAGAGTTGTTCCAATTTTCCCCCTTTTGCCCCTACACCCAGTACACCCCTTTCCTCCACCAATACCCTGCTTTGTTCATGTCCTTGGATCATGCATATAAGTTCTTTAGCTTCTCAATATCCTATAGTTTTCTTAACAACCCCCTGTCTATTTTGTACCTGCCAACTATGTTTCTTAATCCTTGTAACTTTTTCCCCATTCTCCCCCTTCCTTTCCCCATCCCAGCTGATAACCCTCCAAATGATCTCCATGTCCATGACTCTATTTCTGTTCTATTTGTTCACTTTGTTTGTTTTTTTAGATTCAGTTGTTGACAGTTGTGAGTTAGTTGTCATTTTTAATTTTCATAGTTTTGATCTACTTTTTCTTAAATAAGTCCCTTTAACATTTCATGTAATAATGTCTTGATAATGATAAATTCCTTTGGCTTTGCCTTGTCTGGGAAGCATTTATTCTGCCCTTCCATTCAAATTGATAGCTTTGCTGGATAGAGTAATCTTGGTCATAGGTGCTTGCATTTCATCACTTTGTATACTTCTTGCCAGTCCCTTTCTGCCTGCAAAGTTTCTTTTGAGAAATCAGCTGATAGACTTATGGGAACGCCTTTATAAGTAACTCTCTGCTTTTCTCTTGCTGCTTTTAAGATTCTCTCTTTATCTTTAACCTTTGGCATTTTTAATTATGGTGTGTCTCAGTGTGGTCCTCTTTGGGTCCAACTTTTTTGGGATTCTCTGTGCTTTCTGGACTTGTATGTCTATTTTCTTCACCAGATTAAGGAAGTTTTCTTCATTATTTTAAAAATAAGTTTCAAATTTCTTTCTCTTCCTCTTCTCCTTCTGGCACCCCTATGATTTGAATGTTGACATTTTTGAAGATGTCCCAGAGTGTTCTTATACTCTCCTTGATTTTTTTAAAATAATCAATTGAGTAACAAGTTACTTCATTCTGTTCCATCTGAGTGTTTATTTCTTCCTGATGTTGCAAATTTTTTATTTGAATCCTGGCTTCCTTTCCTTTACTATTGATTCCCTGTGGATTTTTCTTTATTTCACTCAGTGTAACCTTCATCCCTTCCCTTATGTTTTTGCCATACTCAATGATTTCTCTGAGGAGCATTCTTATCACCAGTGTTTTGAACTCTGCACCTGATACCTTGGCTATCTCCATGTCACTTAGTTATTTTTCTCAGGTTTTGTTCTGTTCTTTCATTTGGGCTGTATTTCTTTTCTTCCCCAATTTGTCAGCCTCCCTGTATTTCTTTCTGTGCATTAGGTAGAACTGCTTTAATCCCTTTCTTAGCACTGCATTTAAGTTATATAGGGCAGAGGACAAACTGCTTCTCTACTTTGTGGTGCTACGTAGGGAGGAGAGGTCAGAGAGGGAACAATGTTCCTGCCTGGCCTCTGGTGGCTTGCCTGGCACTTATCCTATTTACAGTCACTTCACCCATTTCCTGTATATGACTGGTGCCCTTCTAGCTGTTGCTCTGGTGGTGATTCTCAGAGTGGATAGATTTGTATACCTTCTAGGACTATGCGTGCCCTTTGAAGGACTCTCCTGAGAAACCAAAAGTTTCTTCCGCTGCCCCAAACCCCACTGGTTTTTACAGCCAGAAGTTGTGAGCCTTTATCTTCCCAGGGCTGAAACCATGGTCTGTGTAGTCTGGCTTGGGTCTGGGATTGCTTGCTCCCAAGGTATCCCTCCAGAGTTTTATCCACTGCATGTGAATGTGGGACTGCCATTCTACTGCTGCCACCTATCCACACTGTACCATGTTCTCTTTGCCAGGTTCCCCACCTCCACCCTTCTTACCCATCTGGATGAATGTGGCTTCTTTAAATCCTTGGTTGTTGGACTGCCATACAGTTCAATTTTCTGGAAGTTCTGGGTGTTTTTTGTTTTTATTCTTCTTGTGGTTGCATGAGGAGGTGAAGCATGCCTACCTACACCTCCATCTTTTATGCCATAACTATTAACCTTCCTTTTCCTCATAGAGAAATTGTCTTCACTAAACATAGTAAGTAAAAATTATCCAAATCTTTTAATCACAGTTTTCCCATCCTAGAATCTTTAAAAGACATCTTAAATTAGAAATAAGAGCACATAACCTCATCCTGTCTGAAGACATTTATTACCTCCTCTTTGTGACACAAATCCATCATACCCTAGCTCTGTTTCAAAGCTGAAAAATTGGGGAATGTTACTTAATGGTTACCTGAGAATTTCCTTGCATGTCTATAGAGCTTGCATGGAGAGTATTACATTATTAGTTTTCACAAATTTGAGAATCCTTATGTACCCTGTAAATATAAGAAATATTTGATTTCAATATCCATCTCAGAAAAAGCAATATCGTTCTGAAAATATAGTATGCTCTGAGAAACCCAGTAAATTATACCAAACCCTGACATAGTTTATCTATGTTTGAGAATATTAGATGCTACAACTTCAACCAATCTTTCAACTTGGTCAAATCATTTTTTTATTGTTATTCTACTACAGTTGTCCCAATTTTCCCCACTTTGCCCTCCTCTGCCCATCCCACACTTCACTTCTGCAATCACTCCCCACACTGTTGTCCATGTCTGTGGATCATTCATATATGCTCTTTGACTAGTCCCTTCTTTTTTCCATCATTTTATTCCCTCCCTCCCCTCTGGTTACTGTCAGTCTATTCCATGTTTCCATGCCTGTGGTTCTATTTTGTTTGTTAGTTTTTTTTATTAGATTTCTCTTATAGGTGAGATCATATGATATTTGTCTTTCACCAAAACCTTATTTCACTTAGCGTAATATTCTCCAGTTCTATCTATATTGTCACAAAAGTAGGAGCTCTTTCTTTCTTTCTGCTGCTTAGTATTCCATCGTGTAAACGTACCACAGTTTTTTGATACACTCATTTACTGATGGACACTTAGGCTGATTCCAGTGCTTGGCTATTGTATATAGCATTGCTATGAACATAAGGGTAAATGAGTTCTTTTGAACTGGTGATTTGGCATTCTTAGGGTATATTCCCAGCAGCAGAATCACTGGGTCAAAAGGCAGTTCCATTTTTAGTTTAAGGAAATTCCATACTGTTTTTTTCAGTAGCTGTACCAGTCTTCATTCCCACCAACTGTGTTAGGGTGATGTGGACCCTGGCTCATGGGGTCCGTCACATTGTGGATGAGATACAAGAAATTCACACAGACTACTGAGTCGTGTGGAGGAAAAGAGACAGTATGGCTTCTCTCTCAAGGGGAGAAAAAGCCTTGGCCCTTCCCTTGACCGGCCTTTATTTCTTTTCTGGGCACATTACATGATGGTCCCCCTTTACTATGCACAGGCTTCAATTTAGGTGGTTACCTTTTACAGAAAACAAAGGAGATGATGCTGCTAATCACATCACAGAAGAAGGATATTTGCAAATGAAAAGGGAAAAGTGATTGAACCAGTTATACTCGTCCTTCGAAGGTTTAGCATGGATTTTAGAAAGTTACAGTGAGCACTTGCTTTCTTCAGGGTGAAGGGGTTTTAGCAAAAGCAAGTCTCATAGCAGTCTAGGTACAAGGTAGGCATGATTCCCCATGGGAGAACCTATCCGTGAGCATGGGTCCTGTGCATCTCTGAGTGGGAGCTGGGCCCACACCATGCAGAATAGTCTCCTATACTAGGGTTCCCCTTTCTCCACATTTTCACCAGCACTTGTTGCTTATTTTACTATTATTGCTTATTGACTTCAATTTTCATTGCACAATGTAGTAAGAACACAGAAAAGTTCCATCATGCCATCAATGCCACTTATGGGTTTTAAGCAGGAATTAGAGGACCCCAAACATTTCTATAAGTATAAGAAACATAATCTGTAATAATCTGTAAAGATGTACTGAACAGCAAATCATATCACTTTAAGACAAGAGTCTAGTCCTCAAAGTCCTTGTACTTATAGGTCATGCTGAGTTCTGAGCAGAGTGGGGTCACAGGTCCCTCTTCTATCTCTTGCCCCATCTTCTAACCTTATTGAGCCAGCTCACCGTTTACTGTCACATTTATGCTTCCTCTTCCACATATGCTTTTCTCTGTGCCTGAACCCTCTTTTAAAATGGTTTCATTTAGTTTAGTCTCTTTTTGCCTTCAGTACTCAGCGGAATCTGTGGCATATATTGGAATACGTTACTTCTCTGATACACTTTAAAAAATAATTTTGTATACACCTCTATCATGTAATTAATTACAATATATTAAAATGGCTTTTTATTTATTGTTATTAATAAGCTCCCCAAAAGGAAGAGAAGTTCTTATGTTTGTATTCTCAATACATTAGTTAATTAAATAAATGAATAAATAGGTGATTAGGTGAGTAATATACAATATAATTTCTAGTGCCTTATGTTTCTTGATATCTTTGCTTAAAATGTTTTCTGATATATTTGCTTAAAATTCATGTATAAACACATCATTCTCAATATTTTAATGCGTATTCTACAGTATTTTAAAAATTTTTTGGAGGTAATAGCACTATTTTCATCACCATGCTAATTAATTTATGTGCTTTATCTAATGTAGTCCTTCCAACAACCCCTTAAGAGGCCATTGTTAATTATCTCTATGTAAGAAATGATAAAAGTGAAAACTAGTAAAGGAGATTTTAAATGTTTCAGAACTCAGAGATAAGAAGTCAAAAAGGAAACTCAAGTCCAGTTCTTTCTAGAAAACAAAGTCAGTTTCTTAGCAACTCTAAATTTAAGATATTTATTCCCCATAAAATCTCACCCAGCTCTCCCAGGAAGTTTTGGATGCCTGGTACTTCCCCCGTCTAAAATAGCCTGTGTCATCAGCCCTAATGGAGCTAATGTTTCTGTCAAGGCTTTTGTCTCCTAACACTCCAAAAGCTACAAAACTTGACATTTCTAAGGTATCATCACATTATATCAATAATTCAAAGCACAAAAGCCAGACTTTGTTCTATGCAAAAACAAATGATAGATAACCATGTCCGTGACTCTGTGTCACACTGTTTCTGGGCCTAAATGAGCAAAGAAAAGTGCCAGTGTGAAAGCAGCTCCTCCAGATGCTAGTTACAGCTCCTCTGGCCATAAGTCCTGGAGTATTTCTAAGAAGTAAGATCAGTGACAAATGTCTAAATGAGATAACAAACAACTTTTATTTCATCATTTCAAATGCATCCCCCTTCACTCTGTCTCCAAAACCATTACCGAAAATTGTCTCATAGAGGTTGACCTGGACAAATCGATTTCATCTGGAATCCCACCACTTCACCAGTTATGTCTGGCATATATACAGTTCACCCAGGATTGATAAACTTCTACACAACTCTGCTGTGGGTTGCATTTTCAGTGCTCATTAAATATTACTTGAATGAATGGATGAGTGCATTTAAACCATATTAGTAATGACACAGCTCTTGCTCCCTTTAGGACACCCTAACCTTTTTTTCTTCCAATACTATACTTTTCCCACTTTCCAGCAGCAGCCTACACATGCATGCACACGCACAAATACACATTCGGAGAGTGGCATCCAAAAAGGGAAACTGATTATACTTACATTCATTTAAACTTAGTTCTAGCTACATTTTCTAACTTCTGTGTTCTATTTCCCATTGTTCATTCTGTTTAGAACATGTTTCTAAATCTCTGCCATCTACTTTTGTAAAAAATTAAGACCTGTTAATAAGCCAGATTTACTCTGACACAGACTGATTTCCCAGAAGAGAAAAGAATCTTGAAAAAATGTCTCATTTTGAAACATCAAAAATTGAGATTCATCACTGAAGACTAGTGATGGTAGTAGTATTTTTTTTATTAGAGATAGCTCAATCATTAGAATTTTAGAAGAATATGATAGTTTCTTATAGGCAGAGCTTAATTGAACCAGAGCTACCAAGTTATAAAACAAACAGCGTTGTATTTTTGATGATATTGATGGATAAATTATGAGGAAGTGGGGATATTGCTAGAATTTAAAAACTACCATCTGCTGCCAAAGTGACTTTACCAGGGTGTAGTCAAACTCTTAGTATTGAGATAAGCTATTACTAGTTATATAAGTTACATTATATCTTCTGATACCTGGTTTCAGACAGCTTTTTAGGCTATTTTTTGGTTCCCACAACAATAAAACAACTGTAAGAATCCATATTTTGGAAGTTTTTCAGTATCAACTGAACAAGTTTATCTAGTCATATTTTCTTGATTTTAACTTATTTTATGCTAGAAGTTAACATTCCTTTAGCTTTTACCAGCACATATTGCTATGTGAGAATTTTAGTGTTTATACAGTTATTTTTCTTGTCTTTACTTAATATGATGATTAGTAAAAATCAACATAAGGACTGTGCATCTGAACAAAGGAGCTTAGGTGTTTTCCTCCTTCACTCCTTTTAGTCCATTTCAGAACCCACATGTTCTCCTCTCTCAAAAAATGCTAGCTTACCTCTGAGTCTTTTCCTTTTAAGAAGGTTGACAGACCTGTATTTCAAAATAACTTCTTCAGGAATTCAGTAGAACTTCTGTTTAAAATTCTGCCTTTGAATAAAAAGCCCAACTAGTTCAGGAGCTATTGAAACAGCTCAATTCTTCATTTCCATACATTTGGACACTCTCTAAGTAAAAACCTATGATGATATGCAAGAGTGATACTAAATTTAAATATTTACTTAGCATAATTAA
This sequence comes from Glossophaga mutica, assembly GCA_039655065.1. Classification (NCBI taxonomy): domain Eukaryota; kingdom Metazoa; phylum Chordata; class Mammalia; order Chiroptera; family Phyllostomidae; genus Glossophaga; species Glossophaga mutica. The sequence goes on from CM077312.1 coordinate 33,009,783, forward strand.
CTCTCACATTTTTAAAAATTATCGTTAGAGGGTTGAGGGAATGGGACATGATAGCCTAGGAATCACCTTACAGTATGGTTCTGTTAAATTTTAAATATAAAGGAGGTTGAATCGAAATGGCCCCCTTACCCTTTGTTCTCATTTAAAAAAATTCAATCATTTTTGTATTTTTCCATTACCATTTACTCCACTTATACCCACCTCCCCCTATCAATCACCACTGTTGTCTGTGTCCATGAGTCCTTTCTCCTTTTTGCTCAATCCCTCCACCCCCTGACCACCCCCTACTAGTTGTTATCTGCCCTCCATCAAGGAGCCTGTCTCTGTTTTGGAATTTAGTTCAGTTTGTTCATTAGATTCCACATATAAGTGAAATCATATGGTATGTGTCTTTCTCTGACTGGCTTATTTCACTTAGCTTAGTGTTCTCCAGTCCATCCATACAGTCACAAAGGGTAATTTTTTCTTCATTTTTACTGGTGCATAGAATTCTGATGTGTGAATGTCCCATACTTGTTTTATCCACCTATCTACTAATAGATATGGAGGCTGCTTCCGTATCTTAGTGATTGTGAATAACACTGCAGTGAATCTAGGGGTGCTTATGTTCTTTTGAATTAGTGTTTTGAGTTCCTTTGCATATATTCCCAGAAGTAGGACTGCTGGATCTAAAGGCAGAACCATTTTTAATTTTTTGAGGTATCTCCACGCTGTTTTTCACAGTGGCTGCACCAATCTGCATTCCCACCAACAGTGCAAAAGGGTTCCCCTTTCTCCACATCTTCACCAGCACTTTTTGGTTAATTTATTAATGATGGTCATTCTGATAGGTGTGAGATGGCATCTCATTGTGTTTTTAATTTGCATTTCTATGATGATAGCAATGTTGAGCATGTTTTCATAAGTCTATTGGCCTCTTTGGGGGAAATTAAAATATTCAATTCATTGTGAAATGTCACATAGAACCATATGTATATAGTTTATGTATAGCAAAAGTCAGAACAGGCATAATTATAAAAAAGGTTGAGACACTTTTTGTTAGATCATTATCCAAGACTTCAGAAACATAATATCACATCATCTACATCCATTAATCAAGGCACAAAACTACCCTTTTAATGTGTTTTCAGTATCCTACTGCTACTATAACATGTTTATATGAATTTAGTGTCTTAAAATTTATTATCTTGGAGTTCTCTAGGTTAGAATTCCAACATGGATATTACTGGGATGAAGATCAAGTTATCAGCAGGGTTATCCTTTCTGGAGATGAAGGGGAAATTTTTTCTTTATCTTTTCTAGTTTCCAGAGACCACCTGCATTCCTTCTTAAAGCCAGCAGTACTGCACCTGTCTAACCATACTTCTTCAGTCACATCTCCCTCTACTGCCTCTAATTCTCTTCCACTTCCCTCTTCCATTTATAAGGATGTGTGTAATTATTCTGGGGAGACCCACATAATCCCAGTTTAATCTCTCTATGTTAATGTCAGCAACTTTAATTTCAGCTCTAATCTAAATACCCCTTTGTCAAGTAACATAATATAGTCAAAGATTCCAGGAACTGGGACATTGACACTTTTGAGGTCAGGCATTATTCTGCCTGCTATATTTTCCATATCCTGTTATCTTCATTTTACCCAGATCAAACTAGAAGATGATGTCTCGATGAATCCACATGTTAACCACATTATGATGTTAACTGAACAGCTACTCTCTTCTCTCTAATTTAAATAGAATACATCTTAACTTGGAAAGTTTTTCCCTCTTCTTTTCCTTCCAAAAACTTCCTGCGTTTTAGTTGTAGAAAAATGTGGTGTCTTTATATATAATAAATTAATGAAAGAGGAGCTCAAAGATATGTTCTAAAAAGAAGCAGAAAAATCCACAGGGACTTACTTAAAGTTTCTGTGATGAACATCAGGTAATACGAAAGGAAACTTTACCGATACTATATATGTCTTGCTTCAGGAATGTTATAATTGTTGTGTTATAAAATACTTATATGCAGAGGAAGCTTCTGAAAAGAAATAGCATCCTGTTTTTGAGTACTTTGTGGAAAGTTTTTACAGTGAGTGCCTTCTTTGTGTCAATTATGAATGTAAGTGTAGTGTTCCTCAGAGAAGAAAGTTGAAGGGTCTTAAGTGGTGAGAAATAGATCTGTGACACATAAGAAGTCCTCATTATTGCTTCTTGTTTTGATGAATTATGTTGATTTAAAGGTAGAAGTATGATGTTTAGTAATTAGTTTCTGGATTGGAAAGAATATAATAAAGGCACTGAATTTAAAAATAAAATAATCAAAAACATTACATGGTCAGTCATTATCGCTAGATTGTGTTTTACAATAAAAAAATCCCTTCTAGAAATTCAAGATCTTGTTCAGTAATTTCTCATCAGAATCATCAGAAGCTGAGAAACATTTTAGACACCTCCTCATATGTTCCCTCCCCTCCCACACTGGAGCTTGGGAGATGAAAGCATGGGGTGTGAACATCATATTAAACAAACCTGTTTCAAGGTACATTTGATATCACAAAACGTTGGATGATGAAAAGACAACCCACTGTGATTGGGAGAACATATCCACCAATGATACATCTGATATGAGGTTAATAGCCAAAATTTATAAAACACTTATAAAACTCAACACCCAAAAAACAAACAATTCAATTAAAAAGTAGATAAAGAACCTGAATACGCACTTCTTCAAAGAGAACATACAGATGGCCAATAGACATATGAGAAGATGCTCAATGCCACTATTGTCAGAGAAATGCGAATTAAAACAGCACACCTGTCAGAATGGCTATAATCAATAAATCAACAAATAAGTGTTGGAAAGGAAGTGAGAAAAGGGAATACTCGTGCACTGTTGGTGGGTCTGCATACTGGTGCAGCCACTGTGGAAAAAAAGTATGTGGTTTCCTCAAAAAGTTAAAAATGAAACTGCCTTATGACCCAGCTATTCCTCTTCTGAGAATATATACAAAGAAACCCAAAACACCAATTCAAAAGAATATATGTCCCCTTGTGTTTATTGCAGTGTTTTACGACATCCAAGATTTAGAAGCAGCCCAAGTGCCAATCAATAGATGAGTGGTAAAAAAGCTATAGTACATTTACATAATGTAATGCTACTCTTCTGTAAAAAAAAAAAAAGAAGAAGAAGAAGAAGAAGGAAATTATACTTTTTAGAACAGTATGGATGGACCTGGAGAGCATTATGTTAAATGAAATAAACCAGTCAGAGAAAGACAAAACCAAATGATTTAACTTATATGTGTAATATAATGAAAAACAAAAAAATAAAAAGAATCATAGGTCTACTCATTTATAATTAAATACTTAATACATAGTGAAAAGTTTGGGAAAGGAACCAAGACTAAGGCTTCTTAGCACCAATCAGATTCTTTCTGACCCTTGGGGATATAAATTAGAGAAGGAGGGAAGTATTCAGTAAAGAAGAATTTACACACACAAAGGCAAAGAAACAAAAGCACAGTTGTTCCAGCAGCTGGAGCAGTCTGTGGTGCACTGCAGAAGTTGTGAGAAAGGGGTTCAGATGGGTTGAGATGGGCATCATTGATGAGTTTTAATATACGGAACTTATACTGGTAACTCTGTTGGTGTCACTCTAATAGCTTATTTTTTAAAATCCTCATCAAAGGACATTTTCCCCCATTCCTTTTAGAGAGAGGAAGCAAGAGAGAGAAACATCAAACATCAATGTGAGGGAGAAGCATTGATTGGTTGTGTTCCATATGCACCCTGTCCAGGGATCATATGTACCCAGACCGGGGATGGAAACCACAGCCTTTTGGTTACAGGACAGTGCTCCAACCAACTGATCCACACCAGCTGGGGCAAAGCTCATTTTAAAATTACCACATGCTATCCCTAGCACCAGAATCCTAGTAGTATTGAATGGTTCTTGCTCGGACTGGGAATGAAAGTGGAGATTTGGATATGATTTTTAAATGATTTCAAGGAATCTCTTATATCAAGCATAGCTGAAAATACCAGATGTACTCATAAACAGTAACTATAGTACCCATAAAAATAGTTAAGAATATACTCATCACAGTAACTCATAAAAACAACTTTGCTAATAATGAGATTCTGATCCTTAAATGAGAATGATAATTCCATTTCCTCTGACAGTGTACTACCAGTTTGTGAAAATCAGTTATACATCCTAGTTCTTTCATCCTCTAGCTAGTACTGTTGGATTTGGAAGTTATCAGAACAAATTCTTATTAATTAATTGAAAGTGACAAATATTCGAAACCAATAGAAGTGGTTCTGTTGAGTAGAAAAGAAAATACAGGATAGAAGGTCATGTTACCAATTAATCATTTAGAAACTTCAACTCAGACGCTGCCAATAATGCCAGGATTGTTATTAATATCACCGCAAAAACTTATGAAGTTTAAATAGGATAATTATATTTGGAGTTATTTATGTCCTTTTAATCTATCTTGGCTTCTCACTACTGTACTAGGAAAACTGAAAGAAAGGTTCTATAGTTGGTGATAAATGTACAATAAATCTAGAGTAATCCCCCCTTCTAAGGCTATAATAGAATACAATGGTGCTAATTGATTTAGCTTGTATTCACTCAAATAAAATAATTATATGTATATAATTCAGTGGTCAGCAAAACTAGTCTGTCCTCTTGAGTCTTCGTGAACAAGGGTAGGGAATATTTTATGTCAGATGAAAAGTTCTTGAATGATAAAAATTATATTGATATTTAGGATATGATGGGGTAGGCTAGGATTGGATATTTTAATATTTTGTGAAGGATAAAATATAGAGGGAAAAGATCAGAAGCCAGAAACCAGTTAAAAGTCTGTTTTAGTAATCTAGTCAACAGTCGTTGCTACCTTAGACCAGAATGTTGTAGTAGAAATAGTAAGAAATGGTTTAATTCTCATTCTACATATTGAAGTCATAGCTTCCAGAATTTGCTCAAGTTTAGATGCAGTGTTGGAGAGAAACACAAGGTGGACTCCCAGTTATTCAACCTGAAGAACCAGAATTATGGAGTTGTAATTATTAAAGTGGAAAAGATTTTATGAAAAGCAGGTATGTGAGTCTGTTTGTGTACAAAGAGTTCAGTTTTTAGCATATCAAATTGGAGTGGTTTTTATACATAGATGCAGTTTGGGGTATAGAAGTTTTGGAATTTTGGGGAAAATAGAACAAGAGACAGGCATTTGGAAATTAACAGCATATAGAATAGGTATTGGTTTCCTGCTTTTTTTTCATTTTTTTATTTTTCAGTTACAGTTAATATACAATATTATATTAGTTGCAGGTATTTAACCAGATGACTAGACATTATATAACTACTAAGTGATCACCCTGATGAATCTAGTACCCAACTAACACCAGATGTAGTTCTTAGTATATTACTAATTCCCTATGCAGTACTTTTCAACTTCATGATTATTCTGTAACTATCAATTTATATTTCTTAATCCCTTCTCCTTTCTCACCCATCCCCCAAACCTTCCTACCATATTTCACTCAGGTTTCCAACCCTCCTCCCCAAATCTGGTAACTACCAGTTATCTCTCTGTATCTGTGAATCTGTTTTAATTTTGTTTGTTTGTTCATTTTGTTCTTTAGATTCCACATATCAGAAAAATAATATGATACCCATCTTTCTCTAATTGATTTATTATACTGAGCATAATAGTCTTAGGTTAATCCATGCTGCTGCAAATGGTAGGATTTCATTCTTCTTTATGGTCGGGTAATATTTCACAGCTTACATGAACCACTGCTTTTCTCTCCACTTATCTACTGGTGGGCACTTGGGTTGCTTTCATATCTTGGCTATTGAAAATAACTCTGCAATGAATATAGGGATGCATATATTCTTTCAAACTAAAGTGTGTGGTTTCTTTGGATGTGTTTCCAGAAGTGGAATTTGTAGGTCATAATGCAGATGCATTTTTTGATTTCTCGAGGTATCTCTGTACTGCTTTCCACAGTGGCTGCACCAATCTGCATTCCCACCAATAGTGCACAAGGGTTTCCTTTTCTCTACATCCTCACCAGCACTTGTCACATGTAGATTTATTAATGATAGCCATATGACAAGGTGTGAGTTGATGCCTCATTGTGTTTTTAATTTGCATTTCTCTGGCAATTAGTAACATTGAACATCTTTTCATATCTCTATTGGCTTTCTGTATGTTCTCTTTGGAGAAATGCCTATTCTATTTGCTTTTTAGGATCTACGCAATTTGGTGACATCAACTAAAGTAAAGGGAGAAAAGAATTCAGAAAAAAATGAGCCCCTGGGTTATTGCAACATTTTCAGATCGGAAAGAGGAGGAGAAGTAGCAAAGGAGACTGGGAAAAATCAATCAGTGAAGGAGGGGAGTATGAAGGGACCTGTGCTCTGCAAGGAAAAAGTATCTCAGTAAGTTATTGACCACCTTTGTCCACCGCTCCTGATAAGTAAGATGGAAAATGACAATGACTACTGGCTTTTTAGCAACATTAAGTTCACTGATGGTCCTGATAACAGATCTTTCAGTATCATTTTGGATTCCAGGAACTAGAGACAACAGGGGTATTATCATCAAATGTGAACAATTACTTTGGGCATTGTTTTCTAATTGCTAGCAGAGGAAAGGGCAAAATGGAAGGGGATGATGAGATAAGAAATCTAATTTTAAAAAATAAGAAATACATTATCATGTAACCAATTAGTCTACAGTGGAAACTGTCCATGTAAGAGATAGAAGGCTCTCTGGAGCAAGATGCTTGAATAAAAAAGACATCATATAATCTAGCGAACATTTGAAGGGAATGGATTTGGATAGAATCACAATAATGTCACTTATTGGAGAAGAGGCAGAGATAAAATAAGCAGGTGAGTCTAGATGCATTTTGAAATAGCATATGAATTTTTTTGTAATTGGTTTTATTTTTCAGTGACTTAACAAGATTTGTCTTTTTTTGAGAACTGAAGGGAAAGAGGGGTGTTAGAGACTTGAGGTAAATGTGTGGAATAGTAATCTAGATAGTAAATAGATGAACAAAAATATATGCATGTATACTTTTTCTTAAGTTGTAGTGATCTTTCAATGGTACTGATGAGAGAAAATTTGAATACCCTGGCAATTTATGAGTCCATATATTTCTCCTTCTTCAATTATAGTTTCTTACTTTCTGCTTTTAAAATATCATTAAAAGCAGTTCATCCTATATGCACTTCTGGCATGGAGACCATATTGATTGCTGTTCAATCAGAATGAAGTAAATTTAAGACACTAAATGTTAAACTGAGTTTGTTTTTAAATTCTCAACAGACAATATGTTTATTGATTTTAGAGAGAGAGAGGATGGGAGACAGACAGATACATTGATACGAGAGAGACATTGATCAGTTGCCTCCTGTAGGTACCTCAACTGGAATGGAACCTGCAAGCTAGATATGTATTCTAACCGGGGATTGAACCTGCAACTTTTTGTGGTAGGCTAAGACACTCCAACCAACCAAGTCACCCAGCCAGGGCTTAAAAATGAATCTTTAATTGCTTAATATACTGTTTTGCCAGAAGTTCCTCTATGGAAATTCATATTTGGTAAGGATATTTTGAAGGAAATATGAGTCTCACATAGTCCCGAAGATCCTTCTAGGTTTATGCCTACATTAGGCTAGACTACTGTCAATCTCTACCCCTCATCCATATCACCCTGGCCCCAGCAGAGTTGTGTTAGTGAATTATAAATTAATACCAACTTCTTCATTTTTCTAACATATACAAAACATTTACAGTTGGAACATCTATATTTTTAAGTGTTTTCTAACATTGCTGTCAAGGTTATTTATTACACTGTTCAATGTTTGAAAAATGTATCTTGGGAACTATAGGGGGAGGGATATTCCTAGTACTACGCCAAAAGGTCAGTTACTAGGAAGGCAATCTAAAAATATCATACCCAGGGGAACACAAGCTATAAAGCAAAGAATGAACAGAGTTCAAGAGCTGAAAATTTAGGTCAACACAAATGCCAAACCTGGAAGATCTATTGCAGAACTAAGTTGAACTGATAAATTGAGAGGAACATGGAGCAAAGATGATGCACTGATGGGCTAGTGAGAACCAGGATGGGTTAGATGAAAGTCGTGAACACTAACTGTCTTCTCGCCTTTGACCTGTGAGCCAGCCTGATATACCGATAATCATGAAAAAGGTGAGATCCACATACAATAAATACTTTTCAAATGGGCATTTTGGAGATGACCTGCTCTTGTCGTGATTGGTATGTTAGCCTGATATGAAAATTTGAGGTCTGTAATGGGTTAGGTCTTTAATTGTTTATAAATATTGGCATATTAGATTACTCTGGTATTCTAATGATTCAAGCATGCAATTTGATATTTATACCTGGTTTGTCTGAAGCTTCTAATATGATATACCCATTGAGCACTTGGGTATATCATATATTCACATCTAACACAAAATTAACAGGAAGATTGATATTTAGGTCCCTGCTGTTCCAGATTCTCTTCTGTTATGAATTTGGCAAGATGTATGAAGTCCTCACCCTTCTCCATACCATCAATGTGAGGAATATGAAAGAGCAAAAGATCAGTAGAATCTGAGAGCAGGAAAATAGCTATTATGTCTAAAATATTAAAAACAAGTTCATAGCTGTTAACCTTGAAATATCAAGAATATCACTTAAAGCTGCCTCAGACTAAGTAGTTGTGTCCCGTTTTTCTCCTTACAGAGAAAATGATGTAGGCATATTCAGTAAAATCTACAACATATATCCTACTGTTTGACTTCCGCACATGTAATCAGTAGTTTCCTACCTAAGGAGACGTTAAAGGGGCCATGCTTCAAGTACCCCAGCAGTCAGAGGATATCAAACAGTAGCCTATCTTAATCTCGGAGCTTCCTCCAAAGTTATCATTCACCATGGCTGGAATTCCCTTTTAATTACTTAATATGGTCCACCAGCCTGTCAGAGTTCCATCAGCTATCTCAGTGGTGGGTACACAAGGATGGGGTCATAAAGTAAGATACATTATGAGTTGTTTCTCACTGCCAGTATCACAGAATTATCCGATATAGACAAAGTTTGGAACAGATAAGCTATCTAGCAATACCTTCTCTTGGCAACAGGATTAGGATCCTTTCAGAGTAAGATAGAGCAAACCATCAACACAGGTAGCAAAATGCAGTGATTCTTGCTGGTCCAAGTGTAATGAATGTGTCCAGGCAGGGAAATGAGGTTTGCATGAAAGATTGACAGGACACTTTTAACCAGAAATTGCTCATCTCAGCAGCAGCATATCTGACAGCAGGAAACTACCCCAGTCTGTTAATCATAGGCCTGAAACTCCCACTTTATCCCATTAGCATTTTCCCCAGTTAATCTGAACATACACGAGAAACCTGGCCTTCAAATCATGCCAGAATCAGGAGCATTTTGAGGTAACACCATTCCTTTGTCCCAAGAATTCAGATGACTTGGCTTAAAAAGTCTCATAAATAAATAGATGCAATGGAAAGGAAATTTCTGCTTGGAGGATGTTATGCTTGCAGAATTTCCAAGAGATGATTTTCTTATTCACCACATATCTATCCCACCACTTTTTCTTAGTTTTCCTTTTGTTGTCCCTTGGACCACACTTATCTTCCGGACACTGTCACCATCACTACCTTTAAAACTTTTGAGCTTCTGCTCCATCTGAAATCATTTTTCTCAGCTTGCCAGAAACTAGATTTGACTAAAAAATGGTAAAATATCCTAGATATTGGGAAAGAAATATAAAGTGGATTTGACACCTCTAATCTGATTCTACAAATAGGAGCACTTACCTGTCAGAGATAGAAGTGAAGTCCACGAATACTGGCAACCCAACTAGAAATATGGTTACATTACATGATTCTCCTCCCCTGTGAGGACTACAATTCTTTCTATTAAGAAACAGTATCTTAATGGTTTTAATGTTTGTTAGAGTAAGTTCCCTCTTAATATCATTATTTTATAAAATAATTTTATTATTCTTTCCTATGCATTTTTGCAAATGAAATTTTTGTATGTTGACAATTAGCTCAAAAATAATCACCCTGGGACTGTGATCTTTATTGAATTTAAATTTGTAAACTCATTTGCATAGAAAAAATATTTAAAATATCTTATCGAAAACTATTCAAGCTACATGTATTTCAAAACAGAATTTTTCACATTTTGTAAAGTTAGTATGAGATCTATGCTAAGAAAACTTTTACAAGAGTTATAATGGAATTTTGTAATCCAACATAGTATTTTTGTTTTAAGAGAGAAGAGCCACGAAAAAGTTCATGTCATTTTATGTAAAGATATATCACAAAACAACTTTCCAAACATAGCATTGTTAGAGATTTTTATATGGCAGATATTCATTATGGACCAGCATTTGGTTTTACCATCAAGGCTCATATAACAATTCTCCACTTAATCAAATTGGAAAAAGCCAACTTTTAAAGGAGCATAAATGAAGCTTTTAGTGTCAACAGATTTCATGCATGTCTTACTAAAGTTGCTTTATATGTTTATCAACTTATAAGCAAATGCTAATGTTAAACTTATGAAAATATATAAACAAAATTGGTCATGACGACTACCACTACCTAATATTTTACATAATTATTTTACTTTCAGTGATATAACATGAATGCTTATTAATTCTAATTGTATTTTAGTTGATCCTTTATTATGAATTTAGGTAACAAATACTTTTCTTCCTGTTGAGTATTTATGTCTCCTAATTTCACTCCAATATTTATGGTAATGATGAACAAATCAAGCATTGTTAAGGAGTAGGAAGTATAGTGATCTATATTTTCTTTAACTCATCACAACATATATAAATATGCATGCACACAGGTGAATGTGTATAGGAGTATGCATGCATAGTCTATGTGCATGTTATAATGCATGCAGTGCATAAATATTATGTAAACCGAGATGTGCGTGTTTCTGCATGTCTGTTTGCCAGTGTGCATAGCTTCAAACTAATGAAGCTCACCACTGCAAAGGGGGCATTTTTAAAGTTCTTATTTATTAAAAAGAATTGATTAAACTAGATTAACATTTTGACATTTCAAAATGCTCAAATAGTTAATACCTTTGACTTCAAAAAGTGATGAAATACATTATTTTATTTTACAACAAATCATAATCTTTTAAAAAAGCATTTGATCATAATATCATTACTTTTATGTATTCAATATGTTTTACTTATGTAATATTCAAATAATACTTTTATACTTATAAGTAGGTATTTTGGCCATTTATGTGTCATATTTTTGTTTCTGGTTCATACAAGCTTTGTAGGACAGAGTATGAAGATGTCTTCATTTTTCCTATCTTCAAGCATTTTATATAATAAAAGGATTTTCCCTGTGATAAAATAGCTCAACAGTGCTATTAATTCACATTCAGTTTTTTGGAGGATGGTTCATTAATCAGCTTATTGACTTTTTCCTGATTTTTGTGTGTCCAGGTTTCCCCTTTTTTGAGTATATTTGTGGTATCTATATTTTACTGATATATGAGTTGTGAGATTTTTAAATGTATGTTGATAAAGCTGTACATTGAGCATAATTATAATTTTGAAATTCTGTGTCTGTGGTTAATTTACAATTAAATACTTCTACTAAATTTTGAATAAATATGTTGAAATACAAATCATTTTGCAAGATGTTTATGCATAAGAAATTTTGTTTATATAATATATGAGTATATGATTATTTATTTAGTTATAAATTTCCTATTTGAATACATCGCATAATATATATCCAAATTTAAATAAAACCATGAATCAAAATAACTGAAATGAGTGATAATCATACAATCAGTTCTCACTTAACAGGTGGATTTTGCCTGTAAACAAAAAATCATAGTTACTACTGATACAAAGTTTTCTTAATGATTATTGATCCCATATATATCTTAAGGCAAAATAAGTTTTCTGAATTGTATATTCTCTCAGAATCTTTTCCAAGGTGTGATTATGTCATTTCTTAGAACTACTTGAGCTATGTGTTGGGTAATGAATATCCCAAGGTTTAATACAGTTGCTATAAATAATCTTCCGAAACGTAATTACTTTAATCAAAAGAGCAATATTTTGTTAAATTCATTTAATCATCAGAACTCTAAAAGTTAAATGGCAGTACTTGGAATATGCTTAGGAATACTCACAAATCAATATCCAACTAAAAACCAACATAATGGCTTTGTAATAAGCCCCAATTAATAACTACTAAGAATTTCTTAAGAATCATGATTCTATTCCAAAGAATCTGTTCATTCAGAATAGACACTTCTTAAAAATTACAACCTGCTTTGTTCTGCCAGAATGACTACTACACCACTAACGATCATGAAGTTAATTTTACACAAATTTTAGTTTCCTCAATGGAAAATAAAATCAAGAATATTTAGTCTTCCCTGGCTGATGTGGCTCAGTGGGTTGAGCACTGGACTGCAAAGCAAAGGGTCACCGGTTCAATTCCCAGTCAGGACACATGCCTGGGTTGCAGGCCAGGTCCCCAGGAGGAGGCACATGAGAGGCAACCACACATTGATGTCTTTCTCCCTCTTTTTCTCCCCCCTTCTCCTCTCTCTAAAAAGGAATAAAATCTTTTAAAAAATAATATTTAATCTTAACATCTTTATGGTGATTTTATGACATTACTCATATTTCTAAATAACTACCAAACTAAATTTTTATGTGGTACCAACTAGATCTAATGACTAGATATTGTAGTAAAAATAACAAAATAGAAGACACAGGAGACGTTACTTCTGAGAGAAGACTATGAAATTCAAAATTGGCCCTGATAATCTGTCACCAGGAAGTCCCTGCCCTTCTAATGTCTATGGAACTTATGTCTATGGAATTATAGTTCTTGGAAGTTACATCTTCTTCAATAGAAAGTTGACACAATATGAAGAAAAATTGAAATTTAGAATATATTTTTTGAAATCTACAGTTATGTATCAGGCATATGTATTATTTTTTATTTGGTATACTTAAAATTTATCAGTTTCATGCTTATACAATTCATCATAAATATCATTTGAAACATGTTACTTAGCCCCAATATTCATAGTGTAAACAGTGGTATGTGGAAAGTGCTTTCTTGGAAAAAACTCAGAAAATAACTGCATAATTAATTAATTGGTTGTATCCTTGCTAAAGATAGTTTGTCTTCAGCCTCATGTAATCATTAAGAACTTAATTCTAAATGTAGAACATTTTTGGACTATACAACTATTTGATAGCTTCATAAGTGAAATGATTCCATTAATTTTCATAACTCTTGCTATTTAACATGGTTGTGTATACATGAAAATAAGTAAAAAAATCTATAAACCAATGGAAAATTAGTGGATTGAATACTAAAATGAATTGGAACATTTGGTTATATATCTAGTAACTATAAATATTAGAGCCTCACCACTAAACTTACATCAAAATAAATGTCACATGGATAAAAACTAAAGTGAAGTAAAATAGCCATAAAACTATTAGAAAATGCAAAACAAGGACTATCAGAAGCTGTTATTTAGAGTTTACTTGGTGCTTGGTATGAGCTGGGTAAACTAATTTCAAAACTGTGAGCTGCTGAACATTATGTTGGTGGCTTGATATGGGTTACACATGGGTGATAGGTAGATTTTAACATGCTTTACACTGCATAGATATGAAATGCACAAATCAGGGCCTTCTGTTCTCTTTTTTCTGCAGAGAGCTGGTTATGAAACACAAACAGAGTACCACTCCTAATATGCAATATTTAAAATAAATAGCCATAATAACTAAATTGTCAGATGCTACAAATAAGGAAACTGGACAAGAATTGATATTTGACTGGGAAACTATTTAAAAAAATAAACCTAGAAATGCAAGGACAATAGGATATTGGTATATCACACCACATAAAATAAGTCACAGATAAAATTTATTATTTTTAAATTGTGAAGATCTAACACAGATTATATGATTAGCTCGCTAACAAAAATAAAGGAAATAGGCACACCAAGGAGAAGAAATATGCGAGATCAAATTGTAGACAACAAAGCATTCACTGAAGGTATAGAATCCTGCTATTTCTCTTAAAATGGCAAAAAATTAAAACATTCAAACCTTTCTAATGGCAACAAGTGAATAAGAAAATACACACACACACACACACACACACACGCACCCCTCACTGGTGAAGCTCAGAACAGTGTATAAAGCAATCAAATATCTGTGTGACAAAGAGGAGGCCAATATTCAGAGTGGGGCTAAAGAAAATTTATAGTTGTATGTGAGTTTATTCTTCTATTATTAATTATTAATTATGGTATTATTTTCCATATAAACACTATAAACCCACTTTTGCTCCTCCCTGTATATTCACATGGTTTAATCCACATAAATTTTGAAAAAATATACAAGAGACCACACTAACACTGATAACCTGCTCTCGGGTTATTATGGGAATTAGTGAGGACAGAGAAAATAGTTACTTCACATAATTTTATAATTCTACTTCAGAAAATTTTATAATTCATCTTTTAAACCATATGAATGAATTTTTTATTCAAATATTAAATACATTTTATAATGTTAAAAGAAATATAAAGTATACCATTTGATATACTGTAATTCTATGCAGCTATGCATACATAGAATGAAGACTCAGAAGGAAGAAAACATACTTTTAGCATTTATCCTTGGTTGCTTTTAGTTTCATATTTACCTTGCTCTATATTTTCTAAATATTCTGAAGGATCAAATTTAAAATAAGAGCAAAATATGTATTATGACTGTAACATATAGACTGGATTTTTGTAAACTCATTTGACAGAAGTAGTTAGGACACTATGGTATTTTCTCTATTTCACAAAGCATAATGGGGGGAATAAAATACAACATGTAGAAAATTTTTTCTCACTTAAAATAAATGAATGCATGAGATTTCCTTGATTTAAAAGTGTTGGGAATAGCTGTTTCAATGCTGAAAAGGTTTGTGGTTCACAGATGGTTTTTGAGTCTACAAAGAATTACCTGAGGTGCTTATTGAGATGCAGATCCCTAACCTCGCTCCCTGAAGATTCACCTTCTATTGTGTGGTGGGTAACACTGGGCATGATGACAGAAATCCAGACCACATTTTCACAGGGGCTTAGAACTGCATTTTTCCTGGAAGCTAACATGTTAGGAATGTATTTTAGCACTGTCAGGGTTGAAATGGGTATCATGAACATGTTTTTGTTCATCTTTCTATTGTGATTCACATTTCTCATTTTTAAATTGTACAACAACATTTCCCTTTTATAAGTGGGGTACCAGGTGCTCTGGAACCAGTGTGGGCACTTAAAAAATCTTTAAGAACATCCTCAAAGGTAAAGTCTTTTCTACAGGCTGGAAGGTTCTGAATGTCAGAATGAAACAAAAGATCTTTATCTATCTATCTATATCTAGATAGATATAGATACACACACACACTATCAATACTTATACAAATTAGCTGTGAACTTTCTCTTTGGTGATTTCTTTCATTGTATAGATCATAGAATAAAATGCAAAATATCCATGAGCAGTAAATATATGTGCAGAAGTATGGTTTAAATTAAATCTTTGATGGAATAAATGTGAAGCCATCACGCATTCAGAATGGCCATGAGACTCACCTTCTGTTAAAAATAATAATAATAACAGCCTGGGTAAGTATACGACTTAGGATACAGATACTACAACGCCTAGAGGGATATTTTTCATTCATAACTTTATTTCATAAGGAGGTAAACAAAAAGGGTAAAAAAACTAAGTGTCCCTGGTAAAGCCAATGGAAGAAGCTAAGTAATCCACAGCACTTGGGAGAATTCTCTGGAGTAAAACTCTGGGGCTGGGGAGCCAATTATAAACAGAGAAAAGGAATCATTTCACATAGGAGCTACTAACAAAACTATACCCTGAAACAATATCTAAGAAATTGATTAACCAAATAACCTGAAGCTGCATACTTATATGGAATATTTCTGAAAGACAGAGAAAAGAAAGCTGAGAAAAAGCAGCAAGAGATACTGACCATAAATTCTGATCCATTAAACAATAAACTAGAAAAGCTGTTAATATGATACCAAAAGAGACTATCAAGGACACAGAAACGTAGCATTAATAGCACCATTCACTGAAAAGAAGGCACGTCAATTTTTGTACTTCCGTTGCAAGGATACTGTGTGAGTGCGCAAATGAGTAAGAGCCAGGGTTAACTCAGGGCAGATCCGGTTTCTTCTGGAAGTTTCCCACTTCCTCCTCCTCACCACCACTGTACCATTTTGAAACCCTGAAACAAATACACTATGTCATCTCACCTCTGCGTGCGCGCGCACGTGTAAATACAAACACACAGGCCTCGAGGGATATTGTGGGTTTGTTTCCGGCCCGCCGCAATAAAGTAAGTCATACAGATTTTTTGATTGCCCGATGCAAGTACAAGTTATGTTTACATTATACTAGTCTATGAACTGTGCAATAACATATGTCTCAAAAAACATTGTGCATACCTTAATTTTAAAGACTTTATTGCTAAAAACTGTTAACCATAATGAGCCTTCAGTAAGTCATAATCTTTTTGGCATCAATAGACTTCTCAGTGTAGGATTGCCTCAAAACTTCAATTTGTAAAAACACGGTGTCTGCGAAGCACAATAAACAGAAGCGTAATAAAACAAGTTATGCCTGTAAATATTTTATTTATGTGCAGGTATGGTTAAGATATAAGCTATTTTGTTTCATGTTGCTTTATGTTTTTAAGCCTTGCCTTTAAAAATGTATAATTTTTTCTCATGTCATGTAAAACATTTTCATATTTCCTAAGTTAAATTTACAAAATATTCTCTATTCCAAGAAGTTTACCTTTTTTCTCTACCCAGGAATATTCTACTTGTGATTCAGCTTCTGGTTCCTGGCTTGGGGAGTAAGAGTTACCCACTCTTTTAATTTACGAAACGTCCAATGCAAAAAGTTAGAAATGGTCATGTAAACTATGCATCTCAAATATACGTTTCTCTAAGTGCTAAATTTATAACAAATGCCAGCAAATTTCTTTTCAGTTGTTACTATATACCATGACATCTGCAACATTATTCTCTATTTCAATCCTCATAACAGACTGATAATATAAACATTTTTTGCGAACAAGAAATCTGTGATTCAGGGATCTGAATTTTATAAGATATAAACATGTATCAGAATTAGAATTTAAATTAAGTGCCATCTGTCAAGGAAACTGAAGAATCACCTACTTTGTGACAGGCTGTGTCAAGAAACAGTCATAGCACAACAAAAAAGATGTATTGACAAGCAAAATCTTTGATGAGGGACAAGAGAGCACAAGGGAAATCCTATTAGCAGATTATTACAACAGAATTGATTCATATCTTAAGACATAGTCAATGAGATGATGGGTTAATTGTGTATGTAGCAATAGCCAAATTGTGGGGAATTTGGAAAAGAAAACAAATCACAATGAGGCAATATATAAGAAATGGTTGGAAAGGACAGTTACAATGGGTCTTAAAAGACACATCCTTGTTATTTTTTGTCACATCATTAAAGAGGGAACTTTATTTTAACATGGTACATTCTGCACAAGTTGAAACAGTCTTTTCTTTTTTTACTTCAAATGCAATAGTAACAGTAAAAAATTGATTAACAATATTCTGTCATATTTTCCCTTGTTTAGTTACTTCTGTCATTTAACTATTTGGTCACCTTAGTCTTCTATATCTATTATTTATCAATTTATTACACAAAACTGTCCTTTTTATTTTCTTATTTTTTCATATTATATTTTCTATATAATGGTAGAATTCTTCTTTTTGCTACTTATCATATTTTACTTTTTTTCACTTTAGAGGTTTTGCCAGATCCTGCTCGCTCTCTTGTCTTATTTTTTTCTTAGAATTTCCATTCATGAGAGTACTAGTTCTTGTTTGTTTGTTTGTTTTTATAGCATGAGTTAGTGTGTGCTCGTGTGTATACATAAAATGTCCCTTTCTGATTAAAAAAAAGAACCTGACTATGTGTGCATTGGCCCCACACTGATTAATTTCTAATAATGATTGTTCCTTTTTTAGGTTCATTATATACACCAACTACTTAATAAAAATTAAAGGGTGGCAACCTAAGTGCCCATCAGCAAATGAATGGATCAAAAAACTATGGTACATTTACACAATGGAATTCTATGCAGCAGAAAGAAAGAAGGAGTTCCTACCCTTTGCCACAGCATGGATGGAACTGGAAAACATTATGTGAAGCGAAATAAGCCAGGTGATGAAAGACAAATACCATACGATCTCACCTTTAACAGGAACCTAATCAACAGAACGAACAAACAAGCAAAATATAACCAAAGAGACACTGAAATTGAGAACAGGCTGACAGTGATGAGAGGAGAGAGGGGAGGGAATTTCAGGGGAAAAGGTGAAGGGTTTGCAGGAACAAGTATAAAAGACACTCAGACAAAAACAAGGGTGGGGTGGAAATGGGAGGGAGGTGGGGAAGGCTGGGGGGTGGACTGGGGTGGGAGTAAAATGCAGAAAACTTTACTTGAATGACAATTAAAATAAAAAACTAAAAAAAAAAAATTAAAGGGTGGGATGGGTGTTTAGAGAGTGAGTGAGGGAAATAACAGTTTAAGATTTAATACACTGTCCTATGACACTTTCTCTCAACCTGTACAGCATTCACTCTGTTGTCAGCAGTCTGGATTTCTCTGCCTTCTGAGTGATCAGAAGAATCCATGTGGACTACAAATGGTTCATGGTATGATAGTGTCCATATACTTTCTCCTTGTGTGATTGCCACACTCTGGCTCTCAATCTCTCCTCCAACTCCCCCAAACTGCTCTTTTAAAAAATGACAATACATTCTGGGATCTCATTTACCTCCATCTTCTCCAACTCTCCACTATTTATTTTAACAGAGAATTAAAACATTACTTCCTTCTTTTGTTAATTTATATTTTATTGTTTAACTAATATGGTTATATACTTGTTCATATTTTTGTGGGATACTTAATATTTCTTCTTTCCTGAAATCACCTTTTATTTAATTAATATCTTTTTGTAAATTTATTTGCATATTTGTTATATCATGACAGTATGTTTGTCATGAAACTCATAGGTAGTCCCTGATTTATGATCTGCCTTTTAATTTTTATGGTTCTGTTTTTATTATAAATGTTAGAAGCTTTTGAAATCAAATCAGGCAACGTATTAGCTTTTGTTGCCATAATACTTAGGGATGAACTTTTTCATCCTGAAATACAAAAATGTCTTACTACATTTAATTTTACTTCTTTAAAATTTACTTTTAAAGGAGGTGTAGTTGATCTGGATGCTCTTGATCTGCAGCACAATGTGTCTACTTCGTATGCTTTCCCCAGACTTGTTTCAAATGTCACTGCATTTGACAGCTCTTTTGCAAAAAGCATTGATCGGATTGGGTTTGTTTCCATGTTTAGATATGGAGCTTTCTTCCTATTTTTCATTTTCATTTTCTTTTTGTTATAGTCACATAAAAGAGAGTAGTATTGAGTTTTCACTGTATTATATTTATCCACATGCCTGTAAGAGTCTTTTAAAATATGGATTGAACCTACATAAAATTAAATCAGAAGAATTCTTTTTAATTATTCTTTCAGGATTTTTAGTTGTTGATTTATATTATTAAGGCAGAAAGCTCCATCTACTTGTGTGCAAATCATATCCCCAGAAAATGTACTTGATATGCAGGATCAGGATGACTGAGTGGAAGGAAGGAACATTCACCTCTCCAGGCATGTTTGGTTCAATTTGTTCTATTTTTATTACTGTGAAACAATGTAGTCTAAAACATAGTGGCTTAACACAATGATTTATTAAGTTCCAGTACTCTGTGTTCAGCAATCTGGACTGTCTTCTGCTAATCTTGCTGGGATTTCTCTATGGCTACATCCCCTACTGGGACTGGTGGGTTGAAGGTGACCTCACAAATGTGGTGCAGTTACTGCAAGCTGTCAGCTGGACACCTTGATTCTCCTTCTAATAACTTCTCATCTTCCAATAGACTAGACTGGAGTTTCAGAACATGGTGTTCTCAGAAGAAGGTGAAAGTGAAAATTCAATGGTGTTAGTCCTACTCATTCCTTTGAGAAAACTGGATTAATACTGCAACCATTTACTGAATGATTATTTAGTACTAGGTGCCCAAGTAAACACTTAAAATAATTGTTTCTTTTAAAATTCTCAATATTCCTTGTGAAGTCTATATTATTATCCTCCACTTGTGCAGTTGAGACATATCAT
Organism: Glossophaga mutica; assembly: GCA_039655065.1. NCBI lineage: Eukaryota > Metazoa > Chordata > Mammalia > Chiroptera > Phyllostomidae > Glossophaga > Glossophaga mutica. The sequence goes on from CM077312.1 coordinate 33,030,164, forward strand.
ACCTGGAAATTAGTATATCATCTACTGCTGATGATTTCACATTTAGTAAACAGAGTAATTCTGCTTCAAACTCAGATCTCTGTGATTACAAAGTCTGGATTGTTAAAGATTATGCTATAGTCACCAAATATCCTAATAGGTTTACTGAAACCCCAAATTCTTAGTAAGATATGTGTGTGTGTGTGTATACATATATATATAGAGAGAGAATGTATTGCACTAGAAGAATACCCATGAACAAAAATCTCAGAAATGTTCGACATGAAAAAATATTCAGTAAAAGAAGTAATAAAATGGATGAAAACACTGTACTAATCAAATTTAGTACTCTTATTAAAGGGTAGGCAAATTGCTGGAGGCAATTAAAAAAAAAAGCCTAGAAGTAGATTCTTCCCAAAATAAAAAAATCCATATATAATTAATGTAGGGTTTGGAAGAGCGGAGAAATACATGACTTTTGGATAATGTTGAACAATTTGGAGGATAATTTTTGAGTATAGAAAATACCTTTTTAAGAATAAAACCTATTGAGATCATTTCAACTTAAAATTAAAAGTATTAATAGATATTACTTAAGTGTTTATGTTAGGAAATATATAGCATCATTAGCAATCAAAAGAATACAATATAAAATTTGGTTTCAACTTAGGAAGTGAGTTTTGGAAAAAAATACAAAATGTAGTCGAATCTCTAGGACTAGCAAAAGATGAACAAAGATCAATATCGGAAAAACTTGGTGGGAAACTAAAATTAAATGCAATTTGATAATATATACCAATATCCTCAATTTTTTAAAGAAAATTATAGACATTTAAAATTTTTATGTACAATGAGATTCATCATAATACTATTTGTTATAAATCAAAAAGAATACATAAGAGATGTCTCAAAAATAAGTTTAGATAAGTAATTATACCTCTAAATAAAATACTACCAGCCATTCATTAAAATTCACATTGAAGAGTATTTAAAGTTACAGAAAACTGCTGGTCATAAATTATAAAACAACAGCTATAAACAAATGTAGAATATAAATATTTCAAAATAATTTTAACTTTTGCTGGGGGGGAGAGGGTATAAGAGGACTAAAGAGTAATGGGAAAATACAGTAACAATTAAATTTTTTAAAATTAAAAAAATACAATATAATCTAGCAAAATAAAAGTAAAACTAATTTTACCTTTATTTTGTAAATAAATGATACTAATGTTAAGAAAATATGCAGGTGCTATTTTAAAAGAATCTATTATTCTGAGTCATTTATTTTATAATTTTAAGTTTCCTTTTTTCTAATCTGTACTCTTTAAGCATCACACATAAGCATGGGGATGTTGAAAACATTAACAACAAATAAGCCACAGGGACTGACTATACTGCCAGAGTACAACCGGAGTACTGCCATACTATGACCACTGACAGCCAATCAACTTTGTGTGCATATTATACAATTCACAATAAAATAAAAAGCAAATACTATTATCATGTGAAGATACACATGAGATTAGGAAGTTACATGTGAAAGGTGGGAAGGTTTAGAACAATGAAAAATATGCAGAATAGAGACAGAAAATAAGATACTAAGAAAAAACATCAAGGTACCATTTTGGAAACCCAGCATCCAAATTTAAAATGAGATTTTGAGAGAGAAAACCATGAAATAATGGTGACTAACTATAAAATTAATCATAGGCAAATTTTGCCATAAAACCAAGAATTAAAAAAAAATCAACATGAACCAGAAAGAAAAAAAAAAATAAACAAATGAACAAACCATTAAAAGAAAGGATTCAGGTAGCAGCATGTTTCACTGACAACAAAGGACAGAGGATACAGTAGGTTAGTGCCTTCATTCTGAGGAAGACTTATTTCGAAGAGGAATTCTATACCTAATGAAATTATGAGAAAAAAGTCCTGGCTGGTGTAGCTCAGTGGGTTGAGCACGGACCTGCGAAGCAGGTCACAGATTCGATTCCCAGTCAGGGCACATGCCTGGGTTGCAGGCCAGGTCCCTAGTGGGGGCCAGATGAGAGGCAACCACACATTGACATTTCTCTCCCTCTCTTTCTCCCTCCCTTCCCTTCTCTCCAAAAATAAATAAATAAAAATAGAACAAAACAAAACAAAACAAAACAAAAAAAAAGAAATTATGAAAAAAAAGAAGAACATTTAACTCTTGCTATAATTGACAAAAATAAAATTCCTGGGCCCTTTATGAGAAAATCATCCAAGGACCCATTTTAATAGATAAGTATAAAACCAATAAAGAAGAGGACAGGAGGTGTAACAAATGGTGGGGTAAACCAGAGGTTCGATGAAAAGAAATATCAACGAGGTATCCATGGGTCTAGTTTGAATAATCCGTCAACTCCAAAAACTATAGTCTTCAAGAAAAATGGATGGATTTCATGTACTATCTTAAGAGTTTAAAAGTTGCGATATAGTAAGGAAGAAAAACACATTCTTTCAAAAACAGAGAAAAAGAAACAAATATAAAATGAGAGGGAGGGAGAGGGGAAGGAATGAAGGGAGGTGAAATAATTCATCAGAAATTTCAGGAGGAAAAAAACTACATAATAAAGCCATGACAAAAATATAAGTCAACATAAATATAAGCAATTTTTGAAAAGCAAAACTAGAAGTTCAAATAAGCCCTGAAATGGAATAGAAATCTCAATATTACATCTGTAAAAAGATAAGTGTCCTCGGAAACTAGGTGCATTTATTCTGAAGAGTAGTTTTCATGTTTGCAATTATATAGATGTTCGTTAGTTTTCAACTTTTAAACTTAAGTAACTGGGAAAGCATGGACAATTTAAGGTAGTGACAAATGCAAATGCAGTCAGCCTTGAAAACATAAAGGTAAAGGTACCTGTACCTTTATAAAGGGCTGGGAGGTACAAGAGTGGGTCTTAAGGAAAGACTTCTGACATTAAAATGTTCATTTTATACTGTGGGGGCCAAAGCTGGTAGAAAAATGTTGATTCAAGTACATTATCTAAAATGACATATAAAAGCAGCAGAAGAATTAAAATTAATATTCAAGAAAAATTCATCAGAAATGTAAGTGGAGGTTGAGGATTGTGTATTAAATCTTTACCTTTATGAAACAGACATCAATATTTGACTTGAAAAAAATAACATAATAAGCTTTGTTTGCAATTAAAGGAGAAACTGCTGGTAGAACTAAAATGGGAACAAATTAAAATGTATTTGTAGAAAATGTGACTGAGAATGAATGCTTTTCATTTTAAGACTCTTTGTAAACTTTAATATTTATCACATATGTACATTCCATTAATAAAGGTTTAAAAATAAAATTTTGAATCAAAGCACTTGGTAGCCTGCTTTTGACATTTTATTTGAGAGTTTTAAGTGTACAAACACTAGTTTGTCTTTTTTTAACATTAAAGCTAATTATTTTACCTTAAAGTTAAAACCATTTACCTCTTCCTACATTATTTTGTTACTTTTTATCATACATTGGGAAATTTCAAATATCTGCATTCTGACCTGTTTTAACAACTGGCACAAGAGACAAAATAATAAAGGAAACTTGGGTAAAACAGAATTTAAAATAATATAGTTACACTAACATACTTATTAGTTTAAGAGAAATAGCTCTCTCTTAAAATTTAATTGTGAAATGGTTTGAAACCACTTAGCTTAAATCACCTATAAGAGGAATCCAATGAATGAAATAAACTAAGGAACAAAATAGAACCACAGGCATGGAAACATGGAGCAGACTGACAGTGACCAGAAGGGAGGAAGGAGGGGGACAATGGTGGAAAGAAGGGGAAGGGACTGGACAGCGAACATGTACAAATGACCCCTGGACATGGAGAGCACTGTTGGAAATGACAGTGAGAGCAGGGGTTGGGATGGGCAGAGGAGGGCAAAGGAGGGGAAAATTGGGGTGACTGTAATAGAGTAACAATAAAAATGATTAAAAAATAATTCTCGATTTGGAAATTTATTTTTAGGTCCAACTGTATCTTCTTATCCTTCTCAAAAGTTTTAATAGATACCTTTCTCCTCCCCCACCACACACACTTTCTGCCATTGATAAGTATGATTGTGAATTGTTAATATTGAGCAAACTTTCCCAGGACATGAATAATACACAAGTGAGTCTCAGTGTAATGGCAAATATGCCCAAATATATTTTTAAAAACTCCCCCACATAGATGAGCAGTTTAATTCTATGCTTCTCAAAATGCAGGTGAAATTATAATTATGCAGTTAAATCTAATGAAAAACTTGGCTCTTCATGGCAAATTAAATTGATAGTCATTGCATTTGGTGTACAGATGAAGAACATTGCATTTCAGAAGAGAAAAAAAATTGAGTTATAAATTTCTCCCCAATACAGCCACTCTAGAATCTGTTCACCATAACCACATTTGAAAAAATTCTGCACTGTTTCAAAACAATTATGACAATTGAAATAGCTTCCCATAAAGAAATACTTTGAAAAAATCGATTGGTAAGGATAAATGGAAGATGCAATTATGCACCTGAAATAGGAAACTTGATACAAATAAACTTTCATTATATTATTATAAAAACTGAAGTCCTATTACATAAACACAGATTATTATCCCATTAGCCAGACATTTCTTTATGAGTGAACATAGCATAGGAAATATTAATGCTGAAGATAACTATAACAAAGGCTTACACACATTTTACAGAACTAAATTATTTTTTTAATTCAGTAAATTAGCTGCCTTCAAATATTATTTTAAAATAGGGGACAAAATACATATTTACAAATCCCAGGCCTTCTGGAAATGTCTCCTGGGATTCCCTGAATAAGTGTATAAATATTCTTTCAAATAATCAGGGAAATGTAAAATACATGTAAACCCTAGGTCGTACTTTGGATTTACTTAAATAATGGTAGACCTAAGTAAAATAACTATTTTGATTTACAATTGAGATATTAAAAGTAATAGTTGCCTAGATAACAACTTTATAATTTGATTTAGTATTATTTAGTTTATTAAAATTGATTTGAAAGCTAGCTATTTATTTGTTATACAATTATTCACTGTTTAAAACACTGAAATACCTTAAGTTATAGATAACCTTACTGTAGATATTTTTCCTGGCCCATATTGTTTTTAGATATCAACAAATAGAACAGCAATGACTATGCACTGAGAATTCCCATTTTTAAAGACAATATAAGTTAAAATATAGTTTTTTGATAAAGGGAGAATTCTTGAACATGAAAAAATAAATAGGATATACAGAACAGTTAACAGTTTCTTTCTGAAACAAGTACAATGAGGTGAAATAAAATTTTCTATTGCATTCAGAAAGTATTACTGATAGATTCTATGCCATAAATGCAAGAAAAAAACTAATAAAATTATCAATGATTCTCTTTATATTTATTGACAATAAGTATTGAAATAATTATTTAGAGAAGTAGATAATATTATTTTGTCTATTATTTCCCAAAGAAGAAACAGAGGTTCAGAGGAGTAACTTGACTTGGAAAAGACACATAGTAGGCCACACAAATTCCCAGGAAGACTAGCTCCAGGCCCTGTGGAGAGCCTAAACTGATTGTAAAGCATTCTTATAAAAGATACTAATAGCCATTGTAAACCTCTAATTTTTCTACTGGAAATGCTATAAATGGTCTTTAAATAATTTTTAAATTTGCCTGTCATATTACTATTTTGACTAATGCATTATAGTGTATTTTGAAGTTTTAAAATGCTACCATGTAACAGTTAAGGGAAACTAGCAAGCACTCAATAACAAACCCAGCAGGAGCAGACCTTTCTTCTTATTTTTTTTGAAACTGTTGTAAAGAATTGAATTTATGAAAGATATTTTATGAAATGAATCTAAAATTGCTGGCACATGTTGATAATACTTTTGAAAAAATATTTCAAAAAAGAAATACTTTCTTTTCCATATCAGCATTCAACTGATCATTTCAAAATTTTTATGACAAAATACCTTTATCTTCCAATGTATGGCATTATAATTGGTGTTCAGTTTTATTTCTTTTGAATTGTGCCTCTTATTTGTGTCACAGTTTACTTCTCTGTATTTTCATACTTTTGACTTGTGTTTTCTTACTATTCAAATGTAACATTTGTAGACTCATTTTAAGTTTCTAGAGACTTGAAGTGTTAAATTCTCACTAGTCCTTGAGTGAGAATTATTAGACAGCCAGTTTGAATTCATAGGCTGTACATAAACCATCCTTTGAGATGAGTTCAGTAGATACACCTCTGTATATCTTTATGAAATATTCCTTATGGCTAGTGTGAGGAAGTAAATAAACAAACTTAAAAGCCTACATCTCACTTATGGGTGGTTCTTCACTCAATGCCGACATCATCTGGAAATTAATTGTTGTAGTATGGAAGTTGCACCCCGTAATATCCCTGAAAATAATAAGAAATAAAAATCTTTCAACTTGGTCAAGAAGGTGATGTAGGTAAATGTGGCACTGCCCTCCTTCCAAAACGGCATCAAAATTACAACTAAACTACAGAACAGCCATCACTCACAAGCACCTGAAATCTAGATAAAATGAAGCACTACAACTAAGGCTCTACAGGAGTCATGTCAAGACTAGAACTGGAGGGAACCCCTCCCAAAATGGAATCATCTTCTGGAGGACAGGTCCCTTGTAGTACAGGCCTCCCTGCTAGGTGAGTTCTAGGAACCCCAACTGTATCAGTGTACCAGCTGGCATTGTTGTGAGAAGCTGTATTTGGCTTCAGGAAATTTCTTCTGAAGACTCTTTCAACATGTTTTCCCATTTAATGACAGGTGGTTTTGAAATGTACCTGCCCACAGCATGCTGAGTGGTCAGCAGTTTCTGACCAAAAAAAAAAATGGCAAGACCCCAGCGCCTCACCTTCTTTATTCACATGATTTTGCCCTAAGCAACCTTTTTCTCGAATTTCCTTGGATGAAAGAAGTCCTCAAAGGAAAATGTTTTGCTGATGTGGAAGAGGTGAAAAAAAAATGTCAGAAGCAATTAAAAGACATCAAAAATCCAGGAGTGCAAACAAAATCTGTCCTGAGCGATGCATGTAAATAAAGCACACGAGTGTTTAAGTGCAATGACCATTGCGCCTTTATCTTGCTTTGGTGGGAGTGTTGGCACCTCTTTATTTGTGTGACGGATAGTTGTTGTGCAAGACAAAAGCGCATTATCATTGGTCTTATTTTGTGAAAATTTAAATGTGCCCAGTAGCATGCAGAACTCTACTTCAGTCACATCTCCTTTTATGCTCCCGCTTCTGTTTCTCACTTATTCAGGTCACTGGGGCTCATTACCTTAGTAGCCAAAGAGGTAGGGTTGCTGTTAATTTGCCAATAGACTCTCAATTCAAATTTCTCCATATGCTTGCTCCTTCTCTACCTTTAACAACGGTGGAATAAGGCTCTATTGAACAGCATGGAATATACAGTGAACGGTATTATAAGACTATATATGCTGCCTCCTGGATTTCTGCACAGGTGTGAAGCAACAGTTTCAAAAGCAAAAATGCAGCAGTCTCAGGCCTGAGTGTTTGTTTCGACTTTATGTAACATGACTTTCTTCTTCGGTTCCTTGCACCCTAAGGATGTTGCAGATACTTCAGCAACATCGTGGTTATTTTTCTTTGGCTCCCCGCATCCATACAGCACTTTTATAACCAACCCTTTTTAGCAAGGCCTTTCATTTAAACTCCTAGTATCTAAAGTAATACTCGTTTTTAGCCTAGAACAGTAGACGATACAAAATATGCTGGATATTTTCCCTGTGAAGTCAAAAATTGCTATTGTCAGTATCAATTTGACAAAATTAATTAGAAGATTTTGCCAGCATGGTATGACAACAAATTTAAACAATAATTAAACATAGCTAAAACTATTCTTATTCAAAGATAATATAGTTATGTAAAAATTCACACTCGACATTTTTTTAAATTTCTATTAGGTTGTAAAATATGTTATAAAACTACAGTTTAATAAATGAACAAATTGATGAAAATAGATATTAGGTCAGATCCAAGTCTGTATATTCAGAACCAAATACATTTTTAGTTAAAATGCATATGAAAAAAGTGGCATTTTAATTATGTGGAAAAGTGAGTAAAACTTTAATATCATAGGCAAATTAGAAATACTATTGGAAAAAATAAAGATAATTGTCTACTCTGATTATGCCCAAAATACAAATATTTCAAATAAATAACTATAAAAAATAAAATATAAAGTGTTAAAAGATAATATAGGATTACTCATTTAAAAATTTTGGATGGATGGAGAAAGACAAATACCATATGATTCCACACATATGTGGAACCTAAAGAACAAAATAAGCAAACAAACAAAAATGGAAACAGTTTCATAGACACAGAGAACAAACTGATGGCCGACACAGGAGAGGGAGGTTGGGGACTATAACAGGTGAAGGGACTAAGAAGTACAAAATGGAATTACAGAATATCCACAAAAATGTAAATTATAGCATAGGGAATATAGTTGATAATATCATAATAACTATGCATGGGCCAGGTGGGTACATGAGAGAGACATCAGGGGACCTCTCTGTAAAGTACAAGAGCATCTAGCCACCATGCTGTACATGTGAAACTGATACAGAATAGTATTAAAGTTTGGATAGAATAACATATTTATACCATTTACAAAGTAAATTTTTTTTTTAATTTTTATTTTAATTGTTGATCTTGTACAGTTTTCTGTCTTTTATTCTCACCTGAACCCGCCACCCCAGCCCTCCCCACCTCCCTCCCATTTCCACCCCCCCATAGTTTTTGTCCATGTGTCCTTTATACTTGTTCCTGTAAATCCTTCCCCTTTTCCCCTGAAATTCCCTCCCTTCTCCCCTCTGGTGACTTTCAGCCTGTTCCCAATTTCCATGTCTTTGGTTATATTATGCTTGTTTGTTTGTTTTGTTGATTAGCTTCCTGTGGTACATTTACACAATGGAATTCTATGCAGCAGAAAGAAAGAAGGAGCTCATACCCTATGCAACAGCATGGATGGAACTTGAGAGCTTCATGCTAAGTGAAGTAAGCCAGGCAGTGAAAGACAAATACCAAAGTAAAGATTTTTGAAAATAAAAAATACACAAAATGAAGTTAAAACATTAATAAATTTAACCATATTATTTTTAAAAACACATATGATAAAATATACCACACACAGAGTGAAATTATAAAAGATTGTGAGAAAACATTTGCATAATACTGGATTAATATTCACAAAAATATAGAGAACTCCCAGAAATCACTGAGATCAATAATAATAGAAAATTGGGGAATGTGTATGTACAGTATCTTCTATATACTTTTGATGACAAAATAACTTAAAATAAAATATCAGAGTTTAATTTAGCTGTATTTATTTAAATTTTAAATAACTATGTGCTTCCTTTGAGCAATTAAGTTCTGGTGCATTAATCATAAAATGCTTTTACATACTTATGTCCACACAGAAACATCATTTCTGTCTCATAATTTTGCACATTAAAGTGGATGTCACTTTTTACTTGATTATATTTATGTAAGTACAGATAACAAATATTAGATCATATATCAGTTTGGCTAGATATAAAAGTATTTTCATTTAAATATATGCATGCATATACATTTGTATATGTAATATATATTTATATATATTTTTATGTGTATATTGTGTATGTGTACATGGATGAATGACACCAAGGACTGTTTAAGAGTCAAACCACATGTGAATATATATATATATATATAGATAGATAGATAGATAAATAGCCTGGGTAAGAAGCTCAATTAATTTTTGTCCTTAACCATAATTTTGAACTTTATACATTTAACATGTATGGATTTACTAAATCAAAAGTTATATTTTAAAATTTAGATAATTTAAAATCAGTGCAGGCTCCAAAACTCTAAAAAAATAAAATAAAATGTGAAATGTGTAATAACTATTGTTACTGCATCAACAATTTTTTCAAAAGTCTTAGATCACTGAATTATGCACGAGGAACTGGACTTCTACACATGTTCTGACCAGATTAATTACATTTTCAATTAAATCTTAAATATTGAATAAAGGGTCCCAGGTTAAAGCGTGGTTGGGGGAAGGAGAAAGAAAGAGCATGAGAGAGAAGAAAAGAGAGTTCATTTCTGTTGAATAAATTTATAAATGAGGAGTTTCACTTCTCATCGTTTACATAATTGAAGACTTGTTATTAATGGAATGCAAATCTATAAGACTGGATTTCATGAACATGACTGAATGTAGAAAAGTTTTGGGAAGTTTCCAACTTAAGTGATTATGAATGGATTAATCTGCCTGTTGCTGAATATAGCAGAATACAAATAAGAATGTAAATACAAGCAGGTAGTTTGAAATTTGTACTGAAGAATAATGAAAGGAAACACCTTACAATATTGTTCCTAAACGAAATAGTGATACAATGTTATCTAATCTATAGGCTTATTGCATGTTGACTAGATGCTTTTTCTTCTTCAATAGAACTAAATTAAAAATAATTCACCTTATTGTATTAAAAATTAATATGAACTCATAAAACCATTTTGGATATGAGAGTTTATTCTGAGTATACATGAAGTATAAAATAAACAGTTTAATTTGCACTCCTCTAACAAATGCCTTACTATATTATATCACACTTCTATTGCACACTGATGTAGAGGAAGTTGCGTTAGCAAAGAGAGCAGCAATCACAGGGATAAGTCTTCTGATTCTAAATGGTATGGGACCAGTTCATAAGGTCCACACATGGTAAATGATAAAAAGCTTATGAATTACAGACTCAGTACACAAAAATGTAGTTTGATCAAACAGGTCTGGTAGAACACACAACAGACATCTTTGTTTAATCTATTTTACCTGGCTGTAAATGGGATTTATAGTGGAAGGCACCAGGAAAATTGTAGTCACTATTAACAACTCACTTATTTTATCTCATTTTGGATTTATTTTAAGGTCTTCCTCATATACTTAAAAACCCAAGACAACTTTCTTTAAAAAGAACTACAAAATCAAAGTGTCATCTATTTTATTTAAAATTACAGTTATGAATATACAAGGAAATTATGTAATCTATGGATGCTATTTTTTCTACCAAATGTACTGAGAAGAGTATAATACTTCCCACACATACCTCCTCTCCTATTCACCAATGAAATAACATAACCCAGCAATTACTCTTGACAAATTGTTTATACAGAACACCTGAACACCTGTAGTAAGACATTCAGTAACAAATCATTACTCAAAGGTTATGATTTTTTAAATTTCTAAATAAATACATATTTCTGTTAAAAGACTGCTCTTTAATTGCAGGCCTTTTTTTAAAGTACTTTTGTGGCAAATGACTCTTGTACCATCCCCTCTCCCCTGAAAATTGCTGTGTTCACTGCCAACATTACAAGCTTTTATTTTTTGCACCTAAAGTATCCATGTTTAAATGGCACAAAAGAACAACTACTCAGTCTTGCTAAACTTACTTTTACAATCAAGGTTGATGAAAATGTTAGATTTTTTTGTATCTTTTACTACAGTTTTCCTGTCATAAATCTCATATGCCTGCATTCCCAAACTTATAAACAACTTCTTACAAATAAATGATTTTAAAAGAAAAATGACCACATTGGTATTAATCATGGCAAACAGGTTGGGAGTATGATTAAAACTAACTTACTCCACAGAAACGCTGCAAAAACTATCACCCCCAAATCAATTGCCCATTAGGGTATTTTTTTTTGTAAAAACATTAATTTAGAATAATAAAAAGTGTTGCCTGGCCCTGGCTGGCGTAGCTCAGTGGATTGAGCGCGAGCTGCGAACCAAAGGGTCGCAGGTTCGATTCCCAGTCAGGGCACATGCCTGGGTTGCAGGCCAGGCCCCTAGTGGGGGCCACATGAGAGGCAACCACACATTGATGTTTCTCTCCCTCTCTTTCTCCCTCTCTTCCCCTCTCTAAAAATAAATAAATAAAATCTTAAAAAAAAAAAGTGTTGCCTGCATTTTGTAACACTGGGCAAGTGGGAAAGAGAATGTATGTCTCTAACCAAATGTTTTAAGGAACTAGTTTACTTTTCTAACTGCTCTTAAATCTCCTATCATTTTTGAAAGAATGGTGAACACTATAACTTTAATGGGGTCAATCAATAACCCACATTAGAATTAGTTAATTAATGGTTAAAAATTAATTCCCCAGAGCTGAGCCCAGATCTGCACAAACAGAATCTCCAGGGTGGAGACTCTTTATTTGTATTGTTTACAAGTAGACTAGGTGATTCTTATAATACACAGTAAAGCCTTTAAAAATCTTAGTTTTTGAGTTTTCAATGAAATGTACAGTGTGCAGAAACACAGTTCTTCAAAATTTATGAAGACTGTAAATTGATAGTGGTAATGACTAATTGAATTATATTAAACTATACTTTATATGATTTCAAAAAACTCCTCTCACCAACTGCCTCCAACTGTTGTTCCCAGCCTCTGAACATTTACAATCTTGAGCAATGGACATTTTAGGGGAGGTGGAATGAGGGGATTGAGAATTGTCAAACTGCCAAATAGTTAAGTAGTCAACATTGGGACTCAATGGATGCACTTAAAAATACCACCAAATGCTGTTTCACATCTCTTCGGGAAACATTCACATTGTTACTTCTGTTTATTGTTTTAATATTATGTAATTAAAGCTGAGTAAAAATAGCTAATGCAAGTGATTAGTAATGTTATAACCTGGATATCACCAGTTTTTAGGATACTGATTCATAGACTCAGATTTTTTGCAATGCATGTCATTTAATGTACACATTGATTAATGTGTGTGCATGTGTATGTGTTATATAGTTAAATAAATAAACATTTTAAATAAGCCCTGCTATTTTACTCTATATATTTTGTGAATATATTTATACAGAAATATAATTCTAAAATATATTTTCTTTTTTAAATGTATTTTATTGATTATGCTATTACAGTTGTCCCGTTTCTCCCCCATCATTCCCCTCCACCCTGCATACCCCTCCCACCCACATTCCCCCCCTTTAGTTTATGTCCATGTGTCATAAGTTCTTTAGCTTCTACATTTCCCACACTATTCTTGCCCTCCCCTGTCTATTTTCTACCCACCATCTATGCTACTTATTCTCTGTACCTTTCCCCCTCTCCTCCTCCCACACCCCTGTTGCTAACCCTCCATATGATCTCCATTTCTGTGGTTCTGTTCCTGTTCTAGCTGTTTGCTTAGTTTGCTTTTGTTTTAGGTGTGGTTCTTAATAGCTGTGAGTTCGCTGTCTTTTCACTGTCATATTTTTGATCTTCTTTTTCTTAGATAAGTCCCTTTAACATTTCATATAATAAGGGTTTGGTGATGATGAACTCCTTGAACTTGACCTTATCTGAAAAGCGCTTTATCTGTCCTTCCATTCTAATGACGGCTTTGCTGGATAGAGCAATTTTGGATGTAGGTCCCTGCTTTTCAAGATTTCATATATTTTCTATAAACATACCTCACAGTAGTATTTCAAATGACAGCAGAGTAGCTCTATTGTTCCCTTTTATAGATATGCCATAATTAATTTTACCTATTCACTATAGGTTATAAATCCATTCCTATTTTTTCTAACAAAAATGGAGTTAAATATTCTCACCTAAGAAATGCTCATACAGATTATGTTACTGCATTTAATAAGATTTTTCTCTTTATAATTATTCTTAGAATTTTGTATATGTTATTCCCAACAAATTTTTAAAAAATAGAAGAAGGAAGACTAGGCTGCATGAAAGTAAATTCTTTACAACATAAAAAATACTGAATCTAATTAATTGAAATTGTATTTGAATGTATTTAGATCTCTGTAGAAAAACTGATCACCATTAAAATTCCTTTGCATACATATTCATAAATTTTATATATAATTTAAAGTTCAATCAAAATGAATTCCATAATTATTTTGACAGTAGTAAAGAGTACAGTTGAAATAATTTGTAACATGATTTTTGATACACTTTTCCTGATTTTTTTTAGAATTTCTGATTCATGTTTTTCTTCATGATATGTGCATACCATGTCCTCATGGAGTTCACGGCTACCAATCACATTGTTCTATTTTATTCTCCTTTTAGTTTTTCCTTCCTGAAGTCTGTCTAGGTTTTTGATTGTTTGTTTGTTTGGTTGGTTTGGTTTTTATTCTCTTTTATCTGGACTAGCTATTCTCTAGTCTTGTTGGACGACTATGATATACTTAACCCCACACCTAAAAATTATTCAGGCGACGCATTAAGAAATGATGTAATACTTGTTTCCTCTGTATGTTAATTTCTAGGATAAGAAATATATTTTTAAAAAGGATTAAATGAGTATCCACTAGAAAGTTTTTTTTTTAATTTTCCAGTTAGAAAGGATGGTATAACATGTACCACATCATAGTATTTAAAATCTAGGTAAAGGCAAAACAATAAATTTAAGTGTAAAATGCATACAATTCAAATATGACTTAAATAATTAAAAGTAACATAGAGTTAGAAAATTATCAAGTAATTAAGTCAAATTATTTATTTACACAATAGTCACTCTTTTTATTTTACTTCAATTGATGCGGGACAAATCTCAAAGTGAGAATAAGTTTGAATTTGACTTCGGCTTTCTCGGTTAGAGGAAAATTATCAAGCCATTTGCACCTATTTCCCAGTTGTTTTTGGATTCTAAAATTATACTGCATATTTTATTGGTTATCGACTATCCCCCATGCATTATTATTGCTTTCTTTAAAGTTTTAAAAATGGCCATTGGAAAACTTTGAAAAATATGAAAAAGCAGTAAAACCAAATATAAAGTTTTTTCACATATCTCCTTTGGTAACAATCTTCAGTAATATGTTAATAAAACACGCGTACAAACATACACATACACACTATACATACACATACCACAGAGTATGGAATAACGAATGATCTTTTAAATTTTTAGTCCCTCAACAGTTTGTGGAAAACCTATACTTGGATATTTTGGTATGGATGAATGAGCATTATCCTTCCCAATTACTGCAATATATTGTATTTTTGATCCCAATACAAATAAATAGGTCTCTAATAATAATGACAATGTTACCAGGGAGAGACCTGAGTCAGGGCCCCCCTTCCTCAAGATTGTTCCTCGGTTCTCATCTCACTCGAAAGAGAAGGATTCAAGAGAGAGACAAACACACAGAGTGGAAATAAGATAGCAAGTTTATTTATGAAACACACACGAACACAAACTACAGCTGTTCTGAATGCCCCACATATAGAGGAAATAAAATTGGCAGTAAGTTTGTTCTGTACACTTGAGCCAAGGCTACAAATAGGTACCTAGTTAATTTAAACCATTGGGGTTCAGGGGTTAGATACTTTAGTCAATTTCCAGCTTCCCCCTCCCTCTTCTCCTTGGGAATAATGTACAGCTACAAAGGCTTTCCTTCTCAGTTGATAAAGGCTCTTTGTCTTAGTGAAATTGCTACAAGACGCTCCATTTCCAGCACAGTCTCAAGGACTCCCCACTCCTGACCTATCCCTGCTGGTGTTGTTTGGGTCACCTGGCAATCTTACCAGACCAGGCTCAGGACTGTGGAGTTAATTGGTGAGACATGACTTCCTTTTCTTCCCAGCCTTCTGTTTTAAGTTCTTTGTTAGATTGTAATGGTGGGGGCCCTGTTTTATTTTCCCTGTGGCTGCTCATTTCTAGCTGCTGCCTACAGTAACGACAATAATGACAGAAGCCCACATCTATTGACTGCTTATTCCGTGCCAGATCATTTTCTAAGGCTCTTCCACTATTCCTCATTTAAGTGATGTATATTTATGCTGTTTATCTCTTTTTATATTAGAGATTAATAGTCTTCTCTATATACTTTAACTTATTTTGTTATAACTATGAGTAAGTTTGTAGAAAGCGAAATGTTATTTCTGATCTCCACAGTAATTCTACCAATTTACATATCTACCCACATGATAAGCACTTCAGAGTATTCAAAATCCATTACCTATCCATCTTTAAGGCACACGAAGTTCACTGTATTTTTGTGTGGTTATTATCTGTTATCTCATTTTCTCCAGAATATATTATTTTTGCATTATTCTTTGGGCAAATCATTATTCTCTGTCACTATTCTAAAAGTTCCTTTTATGGTAAGGATTTGGGGACCCTGACAATATTTTTTTACCACAACCCTACAGTATTGTTTAAATATCATATGGTGCTACTATCTCTCTGCTCAAGCCTGCTGAAAAGCTATTTCCACTCTTTCAAGGCAACCACTTTCAGAAAATTGACTGGTTTGCATTCCTTTTGATCATTGTATTACATTTAAAAGTTTGTGGGTATAATTTCTTGCTTTTTCTGTTTTAGATGTTATCTCTTGGTTTGCTACTAGAATAGATGAAGTGGTCACCTTGTTACCCTCCCTTGCTGTTCCCCATACCCCTGCTTCCCCTGCCAAACATACCATTACACTGGAATTTCTCTATCTCTTCTTCATGGTAGATCTCTATACTGCATGTCATATTTCCCTATTTTTTCATATTATTTTAAATATTTTTATTTAATTTTGGAGCATTAACCTCTGAAACTAATTCATGGGACATCATTTTTGTGAAATACCATATAAAAATAATTTTAACTCAATCCACACAATTAATACTTTAACTGGATCTGGAATTCTTCATTGGATAGCACTTTCCTTCAGAATATTAATCTGTTTACTTCTAATCATCAGTATTTATTTTATGAAGTCTGATAACATTCTAATTTCTATTTTTCAGTTGATATATTTGAAATTATTTTAACTTTTCTCAGGAAATACCCTTTTTTCCAGGTATGCTAAAATATCAAAGATGTGGACTTAGTGAATCGTATTTTCATTTTTCTGGAACAACTGTACAACATTTAAATGTACACTTCCATTTTATTTACATTGTAGTTATAAACAATTAACAGATATTTTTAAAAATTTAACTTCATTCACATTATCATTTCTGTCTCTGAAAGTTACTTTGCTGTGAAATTATATTCGTTTCCTAGATGAAATGATTGTCTAAGTGTATTGATCATAATTGAATTTGTACTGATGAGGACCTGCCTGGTTAGTCTGAATAATTTACATTGGCAACAAGATTGTCTTGAATTAAGATATAAACATTCTTAAGTTCACTTTGCAAACAGAGTCACACAGTTTTAAACACTATAGCTGCAAAGTTAACTTCTCCTTGGAAGCTTCCTAAGCCATCTTGGTTGGACCTTTAAAACCCTTTTTTACTATTTTATTTTATTATTTTATTTTATTTTATTTTATTTTATTTTATTTTATTTTATTTTATTTTATTTTATTTTATTTTATTTTATTTTATTGTTGTTCAAGTACAGTTTTCTGCCCCTTACTCCCATCCCAGCCCACCTCCCCAGCTGTCCCCATCTCATTCCCATCTCTACCCTGCCTTGTTATTGTCCATGTGTCCTTTATACTAGTTCCTTCAAACCCTTCCCCTCTTCCCCTGAAATTAAAACCCTTTACTACTTATTATTCCAAGGCTAGAAAAATAATGCTGAGAAACTCTTTCCAGGAACTTTCACCAGCAGTGCCTATAAACATGGGTGAATTCACTCTCTTCTGAGGTCTTCAAAATTGGCTCATGTTTCTTGTCTCTCAAGAGACAAGACAATTCCATTTCTTTTATGAAAGGGAATTTCCATTTGTAAAAGTGGTGCCCTGTAAGCCAAACAGCAGACCAGTTTTCCTGGGAGTGTTTTCTAGGTATTAAAATCTTCTATCTTTATTGCTTAAAACGGTTTGTCACGCCTGATTAAATAGTAATCCTATTCCAATATGACACTCCTGGTATGACATTGTTGAACACTCAATTGGAACAGTTATATCCTGGTAAAAGGGAAAACAATTTCTTATTCAACCTATCTAAATAAAACATTGGCACAAAAAGCAAGCAAAGTCAGCAAGAGTTTTAAAATGTGTCAGTCCACGATTGTATATAATATATTAAAATAATAATAGTGGAATGGAAGAGAGAAAATATCTATTTTATAGGAGTTTGATCAATTTTCTTTCTGAAGATAAAAGATACATATATACCTTTTGGTATGGAATATTACTTGGTCATAAGAAAGAATGAAATCTTAGCATTTGCAATATCATGAATGGACCTAGAAGGTATTGTGCTAAATGAAATAAGCCAAACAAAGAAAGATAAATACCATATGATTTCATTAATATGTGGAATCTAAAGAACACAATAAACAAACAAAATAGAGAAAGGCATATAGATACAGAGAACACACTGATGATTGGTGGTCAGAGGACTGGGTGAAAAGGTAAAAGGGTTAAGAAGTACTAATTAAGGCCCTGGCTGGTGTGAGTCAGTGGATTGAGCAACAGCTTGCAAACTTAAAGGTTGCCGGTTTGATTCCCAGTTGGGGCACATGCCTAGGTTGTGAG
This sequence comes from Glossophaga mutica, assembly GCA_039655065.1. Lineage (NCBI taxonomy): Eukaryota > Metazoa > Chordata > Mammalia > Chiroptera > Phyllostomidae > Glossophaga > Glossophaga mutica. The sequence continues at coordinate 33,048,667 of CM077312.1, forward strand.
CCAGGTCCCTGTTTAGGCAATATTTTAAAAATTTAAAAGTTAAATTAAAAAAAAAATTTAAAAGTCTAGCAAAAATTCAATACTCTGTATAAAATTAGAAAAAAATTATAACAAGTGCACAAATATCATAGACAATAAATTAACAAGATAGACAGTGATGTTTAAGTAGGAATAAGAAAGTTCAAATGATTTTGTATTTAATTGAATGTTTATTTTGGTAGCATGTAATTATAATCTTGTTTTCCTCTTTCTGTATTCTAATTTGATTGCTTAATTTGTCTCTGGAAGAGAAGGCTTGCTTCATTTGGATAAAATCAAGTCAAGATCATGGAACTATAAATATGTATAGTGTAAAATACTTCATTTTATATGTATACACTTTATAGTTATAGTAATAAAATAAGTTAGTGCATTTAAACTACTTTAAACTGTGTCTGGAACATAATAAGTGTCCAGTAAATCCATGATGATAATGGTGGTGGTGGTGGTGATGGTGATGATGATGATAATGATCTAAGCCAGATATATAAATAAATGTTCTGAGGATTCAGCTGTTTAAGAATAGAACAAGAACAAAGACAAAGTTATGTGGTTCTCAGTTCAGTGATTTCTTCCATGATAGTACCCTTTTAATCCTAACAAAATCTCTGTTAAATAAATATTATTCAAAGCCTTATTTTACAGATAAGGACACTAGGGCTTATAGAATATAAATAAATGACTTGTTGAAAATCTTGTAACCAAACCGAGTTTGGGCTGCCTGCCACAACAAAAGCCAAACTTGTAAGACAGGTGCTTTTAAAAAGGGAAGAGGTTCATTCAAGTGCCAGCCACCAAAGAATATGGGAGACTCCTGTTCCACAGCCCATCTTAACATGTCAGTTCACACAAAGTTTTGGAACGAGGACGGGGAGGGAAAAAGGACAAAGAAATCAGTGGGAGGGACTGTGGACATGCAGGCAGTGTCCTTACTTGTCCCAGTATGGATTTTCTTTGTCAGCATCCTTGAGTTGGCCATCTGTTTTTCAGTTTGTTTGGTTTTGCTTTTTTGTCCCAGCTGAATTCCAGTGCACGGGTGGTCAGCATCAGCCAGAGTCTCAGAGTCAGGCTGCTCCTTAGGTTCACACAGGGCTAAAACTGCTGAACTGTAAAGTACACTAAAAAAATACTTTTAACATTGAAGCTTTAGTTCCAACAGAAAAATCGGGTGTAACATTACTAAGATTCATGTGGGTAACTTTATATAATTACAGCGTACTCACTCCCATGGTGTGTGTTATTCTGGTTTAAGTGACTGTGTATTCAGCTTTACACTTATAGTAGAATTCAAAGAGTTTGAAATAAAATTGTATCTAGAGCCAACTAATAAAACTGTTTTGAAGCTAGTGATAAAAAATAATATTTCCTAGCTCTGAGAATAGTAAGTGAAAATTTGGGCCACTGAAGTGATTACCTGAAAATTGAGAAAATTAAGTCTTGTCAGTGGGGTTACTCAGTCTTCAGTGTCTAAAGTTGCACCCATTTTCCCAAGATTTATATAACCATAAATCTGAATGCATGGTTATAGCTCAAAATTCTTTATGTTTCACCTTCTTTACAGATTTTCTTGACCATTAAATTCACTGGATTGTCCAACAGAAACTCACTCATTAAAGATATACAATATAAAACATTCATTAAAAAATATAATGTTATCTTCCATATGTTTAGCTGGAAGAAAAAGACATCCAGCATTGACCAAAATTTTGATATCTTTCCTTTCATCCATGTTTGTATAGAGATAATTGTTCATTCATAACACTCATTTCCAATGGGCCTATATCAAATTTCTGAGTGTCTTAACTAACCATTTCCATGAATAATATCAATGGATCAGAATTAGTACATAGACTGAGATTCTCTTTCTGTGCCTATTTTTTCTGTTCTTCCCAATTGTAAGAACTTGGCGTCAGCCCCATTGGATTGGTACATGTAAAATTTGTTAATAGAGGTAAATTTAGCAGTATCTCCAAAAGGTCAGCTTGGCAAAGCAATCCTCACAATGTTCATATACGTTGGCACCAACTCCTATTTTACATGTTAACTGTTACTAATGATGACTCTTCTAGGTCTTTCTCTCTGTGAGACTGTTCTAGGTCTTCAAACATCTCCCAACTATCAGTATTTATTTCTAAGCCTCACATGGGGAGGGGAGAGAAGAACAGAAGAGCTCATAATGTCCTGGAGGGTTAGTCCTTGTGCAATAGTTTCATGGTATGGGATGTGTTACATTTAGCTTTGGTATGTTTGCAAGTAACTAATCGATTTTAAACTTAAACATGCGCATGATTTACTACATAAAACAGAGTGGATTCTATTTCACGGTCATGCACATTTGCATTTGCTTCCTTGAGTGGATGAGAAATGGGGGAAATTAAAACGAGTTCACAGATTGTGCACAGTCCTCTCCAGGCTCAGAGCAGTCTATTTCACCCACCACATCCGGTAAAACAAAATTCGAGAGTCACTACTTTCAGGCAAGCTCTGGAGCATTTTTAGAGGATCAAGACCTTGTTTATGTTTTGTACTTAGGAAGATTTTTGTTAGTTATTTTATTTTAAAGATTTTTTATTATAATAATAGTTGCAGGAGAACTTTAGTCATTTTGAAGCACTGACAGCACCCTTATTAGACAGCTGATGCTACATAACAGAAGTTGGAAAGTCAGAAATTACTCTTATTTGGTAAATGAAACTGAATAGCTAGCAGGAGGTAGGATGTTTAGCATGACAATAAGACACATTTCATTTTTTTCAGAATGCCTTTAAGATCAGAGAGTGTAGGGTTAAGTCAGTCATTAAATCAGGAACCAATAAATCAGTAAACACAAACTGATCAAGACTTCTATATAATCTTAAATAAAGCTAGAAAATTGGCACTGCTTTGGGCTAACTTTATTATTTTCCTGTGGAAAGCTAAAGCAGAACCTTGTGAGAATAACTAGGTGCAGTTAGCCAAGTAAGGTAAGGGTTGAGTGATTGAGCGGAGACAGATTATTTTAGGAGAAATATTTCCTTTTATAGTCTTTGAGTTATTACATGTAGAATGCCATATGGATGTGGACCTCAAATGTATTTAGCTCATTTTTGGGGGGAATGAAAACTCTTTACCACAAAACAGACATACATTTTAAAATATTTTTTTCTTTAAAAATTATCCATGGCTTTAAAGATCACTGTAGGATTTCACTGTCCTACATACATTTCTGTTAAAGATCACACATGTTTTTTATGGATAGGAGATTAGGACCTTTGCTGGAATCATCTAAAATCAAATGCACTTGGAATATTGGTTGCAAAACAATAATTTTTATCTAATAATTGCACCTCTTACATGTCCCATAATTGCCAAAGAATGAATTCATATGTGGAAGAGTTTCTGAAGACAAAACAAAGAAAATATGGTTTAGAAAAACTGGACATTAAAATATAGCTCTTTGCACATATTCTAAGTAATTATTTTTCAATTATTCTAATACTTAAGGTAATAATTAGAAATAAAAAAACATTAGTAATTTTAATATGTTTAATTATCATTGGAATTCTTTGAAAGATTACTTTTTAAAAAATAATATTCCACTTGCAGTGGATAAAATCTTCAGATAACATTATATATTCTTTCTATAACATTGTATATGTATAGAATTCCACGCATTATTTAATAAAGTAGTATTAATTATTTTATCTTTCTAAGAAAGTCACATCCATTTCTTTTAAATGGTGTTTATATGTTATTTGTCTTCTCTTATGAAGAAGAAAAATCTCAAGGACAATTTGGGCTTCTTTGCTATATAATGGATTATGTAATGTGCTGTTAAGAAAAATATCATATAAATTACTGTGTATTCTTCATACATAATTTTATTTTATGAGTGACATTTGTGTAGCCTTATAACTAGTTATATAAACAGTGCACTGGAGAAATTAGTTTCAGATTTATAGACAATTTTTTTCCACTAGTGAGTCATTGTGTTTTCAAAAAAGATGGCTCTTAATGCGAACACATATGTTTATGCTAAATAACCTGGAACGCCAACTGAGGTGGCACCGTCACCTCACCATTAGGAAGATTGATTTTGCCTCAGTGTATTTCTCCGCAACAGAAGTACCCTTCAGGTAAGTTGAAAAAGTTATTAAGCATGTAGTTTAAATGAGCAGTGACGATTCCAAGGGAGGCAGGAGAATTGTAACCCGCCACTGGAAAAGCGTTTTAACTCCCAAAGAAGACAAGCAGCCATGTGTCAAAATAAAGTTGCCCACATTTTTGCCAATTTTCTCCTTTTTAATTTTTTACTTGTTTAATAATATTTGTTAGCCACGATTTTTAAAGCATAAACTATTTTACTAAATAAGACAATATTATATTAATCGCTCACTGAAAAGAGTTCTTAATTATCATTCTCAGTATAATGGGAATATGTTCAAAAAATTCTGAGTGTTCTTCAAGTGAAAATGGTTTCAAACTAACATTTTAAATTATGTTAATTACAACTTGGCCTTTCCATTGTCTCTTTTCTGTAAGCTTAATATTTCATAGGTTTCTTTCACCAAATCTTTGGCCACCCTCAACCTCTGTATTTTTGCAGGAGTAAATCTTTCTGTTTGTTACCAGTCTCTCTTTTGTTTCTGGTATTTGTTAAATATCTACTTACAGGGTCTTTACAAATAAATCAGAAAAAATTACTTACCTTTTCCTTTAAAAATGCATCTTTTTTCCTCCTCAGTGAATTCTAGCAATAATTTTATAGTTAGCTATTTTTAGTATAGTCCAGCAGAACTTCTCTGTTTTGTTTTATTCATTATATGATTTTTTCGGTTTTATTTATTTATTTAATATTTTTTCAATTACAGTTGACATGCAATATTATATTAATGTCAGGTATACAACCATGTGATTAGACATTTGTATATATCATGAACTGATCACTCTGGATACATCTAGTGTCCATCTGACACAGTACATAGTTGTCACGCTGTTATTGGTTACATTCCCTATGGTGTACTTTGCATCTTTATGACTATTCAGAAACCACCAATTTGTACTTCTTAATCCCTTCACAATTTTTATCCAGCACTTCAACACAGCTCCCATCTGCCAACCATCAAGATGTTCTCTGAGTCGGTTTCTGTTTTGTTTGTTTCTTCTGTTGTTTAGCTTCTATATATAAGTGAATTTGTCTTTCTCTGTCTAACATTTCACTCAGCACAATACCCTGTCAGTCTATCCATGTTGTTGCAGATGGCAAGATTTAAATCTTTTTTATGGCTGAGTTGCACTTCATTGTATGTATGTACCCCTTCTTTATCCATTCATTTACTGATGGACACTTACGTTGCTTCCATATCTTAGCTATTATAACTAAGGACACCTTGATAGAGCCCTGATTGCTGTTGGCACATCAATGGGAGGGATTGCCCCCTCAGGCTGACCAGTGAGGACTGGCCATGACTACAGTGGAGGAGATGTTGTGCAGGTGCTGAACCTATGAAGCAGGTTTCACTTTAGCAGGTCTCGGCCTGCCAACTCTCCCTTTTGGGTGTGTCTTTTGTGGAGATAGTTGTGGAGTGCTCTGGCTCTGTTATGGTCTGAAACTACACACCAGATTTGTTGATTCTGGGCTTCTTGGGAAGTTCAGGCCAAGGTCAGCCACTGCCTGTGCCCTCTCAGAGCCCTGTAGCAGGAGGTACAAAATAATCTCCAGATGGCCGCCATTTGTGGTGGGCTTTCAGGTGCATGGGAGAGGTTGAACTGTGAACCGAGGCCAGTTGTATCTAGTGCCAGGCTTAAAGCTGCTGAGTAAGAGGTATGGGGCATGCTGAAGCCAGATCCTTCTAGTCTGGGGTTTGTGGACCTTTGAGAGATTTTAGGACAGTCCATAGTATTAGCCAAGAAAGGTTTTTGTATGAAAAAGCCTCTGGAAGCAGCTTGAATGGCCCTGTGATTTGAATGTAGAGGTGGTCTCAGGGAATTACCAGGACAATTGTGTAGGTCAGGTTGATGGAGACTCAGATATAACACATGCCTGTACCTGCAGAGGGGGAGCTCAGCAAAGGAACACTGGCTTCTGCCAGCACTTTTGCCTGGGAGAAAGCGGCCCCTCTAGCCCTTGCCCTGAAACCAGACAATTTAGTTCCTCCCTGTACATCTGTGCCACCTTTCACAGTCCCACCCCAGCACTGGAACTCAGTGTGAATGAGTCATTCAGCAAACAAAAAAGAACGCCCAGGTCTCCAGCATCCCTCTGTTTTACTCAGCCACAGTCCCTGTGAGTTTTGACAGTCAGAATTTATGGGGACCTCTTTTTCCTACCCTGGAACCCAGTGCTGAAAAGACTAGTGTGGAACTGGGATCCTTCACTTCTCAGGGGGAACTCCAAAGCTGAGATATACTTCTTGATTCTTAACTACCACATATGGATCTGGAACAAGCCCGTTCTGTGTCTCCACCCCTCCTACCAGTCTTGATGTGGTATTTTGTTTATATCCTTAGTTCTAGGACTTCTGTTCAACTATACTTCAGAAAGTTCTCAGTGATGATTGTTCTATACTTTTAATTTTTATGTGGTTGGGAGAGGAGGTGAGTACAGAATTTGACTGCTCCACCATCCAGACCAGAAGCTCCAGTGGAACTTAAAAAAAATGTTAGATAAAGAAAATAGGACAATAGGAACATCCTGGAAGTTTTAAAGTGGACTGCTCAGGAATAAAGTCTTGTTACATTAGATATTGGACTTATGAAATCTTTCATTCCTTAATGTGTTCTAGAAAATTTTCTTTCTAGATATGATATTTGGAATCCAATGACAAATAAGAACAAGAGCAAAATGGAAAGAGGATGAGAAAGAGATGGAAGTAGAAAAGCAAAGAAAGAGGAGGAAACTATTTCTTCAAATCTCACCTCATAAATTAAAGAGTCATTTCCACTGTGTTCTATATTTAATAGAAGTATAAACAAAAGCTGGCCCAGAATCAAAGGGAGGGAAATTAAAATGCAAAATGCTGTCATCAGGAAATTAGCCAAATAATTTTGATACATCTATAATCTGGAATTCTATGCAACTACTAAAAATGAGAATTGTCTCCAAAAAGTATTATAGGTTAATGAAAAACAAAGAAACTGAAGAGTTTCTTTAACAAACTGCTAAGGTGGGAAGGAGAGTGTTTTCATCTTCTTGTATTTAACTGAAAAAGTAATGGAAGGAAACTGATGAGGATGACCTGGAGAATGTGAAGTTGCAAAGAAAACTGGGAAGATAAAGAATGGAAGAAGAGAAAGCTTTATAATGATAGGTTCTATATTTTGAATTTTAATTTTTAGTGCATTACCTATTTAATAGTATTTTATATAAAATAATATATAAAGCCAACCAGACAAGTAATGATTATGTTAATCAGTTATTTGTGTGGAGTAGTCTCATACTAAGTACTTGAACATTTGGAAGGTGGTGATAACAGAATAATATATAAAACACTCATCATAAAGCATCAGAATACAGTACTTATATGGGTGCCCATAAAAGCAAAATATATCTTATGCTAACACTTGACAAGATATGTGCTTTCATGTATTTCTCTCTCCATGATTTGAAGTACAAGCTTCCCTACTCCTTTAAAATGTAGAGTGTACATTATTTTATGAGCAGGATAATTCAAAGAATTAATTGTCATAATATTTCTTTCTGGTAAATAGAGTAACATATAAATCTGGGACAAACATTTTAAAACATGAGTTTGAAAGACATTTTGTTCAGACAGTAAATGTGTTTGAGGGTGTATGGTGCTTCCTCTTGTTTGTCACAGATAATTATCTCACAAAGTCAATGTAAAGGTTATAGTTAAAAGCAGTGGTTGCAGAGAATTAAAGATCCATTCTTGGAAAAAATATTGTGTTTCAGCAAACACTTGATATTTTTAAATATTAATTTGCATATCACTGCACTTTCCTATCTCTAAAAGTTTTATTTAGGATGATAAACAGTTTTTGTATTTAGGGCCTTATTTCATAGAGCAAGTATGGCAATATAAAATAGTTCTCATATTTCTAAAATAACATTTTAAATTGTTAACTAAAATATACTTTGTTTTTATCACAATTATGTTTTAATTTGACTCTTTACTTTTAACATCAAAATTTCTCAATATTATTTTAATATATATATAATGTATATTAATATTTAATTTATACCATATTTGTGCCTCTTACTAAGATTTGAAGCACTGTGCAATCCTAAAAGTTTTCTGTATGTTATCTTAATATGTAATTCCTTCTTGGAAATAATACATATATTTGCCACTAGACATGATATGTAATGGATAAATGCAATATTATATACATAAAGCAGATAATACAGTGACAAAGTATTGGCAAATATTTTAAATGCAGCAGAATATGTATTCATTAAGGAGAAAGATGAAGAAATCTGTAGGTTCTCCATTTGTGTCCTGAAGCAAGTGAGAGGCTCTATGTGGTATATAGATAACAATATTGGACAAGAATAAGGCCCTGCATGGTCTGGATAAATCTGCTACTAAAAGTAATTATGATCTAAGCCAGACAATGTCACTGTACTCAGTTTTCTTGTTTTTACTATAAAGGAAAGCATTATACTAAAATGTCTCTATGCAGCTTTCAGTCTGCTCTTTCTATGACTAATTGAATATCCAAAACAAAAAAAGCAATCAATTAATATGGCATTAGTGTTAATATAAATAATATTAATAATATGACGTTAATAAAATACATCAGTTTTGTATGTAGACTTTACTAACCATTAACTCTGGTTCGTTTATAATGCATGATTTTACCTAATAGAGATAATGCATATTTACACATGTGTTTATAATTTTCTCTAAAATTAGCTGATAACTGTGCATATCAGTCAAAAGATTGTAGCCACTGGGTAAAATTAAATAATAGATGTTTCCAGTCTCCTTTTAAGTGCTCTTCTCTCGCATAAATTTTTCAGCAAATGCTACTGATGGAACACACTTTTTACTTGTACTTAAATACATCACAGAGGATACAACTGTTAAAATGAAAAGTGCTAAAACAAGAGTAAATGAATTATACACTATATTCTTGAAAAGTTAACCAGATGAAGGGAATCTTCCCAATTCATCTTCTGTCCCCTGAAATGATATGCATAGTGAGATATATTAGTTTTCTGCAGCATTTTTACAAGGTAGCTGGATTTTTTTTAATTGGGGAAAGATGCAGTGATGTTGAAATGAAGGAAACTAGATGAAAACAGAATTATTGATTGGATTTGAGAAATTGATTTAGGAGATAGGAAGATTAGCAAGGAATTTTCAGTGATCAATAATATATTTAAGGGCAATTAACACAGATACAAGCCTAGAAAAAGAGGCAACATACTATCATTGAGGTGATTTGATTACTGAGTCTACAGAAAAACTGCTATCTAGCTAAGAATTCTTGCTGGCAATGAAACTAAGTTATCTTCTTTGAACCATTTTTCAGAAAATCTTGGGATTCCAACTTGAATACCAGGTTAGACAATTGTCATGAAACAAGATTTCATGTTCTCAAACTTATTCATTTTATTTTTATAAAATTTGACTGAGAAATCCTTCCAATAATGCCTTCTGAGGGTTTGTGGCTTAGAAATGAAAATTATAGGGTTTAAATCAACCTAGTCTACAACCCTGAATTTTAGTAATCTCTCTACAACTGTAACAGGCTAACCACTATATTCAACTGAGCAACACCCATTTCATAATTCTACAGTTCTAGTTCATAGAATGTTCTTTTCGCAAAGTCTAATTCATTAATCTGTCCAAACACATCCTCTTTGACATAATTAGCATGTGTTTCTTGCATTTTTACTGGGTGGCAGAGACTGTTTTAGATACTAGTGATAGCCAGCTGTGAAGGTACCTGGGGAAACTGTTCCAGGTGTGAGAGTAGCCAAGTGCCGGGAAATGGGAAGATACTGCTTGTGTTTGAGAAACAGATTTTTCACAGAGTAATTTGAAATTTATTTTAATGTTATAAAAGACCTAGCAAGAGGGAAATGAAGCTAGGTGAAAACAAAAGTATTCATTGTGTTGGAGCCTTTTATATAGGAGATAGAAGTCTGGGGAGGAAATCTGTTTGAGGGACAGGCCACTGTGACTTCAGCTAAAGGGCCGGTGAGGGAAGGAGTGAAAGATGAAATCAGAGGAGTTAAAAGAGGCTGGGTCTCCTGGGGCCTGCAATCCTTTTCACTGGCTTCCATTTTATTCTGCGTGTGTGAGGAAAACAGAGATGTGATACTGTCCTGATTCAGAATATAAACCAAAAAGGGGTGAGAGTGGACATTATTACAATAACCCAGAGGTGAAATAACTGTGGCTTGGCGCTGAGAGGTAACACTGGAAGTAGGGAGACTGATCAGAGCCTGGCTATATTTTGAAAGACAGCCAAGAGAACTTTCTGCAGTGTCAGCGGTGAGGAATGGGAAAAAGAACTGAGTCAAGGATGAGCACCTAGAAAACATGGCTGGCATCCACCAACACAGGCAAAATTTCAGATAATTTTGGGAATAATTCAGGTAAGTTTGGGAGGGTAGATAAAGAGTTTGGTTTTAGACACATTAAGTTTAATATCGCTATTAAATATACAAACAGGATTTTTAAGTAGGCAACTGACATAAACGTCTGTGGAGTTAATAGAGATGGTCCAATGATAAATATTAATATGGAGCCGTAAGTTTTTAGATTATCTTTTTAAAATAGGTTTAGATGAAATCACCCAGGAAGTATAGGTAGATGAAAACCCATGTTCAGTGACTGAGCCATGGGGCATTGCAATGTGAGGAAACCCAAACTGTGAGGGAAAGCAATCGAAGAAACTGCTGAGGGCCCAAAGAGATGTAAGAGGGTGGGCTCATGGTCTAACCTTAGAATTTGTTTCTTCAGAGAGTCACTTATCTCAGGTTTTGAAGCTGAGTATTTTGTTTGTTTATTCTTAAGTAAAAGCCATGTTGGCATAAATGCTTTCTTTATTACTCACCCATCCTTAACTTTGCATAGGACTCACAAAAACAGAAGCATTTTGATTTTTTCCATCTGAAAATGGATGATGCTATTTAGAGAGCTGAAAAGAATGCCCTTAAATGAACTGTCATTTCTGCAGGATATGAGGGAGAGCTTATTAATTCCGAAAAGAGAACTTACTTATTCTGGATATATGTATGGAAGCTTTGATTTCAAATGTGTTGTCCCTATACACTGTCAGCAATTTATAGGAATTCTAATATTCGGTATCAAAAATGTATTCTCCAAATTTTCCTTCACACCCAGAAGTAGTGTAATGGAGTATAGGCTGGGAGGCCCCAGGGCTCTCCGAAGAGGGGATTTGTAAGAGTCCAGAACTTGGGGTGTCGGGGAATATAGGATATCCTCCTAAGTGCGACTAGGAGATGGAAGACCTGGAGCAGGGCCCTTGAGAGTTATTTTGCATATCAGTAACAGCAGGAGAGCTTCATACCTATATGCAAAAATGGTTACTTTGCATATCAATAATAGCGGAGTAATCTTGCAGCCTGAGTGGAGCCAGAAAAGAATGCATGACTTAAAACTGTGATGTAACTGGGAGGCAGCTTCCCTTATAGAGCCTGCATGAGAGCTTGGAGATGGTTCCCTCCACACCACGGGGCACATCTGCCTGGAATAACTAAGGCAGCCCAGCTAGGCTGAACACTGTGGGAGTGCTGGCAGGTATAGCCAATGGTGGGACGAGTCAGAAATGGGGTTACAGAGGAGGTTACAGGATGGGATTTAAACTAAAAGCAGGCAGCCATGAGACCACGGAGACAAGGCAGGACTAGACAGAAAGGACTATGAGAGACCATGTGGGAAGGAAAGGGGTGAAAGGACTCTCGCTGGTGAACCTAAGAAAGTGACACATGGTTTTGGATTAAGAATTGGAGATGGCAGCAACACAGTTGATGGTGCTGGGGACGGCAAGAAACCTGCCCAGTCAAGCACAGATGAATGGGAGGAACCTGAAGAAGTGACCTGCGGATCCCTGTGGAGGACTGTTCTTCTGATTGGCATGTTCGAAGACTGGCCTGACTGGGCAAAGCTGGGGAGGAAGGACTGTGGGTGTTTGTGGGTGTTTTTAAGGGACTTTGAGATTTTTAATGGCAACATTCCACCGTTACTCTAAACCTTTATGACTTTTGAATAAATAGTTTCTTTCATTTTTGCCAAACTCTGGCATTGAGATCCATAATTCCTAACACGTGGTGGCCCGCTAAGACCCCCACAGTGACAGAAAGACCTCGCCGGAAGGGGCTTGTTTCAGCAACAGTATTTGGGCTCACCCCTCACCCCCATGGATTCCTTTCAGTAACAGTAGCACAAGTCTTTTTCCAAATATGTGCACTGCATCATAAAATATATGTGAATTTGTGTTCCATATTAGAGAAACATTTATAATTAGATCCATGATACATGGAATAAATGTTTAAATAAGTTTTTCTCAGCAAAATTGAATCTTCTATTTTTAGTTACTCTCTCACTCTCTCTCACAGGTCAATATACCCACACCCACATACTACGTATATTCAGTCGAGAAGAAACGAACTGTATTGGGGAAACAAAAAAGGTCAATAATTTACTGTATTTCGGACTATAAGACACACCCCCCAAATTTGGGAGGAATAATGGTTGTTAATGCTGCTGTTGAGTTCTGTTTACATTTACATTGGTGAAACATTATTTATGTTATTAAATATTTTACCACATTTTTTGCTTCAAAATTTTTTTCCTATTTTCCTCCTCTAAAACCTAGGTGTGTCTTATGGTCCGAAAAATACGGTATTTACTGACTAGAAAAAGAATTCAAGCTATTGAAAGTTTTATTATTCAGTTTTTGAGTTGCTTGCTTATTAAATGGTTCTCTAGAAATAACATGTTTGCAATAATTTTCTAAGAATCAGGAAATTAGGAATATAAACTCAGATTCTCATTTAATTTTTGAAAGCACATAAACCAGCATCCTATCTCATAATTACATTAACACATTTTCTCATGGCTATAAATTATTTCTGTGTAACTAGACAACAAAGTCAATGTTTTTATTTTCTAAATAATTGGAAATAAGTGCATTAAGTACAAGTCACACTACATCTGCGTGATTAATTTTCATAATTATTTAGTGTATAATATAAAAGACTGGATATATCATCCTCACCAGGTTTCATAAAATGAATAAGCCAGGAAGGGCTTAAAACTGCTAGTCCTTATAATTTTCACATTTTAACAAATGAAAAAGCAGGGGCCAGTATTGGTAAGTTTAAAATTCAGTTTGAAATAAAAGCAGACATTGTTGTTGATTGTCCATTTGTTATTGATTTTATTTTATTAGTGACTCTTGAATTCAACCATATGTAAATTCATAATATTGCATGTGTTTACATGCAAGACAATTTCAAGTTGCCATGCAGAATAACAATCTAGATTATGTACAGAGATACTTTTATTTAATAAACAACTCAATTTTAGAATAATTTTAATTTTGAAAAATGGAAAGATGGTACAGAGATCTCCATACCCTTGACCCTGTTCTCTCAGTGTCAACATATTATACTACCATAAGACATTTGTTAAAACTGGTAATAAAATAGTAGACATTATTGTCAACTAAACTCCAGAGTTTATTTGTATTTTACCAGTTGTCCATCTGTGCCAGGATCCAGTCCAGAATACCACATTGTAGTTAATCATCATCTCTCCTTATTTTTCATGACCTTAACAATTTTAAGAATTACTATTCAGATATCTTGTATAATTTACTCAATTTTATTTTTCTCCGAATGTTTAAACAATTAAATTGGGTTTATGGATGAGGATGAATATCGCAGAGGTGAAGTCCCCCTCTTATCATCATTTCAAAGGGGACATACACAACTGACATGATTTATCACTGGTGGTATTTAAATTGATTAGTTGGTGAGGGCAGCTCTGCATTACAGTTGTTTTTGTCCCCCTATGAGCACTATTACTTGAAAACTGTCATAACTTTTGCAGCATCTCCTGGAGAGAGGAATACTTAAGGAATTATTTAATACTTCCTCATTTATTTATTTGTGTAATAATTTATCATATTGGCATGGACTCATGTATATTTATTTTATACTTCTCATTATAATCCAGAAATACCACATTTTGCTGTGCATTGTGTGCACTTTGCCCAAATTTTTTGGGGGGAATAAGGATGTGCATTACACATGGGTAGTACTAATTCCATATCTGTATAAATGTTTTTAATTGTTTTATTTATGACTATGCATTGAAAGTGTGACTCTAGAAAGCAATAATAAGATCTGTATGCAAAATAATACCCTGAAATACGATGATCGGCTTTGTTTCTAAATACAGATAAATAAAAATGAATTGAAAAATTAAAATGAAAGATGTTTTTTTCCTGAAAATTTGGCCAAAAACATGGGTGTGCAATATACATGGGAGCACATTATACACTGCAAAATACAGTACTTTATTCACAAATTATATTTCATTTGGCTCTTTCATAGATCAGACATTTTGCCTAAGAGTTCTAATTTCCTTTATTGGAGAATGGTATTTAGAAACCAATATCAGGGGTCCAGGTATGCTCATCACTATTGGGACATTACTGCTTCTAGCCTTTACCAGTGCACAGAGCTAGTCCATGCATGTATGCACACTGACCTATATTTTCACATACACTTATGTTTGTATTTATGTGTCTAGATCTACATTAAGTTAAACATCCCGATGTTTCCAACACTAATCCAGTGTCACACATTTCTTTCTAGCTTCTCTGGATATTTCTAACTTCTAAGGTGGCCACTATCCTCATTTGCTCAGGACTGAGGGTTTTTCTGGAATGTGTGACCTTCAGTGTTAATGCCATGACAATGACAGGCACAGTGGGATGATTGCTCACTCTTAACTCCCTCTTAAATATTGAGAAACCTGGCGTTGCCACCCACAGTTATGCCTGGTAAAGTATTTGTTCTAAATGCAAGATGAACCAATGTATTTTAATGTATCACAGCACCAGAAAAAGTTCATTGATATGGTTTTAGATTTCACCATGCAACTAACCTTTAAGAAACTACTACTTGTCAAGTTTTGGTGTAGCATTGATGAATATTCAAAAATATCTGAAAAGGTTAGTGAAATACCCCTCCCTTTTCCAGCTAAATAGCTGTCTGAGGCTGAATTTTCTCATATACTTGAACCAAAGTAACATATTACAACACACTGAATGCAGCAGAAAGATAACAATTTTATGTATCCACTCTTGAGGCAGATGAAAATTCACCTGTTATATATTAAAAGTATTTTTGAAAATTTAAACAATGCCACTTTTCTGACTAATTTTTTTGTTTTGGAAAAAAGTTGTTACTCTACATATTCATTCTTTATGTTAGTATGTAACGAAACTTTCATCATTAATTTAATCAAATTATGACAAAATGTTTTTGATATTGTTCAAATTTCTAGTATAGTAAATATAGATAGGTATTATGTACATAATGCAAAGCTCTTGGGATCCTTAAAAATTTTAAGAGTGTAAAGAGGATCTTAAGACAAAATATTTGAGAATAGCTGTCTTAATGATTTGAAAGAAGAATTTTAAATACTAGACAACATTCTGAATACTAAAAAATCAATAAGGCATTTTTCAAAATAGTAATACGAATAGTCTTGAAATTCATTCCCCAACTAAAAAATAACAACGACAATAAAGAATCTCATTTAATTATCTTCATTAAGCCTGTATGCATTCATGTGAGTTACCCATCATAAAAGTCAATAGACCACCCATTACATCAAGCATGACTTATCTCTCCACAGGTCAAATTCACTCCAAACCTAGGCTGGCTCAACCATTCCCTTTTGAGATAGATAATGGGGTTCTTGACATATATAGTATATAAATGTATGCATATACATGTATAGTTCTTTTTGCTGTTATTTTAAGTGCTCTCTCATGTAGCCCTCCAGAGACTATTAAAGCCTTTTCAGGGTCTCAGAATCTCGTGCAAAGAGAAATATCTGATCTGATAACAGAAGACTATCTCTGAAGGTATTGCTAAATTTTACCATAATTAAGAATTAACAGACCAATGCAACTGTGGAGCTATGCTTTGAGTAGCACATTCCAGGGACAAGGTATGTCCTCAGGCAGTCTATTCTCAAATGATCTCTTATGTTGGACAAATAACCATAAATGCATCTGAAATGCTATCATTTTTGTAGACAAATGATATTAAGTCTTTTTTTATCAAAGTTTATTGATACTGACAAAGTTATGGATGAGCCTATGGTGGCATGTCTAAAGGATCAGTCGATCTCCAAGGACTGAGTCACTGTAAGGGTAAAGAGGGCGTCAATGTGCATCCAAAGAACCCAGTAAAGTTACATTTTGGGGCAAGCTTATCAACTCTCAGAACTGCTAACAGGAAAGATTTTTTAGATCAGTTATTAAATACAGAATAGTTGGAAAAAATAAAGAAGTTAGCAAGTACAGCCTATATTCTTAGGGTCTTTTTTGTATTAAGCCTAAGGATCATCAAATTTCCTTTGAAAGCATTTGCAATGATTTTTAAAGGATATATCAGTATGCATATTTTTGCTTCATTAAGGTTATTAAAAATTAAAACAAAGAAAACAAATGCTTACTGGTAGGAAATAATTGAGTCATGGAAGTTCAATACAATGGAATTTTACAAACTTTCTTCTAAAACAAAGTAGATTTCTATCAAATGACTGAGTTTTAAAATGTGAATAAGATGAGAATTTTTTAAATTGTTCTCTGCTTTGTATAAACACACACATGATTTTAATGTTTACTTTAAATTTTATTTTTGCTTCCCTTTTGAGTTGATTTTGTAATTGTTTTCTAGAATTCAGATTTGAGTATTTAATTGATTTATTATCAATCCTTAATTATTTTAATATAAGAATTTAAATTTATGAAGTTTCCTCTGGTTATTCTTTTAAAAGAATGTTAGTCATAATATGCCATGTTTTTCTTTTTTACTATTTTAACAAATTACTTTGTTTTTTTTTTTAATTTTCACTTTAATTAAGGAACTGCTTAGTAATATTTTTAATATCCTGGAAAAAATAATTTGTGCTTTGAATTGTTACATTGTTTCATGGTAAAATAATAGGGTTTGTATTCCAACTTATTAAATAGATTAAACTAGTTGTGGCTAAATTAATAATAATATAATATAATGAAAATGATTATAATATGTATTTATATTCCACATAAGTTTAAAAGATATGTTCTATATCTATGGGTAAAATTCACTATACACACTAAATCTGTTTTCTTGATTGTTGTTTACATCATCAAGCACACATTTATTTTTTTTCCAAAATTCTGCCTGTCTGGGTCTGGGGTGGCATTTTAATGCTTCCTGTCAGTATTAGGTTTTGTCTGTTTCTTCTTACTTTACCAATATTTCTACTTTGCTGTATGGTCCAGAGATACAATATAAGTTAATTGTGAATTATGATATTGGACATTTAATTATATTTATGTATTATTTAACCCTTTTAAAGCTTGAATTACATCTTGCCTGATGCTAGCTTTCTTATTGTTTTGCATTTTCCTGATAAAATATTGTCTGTATTTTTAATTTTGTATGACTCCTTTTAAGGTATATCTTATATATATATGCAAGATAAAGTTGAGTCTATCTATTTTAATACACATTATTATAGTACACATTATATACATCTAATCATATTCATTTGTTCTCGATCTGTTTTTAATAATGTCTCCTTTTTGCCTTTCTTTTTCAAGCTTTTCATAGGCATTTCTAACATACATTGTGCTACGTCTATCCTCTTTTTCTGTTTTAATGTTCAGCTTTATTTTTTCTCTTCCTAATGATCTTATTCCCCATCTTTCATTATTTCTGACATATTTACTCAGGAGTACTGGCAGCTTTGACTGAATTTGCCTTTGAGTGGATGTGCAGAAACTTTATCCATGGGTTGTGCCTGTACTGCTTCGTATGTGGGAAGTTTCATCAACCTCCATCCTTGTATCTATTCCTTCAAAACCCAGTCTCCTTTGTTCTAATGCCTATTTTGTAAGAATCATGTGAGAGCATGGAATGAGTTGGACCAATTTACCTGTCTCCCATCCAACCTTGATCCATTATTCCTCTGGCTTTTCCTGTGCTAGTGCCCAATAATGAGAATGAAGAAACAATGGCCACTGCAGCGATGTCTGAGGCAGCAAGGGACATACAAGGATCACACAGGCTGTGGAATCATGGAAACTAAGAACCTTGTCCCAAGCAAAATGAAAGTGATGAGGGCTCTTACAAGTGATAATTTAACGAGTATATAAGAGGACAACACTGATGGAGTAGTGTTTGGCCACAGTTCCAGTGGTAGGAAATAGTAGCACTGCAGATTATAATGGATCAAGAAACTGGTGGGATTTGTGTTCCAGAAAGTTGGAAAACTTGCATATTCAGTGGGTGGTGGTTTTCTTCTCCTTCAGATTACCAGTCACAGCCAGCACATGTGAATCAACATGGAAAGAGAGTTGAAAAGCTGAAATAAAGGAAACAGATCAATAAATGAAGAAATAAAGCAGCACCTGAAATCCAAAGTCATTAGAGAGGCAACAGGAACACACAGACATATTGTGTTATCTAGAGGATTTATTTGTAGGAGGCCTTAGCTAGGCCATGAACCTTAAGGATATGAATATTCTATCACAGTGGATTATGACAGTGACAAAAGCACTGGTGGTGACAAGGTGGTCTCCCAACAGTATTTGTGACCACACTCCATGGGCAGGGAGAACAACTAGCTGAAAGTACCAAATTCGCAACCTAGTTTTTTGTCTTCTCTAGCTTGGTAAACAAGTGAATTCTATTTAAAAAAACCTTATGGTATATTTATAATGGCTTGTATTAGGAAAATATGACTATGTCATCGTTTTGTAAAAAGGTACCTCTGTTTAGAAATTAGCCTGTCATCAATAGATGTCGATATGAAGAGAAAACAACTTTTGCATTATTCTCTTCATTTACATAAGATATTTTTCCCTATGCTTCATAGTAGAGTGCCAAAACCTGAAAATTTGCATTATGTATTTAACATTAGAGCTGACATTTAAAAAATGTTTGTAGTAGAACTATAATACACTTTTATGTAAGGATTTGGAAGTAATTAATGTTATTCAGAATGATGATAAACAAGAAAAGAGCCTGATAAAAATGCTTTCTCGTAGTCTGCTACCATCCGTAGCTCCCAGCTACTTCCTTTCCAAGTCATTCCCTGCCCTGTGCACCACAGCCACAAAAGAGACCCAACCACTTTTTTTGCTCTTCACATTTGTGTAGTTTTCATTCTGAGGTCGGTGGACCACTGATGTTTCTAAGCCATCGTAGTGGAGCTGAGCAGCAACACATGTTGGTTCACTGCATTTTAGAGGCTTTCCTTTGATCTGGGTTACAGAGCAGTGTTGGTTTCTATGACAAACCATTTATTAAGGGACTGGATATACTGACCTCCCAATGAAACATTATCAAAATGTGTTATCAGCCAGTTGGATACATTATTAGATAATTTAATTCACCTATACTTAGAGATGGAGTTTCTATGATAATTAACTTTACTTTCTAAAGATAATTGAGCATTAGTGTATTCATGCATGGATGTTCGTTCAGTCCTGGCAATTATCAGATTAAGTGAAACATTTGAATGTATAGCTTCCATTTTCAAAGCCTTTGAGAGCAGTTTTTCACAAAACATTTTCTCCATTTATGTTAGAAGAAAAAATCAATTGCTTAAAATTAATCTTTTAAGTTCCACAATAGTTGAAATTGATAATGAAACAAAAATATTGGCATGGTACATGATTAATGGAAAGAACATAATATATTTTTCTAGTGTAAATTATTAGTTTTAGTTAACGATCACACTGTTAAATACTTACTTAAAAAGGACTGTACGTTCGTTCTCCCAATAACTCATGTTTTAGATATTTTATTTCAAATGCTACCTTGTCTCATACATACTTTATCTCATCGTTCGGAGAATATGTAAAATCACTCTCATTGAGATGCATATGGACAATTTTCCACTCCAAATTGATTTGCTTCCTGGCCACATAGTTTAACATTAAGGAATAACAGAAAGTAATGTATACTTCTTTTAGATTGCACACTCCAGAAGATCACAGCAGGAGCTTGATTATGATGATTTTATAGTTCTGAAAATAGACAAAAGAAAATTGTTCAGTCATCTAATTTACAGTGCGAACTGTTATTTTGTAAGATGGTCTCATTTTGAGTATATGCCCTTCATGGGGATTCTGGCATAATGGCATCCTTACCAATCATTTCTACAATTCTAGTTATACTAACTTTTATTCGCATTCTGATTACAATAAAATAAATCAGTGCAACTATTTAGAGAACCTAAGCTTCTTTTGAATTGAACTGGGTTAACACAATGAAATTAAGTAATATGAATTCTTATTCACTAAGTTGATTTTTCAACTATCTTCAGTACAGGTTTAAGCTGTGAGACCTTAAAAAGAGATATTTTGACTTCCAATATCTTTTTACCTTGTACAGAATCTAAGGTGGATCTACCCTGTTAATAAATATTACTCTACCACAATTGGTATTCAACTGAAGTTATAGTCACTAGCTTAGATTTAAGTAATGGTAGGCATGATTTATAATCAGTGTTGAACTAAAACATATTTATTTTGTTGCTCAGCCTTCAATGCATTTGATGACTTCTCTCCTTATGCAGAAATCATCTACTTCCCACTTCAAAGAACGGTGGTGAAGTAGAAGTTATTTAAATTTCACTATGTTTAAATCACATCACTTTAAGGAGCTTACTGTTTCTTTTTTCTTCCAACTTTCGTCCATTGCCCATAAGCAAAAGAAACACGCAATTATATGTAATGATAACTGAGATTTAATCACACTTTCTCCTGAGGATTTACCTTCTACATTGTGTGCAAAGATCAGATCAATGAATATTTTCTTATCTGGATCTTTATAAGCTTGCCACTTAGTTTAGGTGTAAAGTAAAGTTGAGGGCTAACCAACCATAAAACATTTGTTAAAACTGCACTTCTCTAAAATGCTCATTGCTTTGCAAAATATGTTCTTTTTATTTTTTCACAATTGATTGAATCTTGACCTAACTTGCAACACTACATTCCTTTATGGTAAGGTTCCCATTCCACAATTACCTCTTTAAACTTCAAGTATGCTCACACCTGCTGAATAAAATATAAATAGAGCCAAAAATTCATAATGAAAGAAATAAATTCAATGGGCAATATTCTTAGATATGTGAAAGTAAATATTCATGTGTGTTAAAAACTTTTTAAAGATTCAATTAACATTTTATTTTAACAAAAAGGCCATCTCTCTAAGTATATGTGAATTAAAAAGCTTTCAAAAATATCTATATGACATTCTAATTTCAACAAAAGCTTGTCACTAGGTCCAGATATGGCTATTAACTCTATGTTATTATAAAAATTCAGAGAATGTGGAATGAGCATGTTAAATTAACACTCGATACACAGAATATGTTAAGAAATCAAGGGAAATAACCAATGATGCATTTTTTTTTTAAGAAAAAGATTGTATTTAATTAATTTTAGAGGGGAAAGGAGGAAGAAAAAGAGGGAGAGAAACATCAGTGTGTGGTTGCCTCTTGCACACCCCCTACTGGGAACCTGGCCAGCAACCCAGGCATGTGCCCTTACTGGGAGTTGAACAGGTGGCCCCTTGCTTGGCAAGCCAGCACTTAATTCATTGAGCCACACCATCCAGGGCCCCAAATTTCTTCAGGACCAATCAGTTTGTCCTTGTGTTGCCAGTGGCAATCAGGGTCTTCCATGGTATCACAAGAAAAGCATTCCAGAGACCCCTATGGGAGGCAATGTTTTTGTGGTAAGGTTTATTCAGATGAAAATAAAAGATGCCCCTTGGGTTTCCATGTCCCATCTCCCTGAGTCCCACCTTGGAAAAAGTCCAACTGTGTCTTCAGCAAGGCCAAAACAAAAATCAGTGTCCAGAGTTTTGGTATCATATTAAAGCTTAGTCTTTTAGAGCCCAAGTGGTTTGTTGTGGGCCCACATAGCTGCTAGAACCACATGGTTACATCTTTCTGGGCAAGAGAGAGAACACGCTGGGCAAGTGTATTACTGGTGGGCAAATGTATTACTGGTGGGCAAGTGTATTACCATAATAAGGAGCTTATCACTTTTAACCAATCAATTTCCTAATATTTCTTGGGCTTTTA
This sequence comes from Glossophaga mutica, assembly GCA_039655065.1. Lineage (NCBI taxonomy): Eukaryota > Metazoa > Chordata > Mammalia > Chiroptera > Phyllostomidae > Glossophaga > Glossophaga mutica. The sequence goes on from CM077312.1 coordinate 33,071,022, forward strand.
ATGGGTCCACCTCCCCGACCCAGCTAGACTGACAGGCCTCTGTGCTCAAGCACAAAAGTACTTGGCCTGCCAAAATCCAGTACAGTGTTCCTGGGGAGATTTCCTGTGCTTCTATGACTAAGTCTCCTCTGCAGTAGTCCCCTAGAATGTGTAAATGAGTCTGTAAGTGCTATAGCCTCCAGGCTAAAAATAGCAGGCTTATGCTCCCCAGTTTATTAAGCTCAATGTCTAATTCCCTTTCTTCCCTTCCTTATTCATAATAAGTTAACTACTTGTGGCAGCTCTTGGACAAATTTGATCTTGGGAGAATTGAAGAAAAAATGAAGTCCTAAATGATAGGATAATAGAGCTACATTAGAGTGAATTGAAAAAAGAAGGAAATAATAATCAGTAAGGTATTTTAAAATATAAAGAAAGTAAAGCAATTATTATGATGCCAAATATATTCTAGTTGGGCAGCTAATTATTTTGTATATTAATATTTTACAAATTCTCATACAAGGTTGATAATAATGATTTTATAATTCAAAGGTTTTAAATATCAAAATTTGAAACTGAAATGTTTTTCCCATTTGCCTATGTAGATTTCCAGGGAATAATATTTTAATATTAGAAAACTCAGCCCTGGCTGATGTGGCTCAGTGGATTGAGTGCCAGCCTGTGAATCAAAGGGTCACTGATTTGATTCCCAACAAAAGCACATGCCTGGGTTGCAGGCCAGGTCTCCTATGGGGATGTACCAGAGGCAACCACACATTGATGTTTCTCTCCCTCTCTTTCTCCCTCCTCCTCTTTAAAAATAAATAAATAAAATCTTTAATAAAAAGAAAACTCATTCAAGATAATTTTAGTATTTAGCTAATGAATTACTATAGAGAAGTTTTAAAATATAAAGTGCCATATAAATGTGAAATAATGACTATTACATATGAAATATAAATTGTAGCTAACTTTTTAGGATTAGGATGCAAATTTATAAAATTAGCAATAATATATAATATGAAAAGAGGGATAGTATAAATCCCATAGGGTAAGCTAAAAATTTAAAGTTAGTAATTTGATGTTTGGAGTAGTAATTTATGGATATAAATGGTTTCACATAAGCTATTTTCACTGTAATATAAATGCAATCTTTACTGTGTAATCAGGTCTAAAAAATTAAGTCCTTTCTATATAGACAGATAGATCTGATAAATTTTACTTCAACTAGATTTCAAATAGCAAAATCAGATTTGGCCAGCTAAGTATTCCCGTACTGAGCATCCCAGGCTAATGAATGTGTATATATGCATTTAATTTTATGGTATTATGCTTCTGCTTTATAATGAGGGCATTGTGAATATGTTCAGGATTGAGTAAAAAACATCTTTCCTGGAGCTAGAATTATAGCCTAGTGACTGTTATGGAAGAACAATAGGATTTTAAAGCCTCATAGAACTTTTCCCACAATCTCTGATCTTCCCCTGAACTTCTTTCATCTATTTCAGTCTCTCATTGATAGTAAATTATTGTCTAGGAAATAATATAATTACAAAAATGACAATGTTACTTAATTATTGTATGTTAGTTCATTTTTCCTTTTCTCCCTTTATCTTCACAACACTGATGGGAGGTACCATTATTACTACACTCATGTAACAGATAAAGAAACTAAATTTAAGATGGGTCAAGTGTAAATGGCAAAGCAAGGACTTATTATCATTATCATTATAGGTATTGAAGTATAAAGTTCATGTAAACATACACATATACTATAAATTTACCATGAATGAAGTAGAATCAAAATGCATAGTCATAGCATATTCAAGGAATACAAATTGCTTAAGTATGTATAAATCAGATCAAAGAATTTTTCAAATTTACTGCATGCACTCTTTACTGTTTACTTTTACTATAACTTGATTTCTCTTCTGCTCCCACAAACAACATATGTTCCTGTCCATCTCTCCATCTGTTGTTACATAGAGGTTTCTTAAGTTTCCTGGGTTGAAAAGAGCAAAGCAAAATGAGCAGAGTCATCTTCTCTTCCTGAAGTTTGACAGAGTAAATTGAAGAAATAGGAAACAGACATTAAAATGTTATTTAGAAGCTAATGATAACTTATTACTGTTTCATAGTCAATCAGCATCATTAAGTTAAAATTTCTTGAAAAATATAAATAGATGCTAATTGTCAAATATTAAGATATTTATAAAGTTTGACCTGGTTCTTACCATCTTTTAAAAAATATATGCCTCACAATATTTTATAAATTGGCTATGACAATATCAATCATTCAAATATTGGAGCAGAAATTACTCATTGCTTTCCAAAATTCATTCTCCACTTCCTTTTAAGTAACGGCAGCCATTGATGCCAAGCTGAAAGACTGCATTTCTAAGCTTCCCTTAGTGTTGTATGTGGCCATGTGACTAAGTTCTGACCATTGAGTTGTAAGTGTGAGAGTTTTGTGGGGCATCCAGAAAGTGTCCTTAAAAAGGAGGTAACCTTGTCTTCTTCCTCCTCTTACCTATTTGGCTACTTGGCACACAGATATGATAGCTAACATAATCTGGGACAATGGGAACTCTGAATAGATCTTAGAGGTAATGCAGTTGAGACAAGATGAAACCTGAGTCCCTTAGGAATGGTAGAAATGCGTAACCTACTTTGCACTGTATCTTTCTGGAATTATTATGGGTGAGAGAGAAGCAAAATGATCGCTTGTTCAAGCCAGTATTGTTTTGGATATTTTTTTTATTGAATACCATGAAACTCAATACCTATCTATGATACAAAGAGTAAGCCTGTTTACCAAACATATTTGAGCCAGATGGAGATATTCTAGTTTTCTCATCATTAATTACATAACATATGGCATACTGATCATTCAAAAGGTTAATACATAATAATATGCTAGTTAAAAAGCAGTTCAGTTAATTCTTGATTTATCCCAAAAACAATCTCTTACCTATAACTTTTTAGCAATAAAAGCCCAATAGAGTTGTGTAAAGGCAGAAAATATTAATGACTAAAGAATTTGCTTTTGTAAAGCATATTTTTACAAATGGAAATAAGAAAACAGATTGCACATTGTTGCATACACAGGATACATCTACTGAAAGAGAAAAATGTTGAATTGTTATTATCATTGTTTGCTTTTGTATGATTGCAGAAACTCAAGCAATTTTAGTCATTCATTTCTGCTTATTTTCATACATCAGAAGACCTAGATCTTTCTGCTTACTGAGGCGGAAATAGCAAAAGGATCATTCAGCAAAACCTCCTAGGCGTACCTAAGCTTTACATTTAGGGAACAATTTTCTGCCTAATTATTTTTAGTGAAGACCTTTTTCAGAATTGAACTGCAAATTGTATATATGCATAGTGGGTTGACTTTCTCATTTAGAGTAAAGTCATTTTAACAGGAGACATAATTAAGCTAAAGCATTTAGAGGTGTAAGGATAGATACCAATTTATGGATGTTTGTTAGAGGAATCTATGAATTTTATGTTTCAAGTCATAAAATTTGAATGACGAAAGTTATCCAAAAATATTTTTGATGACATGTTCAAACCATGAATTTTTGTGTCATTTTATATAATTAGTTTCACTTTTTCCAGAGATACTTCTCACATCTGTTCATTATTGCAGAACAGTGATTACAGGTAGGCACAGTCAATAGCAGATTTAGGGGAATTGTTCCCATCAGTTTCAGATCTCTGCTTTAGAACACTGAATCTACCTTGGCACTGTAAGCTAGATACAATGGCTGTTTCTGTTTGTTCGTTTGTTCGTTTTTTATGCTTAACAACAACTGATTCTATGATTTTGATATCATATCTCATATACCATATAACATTTAATTTGGGATTTTCTGTGTTAATATAACAATGTTAACTGTATAGTTACATTGTATTTATTTTCCACCCATCTATCTACAAGATAACACAAAAGCATGTAAGCAATTAAAATAAAAACAAGTATAAAATGTTATTGATTAAAAAACTAAAATTATCTGTTTTCAATTAATCGATAAATAGAGCTATATTAGGAAAATCATCTATATTCATTTAAACTTTTACAAATTTTCTTTATAAATTAAAAGTAAGTTTCATAGATTTAAAAAAAATTTCTTAAGATAACTTTGTTATGGTGTACAGAAACTGAGATTGGATGTTTAATCTAAAATACTGCCTGACTAAATTAAATAAAAGCTAATCATGAGGCTAAGGAGACATAAAGTCAATCATTCAAGAAAATATAGTTTATAGATGTCTTCGTTTTTCTCCAATCTGCTACCATTTTTGTGTACATTATTCTGTCACACCTCCTTTCATAGTTGTTATAAGAAACAAAAAAGTTTATTATCATTTTTGTCATTTTCCTCTCATGTTCTAATATGAATTTTTACTTGGCAATTTTTTAATATGGTGTCATTATCTTTAGCTTCCATTAGTTTTTCAACATTACCAGTGTTTTTATGATGTGTCCAGTAGTGCTTTTACCTGTGTACGTTATATTTCTATTTCTGGATAAAGATGATAATATATTGTACAATTACAATTTTTATTATAAACCTATGAGTCACTAATAGTATTTTTAAAAATTATAGTTCTGTTGCTTTGAGTGAATAATACTAAAAGTACAAAATCTATAAAGTCCCATATAGTAAGCAATAAATACATATTCATTCTTAATATTTGACATAAAGAAAATGCACTTAATATCCATTTCTGGTTGTACCTCTTTATGAAAAGAATATGGTGTATTTCTCCTTGGTTGAATATCTTAACCAGGAAGATATTATAGAGGTAGTCAGCAGTACTGAAAGATTTTAAGATACAAAGTGAAAAGATTGTTTATATGGGTAGGTCCAATCACTCGAAAATAACTTCAAAATAGCTAAAGCTCCTAGACTTGATTCCCTTTGGATAGTTTTCCTCTTGATAATCTGTGCATAATAGGAAAGACCAATTTTAAAACTTCTTCTCTAATGTTATTCTTTTACTATAAAATTTGACAAAGAATAGGAATTGACAATTCAAAAACCAGAGTATAAAAATAATCAACTAATTTCAGAAGAATCCAGTTCCATCATTTCACTAGTTTCAAAAACACTTCTTTGGATATTTTTTAAAATTTCAATAAATAGTTATAGGCTAATATTGGTTAAATGTTGATAGTGGGAATAGAGGTGTTTTGTATTATCCTTGCATCAGGTTTCTCTGAATTTTATGTAAAAACATGCATTGCTTTTGTAATTTAAATAAACATATCAATTTTCTTTATGAAATATATGTTACTGGAACCATAAAAATTGTACGTTTAAAAATATGCACTGATCAGTACTGCTTCATTTTTAACCCTGTACATTATAGTCAACCCGGTACATTAGATTCAGTACAAAATAGGATATTGAGTGAATAAGACATTGCAGTGAGGCAACAAAATGACTTAAAAGACATTAAAGATTGGAAAGGAGGAAATAAAGTTGCCCTAATTAACAGATGATGGGACTTTTGGCATAGAAAATCCCAAGCAATTTGTAAGTAAACTCCTAGAAATAATAATTTAGTTCAAAAGGGCTGCAGAATAAAAGATCAACATAATCAATCACACTCCTATATACTAACAAATAACATGTACATGCATAGATATAAACTTAATGAGACCTTTTGAATATCAATTTTTGGCATTTATTAATTTATATTTTTGTATGTAACTCATCACTTTATTTTTTCTTGTTCTTTCTGTTTATTTCCATTACCATTTAGTATCTTTATACCCCCTCCTCCCAGCAATCACCACACTTTTGTCCACGTCCATGAGTCCTTTTTCCATTTTGCTCAATCCCTCCACCCCCTAACCTCCCCCATCTCCACTAGCTGCAATCTGCTCTCCATCTACGTTTTGTCTGTCTCTGTTGTGCTTATTAGTTCAGTTCATTCATTAAATTCCACATATGAGTGAAATCACATAATAGTTGTCTTTCTCTGACTGGCTTATCTCACTTAACATAATTTTCTACAGGTCCATCCATGCTTTTGCAAAAGGTAAAATTTTCTTCTTTTTTATGGCTGTGTAGCATTCCCTTGTGTAAATGTCCCATAGTTGTTTATCCATTCATATATTGATGGACACTTGGGCTGCTTGCATATCTTAGCACTTATAAATAATGCTGCAATGAACATAGAGGTGATTTTATTTTTTTGAATTAGTGTTTTAGGTTCCTTTGAACATATTCCCAGAAGTGGGATCACTAGGTCAAAAGGCAGATGTCTTTTTAATTTTTTGAGGTATCTCCATACTGCATGTCATGGTAGCTGTACAAGTCTGCATTCACACCAACAGTGCAAACATGTTCCCTTTTCTCCACATCTTCACCAGCACTTGATTGTTAATTTATTGATAGCCATTCTGACAGGTGTGAGATGATATCTCATTGTGGTTTTAATTTGCATTTCTCTTATAATTAGTGACACTAAGCATCTGTTCGTATGTCTGTTGGTTAACCATATGTCCTCTTTGGAAAAGTGTCTGTTCAGGTCTTTTGCCCATTATTTTCACTGGGTTGTTCATTATTTTAGTGTTGAGTTTTATAAGTATTTAATACATTTTGGATATTAACCCCTTATCAAATGTATGTCCTCCCAGTCTGTGAATTGTCTTTTTATTCTGTTAATGATTTCCTTTGCTATGCAAAAACTTTTTAGTTTGATATAAATCCACAACTTTATAGTCAATTAACATTTGACAGCAGAAGCAAACATATACAATGGACTAAAGATAGTTTATTCAATAAATGGGGTTGGGAAAATTAAACAGATACATGAAGAAAAATGAAACTAGACCACCTTCTTACACCACACTCAGGAATAAATTCAAAATGGATCAAAGACTTAAATGTGAGACCCAAAACCATAATAACCTTAGAGGAAGACAAGCAGCAAAATTTTAGACATTGCTCATAGAAATTTTTTATTTGATATATCTCCCCAGGCAAGGGAAATAAATGAAAAAATAAGTGGGACTATATCAAACTGAATATCAATTTTACAAATAGCATATTTTTATTAAAAATCAAACACCCCGAGAAGATGGCGGCGTGGTAGGAGGGAGCAGACCCTATTTCCCCTCTACACATGGGAGAAAAACCGGGCCAATCTATGAAAGATCAGAACAGACAAGGAACAGTAACACAGCATATTGGAGAATAAGAGGTCGGAAATTGTAGCGGACACTGAAAAACAAGCGGTAAGGAGAGCTCTTCGGAATAATAAGAGCCCAGGGTTCCAGCGCATGGAGAACAGGGCGGCTGAGGCCCCGGCCTGGCGCTCCGCCAAGCCTGCCCCAGGGCCCTGGGGAGGGAGCTGGGTCAGCCGCTGAACCGGCTGGGAGATCTCAGGGGCCACCGCGCAACTGCGGCCCGAGCAAAAGTGGGTGCCCCTCGAGGGAGCGAAAGTGGGTGCCCAGCACCAGGTCACTGCGCAACTTTGAACCGAGTTTTCCTGGTCGCCGGGCGACTGTGAAGGCACAGGCGCCCCAACAGAGAAAGAGGCGCGGGCGAAGTGAGACAGCTGCATGAAAATAGACACCCTCAGGGGACCGCACACGGTCGCGGGCTAGTGGACACTCGTGTAAACATAGGCGCAGGCCACTGGAGACAGCTGTGGAGCCAGAGGTGCCAGTTCACGGGCGGGTGCTCAAACTCGGACAGCTCAGGCCCCAAGGTGCAGGCGCCGGATAGCAGCTGGAACGCAGGCCCTTCTCAGGAGCAAAGGCAGGCAGCTGTGCCCAAACACTGAAAGCCTCCCAAGGACAAAGGCAGGCGGCTGTGCACATCTGGAGAACCTAGCACACACCCATAAACTCATAAACTCGGAGAAGTGCGCACACACCAGGAGGCTCAGATCACACGCTGAAAACCCTGTGGGGAGAGGTGCCCACTAACCCTGGGATACATAGCACAATGAGGACTGAGTTCTGAACACACAGAAAAGCAGTAAGATCACCCCTCGGCCATTGCAGCCAGCAAGACCTGAAAAACTGGCTGGCAAGTTTGAAAACAACAAGAGGGTTTTGTTTGTTTGTTTGTTTGTTTGTTTGTTTGTTTTTTCATTTATTTTATTTTATTTTTTTAATATATTTTTATTTTTTTCAAATATTTTGTTGTGCTTTGCTTGTTCTTTTTTTTTTTTCCCTTTGGCTGCTTATATTTGTGTGAGGGTGTCTGTGTGCATGTCTCTTTTTTGTTTTGTCAGTTTGTTAGTGTCTTTTTGTTTGTAAGCCTGTCTATCTATATGAGTTTTTAACTACTCCTTCTTCATTGTTTATATCTTCTTCTTTACTCCCCAACTCCTTTTGCCTCCCTTGAATTCCTTCTTCTCTTATCCCCTCTTCCTTTCTTTTCAATTTTATCTCTTCTACCTTCCTCTTGTTTCCTCTTTCTTCTTTTTTTCATTTTCCCCCCTCTTCTTTTTGTAAATACCCACGAGTGAGACAAAACAAACAAACAAGCAAGCCTGGAACTATGGGGAAAAAAAAAACACAAAAAACAAAAACCAGAGTTGACCCTCAAAAGAGGGTATTCCAGCTGATGAGACAGTGGAAGCGGTGAACAACAGGATATCCGAAGGAGAATCCACCACTGAATCTCACAGATATTCTACCACAGAAGGTCATACCACAAACCCAGGGAGCCAGAACAGATCAATTTAAGAAGTTGAGGCTAACAACAAGAGTCTTACAAACAATGGGAAGACAAAAGAACAATCCCCAAACGAAAGGAAAGGAGGAAGCTCAAGAAAGAATGCTAAATGAAACAGAGGCAACTCAACTATCAGATATCGAGTTCAAAGCAATCGTTGTCAGGAAGCTCAATGAGCTCTCAATGAGCTACCATAAACTACAGGGAAGTTATGATGAACTCATGGCAAACTATATCAACATGAAAAAGGAAATAGAAACTATCAACAAGGGCCAAGAGGAAATGAAGAACACAATCTCTGAACTGAAGAACACAGTAGAAGGAATGAAAAGCAGAATCGATGAAGCAGAAGATCGGATCAGCGAGTTGGAGGACAAAATAGAAAAAAACACTTAGAATGAGCAAGATAAGGAAAAGAGGCTTAGAAAGAATGAAGAGGGTTTAAGAGAAATGCAAGACAACATGAAACGGAATAATATTCGTATAATAGGGATACCAGAAGGAGAAGAACAAGAACAAGGGATAGAAAACCTGTTTGAAAAAGTAATGATGGAAAACTTCCCTCATTTGGTGAGAGAAAAAGCCACACAAATCCAGGAAACACAGAGAGTCCCAATCAAAAGGAACCCAAACAGGCCCACTTCAAGACACATCATAATTAAAATGGCAAACTTCCAAGACAAAGAGAGAATCTTAAAGGCAGCAAGGGAGAAAAAGGAAGTAACATACAAGGGGGCCCCAATTAGGTTAGCATCTGACTTCTCAATGGAAACGCTCCAAGCCAGAAGAGAATGGCAAGAAATATTCCAAGCAATGAGAACCAAAGGCCTGCAACCCAGACTACTTTACCCAGCAAGGCTTTCAATCAAGATAGAAGGCCAAATAAGGAGCTTCCCAAACAAAAGAAGTCTAAAAGAATACACCTCTACCAATCCAATGCTGCAAGAGATACTAAAGGGACTGCTTTAAGGGAAGAAAGGAAAAGACAGAGAGAGAAAGAGAGAGAGGAACACAGATACGAAAATGGCAATGAATAATTACCTATCAATAATAACCTTAAATGTAAATGGATTAAATGCTCCAATCAAAAGACATAGAATAGCTGAATGGATAAGAAAGCATGACCCACACATATGCTGCCTAGAAGAAACCCACCTCAGGACAAAAGACATACACAGGCTCAAAGTGAAGGGCTGGAAACAAATTTTCCAAGCAAATGGTCAGGAAAAAAAAGCTGGGGTAGCAATACTCATATCAGACAAAATAGACTTCAAAAGAAGGGCCATAAAGAGAGACCCAGAAGGTCACTTCATAATACTCAAGGGAAGAATCCACCAAGAAGACATAAATATTGTAAATATATATGCACCCAACGGAGGAGCACCTAAATACATCAAGAAAATTTTAGAGGACTTCAATAAAGGTATAGACAGCAACACAATTATAGTAGGTGATTTTAACACCCCACTGTCAAAAATGGACAGATCTTCCAAACCAAATATCAACAAAGATATTGTGGCATTGAACAACACTCTAGAGGAAATGGACTTAACTGATATATATAGAGCCCTTCATCCCAAAGAAGCTAAATACACTTTCTTTTCAAATGCACATGGAACATTTTCAAAGATAGACCACATGATAGGACACAAATCAAGCCTCAACAAATTCAAGAAAATTGAAATCATACCAAGCATTTTCTCTGACCACAAGGGACTGAAACTAGAAACCAACCCCAAGGAGAAAAACCCAAAACCCTCAAAATCATGGAGATTGAATAGCATGCTATTAAACAATGAATGGGTCAAGAATGAAATTAGGGAGGAAATCAAAAAGTTTCTGGAAACAAACGATAATGAACTCACATCAACCCAAAACTTATGGGACACAGCAAAGGCAGTCCTCAGAGGGAAGCTTATAGCGATACAGGCCTATCTAAAAAAGACAGAAACATCTCAAACAAACAACCTAACCCTTCGCCTACAAGAACTCGAGGAACAACAACAAAGACAGCCCAGAGCAAGTAGAAGGAAAGAAATAACCAAGATAAGAGCAGAATTAAATGACATAGAGACGAAAAGCACAATCCTAAAGATCAATGAATCCAGGAGTTGGTTCTTTGAAAAGATCAACAAAATCGACAAGCCTTTAAGCAGGCTCATCAAGAAAAAAAGAGAGAGGACTCAAATAAACACAATCAGAAATGAAAGAGGAGAGATTACAACCGACACCGCAGAAATACAAAGGATTGTAAGAAATTACTATGAAGAACTGTATGCCAAGAAATTTGAAAACCTAGGTGAAATGGACAGGTTTCTGGAAAAATATAACCTTCCAAAACTCAATGAAAAAGAAACAGAAAGCCTGAACAGACCAATAACAGCTGGTGAAATTGAATCAGTAATCAAAACACTCCCGACGCACAAAAGCCCTGGACCAGATGGCTTCACAGGAGAATTCTACAAAACATTTAAGGAAGAGCTAACCCCTATTCTCCACAGACTGTTCCAAAAAATCCAAAAAGATGGAAGACTCCCAAACTCTTTTTATGAAGCCAGCATCATCCTAATCCCAAAACCAGATAAAGACACAACAAAGAAGGAGAACTTCAGGCCAATATTGCTGATGAACATAGATGCTAAAATCCTCAACAAAATATGGCAAACCACATCCAACAACACATTAAAAAGATCATACACCACGACCAAGTGGGATTCATCCCAGGGATGCAAGGATGGTTCAACATTTGCAAATCAGTAAATGTAATTCATCACATAAGCAAAAGCAAAGATAAAAATCACATGATCATATCAATAGATGCAGAAAAAGCATTTGATAAGGTACAGCACCCATTTATGATAAAAACACTCAGCAAAGTGGGAATAGAGGGAGCATTCCTCAATATAATAAAGGCTATATATGAGAAACCTACAGCCAGCATCATACTCAACGGGCAAAGACTAAATTCTTTTCCACTAAAATCAGGAACAAGACAAGGCTGTCCACTCTCTCCACTTCTATTCAACATAGTATTGGAAGTATTAGCCACAGCGATTAGACAAGAAAAGGAAATAAAAGGCATCCAACTTGGAAAGGAGGAAACAAAACTATCATTGTTTGCAGATGACATGTTAGTATACATAGAAAATCCTATAGTCTCGGCCAAAAAACTGCTCGACCTAATAAATGAATTTAGCCAAACAGCCAGATACAAAGTCAATATCCAGAAATCAAAGGCATTTTTGTATACCAACAATGAAACAACAGAAGCAGAAATCAAGAAAAAAATACCATTTGATATAGCAAAAAGAAAAATAAAGTACCTAGGAATAAACCTAACCAAGGAGGTAAAAGACCTGTATGCAGAAAACTACACAACACTGAAGAAGGAAATCAAGGAAGACACAAATAAATGGAAACACATACCGTGTTCATGGATCGGAAGAATTAACATCATCAAAATGTCCATACTTCCCAAAGCAATCTACAGATTCAATGCAATACCTATTAAAGTACCAATGGCATATTTCACAGATATAGAACAAACTCTTCAAAAATTTATATGGAACCATAAACGACCCAGAATAGCGGCAGCAATCTTGAGAAAGAAGAGCAAAGCAGGAGGGATCACAATACCTGATACCAAAATGTATTACAAGGCCACAGTAATCAAAACAGCCTGGTACTGGCATAAAAACAGGCACGTGGACCAGTGGAATAGACTAGAGAGACCAGAAATAAACCCTAGTTTCTATAGTCAATTAATATTCGATAAAGGGGGCAGCAACATAAAATGGAGTAAAAACAGCCTCTTCAACAAGTGGTGTTGGGAGAACTGGACAGCTTCGTGCAAGAAAATGAAACTCGAGCACCAACTTACACCATACACAAAAATAAATTCAAGGTGGATAAAAGACTTAAACATAAGCCGTAACACCATTAAAGTCCTAGAAGAGAACATAGGCAGGAAAATCTCAGATATTACACGCAGCAACATTTTTACTGATATGTCCCCTAAAACAAGGGACATAAAGGAAAGAATAAACAAATGGGATCTCATCAAAATAAAAAGCTTCTGCATGGCTAAGGAAAACAGTATTAAAATAAAAAGAGAACCGACTGTGTGGGAAAACATATTTGCCAATGATATCTCAGATAAGGGTTTAATCTCCAAAATATACAAAGAACTTACACGACTCCACTCTAAGAAGACAAGCAACCCAATTAAAAAATGGGCAAAGGACTTGGGCAGACACCTCTCCAAGGAGGACATACAGAGGATCCAGAGACACATGAAAAGATGTTCGATATCGCTAGCTATCAGAGAGATGCAAATTAAAACCACAATGAGATACCACTTGACACCAGTCAGAATGGTCCTCATAAACAAAGCAACAAACAGCAAGTGTTGGAGAGGTTGTGGAGAAAAGGGGACACTACTGCACTGCTGGTGGGATTGCAGACTAGTACAACCACTATGGAAAACAGTATGGAATTTTCTAAAAAAACTAAAATTGGATATACCTTTTGACCCAGCAATTCCATTGCTAGGACTATATCCTAAGAACCCTGAAACACCAATCCAAAAGAACCTATGCATCCCTATGTTTATAGCAGCACAATTTACAATAGCCAAGTGTTGGAAGCAACCTAGATGCCCATCAGTAAATGAATGGATCAAAAAACTGTGGTACATTTATACAATGGAATTCTATGCAGCAGAAAGAAAGAAGGAGCTCATACCCTATGCAACAGCATGGATGGAACTTGAGAGCATCATGCTAAGCGAAGTAAGCCAGGCAGTGAAAGATAAATACCATATGATCTCACCTTTAACAGGAACCTAATCAACAAAACAAACAAACAAGCATAATATAACCAAAGACATGGAAATTGGGAACATGCTGAAAGTCACCAGAGGGGAGAGGGGAGGGAATATCAGGGGAAAAGGGGAAGGATTTACAGGAACAAGTATAAAGGACACATGGACAAAAACTATGCGGGGGGTGGAAATGGGAGGGAGGTGGGGAGGGTTGGGGTGGCGGGTTCGGGTGAGAATAAAAGACAGAAAACTGTACATGATCAACAATGAAAATAAAAATTAAAAAAAAAAAAAATAAAAGGTTCTGAAAAAGAAAAAAAAAAAAAGAAAACAGTATTAAAATAAAAAGAGAACCGACTGTGTGGGAAAACATATTCACCAATGATATCTCAGATAAGGGTTTAATCGCCAAATATACAAAGAACTTACACGACTCCACTCTAAGAAGACAAGCAACCCAATTAAAAAATGGGCAAAGGACTTGGGCAGACACCTCTCCAAGGAGGACATACAGAGGATCCAGAGACACATGAAAAGATGCTCGATATCGCTAGCTATCAGAGAGATGCAAATTAAAACCACAATGAGATACCACTTGACACCAGTCAGAATGGCCCTCATAAACAAAACAACAAACAGCAAGTGTTGGAGAGGTTATGGAGAAAAGGGGACACTACTGCACTGCTGGTGGGATTGCAGACTAGTACAACCACTATGGAAAACAGTATGGAATTTTCTTAAAAAACTAAAAATGGATATACCTTTTGACCCAGCAATTCCATTGCTAGGACTATATCCTAAGAACCCTGAAACACCAATCCAAAAGAACCTATGCATCCCTATGTTTATAGCAGCACAATTTACAATAGCCAAGTGTTGGAAGCAACCTAGATGCCCATCAGTAAATGAATGGATCAAAAAACTGTGGTACATTTATACAATGGAATTCTATGCAGCAGAAAGAAAGAAGGAGCTCATACCCCATGCAACAGCATGGATGGAACTTGAGAGCATCATGCTAAGCGAAGTAAGCCAGGCAGTGAAAGACAAATACCATATGATCTCACCTTTAACAGGAACCTAATCAACAAAACAAACAAACAAGCATAATATAACCAAAGACATGGAAATTGGGAACATGCTGAAAGTCACCAGAGGGGAGAGGGGAGAGGGGAGGGAATTTCAGGGGAAAAGGGGAAGGATTTACAGGAACAAGTATAAAGGACACATGGACAAAAACTATGGGGGGGGGTGGAAATGGGAGGGAGGTGGGGAGGGCTGGGGTGGCGGGTTTGGGTGAGAATAAAAGACAGAAAACTGTACAAGATCAACAATTAAAATAAAAATTAAAAAAAAATCAAACACCCAAATAAATGGAAAGTCCTAGTGTTCACAAAGGAAGACTCACATAATAAATATGATGAGTCTTCCCAAATTAATAAAAAGTTTTAATTGAATTCCTATCAAAATTCCATTAAGGAATTTTTACACATTACCAAACAAATTATAAAATGTATATGGAAAGGCACAGGCCCTTAAATAGCTAAGAAAATATTTACATGTAGAAAAATGGAATTTGCATTACCTGGCTTACTATTTAGCTACAGTTATTAAGACTTGCAGGCCAGTTCCCAGCAGGGGACACACGAGAGGCAACCCTACATTGATATTTCTCTCCCTCTCTCCTACCCTTCCCCTCTAAAGATAAATAAATAAAAATATTAAAAAAAAAAAAAAAAGACTGATTGGACAGAGGGATAAAAATAGAGCTCAGTGGAACAGAATAGAGTACCCAGATATAGATGCATAAAATATAGCAAATTGCGCCCTGGCTGGTGTAGCTCAGTGGATTGAGCGCGGGCCTGTGAACCAGAGGATCGCGGTTCGATTCCCAGTCAGGGCACATGCCTGGGTTGCAGGCCAGTTCCCAGCAGGGGACACACGAGAGGCAACCCTACATTGATATTTCTCTCCCTCTCTCCTACCCTTCCCCTCTAAAGATAAATAAATAAAAATATTAAAAAAAAAAAAAGACTGATTGGACAGAGGGATAAAAATAGAGCTCAGTGGAACAGAATAGAGTACCCAGATATAGATGCATAAAATATAGCAAACTGATTTTTAAGAGAGATAAAAATTGGATGAAATATCTTTGGGCAATGTCTAAATAGTGTTATTTTTATAATTCAGTGTAGAAAGAAAAATGATACTGGAACAATTGGATGCCCAATAGCAAAAAAGTAAAACTACTGAATCTTCACACTTTACACACAAAAAAAAATCAAGTCAAAATGGATTGTTGACCTTAATGTAAAACATAAAACTAAATGTATTTTAGAAAAATACTGAGACAATATCAAAATCTTAGACTAGGTAGAGTCCTTGGAATTGACAACAGAAGCATGATGCATAAATAAAAAAATGTAAATTCAGCCTCATCAATACTCAAAATTTTATCTGCAAAACACCATAGGAAAAGAGGAAAAAGACATGTTAAAAACTGGAATAAAACATTCACACATCATATATGTGACAAAGGGCTAATATCAATGCTACAGAAAAGCTCTTAAATTTAACAGTTAAAATTAAAGAACTAAAGGGGGAAGGATTGTCAAGGAACATGTATGAAGGACACATGGACAAAGCCAAAGTTGGGGAAGGATTGAGGGCAGGACATGGGGATGGCTGGGGTGGGGGGTAGTGAAGAGGGAAAAATGGAGCCAACTGTACTTGAACCACAATAAAAAAAAAGAGAGAGAAAGGAGAAAAAAAGGACTAATAATATTACATGAAGACCTTCAAAACTCCACAGTAAACAGCAACAATCTGGGTAGAAAATGAACAAGAAACCACGAATACACATTTTACTAAAGAGGGTTTGTACATAGCAAATAAATATAGAAAAAGTTGTTTACCATCATTAGCCACAAAAAAAAAAAGAAGATGTAAATCACAGTAGTATTATCTCTACACATCTACCAGAACGACTAAAGCTAAGAAAAAAAATGACAACACCAAATGTTGGTAAGGATGCAGAAAAACCGAATAATTCATGCATTGTTGGTGAAATGTTAAATTTGTATGCCTGTTTTGGAAATAGTTTGTCAGTTTATTATACATTTCAATACTCAGTTACCAGAGGATCCAGTAATTATGCCCCTAGATAATTACCCAGAGAAATAAAAACTTATATTTTAAAACTAATATATTAATGGTCACAACAGTTTTCTTTAAAATAGACAAAAAAGTGGGAACAATGGATGCCCTTCAACTGGAGAATGGCTTAAAACCATTATACATTCATCCCATGGAATACAATTCAACAATAAAAAAAGAAAGGGCTATTTATAACACACACTGGATAAATGTCTCAGGAATTTTGCTGAGTAAACCAAGCTAATCTCAAAAGGTTACATACCAACAGATTCTATTTGTATAATGTTTCAAAAAAGGAAAACATTTTCAAAATAGAGAGGAAATTAGTGGTTGTCAAGGTTTAGATACAGAGCAAGGAGAGGGGTGTGGCAGACGGGATGGAACTGTTCTTCATCTTGATTGTGGAAGCAGATATACAAACCTACACAGGAAAAAACTGCATTGAACTAAATGTGCGCACATGTACACAAGTACTGTTAAAACTGGGAAATGTCGAATAAGGTCAGTAGATGGCATTGATGTCGGTATACTGTGTGAGATTATATTACAGTTTTACAAAATGTTACCACGACAGAAAATGTATACAAGGTCTTTGTATGTTTTTACAAGCACATGCGTATCCATAATTATCCAAAAAATGTAATGAAAAAATTTAAAAGATTAAGTTTAGCCTGTCATCACAAAGAAACAAGGAAATTTTACATCTATTCCTCCAAATGTGGAGCAGTATCCAAGTTAAACCCAGACTATCTGGTTAGTTTTTATTAGGGTACATATAGAAATATATGTATTTAAGGGTTCATTTTGCTTTGATATTTAGATGACATACAATGTGTTTTAATATAAGTATTGTATTAATAATAATAAAATTATATAAACATTTACATATTAAAAACACTCAGTAAATATTTTATTGAATTATGAAGTAAAATTATTCACAAGATGCCTATCTTAATCTTACTGGTCATTTTTAAATATACTATAACAATATAGCAATCCTTAAATATATACATCTTTATATGTATCTGTGGGGGTACTCCGCCCACAGAACCCCATCCCTCTGTCACGGATGAAAATAAAACTACCAAGACATGATCTGCTTGGGGAGGAGAGGTGGCCAAACTCTCAAAGGAGAATGACCCAGAGCCTCTTCCTCAATGGGCTTTTATTGGGTTCAAATACACAGGAATACAGGTAAATCAGGCGATAAGGATCAAACAATGGTTAACATTTCAAAGAAATTTGAGGGCTTAATCTGAGTCAGTGTCTGTCAGGAAAGGGGGTTGCAAAACTTTGGGAGACACACCCATTTCCTCCTCGGACCTTATCATTTAAATGAGAGCACTCTTAGCAGACAAAGCAGGTTTCACAGGATTTTACCAATTCTTTCTCATGTCCCATTGCCCGAGGAACCACTCTGGCCGGCACAGGGATGCACCACTCGCCCTCATAGTTTCAGGCTGACTAGGCCCAGGAAGCAAGAGATAAGCAAGACATCTCCCAGAAGGAAATGGGGACTCGGACTATGTCAGAATAGCCGGAGGGGGCAAGAGTCCATCACCCTCTCTTTGCTGCAACCCCCTGAGACCTTCCATAAGGGCCTCCCAAGTGGTCGTGTCTGGCTTAGGTTGCCCCTCCCGTGAGGAGTCTTACCCATCATTGACTAACCAACTAAGCATTGGGGCCAGAGATGGATGAGGCAGAAGCAGCACTCCTGCCAGGGAGATAAGATTTGTCTCCTTAGTAGGTCACGTCCTTATGACAGAACAGACCCAGATGAAGCGGGTCCCTAGGCTCTTACTCAGCCCACCATGGGGTGAGGGTTACAACTCCTGAAACCAGGCTGAATGGTCCGCAACATGTATCTATTATGTTATATGATGAATCTCAGGGGTACAAAATAAGTGACTGGAGATTTCTGCAGGGTGTGTATGGAGGAGGCAGGAGTCTTTGCTTTGTTTATTTCAAGCATTTCCAAATCCGCAATCTGTTTCAATTCAATGCTGCAACCTATTACAATGTTAAAGAATTCATATTTTACTTGCATTTTCCATTGAAAGGGAAATGAGTAAAACTCCTATCTTTTGTAGGCATCATTTAACTTTGATTCTGTAAATGTACAAAAAGACATGTCAATACCAGTAACATGTATTTTGTCCATCTACCCACCCATAATCATTTTGTCAATCAGAGTTTTCAACAGAGACATCTGAAATTAATTACAGGGAAGGATACTTTTCAATAATTTCCTTTACAATCATCATCCTTCTGTATGTCTATTATTGGATTACACTGTCAAATAAATACATCATGTCACAAACCTGTTTTCAAACTGTTAACAAATTGCTATTTTTTTGGACAGACTCAAAGATTCTGTTGCTCAAAGAGAGGACTATTGCAGAAACATCTGCAACTGTGACTGAGTTTCAGGCTGCCATTTTTTTTTGACCCCCTGAAACCATGACAGTGTATCTTCACTGTAGCTTGTGACGAATGACATGTGAACAATGGGATTGAAGATTAACCCCTGTTTTGTTATTCTGCTTATTCTGCGTGTCATTTAAAACAAATACCGGTGGCTACTCCTTTCTTCCTATTCACTATATCACATTTATAAGCCAAAGCCTAATGCCAAAAATTCTCTAGGTATGCACAACACAAATGAGTAAAAACATAGTTGTTATTGAATTGATAAAAATAACTTTGCTATTAATAATACGTATGACATTTTTAAACCTTGGATGTTCATAGCATTTAAAAAACAAGTGTAAAATACTTTAAATACACCATACAAAGAGTAGGGAAAATCAGTAAGAGTTGCATAATGCCACCTTTTTGAAGAATACCAGGAATGAATTTATTTAAATGGAAAGAACTCATACACTAGCACGTATTTCTAAATACACAGTAATTAAAGATCATTGGACCAAGAACTAAAGAACAAAGAGAGAAGAAATAATGTTTTATTTCTTTTTATCCCTCTTCTGGTATATGATAGGAGACAGGAAAGAAATGTGAATTTGATTGCTGCTCCTTAGGAATCGCTTTTGGAAAATGTAGAGATTCCATTAGCCAAATCGTTTTCAACGTGAAACAAAATTATTCCTCAGGCAGTTTCGAATGAGAACACCTGAGTTTTCCTTGCATTTACAGCCTTGGTCAATCAACTGCTTGTTGGATGTGGTAATTTACTACTTCTTACTATTTTTAAGGACAAAAATAAAATATTAATAACAAATAAAATCAAGTAAAAAATATCATGTGGTCCAGCATTGTTTTATTTATTCAGTTAGTACAAATATCTTGGTTGAGAGAGAAGTAATAATTTTACTTCTCCCCAACAAGCCAAAGTCCCTGTAATAATATATAATTTAACAGTAAAGTGTAGATCTATCACTATAATTGTCATATAGTAATACCATCAAGTCCAAGTTCACTTCTTTTTTATATACAATAATTAGGTTTCCTCCTGGAGTAGACAAGGAATCTTGATTTAGACACTGTTGTCTTCTTGTTTTGGGTAATTAAACATGTAGACATATCCTATTTAATTTCTTATTTTCTATCTGGATGTCTGTAGACACCTGAGTCAGAATATGACCTAAACTGGTTTCATTATTTCTTCATGCATGTTCTTTCTAATAGATTTCCTCTCTTTCTACTTGAATTCTCCATTTAACAATCACCTATGTCAGAAATTTATAAATCATATTTGAGTCTAATATTTCAATCACCCCTTGCATTTAATTCAGACCATATCCTCTTTATCCTATTTTCTTAACATCCTTAATCTTCATCCTTTCTCATTCCAGCTCCTAATTCTGTATTATTTGCAATAATTAGCTCACTGGTCACAATGCTTGCCCCTTCAGACCCTGCCTTTCCCCAAGCCCCTGTGCTGATCTTCCTCAGTTGCACGCATTTCGGGTTTCTCCTCAGTTTAAGACACTTCACCACACCCCCTTGTTTAAAGGATAAAATTCAAATTTCTCAGCCTATTTTCTACTCCATTTGCCTTTTGGGTTTTATCCTAACTAATTGGCTGCATGTGGGCTGGAATGAATGAATTAATTTACCACTTCATACCCAGTGCCTATACTAGTGCTTGACAGGGATGCTCAAAGATGTTTACTGAGTGGACAAAAATAACATTTACTTTGTTTATCTAGTGCCTGGGCTCGAACTAAACTATCTTTGCTCACACAACTATCTTTGATTGGCATGCCCTTCTTTTGCCATGTTCAATGGGAAATTAAATACTTATTTTTTAGGCATTTCCTACTCAACTATCCTTACTGGGAACTGACCACTTCCTCTGATGTTCTCATTGCTTCGTAGAAGATTGCTATCACTTCTACACTAACATTTGTTCTATTTATTTTTACATGTCTTTCATTTGATTGTTATCTACTTAAAATCGAGGACTATTTTTTTCTTTTTTTCCAATATCTGATGGCACTTATTAGTTCAATGCTTAATTTTTAATGGAATTAATACATTAGTTGAAATAGTTACAAATCCACTCACATATTCACATATTTACTTTAATATTTTTTATTTTTTATCATTGCCATTTTATTTAAAACTTTTTAAAAGTATATGTTATTGATCATGCTATTACAGTTATCCCATTTTTTCTCCCTTTTATCCCTTCTCTCTACTTCTACTTCTACTTCTCTACCTCTACCATCTATCTGTAATTGTCCACCTTATCAGGCTTCGTAGAATTAACAGCTGATACTCTCTTCCAGCCTAAATAGTGTATCTTCTGGGTGTATAACAGCTAATTAATTGTGGAACTGAATTTTTGCTGAACAAAAACTTTTACTGCATAATTAATCATTTTTTACACTGTACTCTTTCTATACTTCCCACTGTCTATAATGAATTATACTATATATGTGTAAAATATTAATTAATTTTAAATCATTTAGATTGGTAAAATCAATACAGTTGCATGCTAGAATCATTTTCATATTGAAAACTATTACATCTTGCATTGAATATACACCCGTTATTTCTCACAAGAAAGAGAAGCCCTTTCCGAAATTTATATATCCATCCATGTTAACACTGAATGAATATGTGATAGTTTTAACAATTCAAGTCATGTTTTAGGAAAAGAAAACAAACCCAGGATAAACTGAACATCCATCTCCTGGCTCATTTGATTATAAAAGACTGAGACATTAAACTGTGCAAACTGAAGAAAAGCTGGCAGTACCTTAATTAAATAGATGCTACTAGGGACACTTCATAGTGTACTTGTCAGGGTATAAATTCTTACAATATCAAATAAAAGTGAGAAACTTCCCTAAGGACCCAGTGTATGTTCTTCTAGAGGGGATTAATTTACACAAATTATCCCTGTGATTTCACATTAAAAATACTTAGAATCAGAGTGAATGTGTTCTAAGCTAGACCAACTTTTCCATTTGCTGGATGGGCAGAAGACAAGACGAAAAGAATCCTGGGACACCTCATTTTGCAACACTAGCCAGGGATGTAATTTTGGAGAATTATTTACATTTTTAATATTATAATTTAAGAAATCTTCAGGGATAACACAGACATAGACACCAGAAGATGACTTTTTTGTGGCAAATTTTTTATGAGATCGAGAGTGGTTGTGGGTATTTGCATCTTTAGAAAAATTATCCATGAATCATATGTTAAGCATTTTAGTTTTCAAGTATCATTCGAGCTTTCTTTTGCACTTTTCTGTGAGATAAGGTCTAGTTTCCTCAAGGCAGAACATGTGTCAACCAAGACCATGAAGGCTTCTGAGCTACCAGGAAAGGAATTCTTACATGACCACGTGTAACACTTGTCCCCAGTACTGAAGAGACGTGGTGGCTCTGCTGGTCGTGTGCAGACAGTGATCACTAGTATGACAGTTAGAGGATGAAACTCTGTCAGGAAGCCAGCCTTTCAGGCTCCAGAAATTCACTCTGAACAAATCTGACAGCTTCTGAGAAGCATACCAACCTCTGGCTGCTTCCCTCTGAGCCTGCAAGCTCGTACCTTTGAAAGATGTGAACAGGGTCAGAACTCTGCTGAGAGTTTACCTAGAGAGAAATACTTTGGCATCAGATTTGAAGAGCTGAAGGATGGAAAATATTAAATATTTATGCAAGAAACTGACAATCTGTGATATAATTTAAGAAGATGCACTAGGGTTCATTTGTTCTGAAAACATGACCTCCGTAGATTTTTAAATTACCTGTAATGACTACTATTTGGTATGACTTCTTTTTACCTAGTGACTCCCAAAGACTTCTTTACAATACCTCCCAGTAGACAGAAGCATCACCTTAGCACCAATCCATCATTAATAGAGATTCTTCTTTAGGATTATTTAGTTAGCCCCCTTCCAGCCACCAGGTCCTATCGTAGACAAGAGTTTTAAAAAGTAAAGTGAACATTGAGACGTTAAAAAACATCTGGAACACGATTTCGTCTAGTCAGTCTTGCTTCCTTCTATATGAGGTATCCTTCCTTTGGAAAACCTGTTTTACCACACATGTGTCTGATTCTTTAGTCCATCCATATTTACTAAAAGTGAAAGTCAAAAGAATATCATTTAATAGTTTCCCAAATTCTATGAAAATAAGCCTCCTTTGAAACCTATAGGTTTAAACACAGTTACCTTCCGCCTGGTAGATTTATTTATTGTTGTTGTTGTTGTTGTATTTTTTTTCTATCACCATTTACCCCCCTTATACTCACCTCCCCTCCATAATCACCACACTGTTGTCCATGCCCATGAGTCCTTTTTAAAATGTTAGTCATAGAAGTCTTCCTGCACTTGTTCAACATTGTAAAACATAAGGAGACATGATGAATATCTCCATTCAGCAAGTAGTTATTCCTTTAAAAATAAATTATTAATTTACCTTTTATGCTCAGAACTCCCTCTCATATAAGAAGATGAACTAAAACCCTTAAAATAACAAGATTTGACTGTGTTACTGTCTGATTCCATCTTCTGCCTTTCTCCCCTGAAATCACGCAGCACTGTGGCCTCACTAGTCTTCCTCAGGGTGGCAAGTATGCTCTCCTCCTAGGAACTTCACCCGTAGCTCTTTGTTCTGCCTGGAAGTCTCTTCCCTCATATATCCACATGGCTTGTTTTTTTTTTTTAATCTTCAGGTTCATATTCAGATACCATCTCATCAGAGAGTCTTCTTTAATGACTATGATAGTTACTTTTACGTGCCAACTAATCTAGGCTAAGGGACACCCAGAAAGTTGGTAAAACACTATTTCTGGATATGTCTGTGAGGTTCTTTCTGGAAGAGATTAACATTTAAATTATTATTAGACTGAGTGAAGAAGATCCATCTTCACAATGTGGGTGGGCATCATCCAATTTTTTCAAGTACCATATAAAACTATGATACAATATAAAAAAGAGAAAGCTCATTTAAATTGGAGTTGGGAGGCACTATAGGGGAAGTTTTAATGCCCTACCATTCATAGTCAATTACCCCAAACAAAAAGAGACCTGTTTTCCATCTACAACAGAAAGATGTTTTTCAACCCCACTACTCCAGCAGAAAGGAGGACTTTTTCCTTTTCCTGGCAAACACTTGGCCAGTGAACAACTGTTACAATCCAGCCAATGAAAGGCCACTACATCTGTACTCCCAGTGTCCTCCAATTTTACAATAGCTCCTCTAAACTCTCCCCTTCCTCAGTAAAACAATGTTTCTCTCCTCCATTTTCTGGACTTGCTGGAGGTTTGCCATTAGACTGCATGTCCCAAATTGCCATGCTTGCTTGCTCCAAATGAACCCATTTTGCTGGAGAAATATCTGGCTGTCTATTTGTTTCAGGTCAACAGAACAATAAAGGCAAAGGAAGGAAAATCTCTCTTCTTAAACTGTGATAACCGTTTCTGTTTTCAGGCATTTGAGCTCCTGGTCCTGGGGATGTCTAGCTCCAACTGTGAGTTAAACCAGGGCCCCCTTTGCTTTCCACATCTGTTTCTCAATACTTGGTCTGAATTATACTCCTTACTTTGCTGGTTCTTCACTTGCATATAGCATACTGTGGGGTTTCTTGGCCTCCATGTTTAATTTGTAAGGTAAGTGTACTTGTACATATCATATTGGTTCTCCGTCTCTGGAGAAACCTAAATAATATAACTACTATCTCCCAATTTTTCTTAAAAATTTAAAATTTAACTTTTCTTCATAGCCTACACAATCTCCTGATCTACCTTTCTGTTTATAGTTTTTCATAAGATTTGAGTCAATGGAAGCAGGTTTCATTTGTTTGTATCAAAAGCAATGAGAACAGCGCCTGGCACATGGTAAGTTCTCAAAAATATTTGTTGAATAAATGAATGAATACTTTGAAGTTTACTTTAACATAATTTATACTTAATGACAAATGACAAATCACTTTATGTAAGGATAACTGAATTTTGTGGGGGAAAGTAACTACTTTAAGTGAACTCACTTAAAATGTGAAATAATTTTTAAAGTAAAGTTAGTGAGAAAAGAGTTCTATTGGAAGGCTATCTTGATAAACTAAATATATTTTGTTTTATATTTTATTTGACTACTTGGGATTATAAAAGAAACTATAGTCTAGATCTTAGAACCACATAAATTAATCAATATTTGTAAAACGACATAATTTACCATTTTATTTATATTGTATGTAGTATCTTATACATGTTTGACCATTTGTTTAACATTTGAGAGTGATAGTTTGAGCAGTCATTTTGAATAAATATAAAACTTGTGATGGTTCATTAGTTTTTGAAAGAACCTCTCAAGAATCTTGACCTCAATTCACTCATTTTGGAAACTTCCTATTGATTTTCTCTAAGTATTAACAGATTAAATTGTCAAATTGAGCGTGAATATGATTTGAAAACTCCAATGTCATCAAATGAAATCCTGAATCTTTTATAACATCTGTTTGCTCATTTTATGATATTTAGTAGTGTGTTTACAATACAAATATATCAGCAAAACCAATAGAGTTTGACACCATTATAAGAATTGCTCTAAACCAGTGATAAGCGGCAAAATAATTTGGGAGGTCCTTTCATTATTAAGTGGTTTTATGTTATAATGACTTTTGCTTGATTTTAATGACTTTTTTGATACAACTCCGTAAGAATTCAGATAATAAATACTCAGGAAAGCAGATTGACTGTTTTATAAAATAGATCAGTTTATCTTGGAAAATAGGGTTAGACATTTTAGCTCTGAGTCCCATTTCTGACCCTTATTACTCATTATAATAACTTTACTATACCTTCAAGCTCTTTTCATGTACTGAATGAATGATTTCATACCAGTGTGACTGAAATTATGCCCTCATGAATACCAATCATGGAATTTAGAATGTAATTACTATGTGGTAATGTGTCATTTCATTCACAGGAGTCAATATTAGATGCCTTTTAAGGTGAACAGATATATCATAGTCTAGAAAAGAGAAAAATTGTAAAACAAAAAGAGAATAATCATTTGTTATATCTAAGTGATGAGTGTCAAACAAACATCAAACTATGAAGAAAATTATTCCTGGAGCAGGTGTGCAAATAGAAGCAAAGATAGGATGAAGTTTTAAAATCCAAACTATAGGTATGTGTTTTAGACATTTAATAAACTTGTTGTTTGGTTATAACTACAGTAATAAAAGGGCACAAAACATTAGTATCTGTATTTTAGCCTCTTTTGGTAAGTGATTCCTGCAGTAGAGATTTTATCTGATGAGCACTCCTCTGTAAGACAGAATATCATGAGGAGGCAGTGATTTCAGGGCATTAATAGATTTTACCTAAAAATGTCTGTGATCTTTTAAATAAAGGAAGTGTGACTTGAACAAAGAATAAAGATGCGGTTTGCTCGTTTGCTTACTTTTGCTGGTGGTGGTAGTGACTTTGGTGGTGGTGGAGATGGAGGCAGGCATGAAACAGGTTGGGTTTATTTCTTTACATCTTTGCATAGACAAGTATGCAATTGAATGTCTTCTTAGTCTCCTCCTCCTCCATCACCCCTTCTTCCCTGTTGTTCTCCTTGTTTTTCTTCATCTTCTAATTCTCCTTCTGCTGCTGCTCCCTTTCTACTCCTCCTTTTTTTCTTATTTTTATCTCATTTATCCATTTCACCTGCTCCCCCATTCCCCAAATCCCAGCTCTCACTCTGGCAACCACCAATCTAAATTTTTATCTGTATCTATAAGTTTAGGGTTTTTGTTTGTTGTTTATGTTCTAGATTTCACATATAAGTGAGAAAATATAGTATTTTTCTTTCTTTGTCTGACTTATTTCACTTAGCATAATGTCCTCAAGGGCCATTTATGTTGTTGCAAAGAGCAGAATTTCCTTCTTTCTATGGATGAATAATACTCATGTGTGTGTGTGTGTGTGTGTGTGACATTTTATTTATTTACTCATTCATCTGTCCATGGAAACATGCCATTACCATGTCTTGGCTGTTGTAAATACTGCTGTAATGAACATAAGAGTGCAGATATCTCTTCCAGATGGTGACTTTATTTCCTTTGGATATACACACTCTAGTAGGATTACTAGATCATATAGTTGTTCTATTTTTAATTTGAATTTCTTAATGGGGAATATGAATATGGCATTATATCTTTAAAAAAAACAAAAGTATACTTTAAGAAAAGTTGTATTGATGTTATTATAGTTCTGCTCTTCTGCCTACATAGTTACCAAGGAATGGTCTGAAAATAAACTGACTGCATATATAAGCATTTCCATAAAAATTGATTATGTTCACAAATCATATTGTGTTCTAGTCTCTCTAGAAAATCTTTTTTTCTTTTGTTTTCTGGGATATTGATCCATCATTAGCAGAGTCCTAGCTCTAAGTAAATATTAGTGTATGGTGAGACTCATAAAACTGAAGTCCAACTATAGTGAGCCTCTGCATAAGTGTGCAGACATCCCCTCTGTTGAGAATATATTCATTAGTAATATAAACATTACAAATCTGCTATACTTAAGGTAGCAAATAAAGTAAGGTAGCCTAGCTCTAATTTAAAGAAGAAAATACAGCCATCTCTTTTGTATGGTTGTGTTGTTGCAAAGATCACAGTAATACAACCACATTTTTTTACAAGTGTCAAAACTTATTAGGTATAAACCAAATAATATTTAACAGGTTCTACTGGCTGGTGAGCTAACTCAGGAGTAAGCTGTATGACCTCATTCTAAACTTAACCATTGTTTATTTAATATGTAATTGCTAAATCAGGATAGCCAAAAATTATCTGTTCTTCTTTAAAGAATGTTCTTAAAATACTCAAAATGATTTCAACATTGGGAATAAAGGAAGTATAGATTATGGAATAAGTCCTTACTTAACACTAAATCACTTCCAAATAATGAACACTAATGTTGAATTTAGTACATTCTTTATCTCAAATCCAACCATACAAAAATAACAATGTTCCTTACCATAAAAATAGCCACTTTAGGGATCTTCAGTTCCTTAAACATTTATTTCAGTGAGACAGAGAAGGACAGGGAGGTGGAGAGAAAGGAAAAAAAGAGAGAGATAATTCTATGATATGAATTAATACAAGTTTGCTAAATTGTTTTAATTTAGAACATATATTAGCAACTCCATAAAATGCACATATTCGCTGGCCTAGGCATGAATCTGCTAGACTATTTTAGGTTCCAGAGTTATTTTTTTCTGTAATGACTCTTATTTTACATTATTAGTTGCAAGAATCTATGGCTAGGAAGCACAAAAATTAATGGAAAAGTTGAAGTTCAAGTCTATGAATGAGAAAGATGCCAAGAAAATGAACTTTTATTACATACGACAAAGAAATAGTATGTATGCAGCAGACTTTTTTGGACATGAATGAAAATTGAATAATATAAATATATACTACTACTAATAGAGTCCTAGTTCTATATTTCCCCTCTTTTGCTCCCAAGTGTCCCATAAAATTTAAATCTTTCCTCCATCCATCCATATAGCCTAGGACAAAACTGATCCAACAAGAAAAGGCAGATGATGAACAATGTTGGCAGAAGTGGTTTCAGAAGCAGAATACGACAGCAAGTACTGAAAAGAGCACAAGCCTGGGACACTGGGCCTGAGTTGAGAATCATGGCATTGAATAATATGGATCATCACATTATAATTCCTAATGTTTCTCACAAAGGAATTATGAAATCATGACACTAAAGATCTTTTAGATTATGTGATTAAATTGCATTAATGTATTTATTCTTTATTTTTAAATATGTATTAATTATTGGACTTTATTGTAGAACTCTGAGGCCCCAAGAGGTTGGACCATCTACTTAAAGTCAGGAGCTATTTAGTAACTTAGTGGTAGGGTCTAGGTCTTCTGATATGATATTCAGGATATTTTACATTTTCTCAACTCCTCTTCTCTGCATATAGGACTCCATGGCCCCATAAGTAATTAGGAAGAAGGAGGCATGCATACGAAAAGTGCAGCAAGCAACTGTCTACAAAATGTTTCTTCAATGATGACCCCTTGGCAGCCTTCCCAAGCAAAATTTATTCTGATTTTAAAATATGAAGGATGATGGTCATGGGACTAGCAAGAACTGCCCAGACACTATCCTTCTTCTAGACTGATGAACTTTATCATAAGCTAGACATATTGATGAGGTATTATAAATACTATGGAAAACATTATTAATTAAATATTATGGATCATATTGAAGAAAATGTGTGAGCTCTACATTCTTTAGGTTGTTTTCAACAGGGCATCAAAGAGATGGATTAGCACCAATGAAAAGAAAAAGGGTACATTCCAATGTGTTGCTGCAAGACTTAGGTATGACACAAGGGCCTATCCAATGGCTTTCATGAAGTATATCTTAAAGAACAGATTTTACATTCGTAAAAATGGTTGAAGACTATGGACCCAACATGGATTTGATTGAGGCCACTGATTCTCAATTTATATACAGTTTATTGTAATCCAGAAAGCTTTATATAAATCCTGTTGCCTATTCAACAATCCAGATGAATTAAATCAGAATCTTGGACAGTAAAGTGCAGGCATGAGACTTTTTTTAAAGCTCCTCAGGTGATAACTTTGAGGATAACCACTCAATTAAGAGTGAATACTGAGGACTTCTGGAATGCCATAATACAGAAATTGGTGGAAACTACCTCCTAAAATACAAAAATTGTAATGATGAAATTATAAAATATAACTAATGTCTCTAGAAACTCCCTAAAGGCCATACAGCAAATGGAGAAACACTCATTCAAGAAACTAAAACCTTGCAAAGAACAGTGAGAGACTGAGCCTTTTGAGACACAATTCACACCATTGACACCAGCCTCAGTCCTGTTACAAAAGTTCTGTGCATCGAGAAGACAGGATTTCCTCCTCTACAAATTCTCAGTCTGCATTAAAGTTTGTTTCATCCTGTGATGGCTGGGCTGCTGCTATTTCTCATTCTCCTAAATCCACCCACTGACTCAGCACCATGCTGCAGAAAGTCTATTCCAGACAAACTTACCATATATGATTGGGTCTCTTTCCTTCTGCCTCGTCCTCATCCATAAGCAAGAAGTCTATTCTTGGCACAGCAGACTGGGAATATCGGGACCTTCATACCACTTACTCCAGCTCACTTGTAGGGTGAGGCTTCCAAGCAGAGAAGAGCAGCCAAGAAGACCAGGGATCCCCAACCCTCCACAGTGCCTATTCAAAATTCAGGGGTGTCACTCAAAGGAAAGTAGGTTCTTACTGCCACCCGCAATGCATTGGTGTAGGGTTTCTTCCCCAGGGGTGGGGGTGAGGGGTGGAAAGTCAGGGCTTAAGAGTAAAGAGCTCCACATTGCTGCCTGGAGCAGAATGACTTTATTTACACCAGAGAACTAAGAGCTCTATTCCAAAAGTCACTGTCAAAAACGATGGAAATTTTGCTGGATAGCAATTAAAAGGAGGCTGGTGGCTTCATAATTGGACAAAATTGTAGAGCAATTAAAAGTTTAATAGAAGTAGTCAGAGAAAGAGACAGCCAAGAATAATTCTCCTGGGACCACAGTCACATCTGGGGACTGGAAAGCTTATATGCATGTGTTTGATTCACCTGCTAAAAAGCAAAAGTACAGCTTGTGGGGTGGACTCCAAAGCACACTTCAGGCTCACACAAACTGATTAAACACAAAGTAGAAGTCTACCGTTGCAATAGGCTAAACATAACTTATGACCAAAACCTATCTGAACAATAAGCTACTATGTTCCAGATGTAATGTCTAGTAAGCCAAGCTTTAAAATATTACCATAGCCATCCTTGGCAGTTTGAAAGACTGTGCATCCTCATAACAACACCCTCTCAGGAGAGGTCAGAAAGAACCATCAAGCTACTAGTCCTTGATTAAATGTGAGGCAGAAGAAATCATAAATTTGTTGAACTCTGAACTTTGAGCCAAACACATATGCAACAGTAAAGACTACATTCTGACTGGCTAAGGGAGCTTAGACACCATCTTTGACTAATTAGTGGTTTGTGCTGACCTGCCTGGGGTTCTAAGGTAAAACACAAAAACAAGATAAAAAAACTCAACAATGATATCAGAGGCTTTAATGTGCAGGGGAAATATTTAGCAGTAATCAAAAGGAAATAAACAACTATAAATGCTTATGTTAAAGCAGGAGGATATCTTTCGAATCAATAACTTAACAACTTTAAGAAGCCTGATAAAGAAGAGCAAATGAAATCCAAGTAAAACAGAAGAAAATAATAAAGACAAGGAAAAAAATAAATAAAATAGGAAGACAATAAGTAAATAAAAATAAATAAATAGGAAGACAATAGTGAAAATTTAAAACAATTTGGGTTTTTAATCAACAAAATTGATAAAAATTTAGTTGAGCTAATCAAGAAGAGAAGAGAGAACTCAATTTACTAAAATTAGAATTGAAAGAATCACTGTCAATACACTTCTTAAAGAAATAGGAATAATTGTGAGGGAATACTATGGATAACTGTATATCAATAAGTTAAACAACATAGATTAAGTTGAAAATTTTGTATAAAATTTGTACATTATTGAAACCTAACCAGGAAAAAGTGGAAAGTCTAAAAAGACCTATAACAAGTATTAAATTCAAATTTTTAAATTCCCTATAATAAAAAGTCTGGACCTAGATAACGTCACTAATAAATTCTACCAAAATTTCAAACAAATAATAACACTCATTCACGTTTCACAAATTCTTTCAAAAAACATGAGTGTATTCTATGGTATTTTGTTATAGTAGCTTAATTACCATAACAAAATACCATAAGGTAGATTAAACGCTAGAAATCTAAACTTCTGGAGACTGGGAAGTCCACGATCAAGGGGCCAGCAAAGCAGTTTCATTCTGAGGCCCTCTCCTCAGCACAGAGGCAGCTGTTGTCTAGCTATGTGCTCATAGGACGTGTTCTTGGTGTGTGCAAGGAAGAGGAGAGAGAGATTAAATAATCTGATATCTCTTCTTATAAGGACATTACTCTTATCAGGTCAAGGCCCCATGTTTATGATCAAATTTTACCTTAATTACTTTCTTAGAGGTGTTATTTCCAAATACAACCCCAGTAGGGAGTAGGGCTTCGATATAAATAATTTGAGATATACAAATATTCTGTCCACAACAATGACAGAGACCATTTCAACTTCTTTTATAAAGACAGTGATACACTGATTAAAAAATGAGATAAAGACAACACAAGCAAAGAAAACAATACAGCAATATTTCATATATAAATAGATACAGCACTCTCAGCAAAATGCCAGCAATCAAAATTCAGCTGTTATAAAAAGATTTGTACACCAAGAAAGAGATTTATTACAGGAATGCCAGGTTGGTTTAGTATCTTAAAATCAGTTGATAATACACTATATTAATGCAATAAAGAAATAAAAACAAATAATCATCTTAGTAGATGCAAAAAGAATTTAACAGAATTCTGTAGGCCTTTATGATGAAAATATTTAACAATCTAAGGGGGAAAGGGAACTTTCTCAAATGGATAAATTGTATCTGTGGAAAAATCCATAGTTTTATACTTCATGGCAAAAAGTGAGTGCTTTCTTTCTAAGATCAGAAATAAGACAAGTTTTTATCCCTTGGTGTTAATATGTAACATCTTACTGAAAGTTTTAGCACAAGTAAGTAGCAAGAAAAAATAATAAAAAAAATTGAAATTTGAAAAAAATAAAACCTGTTTCTACTAGTAGAGATGACATGATCTTATACATAGAAAACCCTAAATTGTGTATGAAAAAAATTAGAACTAACAAATTTAACAAGTTTGCAGTGGTGGTTGCAGAGGTGGGGGAATGGGGTGGGTGGAGGTGGAAGGGTTTATAGGGGGGATAAATGGTAACAGAAAAATGCAATAAAAAGGATACAAAATTAATATACAAACATCAACCTCATTTGTAGAAGTAGGAACAAACCATCCAAAACCAAAATTAAGCAAACAATTCCATTTATAATCACATCAAATGATTAGGAATTAATTTAACAAAAGAAATGCAAGACTTGTACGCTTAAAACTTCCAAATAACATTGACAACTATGAAATAATATTTAAATAAATGGAAATACATGCATGTTCATGTACCTTTTTTAAACTTTATTTTTACTGTTTCCTATATTACACAGATGTCCCCATTTTTCCCCCTTTGCCCACCTCCATCCAGCCCTTCCTGCCCTTTTCCTCAGGCCTCCACCACACGGTAGCCTGTGTTAAGGGTCATGCACATATGTTCTTCGGCTCATTCCTTCACCTTCTTTCATCAGTCCCCACCCCGACAGCTGTCAGTCTGTTCATGCCCATGCCTCTGTTTCTCTTTTGTTTGTCAGCTTATTTTGTTCATTAGATTCCATATGTAAGTGAGACCATATGGTTTTTGTTTCATATACTGAAATATTATTCATCAATAAAAATAAGTAATAATACATGGTATAACTTGAAGATACGAGCTAAGTAAAAAAGACATTTGCAAAAGACTGAGTATCATACAATAGTTAAATTTTTACAATAAATAACTCTATGAAGATAGAAAGCAGATTAACAGTTCCATCGGACTGGAGTGTTCAGATCAGGGTAAAATGGGACATGAAAGGTAATGGGTAAGAACTTTCTTCGGGGAGTGATTTGAACATGTTCTGAAATTAGATTGTGGTGATGGTGGCACAGCTCGATGAATACACTAAAATACATGTAATCCGACATTTAAATAAATGAATTGTATATTGTGTGATTATATTTTGATAAGAATAATAAATAGCTAGAAAGAGAAAAATATTAATAAATGTTCACAACTCTTTTTGAAAGTGTATACATTAGCTGGGGGGAGGAGGGCGATGCCTTTAAAAATATTGATCCAATGCTCTGCATGCAAAGATTTTCATTTTATTGGTCTCACGTGGGTCATATTATATATTCATCAATGTGTACTTAATAGGGAGAATGTTGGGAAAAATAAAAGGAAGAGTGTTTGGAAAGCAACAAAAATATTTGGTTTGAACTGAGTGTGATATCAACCTTAAAAGATAAGCTGTTTTTTTTCTTTATTTTGGTTTAGTTTAGAATGCTTTATAATGATAATATTTTGCTCTTTCTTATCAAAAGCCTATAATGATTTTCCATTCAGGACTAGCAAAAATAAGATATGAAGCTTTTCCTTTTCTTCATGTACTGAAGTTTTACTATGAGTGACATTCAGATACGAAGCAGATAAGTATATTGAGCAGTGAATGCCATTAAAACAACTCGGTTTTTCTGTATTAATGAAATTTGTTCTTAATTACACTGCAGAGATTAAGATATTTAAAACATTATTCACTGTGTATACCTGAAACTAATATAATAAGGTATGTCAACTGTAATTCAAAAAATAACAAATAAAACAGTATTCACTGCATAGAACATACTTTTCCTGTCCAAAAGTGAACAGTAGCCCTTCATTTTTGCATTAAGGTCCTGTTTACCACTATTATTAGCTCAGTCTGGGAAAATATTTCTCAGACTTTCTTTGGGATTTAAAACTACCTGCCTGACAATCTTTTCAATTTTGAAAAGAAGTTGCTTCCTACAGCTTCATTTGTTTTATCCTCAAGCAAGATTTCCCAGTTGTGAATATTCACCGTGTCAATTATCTTTAGCTCAAAACAAGTTTCAGTCACACACCCCCTTTAGTCATCTAAAAGTACACATAAAAATAATATCTGTAATCTAGTGATGTAGGTGGTATCTAACCAAAACTATGCTCTCTATAATGGGAACATAAATGCCTAATTATGATCAAAGATCAAATTTCCCAAAATTGTGTAGTCAGATGCAATGTGTCCCAGGATTCCTTTGAGAATCTAGCAACTTTGTCACATATTAATGCTTATTGGATGAAAATGAGTTTTACTATTCAAATTAGATCTTATAAACTATTTCTCCTTACTTACAAGCTGATTACCATCAAATATTAGCTGAAGTTAATAGTATTTATTAAATAAATCTGATGGTTATATTTTATCAATTAACTACAATTGACTGAAAAGCAAATATCACTATGCCACAAGAGTAGATGAACAAAGTTCTTAAAATGCATTGCCTAGGCTCTTAACAATAATGCAATGTGACAACTGAAAAACTATATATATAAAATACACACACACATAAAACATTTAAAGCATAGGTTTCACATTTATTGTATCATTTGACCCAAATTCTTGAAGAGTTGGTTTTAGATTACTAGGTTAAAATTGAAAGTATGATAATATTATTTAATGAACAGAAATAATTCCCGTGACTATATTCCATGCAATTTTTTCTCCAGATTCACCATCCTTCATTAACTGTAATGAACTGCAACATTTAAAGCTGTGATATAAACCTATTTATTCTAAGATCTTCCTTAAAATCTTCAAAACAAAACTCATGTATTACCTTCTAAACAACAATTTTTTTAAAATAAATTCTGAGGAAGACAATGAATCTAAATAAAAAATGCACAAAGGACCTGAACAGACACTTCTCCAAGGAGGACATACAGAGGGCCCAGAGACATATGAAAGGGTGTTTAGCATCACTAGCCATCAGACAGATGCAAATTAAAGCCACAATGAGATACCACTTTACACTTATCAGAATGGCCATCATAAACAAATCAACAAGTGCTAGTGAGGATGAGAAAAGTGAACCCTAGTATACTATTTGTGGGAATGCAGACTGGTGCAACCACTCTGAAAAACAGTGTGGAATTTCCTCAGAAAACTATAAAATAGAATTGCCTTTTGACCCAGCAATTCCACTGTTGGAATTATACCCTGACTACTGAAACACCAGTTCAAAAGGACCCATGCACCCCAATGTTCATAGCAGCATTATTTACAATAGCCAAGTGCTGGAAACAGTCTAAGTGCCCATCAGTAAATTAGTAGATCAAAAAAACTGTGGTATATTTACACAATGGAATATTATGCAGCAGAAAGGAAAAGGAAAAGGAAACACCTACCCTTCATGATGGCATGGATGGAACTGGAGAGCATTAGGCTAAGTGAAATGAGCCAGGCATTAAGGGACAAATACCATACGATCTCACCTGTAAGCAGAACATAATCAACAAAACAAACAAGCAAGCAAAATAGAACCAGAGACATGGAAAAGAAGAACAAACTGACAGTAGCCTGAAGGAAGCAGGGAGGAGGATAACCAGGCAGAAGAAGGGAAAGGATCCTCAAGGAATATGTAAAAGGATCCATGTACAAAGATGAAGTGAGGAGAGGATTGAATGCGGTAGGTTGGAGTGGGTAGGGCGAGGGAGAGTAATCAGGGGAAAGTAGGCACAGCTGTAATTGCACAACAATTAAAAAAAGGAAAAAAAGACTAAGAAAATTAAAAGAAAAAATTCCAAAATGCTCAACTAATAAAGTAGTCAATTGTGTTGTAGATAATTTGAGTTTATTACTTAAGTATTCAATTGGATTAAATTAAAAACACATGCAACACTCTCAAAAACTTAATTCATCAGTTATCTAACTTGTCTGCCTCTTTGATTCCACTAGACCCTAAGTTCTTTAATAAGTATTTAATCATACTTTTGTAAAGAGAGGCTACTCCTGTAAATAGTAGTATACTATTTTTTCAAAAGTAAGCTAAAGTAGGCAGTCACATATTTAATGGTGAATGATTGAATAAGTGAATAAATGAATGAATGAATGGATGAATGAATGACAAAAATAAAGGACACCACTGTGTGTCTAATGACCTCAGCCAGTTTATATTTCAACACAATTTACAAAGTATTCAATCTGTCACTTAACTTACCAGGGCAACTAACAGGAAATAAAAGTCTTCAATATATGGTGATGGGGAAATTAGATATCAACATTCAGAAGAGTGAAGTTAGACCCTTATCTCATACCACATCTAAAAATAAATTCTTAATGGATTAAAGACTTAAATGTAAGACCTGGAACTTTAAAACTACTGGAGAAAACATGGGGGAAAGACTGCTTGCCATTAGTCTGAGTAATGATTTTTAGGTATGACTCCAAAAACACAGGCACCAAAGCAAAAATCAGCAAGTAGGATTGCATCAAACTAAAAAGTGTCTGCACAGCAAAGGAAACAATCAACACAATGTAAGGCAACATACGGAATGGGAGAAAATATTTAAAACCACACATCTGATCGGGGTTACTATCAGAAACCTATAAGGAATACAAAAATTCAATAGGAAGGAAACAAACTACGCTATCCAAAAATGGGCATAGAACCTGAATGGACATTACCCGCCCCCAAGCCAAAAAAAAAAGAAGATAGTAGAATGGCGGATGCCAGGCTAGGGAGGTGGGAGAATGGGGAGATGATGGTCAAAGGGTACGAGGTTCTGTTATGCAGGACGGAGAGTTCCAAAGATTTTAATGCGCAATATGATGACTATAGTTTACCACACTGTATTATGTACTTGACATTTTTTGAAAGTATTCTCACGGCAAAAATAAAAATGGTAACTATGGAGGTGATGAAAATACTAATAAGCTTCGTTTCATTAATCATTTCACAAGGTATAAGTATTTCAAAATATGTTGTAGCTTTAAATGCATACAATTTGTGTTGGTTAATGAAAAACATAATAAAAGCTACGAGACACTAAATTAATGCGTTATTTCTCTAATACATTCAGTTCAGTTATTTGATATCATTGCATAATATCGTATATACAGAGAATACTTTGCCACATAGAAACTTATAACAATGATCTAGTAATAAATAAAAACATTCTAAACCTTTTAGCTTGATCAATACAGACAATATATATTCGATTAGGGGCACATTTTATTAAAAGTAGCTTTTCTGACTACTACATTTACTTCATGTCATTAAAATAACTTTCTTCACTTCACTTTGTTTTATTAGTAAAATATATTTATAGAAGTGTATTGCTATAAGTCCTAATAAGAAAGTTTTTGTAAATAAGCTGTTTCAGCCTACCTGTCATTTTAGTCAAATGTGTTGTATATGATCACATGAGAATCTACTTCTTCCATGTACTACATTACTATTTATTCATAAATTGACAGTTTAATATCACCCATGTGTTTTTGGAAAGGAACAAATTATATGTTTTTAGTTTGACAGAAAGAAGTGAGCAACTGTTTATTTGAATCAAAGGAACATTCAACTTTAATAAGAAGATGCATATAAAATTTCATTTTGAAAAAGTTAGAAAATAAAACTATTTGGATTATAAAATTATTTATGTTTCTTAATTACATGCCTATATATATTTTAAAATAGAAATGTTTTTTCACTGTCACAAAATTCTGCGAAAAACAACACACTTTGTCGTGTAAAGGCATGACAGAGCTGGACTGAATAATACTGCTTTGCATTTGTTGCTGAGTTTGCCAAGGTTCACTCTGTCATTGGCAGCGATCTTAATACAATGTTTGCTAATAGCTCTGCAGAGGAGCAGTATTGCCATGGCAACAAATGAAGAATACTAGAGAGATTAATCGCTTTTACACTATCAGTGTTCAGTTTGCTGTAAAGCAATGTTTTGTAGTTTGATAATTGCAAGAGTAGAAAGAATGTACATTATAAGTTGATTAGCATAAATGCTTAAGATGAAGAATATCTCTGTTAAAAAGGGGAAAGTGTTGCAACATAGGCAGGACTATATAATAAATACGGTCATGGTTCAAAGACTATGCATAGAGCTAATAAATTGTGGCATCAGTCATATTATTTGACACAAGTCATTTGATATGGCCAGATTTTGGAAGGTTCTTAACATATACATACATACATTCCATGTGAAAAAAGTGACATTAGAACATTTTTCAGAGTTTCCTTATAAGATTATCTCTACACAAAGCTATTAACTGGTCTCTAGAAATTGCATCCTTGACTATATGTAGAAGCTATTTGAAGCCTATGTCCACGCTTCTTATTCATAAACACTTGTGTTTCATTTAAAAGTTATTTCAGTGCTGTGCATGGTTGACTGTCACAAATTGCCTCAGATTATTGTACTGACCAAGTAGTATCCTTAATGTAGGACTATGTACTTTTCCAAAAGAAAGGATTCTATTTGGAAACTCTGCGTCCAGTTGCCTCTTCGAAGCACAATGCACAGCTCATCTGTGCACAAGCACAGAGGGCTGGGACGAAAAACCGAAAATGACCAAAGAATTAGCAGTCTGTCGTTTTACTGAATTGAGAGACTAATAGAGCTCTCCATTTCATTTCATTTATAAGAATAAAGATTCCATAAAAATGAGTGTCTATGAATTCAAAATATATAACTTCATTTAAATCTATTAAAGTTAGAACTAACTTATGAGTTCCCTTATATTTGAACTGGTTTTGAGAATTAGTGGTAAAATAAATAATAAGGGTAGAAGTATTAAAATCATTATTATGTTTGTCATTGAGTAG
The DNA here is from genome assembly GCA_039655065.1 of Glossophaga mutica. Lineage (NCBI taxonomy): Eukaryota > Metazoa > Chordata > Mammalia > Chiroptera > Phyllostomidae > Glossophaga > Glossophaga mutica. The sequence continues at coordinate 33,110,635 of CM077312.1, forward strand.
CATGCTAAAGAGTAGGAATAACAAGCAACAGTCTCTGAATTTTGGATATCATAACATTTTTAGTGGTTACTATATTTACAAGGGTTACTTCTTTTTAATGGAATAAAAGGTTACAATAATAATGAATGAAAAGCATTCACTGCAGCTGTTCAGTAGTCAGAATATCATTGGCTGAATGATACTTGAAGATTTTCATTTCTGCTGAATATAATTAGTACATAGGGAATAACGTCCAGCTTAGGCAATAAATGTTGCCCATATGATTTTATTAAAACCATAGCCCAAAATTACTGTAATTTCTTTGAAATTAAAAAGAAAACACTGCTACTGCACCTGTAGACTCTGTGTTTAACATCTTAGGAATGAACCCAGTAAATAAGATTTTTTCCCAATGAGTTGACCAGCTGTTTCTTTCATGGTTTCTCTGACAGCTACTCCCCCCTGTACTATGGAACAACAAATTGAGAAATTCCTTCATTAACCCATAGCTATTCTCATAGATTATATGAGGAGGCTGAATTAAATTTTATAGCACAAAATATCAAATAATTCTTACTTGAGTAATAGTCAGACAAGAACTGAAAGATTATAATGTAGTGATATGTATGTAGATTTTATATGTAGATTTTATATTAATATATATTCACTCAGATTTTATTCTACAGAATAAGTAGATTCCTAAAAATTTGTGCCAATTTGTATGCATAAATTGTTTTTCCAATAAACTCTGGAATTTAAATATTGTAGCTAGGTATACTTACATTTTATTAATTTTTAATAAAAAGACTGGCTAAGATGCTCCATAAATATCTGTGACAGTGCTTAATAGTCTACAAATAAACCAATACCCATAGTACAATTGCTACAAGAAACCTTTGAAATAATTAGCAGCTCTTTTTAGAATTTTTAAATTCAAATTTTTATATATGTAACTTTATTAAGGCAGAGGTTACATAGACAAAAATGGTGAAATATGTAGGACAATATAATATATCATTAGTCATTAAATAATACTCTTAATTACAAAATTTCACTTTTATTTTTATTATATATACATATATATATATAGAATATATATATATTCTTCCAGAGTAGAGAGTATAATGCATGCATTTATGAAAAAAAAAACAAGATATGAAAATCTAAGTGCAAGTCACCAGGTATTAATGTTCATGTTTGTTTTTCTTAAAATCATTTCCCACATCATCCTGGTAGAAAATGTGTGCCGGGGTCACAGGGGAAGGTCATTGTTATTGTCTGTGATGGTGGCTGCTTATCCTCCAACCTGTGTAGTATTTTGAAAACTGAGATATATACAATATATACTTGAATAAATGTGAACATATGCTTTAAGAAAAAATAATACATATATTTTAGATTTACAATTATGTTTTAAATTGAGAGTAATCTATTTATATAATAATTTTATACAGAATTTCTTACAGTACTCTACATAGTAAAATTATAAAAGTGTTATATTTGCAGCGTAAGAACATCAAACATTTATATGAGTATATAAACAGAAAAGGTATGACTATGTAAAGTTTAGTATTCTCCTTTTTTTACTGACTTTTCCCAGAGAATTCTGTCCAGTCCTAAATAATGTTGAGGAATATCTTTATAATGTTGTAAAGCAATGCACCTTATTAATGTAAAATATTTTATATATCATGGTATTAGCATTTAGAAAATTTTCTATTTTATATATTGCAAAAAATCAGAAAAAAACCTTAATGTATAAATTATATCTACATATTTCTGATTATTTAATTGTGTTTTAGAAGTAGGGTTAATTTTTTTTCAAAGTACAAAGCACATTTTTATTGACAAATTTTTAGAGCAGTTTAAAGCCCAAAACAAAGTTAAAGAGAGGATTCAGAGATTTCTCACATACCTCCTGCATAACAGTCCCCATTATCAGTATCTCCCACCAGAGCGGGACAAGCCTTACAACTGGTGAACCTGAATTGACACATCATTTCACCTAATGTCCACAGTTTATATTGCAGTTGACTCTTCCATCATGGTATCCTCCAGAGCATGTCCACTGCCCCGCGAATTCTCTTTGCTCTGTTTATCTACTTCCTCTTACTCCCAAGCCCTGGCAACTACTGATCTTTTCACTATCTCCAAGATTTGCCTATTCTGGAATGTCATTCCATTGGAGTCATGTAGTATGTGACTTCAGATTGACTTCTTCAACTTAGTAACTTGTATTTAAACTTCTTCCATGCCTTTTGATAACTTTAAAAGTCATTTCTTTTTTAAAATTTTATTTTTTAATTACAATTTACATTCAATAATGTACTAGTTTCAGGAATACAGCTGAAACTCATTTCTTTTTAAATTAAATGTATTGGGGTGACATTGGGTAATGAAATGATATAGATTCCAAATATACAATTCTATGGTATGTCATCTGTATATTGCATTGTATGCTTACCACACAAAGTCAAATCTCCTTCCATCACTTTAAATTGAACACTCTTTACCTTTTACTACTCTCCTCCCTCTTTTCCTCTGGTAAATACCACACTGTATCTATGAGTTTTTCTTTGTTTGTCTTGTGTTTTATTTGTAGCTTTCAGTTTTATGCATAATTAAATTAATATTTATTTTTGGCACTGAATAATATTCCATTGTCAGTTTTATTTATCCATTCATCTATTGAAGGATATCTTTGGTACTTCCCAGTCTTGGCAATTACAAATAAAGCTCCTATAAAGATCTGTATGCAAGATTTTGTGTGGACATAAGTTTTCAGCTACTTTGGGTAAAGACTAAGGAGCTTGACTGTTGGGTCATAGGGTCAGAGTGTATTTGATTTTATAAGAAATCTCCAAACTGCCTTTCAAAGTAGCCGTGCCATTTTGCATTCCCACCAACAAGTGGATTTCCTACATCCACACCACCCGGGCACCTGGTGTTGTCAGTGTTCCAGTTTGAGTGTTCTTGTAGGTTTGAGGTGATATTTCATTATTGTTTTAAATCGTATTTCCCTGATAACATGTGTAGCATCTTTCATTTGTTTATTTGCTCAGGCATCTAGTAAAGACTTTGGCTCATTTTAAATTGTGTTGCTTGTTTTCTTATTATTGAGTTTTAAGAATTTATAGGTTAGATGAATTCAGGGTTATAGTTTTCATCACTGTGTAATTAGTTTGTCTTAATAACCATTACTAAAAATTAGGCAGGTTGAATAAATCCCAGTAATACAATTTTGGTTTTCAATTAGACAACTGTAGAAATGCAAAACCTTTGACATCTCATTAATTATTTTAAAGTTGGAAATATCAAAGTCGTAAATAAAAATATTTCTAAAATTTGAAACTGGAAGGTATTATGCTCACTGAAATAAGCCAGTCAGTAAAAAACAAATACCATATGATCTCACTTATCAGAGGAAGCTAATGAAGAAAATAAACTAATGAACCAAATAGAACCACAGGCATGGAAATATGGAACAGAATGATACATGGACAGAAATGGTCATTGAAGGGTTATTCGTAGTAAACACAAACAGGAAAGAACACAACAATGTCTTTTATCAACAAAGGAATGGGGAAATAAGTTGTAGCCTGTTCATAAAGTAAAATATACAACTTTGAGAATTAATGAATTAGATTCACATGAAGGACATTGATGAACTTTGCAAACATAAGATTGAGCTACACAATTTAGAGGTAAGCCCAAAGCTCCACACATCACTGGAACCAAGTTGCATTCCAGCCGCTTACAACACTGGAGAGTGAAACGTAAAGTTTGTATGTATGCATCATGTGTCCAGGAAAATCTTTGGGGATTTTCTTAGAGAAAAGAAGAAAGTATTAGAAATAATGGAGAAATGTTGTTGATGTTTTCAAGTAGACACTTTTTAATAATGGTACCAATATACAGAAGCATATAATAGTATCATATAATAGCATGGGTTCTTTTGCCAGAAACATAAAAATACATTGTCAACAACTATAGGGAAATATTTGATATACTGTGTGTTTTTACTATCCAGTTACTTTTTTAATGCCCATATATGCTTTAGGCTATCGTTCAGAAGTCTTGCATTTCACAATTTCTCATGAATCTATTTTCTTTGTGCTATGTTTTCATCATTTTTGTCAAAATTTGTTAATGGTAATGGTTAATTAGAAAGGTTCACATATATCAATTTATATTGCCGCTTAAATAAGCAAATATTTAGTAGTTGATATTTGCATTTTAACAGAAACCCCACCCTTAATAAAACAATGAAAACATAGTAGTAAAACCTTTGGCCTCAAATAGAAGCAAATTGAAAAATTAGGATAAGTAGCTGAGATAGTCTCCATTTCGCTCATGTTTTCCAATGCAAAAGGTTGGCCTGAAAGCTCTGTATGTAACACTGATTCAATTTAATTCAGACAGAACATCTTTTAAAGGTGAAAAGCCAAATTTATACACTGCCAAAAATCTCATTGTTTATGGTTCCCATACTTAGATGTAATTTGTTTCTGGCTGGTCAGAGTAAAGTTTATTATACAAAAGATATAATTTAATAGTATCTTAATATACCTGGCCAAATTCATGAAATTGGCTTTTGCCTAATTTAAAGCCAAAGTAGATTTGGACACAGATAATTCACACTATACTGTCCTTCATGAACAATATAATAAGTTTAGGTCAGAACTGCAATACTTAAAGTGTATTAAACTTGAGGAATATATGTATATCTATAAACTCTGTCATATTGAAATACATGGTCAGCTTAATATGGAATTAAAGATATTCTGTCAAATTCATTTTCTATCACTAATGATGTAAAGCAAAAATATGTAATGGTACTTGCTTTATTCAATATGTTCTGCATAGCAATGACATATCATGTAACTGATAATGTGACACTAAACACAGAGTGGTATTTGTAATCATCTAGGATGTTCATTTACTTTCATCAGCTGACAATGTCCCAACATTTCTTAAGTTAATCTCTCATGCTCCAATATTTTCTGGCAGCTGTAGCCGTCTGTATGGAATTCTTTTTTTCTAAACGTGAACTTGATTTCATAGGTGGTGATGTTGTACTTCCCAGTGAAAACAAAAGGTTTCTGTCATACTAAAGTAGTCGAACAGACAAGTTGATAAAATCTGTTACGTCAAATCTCCATCTTTCCCTCTCTCCATTGGGGAATATAATTGTTAGCTGACTGCTGCCTCTTCCTTTCCCTCTCCCAAAATATAAAAAAACTTAAAAATAGATGGAAATAACTCTTATAGGAGAAAAGCATGATTAATTTCCATCAAAATACCTCAGGCTGTCTCTCAGAGTTAGAAAATTTTGCAAAATATCAATGAATTGAATGCACCTAAATTTAATCCCAAGATTAGTAGGTCAATATTTCTAATATTAAAAAAGTAGCATGTATTGTGATAGTTTTAAAAGCAACATCATAAATCTATTCAACCCATAATATGTGTCATAGATTTTGCAAATATCAAAATGAAACTTGGTACAGCGGAGAAAACACTGCCTTTGCCATCACACGACCTGAGTTCCAGTCCCATGGTTCACATCACTAACCTGTCACCTTGAAAATTTTATTTAAATTTAGATACTCAATTTTTTTCACGTGCAATTAGAACATAGTAATTTATACATACATTGGAGTATTGTGCAAAATATATATATATACATATACATATATCATTCTAACATTACAAAATTCACAGATGAATCTCTAAGTGTCTAGAAGAGACACTGGTATTGTGAAAATAAAGGTTATTATTTAATCATGTAACTAAGAATTTAATGTGGTAAATCTTGCTTTGTTGGCCGGAATGAAATAAAATGCTTCCTATATTGGTAGGAAATATAGAACTCTATCAAGATGGAAGTGGTAACGTAAAATTGGGTCCTAAGTTGCAGGTAATGGAAAGCCAGATACCATCTCAGCAATAAAAAAAAAAAAAAAAAAAAAAAGAATTCTCCCTCCCATGTTAGTTGGTAAAAAACTAAGATCAGTACTTTTGCAACGAGGCAAGCTCCCTAGTAAAGTACACTTATATAGTTAAATCACAAATCAGGCTTATTGGGTGTTGTGTATACACAAATGAAGCACAGAAATGGAAGAAAAATCAAGAATGTTAACATTGGAAGTTTTCCAGGTGGGAATAATAACATTAATTTTGTATAATTTTGAATGACTTCTGGAGCTTTATGGATAATTTATGTATGTCAGCAATCATAGTACTTTTGCAATAGTATTGGAGAGAATTTTACATCACCATAGTATAGAATTATGGATTTTAAAATTAATAATAAAGAAAAGCGAGATTGACCTTCAGGTTTTGATTTGGTTCAGCCATGCATAGGCTTGTCTACAGAGTACCCTGCCAGTGGAACTCTCCGTGTCTTTTAACTCTTCTGCTCCAGACCTAGCTTTGTTGTTTGTTGCTCACAGTTTTCTGAATAAGAACTTGGAACTGGAGCTTCCTCGCACATCTGTTGCTCTCTATGAAGAAAAAAATATTTTATGCCGATACATGAAGATATACACTATCAATTTTAATGCTCTTTTATTGAAATTCTTTGTTATTCCTTAGCCATATTTTGCTTCTCATAATCTTGAATTTTTTCTATATATTTTATTAATCCACTTCTTTTAACTATGTTTAATCTAGTGGCTACTACAAATAGTTTAATATTTTGATGTGTTGTTATTATTAATTGCAATAAAGATTGGGGGCAGTGGGTTAGGAGGTACATTAGCTGGAGACCTCTAAATATAATTTACCGAGACTGGAATAGGCATTTTGAGGGAAACATCTATGAAATGGGAAGATGGAGAAGGAGAGGAAAGAAGTTGAGGTTTTAGGTGGAGATGCAGGTCTCACTTCCTTGAGTGAGAAGAGGAAGGAAGAAAAGTGGGTTGCTGTAGTGCAGGTCTAAGGGAGTTTCAGCAGTGCCAGTGGAGGCCTCAGGACAATAGTGACCTTCAGACATGTACCATACCTCAGTCACCAACCTGCCTCAGTGTCCCACATTCAGTCACCAGCTGGGCACACCTGGTGGGAACCTTGGCTTCTAGTGAAAGGCAGCGCTGGCTGTCCCAGGGGAGAAACTGGGGGTAACAGTCAGTAATGGTCCTTCAGCAGGTGATCTGAAAAGTGTATTTTGGGGTCAGCAAAGGAACTCTTGCAAATGAGGGTGTCTAAGAATTTATTTCAAATTTGACTAATATTACAGTTTCACTTAGTTCCCTGAATATTTCTTCTGCTCAAGATTCTTTCGATGACACACAATGAAAATTATGTCTAAGGAGTCAGAAACATAGCAGTCTTATGTTTATTCACATCTAATTCACAATCCAAACCAGTTCTATTGCAGAGGAACTTCTAGAATAGACATAACGGTTTTAAATCTTGGATCATTACAATGTAAGTAAAATATATTATGGTGAAAGCACCCTCAGTTTTATTTCTAAACATCATTGTGTCAAAATGGTCATATATCTCTCAAACTTTCAGAATGATTTCTGGTTCTTTTCATAGTATATCCATCATTTAATATCTTCTCTCACCTACCTGCTTCTAGAAAAATTGTGAAGAACTTTATCCACCTATCTTCAAATAAGCATAAAAAAAGAAAACTAGAAGAAAAACAAATTTTTCAAAAATTCCTATTTTTTCTCCTGGTCATGAAAGTGAAGAGTTGGGAATGATATCATCGCATCAAATGTTTTCAAATATTACTTATTTAAAATGCGTATTTTACATTGATAGATCTATAACAAAAATCTAAAATCTTTGTATTAGTTTCTTATTGCTGTTATGACAATTTAGGGCAATATTAGTGCCTTAAAGATGCTGACAGAGTGGATAAACTTAGCCAAGGTACAGTTAAATATAACCCGTGCGTGAGGAACACAAGTGGCTAGCAGCCGCAGACACATGAGTATCAGCAGCATTGCTGGCAGAGAATATGCAGCACCAGCATCAGAAGAACCCACACTCCCTGAGGAGGATTTGTCCAGACACTTCAAACCACCCAACGCACCTGCAGGATGGCTTCTCTGTTCATTGCAGATAGCATTAACACTTACTGCCAGGATACCAAGCAATCCACTGCCAAAACATAGGCATACTCTTCATGGCCCAGGCTTTTTAAGAATTCAGCTAAGAAAAGGACATTTCAAGAAAAGGGGTCAATATAAATTCCTGAGATCGTATCTGGATGACGTTTGGGAGAAAAACAATCACATAATGAAAAGTCTTTCTACCTAGTAATAGAATAAAAACAAGAAATAATAATGCCACGAACTTTAGTGCCTTAAAACAACAAAATTTAGTAACATACAGTTCTGCCAGCCAGAAATCCAAAATGTGTCTCACTGGACTGAAGTCTATTCCTGTAAGCAGCGCTGCATTCCTTTTTGAGGCGGTTGGACCCCATTCTCTTGTCTTTTTCATTTTCTAGAGATTGCAACCATGCCATGACTTTCTGCAGCTTTCTGTCTTCAACATTGGCAATGGCCAGGGAAGGCTTTTACAGACTGCATAACTGGACCTCATTGTGTCACATACTCTTGTGATTAGATTAGGCCCCTCTGACTAAAGCAGAGGAATCCAATCTCAAGGTTCTTAACCTAATTACAGCTACAAGATGCCTTTTGTCTTCACATTTGCTGCATCCACAAAACTATGTCTTCTTAATTAATGAGTTTATTAACCCTTCAAAGTTGGTAGGACCAATAGGGAAATCCACTGTCTCAATCTTGATAATGTTCATTTGTTTTCTCATCAATTGTTTTGATCTTTTATAGCCCTGGCCAGGTAGCTGGTTAAAATGTTGTCCTGATGCATCAAAGTTGTGGGTTTGATCCCTGGTCACCACACATATGAGAATCAACCATTGAATGTATAGATGAATCAACAACAAATCGATGTTTTCTTTCTCTCTCTTCTTTTTGCTCTCTGTATTAAAATCAATAAATAAAAATAACTATTTATAGTTTCATAGATATTTCATAATTTTTTTTCTATTTCTACTGCTTTGGCTTTTGATCCTATCTTTATTATTTTCTTTCTCCTGTTTACTTTGGATTAATTTGCTATTTTGTTTTCTTACTTTCTTGAGATGTGAGCTTAAGTTCTTGATTGTAAACAGCTCTTCTTTCTTGGTATTTTTAATGCTATAGATTTCCTTCTAAGAACTTTTTAAGCAACATCCCACAGAATTAGATATGCTGGTTTTTTAATTCAGTTCAAAATATTTACTAATTTGAAAGTTCTTTGAACTTGGGTTTTTAATTCAAGATTTATTTAGAATTTTATTGCTTAGTTTCCAAATATTGGAGGATAGATCCTTCCCCCTTTTCTTTTTTCCTGAAAAAAAAAATCTAGCTTGACAATAATTTTGTATGAATACCTTAAAGATAGCTTGCCACTGCTTTCTGACTAGCGTAAAATGTGATGAAAGCTTATGTAATCATTATTTTTATTCCTCTATGTTGATTGCCTCTTTTATCTGATTGTCTCTAACAATTTTTATTACTGATCTTCAACAATTTAGTTATGTATTTTGGTGTATTTTTTATTATTACTCTGAATGAGTTTTTGTATTTCTTGTTTCTGTGGGTTTATATTTTCGTGTCATTTGGGGATTCTTCGGCTGTTATTTTCTTAAAAGTTTTTCCTCTCCTCTTCATTCTAAGACTCCAGTCACATATATATTGAGCTGCTTGGTATTTTGCCTTAAGTCACTAAAATCCTGCTCATTTTGCAAGCCTTTTTTTTTAATTCTTTGAGCCTGTTTGAATAGTTTCTGTCTCTGTGTGCAAAAATTCATTCTTATTTTCTACTACAGTATCTACTCCTCTGTTAAATTTGAGTAGATTTCCCTTTCAGACATTATATATTTGACCTCAACATTTAATTTTGTTCTCTTATACATTCAATTTATCTCCCCATTATTTCGGTGTTTTCATTATAATTGTTTATCATATTTATAATTTTCATAACTATTTATGCAACCCTGTCTGACATGAATTTAATAGAGATAAAATCATCTCTATCATTTCTAGAGTTATATCTAAAGACTAATTTTCACCCTGATCATTATGAATTTCTTTCTTTCTTTCTTTCTTTCTTTCTTTCTTTCTTTCTTTCTTTCTTTCTTTCTTTCTTTTGCTTTTCACATGATGTGATAGACAAATAATGCTTCCATTTGCCCCAAAGATGTTCATTTCCTATATATATAATCTATTAATATATGACCTTAACATGGTAAAGGAGACTATTCTTTTAAATGTACAGACCTCGAGATGAGGAATATATACAGCATTAGCTGCATGGACCTAGTCTAATTACAGGAGTCCTTGAAGTCAGAGAGTTAGGAAATCAGAAAGAATTTACTGCCCATTCCTCACTTTGAAGATGGAATAGGGAAGATGGGTATGTGTCAAGGAATGTGATAACTGGGAATGACCCTGAGTTTAGTCAGTAACACTGTAAAGACAGTTGTAAGTCCTCAGTCCTAAAACTACAAGGAACTGGATTCTGCTAACAACACGAATAAGCAGGAAACAAGTTCTTTCCAAGAGCTTCCAAAAAAGGGATGTAGGCTATGCACACCTTGATTTCAATGAAGTAAGGTTTTTATCACACTTTTGACTTACAGCACTCTAAATAATAAAATTGTATGCTCTAAGCCACTAAATTTAAAGTGATTTCTTCTGGAAGCAATAAGAATCTACTACATATTTCTAATAAATTTTCATTTTTAGCAGGACATTGCAAATATTATATTGTTGAATATTTTGATTTTATTTTCTTTAAAGAGTGCTGGATTTATATATGCATTCTCTTAACTGTTCTGGAAGTTCCTCCTGTAAAAGTTGGAGCATCATCCCGTGCATCAAAAGACTGCAGGTTTGATCCCCAGTCAGGGCATATGCTGGATTGTGGGTTTGATCTCCAGTGGGGGCATTTGCTTGGGAGGCAGGTTGGAGGAGAGGGGCATCCCATCAGTGTTTCCCTTTCTCTCCCTCTCAGATTCGGTGAACATATCCTAGGGTGAGGATCAAGGGAAAAAAAAAAAAAACCTAGAAAGTGATTCTTTGAGAAATGTGACTTAATAACTTTAACAACACAGGAATGTGTACCTTGTAATGGAGATAGTAGGATCTAGAGCCGAAGAAGCCAATTAGGAGATTTGCTGCTGTAATCCAGATGACAACTTGATTGGGACTTGTTATAGGGTACTGGTAATTAACTGTATAGTAAAGAAGGAAGGTCCCTAGTTGTCTATCAGGTTTTCTGTTTTTTATGCATTTAAAAATATTAATGATATCTCTCAATAGTATCACCTAAAATCTTATCATTTCACAGAAGGATATTAAAATTAGAGTTAATATTTTATACTTCAAAGGGAAAAGAAATGAGCTAAGATCCAAAGCTTTTCCTCCACTAATGTCTCATAGTAAATCCATTAGAAAATCATTCACATCTACTTGTCCAATCACAACAAAAGACTAGTGAAAAAAACAATGGAAAGAAAAATTGTATTTCAGTACCCTATACTTTGATAAGGTCTGCAAATAGCAATAACCTTGGGACCATTTCATTTAATTTATTTAGAATTGAAGGGGGAGGAATTTTTATTTAATGGATTCATATTAAATAAAAATTTTATTAAACAATACTCATGATGGGTTAGTTGTACCTTTAAAATGTAAAGTTATATATGTGCTTAATTATTACCTTGACCCTCAACTCCTTGAATAAATAATAAACTTCATGAGAACTAAGTAGATTCTACGTTAGATAAGAAACTGATCATTCCACAGAGTAGCTATGTTGCAAAATCTTGGACAAGTCTATAACTCCTTTTTGCTCAGTTTCGACATTCTTTTTTCACTCTTCTCTTAAGAGGGGATATTAGATAAGATAGAGGGTAACTCTTTCTTAACTCCAAAATTTTTTATCAAATTTTATATTTTAGGTTATACTTTCTGCAATTTTCCTATACATCTACTAAAAATAGGTTTTTGATCCACCTCTTCATTAAAATATATTTTCTAATAATTACTAATAACTATACCTTTGGACCTCTATTAAAACTTCTATTAAAATTGATTTTTGTGAGAACTCATTTTAATCAAATTGTACTTTTAAATTTCAAATTTAGTGACTTGGGGATATTAAATACTACCCAGGTAAGCAGGTCCAGCCACACTGGGCTTTGACTTCTTGGCAGGGATAATGCTGTCAGATTGAATAACACAAATATGCTCATAGCCACATATGAAGTTAAATAGCTCCTATCAGACAACTGATCAATTCCTCAATTATTCTAATGTGAGTATAAGTTTTCTTTATCAGGCAAGGATGTTTATACATCTAATCAATATAGCTGCCCTTTGAAATGCTTGAAGTTGCTCAAAGTAGAAGTACATTTTAAAAAATTGCATCTGATGAACACCCTAAGACCTGAGATTAAAAGTAAAAATTTTAATATCATCCAAAGAAGTGTTCATTAACTGTAATGAGAAGGGGTGTCGTGTTTTTGAGAGCATTTTATAACTTATTGAAAGTAAGTATTTATAACTGAAACCCTAAAAAAAGCATTGCTGCTTTCTATGTCAAAATGGTTTTGTAAACTCATGACCCGAATTCTACAAATTCTCATAGTCACCATTAAGCACCACCTGCCTCTGTGAATCCTATGCTAATCCATGCACTTGTGTTTCCTCATACATTGCTAACGCGCTGTGATTTGAAACTTGCTTTTTAAAGCAATATTTTTGTTTATCTTCATGCTTTGACCTTTGAACTAAAATAAAATTTACTTTTATTAAGCACAAATAAATAAGACACATGTTACTAATTATCCAGTAAGAGTTGAAGCCATGACCTCTACTTGTGATTCCCGGTGGAGGAACATTTGCGTATTTCATGAATCGTCACTTGGGATGCAGTCATCTCTGGTTAGTACTAGTCAAACTCCTCATTTGTGCAAACTGCCTCTTGGGCTCAGAATTTCCTTTATCCATTAGAGCCGTTTTATGTTTTCCCTTGCCTTTCCCTCCCTCTTGTTCTCCTATTCTTCCACCTAGCATTTATTCTGTCTGTCACACATGTACACCTTCAAACTACAATGCCAGTTTCTGAAAAAAAAACAAACAAACAAACCATGAATAAAATACAATTTCTTCTATCAAGGATCTAATCACTCAGTAAATATATGTGGATTAAAGATGATAATCAATCACTAGTAGTGGAATGTTAGAAAGTACAATGGAAACAGAGTGAGGGGGATAATTTACCTTGCCATGGGAAATCAGATTCCAAGTGGAACTGCAATTTGAGTTGTGTATTGTTAGAGAAGTGGATCAAAGCCCTATCTGACAAAGAAGCCAGCACACGCAAAAGGTACGAAAGAAACGTGCTTGAGGAAACATGCTGCAGCATAGCCAGCGTTACACAGAGTGGCCAGAATGCCTCTGGGAACTTAAGGGGAGCTAGTTCCATTTAGAAGGCCTTGAACGTCATCACAAGAAGCTTAAGTCCACTAAGAAGGTGTGGACTCAACAGATGCTATAACAGTATCCATAGGAACTCTGCTTAGTGTGGGTGATTAAGGTCACGTTAAAAATATCTTGACAGTGGAAAAGGAAAATAATTATACTGAAGGAAGAATGTAGATGATTAAATATTGATAAAGTTGAATTAGATTGCATATAAAAGTAACTGAACTCAAAATTCCTTAAATTACAAAGGAGCTCCTTTGGCTTATATAGCAAAACTTAAGCAGACTTCAGGATTTGGATTGAAAGTTTTAAAATATGATTCATGGACCAGGTCTCTTTCTGTCCCCCACTGCTTTTACTTCCATGGGGTCAGCTGTCTCTGCATTGTGGTTACATGATGACTAAGAACACCTTAAGTGCCATTCTTCCTTATGCCAGTGCAATGGCCAATATAACACCTGGAGGATTTCAATGTGTGGGTGAAGCCACACCAGTAGTATTCCTTGGCTATAGTCTATATTTGAATGAAGAGGACAGTTGTGTTTTGAATTCTCACACATTGGTGTTAGAGCAGTTGGGAACATTATAGCTTTTAATAGAATATACTGATTATGGGATTTTAAAGTGATAGAAACTATGGCTCTGTGCCTATTATCTGACTTTGAAGCTAGGCTTGAATTCTCATAGAAAACTGAAGGAAATAAAAACTTGACATAATTCAATGGCATAGACTGAACATGGCTGGCTGGGTAAGAGCTGTATGATGGGGAAACAAGAGCTGAATTTATTGCGCAATACACGTCCTTCAGACCCACAGTTGGTATCCATATGATATATTGCCCTGTAGAGAGCTCCCCAGCCAGTTCATGTACATGCTGAAAGATAAGGTAAACACAACAATAAAATTCCCGATGGGAAAGGTAAGTGTATACTCTATGTTCAGAATATAGGCTAAATGTTTCAAAAGTATAATTATAAATTTTAATTTACTATAGATGTATTTATACATGCATGCATATTTAAAACTCCATATTATACACAATAAGAGTGAAATTATTTTTTTGAACTGTGATTCTCAAAATCAGAGACTCTCACTTTATCAGAGTAACTTTTTGGATTTGAGAAACACAGATTTCCATGGAATATCATCTTGATCATTGGTGTTGTGTTCGAGGTGGCCAGTGTTGAACCCATGAATCATGCCATCGCTACAAATTTCATCCAAAGCTATTGTACAACAGAACATTTTTTTCTCACTCTCCTCTTGGAATATCTTTGTGATCTCTGCTACATAACCATTTTTCTCTATTTGTGCTGTAAAGTATTTAACAAACTTGTTGGTAATGACAAGAGGCTTTTAAATCTGTGAGGTCACACCCCCAGGAATAATGACTAACTTGTGTTAATTTTATTTGCTTTCTTTTTTACTTTTCTATTGGTGACCTCTATAAGTTCTCCAAATTAGTATTGATTGAAGTCATTTCAAGCTAATGTGTCATCTTTCAGCATTACTTTGATGCCCCCAAATAATTGAAAACAACTTCCTAATATGAGAGATTTGCTGGAGATTTAAGTACAAAATAGGTTTTTTCTTGGATTTTTTTTTTTTTTCAGGAGCGTGAGGGGAGAAATCCTCTTGTTATATTTAAGCATATAGGGCATATAAATGCATAAAAATCTCCTGAATGTTTAAAATGCACATCACTTTCAATATGGCCAAAGAAGAATTCAACATCTTTTCTTCAAATATAATATGGGCTTTTCTCCTATATTCAGATTCTCGAAGATTAACAACAATACAGAACAATTTCTCTTACTTATCTCCTATATCTAATCTGTCTCCAAATCCCTCCATTTTTAGTTTCTTGGAACTTATTTTATCTTCTCTCTCTTTCCAATGCCCCGTTTCATTTTAGACATTACCATTTAGTCCTAAGCCATTGTAAAAATCCTCACACTGCTACACCCTTCCATTTTTTTCGCACTCAGCCACATTACATTGTTGTTTGAGTTGACCTTTTAAAATGTACAATTGAAATGTTATTTCCTGATTTAATCATAAACAACTACCTTCAGTTCCTTGAACCCTCTGTGCCTTTTAACATTTGTAAAATATTCACATGCTGGTGTCTTTGCTAAGAATATTCTTTCCAATATGTGTGCCAATATGTGTTCATAATCTGTGTGTCCTTACTTGGTACAATTATTTTGTGTCCAATTCTGTGCCTGCAGCATACAAACTACATAGCTCCTCAGAGCATTTACCCTGATGCTCATATCACTACTTACACATGTGTTTTTTCACCAGTCTCTGAGACCTTCAAGAGGCAAAGGCATATTCTGTTCTTGTTTCTCCAATATAAAATATTGATAATTTTGCAGAGGGCAGAGTAAGCCCTTATGTTGAATGAATAAATGAGTGAAAGCCAGAAATTAATTCAGCACATGGTATTTTTTTTCTTTGTTAAGCAGGAATAAAAAAGAGCATTTGCTATAAGGAAAAAAAGTAGAGATGGTGTTAGGAAATTCGATGAGACTGTTAAGCGTAAATGCCTTGCAAGAACTCCATCTGGAGACAAGCATAATAACTGCCCAGCTGTAGTGAAAGTTCTAAATCAGAGTGTAAGTCCTATATTTTAATATACTAGACAGTAGAATCTTATATTTTAGTATGTAGCAGCATTGGAGTATAGGAGAAGAAAAATGACTTGAAAAATCAAGGTACAATATTTTCCTTGAAATGAGTCACCATGATTTCAGAGTGAGAAACAATATCAGGAGTGAGGCAATTGAAAAGATAAACTGTGATTTTTTTCAAGGAGGTTTATGGGAGATGAATGCATGAGACAGGTGGAAAAATAGGACACTGTGGTCTGAGCATAGATTTTTTTTTATGAGTTATGCTCACGGCATCACTTTGGGACTGGACGGCTATAGAGAGAGAGGGATTGCAGTCACTGAACAGAAGGTCACAGTGCTTTGAGGTTCCAGAATGAGACGCATTTTTCATGAGATATTTACATTGTGTAGTCGACTTGATAAATCAGGATGCCAAAGTAGACTGCTCCTGGCACAAGCTATCTAAGAGCTTAAGATGTTGGGACCCTCTAACTTAGATGATGAGTGATCGGTTTATTCAGACACTGGGAGCCTTGAAAGAGAAAGGCTTGTTGTTTAAGGTGCCCATTTGCATATTCACAGTATTCCCCCCAAATTCCCAGTTTACTTACTTAGCTTTATTTTCATTTTCCTATAGGTGATAAAAACAAATAAAAAAGTATAATCACATCAACATTAAGTGTATGGTTTCTCAAAGACTATACAAGGGGGGAATCCCAAAACAGAGTTTATTTGTGAAAATTATGTATTTATTCTTACATGTTTAAACTTCAGTCACCTTCAAAGTACTCTTCATTTGATGCAATACACCTATCGAGACATTTTGTCCACTATTCAAAACTGTTTTTGAACTTGTCAATTTTGTTGCCTTTTAGTGCTTCCGCCATTTTTTGTTTCACTCATCCAAATCAGCAAAATGTTTCCCTTTGAGGACTTTTTCATCCAGGGAAACAGAAAAATGTCACTCAGGGTGAGATTGGGTGAATAAGGAGGGTGGGGCACTGGGGAGTCATACAGTTTGGGTCAAAAAACAGCTGAACACTCAGTGAAATGTGGGCAGGTGTGTCATGAAATGGGCAAACGGGCTACAAGAGTCTTTCAAAAACTTCACTGAAGCCAAATGCAGACTCACAACAACACCAGCTGGTGCACTGACACAGATGGGTTCCTAGAACACTCACCTAAGTGGGAGAGGCCTGTACCACACAGGGTCCACCCACCAAAGAATAATTCCGGGGATTTTTGCAGGTTCCCCCTCATATAAACACTGTACATAGGCATCATTTCTATTTGTCTGTTCTACTAGAAAGCACAATGCATGTGAGTGCCTTGCATACACTAAGTCATTTCTGGCTCAGTGAGAGCAGTAACAGAAATGATAAGCTTCGTTTTCATATTTTAAAAAATCATGTAGTTAATGAATACCAATCACCTAACAAAAAAATTAATACTGAAGAAGAAACTGTAAAATATCAAAAAAATAATTCTGACTATAACAATTAACACAAAAATATATTTCCTTTAAATGAATGAAAAAAGCTCAAAGTTATAGCCATGCAATGTTAATATATATGAATATTTATTTTGCATGTCAAATTTCTAATATTTTTATTATATTAATTACTGCTATACTGCTGAAATGATTCCTACCTTCACCTTGGTTTTTATATAAATGTAAATTGTACTTCAGATGTATTATTAAGGAAAATTTTAATTTACAGTTATATTATTTATAAAGATAAATGATTATAGTTGATTAATCTTTTTTACAGAATCATGTATTTCAAATTGAAGAAACTCAAGCTAAACTTCAAGATAGCATGTAATTTTTCCCCCAACCATCTTAGTTAAATGACTTTAATCATTGACTTTCTCATTATTTTGAGGAATCTAAAGATATACAAATACATAATATATAAATATCATACATACACCAAGAATATGTAGTAATTTGTCTACTTATTAAGGTCTACCATGAAAAAGAATATGCACATACCAAGTAAAAATATATATACAATTCATGTATACATATATAGAAATGTATTTTCTTTAAAAATGAGTTCTTTTTATATGAAACTTTCTTACATCCCCAATTTCCAAACTCAGACTCAAGAGTATATCTAATCTCAAAAGTTATTCTATCCACCCCCCAAAAATAACCTAAAGAAGCAAACAACAAAAAAACAAATTGTAATGATTTGTACAAATGTGCCCCTTTCTTCTGATAGCACTAACTCAAAAATATATTATTATTCACAGTTTTTATTTTAACTCATAGACACATCCTGTTCTTTCAATGTCTGCATATCATTTCTATCACAGATGTATAATAATGTATTTAATATTTAAAAATATTTTATATTAATGAGCGCTTATTTTGAAGAGTAGGTAAATTCTGCACGTAAAATATTCCAAATAATTATTGCTTGTTTTTACCCTTTGATATCTTGTTAATTATTTACATGTTATTGTGCAGACAATTTTATAGTATAGGTTCCCATATGGTTTTGAGTCAAACGTGTGTTTATGAGCTTAGAGATTCAATCAAACTGCTATATTTTCAAAGCTATCTTATATAAATATACATGTCATTATCTTACATTTTTATCTCATTCATATTTATTTTCTTCAATTATTCACTTCCTTTGCTATACCCTTAACTTTGTCATTACCTATAATTAAAAAGTTTCAATCATTTTATTTTCATACATTCTACCTTCTGACTACCATATCTTATTTTTTCAGCCAACTTCCTCTGGTCCTTTAGGTCCACAAATTATCCAACTCTTCAATACCTTAAACTTATTACTTCTACAGTCTTTTCACTGTATTGCACCAACTACATGTGTTAATTTATTTCCTTTTCCAGTTTAATTTCCATAGTCATTCATTATAAGCATATTGTTCAACTCCATTCTCTGTCTCTTACTTTTTAAAAATTTATTTAGATAAATCAAATCTTAGTCATTTTCAACCTCCCACTTAACCTGTATTGTCAACCACTAAGTTAAATGTGGCTATAGAAAACACACAGCTATGCCAATCATTTACACACTAAGTTCCTCATCACTAACCTTAAGTAGGCATAGTGAGCATACTCTATATCTTCAGTATTCTGACATTTCCATTGTTCTAGTCATTTTTTTTTTACGCTTTCAACTGTTTATTTAAACATAGCCTCATCCCCAGCATCCATACTCTTAGCTGAACGTCCGGCTTGAATTTTTCTGAGAAAACAAAATAATCAAAACGGAATGTCCAAAACTGCCCACCACTGAATCCAGCTGGTTACCTGTCTCTGAGTCCATAGTCTCTATTTTCTTTGCCCTGTAATCATAGATGAATTGTGTGCCCCAGATCTCAGCCCCTCCTTCCTATTCAAGGCCATCTACACGATTTTCCTATTTTCTCTACTGTCAAGTCCTTGCACAACGCTATTTTTTTCATTCAGTACAAAAATGGTGTTAGTTTAGCTATCTTAAAAAAATCTCTAGACCCAATCTGTAGACCCTCCAGCTACCAACATATTCCTTTTCTTCTTTTACAGTGAAATCATTTGAAACACTTGTCTTTACATTGTTATTTCCTAGTTTTCTCCTCAACTTCCCCTTGAGCCCTTTTCTGTTAGACTTTTCTTCATCACTACACTAAAACTGCTTTAATCAAGGTCACATATGGTTAGTTCAAACCAAGAGACATTTCTCTCAGAGTATTTGACACAACTTGTTTCACTTGACCTCCATACTAAGTGGCAACATACTTAGTGGTCTTTTCCCTTCTGAACTTGTCATTCCTCATTATTTTCTACACAAAGTGGCCAAACTTGAATTTTGGGATAGTCTCAAGACTACGTCTCTCCACTGCTAAAACCCTCCAATGGCTTCCTCTCTCATTTTAAATAAACCTCAAGCCTTTTAAATGATCTAGGAGGTCGCAGAAGGCCAGGTGCTTTGTAATGCTTCTTGGCCTCATTTTCTACTACTTACCATCCCTTGTTCAATTTCACTGCCAGGGTCTCTGCCTTCCCTGAACCTACCAGGTGAACTCCTACTGCACAGAGCTGTTTGATTTACATAAAATGTTCTTCCTAAGATGTGTATCTTTTTGCTCATAAGTTTCCTCCAGGACTTTTCTCAATTTTACTTGATATTGAGGTCTTCCCTTACCATCTGATCTAAAAATTGCAACCCTCTTCTTCAGTTTTAGTACTGCCTGGTGTATTATATAGTTTAATACTTCATCTTACTGATTTACTATCTGTTTCTCCGTGCTAGTGTAAGATGCATGAAGGGAAGGATTGTGTCTGTTTGGCCGTGCTACGCTTCTAGGGCTTACAGCAATATTTGGTGCATATTGGTTGCCAAATACTTGTTCCCTAAATGAATTATGCTTTCTTTCTCATTCATAATGTTGTTTGTATTCTCTTTATCATCATTTTTCAGTTTTGCATATTTTATTTGTCTTTTCCAAATTTATATCTACTTTAATTTAAATTAAATCTTCGTACTTAATATAGCTTTATACTGTTATTTTTGTTTCTTTTCTTAGCTTCTCGAGTTGAAAGCATGCTTCATTGATGTTTGTTTTTTTTTTTCTTTTTTGCCTTAACAAATCTTCCTCCAGGGAAATATCCCATGTGGTTTTCTTTCAAGAAATTTTATGTTGATTTCTAAATAATTCTTGCTCTGATTACCCTTCATTGTTTAGAAGATGTTTTTTTTTTTTGTCTATTGGGTTTTGTAATTGTTGTTTGTTGGTCGGTTGGTGAAGTAGTTTATATTTTCCAAATGAAAAGATTATTACGGGGTCCCCATTCATTGTTCATTTCTAATTTCTTACACAGGGATGAGACAATACTTTTTGCATGCTTTCTACTTTCTCACAATTTCTAGGTCATTTTTAAATCTTTTATGCTACCTGTCAGAGATTTCTCTTGCTGTATGTAGCACTATCTCACTTAACACTACGTCACTGGCCACCACATTGACATCTGTCTTACAATTTTTCTGTTATCTTTCTTTGCCATGTTTTAAAATGAATTAAAACAGAAGCTCAAAAAATTGCGGGAAATAATGAGATTAAATTTATTTGCCTTGGAATGTTATGGGAACAGATTTTGGCAGCTTTCCTCTAAGCTCCTTAATCAGTTTGTGAAAAGCAAAAAAAAAAAAAAAAAAAGGATATAATTTTTTTACTCTGTGACAGATATGTTGATAATAAGAGATGTTGATGCAAGAGAATTGTTCAAATAGAAAAATCCCAGGTTTCATATTATAATCATTTCAAAAATAGAACACACACACACAGAGGCAAATTGTGACTAAATTAAAGCCTTTACCTGCGGGAGTTTGTTCTTTCCACAAAAAGTGAAAGAGACACATTTCCTGATGTGCCATGAGCTGATTTTTAAAACACGTAACATAAACTGGGTCAATCAAATGATAAATCTCATTTACTTTCAGCCCTATATGTCCAAACATGAGTCTAAAACTTTGAGTGCTGTGAGTTGAAAATTTTAGTTTAATTCATATTTTTTCTGAAGTCACAAATTATTTCCAGTATAATTTCTCAAGAATTTACTTTTTTAATATTCCCAAGCAAAAATTCTATTTATTTGGTTAAGTTGAGTGATAAACTAAGTTACCAGAAACTTCCTATTAAACTGCCTGAGCACCAGGATAAATACATTTATAAAGTAAAAGTTATGTCTTCTTCTTTTTGATACTTTACTGAATAAAAGGCTATAAAGATGCAGCTTAAAGTTTTAAGAGATAGGAAGTGACTTAAAATGTATATATCTAGTTCTAAATGACCTTTTTTGAACGGTGTCTCCCTCAACTTGTAGTCACAGATCAATATTGTTCTGGGGTTAAAATGAGGACAAGCTGGGGGATTTACTTTTAAGTAAATGTATTCAATTTAATGGACCTTATTAATTTTTGAGTTTAATCACCACTTCATTTCTTGTGTAAATATTTTGCTTTTACAATACCCTATGAATTAAGCTTTTTAA
The DNA here is from genome assembly GCA_039655065.1 of Glossophaga mutica. Lineage (NCBI taxonomy): Eukaryota > Metazoa > Chordata > Mammalia > Chiroptera > Phyllostomidae > Glossophaga > Glossophaga mutica. The sequence continues at coordinate 33,132,769 of CM077312.1, forward strand.
AATTGCACTCACTCATTAAAATGGAAATTGGCACTGTTGTGGATCTGGAGCTGAGCCCCACTCTTGAAATCAAAATACTTGGAAATCAGGGGCTGGAGGGGTGTCAAAGGCAAGGGAGACTGATACTGACCTAAAAGTGCTGTTAAGTCAGCTTTTCTTTCATTGAGACACAGTAAAACAGCTTTTCTTCTTATGTATTTTCTGTGGAATCATAAACTTTCCATGCATTAAAACCCCTTCTAAGTTCTGCGAGCAGATACACCTCTTCTGCTTTTCCTATTTGGAAACAAAATGTTAAAAACTTATGGGTACAGTAGAAAGTAACAGAGGACAATTGGTTTTTACTACCTCCCCCACCCCCAACAAATGGCTAACACCTCCTGCTGTGAAGAGCAAAGCTTACTGATTTCTAACTGGCAATTCACAAAAGAGCTTTCTGTAAACAGGAACTCAACATTTAACTGCCAACATAGGGAATTTAGAGTAAATTGAATTTTCAATGGCCTTCCAAGTCTAGCAATGGAAATCAACAAGCTGAAGAAGCCACACTTAGCTGTTGCTAAGTTACCGTGAATACTCATTTAATGCACATGGATGTACATTAATTCCAAGAACTGTCATTATGCACTGTGGTAATACAAAGAAGAACAAATAGATTTAAAGTGATTTTTAACCCATTAAATTAAACACAACCCATATCCTCTTGCTCACTTTTTTCTTTTGTCTTCAAGGCTTTTTTTATTGTTGTTATTAAAACATAACACTAAAAGAAGGGAGGGAAATATGGTTGTACAGGTAGTAATAGCAAAACTGTTTCTGCCTATAAGACAAGAAAACAGAAAGTGGTTCGCAGAGAGACATAAAGTGCTCATATGAGCAATATACATATAGAACATACAGTTAACATTTTCTTATTGCTCAGTGACAACACAGTTCTATATCTGAAGCTTACTTAGAATGTGTTTATTCTGAAACAGAAATCTACACTTTCTACCTGAAAACTAGTAACTGTGGCTCAGCATTACTGAGTTCCCCAAACTGAGCAATTATTGTTTTATACCATTTGGGAGTAGAGATGTTTCCAATGGAAATGGGGTCCTTTCTCAGAGTCACAAGGAAAGCATTTCTAAGGGTCACACATGGGAAGGTAAGGTGTACTGGTGAGATTCATAGGTGCCCAGGTTCCCAAAGTTTTGTCTGCCTTTGCGCTGCTGTCAAAGTCCAGCCTTGTCTTCGTCAAGCCCAGAAAAGAGGCCAGTGTTTGGAAATTCTGTGCCATCAGTTTGCATGCCAAAACTTAGTCTAGTTCAGCCTCTGTCCCCGTTCAGCTAGTTTAATCTCTTTTACCGGCTGTGCCCCTACCTGCCGCTGTATTGCTGTAGCAGGCTTGCTCTTGAAGCCTACACTTGGAGTCTACATGGCTGCAGGGCCTGTTCCTCCTCTACTGTTAGAGAACCACGAACAAACAGACAAACACATGTTACCATGACAGCAGCCTTTGTTAAACTTGGTTTATATTATCTCAGGCTTTCAAATTGACCATTCTCTTTCCCAACTCTTCATGGGCTTTGCTGGGCCCTCCCCTTAACCAGTACTGTCTCTTTCCCAGATTAGACACCTCCGTTTTATGGTCCCCATCTTTGCTGCTACTGCACATGCCTCAAAGTAGAAGGACCTCCCCTTGTGCCAGCTTGACTTCACTGGGCATGCACCCAGTGGAGAAACTTCCCTGTTGTTTTATTACTTCCTGTCTGTGATTCTAGCTAATGGCCAGTAACAGATCCTTCCTGCCCACTCTGGGAATTAAGTACCCTTGTAGGAGGATGCTGCTAATGCCTGGGAAGCTTATGAATGCTGCAACTTCACGGTGAAGCAGACTTACTGTCCAACTCAACTCCCCACTTTATTGTGCTTACTGTCTATTCCCTTGTGCCCTTCCTTTATGTATAACTATCTATCTATCTATGCTAACAGTATGCCTTAAAGAGACTGTTCACTCTAAGACCCAAATTGCTGGTATAAATGCCATTATCTTCCCCAAAAAACTTAAAAAGACATTTCACTCATATCTGTAAAAGACAACAAACTTTAAAAATGGATTAATCATCATGTGTTAATTATACTTAACAGGCAATATATTAAACAATTTACTTAAGTTATTTCTATGCAATCTGTTTTAGTATTTATGTCTTTTACAACAGTAATAGTATATAGCTATATCATACCATAAGTATAAGTAAAATTAATATACAGGTGAACTTGATATTAACCTATGACCTCTACTATTTGAAGCCCGTGCTTTTTCCTTTTTTTGAAAAAGTTGCTAATCTGCTTCTCCTGTCTTTCCCGTCATTCTCCATACCTCTTCATACCTCTTCACACTGTATCTTAATTGTTTATTTGCTTAGCTGTTCATTCATCACATGTATGAATACCTACTAGCTGCCAGGTCTGTGCTAGACAATAACAATAGTGAGTAGTATCAGGATTTCTGCCTTATGTATATACCTATGACCTAACTGCAAGTATTAAATAAATGACAAATGCTATGGAGCAGAGTTGGAGCATGCTATGGAACTACATACCAGAGAAGTTTGTGCCAGTCAGGGAGGTCAAGGAAAGCTGACTTAAGGAAGTACGAATTGAGGTGAGATCTGTAGGATGAGTTGTCATTCAACCAGGCAAAGCAAGTAGAAGTAGAGATTTTCAATCAAAGACATATAATATATGATATGATTAGGGAATTAAATTGAGGCCAATACAGGGAGTGAGTAAAAAGCCTATGTAAAATGAAGATAATAGTGAAAGAGGCAGTTCATATAATATCTTGAACAACATGTTAAGGAAATTTTATTTATCTTAATATCTGTGGAAAGTTATTGAAGTGGTTTAAGTTGTAGTGGATAATAGAGTTTGAAAAGTGGGAAATAGAAGTAGTATGGTGTACTATTTAAGAAGGCATCACCTTAACTAAGTTTCGAGAGGATGGCTGCATTGAGTTAGTGTTAACACGATCCAAGAAAGTAGATAGATTTGGAACCATTTATAATAATAACAAATACTGATGACATGTAGGAAATAGGATGTAGGCAATTGACATGTTAAGGGTTGCTACGATAGTGGTTGCAGCATATGGTGGAAACCAAAGCAGTAAGGATACGATTTATTAGAGAAATTATGGAATGAGAAAAATAATAGAACCCAGGAAAAACTTTGAGGGATTCCAGCAGTTAATGATCATGTACTGGGGAGTATTTCCAAAGCAGAGTCTAAAGAGTAATGATAAATGTCAGAAGAAATTCAAGAAAGTGATGTGCAAAGGGGAGAATATTTCAAGTAGGGAGAATTCAGAAATGTTGAAAGTTACTAAGAGATCAATTGAGTACTGGAATATTTCTACCAAACTGAGAGATAAAGAAGTAGGTCGTTAATGATCTATTAAAAGCTGGAAGTATGAATAGACTAGAGTGGGTTGAAAGTGAATGGGAAGGTGAAAATTGGGAAAGAATATAAAAATCCTTTTTATGAATTACTAGCTTCCTCAACTGTTCAAGATTCGGTCTTTAATGTAGTTCTAAGAATCTATTGTTTTAGTTTTATCACATAATTTTAAAATATATGCATGCTACTCTGCAAAACATAGATACTACATTGAGTCTTTTCATAAAAAAATTAATGCTACAAAGTGCAATTACTGTTATACTTGGGCATATTTCATAGTCGTACTAACAATGAACAAAAGAATAGCAGTTGGATTTGAAAGTAACCATATGGCCCTCCTTAATTTTTCAGAGTTTTTATTTTTTGTTTTATTGTTATTTTTATGCTTGTTTCTGTCTCTCTGTAACAATACAGGTTTAAAAAACTGTACATTTCCCCCTTGACTTGTGATTTTGATTATCCTCAGATTTCATGTGTTTTATACTAACTTAACTGCTTCCTAAATGCAGAGGGGAAATTAAATCAGTATTTGTTTTTCTATTAACCCTAATTCCCCCATGTTAATTTTTCACCTTGTACCATTAGGTGGAGAACACTAAATGAAGAATTAGGAGTGTTCATAGTCACGGGATAAACACTTGAAAAAAAGTATTCACCGGTTTATTAAAAAAATAATTGTCTTCATTTTGTGACATGAGAAGATGAAGCAAGTTGGTAAGACACCTATTCTTCCCTACCAATCCTAAATTTTATCCTCAGATTCCTTAGGAAATTAAAACAGATGTTAAAGAAACTCTGATCTGTACACTTCTGCCCTCCTTTTTGACCTTTGGTGGCTACACAGTAGCAGTAACTTGGGAAGGTAGAAAATAAATGGATCAATTGCCTCTTTGCCAGCTGAGTGGCCTGGACTATGTAGGAAATCCAGAGGGAATATCTGCAAGGTAATGCAAGAAGGTGAATTGGAGGTGGAAGTTAGTCGGCACTGTTTTTTTCCTGTCTGAAGAAAAGCTTTTATATGATGTAAAGTTGGAATAAGAACCTAATGCTACCAATTTTCTGTAGCAGAATTAGTGGCCTCTCAAGACAAGTTAAGGAAGGGCTGCAGACAGTTTCACGGCACCTCTTGTGAAAACATTGGTACCAAGTTTGGAGACACTAAAGTTGGTGGTAAGAACGGGGTTAGGGCCCAACGGTTGAGTATATTGATTCTTAAATTTCTAACCCTATGTATGCCTAAATACACAAAATGCACACAGACTCATTTACACACGTGTGTGCACACACATACACACTTGAAAAATAAGCTTTCTTAAAAAATTCCAGTTGATGTACAGGTATATAACACTGTCATTAGACATTTATATTACTTACGTCAAAAAATGATCAAAAAGGTGATCACCTCGAAAAATCTAGTACCTATCTGACTGTGCTTTATTGATATTTCCTGGAAGGAGATACACAAGACAAAAGCTATACAGACTTGATTAAGATAATGTCCAGTATCAGATGAACATTCTTTGAATTTACTTATCATTTTTTTTAAATTCAGGTTCTATGAAATATGTATGAGGTATTTTACTGAAGGTCATCTGCAGTCTATACCTCAATATGCTTTCACATTTCTTGAAATAATCTAAAATAGCTATAGTGGAAAACACTTAGATATACATTTGTTTATGCAATACTCAGTATTACTTAAGCTACTAATGTGCCAATAAAGTAATTTATTGGAAAAAAGATTGAAAGCTCTATTGTGCTACCACAGAAATATATTCGGTCTTCCCTATTTAAAATTAAAATTGGATTAAAACTGGTGGATATCCAATGGATTCTTCTGACAGTTAACTATAAATCTCACAACATAAGTGCCCTCCAGCTTCTTCGTAAACAACAAAGCAGAGAACCACTTTGTTAGGGAGTGCTGACATCACTTTGCTGAGACAGACAAGACCTCCCCAGGAGTCAGGCTGAATGTAGCCCCAGGAACTGAGAGCTGCAAGGTCTTTCAGCTGCCCTGAGGTATGTCTTTGCACCAACTGCCATGCCTGTGCCCTTCCTTTCAGCTTAGCCTATCAAGTAGACCTTTTAGTACAAGTAGAAGCCTATCTCCCAGTGAGCTTTAGAAGTTTCAAAAGTTCGAGTGGACATTCTAAGAAACAAATGATATATTTTATGTATAATCTTTATCAAGTTGACATAATTTTATCATAGAACTGAGTCCTTGAAAATACTGGAATTAGAAGAAAATAGTTCACATACTTGGTAGAAATTTTTTCACAGGACTTAGGAATGAAGGAATACTTTGTTTAAATGTTTAGATATAATAGCCAATGCCAAGAAAAAATAGGGTTTCAGGCAGGAGGAACAGTCCCTGACAGTTTAACTTCCCATAGATGTAAGTGGATGCTGTCAAATTAAAATGAATGTTTCAAAACATCAGCCTTTGTCAGGATGATACTATGTCTTCAGCAGGTGGATCAGAATTCGATTTGCAAGCAACTCAAAAAGAACGCAATTGATATGTCACTAACCGCTATGCCTGACAGAACTGTACTCGTCATTTATGGCTTCTAAGCTCAGCTTCATGATTTCTCTTACCACTCCATCTCAAAGTTATGGCCAGAAAAACCTCAGAGCAGATTGGTATAATTAGCCATGGTCCACTCTTGTTCTGGTATAGACTAATTATTAAGTAGTTTTATTCCTTATTCAAGATGATATCATTTATCTTCTTCCCAAACACATAAACACTCACACCTCCTTTTTCCACTAATATCCATCGATTCGATTATACTGCTTTAGAATTTCAGATGTGGGGGGGAAACAGGTCCAAGAGTTGTGTGTGTTATACACAGTCCTTTTAGATCCTTGGAGGCTTCCATTACAAATGCTCTTCGCTCCTTAGGGCAGTGACGTGTATAATTTCCTTAAGCGTCGGAGAGTCATGCAGGAGGGAAGAATGCCAGTTCAAAGCAATGGTAGCCTCTAAAAATGCCCTTTCTCATTCCTTCTTGTTGATGTGCATTTTTCAGATTTGTCTTACACAGCAAAAAATAAGACTGCATCATTTAACTTTCCAATGAGGATTTCCATTCCAGTCCTTTAATACAGCAAAGTTCAACAGACCAATGAAGAGGAACGAAATTCTAGGAAATAATAAAAAATGCCAAGATATCAGCTAATCTAACACTATTTTTATTTAACTTTCTTCAAACTGTCAAGCTTGAGCCCTGGCTGGTGTGGCTCAGTGGATTGATCCCCAGCCTGCGAACCAAAGGGTCACCAGTTTGATTCCCAGTCAGGACACATGCCTGGGTTGCGGGCCAAATCCCCAATAGGGGTTTCCCAAGAGGCAGCCACACATTGATGTTTCTCTCCCTCTATTACTTTCTCCCTTCCCCTCTCTAAAATAAATAAATAAAATCTCAAAAAAAAAATCCTCTCATGCTTGAGTCACTATTTCCATAAAACTTAACTCCAAGAATTATACATTATCTTGCTTAGCTTTAAGCTTGCTTTTCAGATATGTCTATTATTATTATAATTTCAATATTTCTAAAAATATTTATTTCAATGCTTCCCATACTACTATAATCTTCATCTTAATATCAGTGCTTTTCCAAATATTGTACGCTATGGCTCAATGTGCTATAGACACCAGTACCTTCATTTGTAAGTGATGATTAGAGAGCAACTTTTAAAATATTTAAAGAAATCAGATTATTTCAGAAAATAAGGCAATGATTCTCATATTTCAGCAGCTTATAATTGACTAGTTTTGAATCTTCCTCCCTGTTCTTCCAAACTTTCGAAATTAAAAATGTAAAATATTTTATATATAAAGTATTACTTTATCATTTTACTTTCTACCTTTCTTCCTCAGATGAAATTATCAGAAATTTGATTTGTATCTTTCCAGTGTCTGTGTGTTTCTCCACAAGCACGCTGTTTGGAGAATGTGTCCTTTAATGTCTTAGGTGAATTAAATGATGATTTACAACTTTTTTTTTGCCCTCAGTGTAGTTTCTTTGACCTAACCATGATGATAAACATATGCTCACAAAGATCTAATTCACAGATCTAGATCATGCAGTGTAATTGTATGGTACTCCTCCATAAGCATCTTCCACAATTTATGTAACCATTGGAAGTTGGAGGTTTTTTAAAATTTCACATTATGATAAATAATATTGCAACAAATGTGTGCCTTACCATACATGCATACAAGTTTCTCTAAATAAAATAACTGCAAATGAAAACCATATGTTATAGAGTACATACATGCTTATATTTATTAAATATTGTGGAACTCCAGCAGAGAAAATTTACCTTGGCTTAGCTGTAAGAAAATTATAGGCTCTTCATATGCAATGTGTTTGTTAAGTCATATTTTAAAAACATCTATGGATCCAGATTTAAAAGATTATTATGTCAAGAACAGATATTTAATAATTATACTTTGACCTTTAGTGAATATCAGTAAATACCATGACATTGTTTTCAATGCTTGTCCTTATATACATGAAGCAAAGGTGAATAATACCTTCATAACTTTTAAATTGCTAAAACAACAGTCTCTTTCAGTAATGTCCTGATATAACCCAAATCTTATGCCATAATTATCTCTTAAAATAATATCAATTTAATTGAAACAAACTGTAAAAATCAACAATTAACTTTAGCAATAAAATAAATTTTGGCCAAATTATCAATACTTTGGGAAACCTTGCTTTTCCATATTCTCCAGGATAAGTTGAATGTATTTACAGAAGAAAAAAAATATTACCTGGATATTTACAGCTGTACTTTTATATACTACCTGTTACTCCCTGCCATTTGTTTTTATATGCATCCGTTCTACTATATCCAGTATTTGGAAGATTTATCAAATGTAAGGCTATACATATTTTTATTTTGTCTTTAAAATCAGGTAATAATTAACATTTTGAAAGTGTGATGTTGCAGGTGATAAGATGATTTACTGGTATACTCAGGTACTTAAATGTAGATTTTATTTTCTGCAAGAAGCTTCAGATTTGTACTTGATTGAGATTAATCAGACAATTAAAATAGTGTATCTTTGGCTTCTAATCCTGTCACTTTTACTACTTTACTCAGACAGTACAGATCATAAACTCAAATAGTCTTTTCTCCTAATTGGCCCCTTTCATTTTCACTAATATCATTCTCACCAGGTAAGGGACATGAAACCAACCCTCACTTCGGTACCAGTGTCCATTCCCATTGTAATTATCCTCAACATCATTTGCCCTATTAGGTGGTTGATTCTATTTGATCTGTGCCCTCTTCCCTTTAATTTGGAGTAGTATAGGTTGTATTGTTCATATGTAAGTTAAAACTTACAAGTTTGTTTTTCAGTCAGATTTACTTTGTATTCTGTATTGCAATGCTCATCACTTTACTAGTGCCTGCCAATATTCTCTCCCAATGTGCACTGACTCTGTTACAACACTGGATTCCTAAAAGTTCTGAAAGAAATCATTTATTTCCTCTCTGCAGTCACTGGCTATACAGCCCCAGTGAAATCAATCTGTGTTCTGTAAATAAATTGTTAATAAACACACTCCCTTATTGGCATCAGCCACAAAAACACATAAAATCCCCAGCCAATTATTCCACCATCCTAGGAATCAGGTAGTTGATTTGCAGTTAGATATACTGTCTGGATATCCTACTTAGTTTCTCTGTGGGAATGCTTCCTGAACCGCATACCTATCACCCCATCACAGAAAAACCCCAGAGCAATCTGAAAGTCTCTATGCAAAATCAAAGAGAAAGCTGCAAGACACCAAATCTTCTTCCTTTTTCCTAAGAGATGTAGAATTTTTTTCCCCAATAAAAAAAGCCCTTAAAAAAAGAAAGAAAAGCCCCTTGTGAAAGCAGCATATATAAATAAGGGCAAAGGAAAAGTCCCTTTTCTTCTTTTTCCCTTCCCCTTCCTCTTTGCCTCTTCCTTTACTTCTGGTTCCACCTGTGATAAGATGGAGACACACATTCATCAGAATACCAAGGGGATTGCCGTCCCTGAGAGTGGGACCAGGCAGCAGGCTAGAGCGCTGACTTTGAGAAGGGGCAGGGACACGATTAGAAGGTACAGTTGAGAGAAAAGCTTAGTGGTGAGTAAACTGTGCAAAGACAAAGATGGAGAAAGAAATATTTAGCACACAAGGTACAACTGCTATTGGAACACACTTGGATATTGATGTGCTAGTTTTTTTTGCAGTACGTTAAAAAATATTGTCTACATGATATTGACTATTTGAAACACATCAGATTTCTTCTGTGTATTGCCTACCACATAGTCAGTTGTGTGTGTGTGTGTGTGTGTGTGTGTGTGCGTTCCCTGGGATCACCCCCAAACAGCTACATAGCTACTCATTGCTTGTTGGACTTAACACGTGCATACATACATTGCATATGTAAAATGCAGGGTCCAGCAAAAGTAATGACTGCCTGAGTGTGGTGGTAGGGTAATAATATGGGTGTAGTAATTTATAGTTTTAATTTGAACATTTCACTTGAAGTATCATAAGGTATGTTTAGTGTGATATTGTTGTGTTACAAAGTTACATGTTTATAGTTGTGTAATATAAAAGGGGCATTATTTGTGTTGGACCCTGTATATTAATTTCTTATTCAAAGCTGTGGTACCTTTACATATCAAAAATAATGGTAATCTCTCAGTGCCTGGGGGTAGGGGTAAAATATCCCACTGAACGTTTTGATATAATTCTGTCTTCTTGTCTAAGTTCTAGAATTTTTACTTTTTAAATTCCAGGCTGTACATTTAGAGGCACATAAGGCCATGATCTATTCTTTTCCCTCTTACCAATACATGGCGCTCTTCTTTATAGTTTGATGTTTCTATTTTAATCTCACCTTTGGACCTATAGCTTTGTTTAGTACACACTTTCCTATCTTTTTTAAAAAATTATTTATTTTTAGAGGGAAGGGAAAGAAGGGAGAAAGAGAGGGAGAAATACATCAGTGTGAAAGAGAAACATCAATTGACTGCCTCTCACTCACGCACCCTCTGGGAACCAAACCCGCAACCCAGGTATGTACCCCAGCTGAACTCGTTTAAATATGATTTTCCTAGAAAAATGATATTAGGTTATAGATATGCATCTAACATAAGGAGGTCTCTCTCTCTCTCTGACTGAGTTTTATGTATTTACATTTCTTATAATAATATTATAATAAAAATCACATCTTCCATCTTATTTTATGCTTAATGTTGTATATTTTCCTACATTTTACTGTATAAATCAAGTTTTTGTTATACAGGAATTTCAAAATTTAGTTACAATCCAGTCTAAATTATCTCTAGCATTTGTCTAGGCTTATAAATATATATGTGTTTCACTAAAGTGCTATAAGAATTTAGCGTATTCCTATTCTGCTGTTCTCCCTGAACTAACCCCCACTTGCTGGATAGTTAAATCTGGATTAAGAATACATTTAGGAGATATAAATGACATTTTATCAAATTAAAAAAATTCCTATGCAGCATTATTTTACTTTATCAGTTTGAAAATATTATTCGATAATCACCATGCATCCAGGAAACTGTTGCAAAGCCTGCAAACAATCAATAATGTTCCCGCATAGATAATCTACATTAAAAAAAATTAGAATTTATCTTTCTTTTCAATCTTCTTAAATTTCCCTGCAATACTTTTTGAGATGTGCTTTTTTATTTTATCTTCTTCATAATGTTCTGAAGGCTCTAGATAAATTTTCAGTTGAGGGACCCAGATCTTTCTTCACTTCAAGAAAATAATTCTTTCAATATGTTATTTTATTCATTATTTTTTCCTTTGAGACTCTGTTTATATTGTCCTTAGAGGGAAGGGAAGAGGGATAAGGAGAACATGTCTTAGAGCAAGCCTCTGGGTAGCAAACGGAGTTCAATCACTCCCTGCCTCCCTGACACCTAACAAGACAAAATAACCTTGAAGAAAACCTCCCAGAAACTTCTCACAGCTACTGATCTTTATAAGCTCCCTCTATCTGTTCTAACTTACTTGCTAACTAATTGGAGTTTGAGGGATTGAGGTTGATGCAGAGGTAAGGTTCATATTCAGCTGGTGTGGACCATGACAATTATACCAACTGGGAAAACACTTACAATAGCGCCTATTTTGAGCTCCCTCATTTGTGCCAATCAATCCTAAACCCCTCTCGTATCCAATAAGTAAAAATATATTGGACAGCATAGAAGGGATATCTTCTGTGACTGCGACTCCATAATACCACTTGAATCAGTCAGGAGTGGGGTGTAGTAACCTCATAGGTTACTTCTACAGACATCATTTCTTCTGCCTGGATGGTGACTATCCCTTAACAATTATTAAATATTTTGATTTTTTTAAGTGGAGAAAAGAGTATCATGCTGCAATTTGTCCTTGTCACTACAGGCTCCTTACCCCAGGGGATGATGCCAGGACACTGCTGTTGTTTTCCTGCCTCAGTGTGATGGAGCCAATATGGATCTTCCTGGATTAATGAGGACATAGAAAATGTCATCATGAGAAATGTTTGCCTCCTGCTCTAAGTGTGAACATCAGTGCTCAGTCAACTCTAACCCTAGAACAAACACTAGGGTGTTCATAGAGTATCCCCAAGGATGTGTGTGAATTCATAGCTTTGTGTTTGACTGTGAAAAACATTGTCTCACTTCTGTGCTGTTCCTGTGTTTGGAATTTGAGGAAGTTATCAACAGCAACTGTGAATTATCTTGTTCAGAACTAACTACTAGATCTCGAGGGTTTAAATTTTATCCCTGCCTCTGTACCATTTTCAAGCAATTATTTATCTTTACTTTAATTCCTCAGTTACTTATTTATTTTTAATCAGGCTGTAATATGTCTATTACAATCAGACGTTTTACATTGTCTAATGTCACTTTATAGTATAAGTAATCAGTAAATGATTTGAATTAAGATTGATGTAAGAAAGATGAAATGTTTTTATTAATCTCAGTCCCTTCCCACACAATTATGCTTCTTCAGTTTTGTAAATAGTAAAGATTGAGTGTTTTTTTTTTTTTTTTGTCACAGGTCACTTTTGTTATAATTTAAAGCCTCGCATTTACAGGTAATTTACATAAATATAAAAACAATGCAACTTTACTCTCCACCTAAGTAACTCTAATTAATTATAAGAGTTTTAGCACTTATTCTCATATTAACATGGGTCAAGAATAAAATGAATGTTAATAATACAAGGGAAATATTATATCAGTTTTTATAATCAGTTCCATACTTGATTTAGATGGAAATGACAGATGCTAGTAGAAATAAGGAGATAAGGAAAAGCATATTGCAGATTTTCGAACCTATCCGGGCTAAATCACGGTACTTGGCATTTCCTAAATATTTTAAGTGTAGTATATGAATAAAGAAGTGTGGTACACTCATTTCTCCTGAATCTGTCACCCTTGGATCACCATTGAAATTAGGTATTTACACTTAAGGTAGATGTGACTGGTAATGAGTGTGTTAGGACTCATTTGTAACTGGAAAAGACACTGGCATTTGGGCTGCCTGTCACTACCAAATCAACTGGAAAAGACACTGGCATTTGGGCTGCCTGTCACTACCAAATCCAATAAGCGATGACAGTGATTGAATCTTTATGGGCACTTTATTCAGATGGCCAGTGATCCGAGAAGATGGAGGGTTCATACCCTAACAAAACCATCTTCCCTTCTCTTTCCTGGTCAGATCTTTTATAAGGGAGGTGGGGGAGGACAAACAAGGTGTGGTGAGGGCTTTGAGATTCAGAAGCTGCAACATTCCTGTCCTCTGCAGTTTGCTGTTCCCAAGTGGGGAGGGTGGCCTGCTCTCCCTGGAACAAAGGTTCCGATGTCCCCAGGTGGTAATCTTCTATCAGTGCCCCAGGAGCCAGGATGGGCCTTATCTGTAGTTTCTGGAACAAAGGCTTTAACGTACACATACTTGCTAGACTTACAACTTTTTCCTTAAGCTAAAATTTTCCAAGTCTTGAGTTCCCTATCACATTCACTGTTGATAGCAATTGGCTACTATTAGCTCCACGTTTACTTGCCTGTGTAAGGGCAACTAATGAGTCACTCGTAAGTCTCCATGTATGATTCAATCAGCTGGATGAAAAACCACAGAATTCCTAAACCATGATACTGAGCTAATAAAGTCAAATTTACTTATGGTGATTATTTAACATTCCTAATAGAGTTTATGTTGGTCAGAACAAGGGTTCTGAAAAAGTTCTATTCCATTTTGCTTATATACAAAACAAAAATAATCACAAACATTTTAAAAAATCTACTAAGAAATGATATTTAATTCAACTTTGATTTTTCATAATTGTCATTTTAAAGGATAAATACCTTGAATCCAAGAACCAATAAAAACCTCACTTTGATACTTGACCATCTCATATACACATATAGCTGCTAATTCCACAGGTATGGTGATTCACAAAAAAATTATTTCCAGTTCAAATTACTGTGCCAAACTTCTGAGTCCTACATCCCACCTCAAACTGGATATATCTACCCAAAAGCACAAAATTGAGATTTCCAAAACCAAAGTGACCTTTCTCTCTCTGAATAATTTCTTACCACCATTTTTTGCCTGTTTATTTTATTTACAATCTAGAAACCATTTTCAGTTGAATTGAGTAATTGACTAACTGCAAAGCCCGTGCTAGGCCTGCAGGTCAGCTCTGATTAGATACAGTGGTAGAGACACACCTGAAAAAAGCCAAACTTAATTCAAGATCAAATCTACATGTGTTATAATGGTAGTAAAAATCCAGTTGTTTGTTTTGAGTTCAGTAAAGAGAAAGCACATAATTTCTACTTGCTTTGAAGAGGTGATTTATGAGTTGGGATTTAAATAACAAATGCATTTTCATATTCAGAGAATGATGCGCTCAATTGAAGAAATGCATGAACAAAATTCTAAACGGTGTGTTGCCACCGTTCAAGGCCAGGCAGATTCACAGGGGACTTGGGCAGACGGAGGGAAATTTGTGAAGCCATCGGAGCGTCTGACGTGCCTTTATTCTGAGGTGGGGCAATCCACGTACTCCGCAACCCAATTGTCGCACAGCATGTCACCCTGCATGTCGCCCCATGGGGAAGTCCCGACTCCTGTATGTACTAAGTGCACACAAACCGGGCAGGGTGCCAATAACAATATATAAGATATATATTTTATGTGACTGTATATTTATTAAAGTATTTCCATAATAAAGAGAAAAGAAAAAGGAAAACTAAATTAACAAAACAACAATAATGTATCACCGAGGAGAACACCAATACTTCCACAAACACTTCATCTTATTATTTATTTATTTATTTAATTTTAATTGTTGTTCTTCATCTCATGTAAAATATTTGCTCTATTAAGGGGGTCAGTTTGAAGGAGACTTGGAAAAGAAAATTCTCATTATGAAAACAATACATCTAGATATTTAAGAGAGATTTAGCTTGAACAGCGAGTGTGGGAGGTGGGGATGGGAGATTCTGAAGAGGTAAGCTGAACATCCCAGAGCTAAAAGAGAATTTGCACATTTGAAAATCAGATTTGACAGAAAGAAATAGAGGAAAGAAGGGAGGGGAAAGGAAGGGAAGGGGAGGGGAGGGGAGGGGAGGGGAGGAAGAAGAGAAGAGAAAGAAAGAAAGACAAATAAAGACTTTGCTGAAATATTGAGTGGCTTACCTGTAGAGTAGAAAGGAATAAAACACTTGAGTTAGTTTACAGCTCAAGATTTAGGACTTAAGCTTGAAATTAGATTTCAATGATCTTTTGGATCTAATTTGCACCAGCGCTAGGATGAACAGAAATATGTGAGTTATTTGGAGTATTATTTTATAGTGGTAACAAGTGGAATTTGTCCCAAGGAGCAGAGCAAGGAAATAGAAATTAAAACCATCTGCCAAAACTGTTTACAATGAAGCTGGGAAGTAGCCATGGACAAGTGACAGATCCAAGGAGCTATTGGTAGCTTTTTCCCAGTTTTTTTAGTTATTGTGCCCTCTACCCTGTCAGGTGTCATTGTCAGTTAATGATGTCAACAAAGCCAGAGCCGTCTTAAGGAAGAAACCGAGGGAAAACTGCATAGTCAAGGGATTCATGCCAAGTCCCATAGGGTAAAAAATAAAAAACTTAAGTGATTATCTGAATAATTTAAACAAACAAAAATGTCTTCCTTTGACCCTTTTGAATTTCAGTAAGGAAGATTTAGGAAGAAATCAAAGATTCCATTCACTTTGTTTTCTTTAGACAATGCATAGTGAAAACATTCAATATTTTTCTTTTTTTTTCTTTTTTTATTTTATTATTTTTTCTTTTTTAAATATATTTTATTGATTATGCTATTACAGTTGTCCCATTTCTCCCCCATCATTCCCCTCCACCCTACCCACCCTCTCCCACCCACATTCCCCCCTTTAGTTCATGTCCATGGGTCATAAGTTTTCTAGCTTCTACATTTCCCATACTATTCTTGCCCTCCCCCTGTCTATTTTTTTCCCCATTATCTATGCTACTCATTCTCTGTACCTTTTCCCCCTCTCTCCTCCTCCCACGCCCCTGTTGCTAACCCTCCATATGATCTCCATTTCTGTGGTTCTGTTCCTGTTCTAGCTGCTTGCTTAGTTTGCTTTTGTTTTAGGTGTGGTTCTTGATAGCTATGAGTTTGTTGTCTTTTCACTGTCACAGTTTTATCTTCTTTTTCTTAGATAAGTCCCTTTAACATTTCATATAATAAGGGCTTGGTGATGATGAACTCCTTCAACTTGACCTGATCTGAGAAGCACTTTATCTTCCCTTCCATTCTAAATGACAGCTTTGCTGGATAGAGCAATTTTGGATGTAGGTCCCTGCTTTTCAAGATTTCAAATATTTCTTTCCAGCCCCTTCTTGCCTGGAAGGTCTCTTTTGAGAAATCAGCTGACAGTCTGATGGGAACTCCCTTGTAGGTGACTGTCCCCTTATCCCTTGCTGCTTCTAGAATTCTCCGCTTCATTTTAATCTTGGCTAATGTAATTACAATGTGCCTTGGTGTGTTCCTCCTTGGGTCCAACTTCTTTGGGACTCTCTTAGCTTCCTGGACGTCCTGGTAATCTATTTCCTTTGCCATATTGGGGAAGTTCTCCTTTATTATTTGTTCAAATAAGTTTTCCACTCGTTGCTGTTCTTCTTCCCCTTCTGGGACCCCTATAATTCGGATGTTGGGACGTTTAAAGATGTCCCAGATGTCCCGGATGTTCCTAAGCCTCTCCTCATTTTTTTGAATTCTTGTTTCTTCCTCGTCTTCTGTTTGGTTGTTAGTTTCTTCCTTCTGGTCCACTCCATTGATTTGAGTCCCAGTTTTCCTTCCATCTCTATCAGTTCCCCATGCATCTTCCTTCATTTCACGGATTGTAGCCTGCATTTTTTCATCTAGTTTGTGAGCAAAATCAACCAATTCTGTGAGCATTTTGATGACCAGTGCTTTGAACTGTGCATCTGACAGGTTGGCTATCTCTTCACTGCTTAGAGGAATTGGCTCTGGGGCTTTTATTTGTTTTTCGGTTTGAGCCATTTTTGGTGGGTTTTTTTTGTTGTTGTTGTTTTGGTTTTAGTCTGGTCGCGGCTATTACGTAGTGAGGGGGTGGAGCCTTAGGTGTTCCTCAGGGCGGGGCAGCCCAGTCGCTGGGTTGTGACGCTATAGGTGGGGGCGGGGTCTGAGAAGGAGCAATGGCGTCTGCTCCGCTCTCACCTGGACTCCGGCCCTTTCCGCTGCTTCCCCTTCACCTGGGTTATCTGCGCACGCGCGCGTGCTGTTACGTAGTGAAGAGCGAAGCCTCTGGCGCTCCCCAGTGCGGGGCAGCCCAGTCACTGGGTTGTGACGCTGTATGTGGGGGTGGGGCCTGAGAGGGAGCAATGGCGCCTGCTCCGCTCTCTCCTGGATTCAGTCCCCTCCGCCACTTCCCCTCCGCCTGGACCGTCTGCGCGCTTGAATGTGAGACCACCTGGTCAGTCAGCCAGCTGCCTTGTGCGGCCTCACTGGGTCTGCACAGTTGCCCCCCAGTGCCCGGGGTCCGCCAGCTGCTGCCTGTAGGCCCAGGGACCGCCAGCCGCCGCCTGTGCACCTGGGAACTGCCAGCCGCTGCTGCTTGCGTTCCTGGGTCCGCACCTCCACTTTCTCCTGCCGCGACTTCGCCCCTCTTACCGGTCTGGATGAATGGTTGTTGGACTTCCGTACAGTTCAGTTTTCCATAAGTTCTGGTTGTTTTCTTGTTTCTAAATATTTGTTGTCCTTAATTTTGGTTGTGAGAGGAGGCACAGTGTGTCCGCCTACGCCTCCATCTTGGCCGGAAGTCGAAAACATTCAATATTTTTAAAGAAATTTAAGAAAAATTAATATTTGTATATTAATATTGCATTGTTTCAAATGTGAGTATATATTTTTAAACCTGATTGTAAGAGTCAGATTTTTTTTAAAAAATTGGCAATAAATATGACATATACAAGGTCTCTTTGGAAAGAGTCCAGCCATTACTAATACAATGAGAATAGTTTACATGACATCGAGGTAACCTGGTAGCCAAGGAGAGTGGACTGGAATGCGTATGTGTACACAGTGACAACTTCATTGTATTAGTCAGTGGGGGTGGTAAGGCGCCATTGAGTGAGCATGTGGCTGTCACATGCAAAATGACTGAAGGACTAAAGCAATGAATCTGCATCAAATTTTGCATTAAACTAGAACATTCTTCCATGGAAACTATTCAGATGATTCATAAGGCCGCAGCTGAGCAACTGGCGATTGGCAGCTTCATTAGGACAATGTGCCCGCTCTTAGATCTTGTTTCCCACAGAGTTTTTTGGTGAAATACCGAATCACCCAGGTACCTCAGTATGCCCCACTATAAACCAGATTTGGCACCCTGAAACTTCTGGCTTTTCCCAAAACTAAAATCACCCTTGAAAGGGACGAGATTTCAGACCATCAATCAGATTCTGGAAAATAAGACCAGGCAGCTGATGGCAGGTGGAAAAACTGTGTAAGGTCCCACTGTGCTACTCTGAAGGGGACTGAGGTGTCATTGTCCTATGTACAATGTTTCTTGTGTCTTGTATCTTCTTCAATGAATGTCTCTATTTTCATATTTCATGGCTGGTTACCTTCTGGAGAGATCTAGTATTTAACATATTTATAAATGTCTTTGACCTTTTAGTTCTCAAGCAATCACAGTTAATTTTCCTTGGCATGTCTTTAGTTATATCTCCTAGAAAAAAAATTTAAAACATCTACATTAAATAACTATTATGGCTGGACTAACTTAGGAGCATTTGGGGAAATATAAGAAGAAATGCCTGATGGTGAAAGTTGCTAATTGATTACCAGGGAATATTATGTTGTAATGGTCTTTCACGGAAGATTTAATTGTGTCTCAACAACTCCAGATCCCTTCCAGCCCTCAGAGAAATGTTTCAAGGATAAAATGATGCCATCATCATTGAAAAAATAGTAAATTAAAAAAACACTCATCAAACCATATGAAGTGGAATATATATAAATAACTGTGTCTCCAAAGCCAAAAACACAGAATTTAACATTGCATGCAGTGAAATTCAGAGTTCACTTACATGTTGTCATAAACTATACACATAGGAGGGATGAGACAAGAACATCGAAGCTTTTGTTTTCATTAACAATGGTATTGAACCGACATTATTAGAGCATCTTGAATGGAAGACCTGTGTTTACTACTGCAACATGCCATGACAGGATCAGTGTAGCCTCTGTGCCTTGGTCTCTAGTTTCCTCTCATTGCCATATAATTTTACTGGGTGAATTTTATGCCTCATACACCTCCAGTATGTTGCCCTTCAGACACTTTTTTTTTATGTGTTTTCTGTTTGACTGGCTCTGCATCATCCGATGCCTTCTTGTCAGAGAGTCAGTAGAGATGCTGCTTTTATTGCCCATAACAAATAAAAACTATCTCCACCCTTTAAAGCTTATCATTGTTTCTGAGGTGCTGCAAGTTCAACAGTACTAAGTGACAGGAGGTCAAAGCACCAATAAGTAGATGAGACAATGAGATTGTGGCTATTTGTTTAGAAGATTGAGGATCTCATTAGCCATAGCAAGCCACTATAAATGCTTTATTGTCTTTTTTAGAAGGACAGATAAGTCAGAAGATAATATGGAAGTGAGTTATAAGTAGATAAGACAGGGAAATCAGTAACCAAAGGTTTCTGGGAGGTGAGAACTCAGAGAATCCCAATTCTAAATATGAAATCAAGGATTGTTTGAGAAATAGTTCATTAAAGACAAATGGAACATCTTTCCTTAGCATACTACTTTTTTTCACTGAACCAGCTAACTTCAGAGTATTTCAGAAAGTGCCTCTGAGACAACTTACACACTATAGTTATTTTGTAAATGATAATGTATATTACTGCTGTGTTTTTATGAGGAATGGATGAGGAAGCTTCTGATATATATGGGGAAAGGTCACAGATTTGAATCATGGTAGGGGAAATATAAGAGATAAATGTGATGGTCAATTTGATGTATGGAGATAAATCATCAGCTATAGTTCTCTTCTCAATAGTTTATAATATATAGAAAATTACAACTCAGAAGTTTTATATTAAAAATTAACTTCCTTCCAAATTAGGGAGAAAGTGTTAGCTTTATAAATGCAAGTGTGTCTTTGTTCTACATGCCAGATTCTCTGATTACCATTTTACATCAGTCATCTGACTCAGTCCTCATAATGGTGTATGAGTTGGGAACATTTGTTATTACCCATGTTTACAGATTAGATAATTCAAGTTTAAGTTGTTTACTCAAAATTATATATCTTTTGAGGCTGGTGGATCAGGAATTAGAATACAAATTGTTCTGGAAATCTAAAAAAATTCTGTAGGGATGCATTTGATCATACAAAGTAGAGAACTTAAAACAAACATAATGATTCAGCATAAATGAACTTCACAGGATCTCTCAGCACGCTTACTACAAACTTAATTTTGCTAAAACTAAAATAATATTAACTACAATAACCAAAGGGATATTATAGGACATTTATGTTAAAAAGTTGATTTCAAATAGAAAAAATCAATATATTTTCCTTAAAGAGTTAATGAAGAAAACATAATTTATTTAGTAGATCATTACAGCTTACAAAACTACACACCTTTTTCCACTGCAGTGGCAGAATTAGTGATCGTATGATGGCAAACATTGTTGTGTCACATTCAAAGAGTGAGTCTGTGTATAAACACACGCACACACACGCATACATGCACACACGCACCCCTCCCACAGCAAAGAGCCCCTGCTATATACATAGAAGACCTCACAACAAATTCAGAATTTCTCCTAACAAGACAGAACCTCTGAATTTCAAATTAAGAATTTGTATTGGATAAGTCTGGAGTTTTAAGAGTTCAATCATAGCCATAGTTCAGATGTAACTGTTTTAACTGAATGTTAAGGAAAAATAAAAACCTGTTTGCCTCCTTGAGAAAAATATCCAGGTAGTTAAAATAATAAAGTGCCTTTTTATAATATCTATATGAGATAATGGATGTTAACCTATTGTCATAATAATTTCATAATACATGTAATTCTAACCATCATGCTGTGTGCCTCAAAATTATACAGTGATGTATGTCAATTATTTTTCAATAAACCTGGGAAAATGTTATAAGAAGCAATATCAGTGCTTGAAATATATGTATCTCAGATAAATGTCTTTCATCATCAGTAATTATTTTCAATCAGGTACACCCTGCATTTCTGCTATTATTTCTTCATTGTATTGACTAGGCTGACATACCATTTTCTTAGCCTGCACCTCTAAGAACCTCTCAACACAAAGTCACCTGATATCAGTTAATTAGATTTAATGTATATATGATTCAAGTCACCTATCAGATTGGTTTAGGTACATTTTTAAAATCTCATATTAATATTCCTAGATTAATGCAAATACATGCTTTGTTAAATAGTATAAATATATATTCAATAGAACATCCATCAAATTCATGGTTTTAGTTGTGCTATTATTTAAAGATTATTCAGGGTAAGCACGCTATTAACTTTGTATTTAATAGAGAGAACAAAGCTAAGAAATGATCTCCTTGACTCCATTCTCTGTACCAGTGGTTAAGTGAGTTATGATGAACCAGTTTTTCGCTTGTAAAAAAATAAAGACAAGGAATACTAGGAAATGAATCCATATTCTTATGAATTATAGAAGTATCACAAATTTTTGAAGTTAGATGCTTCAACAGTTTTAATTCTTTTAATTTAATCTTTATCATATTTATTTCCATTATTAGTTAGTCCCCTTATACCACCCTATCCGTAGCAATCAGCACACTGTTGTCCATGTCTATGCGTCCTTTGTCCTTTTTACTCACTACCTCCACCTACTCACCCCTCCCTGCTGTATGAGACTATCCCCATTTTACCTGTTAGTTCACTTTGTTCATTAGATTCCACCTATGAGTGAAATTATATGGTATTTCTCTTTCACTGACTGGCTTATTTCACTTAGCATAATGTTCCTCAGGTAAATCCATACTGGCACAAAGGGTAAAATTTTCTTCTTTTTTATGTCTGAGTAGTATTCAGACATTGTGAAAATGTCTTATCTAGTAATAGACACTTAAGTCACTTCCATGCTTGTGTTCTTTCAAATCAGTGTTTTGGTTTTTTTTCCTTTGGGTATACTCCCAAGATGTGAGATTGCTGGGTCAAAAAGTAAATCTAATTTTAATTATTTGAGGTTTTTCCATATTGCTTTCCACAATGGCTGCACCGATCTGCATTCCCACCAACAGTGCAAAAGAGTTCCCCTTTCTCCACATCCTTGCCAACTCTTGTTGTTTGTTGATTTATTAATGATAGCCATGCTGACAGGTGTGACATGATATCTCATTGTGGTTTTAATTTGCATTTCTCTGATGATTAGTGATGTTTAGCATCTTTTCATATGTCTATCGGCCATCAATATGTTCTCTTTGGAGAAGGGTCTATTCAGGCCCTTTTCTTATTTTTTACTTGTGTTGCTTGTAGTTTTGATGTTGAGTTTTTAAGTTCTTTATAAATTTTGGATATTAACCCCTGATCAGACATATAGGCAAATATTATGTTTAGGTATAATATATGTATTCCCACTTTGCTGAGAGTTTTTATTCTAAATTGGATCTGAATTTTATCAAATGGTTTTTCTGCAATTATTATTATGATCATGTGATTTAATCCTTCATTTTTTAAAATGTGGTGAATCACATTTATTGATTTATGAATATTGTACCAATCTTGTATTCCTGTAATAAATCTCAATTGATCAAGGTGTAAGATCTTTTTGATGCAATGTTGTATTTGGTTTGCTGATATTTTGTTGAGGAGTTTGGCATCTATGTTTATATGGGACATTGGCCTATAATTTCCTTTCTTTGTAGTGTCTTTATTTGGTTGCAGAGTTAGGAAAATGCTAGCCTTGTAGAATGAATTTGGGGGCCTTATCTTCTCTTGAATTTTGTGAAATAGTTTTGAGAAGGAAATGTGTTAGTTCTTCTTGCAATGTTTGGTAAAATTCACCTATGAAGCCATCCAGAGCAGGGCTTTTGTTGTTGGGAGTTTTGTGATTAGTGCTTCAATTTCACTATATATAATTTGTCTATTCAGATTTTCTGATTCCTTTTCTAAATGCATATTCATACAAACAGAAAAATTTCCCCTAAAACTATATACCCAATAAGCTTAGGCTCATTGAAGATTCTGAATGCTGTCTCAAAGGCCTATTTACCTAAAACATAAATAGAGACAAGCTAGCAAAAAATCAACATAAACAGTTTAGTAGAAGACCTCAATATTAATTACTACATTCAAGTGATTGACCTAAAAACAGCTTTATTTATTCTTTTGTAATAATTTTATTTATTTAGTTTTAGAGAAAATGGAAGGGAAGAAGAAAGAGAAGGAGAGAACCATCAATGTGTGGTTTCCTCTCTTGCACCTCCAGCCAGGGGCCTGGCGCACAACCCAGGCATGTGCCTTTACTGGGAATCGAACCAGTGACCCTTTGATTCACAGGCTGGCACTCAATCCACTCAGCCACACCAGCCAGGACAAAACAATTTTATTTCTTAAAATAATTTCATAAATATAACATGAGGCACATTTATTGCAAGTTGCCTTCATTTTCTCTGCTTCTTTCTATTCATTTAATGAATTATAGGTGGGAGAGCAAATACATGTTAGTAGTTTATACCAACAGAAAAAATATAAATTTGTGTGTAACATATGTGCAGTAAAAACAATTATGAAAACAGTATAAAAACAGTTGTAATTCTGGCACACTGAAAGTGATTTTATATGCTGTTTCTGTTTGTTGAAACTCAGGTAAAATATCAAAAATATCTTTATTTTAATTTAAAAATTTTATTCTATTCAAATTTATTTATTAAACGCTTTTATATACTGGGTTGCTGACAGGAATAATAAAGTATAAAGACACAGTCTTATGATTAACAGGAGAATACACTTTCTTCTCTATGGAAGTAGTTCAGAAAGTCTTTTAGAATAATTGATATCTGAGTTCAACCTTAGAGCACAGAATTTCCTGTGAAGAAAGTAGGGGGGATCATTGCACATGAACATAAGGTCTGTGAAGGCGGAGGTGGAAATCCATGCTGGTTGTCTGTTTTTCCTGGGGCAGGGACTTGGGCTTCCGAGGCAGCACACAGATTGCTTGGCCCTCAGTGTGCGGATGAGAGTGGAAATGCAAAGGTGGCAGACGTGGAATGGGCCGCACGGATAAGGCGGGCAAGGCCTGGTCATAACAACACTTCTTTTATATTTCGTATCAGTTGCTTGTCATTTATATTCACACGTAAAGCCCCATTTAACTCTGATTCGTGACCATTGAAAATAACTTTTTATTCAAACGTATATTTGTTTTTATTTTTATTTTTCTTCAGTATTTGGAGGTTTATGTGCCCAAAGGGTAAGAAACATATTTATTTTGCATTTCTGTTTGAATATAAGTAGATTGATTGTCCACTTTTCCCAGAAATGATAGGGACTAACATATCAGAGGATGAATTTAACATAAGCATTGGTCTTCCTCTGCACTTCATAACATTCCTCATCCCGATTGCCACAAGGCTAGCATCACATCAGCTAAGATCTAATTTAACTAAAATCAATCATTTTAACAAGATGAGAGTTATTGTGTTACAATTAGTTAAAAAACAATGTCATTAAATTAGCTATTGCTATATAGTATTCTTTCACACCAAAATTAAAACTTCCCATATTCCCAATTCTTTGAAGCATGAGGGGTTTCAGCATTTTTTTTTTAGAAAGCTTAAGCAATATTATAAAGCAAAATTATTTAGTAAAAAAAGTGATATATTAAAGTTTTGTTAATGACTGTATATTTATCTCATGAAAGACAGTTGGAAAGGTAATTAAAACATGTAAATTAGTTTCCATTAGGCTGCATATTAAAGTTATGTATTAATGTACAGTATTTTAAGTCGCAACCTGTGCTTGGTCTTTTCCCACATAAGCAAGTCACTAGGCTTTTGTCTTAGGCTTGTTTTCTTTGCTAACATCCCTTCGTGTTATTTTATTTAAAGGTGTCTAATATTCTTATCTAAAATCTATAAGAGAAGAGCTTTTCTAGCCTCAAAATTTTTGCTTCTCTCTATGTATTCATCTGTTTCATTACTAGAGTTCTCTTAATTTATCACCACGTGCTATATTGCCATTAGGGTATAACCAAAATTAGGATATAAAGCATCCTCAAAGAGTTCAATGATAGGAAATGTCTCTATAATGTTTTTACGTATAATTATTCACTTTTTATGACCATTAGCATTTATCATGAGCTTGTTGGATATTCTGAGAAAAAAAAGATGTACATGTGATTTAAGGATTTCTTCAACTCTTTCTTTTTCTCTTAAAACCAATAGTCATTGATTTCATCTTTGTTTAAAACATTCAGCTAGCTCATACACTCTGTGCTATATGCTTTGTAGCTGTTACTAGGAAATCATTGAATATTATTGTTTGCATAATTCAGACCTTGTCCTTGATTACACTGTGTATATGTGTTGTCATTTATTCTGGCTTGAGAGCAGATTTCTATTTGAGTTATTAGAAATGCTACAAATGCCTTATTATGTAAGGAAGACTCTGAATATTTCTCCACTTTACCATACAGTTCTTGATAGCCTTTTTTAGTAGCTTTAACATTCTGTGGCCCCTTTTCTATTCACCACCATTACTCCACCAATTATATTCTCTCATCATCCAGTTCTCCAGAATATTTGCATGGAACCTGAGGGATGCTCTCAATGTGTGCATGAAAATGTTCAATGGTGTTAATTCCCTTGGGTTTAGTGCCCACTTTTATACTAGATATAAAGAACAGTCTTGTATTTAGCACCTAAATTTATTAAACCATCATATATTTTTTTAAATTTTCATTCAAGTTTTAGAAGCTAGTAAAATACTACAAATATGTAGTATCACCTGTGCACCACATCTACTACCAACCATTCTTATACTTCCATGACAGCAGTTATTCAGACATAAGTATTATTCGGAGCAGTTTTTTTTAAATTTTCTGATTAGCTTTTATGATTTTATTATCTATGAGAGTACCTGCAAAAATCATTTGTGTTCAATAAATATTGAACACAAATGTATTTTGTGTATCTTTCATGACTTTTTTTACTCAGTCTATATAGTTTTTGAACAACATCGATGCATGGAGCTTTCAGTCACATAATTTAATTGACTAATCATATTCCAATAAGTGAATAAGCCAAAAATATATTTAGTACTATGTCTGTGGACATTCATATGTTTTTAATTTTTTCATTATTATCAAAATGCTGTAATGGTATGTGTCTTTTTTACAAATCAAAATTAAGTGATTCTCATGACTGAGCCTCATGCCCACAGATTCTGTGTAATCGGAAAGCCATGAGATATTGCTGTGTTTAGAGGTTCACCCACTGCTTTTGATATGGTTCCAGGGTTGGAAATAACTGCTTTACATTCCTAGGAATGGAATTTCTGGTCTGTTGGGTATGTAGATATTTAATCAATTGGATATGGACACTTACCTTTCCAAATTTATTCCACTCCAAATTTATTACAAGCTCATCAGAAGTGTATAAGAATTTATATCACCAATACTTAATAGTTTAAGTTATTTTTAACTTTGTCAAAATAACAGCACCTTAGTGTTTTAACTTAAATTAGCGTGAGTATGATCATATTTGTTAGACAATAGATATGGGGTTTTCCTTTAGATCATTTTTCCTGTTCAAGTTCTTAAATCAAGTTCTTTGGCTAATCTCTTCAAATCTTTTACCCAGTCCCCCTTTGCTCTTCCCTTCTCATAGCTGCCAGTTGGACCACGTATCTGTACCTCTGTTTATATTTAATTTGTCATTTTATTTTGGTCTTTAGATTCCGGATATAAGTGAGATTGTATGGTATTTGTGTTTCACTGAGTGGCTTATTTTACTAAGCATAATATCTTTATCATAACTAGTATAACTTTTAATTTTTAAATGAAATTTTAATAGAATAATCTTAGATTTCCAGAAAAAATGCAGAGCTAGTACAAAGAGATCTGATATACTCCATCCCCAGTTTTCCTTATATAAAATCTAATTAATTTTATTTCAGATTGTTGACTAAATATGTAAGAACTAAGTTGCTTGATCACATGGTAAGATTCTGCTTACCTTTATAAAAACTACTAAACTGTTTTGCAAAGTGACTGAACCATTTTGCATTTCCACCAGCAATTAATATGATTTCCTGTCATTCCACATCTTCTCCAGAACTTGATATTGCCAATTTTTAAAAAACTTTTAACCACACTTAGAAGTTATGAGGTCTGCCCGGAAGAAGTCCAGCCATTGTTAATATAATGAGAATGGTTTGCATGACATTGATGTAACCTGACAGCCAAGAAGAGTGGACTAGAAGGTGCATGTGTGAGCATGACTTCACTGTCCTAGTCAGTGGGGGTGATAGATACCACTGAGTGAGGATATGTACTTTGTGGCCATTGCAGTCACAAGTAGAACAAAAAATCTGCACGAGATTTTGCAATAAGCTTGCACATTCCTCTGGAGAAGTTATTCAGATGATTCAGAAGGCCATAGCTCTAGGCAAATGATGACTGGAAGCTTCATCATGACAATGTGCCTAGTCATACATCACATCTTGTGTAGAGTTTTTTGGTGAAACATCAAATTGCCAAGGGGACTCAGTTCCACTATAGCCCAGATTTGATGCCCTGCGACTTCTGGCTTTTTCCAAAACTAAAATCACCTTTGAAAGGGAAGAGACTTCAGACCATGGATGAGGTTCAGGAAAATATGATGGGGCAGCTGATGGCAATTGGGAGAACTCTGTGAGGTCCCAAGGTGCCTACTTTGAAGAGGACTGAGGAGCCATTGTCCTGTGTACAATGTTTCTTTATCTTCTTCATTGAATGTCTCTATGTTTAATATACCACAGCGGGGTACCTGCTGGACAGACCCTGTATATAGTGATACCTCATTGTTGTTTTAACCTGAGTTTCCTCAGATTCCCAGTCAGGGAACATGCTTGAGTTGGGCACATGAGGGCCAGGTCCCCAGTAGGCGCACACAAAAGCCAACCACACATTGATGTTTCTCTCCCTCTTTTCCTCTCTCCCTTCTTCTTCTCTCTGAAAAAAATTTTAAAAAATTAAAAAAAGAATGATGTTAGCTGCAGGCATTTGTAGATATTCTACATGTCAATGACATTTTTATATCTTCCTTATTGCTGAGAGATTTCATCATGAGTGAGTTTTGTAGCTTGTCAAAAATTTTTTCTCAGTTGATATGAACTTACAGTTTTTCTGCATTATCCTATTATGTTGACTGATTTCAAGTGTCAAACCAAATATGCATACTTAGAATAACTCCCATTTGTGTGTGCTCTATAATTATTTTAATACATTTGTTCAATTTTCTAATGTTTTGCTGATTACTTGTACATCTGTGATCACTAAAGATATTGGTATGTTTCCTTTTTAAGATATTATTTATTTATCTTTAGATAGAGGGTAAGGGGGAGAGAAAGAGAGAGAGAGAAACATCAATGTGTGGTTGCCTCTCGTGCACCCCCTATGGGGAACCTGGCCTGCAACCCAGGCATGTGCCCAAACCAGCGACCCTTTGGTTTGAAGATCAGCACTCAATCTACTGAGCCACACCAGCCAGTGTAGTATGTTTCTTATATATGTTTGCATGGGGTTTTGGTATTACAGTAATGTTGGCCTTACAAAATGAATTAGGGTGTTTTTCTTCTTCTTCTATTTGCTGGAAGAGATTGTTAACAATTGATAATATTTCTCCATTTAATATTTGATAGAAATCAACAGTAAAACTAAGCTTATAATAATTCTTTGTTGGAAGATTATAAATTATTAATTTAGTTTCTACAACAGATATGATCTTATTCAAATTATTTGTTCCTTCTGGAAATTTCTGTTGCTTGTAACTTTTTAAGTGATAAAAGATACAAGCAACCTATGTTATTAAATTTGTGAACACAGTTATTTACAGTATTTCTTTATTATCCTTTTATTGTCAATTGGATCAGTAGTTATGACTCTTTGAACTCTGATATTAGTAATTGTGACTATATGCTTATCATGTTTATTGATTTTATAAAAACGAGCTTTTGATTTCATTAATTTTTCTATTGTTTTCTGACTCAATTTCATTGATTGCTTAATTTTTATTACTTCTTGTTTTACCTTAATTTAATCTTGTTTTCATAAGTTCCTAAGGTGGAAGCTAAGGTTGTTGACTCTAGGTTTTATTTTTTTCTAACATATGCACTTAATGCTATGAATTTCCCCCTAAGCTCTGCCTCTGACACATTTAGTTAAACATATATTTAATTTCTCTTGAGATTTTGTGATCTATGGGATATTTAGAAATGTATTGTTTGGGTATTTTCCAGATATCCTTCTGTTAACTTTTAGTTTAATTCCTTTGTGTTCTGAGAACATGTATTTTGTAAGAGTTCTATTTTTTTAATTTGTCAAGTACATTATATAAGAAATTATGAAATTCACTTGTACAATCTGTTTTCCAAAGACTCAAACCTACAACATTTTTGACCAAAAAAATAATGTACTTTAAAATAGGGTTGCAGAGCTGAAAAGTCACCAGCCACCTAGCAGCAAGAACTATATCACTGTTTGTTGGTGGAGCATCAATAGCCTTTGACATGATGTAGCTGCACAGTTATTAAATCTTTCACTGGCAGTGAATTAGAATGGTATGCTTTTGGAGGGGATGCACTTGAGGGTTCACTATTCAGGCATTTGAGAGATTTGGGGTATGTAGTAATTATAAGAACTATGAAATTAGATGTTCGTTGTTCAGGGCTATTGATGGAGGAGAGAAAAAAAGACAAAGTAATTAATCATTAATTTGAGACAACTAGTGAAAGCCAAAAGGCCTCATTGGAAACATAAAACAAAACTTTTGCTCCTTGCAGCTGGAAGGCAGAAAATAATAAGCCGAAGGTCTGGCACAGAACTTAATCAAAGAGTAGCAGCTCCAGAGAAGATTAAACTCCCAACCGAGACGAGGCTGCTCCACTAAAATCAGAATTGGAAAGAAGCAGGGTGATGACATTTGGAATAGCAACATCTGGATTCATGCACGGGGAATTCCTGAATGATCAGATTTCCCTGAACTTTCTGTGCCTACCTAAATGGTCATTTCTCCCTGGAACACTTTGAAAAACAGGAGTGTCAGACAAACATAAAAAATCCAGCTATAGTTAAAAGAGACTATTCAACAAGAGTATTACAGTAAGGGGAACAGAACTTTTCCATTAGGGAGATAGGAGCTTACAATAGGGAGAGAGCTGCAAACATAAACTCTTACAAGTATTCCAAAGTTCAAGCAGAAAAAAAGTTTCTTTTATAAGAAGGAGTAAACAAGGTTAGAAAAAACTGTTTGCAGCTCTGGCAGGTGTGGCTCAGTGGATTGAGTGCCGACCTGCAAACCAAAGGGTTGCCAGTTTGATTCCCAGTCAGGGAACGTGCCTGGGTTGCAGGCCAGGTCCTCAGTACAGGGCATGCTAGGGGCAACCACACATTGATGTTTCTTTCTCTCCCTCTCTTTTTCCCTCCCATCCTCTCTCTCTCTCAAAACAAATAAATAAAATCTTTAAAGGAAAAAAAGACAAAAGAAAAAAAACTTTGCAGCGGTGTGGGATGAGTGGGGTCCTAGTCAAACAGTTGATGCTTGACCCTGAGATCAGTGCTCAGGGGTGGGTGGGTCCATGTTTTAAGGCACAGTTAGGCTTGGGGGTGAGTGAAAGTTTAGGGCCCTGTGATGAGGACAGAATTTGGTCAACCTAAGCATTTCATTCTGACTGATCAACACAGACAAACAGTGCACCAGTCTTTTATGAGACAAAGAATGGGAATTTGGAGGATCTGTGTCTGACATTATCATATAGAAACATTAGAGTTATCCAGGAGCATTATCTAAGGCATATGGGGAAGTGTGGTTGTTTGAAGTAAACAATTTTCCTAAACATAAGAGTCAGGGTATTTCTTGAACCATCACTGTTTTCCGAGAAAGGCCCTGGTGATACTACAGTAAGTGAATATGGACATGAATCCCTAAAGGGAACGATGACCATTTAGTCAGGTAACTGTATACCTGGGGCGAACGAGGAAACCAAAGTCTGTTTGATGGGGGGTGGGGGGTGGGGGGGTGGGTTCGTATTACTGGTGAGGGAGCCAAAGAAACACCAGGCCTTTGTAAGAGTAGAAGCATGTAAGCCAGTTAATAAATGAAGTCCTGATACGTGTGTAGTTCACAGTGGATTTACTAGGTCTATGAAACCATCCAGTGGTCTTTACCCCAATCCTTAAATTTACAACTGAATTGTGCATACTTTTTGGCAAAACTCCTACATCTATTTTTTTTTTTTTTTTTTTTTTTGCCTTTTGGAGTAAAAGTTATACTTGGTGAAGGCCATGTAGAAGGGAATCATCAACAAAATAAAAAGACAACCCACAGAATGGGGGGACATATTCACTGATACATCTAATAAGGTATTAAGATCCAAAATTTATAAAGTACTTACAAAACTCAATACCAAAAACAAACAAACAATCCAATGAAAAAGGGCAAAGGACCTGAATAGACACTTCTCCAAAGAGGACATACAAATGCCCAATAGACGTAGGAAAATATGCTCAATGTCACTAATTATCAGAGAAATGACCATGAAAACCATAATGAGATACCATCTCACACCTGTCAGATGGCTATTATCAATAAATCAAAAACACCAAGTGCTTGTGAGGACGGGGAGAAAGGGGAACCCTTTTGCGCTATTGGTAGGAATGTAGATTGGTGTAGCCACTGTGGAAAGCAGTATGGAGATACCTTAAAAAATTAAAAATAGATCTGCCTTTTGATCCAGCAATCTCACTTCTGGGAATATATCCAAAGGAACCTAAAACACAAAGCAAAAGAACATAAGCCCCCCTATGTTCACTGCAGAGTTATTTACAATAGCCAAGATGTGGAAGCAGCCCAAGTGTCCATCAGTAGACGAGTGACTGGATAAAACAACTATGGGGTATTTACACAATGGAATTTTATTCAGCCATAAAAAAGAAAAAAAATTTACCCTTTACAACTATGTGGATGGACCTGGAGAACATTATGCTAAGTGAAATAAGCCAGTTAGAGAAAGACAAATACCGTATGATTTCACTCATATGTGGAATCTAATGAACAAACTGAACTAACAAGGAAAACAGAAACAGACTCATAGATGGAGAGCAGATTACAGCTAGTTGGGTCAGGGGAGGTAAGGGGGTGGAGAGACTGAGCAAAAAGGATAAAGGATTCATGGACATGGACAACAGTATGGTGATTGCTAGGGAAGGGACTAAACGGTAATGGAAAAAATAATAAAGATAAAAAAAGAAAATCATGAGAAAGAGAAAAAAAAGAAACTGTCCTCACAGCAAAGCAAGAAATAATTTAAAAGCAATTATTTCATTATGTTGGCAATGGCAGGAATTAGTACCTCTCTCAAATGTCTAGGTATGCCGGGTTGGTGATATTCATCATACCCCTACGTCATTCTCTAGTCTGATCCCAGCAAATACTAAATAGATCCTAGAGAACAGTGCAGACTACTGGTAATACACCAAGTTAGCAGTTTAAATCGTAGCTAGATGTTGTGCCAACTGTGGTGCATTTGCTGGAACAGGTGCCTCACATGCATGATACATGTAACTAATCTTTTTAATTTCTATCCACATCTAGAAGAAGAAATAGAAATTATTCACATTCACTTGGCATGAAAAGCTATATACATTTATGGTTTTGTTTGTGGGCTGTGTTAACATTTTCACTCACTATTATAATATAATTCATAGGAACACAGACATAGCCAATCTGGACATTCTGTAGAACATCACATTGGTTTTCTACTTTGATGATATTACATGAATCAGATCATATAAGCAAGAAATGGCAAGTACTTAGGAAACTTTGATGAGACAAGTGAATTCCAAAAGGTAGGAAATAAATTCCGTAAACATTCAAGGACCTACCACATAAATGAAGTTCCCAAGGATCTAGCATCATGGGAGAGCATTCCCTCTGAAATAAAGAACACATTGCTGAAATGTATACTGTGCTTGGAAACAAAAAAAAAACAAAAAAAAACAAAGCACAAATTAGAATAATTCTCTTGATTCCATGCTTGTGATTATTTCTCTAAGTGGTATGCAAATTTGCCAGTCTTGAGTGGTATCCATTGAATCCAGTCTGTGATACAGACAACTCTGCTACTTTGGCCATACAACCTGGTAGGACCTATAGTATTACAGATATCTATTGTAGAAAAAGTACTACATGGAATGACATGAAGTGACAATATGCTAAGAACCTACCTAGTCATAAGTTCAGGTGGATTTAGGAGGAATCCACTCTACCAGATGTTATACTCATAATTGGGCATGATCAGGGCCAAGGGACACAATTACACATCAAGAGCAGCTGGTCCAGACTCCCATTATATCCACCATATTTGCACTAATGCCTCTTCCCAAAGTCATATGGCCATATAATGAGACAATTTCCAGCCAGCTATTAAAGGTAAAAATGTGAAGCTTCAATCATGGATAATTTGGCACAGTATGTGAGTGTAAGGCAGAAGTAGATTATGGTTGTAATACCTTCAAGGGTGATCTCAAAAGACAGAAGGAAGGAGTCTCCCCACTGAGTCATCTGCCTTGTTTGGAAAGAGAAGCAGGTATACAGTTTATGGGCAAGGGCAAGTGGCCTGTTTAGTCTTATATCTGTAAAGGGTAAAAGTTGTAAGATTAATGGCAGGGAGATTTGAGGAAGTATATGGATAGACTGGTGGGAAAGGCAATGAAATATCAAGATTTTTGTGTGACATATCAATGGCAACCAGAATAGTCACAAAATGACTCTTCCAGCTGACATCAGCTGGGCTCTATTGTTGCTGTCATTTCCCACTCTTCCCTCACCAATGCTAGCACAGTGGGAACGTGAATGGAACGATCATGTGAGAAGGATCGATGTTGTAGATGAATTTACACTGCTGCTTTCAAATGCCAAAATTGCTAGTAGTAGAGACAATTGCTCAGCCCTATAAATGGAACAGTCTCTAAGGAGACCCAATAACCACAGACTGGTAATTCAATTACTTTCTCCTTGTAAGAGGCAGCAGTTTATCTTAACTAGAATATATAATATTATGCATGTGGTTT
This sequence comes from Glossophaga mutica, assembly GCA_039655065.1. Taxonomy (NCBI): domain Eukaryota; kingdom Metazoa; phylum Chordata; class Mammalia; order Chiroptera; family Phyllostomidae; genus Glossophaga; species Glossophaga mutica. The sequence goes on from CM077312.1 coordinate 33,167,108, forward strand.
TCTTTTCCTATTCAAAGTCCTACAAAGTGTTTAACCCACTGACATAGGATGCCACACAACATTGCATTGCAGCAAGAAACTCATATTATAACCAAAGAGGAGTATTTAACTGTGAGATTCAGTAGTCCAGTTACATTCTATCTTGACAGAGCATTAGCACAGCACTTTAAAAACACAGTCTGTTTACAGTAGATGCCTACAAGAATGGGGAGTAACTATACTTACCATTACACACTCTAAGTCAATGATTCTTATGTGGCATCGAGTCTGCAATGGTAGGAAACAATGGGGGTTCTGAAATCTTGGTTCCCAAGAGGGCATGTCACAAATACCATCTGGTCACTTCAAATTTCTTATGCATTGAAGTAAAAAAAAAAAAGAGTTCAACATCTACAACATTCTGTTTCTTGAAGGTAGGGTGTGATTACATAATGGGAGTCAGGGAAGAATACAACTGTTAGGTCATTTACTGAGCATCTGTGGGTAAATCTTTACATAGTCTTCGTAGTAAATGGACAAGTGAAGTGACCATGACATGAGGAAGCACAAGGACAAAATCATTACAGGTGAGGAAGTTAAGGAACTGGGAGTAAAGATGCTAGAAAAATATCATCACAACTGTTTAAATCACAGTGAAAGAAGTAATGCCATTGAGAGAAATGCCAACATCTTCAAAACTAGTGAGAGAGTGACTTGGATATTGGTATAGGACCAAAACAAGGAGAGATGTTGGTGGTAAAGCTGAATGTCTTAAGTTTTCAGAGAACTAGAGTGAAGATTTGGAGAATGGGTAAGAAACAATACACTACAAGCAGCAAAGGGAAGTAAAAAGGATACTACATCAACCTCCAAGATCAGTGACAGGGAGAAAGCCATGCCAAGAGATTTGCAAGGGGGACAAGTGTCATAAGAGAACCAAAGAAAGGAGAAACACTCCTTTTGGGGAAAAAAAGACTATCATAAGAAATTTTGATGATGATAGATACTGAGTTTCAGAGTGGAGATGTTTAAGGCTGCAAAAGTGTTGGGAAAAGTACATCCGATGAAGGGATGTACAGAACTGTTTACATAAGAATTCAAGAGATGTGTGATGGCCTTGAAATCTTGGGCTTGGTGGTGACTCAGATGGACAGGAACATAAGACATCTATGGATTCACGTTGGTGATCACTTCCTGGAGAGGACGTGGATAATTAGTTTAATTATAGCTTCTCTTTGAGATCTGGACTCTGGTGGATTTTGGTCACAAGAAAAGGAGCATGTAAGTGGCAGGGACTTTCCAGGAGAAGCTGAAGTTTTCATGGCATCCTCTTTATTTCACCACTGAGGGGAAAGGAGGGGCAGATTGCCAGGATCACGCAGTGCTCTGTGCTCCCCCTGTACCTCCCTGCTGATAAGTACCGTGATTATCATCATCTTGGTAGCAAGAAGCCACAGCAGGGAGGATGGCATCAACACATTAATAGATTAAAGGAGAAAAGCCATGTGCGCATCTCACAGAGAGAGAAAAATAATTCATGTAGTTGAGAAAAATATGCTCAACACACTAGAAGTAGGAAGAAATTTTTATTAACCTCGTATAGAATCAAAACCTTGTAGTTAATAAGACTCTTCATGTTGGTACCTTAGAAGCATTTTATTAAGACTCAGGACAGTTGCACAAATGAATGTTACTATCCCTACTACTTACTGCAACAATGAGGATTCTAGCTGGGGGAGTGTGAAAAGAGAAACAAATAAAAGGCATGTGGACTACAGAAGAAACATAAATATTATTAATGCTTTACATACTTTGCAAGATGGTATGTTTTTGAGATTATATTTGTTGTAAATGTGTAAGTATAATATGCATGGGAATTTTAAAAATCCATCCATTAAGTTAAGGATTATGAGTGACCACAAGGGAGAGAAGTTAATGAGACTGCAGATGGTAACACAGGCAATTTCAAAAATATGTACACTATTTTATGACTAAACTTAGAAAGAAATCCATAGCAAATGCCATAAAAACTTATAATTTGAGAAAACTAGGCTGCAAATATGGGTATAGATGTTACTGTATCATTTATTATAATGTCACTTTGAAGTAGTTCTATTTTAAAAATCTATATCTATCGTATATCTTCTCACCTTTTCATTGTACTTTAAAAATCACTCCCAAATAAGATGTCATTTAACCCCTTGTAAAGTATCATCCATAATCAGTCCCAGTGATACTTAGATTTGGTAAATGTACTTTAAGATCCAGAGTAAATATTGTTTCTTTAAACTCTACCCTGTCCCAGCATTCTGGATGGGGTTGTCCTACCTTGTATTGTGTTACCACCCAGAGCTCCTATCCTTGCATGCATCATGGTGGATTGCAATTGTTACTTACATGTATCTCACCAAGTACATTGTAAATTCCTTGATGAAGGAGCTGTACCCTTTATCTTTGTATATCCAACTTCTGGGTATACAGCAGCATATATTAGGGAATGAATGGCTTTTAAATAAGTAAAGATCTACTTAAAGTTAAGAAAGACATGATTCACTGGAAGCCAAAATTGAGCAATGATGATGATATTACTAAGAAAGAAAAAAGAATTCTAATTTTCTCTCTTATATTCTGAACATAGAATTTTGTTGTATCCAAAAGGAAGATCAACTCTCATTAAAAAAAGCTAACCACTATAAAAGGTTGGTTTTCCTGCTTAGAAATTTATGACTCATAGAGTACCTAAGAAAGGGTCTTTGGCATCATCACTAAAATTTCTGAGGTCAAATAACCTGGATTCAGGGTTCAACTGCGAGTGACTAACCCTCTGTGTGGCCTTTGGTGGGCCAGTTATTGTAGCTCATCAATTTCCTTCTCGCCATTCGGATAATATCGCATTTTTGCATGGTTTTCTGGCGCAAACTTGTGGTGTTATTATTGCTTCGTGAAGCTTAAAAAGTATATTGAAATGCATTGTACCTATACAGATCTGATCATTATTCCATACTGTACAAAGATTAACCTGTAAATATGTATGAGATTATTATTATCTCAGGCCGGTGGCCTAGGGGCCAGCACATACAGTGGGCACTGATCCTGTTTGTGCTATCAGTGCTGCTGATGTAAACATGAAGAAGAACCCTGGAGAACTGTAACAGAAATACCTGTGATGATATATTAGAAATGAATAACAATACTAATATAAAAGCAAAAAAATTATTTTAATTATTTTTGAAGCTAAACAATGAACTAGTGATTTAATTCAATATTTAATTAGTACTCATGTAAATAAAGCATCAATTCCATCTGTTGATCTATTTACAGTACATAAAATGGGTTATTCGTGAATGACTAGAGGTCAAATAATTCCTTTGAGAGAGTTAGCTGGCATAAAAAAAAATGACCTATTATTAAAACATTATCATTTCTATACAGACCTCTTGGCTCCACTATGCATTATGTTTTATAATAATGACAGCATGTTCAATAGATCATTCATCTGGCACAATCCTTTTTAACTAAAATCATATAGTTGCAAACAAATTGGCTGAGGTTAAATGAAAACCTTAATTAAAACCAACAAAATCAAAGGGATCCATAGTGGGACAAAACTGATTGTGGCTCATTAGTACTGAAGCCTAATCAAATGAATTGACTGGCTTTGGGTCACCACCAGGCAAATTATGCGTTTTGAAATAGTTATTTCTTACCGTGGATGTTGCTTTTAAATGATGCCTACGTGAAACCAAATGTTGGCTTTCAGGAGGCTTTTTTATATGATTACAAACATCTGGGTAATTCAAATGACAAGAATTTTCAATTGAAATATTGATTTTTTTTGTAATTGTATCTAAAATAAAAGGTAGTTTGATGTTTCTACTAGGTGAGTAAGTGTTGGTTTCAATGTATTGATTTATAATTTTTTTAAATTTATTATTTATTTATCTTTTAGAGGGGAAGGGTAGGAGAGAAGGAGAGGGAGAGAAACATCAATGTACGGTTGCCTCTCGTGTGTTCCCTGCCGGGAACCGGCCCGCAACCCAGGCATGTGCCCTGACTGGGAATCGAACCGCGATCCTCTGGTTCGCAGGCCCGCACTCAATCCACTGAGCTACACCAGCCAGGTGATTTATAATTTTTAATATCTGTTATTTTTAATATCTGGCAGCCATTTACTAGCAAAATTTCTAATTGGTTATTCAAATAAAGTGGATTATTTTGTTATCTTCAAATCGGTTAGCATGTTTGTACACAGTATGCCATATAATATCAAGAGTGTATTTTTATATAACTGAATAAGACAGAACTTATTCCAGTTTCTGTGAAATCCTTAATTAAATAAGAAGAATTTTTCAAAAATAGAAAATGAAGCAGGAAGTAGAAAACATCTAAGTAATAATAAAGAGGCCCTCTCATAAAAATTTGCTTTCAGAGAAAATTTCTGGTAACACTGGTAACAATGAAAATGAATGGAAGGAAGGAGAAAGAAAAATTTGTCTCCTGCCCAGGAGAAAGGGAAGTCGGAGGGCAGAAAGTGGTGATAGGAGTGAGGTAACACAGTCCAGGGGGCAAGGATACAAAAGCCAGAAAGAAAAGTTGGAGTAAATAAAAAGTGAAAAGAAATTTAAAGGATCTCAAAGCCAGTGAATGAGACAATAGAAGGGCAAGCTTATATTCTAATAAAAATGAGACCACAAAAGCAAGCCAACAAATAATTAAAGAGGTTCTTCAATTTTATAAGGATAGCTCTTTAAGGGGATAAAATAAAATTTAAAATAGGGAAACTTTAAAGAGAGTAATACTGAAATTTATTTATTTGTCTATAAATTTCACATGCCAACTTTGTTCAAGCATTATGGAAGACTTTGGATGCAAAAATAAAAAGATATTTGCTTAAGGAACAATTATAATAGCATGGTTTCTTCATGAAAGAATGTACAATGTCCTGTGTGAGTAAAGGGTAGAAAGATGGTTTAGTTTGCTGAGGAGAAAACGGATAATTTATTCCGGGACTGGGAAGTTAAACAAGCGTTTATAACATAGGATGCCATTAATCTGATAGGTGGGGACAGACTTAGTAGTGCAGAAACACCATGTGCATAATGATGTTAGTAAATAGAAACACAGGCAAGCCCCAGATCAGTAACAGTCGTATGTGCCTATGAAGGAGTTCTAGATTTTAGGCTGCAGCTGAAGGGAAGCAGCTGGGTAATTCTGAGTTGGAGTGACTTAATCAAATTTGCTATAAAAAGATGACTTGATGAAAGTACAAAGGAAGAATGAGATATGGAAATATTAAATGCAGGGACATTATTAAAAAGATAATTGAAACTTTACAGGTGAGAAATTATAAAAGCCTTAACTGGGGCAATGGTAATGGACTCAGAAAAGAGGAGATAAATATTTAAGGCACAGAGTTAAAAGGACTTACTGACTCTGATTGCTCTATATTTGTGGGTTCCAGGTATATCCAAGATCCCTTCATCCCCAATACATCCAAACGGCGTTGCTTATTTACTCTGGTCTCCCGGATAACTATTATCTCCTATGTGACTTATAATGTGAAAAAAGTTGGAAATTGCCAATCAGTTTTATTAATGCTTTTTAAAGATTTCCAGTAACAAAAAAATGTTGCAGTTCCTAAAAGTTTTATTTTCTGTTAAAAGGAATATCCATTACTTTTAATTAAAACCAAGACAGCATTACTTCACTGCTATGTATTTCTGTTCTCTCTGTTCAAGGGAGAGGAAAGAGATACCAATCTGCTATCTAGCCCCTCCCCAACTTAGGAAATTGGTTTGAATTCATTATGCCCTACAGTATCATGGACATCTAACTATGCATCAAGCACTGATTTTAGACACCAGGATGACAAATGTAGTAAGAAGAAAGGGGTCACTGCCTTTCTACAACTCAGAGATGGAGAGAGAAATATGATATGAATATTAAGAGGAATAAGTACATGGTTATCAATCACCTGGTGCTATGAAAAAATGCAGGGGATCATAAGGCATGTTAATGGAATAATTTTAGTTTAGCATATGAACGGGAAGGAGCTGAAAGGGTCTGGTCAGAAATAGAGTGAAGTGAAAGCTTACTCTACCAGAAGAAGTATGTATCTCATACAAAATCTTTCAGGTCCTTTAGATACTGATTGAAGGCTGATGTGGTGGGGGACAAAGCAGAATGGGATAGACCCATATCGTAGTGACAGGGGCAGTAGAGGATGCAGAGGAAAGACAAGGCAAGATATTTCTAATCTAAGGGCTTCTGAGTTCATACTTAGACCATGGAAGCACCTTTAAAAATGTTGAACAGAGAAGTGATATGGTCCAGTTCATATTTTAATATCTGAAAGACACTTAGTCACTGATATAAGATGAAAGAGAGTGGAAGTGGGAAGATCACTGAAGAAACTCTTATTTTATTATATTTTATTTTTTAAAAGTATATAATAGTACATTTAATTTTTGTTTTGGTGTACACTGTTAGGATACTCTGTTCGGTATTTCTTTTTTTCCTAATCAATTTCATTTATTTATTTTTATTTTTTTTTAGTTCAATTATTTATTTATTTATTTTTAGAAACAAAAACCATTATCAAATTCCAAGGTATTATTTCGCATATGGATATCATTATTTCTTTTTTTTTTAATTTTTATTTTCATTGTTGATCTTGTACAGTTTTCTGTCTTTTATTCTCACCCGAACCCACCACCCCAGCCCTCCCCACCTCCCTCCCATTTCCACCCCCCACCATAGTTTTTGTCCATGTGTCCTTTATACTTGTTCCTGTAAATCCTTCCCCTTTTCCCCTGAAATTCCCTCCTCTCTCCCCTCTGGTGACTTTCAGCATGTTCCCAATTTCCATGTCTTTGGTTATATTATGCTTGTTTGTTTGTTTTGTTGATTAGGTTCCTGTTAAAGGTGAGATCATATGGTATTTATCTTTCACTGCCTGGCTTACTTCGCTTAGCATGATGCTCTCAAGTTCCATCCATGCTGTTGCATAGGGTATGAGCTCCTTCTTTCTTTCTGCTGCATAGAATTCCATTGTATAAATGTACCACAGTTTTTTGATCCATTCATTTACTGATGGGCATCTAGGTTGCTTCCAACACTTGGCTATTGTAAATTGTGCTGCTATAAACATAGGGATGCATAGTTTCTTTTGGATTGGTGTTTCAGGGTTCTTAGGATATAGTCCTAGCAATGGAATTGCTGGGTCAAAAGGTATACCCATTTTTAGTTTTTTTAGAAAATTCCATACTGTTTTCCATAGTGGTTGTACCAGTCTGCACTCCCACCAGCAGTGCACTAGGGTCCCCTTTTCTCCACAACCTCTCCAACACTTGCTGTTTGTTGCTTTATTTATGAGGGCCATTCTGACTGGTGTCAAGTGGTATCTCATTGTGGTTTTAATTTGCATCTCTCTGATAGCTAGCGATATCGAGCATCTTTTCATGTGTCTCTGGATCCTCTGTATGTCCTCCTTGGAGAGGTGTCTGCCCAAGTCCTTTGCCCATTTTTTAATTGGGTTGCTTGTCTTCTTAGAGTGGAGTCGTGTAAGTTCTTTGTATATTTTGGAGATTAAACCCTTATCTGAGATATCATTGGCAAATATGTTTTCCCACACAGTCGGTTCTCTTTTTATTTTAATACTGTTTTCCTTGGCCATGCAGAAGCTTTTTATTTTGATGAGATCCCATTTGTTTATTCTTTCCTTTATGTCCCTTGCTTTAGGAGACATATCAGTAAAAATGTTGCTGCGTGTAATATCTGAGATTTTCCTGCCTATGTTCTCTTCTAGGACTTTAATGGTGTTACGGCTTATGTTTAAGTCTTTTATCCACCTTGAATTTATTTTTGTGTATGGTGTAAGTTGGTGCTTGAGTTTCATTTTCTTGCACGAAGCTGTCCAGTTCTCCCAACACCACTTGTTGAAGAGGCTGTTTTTACTCCATTTTATGTTGCTGCCCCCTTTGTCGAATATTAATTGACTATAGAGACTAGGTTTTATTTCTGGGCTCTCTATTCTATTCCACTGGTCCACGTGCCTGTTTTTATGCCAGTACCAGGCTGTTTTGATTACAGTGGCCTTGTACATTTTGGTATCAGGTATTGTGATCCCTCCTGCTTTGCTCTTCTTTCTCAAGATTGCTGCCGCTATTCTGGGTCGTTTATGGTTCCATATAAATTTTTGAAGAGTTTGTTCTATATCTGTGAAATATGCCATTGGTACTTTAATAGGTATTGCATTGAATCTGTAGATTGCTTTGGGAAGTATGGACATTTTGATGATGTTAATTCTTCCGATCCATGAACACGGTATGTGTTTCCATTTATTTGTGTCTTCCTTGATTTCCTTCTTCAGTGTTGTGTAGTTTTCTGCATACAGGTCTTTTACCTCCTTGGTTAGGTTAATTCCTAGGTACTTTATTTTTCTTTTTGCTATATCAAATGGTATTTTTTTCTTGATTTCTGCTTCTGTTGTTTCATTGTTGGTATACAAAAATGCCTTTGATTTCTGGATATTGACTTTGTATCTGGCTGTTTGGCTAAATTCATTTATTAGGTTGAGCAGTTTTTTGGCCGAGACTATAGGATTTTCTATGTATACTAACATGTCATCTGCAAACAATGATAGTTTTGTTTCCTCCTTTCCAAGTTGGATGCCTTTTATTTCCTTTTCTTGTCTAATCGCTGTGGCTAATACTTCCAATACTATGTTGAATGGCAGTGGAGAGAGTGGACAGCCTTGTCTTGTTCCTGATTTTAGTGGAAAAGAATTTAGTCTTTGCCCGTTGAGTATGATGCTGGCTGTAGGTTTCTCATATATAGCCTTTATTATGTTGAGGAATGCTCCCTCTATTCCCACTTTGCTGAGTGTTTTTATCATAAATGGGTGCTGTACCTTATCAAATGCTTTTTCCGCATCTATTGATATGATCATGTGATTTTTGTCTTTGCTTTTGTTTATGTGATGAATTACATTTACTGATTTGCAAATGTTGAACCATCCTTGCATCCCTGGGATGAATCCCACTTGGTCGTGGTGTATGATCTTTTTAATGTGTTGTTGGATGCGGTTTGCCAATATTTTGTTGAGGATTTTAGCATCTATGTTCATCAGCGATATTGGCCTGAAGTTCTCCTTCTTTGTTGTGTCTTTATCTGGTTTTGGGATTAGGATGATGCTGGCTTCATAAAAAGAGTTTGGGAGTCTTCCATCTTTTTGGATTTTTTGGAATAGTCTGTGGAGAATAGGGGTTAGCTCTTCCTTAAATGTTTTGTAGAATTCTCCTGTGAAGCCATCTGGTCCAGGGCTTTTGTGCATCAGGAGTGTTTTGATTACTGATTCAATTTCACCAGCTGTTATTGGTCTGTTCAGGCTTTCTGTTTCTTTTTCATTGAGTTTTGGAAGGTTATATTTTTCTAGAAACCTGTCCATTTCACCTAGGTTTTCAAATTTCTTGGCATACAGTTCTTCATAGTAATTTCTTACAATCCTTTGTATTTCTGCGGTGTCGGTTGTAATATCTCCTCTTTCATTTCTGATTGTGTTTATTTGAGTCCTCTCTCTTTTTTTCTTGATGAGCCTGCTTAAAGGCTTGTCGATTTTGTTGATCTTTTCAAAGAACCAACTCCTGGATTCATTGATCTTTAGGATTGTGCTTTTAGTCTCTATGTCATTTAATTCTGCTCTGATCTTGGTTATTTCTTTCCTTCTACTTGCTCTGGGCTGTCTTTGTTGTTGTTCCTCGAATTCTTGTAGGCGAAGGGTTAGGTTGTTTGTTTGAGATGTTTCTGTCTTTTTTAGATAGGCCTGTATTGCTATAAGCTTCCCTCTGAGGACTGCCTTTGCTGTGTCCCATAAGTTTTGGGTCGATGTGAGTTCATTATCGTTTGTTTCCAGAAACTTTTTGATTTCCTCCCTAATTTCATTCTTGACCCATTCATTGTTTAATAGCATGCTATTCAATCTCCATGATTTTGAGGGTTTTGGGTTTTTCTCCTTGGGGTTGGTTTCTAGATTCAGTCCCTTGTGGTCAGAGAAAATGCTTGGTATGATTTCAATTTTCTTGAATTTGTTGAGGCTTGATTTGTGTCCTATCATGTGGTCTATCTTTGAAAATGTTCCATGTGCATTTGAAAAGAAAGTGCATTTAGCTTCTTTGGGATGAAGGGCTCTATATATATCAGTTAAGTCCATTTCTTCTAGAGTGTTGTTCAATACCACAATATCTTTGTTGATATTTGGTTTGGAAGATCTGTCCATTTTTGACAGTGGGGTGTTAAAATCACCTACTATAATTGTGTTGCTGTCTATATCTTTCTTGAAGTCCTCTAAAATTTTCTTGATGTATTTAGGTGCTCCTCCGTTGGGTGCATATATATTTACAATATTTATGTCTTCTTGGTGGATTCTTCCCTTGAGTATTATGAAGTGACCTTCTGGGTCTCTCTTTATGGCCCTTCTTTTGAAGTCTATTTTGTCTGATATGAGTATTGCTACCCCAGCTTTTTTTTCCTGACCATTTGCTTGGAAAATTTGTTTCCAGCCCTTCACTTTGAGCCTGTGTATGTCTTTTGTCCTGAGGTGGGTTTCTTGTAGGCAGCATATGTGTGGGTCATGCTTTCTTATCCATTCAGCTATTCTATGTCTTTTGATTGGAGCATTTAATCCATTTACATTTAAGGTTATTATTGATAGGTATTTATTCATTGCCATTTTCGTACCTGTGTTCCTCTCTCTCTTTCTCTCTCTGTCTTTTCCTTTCTTCCCTTAAAGCAGTCCCTTTAGTATCTCTTGCAGCATTGGTTTGGTAGAGGTGTATTCTTTTAGACTTCTTTTGTTTGGGAAGCTCCTTATTTGTCCTTCTATCTTGATTGAAATCCTTGCTGGGTAAAGTAGTCTGGGTTGCAGGCCTTTGGTTCTCATTGCTTGGAATATTTCTTGCCATTCTCTTCTGGCTTGGAGCGTTTCTATTGAGAAGTCAGATGCTAACCTAATTGGGGCCCCCTTGTATGTTACTTCCTTTTTCTCCCTTGCTGCTTTTAAGATTCTCTCTTTGTCTTGGAATTTTGCCATTTTAATTATGATGTGTCTTGAAGTGGGCCTGTTTGGGTTCCTTTTGATTGGGACTCTCTGTGTTTCCTGGATTTGTGTGGCTTTTTCTCTCACCAAATGAGGGAAGTTTTCCATCATTACTTTTTCAAACAGGTTTTCTATCCCTTGTTCTTGTTCTTCTCCTTCTGGTATCCCTATTATACGAATATTATTCCGTTTCATGTTGTCTTGCATTTCTCTTAAACCCTCTTCATTCTTTCTAAGCCTCTTTTCCTTATCTTGCTCATTCTGAGTGTTTTTTTCTATCTTGTCCTCCAACTCGCTGATCCGATCTTCTGCTTCATCGATTCTGCTTTTCATTCCTTCTACTGTGTTCTTCAGTTCAGAGATTGTGTTCTTCATTTCCTCTTGGCCCTTGTTGATAGTTTCTATTTCCTTTTTTATGTTGATATAGTTTGCCGTGAGTTCATCATAACTTCCCTGTAGTTTATGGTAGCTCACTGAGAGCTCATTGAGCTTCCTGACAACCATTGCTTTGAACTCGATATCTGATAGTTGAGTTGCCTCTGTTTCATTTAGCATTCTTTCTTGAGCTTCCTTCTTTCCTTTCGTTTGGGGATTGTTCTTTTGTCTTCCCATTGTTTGTAAGACTCTTGTTGTTAGCCTCAGCTTCTTAAATTGATCTGTTCTGGCTCCCTGGGTTTGTGGTATGACCTTCTGTGGTAGAATATCTGTGAGATTCAGTGGTGGATTCTCCTTCGGATATCCTGTTGTTCACCGCTTTCACTGTCTCATCAGCTGGTATACCCTCTTTTGGGGACCAACTCTGGTTTTTGTTTTTGTTTTTGTCTTTCCCCACAGTTTCAGGCTTGCTTGTTTGTTTGTTTTGTCTCACTCGTGGGTATTTACAAAAAGAAGATGGGGGGAAATGAAAAAAAGAAGAAAGAGGAAACAAGAGGAAGGTAGAAGAGATAAAATTGAAAAGAAAGGAAGAGGGGATAAGAGAAGAAGGAATTCAAGGGAGGCAAAAGGAGTTGGGGAGTAAAGAAGAAGATATAAACAATGAAGAAGGAGTAGTTAAAAACTCATACAGATAGACAGGCTTACAAACAAAAAGACACTAACAAACTGGCAAAACAAAAAAGAGACACACACACAGACACCCCCACACAAATATAAGCAGCTGGGGGGGGGGGAGGAACAAGCAAAGCACAACAAAATATTAAAAAAAAAATAAAAATATATTAAAAAATAAAATTAAAAAAATGAAAAAACCAAAACAAAACAAAACAACAACAACAACAACAAAAAAAAACACCCTCTTGTTGTTTTCAAACTTGCCAGCCGGTTTTTCAGGTCTTGCTGGCTGCAATGGCCGAGGGGTGATCTTATTGCTTTTCTCTGTGTTCAGAACTCAGTCCTCATTGTGCTATGTATCCCAGCGTTAGTGGGCGCCTCTCCCCACAAGGTTTTCAGCGTGGGATCTGAGCCTCCTGGTGTGTGCGCACTTCGAGTTTATGGGTGTGTGCTAGGTTCTCCAGACGTGCAGAGCCGCCTGCCTTTGTCCCTGGGAGGCTTTCAGTGTTCGGGCACAGCTGCCTGCATTTGCTTCTGAGAGGGGCCTGCGTTCCAGCTGCTATCCGGCGCCTGCACCTTGGGCCTGAGCTGTCCGTGTTTGAGCACCCGCCCGTGAACTGGCCCCTCTGGCTCCACAGCTATCTCCAGCGGCCTGCGCCTATGTTTTCATGAGTGTCCACTAGCCCGAGACCGTGTGCAGTCCCCTGAGGGTGTCTATTTTCATGCAGTTGTCTCACTTCGCCCACGCCTCTGTCTCTGTTGGGGGGCCTGTGCTTTCGTAGTCACCCGGCGACCACGAAAACTCGGTTCAAAGTCTCAAAGTCGCGCAGTAACCTGGTGCGGGGCACCCACTTTCGCTCCCTCAAGGGGCACCCACTTTTGCTCGGGCGCGGTCGCGCGGTGGCCCCTGAGATCTCCCAGCCGGTTTAGCGGCTGACCCAGCTCCCTCCCCAGGGCCCTGGGGCAGGCTTGGCGGAGCGCCAGGCAGGGGCCTCAGCGGCCCCGCTCTCTACGCGCTGGAACCCTGGGCTCTTATTGTTCCGCAGAGCTCTCCTTACCGCTTGTTTTTCAGTGTCCGCTACAATTTCCGACCTCTTATTCTCCAATATGCTGCGTTACTATTCCTTGTCTGTTCTGGTCTTTCATAGATTGGTCTGGTTTTTCTCCCGTGTGTAGAGGGGGAATAGGGTCTGCTCCCTCCTACCACGCCACCATCTCCCCCCCCCCCATTTATTTATTTTTAATATTCATTATTTTTATTGTTGTTCAACTACAGTTGTCTTCATTTTCCGCACCCCAGCCATCCCCACTTCCCACCCTCAACCCTACCCCACTTTGGCTTTGTCCACGTGTCCTTTATAGATACTTTCACAGTGGAGAAATGTGAATGGATCCAAGACACATGATATAAATTAAATGGATAAGATTGGGACAATGTAATGACCCCACTCTAATTTTAACCACCTGGCAAATCCTATCCCATTACATGTACTAAATTTATTATCAGGAGAGGTTGACTAAGCTAGTTTGTCCATACTTCCCAGGTCCTCAGTTTGGAACTGTTTGTATTAAAGGGTTTTATACAGTTATCCTTTTTCTTTGCTTTGCTTTTCCTTTCATTTTTTTTCTTTTGAGACTCCATTGACATCTCACAATTTGTAAAAACTGAAAAGCGCATTTCTAAATCTTTGCCTTCAGAGACTTGATTTCACAAGTGTGACTTACATTGTCCCACATAGGTAGAAGTAAGGTCCCTTTTATATCGAAAAGTTTGTTGATCTTGTATATCCACGAGAAAAAAAAATGGGGAAGGCAATACATTCCAAGACCTAAATGAACAAGAGTTAAATAAAACCAGCTGGCCCTAAATAATGAAATGTCAGAATGGGAGAAATCTGTAATTGAGTATAATTCTAGAGAAAAAGGGGGAAAGAATATGCCTCTAAGACCTTCCTCCACAATCTTGCTGCTTAATTGGAAAATTCAGTACAGCTTCCCCAGTTCTGAATGAATATTCCATTTGATTCCCTCTCAGCATGACTACTACTTCATTTATGAAAAGAGGGATATATATATAGATTATATAGATATACATATACATATCTAGAGCTATCTATATATCTAGAGCTATCTATATATCTATAGAATAACGCTGAGTTATTAGTGTTTATTAGTTATTAGGGTTATCTATATATCTACAGGTAGCTCTCTCTACATAGATACAAATGTAGAGCACAGGTGGCGAACACTAGGCCCACGGGCTGAATCTGGCCCTCCACCTTTTTTCATCTTGCTCAGGACCTTGTTTCTACCCTGCAGCAGCACCAAGCTCCTTGCTCCTAGTTGAGGAGTAGTTACATTTATGCTGGCCTAAAATTATATTTGGCCCTTTGAAGGCAAACATAAGGCTGATGTGGCCCCTGGTGAAAATGAGTTTGACACCCCTGATGCTGATATAGACATAGATGTAGATACAGATGTAGACATAGACGTAGGTGTAGACATAGATACAGATAGATATAGATGATATAGATATAGATAGATGTAGTTGATATAGATATAAAGAAAAAGGGGAAGGGGAAGGAAGGGAAGAGAAGGGATCACCAAAAGAATCATAAATATTCAAATATTCACTGGCTAGGAAACAGTAAATAAGATTTAAGGTGAGAGAGGGTCTAATGTTTTAAGTACTTTGTCTGTTAATGGATTGATTGGTTGACAGTGTGTGTATATGAATACAACTACAAGAGAACACATGAGTAATGAGTAGCTGTATTTTAGGTTCAGCCCTGTCTTCCAAACTAAGGAATAAGTCACGCTCCTTTTTCTTTTCTTTTAACTTTTATTGTGAGATATGCTAAATGACTTGTTAACACTTAAGGATATAGTTTATCCTGTGTCTTTGTTTGTACTCTATTTCTTTGTTGATGTATTTTTTTGTACTAGGGAGAAAAAATTGGATGTCATAATTATGGATTGACTCTGGGTTTTCAAAGAGTATGAAGATGAAGTAAACTTTAACTGGAGAATAATTTGAATGACTCGTATGAGATCCTGATTTTTCTAACTTCACTATTTTATCCACTCCAAATGGCTTTTCTCTAATTCTTAAAATCTCAGTATTAAGAGTGGTAATGTACATTCATATTTTTTGCATTGTGCAAAGAGGTGAGAAGCAAGAAGAAATTGTCAGTACAAGAATTACGTGAGTCCTTCTGAATTTTATAAGAGTAACGGACACATTCTAATCAGGGTCTGTAATAATTTCATTTCAAAATTACAGATTGGCATATAAAAAGCTAGTAAAAATATCCAAACTGAAATATAGATCACAGAAATCAATGACAGAGAGGTGGAAATTGCCACTTAAACTGGTTATTAAACTACAGAAATTATCATCTCCTAATGATAATATTTCAAACATCACAGTCAAATAGGTTCTCTTTATAAAATATTTTTTAACACTTTTTAAAAATAGTTTTAGGATGAGCATCTCTTTCTTGCTTTGGATTGCCTTTGTCTTTCTCGCTTTTCTAAACTTAAACGTTACCACACTTTCTAGGCCATTCTTCAGTTCCTGCTTCTGACAGCACCAAAACTCTTTTATAAAATGACTGTATTTCTCCATGTTGGTGATATTTCTGCATTATTATAAGAGTTTGATTAAATAGCTGGACCATGTTTATAAAATACAATTATTTTGCAAGGAAATTTCACTTATGATGTTTACTACAAATTGGTACCGATTTTGTTTCTACTTCTATCTACTCTAAGTTTCTTATTTTTTAGGCCCATACAATGTTTATTTATTTTTTAAATATATTTTATTGATTATGCTTTTACAGTTGTCCCATTTTTTCTCCCTTTTATTCCCCTCCACTCCACACCCTCCCTCCACTGGCATGCAGAAAATATTTCCCTGCTATCAGAAATCAGTATTTGGTCCTAGCCAGTGTGGATTAATTGGTTGGAGTGTCATCCCATAACTGAAGGGTCACAGGTTCAATTCCCAGTGAGGGCACATGCCTGGGTTCTGGATGTGGTTCGGTCCCAGTCAAGGCACTTTCAAGAGGCAACCAATTGATGGATGTTTCTCTGTCACATGCATGTTTCCCTCCCTCCTTCACTCCTTTTCTTCTCTTTCTAATGCCAATAAGCATGTCTTTGGCTGAGGATTACAAATAAATTAATTAATATTTAAAAGCGAGTGTTTGTCTTTCGATATACAGGGTGGGCAACTGTAGTTTGGTAGTCGTTTGGGTGGAAAATAATACAATAATAAATAATAATATAAGAATAAACTATGTTTTCTATACTCACATATGTAAATGTTCATTTGCCCCACACTATATATACAAAATGTCACTAAGAAGTATAAGCAATATTGGTTATTTCATTCTGGATCTCTTTTTATTACCTGTTTGTGTTCACTGGTGTTCGTATCATCACCTAATTTACTCTCGTTTGTGATTTGAATTAATGTGCTGTGTACTTCCATGTCTAGACCAAAAATAAAATGTTAACATTCTTCTAAGATACTGAAACTGAATGCAATTTAATACCAATAAAGTGGTGCCATTATGTTTCTCAGAAATGGATTGACAGAATATTTCTACCTAAGGGAACTGCAGCAGCATATTGATCATGGAAAGAGATTTGGAACTTCCTTAAAAAGAATCCCTTAAAGCCTTAACTTAATCTATTGTATAGCTGCTCTAAAGAAAGATAACAGTATGGTTGGTGAAAATGTTATTATTTTTACCTCACCTGAGGATATTTTCTCATTGCTTTTAGAAAGAAAAGAAGGGAGAGAGAGAAATATTCATGTGAGAGATAAATATCAGTTGGCTGTCTCCTGTACAAGCTCAGGCCAGGGATCACACTCACAACCTAGGTATGTGCCCTGTCTGGGAATCGAATCCACAACCCCTCAGTTGTGGGACAACACTCCAACCAACTGAGCCACACATACCAGGGTGGGTGAAATTTTGTTTTTTTAAAGCACTTAAGTTGAAAAAAATTGACTACAGGAGATAATCCCCCATGTTATCACCATGGAACTTTAGAGAACAGTGATGAGCATAATGAGTATGAGTATCCTTAACATATTAACATGAGAAATACAGAATGGAAATTCTCATTCAGATTTCCACAGCTTCAAAGTATATTCCCACTATAGCTGTATTCCTTAGAATGCCTGATTTTATTGCTCTACACAGGTAGACAGACTTCAGTTTTCTATGAGAATGCCCTATATGAATTTCCTCATTCCAAGTTTCTAATACCTCAGAAATACCCCTAAAAGGTATAAGATAAAACTCCAGAAGCAACAACACCCATCCATATGGCTGGAAATCCCGTGCCTGGCAATGCTGCTTGCAATTGTGACATACTTTATATTCTTCCAGCAAAATCTCATTGCGTTCACAGTTTTATAGGCATTGTGGTAATATAATTTTTCACTATTTCATTCTTACTGTGGAGGCAAAGAAAGAGGAGGAAGGTTGAACTCTATGGAACTAAAGAAGCATGACCTTGATTCACAGCCCTACTGAAACACATTTATCAGCTTTATATGGTCAACCATAGCACACTGTGCTTTAAACACTGAAGCAAACCAAAGACACTGGTGTATTACATGGGAGGACCTTTGCAATACAAAAATGTTTACTTTTTTCATGATATATGAATATATATACTTCGATATATGAATGAATTCAATGTCCCTTAGATGTCTATAGGGTTTTTTCTTCCAGTTTTGTTCCTCTTTATTTCTAAGTTACATTTTTACCACCAAAAATGGGAGGAGAGTTATATGGGTCAGTGATATTGATAATTATTGTTAGAGAAACTCTTTGAACTGTTGATGTAAAAATAATTCTTTAAGCTCACTTTCTAAAATTAATTTTATTAATTATGCTATTACAATTGTCCCAGTTTTTCCCCTTTTACCCCCCTCCACTCCACCAGGCAATCCCCACACCATTGCTCATGACTGTGGGTCATGTGTACTGGTTCTTTGGCTACTCCATGTCCTATACTGTACTTCACATTCCTGTGGCTATTCTGTAACTATCTATTTGTACTTTTTTTTTTAATATATTTTATTGATTATGCGATTACAGTTGTTCCATTTCTCCTCCATCATTCCCCTCCACCCTACACACTCTCTCCCACCCACATTCCCCCCTTTAGTTCATGTCCATGTGTCATAAGTTCTTTAGCTTCTACATTTCCCATACTATTCTTGCCCTCCCCTGTCTATTTTCTACCCACTATCTATGCTACTCATTCTCTGTACCTTTTCCCCCCTCTCCTCCTCCCACGCCCCTGTTGCTAACCCTCCATATGATCTCCATTTCTGTGGTTCTGTTCCTGTTCTAGCTGTTTGCTTAGTTTGCTTTTGTTTTAGGTGTGGTTCTTAATAGCTGTGAGTTTGCTGTCTTTTCACTGTCATATTTTTGATCTTCTTTTTCTTAGATAAGTCCCTTTAACATTTCATATAATAAGGGCTTGGTGACGATGAACTCCTTCAACTTGACCTGATCTGAGAAGCACTTTATCTGTTCATCCATTCTAAATGACAGCTTTGCTAGATAGAGCAATTTTGGATGTAGGTCCCTGCTTTTCAAGATTTCAAATATTTCTTTCCAGCCCCTTCTTGCCTGGAAGGTCTCTTTTGAGAAATCAGCTGACAGTCTGATGGGAACTCCCTTGTAGGTGACTGTCCCCTTATTCCCTTGCTGCTTCTAGAATTCTCTCCTTCATTTTAATCTTGGCTAATGTAATTACGATGTGCCTTGGTGTGTTCCTCCTTGGGTCCAACTTCTTTGGGACTCTCTGAGCTTCCTGGACATCCTGGTAGTCTATTTCCTTTGCCAGATTGGGGAAGTTCTCCTTTATTATTTGTTCAAATAAGTTTTCCACGTGTTGGTCTTCTTCTTCCCCTTCTGGGACCCCTATAATTCAGATGTTGGGACGTTTAAAGATGTCCGGAGGTTCCTAAGCCTCTCCTCATTTTTTTGAATTCTTGTTTCTTCCTCGTCTTCTGTTTGGTTGTTAGTTTCTTCCTTCTGGTCCACTCCATTGATTTGAGTCCCAGTTTTCCTTCCATCTCTATCAGTTCCCCATGCATCTTCCTTCATTTCACGTATTGTAGTCTGCATTTTTTCATCTAGTTTGTGAGCAAAATCAACCAATTCTGTGAGCATTTTGATGACCAGTGCTTTGAACTGTGCATCTGATAGGTTGGCTATCTCTTCACTGCTTAAAGGAATTGGCTCTGGGGCTTTGATTTGTTTTTCAGTTTGAGCCATTTTCGGTGGGTTTTTTTGTTTTGTTTTATTTTGGTTTTAGTCTGGTCGCGGCTATTACGTAGTGAGGGGTGGAGCCTTAGGTGTTCCTCAGGGCGGGGCAGCCCAGGCGCTGGGTTGTGATGCTGTATGTGGGGGCGGGGTCTGAGAGGGAAGAATGGCACCTGTTCTGCTCTCTCCTGGATTCAGTCCCTTCCGCCACTTCCCCTCTGCCTGGACCGTCTGAGCGCACGAATGTGGGACCACCTGGTCAGCCAGCGCCTTGTGTGGCCTCACTGGTTCTGCACAGTTGCCTTCCTGTGCCCAGGGGTCCGCCAGCCGCCACCTGTGCACCTGGGAACTGCAAGCCGCTGCTGCTTGCGTTCCTGGGTCCGCACCTCCACTTTCTCCTGCCTGGACTCCACCCCCTTACTGGTCTGGACAAATGGTTGTTGGACTTCTGTACAGTTCAATTTTCTATTAGTTCTGGTTGTTTTCTTGTTTCTAAATATTTGTCATCCTTAATTTTGGTTGTTAGAGGAGGCACAGTGTGTCCGCCTACGCCTCCATCTTGGCCGGAAGTCCTATTTGTACTTCTTAATCCCCTTACCTCTTCACCCATTCCGCCACACATCCTTCCCATCTGGCAACCATCAAAACACTTTCCATATCCATGATTCTGTCTCTGTTCTTGTTTGTTTTATTTGTTTGTTTGATTGTTTTAGATTCAATTATTGATAGATATATATATTTATTGCTATTTTATTGTTCATAGTTTTGATCATCTTTTTCTTAAATAAGTCCCTTTAACATTTCATATAATAATGGTCTAGTGATGTAGAAATCCTTTAGTTTTCTTCTGTCCAGAAAGCTCTTTATCTGTCCTTCAATTCTAAATGATAGCTTTGCCAAGTAGAGCAATCTTGGCTGTAGGTCCCTGCTTTTCATGACTGTGAATATTTCTCACCAATCCCTTCTATCCTGCACAGTTTCTTTTGAGAAATTAACTGATAGTCCCCTGTAGGTAAGTAAGTGCTTTTCTCTTGCAGCTATTAAGATTCTCTCTTTATCTTTAAACTTTGACGTTTTAATTATGATATGCCTTGGAGTAAACTTCTTTGCATTCATCTTGTTTGGGACTCTCTGTGCTTTCTGGACTTTATGTTTATTTCCTTTGCCACATTATGGAAGTTTTCTTTCACTATTTTTTCAAATAGATTCCCAATTTGTTGCTCTTTCTTTCCTCCTTCTGGCATGCTAATGATGCCGATGGTGAACCTCTTGAAGTTGTCCCAGAGGCTCCTTATACTATCCTCATTTTTTAAAATTCTTTTTTCTTCTTGTTATTCTGATTGCTTGTTTTCCCTTCCTTATGTTCCAAATTACTGATGTGATTCCCAGTTTCATCCACTGTACTGTTGTTTCCCTATAGGTTGTTCTTTCTTCTAACTAGTGTGTCCTACCTTTCTGACTGGATCTTTTTTATGTTGTTGAGGTCCTCACTAAGTTCCTTGAGCATCCTTATAACTAGTGTTTAGAATTCTGCATTTCATGGCTTGCTTATGTTCATTTTGTTTAGTTATTTTTCTGGAGTTTTGACCTGTTCTTTCATTTGGGCCATGTTTCTTGGTCTCCTCATTTTGGCAGCCTCACTGTATTTGTGTTGGTGTATTAGATAAAGCTGCTATGACTCCCTGTCTTGGTAGTATGAGCTAATATAGTAGGTATCCTGTAGGGTGCAGTGGCACAGCCTCTGCTATCACCTACTTGGGTACTAAGGTGGGCTGAGTACATCCTCCTCTTGTGGTCAAACCTTGATTGCCATTGAGGTCGATGGGAGAGATTTAGCCAGGCCAGTTAGCTACAAGGACTTGCTCTGTCCACTGATCACCTACCTCCACCCACTGTAGAAATTCAGCTGTGCAAGGGCAGGATGGTGGTGCTCCAACATAGTTTGTAGCTATCCATTGGGTGTACAGGTTCTGTGATTTCCCAGGTGGTCAGCCTCTACTTGTGTTCTGCCCAGTCACACTCTGCATGAACTATAAAGTAATCCGAGATAGCCACAATTTGTGCTAGGCTTGTAAGGTTCCCAGGAAAAGCCATGCTGTGAATCTAGGCTGCCTGCTGCTAATGCCAGGCCTAGGACAACTTAGCAAGGGTTGTGAGGGCTGGGGACTCACTAACACCAATTATTGCTTGTTTGAGAGGATTTAGGAAGTTGAGAAGCTTGAGCCAAGAGTAGCCATTCATATGGAAAGGTCACTGTTAACAGCTTGGGTGGGCTCATAAATTGGGGGTGGGGACAGAACCTCAGGTGATATCCAGGGCAGGGCAAACAGTGTTAGCCAGGTTGATGGAGTCTCATATATACCACCCACGTACTGGTTCTGTGACTCTTTGGCAGAAAGGTTCAGAAAAGGTATGATGTCCTCTGCTCACCTTTGTTTTTGGGAGAAAGCTCTCCCCCAGCTCTTGCCTTGATGCCAGACACTTCAGTTCCTCCTTGTACTCCACTGGTGCCTTTCAAGTCACTACCCCAGTGCTGGAGCTCAGAAGGAGTGAGTCTGAGTAAGTCTGTGTGTGGGTTCTTTAAGAGGAACTGCTTGGAACTCCAGAAGTTTCTTTCACGGACTAGGTCCCTGCTGGCTTTTGCAGCCAGAAATTATGGGGACTTCTCTTCCTGGCATTGAACCCTGGGCTGGGGGACCTGGTGGGACTCCTTGTTCCTGAGATATCACTCCCCAGTTTTTATCTACCAGACATGGATGTGGGACCAGCCTGTTCTGCATTTCTGCCCCTCCTCCCAGTCTGGATGGATATTTTGTGTGTTTTTTTTTTAATTTATACTAGTCAGAATTCCATTCAACTCAATTTCTGATTATTCTGAGTGATGGCTGTTCTATAGTTTAGTTGTAGTTTTGATGTGGTGTGCAAAGAGGTGAGCCGTGTTCACCTATGCCGCAATCTTGACTGGAAGTCTTTTCTATTTGTTTATATGCTAGGCCTTTCCCATGCTGGAATTTTAAAATCCTTGTCTACTATGTATCTCTGCCTATTGCACTATTCATTCCTTATTTCACTAGTTCAATCTTTGATACAAATGGTAGACTGGACTGATATGTGTATATGTGTGTACTTGATTTTGAATATAGAAAGTTTTAGGTAAAATATATTTCTAAAAAAGTTTTTCTCCCTTACTATTTTATAACAAATAACCAACTATAAAAGTCACTGTGTAGCCAGCCAAGGGTGGAAGACAACTAAATTGTTTCTAAGTTCTGAGATGCTCTGTCATATTATAACATGCAACATGTGGAATCTGTCAAACCAGTAACTAGAGCATCCAAGAGTTGAAGGCCTTCTGAAGGGCAATCAACATAATTTGGGATCTGCTCATTGTAATTACCAAGGCTTAAAGCATTACATAGTGCACTGTCCTTAAATTAAAAATACTGAATAAATAAGAATAATTTTAGGCCTAATTTAACTTCCCTTCTTGAATTATCTGTCTTTATCTGAAGAGATTAATTGTGAGAAGAATCTGCAAGTCCCAGTACTTCTAGAAAATACCTCATGAAATAAGATTTATTGAATGAAAACACTATCAGAATAATGATATTTTCAACTATTAAGAAATACATTGCTTGCTAAAAGTAACTAAAGTAATTTCAAGACTCCAAAAATATGACATTGAATTATGAATGGTGAAATGTATTGATCTGGGAGACATTCCCTCATCATACATATTACTTAAATTTGAAAATAAAGCAGAATGTGTGCAAGAAAGAATAGGACAAGAAACTCATGTCTTATCTATACTGAATAGTGATGTTCCATTTTATATGGGCTTGAACGGAATAGTCAACTTGTAGTAGATTTATTAAAGTTACAAAAAACATTTCTTCATTTTGAAATACTAAAATTATTTTGAATGCTGCTTATGGAAATTTGTTGATCGTAATTTTATGAAGCTCATATATACTCCATAATCTCTGCACTGAATGCCCTATAGTCATTCTCATGTGTCTTCATACAGACATATGCACATCAAATACAGAGAAAAATACAAAGACATGTATTCAAAAGCTTACCTATGCATTTTTAATCACTTCTAGCATCCAATATACATAGATATCCCACATTTCTTTGAACCTACTCATTTAACCATTGCGAGCAAAATACAGATTTTAAAGTGTGAAGTTGTTTTATAATTTCTCACATTAATAATTTTCTTGAACTTATGCAATTGTCATTATTTGATATAACAAAAACCTGTTTGTCCTCAGGCCAATTTGAAAACATTGTTATATGGCTAATGTATAGGGATCATCTTTAAAATATTTCTTTACCATTGCGATGACACAAATAAAAGTTTTGCCCTTAAATGTAAATGTATTTCTTACTTGAGACCTGGCATCTCATCATTTAGATAAACAGATGGAATATTTGTGGGTCAAATAGGTTAGGAGAAAAATTTTAGAAATTCTTTCTAAAGTCCATGAAAGAATATAAATTTAAAATATTATAAAAAACACAAATTGAGATGCAATGAAATTAGTATTTCAAATGATTTCAAAATGACTTAACAAGTATATTCTCAAGTTGTAAACATTTCTTCGCTGTTGGCAATGGCTATCTTGGGAGCTTCAGGTAATTACTAATTTTTCCAATGGGGAAGTTGAGTCTGTGCAATCACCATGGGGCAAGCTGGGTATATAACAACAGATCTGTGAAAGAAAACCTACTTTCAGAAATCAGAGAGAAAAATCCTTTGTTTTTCTCTTCAGAAATAAGATCCCTAAATCTCCTATAAATTTGATTTATAACAGAAAATTCTCCTATAAATTTGATTTATAACAGAAAAATAATTTTGCAATGAATATCAATATGTCAAGTATATGTATTTCCAAGTGAATTACAGGATATGCTCTTTATATGGCAAGGAAAATAAAAAAGTTCTACCTAAATCTATGGTCCTATGGTTGTGAGTTCAGGGAACTGGTCCCAGAAGCAATCCTGGTGATCGTTGCTTCCTTTAGATTGGATATCAAAGAAGAATAGCCTGGTTTAGGAGATTGTATAACATGGGAGGAAGTCAAAGAATTTTTATTTAATTGACATTTGTATCCTAGGTTCATTACAGGGATACACACACACGCAATAAATATATGTAACATAAAATTTACCATCTAAACTGCCATCGCATGCACAGTTCAGTAGTGTTAAGTATATTCATATTGTTATGCAGCCAATCTCCAGAACTTTTTCATCTTGCAAAACTGAAGCTCTATATACTCCTTAAACAAAACCTGCCCATTCCGCTCTTTCCTCAGCCCCTGGTGACCACGATTTTACTTTTTGTTTCTACGAATTTGACTACTTCAGGAACTTTATGTAAGTGGAATCATACAGTATTTGTCTTTTGGAACAAGCTTATTTCACTTAGCATAATATCTTCAAGTTTCGTTCATATCGTAGCTTGTATCAGAATTTCCTTTCTTTTTAAGGTTTAGTAATATTTCATTGTATGAACATACCACATTTTTATTTATTCATTCATCTGTCCAGAGACATTTGGGTTGTTTCCTCTGTTAGGTTGTTGTGAATAATGCTGATATGGAAATGGATCTACAGGTATCTCTTTGAGACCTTGCTTCCAATTATTTTGGGTATATGCCCAAGAGTTCATCATATATGAAAATTCTAATATTTTGAGGATATTGGACTGGAACAATTCTGAGGTTGAGTGGATTCTTTGCTTTGTGATACATTTGTTTGCTATTTCTCTACCTTGATTTATCATCTTTACCATATCCAATAGTTGAACTAAGCAGAGAAGGGGGAAATTCAGAAGACAAATCAAATGTCAGCTGAATTCATGTCCATAACTGACTTTTCCTGTACTATGAAATTTGGCGTAATTCCTAATATATAAAAATGATGCTGATAACTCCTCATCATTAAGGCAGGAAATCAGGGTTCTATAAAAGTCTGTGGATTTCTGTATATTTGTGTATACTCTATCCCCAAACTTTCTTGTGATAGTGGAATGAATTAGAAACCTGTGCTATCTACAGAATCATAAATGTCACAATAAAGCTGGACTTTCTGCAAAATAAATGGCTATGAAATAAAGATGACATGATACAGAGAACTCTGATGTTTTTAAACCTTCACATTTAGCCAATATCATGGAAATTTGTTGTTTTTTAACCATAGAGAATCCATAAACTTTTTTTTTAACATTTCAGTTTCCTTTAGGAAAATTATCCATTTGCCATTGGAAGTAGTCTGATGGGATTAACTATGTTCCCTGCCTCATGCTCATCTAAAGGAAAGTAAGAGACCTAAGTTAGACCAATCAGTTCAGTCTCCCAAACTGAGAAGAAATGGACAATTGTTGGAATTTATTAATCACATCAATAGTCTGCAAACAAAAATACTAATAATATGAGGAGTTTTCCTACGTTCAGGAAGACCAATTCCCCAAACTTCTTTTCAGTTGAAAAGGGGGAAATGACTCTTTATATCTTTCCTCCAACATGTATATTGCAAGAATATGATTGTGTAAGCACTTCTATTGCAGATGCCACTGCAATTACATAGAGATTACAGGGACCCAGTTCTGTTCTGTTTAACTCAAAGTACACTGTAATATTTATATCACAATGATCATGGAATCTTCTTAATAATTAGTTTTAATGTATTGATTTGGTTTGTTGATTTTCATATTATATTCACCATTACAAAATATTTGTGGCTTACTATGGGTTTTCATGAGGAACACATATCTATAATATTCACAGTGGGGAAATTATTTTTTAAATTTTGACTACATAGGTTTTATTAGGCTATATATCATACATATATATATATATCATATAGATTATTTTATTATTTTGTTATGTATAATATATAATAATATAACTATATATGTATATACATATACATAATACAGAAGTATTATATATGATAGTTTCCTTCTTTATTCACTCTTCATAGAATGGTATAGCTCATATTCTTCAAATATACAGGACTCTATATAAGTGACTATATAAGGTAAAATAATTCTGGTTTATTTAGCCAATAGATTCATATATTGATCCGTCCATTTACTCATTAAGCCAACAATTATTGAGTACCCACCATGTTCCAGCATAATGTTATTTACTAGGGGTAACAAAATAAGTAAGAAATTGCCCTGACCTGACTCAATCATGCACATGCTCTTTAATTAAAATTCTTGAACTTTTGTGCTATTTATGGACAAACCCAGGATGATTTAATTTGAGGGTGCACAATATTTTAGATGTTTATGTGAATATCTGAAATAATTCCAGGGACAAATATGGTATATCTGAGCACGATGACTACTTGCTTCTTTTTACATTACAATGGACTGATAAATAGGGCTGAAATGGAAAGAAAGTGTGCTTTTTTGCAAATTTTACAGAAGAAACCAGACAGACAATCCAGAAGGAGTATTGATAAGGTTTCTAAATATGCAAGAAATAATGAATTTTTAAAACTGATTCATAATGATAATCAACATTTTAATTAGGTATATTGTTAATAAAATATATTAAACACAATAAATGAGTATTAAATAATGAATGGTTAGATAAATGTAAAGAGAGATTATTGTTTTTTGAATAGCGATGGATACATAAATAAGTAACTGATTGCTTGATGTATGCAATGAGAGTGTAAAGTATAACCTCACCCTATTGACATGTCATCACTAGGTATCATATAAGAAAAAAAGTACTAGGATTGTTGATTGGGGAGAAGATAAAGTGGTTAAGACCTAGACCCAGAGAATAGAAACATGTAAAGATTTTAATTTAAGTGAAGGAACTGTCATGAGTCAATAAATCAATATGAGCAATAACTTGTTAAAGAATTATGGAACACCTACAGGGTTGAGGATTGAGATAGGGTATAAAATATACGGTTTTTATTCATTT
The DNA here is from genome assembly GCA_039655065.1 of Glossophaga mutica. NCBI lineage: Eukaryota > Metazoa > Chordata > Mammalia > Chiroptera > Phyllostomidae > Glossophaga > Glossophaga mutica. The sequence goes on from CM077312.1 coordinate 33,194,494, forward strand.
GTGTATTATTCAATAACATGTGTATTATTCAATAAGCACATTACCAGTAACTGTTACATGCCTGAAACTGTGTGTATGAGGGCAATGGGGGGAATAAAAAGTTAAAAGAGAGTTTCTTCCATTGACATGTGTTCTACAAATATTTATTGCATTCTACACATATTTATTGTGCACTTACTACTAGGTGACAGGCAGTCACAAGGAATACAAAAATGAGAATAATAGACAAAATGCCCTGCCTTATAGGTTCCACATTCTGATGGTGTTGGATTGGAGGGAGATTGTCTTTCAGAATAAAAGATTGGGACAAAGACAAAAACAAAAAGAACAGAATGGGGAGAAGAAACAGAAGTAACAGTATAATTGAATTATTATAAATGACAGTTTGAGTTCCATTAAGCTTTTATTAGGAATCATTAAATAGTATTGAGGACTGCTTAAGTACTAATTTAATTTTCCAGAGGTTATACAGAGACATGAAAAATCTAAAACCCATCCTGGAAATGCGGTTGAACTAGACATTCATAAAGCAAGAGATTATTATGAGTTGAGTAACACCTAAAACATTGCTTACATTCTATACACCTAATATGAAGTCAATAACTAGTTTAATGACTGATGTCTGTAAAAAATGTCCAGCTTCTCTCAGCCGATCATCAACCAAAAGAAACAGGACCAGCAGATTTAGGAGCCCAGCCCCTCATTATGCATCCTTAATCCCAGCTGATATCTGTTTATAATCTTGACCTTTCCCTGTACTAGGAAAGAAAAAAAAAGAGGAAAAATATTAACTGATAAATTTCCCAACAAATTCCAGATGAGTTTAGTATGGATATAAACCTATTTTTACTTTACTGAGTTACTTTTAATTGAACTCAAGTATAGTTTTCTGTTATGTATTCACCTCACCTACCCACACTGATTCTGTGGAAACAAAAAGCTTTCTCTCTTCTAGAAAAAGTCAGTTTCTGATTTTCGCTAATGTGTGTTTTTTTCTTAGTTAATCTGTTTTTAAAGTTTGATCCCATTGATCTTCAGAAGTGAGATTTATTAAAAACCATAAAGGCAGATCATGTAGAAAGTTCCAACATTTAAATCTCTAGACACCTACATGTTACTTTATATATTTTACATTAACTATAGTGTTTCTGAATTATTGCTGTAATATTTCAGTAATGGGATCGAAGCTTTCAAGGTCAGAACAGCCACATAAGGGAGATGTGCAAAGAGAAAGTGTGAGATCTGAAGAGTGCAATTATAGCTGTTCTAAGGGATTTTTTTTATTGAAGAAATGGACCAAATGATATCATACAGAACTTGAGATCCCAGAAAACACTATGTGGCAACCACACTCAGAGATGAAAAGTAGTTTTCTGTTTCTGTTTCTTTATATTTTAGCACATAAAACAACTTGGCACCTTTCATTCCAAGAAAAGCTTATATTTCATATCCATAAAGCTTAATGAAAGTGTTTTTTCTACAGAAAGATTGATTTAAATGACTTTAATTTGGATTTTAATCCACATATCACAGCGATATTATTTGTAATATGCCCAGCAGTCTGCAGGAGGAGCACTGGGCTATGTAAATGTTGCGTTTAGCACTCTCCACTCTGGGCCTCAAACCTTTCCCATCTTGCTCCAGAAGATCATGGTGAGTGACTGGGTACAACCAACAGGAGCAGTACTTGGTGCTTATGCTTTCCATATCCAACAGGAAACAGAATGTTTTGTCTATAAGTAGTCCTTTTCCATTTTCGGTCGTTCAATCAGTGGCTAAATTTCAGGTCATGGGATAAATCTGTCTTTCTCATCCCAGCACTCTGTTATAACAGGAATAAACACAAACAAAAAAGCGACACTCTTAGCAATAGATACCCAGTTGTAACCCCACAAATCATCCATGTTGTATGACATTCACAGCTTATTAGAAGTGTTTGTTATCTAAATTCCCTTTTGCTCCTCCCACTACTCTGGTGAAGTAATTTTACTATTACCCTTATTTTGCACCTGAAAACTCAGAAGTGCAAAAATATATATCACATAGCTCATTATTACTGAGTCAATGGGTGTTAGATCTAGGACCCAAATCAAGATACCCTCATATTAGACTTTGTAATCTTTTACCTGCACCGAGACCTCTTGAAAAAGTCTTTTCCACCCCTATACAGTACTAGGATCCCCCCAAACCATAGTGAGCTGGAGCCTGCTAGATTTATATAGTCCTAGAAAAGACTGAAACATTCACCATATATTTTTTCTTTTCCAAAGTCACTTGAATATAAGTTTAAATATTAATTTTTTCATTAAACTTTAACTATCTTTTCTTGCACAGTATTCTACATAGATATTTATATTTTATTTCTGTGTAAGTAGTAGTTAATAAAGCCAAAGGAAAGAATTTTTAAGTCATATTGCTTTTTTTTCTTTTTCACACTAAACATGAAATAAAGCCTTTGGAACTTTTTCATTAAGTCCTTTCATGGAATTATTTTGAAAGGCAAAAATAAGGTTACATTGATATTGTTTAATTGTTGATGTAATTTATTAAGTTAACCCGTATACCTTAATCTATCAAAATGCTGTTTCAATGAAATCATTGGACCACAAAATGATTGTTCAGTTTTTTTTCATCATTTAACCAACGATGATTTTTACAATGTTTAACATGCAATTAAATATGTCTGTGAGTCATTTATGTCATCTAAAAATAAAATATCCATAACACTTTTTATTTGGCAGTAATAGAAACATGAAACATGAATGTTCTCAGGTTTTCTGCGAGGCAGAGCTTTTCCTGGGAAGCGATATTTTGCCACTATAGGGTATTTAATTCTTAACCAAACACAAAGCTAATTACTGTGTTTAAATAGTATTTAGAGACTTCATTTTGGCATGGTGTTTTCAAAATTCTTGACTGCAAGATTATTCTAGATGATCAACAGTTTCTACAAATAAACCCATCTTCAATTTAGAATAATTGCTAACTTATTCCAAGAAGAATTTCAAATAATAGCCATTATTAATTTAAACAATAATTAAATATCTTAAGTAAGATTAGCACAAGGCCAAACAGAAACCTAGGATTAGCACAGGAACCAAAATCAGTCAAGTTAGCCAAACTCTCAAAATTGTGGGTTTTTAAAAATGTCTTTGTTTTTTGTTTCTGGGTTTCTTTTTTCCTTTTTCCTTTTTTTTTTTTTTTTTTGGTTGTTGTTGTTTTTTCAGGGTTGGGAGAGAGTTGAAAACCAAGATACTCCCTACAGTAGAATGGCCAGAGACACCAATATTCTTCACATAAATTTATCTGTATAATCACTGCCTATTAGGTCAATTATATTCCCCCTTATTAAAAAACTTGGTAATTATTGAGCAGAACATCTAAAACATTTAAGTAGTTTTTATTTACATAGTACACAAGGAGAGGTATGTTTTCACCATGTTGACTTGACTTCAGATAGCAGTTCTTCCACACTTAGCTGTTAGTTTCCAAGCAAACCATTTAAACTCTCTTAAGCTATATTTATTCTTCCTTAAGATAAAGAATATAGAAAAATGATAAACAGCATGATTACTACATCCCTTTAATAAGTTCTTTTATTTTTAAATCATTCAATCATTTGTTAAACATGTATTGAATACATTATGTGCTAACAGCAGGATACAGAAATTACTACTTCTGTAATAGTAAATAGAGAACAAGAAATATTTCTGTAAATAGAAATTAGACACACCCTTTGCCTTGAGAAATTCACAGTATTATTAGAAGAACCATAATATCCCCATTGGTTGAAAGCATAATATGAAAAGAATTTCATTAAACACTTTTAAGACATTATATTAATGAAAATTGTTCTCAAAGTTAAGATTTTAACCGCTATTATAATCTGACCTTTAAGTCCAAATTCCCAATTGATATGCAGCATTCTACTATGGAAGAAAAAGAAAGCACATTTTAATATAGTAAGATAAAGAGCAATAATTGATTTCCTTACTTGAAGAAATGCACTTTTTGCCATTTATTTTTCAACTGCATATTGATTTTAGGAGAGGAGAGAAACTGGGTTTTATTTCTTTCTTTATTTTTTCTTTAAACAATGGACATTCTCTCACAGTTCTCAATGCGGAAGTCTGAAAGCAAGGTGTGTGCAGGGGTGTGCGCCCTCTAAAGGCTCTACCGGGGAATGTCCACTTGCTCCTTCCAGCTCTGTTGGCGTTCAGTGTTTCTTGGTCTGTGGTACATTAACTTCAGCCCACCTCTGTCCTCCCACAGTTGTCTTCCACAACTCTGTGACCTCTCTCCTTCTCATAAGGTAAGTAGGTGTTAGATTTATAGCCTACTCTCAATTCAGTATATCATCTCATGGTCTTTACTAGTACATCTGTAAAGACTTTATTTTCAGATAAATTCACAATCTGCGGGTCTAGGTAAATGTGAATTTGGGGGAGGCACTATTCTATCCACAAAATTTGTACTCTGTAATTTATTGGTAGTAACAGAAACTATTTAAAATGCAGCAGTATGCATTCATTTATTAAGTTGACATAATTTATTAAATTCTGGGGCATACATAATACAGAATTAGTCTTTAAATAAAAGATGCCTTGATGTTTGTTCTGCATATCTATTAACATAGTGATAGATTTGGACCTTTACCCACACCTGTCACTGATGTTCATGGGTATGGGTGGAGTCCCAAATTCATGAATTACCTTACAGTCTTACAATCTACTAAATAATCCAAGCATGCAACAACTAATTAAAAAACTATCGAGTTATATGTGTGGTATGGGGAACAAGGCAGAATAACAAATGCCATGAACAAGTATATCAGGTTCAATTTATCAGATGGACCAGACCCAATTTGGGGAATTGGACTTCTTGAGGAATATCTAAACTGAGATTAAAAATCGACCATGGATTAATTAATTAAAGAGCATTTGTCTATGGTTCTACCATATTTTATGAACAAATTCTAGTTTAAAATCCAGCAATTCCAATTTTCTAAGAATCATGTTAATTATACTTCTTTCATGTATTCACCTATATAGTATAACCTAATATCCCAAAAAGAGAAACATATTTATTGCTCTGTGATTAGACAATGTAACCTCGATTTTGCATTAACTTTTGGCATTCAGATGCAGCTGGAAAGAAAAAGTAGAATAACTTTAAAGATACAAGTAGCACTAATTTAACCTATTAATTCTGGATGTCTAAACTCTTCTGAAAAATATCCTGTTTTATAATAACATAATTAAGGTTAAAACTCATCCAATGTAATACTAAACCATTGCCCCTGACAGGTATCAGAGAACTCCCACTTGTAAGGAAAAGCTTATAAATACTGGGTTTATACTAACATAATTGTTTTTTCACTATTCTGAATAAATGAATCTGCTGCTGAATATATTAGCAGAGGGCCCATAAAACAGAACTTATTTATTTAAAAATTATCTATTTATTCTTACATGTTTGAACTTTAGTCACTTTCAAAGTACTCTACATTTGATGCAATACACCTATTGAGATGTTTCCTACTGCTCAAAATAGCTTTTGAACTCAAATTTTGATGTTTTAGTGCTTCTGCCATTTTTTTTTTTGTTTCACCTCTTCCACATCAGCTAAACATTTCCTTTTAAGGATTTTTTTCCATTTGGGAAAACAAACCAAAAAAAAAGTCACTTGGGGTGAGATTGGGAGAATAGAGAGGGTGGGGAATGGGGGTCATGCCATTTTTGGTCAAAAACTGCTGAACACTCAGTGCAGTGTGGGCAGGTGCACTGATAAGTCACCCATCATGAAATGGGCAAATGCATTGAGTCTTCAAAAAAAATTCACTGAAGCCAAATGCAGCCTCTCACAACAGCACCAGCTGGTACACTGATATAGATAGGTTCCTAGAACACTCACCTGGCTGGGGCAGCCTGTATTATAAGGGACCCAACCTCCAGAAGACAATCTGTTTTTAGGGGGTCTCCCAAATATATATATATAGGTGGCTTCTACCACCTATAATGCATAGTAGGACTCCTAAAAAAATCACTGCTTTTGCATGTTCTTCTATTCCTTGAACACCTATGATAATTCTGAGAAAAAGAGGATATTTTAGAAGAAAAGAATCCCTACCTGCTCATTTCCTAAAACAAAAAGTATTGAACCAAAAATCTCCTTGATTGAAACATTCAGGTTTTATTAACTATATTAAAAGTAGTCAAAATACCTGAGTTAAATTATCCCATATTGAAACATTTTCTGATAATATGGTTGATTTCTTTCTATAAATGTCTTTCTCATAACATCCTTGGAACCTAGAGAAGACCAACAGAATTGAATAAATAAGCCTCTATCATAAACAAGCAAGTCCTTATGAAACAAATAAATTAAAAAGAAGAAGGTGACAATTCAATTTAATTTAGTTTCATCAAACCAAATCATATTCATATCTCTATTGTACCAATTCAGAAATTCCATTAGCTAGAGATTGTTTGAACCTTCTTGGCCTCATCAATTACAAAGTCAATTGAAACCTTGTTTCCAGAATGATTCAATCATAACAATTTAAAAGACTCCAGAAACACTACTTTTTGTTGGTTTAGGAGAGTTTTGCTTATATCATTTGGCAAATATTACATGTAATTCTGTTAAATGCATGATGAGACTTTCATCTCTCTACTTTCAACATTGAAAATCAATGTAAAAAAGTACATCTGATTATATCTCTCACAGCTTCTTATTGGGCATGTTTTTCTCCTTTATTAGCATACCAGCTCATTACCTAGAACTGGGTGGTGTACATTTACTACATACATCTCTTCTACTGGTGTCTGGAAACCAAACTTCTCACCTGCAGACTGAAAAAATTTATTTAAATTCTGATCACAAGACATAAATCAAAGACTCTGTTCCAAGTATTGAGCTGGGATACACAGGTGCATGAGATATCTTTTCTACTAGATCTGTCTGTACCTTAGATAAAATAATTCTGCAGAACATTTTAATAGCACTGTTAAAATTCTAATAAAAACATCTGATATTTATTGGATTCTCACTCTGTATCTCGGACTGGTTAAGCGTTCTTCATGTACTAACTCATTTAATACTGTATAATGTTACTGGGAAAATGTACATGGCAAATTCAAGTAATTTGCCAAATATCACAAAACTAAAAAGTGGGTAAAACACCTTCTTCATGCTTCAGTCAAATTGTTAGTTAATATGTTCATATATTAGCAGATATATTATTGATCCTTCCATCTATACTTTGATTCCTAACTCCTTCTAATGTCTAAAAGATCTTGTTGTTTCTTGTTTCTTTTATTTTTTAAAATGACTATTATTATCATTTTTTTAAGATTTTTATTTATTTATTTTTAGAGAAAGGGGAAGGGGAAAGAGTGGGAGAGAAACATCAATGTGTGGTTGTCTCCTGCGTGCCCCACAATGGGGACCTAGCCCGCAACCCAGGCATGTGCCCTGACTGGGAATCAAACCTGCGACCCTTTGGTTTGCAGGCCCGCACTCAAACCACTGAGCTATGCCAGCCAGGGCTATTTCTTGTTTCTTTTATATAAAACTTCTCTTTTAACTGCATTCTTCAGATTAACATTTAAATATTCTTATCTCTTACCTAACAACCAACACTAAATATAAGGATACATTAATGTTGTATCCCGTGTTTTTTTTTCCCCATTATAAACTCTTTCTAGGAAATTTTACCCTTTCCCAGAGCTTGCTTTACCATTGACATTACAATAACACCAAATTTGTATCTTCAGTCTCTAACACTGGGTACAATGATCTGATTGATGCTTAATATCCCTTAATTCAACGAATGGACTTTTATCCACCCATTTTTTTGCAAGCCAGAACCCAGAAGTCACCCTACCTTCCAAGCCTGTCTTTACACTATCATAATATCCTATAAATTCTACTTTCTAATTCTCAAATTTATTCACTTATTGCTACCTCAGTGACATGACCCAAGAGCAACCTATGTCCCTCACCCCACCCCCATGCCACCAACTTAGAAAAAAAAAAAATAGCCTCAACACAGATTTCCCTTCTTGTACTGCGCCATGCTCCAATTTATTACTATGTAACCCAGGTGGTTATTTCAAAACATAAATATAAGATGGACACATTTCCCCTTTCTGAGGCTTTAAATATCCCCTATGATAGAGAACCTGAGCATAGCCATCAAGGGCTGATGTGGCGTGGTGCCTCCCCACCGGCCTGGCCGTCTTGTATGATGCTGTCTCTCTCCGTCTCTGCTCTGCAGTCGCCCTTTCCTCTCTTCAGTTCCGTGTTCCTCCACACAGACGCTCCGCACATGCTAATCTCCCTATGTGGAATTTTTCCAGATCGCACCTCTATTTTTGCCTCAAACAACATACTGCATTTCACTTCCTCAGGGAAACCACACTGTGAGCCTCAAAGTAAGTGAGATCCCATTTACATCTTTTAGAAACCCGGTGTCTATATCTTTTTATAATCCTAATGAGTTCTAATACATTTATATTTGTACTTGTTATTAATATGTGTCTCTCTAACTAGAAATAAAGCTCCATTAGGTCAGCAAACATGACTTTTTAGAATATTTATATCCCTGTTATTTAGAATATAAATAAGACTTTTATAGATGCTTAATAAACACTATATATGAATTAAAAGTAAGCTAATTTTTTTATTTTCTACTACTTTGATAGATTTCCCATCATAAATATTATGTCTTCTGGATTTCATTTCAGTTTAAAATAATTTTTCAGTACAAATTTCTAATTCCTTAGGTAAAATTTTTAGTTGAGGGTCTCAGAAAGAACAACCATTTCAACGTAGGAATTATAACTCAGAGAAACTCAGGAGAATTTTTCACAGAATTTAGTCTATTATTCCTCTACTTTCTTCAGTTTTCTAAGGAAATCATTCTTAGCTAAAACTTGCTAGCACTAAGATTTAATGGACATAATGCATGTGAAAGTCTTTCTTAGAAAATGAACACAAAGAAAATGAAAAAGATTGATTGACAGAAACGTGAATGCAAGAGGACAGAGAATAAACTGTGAAAGCACCTGTCTGGATAACCATATGACACTAAATGCTATTAAAGGTGACAATAGCTTCATCATTTTTCTACACTGTCTTTTATGCAAAATGCACTCAAACTAGACCTGCAGTGACCTCTCCTTGGGGTTTTTTAATGCTTCATGAATTTGTTTTATATTTTATTCACTTTTGTGGTGACAATGTGTCATGAGCATAGGTTGTGATATAGTCTTTCCTATAAGTCAGCTGGGCAGCTGCTCAGCTAGCTGCCTGCTGAGCAGCCCAGAACCAAGGGACAGACAAGATTCAGAGACAGTAGTTGTCCTATTCACTCAGCTTTTATTGAATGCAGGTTCACTCACAGTAGAATATTAATATACATTAATATTCTACTCACACTCTAACAATCTAAGAGATATATAACACACACACACAGCAATCAATGGGGGATAACAAACCTGAGTCCTAGAGTCTCAGTCTGCAAGTCTGCCGGACAGCATGGTGGGCACAGGAGTTGTCAGCATCTTGCTAGGAAGGATCTCTGGAGCCAGGTGGGGAGCAGGACAGACAAAGTCCTCAGTCCAGCAGGGCAGAGCCTCTGGCAGCGGATGCCAAGGGAGATCAGCACGGTGTGCAGCAGCACTCTGGTGTGTGGAGTTTGGCTGTCTCAGCATTGGTCTGGAACCTGCCTCAGTTATACCTTGAAAGTGGTACACTCCACCCTTCTGGGTCTTTTTGATAAATGTCTCGGCACCCCTGATGCCAAGCAGGGAATTTGCCCAAGAGCCCATGGGTGGTACATAGCTGTTCTGCTTGACATCCCTGATGGTAAGTGTGGAACTTCCTCAGGAGCCCATCGTGGTGGGGGATCCTGCTCTGCAGACATGGCTACTCTGATCACATGTGCAGATATCTTAGGTGTGTCCCCTTGTGAGATGCGTCTGCTCTGACTTAGGTCATCTCCCTCTTGAATCAAAATGTCATGGCCGACTAACAGACATTTTGGTTGACATGACACTACTTTGTTTTATATACTTTATTCTATCCTGACCAGACCAATGCCATTTTATTGGTCCTACTCTTCACACAGTAGCAATAGTGTCTATATAATAATATAAAGATTATAGACACTTTCTGTGTGATATTTAGGTCATTCCTACAAAGTTCTCAATACTCCAGACAACAGTGAGTTTACCTATCTCAGTGTATGCATTGGAGACAACAGCAAAAGTAATAAAGGAAGAGCTTCAACAGTTTAGAAGCAACTCTTGGGCTCTCTGTGAGATGAAAAGAAAATCCATAATCATAAGGAGCGAAGGTGAATATTGAAGTACTTTCTGGATCACAGGTCATCCAGCCTAAGAAATCTTAAAAAGGGAACAGAGAACATGCAATAGAAATGCTTTTGATGGTGCTTTCTCTGTCCTCCACCTATTCTATATTTTTCCATAAAGAGTTGAACTATAAACCATGAACTTCTTGTGTGTAAAATGAAGTTAAGTTACCCATAGAGTTTTGCTAGATATGGAAACCCTCCTGATTCTGCAATCTAGAACCACTAGATTTTGTCTATTTTTATGAAATGTTGAACTCCTATTCACAGTGAGTTCTATAATACTACATAGATTTGAGAACCCAAATGTCAGAGTTGTATATAGCTTTGACATCAACAAAATCTCAGTGCTGAAATGGACCAAAATTTTTTCAGACTTCAGAACTACCTGCATACTGATATTCTCAGCATTAAGAGGGGGAAAATCAAACTGATTATTAAAAAGTAGTGTCCCACAGTTGCTATCTAAAGATGGAAAATAAAAGCTACTTTAGGAGTTTTCTGGGTCCTTATCATGATAGTCTTTAATCATGAATTGAACAACAAGATAAAATTGATATAGAAAGACGTGTTTAAGAACCTCATGAATGGTACAGCATAAGAAATATAGTCAATAACATTGGAATACCTATGTATGGTGCCATATAGGTACTAGAAATATAAGGAGAGTGCTTTATAAACGATATGATTGTCTAACCATTATACTGTACACCTGAAACTAATACAAAATAACACTGAATGTAAAGTATAATTGAAAAAAGTTAAAGTTAAGAAAAAAGAACCACATGAATGACAAACATCTTTTGAGTCCACATGATTTTAAAACCATTTTTTATCTATTTAATGAAAGTAAGAGCATGTACAATGAGAACTATTAGACTGATCTAAGTGAATAAGGTAAAAACAATGGAAATGCTCTTTAGTAGAAGTTCACTACAGGAGGAGAAGCACCTGGCATGGTAAATGTACTTTGAGTCATAGGTGGCTGACACTGAGGCAAGTACAAAAGATAGTGTTTTTAGTTGTTTGAACAAAGCATAAAAGCCGCTGAATATGCAAAGTGCAAAAACATGCTAGCTGCCAAAGGTAAGAACTGAACAAGAGAACGACCTAATCTGTATTGGAATGCATCACCCATGTTGTGGAAAAACCATGGGAGACACGAAGTGGAAACAGTACCTGGAGGATCAGCAGAAAAAAATCAGTAATAAATTTGGTGTGTGTACTACAGGAGAAAAATTCTCTCCGTTGCATTACTAAATGGAATTCGGTTCAACCATGGGACCCAGGGCTTCATTTGGTGTGATAAATGGCATGCTGTCAGTGAGAGTATTTGGAATTTTCAAGATTAAACTCACCTGCAATTCTTGGGAAGAAAGAACAGAACGGATGAGCCTTTGCAGTATTTTCCATCTTCCTGCCCTTTTTCAGGACCATTTTCCCTAAAATTCTTAATGAAAATAAAAAATTTAAAATCTTCTGAGCAAACGCACTCACACACATTTGACCTATGGCATAAAATCTAACACAGAACAGTACATGTGCATTGGTATTTAGAAAAGTTAATCCATGGCCCCCACAGCGGCAGCTGGGTACATGATATCTGTTATGATACAGAGGCAGGACACCATGTTCTCAATCAAATCATGCAAATAAAATCAATACAATTAATTGGATGCTATAGTGAAAAAGAAATATTAAGCAACCAGCATCATAAATCATACTAAATCCTCTAGGATGCGGATCCAGAGCCACTGAGAGGAAATATATCACAACTCTTGGTTATCCATAAATCACCAGACAAAAGGGGATGAGAAGCATAGGAAACGCTTTGTGTTTCTACTATAGTCTCTTTTCTACCCTTGTATCAGAGACTTCAAATGGATTGTTAGCTATAATCACCTTTTAATCTTACTGTGATCAGACAATGTTATGTAAACTTGTACATTCCCTCTTTTTATATACCTAATAATACACTGTAAGTTGAGCTCAGGATCAGCTGGCAGTCATGAATAATTCAGTTTTATTAACTCATCTATATCAAAGAAGGTAAATTATATAATTTGTGCAAGTTGACCCAGTGGAACGCACTTACATTATTGAACATGTTTAACTTATATTTTGGTATAACTAAATGCATACCGAAAATAAAACATGGTCCTGTACAAAGTAATGCCACTGTAATATAAGCATTTCAATAGAGGTTTCAAAATGTTAACCAAAAGACAAAAAATGGTGTGGCAAGACCATTTTTGACAAGGTTGGAATGAAATCTTACATCTTGGGCTTATTCACTTAATTTTTCATTAAACTCATTTATTCAAAAAATTTAAATGTATTAGAATACTATGTTTTAAACATAGTACAAAGTGTCTCAAAAAGCTTTTTCTCCTCAAGATGTTTAGAATGTGATAGAAAAGTAATACGCAAACAAATACATGATTGTAATAAAATGTACTGTGAGAAATAGAAACGCAAGATACTATTAAAGCAGTTAGGATATTTCAGATATAAGACTCCACGTGTGCAAAATACTAGTGTCACAAAAGAACATGAAATTCCAAGGGAATTAGTGATAAAATGAAAGTAAGTGATGTGGGAAGAGATAAGACTAGGAGAGTAAGTCCCAGTTAATGAAGAACTGTTTATTTAATTTCAAGAAACAGAGGCATTGATCTGTAGGCCCTGAGAGCCAATAAAAGATTTGAAGCAAGGAAATGACACTATGAGATTTGTATTTAAGAAGATAAATTCTGATAACTGTACAAAATAAGTAAGCATTAGATAAGCTTGAAAAAATAGCAGGAAAAAGGGATGTTTCAGAAATGTACAGAAAATGATAAAATAAAAAATGACGGTGTAACACAGGTGTTGGAGAAGGAAACAGAACCAAGAAATAAAGTAAAATCAATAGTAAGGAAAGGGAAAGAATCACGAATGATTCTTGCCTGTAGAGTTTGGGGCGTGGCCATTTTTTGGGGTACTGTGCCATTTATAAAGACGGGAGCACCGCTGACATTATAGGTTTGGGTTAGGTAAAATCAGTTCAGCTTAGGGCACGCTGATTTGAAGTATAAGTGGAACGTTAAGGTGTACTCCACAAATAAGTGAACATGGACCTGAAGCACAGTAAAGATATCTGGACTAAATTGGAAGTCTTCAGCCTACAGGTACTAATTAAAATAATGGGAAAAGATACTATCATTCAGAATGAGTACACAGAATAGGGGCCGAGAAGCATATTGATGGTGAAACATTGAGAGACTCCAATATTTGGGGGGACGGAAAAAGAAAAAAAATCCATGTAAAAGATTAAGAAAGAACCCTAAGTAAAGGAAAAGAGAAAACTAGGGAATTTGTCTATAAAGCCAACCAAAAAAAAAAAAAAAGAAAAGAAAAGAAATGATGATCACCAGAGTTTTGATCTAGTTTGATCACCAGAGTCAATGTTATAAGAGCTTAAATTAGATGAGAAGGGAAAAATTGACATTTTATTTAAGTTTTAAGTAGTTTTTATAAAATTGGGGTATAAAATATCTAATGGTGATGATGAAATCCAAATTTCAAAGAGTGATAGGAGGTTTAAGATGTTATGAAAGTTAGTTTTTCTTCAATAAGCCTGCATGTAGCAGACAGGAAAAAGGTAGTGTAATAACTAGAGGGCAACATGGGCTCTAAAGAATCATTTTATAGAATAGAGTCATAAAAAGAGATACTTTTTGGAGCAAATTATTTAGGAAAATATGTGGTATTCAGAACTATGGCTGAGAATTAATCTTTAAATGCAAAAGAACCATCTATTCCACTCATAGAAGGGTTAAACAATGATTCTAGGCAGACACTGAAATGTATTTGTGGGGCACAAAATCTGAGGGACCCATGTGTTTTCATACCTGATTGTCCAAAAGTTCTCTGTAGAAAAGAAGGCATGATACTTTGATAACTGAGAAATTGGAATGTGTTAGGTAAGACTAAGTACGATAATGACTATTCATAAGAGATATTAAAAGAATCGACAAGAAGGTGAGAAGGACAAGTAAAATAATTGCTTATAGAACTAGGTGTCCAGCAAGTATGAAGAAAACAAATGTGTAATATCACCAGTCTGCAAAGATTATGATTTTCCTCTAGAAACTCTCAGAAAATCCTAAGAGGAGGTAAATGGCTTGAGTAAATTAGAAGGATTTTTATGGTACTTAGGCCAAAAAATCATGTAAACAAGCCAGGAAAACCATCCAAACAAAAATAAAAATCAAACAAACAAGCTGCAAATAAAATTTTGGTATGATCCAGCACTGAGGCTGGAATTCACAGAAAATAACTGAAGCAATGAGAATAGGAGAAGAGTGAGGGAGGAATTCAATAGCCAAAGACACAGTAAAGATAAAATGCTACATACTGAAAATAATGAAGTGAGAAGCTGAAATGAATGGAGGTTGTAGTTAGAGATTAATATTTTATATTTTATTAAATTAGAGGCACTAAAAATACGTGATGATAAAATCCAGCTGTGACGAGGGATGATGGTCTAAAGTAGAGTGGAAGTTGAGAGAACTGGAATCCAGGAAATTGAACACCTATGAGAAGAAGGAATCCTGTGGGCTAGATATATATTCTTTGAGGTCATTATGGGGGCTGTTTGGATTTGAAACAAAAGAAATATTATGATCCATGTGCCCAAGGGACTCAGCAGATAATAGTATCAAAGAATCATAGAGACAAAAATGTAAAGAAAGATAGGAGAGTTTTTGTGTGAATGAAGCAGCAAAACTCAGGAAGTAGCAATGATAATTAAGGAAGAGCAGATTTCAACTATGACAGCTTGGTAAATGGAGTGGGAATAAATGAATGATATCCTCTGCAGGAAAAACTGGAAGGCACGGGGGGAGTCAGATTGTAGCTAAGTCCAAATGTTGAAAAAAATTGGAAGGAACCAGAGTTTTGCATGTAGCTGTGAATGGTAAATTGTAAAGTATAGAAAGCAACCGTAGGGCTGGAAGAAAATAGCAAAGTCTAAATAATGAAATTTAGTGGACTATGTTTGCAAGTTCTTACTTTAGCCTAGGAATGTCGGGGAGGAATTGAACATTTTGAACAACAACGTGGCTTAACCTGATTTGTAATTTAAAACATTATTTAATTTAAAGCTTTAGTGAGAACAGATCGGGGGCAGATGATGCTTGTGGTAGAGAGAATGATTTAGGAAGCCATTGTAGTAAACCAGAGGAAAGGTGGCGATGGACAGATTTAAAGTCTCTAGGTGGGATGGAGAAAAGTGGGTCAATGTAAGAGGCACTTCAGGGTGATTACTGGACAAGACTGTCATTTCAAACTCACTATGTCTCAGGTGATAGCTGAAAAATACTGAAATAAATGACACTGAGGCTAAGTTTTTTTTTTTTTTCATTTTAACCATTTTTAATATATTTTATTGATTATGCTATTACAGTTGTCCCATTTCTCCCCCATCATTACCCTCCACCCTGCACACCCCCTCCCACCCACATTCTCCCCCTTTAGTTCATGTCCATGTGTCATAAGTTCTTTGGCTTCTACATTTCCCAAATTATTCTTGCCCTCCCCTTGTCTATTTTCTACCCACCATCTATGCTATTTATTCTCTGTACCTTTTCCCCCTCTCTCCTCCTCCCACTCCCATTGCTAACCCTCCATGTGTGAGGCTAAGTTTTGTTAAACGTAATTATGTAGGTTTTATATATGAATTTCCATGATCAGTTTTCTGAACCATCCTGTGTCACAGAGTCTGGAAACCTAAAAACTGTGGTATTTCCCAGAATCCTTTGTCAGCATGTTCCTACTTTGTATTGCAACAATGAAAGTAATGGTTTGAGATTCAAAAAACACAAGAGAAGAATACATATTCACTTCCTTTAGAGCAGATTTTCAACATTTTTCATCTCATGGCACACATAAACTAATTGCTAAAATTCTGCAGCACACCACAAAATGTAGTTTTTACCAGTCTTACAAGCAAAAAAAAAAAAAAAGCTATAATTTTGATTCATTCACACCAGAGGGCTATTGTTGTGTTGGCTGTTGTAATTTTTTAATTTGACAATCTAAGGGAAAAGAGGTCAGTGTCCTGGACTAAATAGTCAGGTGTCGCATGTTTTAAAAGTTTTTTGGAACACCAGTTGTTGCTGCCTTAGAGGCTTCAAGAGAGTAGGCTAACCCACTACATATATGAAGCTCTCATCAGTTTCCTAAAAACCTCCCTTGATTCTGGAACCTCCTTTGCTTCAGGAGCCTGAGATCGTTAATAGTGATTTCCCCCAACGCTTGCACTTTCTAGCTGCATAAAATGCAGCAGTGGTTTCCTGGCCTGTTTTGGGATAGCTATTCATACATAAGCTTCTAATTCCCCCTGAAATACCTGGAGTGATTCTTGTTTCTACCTAAAGCCTTGACCAATGCAGACTCCTGTAATATAAATAGCTCACAGTGGTGTTACCTACATCAGGGGTTCTTGGGAACACCCAAGGTGAAAATTAAGCATGTTTACCACAAAAAAATAGAATGCACACAAAAGGTTTATTAAAGCTCAGAAACGGCATCTGAAGGAAAAAAAGTGCTGCTCCACAAACAAAGGTTGAGGACAGTTTTAAAGAAGTTGAGGCATGAAGTCAAAGCGACAGAGAACATTTGGTGCTTGCTCAGTACAGCTACTCATTCCTTCATGGGTCACATGTCTCATTAGCATGTTATATCTCCACTCAGGGGTGTGTTTCTTTATTATTAAAATGAAGATAAGGTCACACAGTGACCCCCTGGGGTTGAACTGCACATGCTCATGCATTAGGGTTGAGAGAGTCTTTTTGGCCCATAGATAAAGCTATACCCTGTGGTTGCTACCCTCTGCTCTATCTGCTTGTTAACTGTGTGCAGGGTTTGAAGGGCAACCAAATCAAACTTTAGTCTTACCAGGAGAGGCTCAGCCTGTCTCAGTGGGGAACTGGGACTGATGATCTGATCCAGTGTTATTTGAAAATAGTAATGAGACTAATGCTAATGTAAATGAAATACCAGTAGACTCCAGAATGCCTGTTGTTGCCTGCAAAGGAACGTTTCTTCAAACTATGGCTTTGGTAGACTAGATGATTATTGCAACAGAATATGAGAGGGCTACTTTTGGGTATGTGGTTAGCTTACAAAAATAATTTAAAAAGCCAAACCTTTAAATTTGGGGCTCAAGTCAAGACCAAAAAATGCAACAAGAGTCTATTACTGTTTCTAAAGAACCTCCGATGCCCTGGAACCACACAGTTAATGTTAAATATAAGACCAAGGTTAGCCATTCAGGGTCCAAAATTACAATTTGTTGATGTTGACAAAGTCTTCCACAGACTATAAGGTTCTTATATGAAACTCAAAGCACTGAATGGAGGGAAATGTGACACAGAAATTTGGAAAGGAGCTTTTCATGAATTCTTGTGATTCTGACCACAAGGACCCCGGAATTTCACATCTTCCCTGCCAGCAGGGTCAGTGCCTTCCATTTGTCTTAGATCAGTTTCCTCTTGTTGCAAGAGGCTTTCATGAGACAATTAACTTCATTCAAAGGGTTACTGATTCTCCTCAAGACCCATTACTATCAAATTGTAGTGCCTACACAATCATTAAAAAAAAAAAAGCAAAATATAACCAAAGACACTGAAACAGAGAACAGGCTGACAGTGACCAGAGGGGAGAGGGGAGGGAATTTCAGGGGAAAGGGGGAAGGGTTTGCAGGAGCAAGTATGAAGGACACATGGACAAAAACTATGGGGTGGGGTGTAGAGGGAAGGGCTTGGAGGTGGGTTGGGATGGGAGTAAAAGACAGAAAACTGTACTTGAACAACAATTAAAATTAAAAAAAAAAGAAGCCAAATCTCAGTTTATTCTAAAGAAATTCGTTTCCTTCCAACTTGCTCTGGAAGAAGAGAATATATAAACCCAAATAATTGTAATCATTTTGTGAATTTATGTCAAAGAAAAATTGGAGAGTAAGTGTAAGGATGGACTTTGAGGGACTATACCAGAAATGAAGACACAATAAAATGCAGGGATTTTGATAAGCAAGCGTGGCCTCCGGTCCTGTCCACCACTTTAAGTTATCTTGCTGATTAGATCAGGGAAGCAGAAGTAGCAAATACCATAATTGACTTGGTAGGAAACATGCTTATCCTTAAAAAATCACAGAAATCAGAGGCATACCACCTTGATAATGTTATCAGTCATCTAAGAATGATCAAAATGGTGTTCCAAAATGAAAGACAAATTACTGTACTTTACTCCTCATAGCCCTGAAATAGTGATAAGACTTATTTGGACTCTTGGAATTCTGCAAGGATATACTATATTCAAGCATGCCACTCCCTACCATTTACCCAGTAGCCCAAAGCCACAGGATTTGAGTGAGGATCAGAGTAAGCAAATGCTCTGCAGGTAGTACAGACTTGACCAGTTAGACCTTGGGAAGTGGGAGATTCAAAGATGCTCAAAGTGTAATATCCATCATCAATAAGGATGTAATACGTTGTCACCATTCATTTGAAGCAAGGCATTGCCTTCTTCCACAAAGAATTATTTTCCCTTTGAGAACCAACTCCTGGATTTCTATTAACTAATTAACATATTAACTAATTTAATATTTTGTTCTCTTCTTCCCACATTATTTTATATGAAGTATGTGTATAGCATTTTTATTTAGATTTCTAATTTTTTTCTTTTAAATTATGGAATATAAAAGCAGTTAGTAACTGAACAAAAAGTACAGTAATTATACAAAGATGGGTGCAATAACTCACAGGCATTTGTGTTCTTTTTTTATTTTAGGGGTATAGGGAAATACAGCTTCATATACATAATACTATTAAACCAATTAGAGGGATGCATGCTGTTGCTTTTATTATTTTCTAAGAGATTAAATGTAAATACATAGAAATACTTCCCAGATACCAAAATGTTGATATTTATCTCCATCTCCATGAGTCTAAACTCTTCCGTGTAACAGAAGATTTAGAACCCTAAAAAATACACTTTCCAGGTTTTTTGTCAGCACAAGTCTAGCTTAGATCTTGATCACAGGCGTCTGTATGAAATTAGGTCCACAGAAAGCAGAAGCAATCTTTCCCTTCAGTCATGGCTGATATGTGTGTAACGAGGGAGTTCATATAACTCGCAGAGGCAGCCTGGCTGTCTTCACATCATTCCCCTCAGTTTAGCAGATAGTCGAGTTCATAGACAGTTTGCACTTCCTGATTTCCCCACAGCCACCAGTGGTTCCCTCTGACCTTCACTCAGCCAGCATTTCCGATGGCTTTGCAAGAGTCTAATTCCCTGTATTAAATCCTTTGTGCCACAATATTTAGATTTCTGCCTAAATTCTGACTTTATAATATAATAATATGGAGGAAAAGTGAACTCTAAGCAATTTTAATAAAGAAATTTGGCCTAACGGTTGTGAGATTTGGTTCTGACATAATTCTCACAAGTATATCATGTGTTCACATTTCTGTTGTCCTCCATAACCATTCAGGCCTTTAAGGGAAATGTATCCAAATTTTATATATATATATATATATATATATATAATTTTCTAACTCCACATTTTTCTAGGATTAAATAAAACACTACTAAGCCAACTAATCAAGCAAAAAAAGCAGACTATTTTTGAGCAACTGCTGAAAACACTTTGCAGTTTGAAAGGTCACGCAGCAGTGAACAGATATGCATGATTGTCACAAATCACTCAAAATAATCTTTCTGAAATTCAGTTTCCTCATAAGCAACAGTAAGATAATACCTCATAGAGAAGGTATAAAAGTAAATGAAAGAATATACAAGCAAATAGCATTGTTACCAGTACTTTGTACTATGATTGATAGTTACTGTTTCGTTACTACTATAATGTGGATTTATAATATCTTTATAACATTTTAATCATTATTTAAACAGATGTACCTTATAAGGTGGTGATTTCCTCACGATAAATTTGCCTTGGTAAAAGGAAAAATGAAGAATATTTATGTAACATTCCTTCTGGAAAGACTCTGAAAGGGAATTCTACTAATATCACTGTTGGCAAATAAGAGGTTTCTGAAAATGTATTCTAGATTGGTTTCCCAGCTGTTTCCATCTTGTGACAGCCACTGCAAGGTGCCAGGGACGGCTGCTCTGGACCCTCCTTCTCTCCACCTGGGCCTGGAAAGGCCAGCTGAGTAAACCAGCAGAACACGGCTGGTGAGAAAACTAGTAATGATATAAAATGTCCTCACAGTATATTCATGGCCACTAATCTCAAACAGGTCCTTGATGTTGCTGCATTTTTATTTTACATTTCTTTAATCTATGTACTATCTTCATTGGCATTGCACACCTTTTCCTCTCTCTTGAAATTTTGACAGCATATTATCCCTCTGGAAAACTTAGGTTTTATTTAACTTAACAATATTTTGTATTAAACGTAAGAAGAATTTCTACCAGCTCCCATCATATCTATACCCCTACATGCCTTCGTTCTGCTCTCCCCTTTTTCCTTTTATAAATAAAATGTCCTTATTCCTAAGGGCAGCCTCCCTGATTTCTGTACTAAATATTCTATCTTTTAGGCTTTTTAATGATTGGAGTCTAGTACCTCTCTAAATATCAATTTATCATTCCCTATTAGATTACTTATGAGTATACAAACATGTTCTTTTTTGTTCCATGTTAAGAAAATACCACAAACTAGGTGCCTTAAATAACAGACTATTTTTTCTAAGAATTCTTCAAGCTAGAAGTTCAAGTCCAAGCTATTGGCAGCACTGGTTCCTTCTAAGGGCTGGGAAAGAGACTCTGTCCCATGCCTCGGTCCTAGCTTCTGGTGGTCTACTGGCAATCTGGTATCTTTGGCTAGTAGACACATCGCCTCCCCTCTGCTTTCATCTTCACATGGCATTCTACCTGTGCCATGTCTGTGTCCAAGTGTCCCCCTTTTATAAGGACAAGGACATGTTAGATTAAGAACCCACCTTACTCTAGTATGACCTCATCTTTATTTAATTACATCCACGCTGACCTTATTTCTAAGCAAGGTCATATTCTGAGGTACTAGGAGTTGAGACTTCAATATATAATTTTTGAGGAAGCATAATTCAACCAAAGAGAAAACATTTTCTAAACGTGCATTGTCACATATATATATATGCATTGTCATACACACACACACACACACACACACATTCATCTAGATTTATGCTTTATATTATGTCCACACACTAAAGCATCCCTGACTCATGCCCCAGGCCAGACTTCTTTTCTGAATTCCAGATTTATATATCCAAGTACTCTCAATATTTCTACTTTGATATTTAACAAACATCTTAAACACAGCAAATAGTCTCACAAAATAAACTAATATAATCCCAAACCAGGATGGTAACAGAGGCAGTAACAAGCACCCCAAGTGCCTTCCACAGGTCTAATAATTATTCCCAGAAACCTTATTTCCCCAAAACATTATTCCTTCCCTCCCTCAGTAGTAACTAATATCCTGATTTTAATGACATTCATAGCTTTTATTTTAAATTATGCATATCTAAATAATAGAGTTTAATATTACTATTGAATTGTATATAATTGAAATTATACATGATGTGTTTGGCTGTGTCTTATTTGTTTTATGCAAAATTATGTCTTTAAGATTTGAATGCTCATATTGTTGCTTTTCACTGTGTTTTATTCATTGGAAAATAATGTTTCATAGTGAGACTATCTCACAATTTGTTTATCTATTATATTATATCCAAACTTTGAAGATGTCTTCATATTTGTGCCTTTATTAGCATTGCTGTTATGGACATTCTCGAACACGTATCCTGGTTCAAATGAGCATGAATTTTTATGGGCTACATGCACGGGAATAAAATTACAACATCATACTTATGTTCATCTTCACTTTCACTGAGGACATTATGGTAAGTGAAACAAAACAGAGAAAAGTAAATACTTTATCATATTGTTTATACATAGAATCTAAAAATGCAGAAATTATAAAAACACAAAGGGAAATGGGAGTTACTAGGGTCTGGGGTAGAGGAATAACATAGGTGTAGTTTAAGATAAAGGTGGCAAACACAAGACCCATGGGCCGAATCCAGCCCTCCACCTTGTTTTATCCGGCCTGGCATCTTGTTTCTACCCAGCGGCAGTGCAGAGCACTCGCTTAACTGTTGAGGAGTAGTTACAGTTGCACAGTCCTAAAGTCACATTCTGCCCTTTGAAGGCAACCATGAGGCTGATGTGGCCCCCAGTGAGAATGAGTTGACATCCCTGGTTTACGACTACAAACTTGCAAATAACAAATAAGAGTCCTGAAGCTCTAATTCATAGTATAGTGATTTTAGACAAAAATATTTATTATAAACATCAAATTTTGCTAAGAAACTAGATCTGAATTATTGCTACCACAAAAGTATTATGATTCTGTAACATGGTAGAAGGTGTTAGCTAATGCTGAAATATATGAATGTATCAAATTAACATGTACAATTCAAAATTTATTTGTCATCAGAGGCCAGGGAGACCACAGGGAGTGGGATGACTTATTTAAAGTATCGGAAGAAACAAAAGCTGTCAACTGAGACTTCTGTATTCAGAAAAACCGTCCATAAAATTGAGGTTAAGATAGGAAATTCTCAGACCAACAAAAGCTGAGGGATTCTGTCACTAGTAGACCTGCCCTACAACAAATATTAAAGGTAGTATTTGGTCTGAAATAAAAGGATATCTGACCATAACTCAAAGCCATATGATAAAATAAATAATTATAGTAAAGGTGACTACATAGATAAATATAAAAATCAGTGTTTTTGTATTTTAGTTTGTATCCTCTCCTTTTCCTATATGTTTTAAAATCTATATGAATAAATCTGTAATTATAAGTCTATGCTAATGAGTACATGATGTTTAACAAAAATAACATTATAAAGATGGAGGGAAGGACCTATACTGAAGCAGGGTTTTTGCATATTATTGAAGTTAGGGTGGTATTAATTTAAACTACCGTTATGGACTTCAGCAGTTAAATGTAACACCCAGGAAAACCAGTAATACTAATATATCCATAAAGGGAAATGAGAAGGGAAAAATTGGTATATTACAAAAATTGATCAAACAAAACAGCTCTAATGGGAAAATATGAAAACAAAGAGATATAAGACTTAGAGAAAACACATTGCAGAATGACAGAGTAATTTGATTAATCTAAGGTTAGATATTATCACAATGTATTTTTAAAAATATGAGTCAGCTACACACTTTTTGCAGGAAAATCACCTGAGATCCAAAGACACGTAGATTGAAAGTTGAAAGATGGCAAAAGACATTTCATATAAATAGCAACTGAAATAAGGATGGGGTGGTCATACTTACATCATAAAAAGTAGATGTTAAGAACTGTCACAAGAGACAAAGAAGGATATTATATGATGATGAACATTGTAAGAGCATTAGCCAGCTAGATGATGATAGATGATAGATATAGACTTCATTACAGCTCCCAAATATATGAAACAAACATTTACAGAATATTTACAATCAAAATAAGTGATTTTAACTCCCAACTTTTAATAATAGATATAGCTCTGAGTGGTGTGGGTCAGCAGGTTGGGCATCACCCTATAAAAGGAAAGGTCTCTGGTTTGATTCCCTGGGTTGGATAACCCGGGTGAAAGACACAAATTTTTAGAAGTATACAAACTCACAGCACTAACTCAAGAAGAAAAAATATGACTATAACAAATAAAGACAATGAATTAGTCATCAAACACCTTTCAACAAAGAAAAAATCTTTGACTAAATGACTTTACTAGTGATTCTACTAAACATCTAGAAACGAGTGAACACCAACGCTTCTCAAATTCCTTAAAATAAATAAGAAAAGGAGGAACACTTTCTTGTGTAATATGTGCAAGATTTTCCCTTTGGGAATGGTAACATTAATACCTGGAACTAGACAGTGGTGATGTTTGCACAACTTGTAATTGTACTTACTGTCCTTGGGTGGCACACTTTGTATTAGTTAACATGGGAAGTTCTATGTTAAGTTCAATTTACCATATTTTTTAAAAGATTTTATTTATTTATTTTTAGAGAGAAGGGAAGGAAAGGAGAAAGAGGGAGAGGAGCATCGATATGTGAGAGACAATTGATTGGCTGCCTCTCGCACACCCCCAACTAGGGACCTGGCCTGCAACCCAGGCATGTGCCCTGGCTGGGAATCGAACCCTCGACCCTTGGTTTGCAGGCTGGAACTCAGTCCACTGAGACACACCAGCCAGGGCAATTTACCACAATTTTTAAAAAAAACCTTAAAGCTTTAAATTCTAATGATTATATATATTTTTACTTCTAAAATTTATATTTAGACATTTTGTCAACTGTGAATAAGCTATTTTTATTCTCTCTTTTCCCTTTCCATATTTTAAATTCTCTCCTTTAGTTTTAATACACTAAACACCAGTCTCTTAATAATAATTGTCATATCTGAAATCTTTGTATTTGATCTGACTATATATTATATCAAATGAGTATCATTTATATGGCCTTACTGCCTCATTGGCTTTGTGATTATTTTTATTGGGAATTCTTGTTTGAAAACATCTGTATTTATAGGAAATTCATGTGACCAAAACTGAAGTTTTATCCCTTTGGAGAGTATTTGCATTTGTTTCTGCTTGGTGCCTAGAAGAGGGACAGCACATGATCACTTCATAGGATACTTTAAACTTTATTTTCTTGTGGGGCTTTTCAGATTACATGGCTCACGTGAACTTGAACCACACAATTTCATGAACACCAACTTGTAGTTGAAAGTTCTAAAATCCAAAGCTAAAATAGGCAAGCTTTCAAACATCCTATCTTTGGAAATGATTACTTTTCTGTTTTATTTTTCCCACAGTTTTACTCTTTCACTAAGATTGTTGTTGCCCATGAAACTCAGCTCTGTGCGTGATCCCTGATTTGATCTTTCACTTTGTGTGAGCTCTGGGCACACATGTGTTAGAAAAATCAAAGCTCTATATAAAGGGATGTACAATTTTTCCCAGGGAAGCCATGGACTTTATTTTACTTATTACTGTGGATTTATACTTTCCTCTTACTTTCTGCCTCTAAGGATTACTCTGACTTTATTGCCAGCTTAGATATGCACTTTAAATTATTCTTTTTAAGTAAGACTCAACATTTTCTGACATTATTGGAATAGGATAATTTGTGGCACCTATTCTGCCATAAATCATATTCTGGACATGATTTACTCTCACCTCATTTTTGTCCAGAGGTAGAAGAGAAAGTCAGGACCAAACATTATATCATTATTCTCCAAATTATTCAAATAATGAAACAAGTCCAGCAACTCTCCTGATCAATCTATCTGCGGTGATCATTAGAGCTTCCACCAAATACCTTCAGTTCTTTAACCTTCATGTGCAGAGGAGGATTGCTTGCCATCAGTTTTCACTTATGGTTTGCCATGTAGCTTTATTTGGCTGCTGTGAGAAAAAGAAACGTGTCACTTCTGCTCAGAAAATTTCAGAGATAGTGAGTGAGTCGCTGCATACCACTCTGCATAGGTCAAGAACAGGTTAAGAGAAAGCATTCGTCTATCTGGACCCTCAAGGTATTAAGGTGCCAGAAACAGTCCCTCCACATTGCTGATCTGCACTGGAAATGCAGGCTGTATAAGATATTGTTTTGTTACCTTCAGCAACTGAAATTTAGGGGAGTTTTTGTTACCATAGCATATTTTAGCCTGCACTATTGGCTACCCTGTCAAATACTATTGTTTTTTTTTTTTTTAAGTTCAATACAATGTCCACTACTTCATAATGTCTTCCCTGATACTGCTCAAAAATTAATTGCCCCTTTCGCTATTCTATTCTGATAAGAATAATAATAAAAATAACTAATTGTGTTTACTATTAGGAAGTTATTGTGTTAAGCATTTTACTCACATTGACTCATGTAATATTAGAACAGAATTATGAAGATGAATTAATTAATCTCCACAAAAATGAGACCTGGAGAACATTATGCTAAGTGAAATAAGCCAGTCAGAAAGACAAATACCATATGATTTCACTCACATATAGGGTCTAATGAAGGAACCGAACTAACAAGCAAAATAGGGACAGATTCATAGAGAGCAGAAAGACAGCAAAGAGAGGGAGGGAGAGTGCAGGGGTTGAGCAAAAAGGAAAAAGGATTCATGGACAACAGTGTGGTGATTGGTGATTGCAGGGGCAGAGCGGGGCCTAAGGGAACTAAATGGTAATGGAAAAAATATAATAAAAAAAGAAATGGAACAGCAACAACAAAAAAAAGAAATTAAGGAGCACACAATGTTGCTCATGGACCTTGTCATTTGACTGAGATTACAATTATTGGTTTATTCATGTATTATCCCAGTTAAAATTAGAACACCTACTTAACTCATAGCCACCAGTCCCAATGGGATACACAAAGTGCTCAATTTTTAAAAAATATTTTTTCTAATTAAAAAGATAAACTGAACATTTAAAGATGAAAGAACATATGAATAAAGCAACAAATACTAACTTTATCACTCTGAGAAAGTCTTAATAGGCATTTTTGGTTTATTTCCTCCTACTTTATGCATGTGTAATTTGTAGATTGTTGACAATATACTGTATGCAAAATTGCAGATTCAATTTCATATTTAAATTTAAATATGAAGTGCTTTGTGCGCTTGACATCTATTTTAATGACTTAATAAAATGCAATCATATGAGTAAATTCACTTCACATTTCCTGTGATGTTGTTAACTTCAGTTTTCAATTCAAAGTTATTTATTGAGCTCCTCTTATATTTCATGTACTCTTCTAGACGCTGGTTACAAGAACAAAAAATAATCCCTGTTCTCATAGAATTTGTTTTCTAGTGGAAGGAGAGATAGATAATCAATAAATCAATATATAAGCACTGTGAAGAAATAAAGGGGGAATAAGTAAAGCAGGGTTGTCCAAATTGCAGCCCAGGGGCTGAGGGCAGCCCAGGATGGCAATGAATGAGGCTGAACACAAAATCGTAGATTTACTTAAAACCTTTTTTTGCTCATCAGTTTTCATTAGTGTTTGTGTATTTATGTGTGTCTCAAGACAACTGTTCTTCCAGTGTGGCCCAGAGATGCCAAAAGCTTGGACACTCCTGAGTGATGGATTGTTCTATATTTTAGAAAATTTCATTAGGTTTCTTTTTTCATGAGGTGATAGTGTTTGAGGGGAAAGTGGAATGAAGTGAGGGGAAAAGCCATTCACTTCTTTTAGGGAAAAACGTTCCGGGCAGGTGGAACAGCATGTGCAAAGAAAATTCCTAAGGCAGATGCTTGACATGTTCAGGGAGCACCAAAGAATCAGATGGCTGGAGGAACCCAGTGAATAAGGAGGATATTGCTATGGAACAGATGAAGAAGGCAGATTTTATAAGCCATCATGGTTTTTGCATTTTACTTCCAGTTTGTAGGAAAGTAATTGACTTATTTTGATCATAAAAATGATATCATTAGAAATGTATTTTAGCCCTGGCTGGTGTAGCTCAGTGGATTGAGCGCGGGCCTGCGAACCTAAAGGATCTCGGTTCGATTCCCAGTCAGGGCACATGCCTGGGTTGCCAGGCCATTTCCCGGCAGGGGACATACAAGAGGCAACCGCACATTGATGTTTCTCTCCCTCTCTCCTTCCCTTCCCCTCTAAAAGATAAATAAATAAAATCTAAAAGGAAAAAAAAAAAGTACTTAAAAAAATCTTTAAAAAAATAAAAAAAAAAGAAATGTATTTTAACAGAATTTTTCTGGTTGCTCTATGGAGACACTCTGAGGTAGGGGGAATAAAAAATATAAGCAGGAGACTAGTCAGAGGCTACTACTGCAGGGTTCAGGCAAGAGGAGATGGTGGCTCAGGGCAGAGCAGTAGTGATGTAAATGATACGATGTAAATGGTTTGATTATTTAAGATGTATTTTGTATTTATTTATTTATTTATTTATTTATTTAAATCCTTACACAAGGATTTTTTAATTGATTTCAGAAAGAGGAAGGGGGCGAATGAGAGAGAGAGAGAGAGAGACATTGATGTGAAAGAGAAACATTGATCAGTTGTCTCCCTTACACACTCTGACCTAGGATCAAACCCACAACATTTTAGTTCATGGGACAATGCCCCAACCAACTGAGCTACCCAGCCAAGGCATTTAGGATATACCTGGAAGGTAGAGCCAATCAAGAATTTCCTAACAGATTGCGTGTTAGGTACAAGAGAAACAGTTGATCCCTAGCTTTTGTTTGGCTTTGATTTATGATATATACTTCCAAATTATCTATAAAAAATAACACCTCAGAGGATGTTGTACATAATTGTCTACATTTCTTAGATATGTCTACTTTCCTTAGAAGATTTCCCTAGAAGAAGAATTGCCCATTATTGGGGATTTTAAACCAATCACTTGTAAAAGCACTGGTACACAGCAGCATCTGTAGATGTATCTATTCGATGATGTTTACTTTTCGTTTCATACTTACTCTCTTCTTCTTAGATTAGTTTAGTTAAGTATTAACTCATAAAATTTTCATTGATATAGTTGAACTTGTTTTACTATAGATCATGTTACCAACTTTCATCTAGAATATCATCTGCTTTTTTATGTGTAGTCATAATTCACTTGTTTCTAAATTAATTACTTTATGTTACACTTGATTAGATGTAGAATTTCCCTCCACCCTGGCCTCAACTAAATCTTTATACATGTTAGCTCTTTTCATGATTATATTCATGACCTGCAAACTATTTTTCTAATTGTATTTTTCAGTTTTCCCCTAACGCTTTATGTTAGATCTTTTATTTATGTATTCATTTTCATGTATGTTTGTCTGCATGCCAATGTGAATGTGAAAACATTAGCATACATCTGCAAAGCTATGAGTTATGACTATTACAATACACTTTCAGACCCATTTAGAATATATTCACATGCAGTTTTCAAGTCACCTCTTCTTTCCAAAGCATATGTAATTTTATTTTGATTTCCTTATTCATCCATGCATTTATTTTTTTTATTTTTATTTTTACTGTTGTTCAAGTACAGTTGTCTCCATTTTCCCTCACCACTTTCCCCTGCTACGCACACCCCACCCCCACCTCCCACCTTCAATCTTACCCTACTTTGGCTTTGCCCATGGGTCCTTTATACATGTTTCTTGGTGACCCTTCTCCTTGTTTGCTGTCATTCCCCTCCCTCATCCCTATGGTTACTGTCAATTCTTAATTTCAATGTCTCCGGTTATATTGTGCTTGTTTGTATATTTTGCTGATTAGGTTACACATAGGTGAGACCACATAGTATTTGTCTTTCGCCACCTGGCTTACCTCACTTAGCATAATGCCTTCCAGTTTCATCCATGCTGTTATTAAGGGTAGGGGTTCCTCCTTTCTTTCTGCTTGGTAGTATTCCATTGTCTAAATGTACCATAGTTTTTTGATACACTCATTTACTGATTAGCATTTAGGTTGCTTCCAGCCCTTGGCTGTTCTAAATTGTGCTGCTATGAACATTGGGGTGCATAGGTTTTTTTGAATTGTGTTTCAGGATTGGAGTATAATACTAGCAGTGGAATTGCCAGGTCAAAAGGCAGTTCCATTTTTAGTTTGCTGAGGAACCTTCATACTGTTTTCCACAGTGGCTGTACCAGTCTGCATTCCCACCAACAGTGTATTAGGGTTCCCTTTTCTCCACAACCTTGCCAGCATTTGTTGTTTGTTGATTTGTTTGCAATGGTCATTCTGACTGATAGGAAGTGGTATCTCATTGTGGCTTTAGTTTGCCTCTCTCTGATGGCTAGTGATGCTGACATCCTTTCATATGTCCCTGGGCCCCCTGTATGTTCTCTTTGGAGAAGTGTCTGTTCATGTCCTTTGCCCATTTTTAATCAGATTATTTGTCTACCTAGAATGGAGTCATGTGAGGTCTTTCTATATTTTGGAGTCAAACTCTTGTCCAAGGTATCATTGTCAAATATATTTACTCATATGGTTGGTTCCCTTTTCATTTTGATGATGTTTTCTTTAGCCATGCAGAAGCTTTTTATTTTGATATGGTCCCATTTGTTTATTCTTTTCTTTAATTTCCTTGTTCTAGGGGACATATAGGTGAAAATATTGCTGCATGGACTATCTGAGATTTTCCTGCCTATATTCTCCTCTAGGACTTTTATGGTGTCATGACTTATATTTAAATCTTTTATCCACCTTGAATTTATTTTTGTGTATGCTATAAGTTGGTGGTTGAGTTTTTTTCTTTCTTTCTTTCTTTTTTTTTTTTTTTTTTTTTTGCATGTAGCTGTCCAGGTCTCCCAACACCATTTGTTGAAGAGGCTATTTTTACTCCATTTTATGCTTCTGTCCCCTTTGTAGAGTATGAATTGTCCTTAGAGACTTGGGTTTATTCTGAGCTCTCTGTTCTGGTCTATTGATCTATGTGTCTGTTCTTATGCCTGTACCAGACTGTTTTGATTACAGTGGCTTTATAATATAGTTTGATATCAGGTATTGTGATCCCTCCTACTTTGTTCTTCTTTCTCAAAATTGCTGCAGCTATTCAGAGTTGTTTAAGGTCACATATAAATTTTTGGAATATTTGTTGTATATTTTGTGAAATATGTCATTGGTATTTTAATAGGGATTGCATTGAATCTGTAAATTGCTTTGTGTAGTATGGACGTTTTGATTATGTTAATTCTTCTAATCTATAAACACATATGCTTCCATTTATTTGTGTCTTCTTTAATTTCTTTCTTCAGTGTTGTGCAGTTTTCTAAGTACAGGTCTTTTATCTCCTTGGTTAGGTTTATTCCAAGGTACTTTATTTTTCTTGTTGCTATAGCAATGGGGTTTTTTGGTAATGCATCCATTTATTTAGAAATGTTTAAAAATCTCCAAATAGTTGGGTTGTTTTACTATTTTCTTATGAAATAGTTTTACTGTAAGTTTAGATATGTGGCCTATGTAGTGTCAAAGGTATATTCTTTGGATAAATCTTGTCTATTACATTATCCAAAGCACTCTGTTACCCACAGTAAGCTAAGTCCAATGATAAAATATATGAATCTAAATTCTCCATCAGACATTAACTCTTGCTTTGGGCTTACAAGTTAATGGCTAGAGAGACACTATAGGCAAAAGAGTCTTGCTTATTTTGAAATCAGATCTGTCATCTCCCAGCTGGAAAATTGTCATGGTACTGATATTATTTATGAGAAGTCCTTTACACTTATTAGAACATAAAACTCTTAAGGTTTCTCTTTCATGCTCATTATATTCTGGGTCTTTATGTTGGGTTTATTTTGCCCTTAACATATGCAGAAAGAGTCTAGAAAAATCAAAACAATTTTTTCAAACGAATAGAAACATCTTCCTAGTTAAAAAAATAGGAGGCAGATAGGGATGGAGGGAGGGATGGAAGGAGGGAGGAAAGGAAAGAGAGACAGAGAAAGAGACAGAGAGAGCCCCCTTCCCTTTACTACACAACTAAATAAGGTAATAGAATATGAAAGGAAGGCAAAGGCAATTAAAGAGATGGAACAAAATAGAAACAAGAGATTGTGACATGAGGGTTCTATTTGTGAAAAAAAAGTTACCATTTTGTTTTTTTTCCCAGTAAAGAGTAGGTCATCAGGGCCATGGCTCAGTAGTTTGCCCTTGATCTGAATCAGAAATCCCCATTCACGAAAATGACCTGATGACCTAATGGTGATCATGGAGGACAGAAAACTTTGAACTTCTATATGCTTCATTATGATAGGGACCGCCCCCCCGCCATTTAAATCTTTTTCTCTTCTCCTTCTTGCTAAATGTCTAGTTTACAGACTAACATTCCTCCATTATTCAGAGAGAGCACTGTCTACCAACTTGCAATATCACTGCACCGACTGCCAGCCAGGTGGTTTTATCTCTAGACGCATTCTGGAAAGTACATGCTTGTTAAACATTTCCACTCAGGGAAGAACAGCTACTATATGAGCTTATCCTGTAATGTTGTTAGTCTTGGGATGAAGCCCAGGAGTGGTGGGTTTCTGCTTTTTGTTCCTCCCAGTGCTGGGAAGGGTCTCTGTTACTTTGGCTGGCTACATGTGCAATATATCACTCCTAGACAAAGCCCTGCTGCTATGTTGGATTTCTGCTTCATGTGTCCACTAACTCCCTGGGTTATAATATAATCTTCTCCACTTACAGTGAAAGAAATAACTAATTATGCCTACAAGACTAGGAAAAGGATTTCCAGAACAGATGGTATTTGAGCTGGCTTTTTGTAGGATGAATTGCAACCTGCTACATGGAGGACAAAGAAAGAATTTTCAGTTTATAGGAAAAACATCTGCAAAAGCTGTGTTACAAACTAGATATTTTCATATGCAAAGCCACATGTACAATGGTGTCTCTGGAATGCTCAGTTTATATGATTTTTCAAAGAAGAATTATATGCCACACCATACTAAAAATTGAATAGTATGTTGGTGTCAAAACAAGGTTACATGATTGTACTTTTAGGGTGATAATTGTGATGTTCTAATTATTGGATTAATCACCAATCCTCTGCCAACTTTCTGTGTCTCTCCAGAATCGCCTGAATTCACTCAAACAAATCATAGCACTCCTCTCACTAGCAATGGTGTTTTAGAAGTAGTTTCAGCTCCTTTAAAGAGGTTTTAGTCCCCAACTGATGCAGCAAAGAAGATAAACAATAAACTCCCTGAATATTCTGTTTCTGGCTAAGCACTTACCCCACACTTTAGGGTCTGGTTCTAAGCCAGACCACTTGGATTTCTTTCCAATTTTATTCTTCTCAGTCTTATTTTGGAAGATTCTTTCAATGATTGAATTCTGCCTGAAAATGCCACCAATCATGCTCTGCATTCTGTAATACTCAAGTACCAATAAATTAAGTGTGTTTTTGTAAAGGACCAAATACTAGATATTTTTAAATTTTGTAGGCCATATATTCTGTCACAACTACTCAACTCTACCATCACGGTACAAAAGCGGCCACGAACAATAAGAAAAATAATGGACATGACTGTGTTTCATTTAGGCTTTCTTCATAAAAAGAAGCAGTAGGCCAGATTTGTCCAACTGGCTGTCATTTTTTATTCCTGGTCCAGACCTTCCTGACCTTGAATCTCAGGTCCTGCTTGGATTCAACTGAAATTATTACACTTGATTTTTTTTTATTTATTCCTCACATGTGGATTTCATCTTTGGGACCATTTCCTGGCTCCCATCATACTGTGCTTACAAATGATCTTTTCCGTTATTTCTGTACATGGCTAACCTTCCTTCCCCAAACTCTGTGTAGCTAGTCCTAATTACCATGTGGCTCTGACAAAAGTTAATGCTGCAAGAACTCAGGCAACAGATTGAGAGTGCCAGAATTATAAAGGATGGGAATTGATAGGTAATATTATCTAATACTTATGTGTTTACTATGTGTCAGACACTAATTGTTTACATATGAAAACTCATTTAATCCTCATAATAATGCTATGAGTTATTATCATCTCTCTGTTTAATAGAAGAGGAAACTGAAACAGATAAAGTAGGTAATCTGCCGCAGACCAAACAGCTGGTAAG
Organism: Glossophaga mutica; assembly: GCA_039655065.1. NCBI lineage: Eukaryota > Metazoa > Chordata > Mammalia > Chiroptera > Phyllostomidae > Glossophaga > Glossophaga mutica. The sequence goes on from CM077312.1 coordinate 33,228,551, forward strand.
AGGTTGAGATAGCACACAAACCCAGGCAGTCCAGCTATAGAATCAACTTCCTTAACCACTAGTCTCCAGAAAGGCGCTGCACAACAAGAACATTCTCTGATAGAGAATGGTCAGCACACAGAAACCAATTAGCTGCAGTGAGAGTGGCAAAAGAAAGTGAGGACACATTGCAAATCAATTAATTAGGAGATTAGTTAGAGAATGCAGGAGAATATTTGTTAACTATGTTAAATTTCCAATTGTTTTTTTTTTAAATTACATGTAAACAGTTTTTTACAAATTCCCAAGTAGGTTTCTCATAGACAGAAACAATCACTCAGACTAGGTTCATGTGTAGAAATAGTATTAAATCATTTTAGTCTATCAGCACTTCTCAAAACATATGAATTATCTAGGGATCTTATTGGCATGAAGATTCTAATTCAATAGGTCAGGATTGAGCCTGAGATTCTGCATTTTTACTGAGATCCCCGGCTGGGCCCCATTCACAGGTGTGTGACCTGTACATTTAGACAAAGACCTCACACTGATTTAGTGAGAGCAGTGTGATTCTGCTCTCACCATTAGAATATTCTAAGTAATTTATGAACAAAGAGTTCTGCGTTTTTATTTTGCTTTGGGCTCCAAATACTTTGCAGCCCTCCAGCCCACAGGGATTGCTGCTGCTGGTGGTCTGTAGACCATACTTTGAGTGAAAAGGGTTTGCAAACTGGTTCACTGAGCAAACTCAGCCAGTTGTCTGTTTTTTTTGTAAATAAAGATTTATTAGAACATAGTGACACCTATTTGTTCATGTATCGTGCATGGCTGTTTTATGCTACAACAGGATTTGAGCAGCTCTGACTAACAGAAATGATATGGCTGTCACAACCTAAAGTATTTACCTTTACAGAAATAGTTTTTTATTTCTTTTCTCGTAGATGATATCAGAGGCCATAAGATCAGGAATAGCATGTTATGCAATTGGTTTTTGCAATACTTAGTAAAATATTTCCTTACAGTTAAGTTTTTTTAAACAATGCATTGTTAATGTACATTAACTCAATTTCTCTCATAATATCCATTTGAAATAGATGTTATATTTTTAATTGTATCTTTTGAAAACTGAAGTTCAAAGGGCTTAACATACTTGTCTAGGACTGTTATTATAGTTTGCTTTAAAAAGATAAACTAGGCTGTTTTCTATTTTTTCACACCCCATTCATATGCTGTAGTTGTCTCTGATAGTCTTACAGAATTTCTTTCTGTAAATAAAGGCTGAAGGTACTTCTGGTCTTATGCCACAATGACATCATTTTTATACAGTAATTAAGAGATTATCAAACAGCATTCTACACAGCAGAGGGGCTCCCAGAGGTACTTCAGAAGTCCACTGAAAATGGGCAAGGTACAGAGAGAGAGTAGACCAGCATGCCCAGGACACCTTACCGACTTTTTGTTTTGCACCTCTGTGTTACATTTAGTCTGAGGAGATATTTCCACTTAAAATTGTTTTTGAACACTACTTTAAAAATTACCGTTTCTCTTTGTTTTGTTGCTTAAACCACTCTTAATTCCCTCGAAGCGTCTGGTTTTCTTTCCTCTTCTCCCTCCTTCTCAATGTAACATATTTGTTATAAATTGGTGCACCATTTTCTTTTACTAAGTTGTTTATCTATGAGTCACCTTGTTTAACATAACTACATTAAAGCTTTATGCAAATTAGGTCTATTATTTTTTTCTTTTCCATATATGGAAGGAGGATTTTTTAAGTATGAGTAATAGTGAAGATTGATTAGACATTGTATCTATTACACCAAGCAATAATTAAGACAATGGTTGAAATCCTCACAGATATATGACAGAAAGGCATATTTAAGAAATGATGGTGAAATAAATAAAAACATAAACATTATATGGTTTTAGGGCTTTTATCAAGGAAAAGTATAAGACTAATTATGATTGTGGGAAGTACCATATCTGATCGTAATAAAGACAATAGAGTCACCTTTCACTTTTTCATAAGAAATACAAAGCCAAGAGGAAAATGAACACTCCTTATTAGTATTTCAAGGCTAAGTAGACATGGAAATGTGTCTTATTCCCTTAGAGTGGGTTTATCAGGGATTATTTTAATAACTTCCCAATTAATATTTAAACTAATTGATTGTTCAAACTGGCATCCAGCCCAATACTGTAACCTAGTTTGTGGTATTCCCATTTCCTAAGACTGGATCCTACATTTATTTCTTCTCACGAACTTCAGTCCACACAATATTTTCAGCATAGAAAAGGTATTAACCTGTCAGATAAAAGCATCCATCACCCAGTTCCCAGTACACAGAAATGTAGCTGTTTAAAATGAGTATATTTCAGAGACTTTTATTGGATGAGAAGTAGGTCAAGGTCAAGAGACTTCGAATAAATAAGAATTAAGACTGAATCCAAAATAGAGAGTCTGATTTCTGCTACTTATTAGAATGTGTATGCGTATATGTGTGTGAACAGGGTGTCTCTTCTTTATTTGCCTACTCTTTTGACATTTTGGATCTCTAAAAGATAGTTCAAAAATGATATATGATTTCTTAAGTAGAACACATTAAAAAATCAATAATCTTAAAGAAAAAGATTAATAAATTGGATAAGGTTTCTGTTGATGAATTACATGTAAGTCTAAGAAACAATCCACCAATTGGTTTAAAAGTCTAATTTCATTGAAAATGGTGAGCAATAGTAACTCTCAAGCCCTGCTGGTCAGAATCTAAATTGGATAACAAATCTAAATTTTTTTGAATTATCCATCAACATAGACTGATATGGACTGATAATATCATCTCTAGCTTTAAATGAAACTCAATGATATGTACTAGAGATGTGCACAAGTGTGTTTATTAAGGTAGTTTTATCTGTAATTGACAAAATTAGAAATGATCAAAATACCCACCAACTATAAACTAGATAAATGATGGTGTATTTATATAGTAAAATTCTATAAAGCAATGAAAATGAATTGCTGCTATATGGTTGAAATAATGCTGAACAAAAAAAAAAAGTAGATACAAGAGTGCACTTATAGAGGAGTTCCATTTATGTAAAAACAAAGACATACAAAAATTAGACTTCAGTATTTAAAGTCAGAATAGTGATCATCATAAGAAAGGAAGCGGGTAGTGATTGTGAGGGGCATGAGCATGGTTTTTGAGATGCTGGCAATATTCTTCTTTTGGAATTGGTGGCAGTTAATTCGGCTTTCATGTTGTAATAAATCATTGAATAAAACATACTTACGTTTCATGTACTCATGTATGTATGTGTGTACATGAAAAGGTAAAGTACAATGATAAGATGCAATCTATACGGTAAAAATTTACCTTCCCCATTACTTCATTCCAGAATAGTGAGAATTTGCGATAGATGCAATTTTGTCACAGGCCAGCAGAAGTGGTTATTTTTCTTCCCATTCTAGAAGTACGTAAACATCTAAAGTCAGTTTGATTGAGCTAATAATGATACAAATGAATGGATTTTACTACCCATCCATTAAGAGATATTCTAACAGATAAAGTTATAAATTAAATAATTTAAACTTAAAAACCAAAAAGATATCACTTAAATTAGCATTTTATATGAGCATCTTGAAATGAGATAAATTCAACCTTGTTTCTGTCAGATAATGAGATCTTCCTTTTACAGAATCGTGGATGAATATTGACATGTAAGTATATATTTTAAAAGCTGTAAAAAAAAGCAACAATGAATGTCACTTTTATCTAAAGAAAATATTTTTTAATACAAAAAAGGGGGGAAAATAGAAAAAGACATACCTGTAATAATGAAATAGTTATAGAGTTGACATCGAACAGCAGCTTCTAGAATGAGGTTGGCTCATCAACCAGGTAACAGGCTATTTCACTTGTCCTCTAAGAAGGGATCTGAGAACCATCTGGAAAAAATAAGATTAATAAGTTCCAAGAAATTTATTTGGTAATGAACAGATTAGGGATCAAGAACTCCAAAGGATTAGTTCTAAAAATGCAAAGCAAGCAACCGTTCACAGGTTGAGAAAATGCACGTAATTTAACAAGAGGCAGCATCTAAGAAAACAAGATAAGTATTTAACTTCTACTTTTAAGAAATAGAGCTAAATTTTCAGTAAGATAGTCAAACAGCAAAGCATATTATAGGAGGTAGTAAAAGGGATCCTGAGCCATTTCTACAAGCATCCTCACCAGGAACAATATCCCAAGTGAAAGATCGTAAAGAGAGGAAAGATAAAGTGGGGAATACCAGGCACAGCACAGAGATGTCGCTATCAAAATAGAAAGATGGCGGAATATAACTTACACTATAGTTTGCAGAAAAGGAAATTCTGGTCTATTGTATGGTCACCTTGTGTGAATATTATTTTTACAGCCCCTTATTTTCATGAGAGAAAATAAATACAAACCAGGTGGATTTTCACTACAACCCTCAATCTGTGGTCAAAATGAACAGTCGAGCACCAAGATCTTACCTGACAGCAGGAAGGCAGCAAAACGATGTTTCTCACAAGCATACAGTTGTTTTTTATATCCCTTTGAAGTACCTGAATAAGGGTATTGTTTATTTGATGTTGTAAAATCAAATTAGCATGATTTGAATTTTAGGAATATAATTTGCTTTTACTTCCTAGAATTTGAATCACATAAGTCCCAAAACAGGCACAAACCAGAGAATTACAGTGGGAGGAATAAAAGTGATTCTCTGAGTGTGTAATAAATACATAAAAAGAACTATGCTTATTTTAGGTAAATGATCTATTCCCCACAAGTGCTTAGTACTTTAACTATGTTACATGTGTGCAGAATGAGGCCCACAAAGATTAACTCAATTGCTACAGGTCAGTCAATGTTAAGTGCTGGAGTAAATAGATGAAAACATACTATTTGAGATATCCCTTTTACCTCCCATTACCAGTTACTACCTCCCTAGAGCCCAGAAAATGAGCAAACCTATTAGGCATTGCATGGTGGACTTTACTGTGGGGCCAAGGAAGCAGTCACTTAGGAGACATAAAATATTTTCTCCCTGGCTCTACCATTTTCTGAAGTTCCTGTTTTTTGCATCTGTATTTAAAGTTAAAGACATCAGTTACAGCGCAACAGTTTCAAATAAAATAACCCTTACAATAATTCCTCAGGCTCTGCAAATCCAGGTAGCCTTAGGGAATTGCTGAGAACAAGACCTAGAGGACTATTCCATCTCTCCCATTGTTGCCTGGAGACAGTTGTTCAGTTGCTACAGTTACAGCTCTTTCAAGTGTAAACATTATCAAGGACATGCACCTCTTAATAGTGGCTCTGAAAATAAAAGTCTGATAACATATTTTTGAGAAACACTATGCTTTGCTATATTAAACCATTTCAATTTATTATGTATATTTGGTTAGTTAATAAATATATATTAAGACTGTAACTATATCATTCATGCTGGCATGTTCTGAGACCATGTAAATAAAAATGATTTTTTCTAGAGTTTGAATTTAAGAAACTTAAATCTGGTGAGGAGACAGACTGTTCTTTGCACTCCAGTCCTACTACCCTTTATTCAACTCCTTAAGCTTTCCATCTCCCTAGAGCCACACTCCCTAATGAACAGCACCTGATTTTCACCCTGCTCCCACTCCTCACCCAAGTCCTTATCCTTGACATTCTACCTAAAATGTCACCTCCTAAGAAGAGACCTTCTTTATTTTCTGGTCTAAGTCAGAAAGGAATAAATATATGTTGATTACTTGAGTGATTAATTGAAATAACAAATAAAACCAGCTTGAGGAGAATTTAAAGGTTTTTTGGTAGAGAAGAAAACTTTAGAATAGGGAATCTTGCTACATCTACTGGGATCAGCATCTGTCCAGTTGTGGATGGGTAAGCTCTTTGTTTTGCCGGAAATTAAGCAACAGGAAGTAATGTCAGTGATTTCTAACCATGTAATGTATCACAGTCATCTTTGAATCTTTTATCAAAATGTGAATATTTGAACCTCACCATCAGAAACAGTCATTTTAAAACTCACCTCTTGCGTCACCCTCCCATGGAGACTTCCTTGACCCTCCGTCCCCTGTCATTGACGATGAAATTCATGACCACTGAAATTTGTTTGTCCAGTTCATTTCGGTGGCTCAAGTACTTAGAACAATACCCAAAGACTTCCCCAATAGTTGGTGGAGAGAATGAATACCCTTTTTAATTCCCCACTTGGATCAACTTATAATCGTCCAAAATTATTTACCAATTGTGTCTTCAGGACACGGTCAGCATGTTCCGAGCACTTTCTTGTCCTAATGAATCAGAATAGCATATATGTGTGTAATTCATGCTTGTTGAGGACACAGCCCTACTCGCTTATTAGGGGGGCACACAGGATGCCTGGCAGGTAGAGGATGCATTAAGGAACTAGCAGCTGGAGTCTCTCAGAGCAGCAAAACATGTTTACAATAGTACATAAAAAATATTAGGTGTGCATAAAATATATTAGCAACCAAAAGGGGGACAGAGGAAGGGAAGTGTGATTCTTTTGGTGTTTGATTTAACATTGTTAAGTCAAGGAGAATGCATTCATAAATATTTAAGGTTATTTACAATTTTCTAACATAGACAACATGGTTACGGTTAGCCAAAACGGAAAATGCAAAAGGAAAATCCAAGTGGAAACAGAAAATATACTACTAAATTCAATTTGAAGCAGAGATGGGATATGCCAGTAATTATGTATTTAGGTAATTGGAAAAGGGGGCCTAAATGCATTTCTCAGGAAAGAGGACTTCGTTCACTATATATGGTTTTGAGACATGATTGTTGATGCCACACAGCAAAACAAAAACAAAAACAAAACAAATGAGAACAAGGTTAAGGACAAAATGCTGGCAAGTATTTGAGTAGAGGGAGTGTGGTAGCAGCGTAGGTACAATTAATGCAGGAAATGGAAGCATGAGAACCAATGTAAGAAATTAGTTTCAAGGAAAGCAAGATGACCTGCAAAGCAAAGAAACCAGTTGAGTATTTACTGGATTTAACAGGCATTAAAAAATTGTGATGACTAATATTAGAGAAAAGCGAGAAAATTTTAATGAAGTTTAGGCATGTTTGTATTGTTTCAAGAGGTAAGTTAGCTTCTGTAAATACAAAAAGAAATAAAATACTACTCTTGTTCTGGAGGCGTTTGGTGAGAGCAAACATGGACTGTGCAGAAAGTGTGTTGGGGAGAAGGCGAGGAAGGCAATTTGGAGCAGTCATCTGCTGCTCTCTTCTCTGAAAGAAAGACTGAAATCTGGAAGCTTCAACATTGCCTATATCCTGAGAGATACTATACATTTTAGGATAGTTGTTTCTGATACAGTTTATAAAATAAAAGTGTATTTTAAAAAAGCTTTGTCATCTGCGTAAGGGTTTGTATTAAGACAAGAGTTTCTATAACAATATGTACTTTTAAAATTTTCATTAGAATTAATGAATTGCATATATACAAGGAAATTACAATGTGGGCAATATTTTCTTCTCTTGTAGTTTCCTTGTGTGGTTTTGTTATCAGGTATCAGGGAAATGGCACCACAACCAGGTAAAATTAGTTTGGAAGTATTTTCTCATCCTCTAGTTACACAACAATCTATGTAATAATATTTAAGATATTATTAAGAGTAAATTTCTCTATATACAAAGAAACCAAACAACAAATATGTGGGTTTTTCTGAAGTGAGAAATTCCACTTCTAAGCAGTATAATACAAATTTTACAAAATGGTATATTTGACTTCATATATGCAAATATGTGTCATTACTAATTCTATTTCACAGGCATGCTAAATCCTGATACACTTAGACGATAAATCATATTTATAAGTATTATATGTTTCTATTATTAACCAGAATATTCATAAACAAATATGTTACTATATTGTGTGCAATGAAAATAGCATTGAAACTACAAAACAAACCAAAAGAATCCACATAATGATGACAACTATTTATTAGCTAGCAGATTTTTCTCATTTCAAAAGAAGACACATTCTAAGGAAACTACCTGGAAAGCAGTATGTGCATGTATATATATGATATCCTCATATATAACCAGCCAGTTGATATTTCTACAACTGAATTCTTCTTTGTCTTTGATTTCTCTGTAAAGTAACTCAATCCAGAAGAAATCATTACAGTTATCTATTATTGCTTATCATCTGCATACCTTGTGATCTAGAATATCCACTTCTAGGTTTATAGTTAGTAGATATGTGTTCTTTGGTTACCAAACAACTTGCACAAGAATTTAGAGCAGTACTATTGATGATAGCCAAAACCTGAGAACACTCCAAATATTTACCAGTAGTAGAATGGATTAAAATCTCCAGTAGTAGAATGGATTAAAAAATGTGGCATGTTTGTACAATGGAATACCATAAATCAATGAGAATAAACAAGCTATAACATACATGAATGAATCTAAAACTTATTTATTTATTTTTAAATAAAATACAACATGTAAAGTCGCATACAGAAAGCCATATTCTGAATAGTTTTGTTGACTAGGGGTATCTTGCCACTAAGCAGCTACTGACGTTATTTTAAAACCCTTTTTTAAATTGAGGTGTAATTGACATCACATTATGTTAGTTTCAGATGTGTTACAATATAATAATTGGATATGTGTGTACATTGCAAAATGATCACCACGAGTCCAGTTGATATCCATCGCCATCCATAATTACAATATTTTTCTTGTTAGCAGAACTTTTAAGATCCACTCTCCCAGTTACTTTCAAAGAAGCAATACAGTATTATTAATTACAGTCCCTATGCTCCACCCCACACACCATTTCCTCTCCATGACATTTATTTGATAACTGAAACTCCATACCGATAAAAACATTTATTAAATGGAAGAAGTCAAACATAACAGAATACATGCTGAATTATTCCATTTATATAAAGTTCACATACATGTACAAATAATCTATAGTGACCATATCAGGATATTAAATACTATGAGGCAGGGTGGTGACTGGAAGAAGACACAAGAGGGACCCCCAGGCTGCTGGTATATACTGTCTCTCCATCTGGGTGCTGATCACAGTTTGCTCACTTTGTGAAAATTCATCAAGTGGTACACTTAAGATGTATGCATTTTAATGTATATAATACTTTAATAAAAAGTTTATATTAACATGATAAGTATGGGGAACTATAAACATATAAGTACACAGCGGGTCCGTGAAAAATGTCATTTTATTCAACACTGATTTATTATACAGTTGATGAGGAAAAAATCAATTTCTGGCTGGAGCCACTGTGCATGGGGAGTTTGCATGTTCTCCCTATGTTTGCATGGGTCTTCTCCAGTTCTCCAGTTTCCCCCTACAACCTGAAGAAGTGCACATTAGGTTAACTGACATGTCTCAATTGTCCCAGTCTGAGTGAGCATGCATGCATGTGCGTGCGCGCGTGTGTGTGTGAGTGAATGGGCCCTCCAATGAAGTGTCATCCTGTCCAGTGTGGTTCCCCACTTGTACCCTGAGCTGCCAGGATTGGCCCCTACCACTCTCAACCCTGAACTGGAATAAGCAGGTGGGAAAATAATAATCTTACTTGTTTTTATTCATCTTTCTTAAGTTTACTTCAATGTGTAATATTAGAAGTATTTTCAGTCTTTATTTAGAAGTTTGGTAATATTTTTATGGCCAGACATACGCCAAATGAATTTAACTTTTGTTTATATCAGTTAGCCTGTGGCAAAAGTGATTTCCTTCTATGTCATTTGGCTTAAAGTTGCAGTTTCCATAACCCTATCCAGAGCGTTAAGGACTTACTGTATTGTCAAGTCCCTCAGAAGGATCCTAGTTCTAAGTATTTTCAAGTATTTTTCACCTCCTTAGCTACATGTGACTAAATCTTCACCACGAGTGCAGGCTATAGGGTGAAAGTTCAACAAGTATCTACATACCATCTGTTTACTTAATTTCAGAGAGTTTCCCAAATTGGTTTACTTGTATAACTATAGTCAATGTCTGTTGATAGGGATGCTTAGGAAGAAAATAAATTCAGGTGTTGTGATGAGCAGATTGTGAATCCAGATGAGGCTCATTAGATATTTATTCACAGCTCCCCAGATGCATATGAAAATCAAGATTTTTTGACCTCCTTAGCATAACATAGACTTTATTTTCTTGCTTCCATTTTCCCAGGAAAGCATTGTTCTAATAGAATCAAATCTACGTTTACTGTTCAATTTTGTATGAGTTTTCTTCTGCCAGATGAATGAAATAATGTTTTGCTTAAGATAAAAGGCCATAAAATTATGTCTTGTAAATAAAAGAACATCATGTTTTAAAAAATGTGACAGCAAACTACAAACTGAAACACCAAAAGCTTGCATGGTGGGAGGTTCCATATGGAAAGACCAAGTCAATCCATCAGCAAACATCTGTTGAGCATCTTCTTTGAGACAAACACCTCTCTAGCAGTGAGAATACAGTGGCAAACAAAACTCATGTGGCCCCTGCCCTCAGGGGGCTTGCAGCGGTAGGACTGTGGCTAGTTGATCAGAAATATTGGCTATAATGAAGAATCATTAAAGTTATGCCAGCTGAATTTAAGAATTTGATTGTATCTTTCATACATATAAAAGTAAAACATATTTCAACTGCTGTGAATATAACATACAAATTTTCTCTTATTATATATCCCTATATTGGAGTTATGCACTTTATTTATTTGTTTGTTTTTCATTAAGAACACCGTTAAGGTCTTTTATGACATCCAGGTTCATTTTCTTTGGGTGGGGCAGAAATTTAACAACACTCTCAAAGTTATCTGAATGCAAAACCCACTGGCTTTTAACAATTTTTCCTTAGTCTTTCAGTTGCCTCTACAAATACAATTCAAAAAGAAATAGTGACATAACTTTATTAATTCTTTTCTAAGCATTTAACCTAATATCCTTTTTCTTTTTTAAAATTATTTTATTGTTCAATTACAGTTGTCTGTATTTTCTCCCTCCCCCCTCCAAACCCACCTCCCTCCCTTGCTTCCACCCTCCCCTTGGTTATATCCATGTGTCCTTTATAGTAGTTCCTGAATTTTCATACAAAACAACTTTATTTATTTTCACATTGATACTTTATAGGATTATAAACAACTCGATAAATTATATTCTTATAATGAAAAAAACGTAATAGACATAAACCATTCTGGAAAAGAACACAAGCAGTTCTTAATGAACATATGATTCAACTGGTGGAAGCAGATGTTCTTGGAGGTACGAGGGCACTGCCTGCGAGTGCTGGGCATTTATTATACCATAAGCACATTTCATTACAAAGGAGTAGAGCGAGTGGGTTGAGTAAGTTGTTCAAGTAGGTGAGGTTAAAACTACCATGGCTGTGTTGTTTAGTAAGGCAGGCAACAGCCAGGTGTGGCCCTCAAGCTTTTGAAATGTGGCTAGTCCAAATAGAGATGGACTATAAATGTAAAATACACGCCAGAGTTTTGGGTTCATTTCTGTACATAAAAGTATGTAAAATACCTCATTTACTTTTTATACTAATTGCATGTCAAAATAATAGTATTTTGAACATATCAAATTAAGAAATGTATTTTTGAAATGAGGAAAAGTTACAGATGACTCACATTTATGGCTCTCTATATACTGGTCAGTACTTTAATGATGTGTGTGTTGTGTGTGAATAAGAAAACTGAAAAGCAAAGATGTTAAGAAATGCGCTCAATGTCATGCACAGCAGGGAGTGAATAGCCAGGCTGGAAATGAGGTGCTATTTCCAAAGGCTGTTGTTTTCTTAAGGACAACCTGTGCTGCCTCCTATTAACACGTTATTGACACTAAAACAATGATTCTTATATGTTCCTCCAATAAAATGACAAAAGACTTCAATAAAGACCAGAGTTTAGGAAAGTGAATAAGGAAAGTGAATAAGTGAGTAAGGAAAGAGTTTAGGAAAGTGAATACGCACAAATCAGCAACATCAGGGAACCGAACTCCCCCTAGTGCTGAAAGGACAGAGTAGTTTCCAGAACCTAGAGGAGCCACCCAGAGGGCTGAGGTGAACTCTTAGTGACGCAGTAGAAAGAGTTCCAGGAGAATATAGATTGAGACTTCATTCTTCTCTTGTCTTCTGATTTTAGGCTAGTGTCTCCCACTGATGAATGCCAATAAGAAGCCAGAGGACAAGGGCACCCCTAAGCAAACGATGTGGATCAGCTTCACCGACCACAAAGGAGAGTGGAAAGAGGTGAAGTATAGATCTAAGCAGACATATGAAATATCTAGCACTCAAATATATTATGAGCTTATTTCTAACCATAAACTCCAGTATTGGATACATATACTTTTAATGCAGTAAAGGACAATCAGAAATGTTATAGCATCTAAATTTTGTATATACTCAGAGCTAATTTTTTTAAGGAAGAGGTAATAAATACAATGTGACAGTAGCTTGAAGCACTGGACTGAAATTTATATACGGCTTTTAGTCTCAGATCCACAGCTCAATAACATCTCTTTTTCACATGTGTTAAAGATTCATTTCCTAGCACAACAAAAGTATTGCCTCAACTGTGTGAGAAGATTGCTACAAGGATCAACATTTCACTATTTGAAAGGTATACAACCAAGATGTAGTATATAAAGTAAGACAGACGTCATTTGGGAAGATTAGAAAAGAAAGAGGCTAATGCGTGATCTAATAGTCTAAGGGCTGAAAAGCCCAAAGCGCCCCCACCCCGACCTCCCCCCACCCACCACGCCAAGGTTGCTGAAACTATACAGGGGGGCATATTGTGCTACACAGGGCATCCATGTTTAGCCCAAGCTCTAGGCTTAGTTACGTATTTATTTTCTCACTGATCTTCACTTTCTTTGTGCTATAATGTGAAAAAAAAAATTCCTTTTTCAATTTTCACTAAGAAAATAAAGTCCCACTTGGAGCTAGAATTGTGAGTGAAATTGATGGGAGAACTCAGGAGTGGGAAGATTTTAGTGTTAGATCATAGATAATAAGCCTCCTAGTTAATGCATGTGAAAAGTTATTGCTTTAGTGACTGGAGGTACAAGCCACCTGACTCCAGCAGACCACAAGCGATTAGATCTGTGTGATCCAGGAGAGACCCTAAGCAATCAGGATGGTTTTCAAGCCATTGTGTTCCAGAGAGAGGCAGTACACCGCCAAGGACACAGATAAAGAAAATCACTCAGGACAAAGGACACAGGACACAGAGAGAAAATCACAGGTCAGCGGATGAAAAGATGTTAGGGAAATTGCCTGGACTGCAGCTTTTATCTGATTAACCTCTTACTGAATTCCAAACCCCTTACCTACACTTTTTCCTTTGAATTCCAAATCCCTTAACTACACTTTGCTCCCCCCCCCCCGCCCCCATAAAAAATGCTGGCTTGAAAGAAAATGTAAGAGGGACTTTTAGGGTACCTACCCTCCGTCTTCTCAGATCTCTGGCCATCCGAATAAAGTACCCCAAAAGATTCAATCCCTACCTCTGCTTATTGGTTCTGGTAGTGTCAGGCAGCACAAACGCTGACGTTTCCAGTTTAAAAATGGGCTTGACTTTCAATTTGAGGGTAAACTCATCCTAGAAAAGCAAATATAGTGGATTGTTATTATAAAACACTTGGCAACATTGGGCATGTCATGACATATTTATCTCTTAATACTTCATTTAAAAATCACAGGGAAGGAGCAGGGGTGGAGGTAGAAGAGGGTACAGGCGAATAGATAGTAATGGGAAAATACAACAAAAATAAAGTATTCAAAAATGAATTGGCTAGAAGATCTTTATAATTTTTGAGATATTACATATGAATAACAATATAATCATATATTCATAAAAACAAGATAATAATTCGGTCACATTTCCTAGGGGTTATGTTATTGTTCTGTAGCCACAGCAATACATGTATCAATGATTAAATTATTTCTGATTCTAAAGGAGGTAAATTGAGAATTTTTGAAAAATTATAATATAACTTCCAAACCATTTTTCATACTAAAACCAACTTTTCTTCTAAATTTCAGATTGTATTGTCAGCAGTGTACAACTACAGAATGCCTCAATGGCGCTTGCACATGGCAAAGTTTGTGCACCCTAACACGGCGCTTCTCACTTGCCTTTCCAGCTCTCTCCAATGCGTTATGCCAAGATCCTCATTGTTTATATTCATGTCATATGAAATCTATTATAGACACATTTCCTCCCACAAAACCACATGCATCCACTTTCTCATTATCAATGTCAAAGCTGATTTGAAATTATTTCTTCATTGCATACTTTTCTCCAGTCAGTATAAAATAATTACAGTAAACCTAGTGTAATGCATCATTGTTGTCTATTTCTCTCTATATATATTAGATTTTATGGCATTTCAGGTCAGAATTCGTGTTTTAATCACCTCGATACTATCTCTAATACCTGAAATTATTGAAAACTATAAGCATATGAAAAACTAGGCATTGCCCTGGCTGGTGTGGTTCAGTGGATTGAGTGCCAGCCTGTGAATCAAAGGGTTGCCAGTTGGATTCCCAGTCAGGACGCATACCTGGGTTGCAGGCCAGGTCCCCAGTGTGGGGTGCTCGAGAGGAAACCACCCATTGGTGCTTCTCTCCCTTTTTCTCCCTCTTTCTAAAAATAAATAAATAAAATCTTAAAAAGAAAGAAAAACTAGGCACTGAGAGCAAAAGTAAAATCATTTGTAATAAATATGAAAATTGGCCAAATTAAATAGACAAACAAAAGAAGAAACTCCAAGGAAAAAATACAAAAAGAAAAATTATATTGATGCCTAGCCACAGAGCTATTTCTTAAGCACAGAAATGTGTTAGTACAACCCCAAGAATCTTAAATTTAGGATGACAATTTCAAAACAAATTACGATAAATTGCGAAGAAATGAAGCTATGAATGAAAAATAGAGTCCTACTAAGTATGATTCAATGCTTTTGTCAAACTCTTCTTATTTGTCACAGAAAATAAAAAATGCCCAAATAGAGAGTGGCTGTTTTGTTTATGAGTATGGACGTCATATTCATTTAGAACGAATGCTTTCTCCAAGCCCTTGTACTTAGGCTGTGGCAGAGGCCCATTTATAAATGCCTAATTATTCTCAGAGGGGATCACGCACCTGAGCCTACCATCAATAAAGTTAATTGTAAGTTCACGTCTCAAGATAATTTTTAAAGACTTCCGTCAAAGGAAAAATTCATTGGATAAAGTTAAATAGTCAATGAAGACTTGATTCAAAACTATTGCAATAGGAGACAGAGATTGAACTCAACTCCCTTGAAACAAAAGGCAGAAAAGTTCCTAAGGATTGTGAGCTGGAGGGAAATTAATGGAGGGCATTAGGGGAGGGTTTGGTCAATGTGATTAGGCCATCTGTGTTTGCTAATTGGCCCTTATCAAAGTTAAGCTTTTATCCTCCCACAAACACTAGTAAATAGGGGTGCTATCTTTCTGGATGATTGCATTTCAAAGGGATGGTTCCCAGGTCCTTGAAAAAGACAGCTCAGGGTATTACAATAAAACTGTCAGAAGGTTGGTAGAAGATTTACACCTCAAAAGCTCTGAGAATTTACAATTGCAAGCTTTCTGAAATAAATGTTTGAATCAAAGGGAGGTCAGGAGCTTATAGTCAGAAAGGAACCTGTCTAAAATGTAGTGAAGCTGAGGGGAATTTTAAGGCTGTCTGAGTCACCTCAAAATCATGGCTTTCTCAGAGAGTGGCTTTGCCAGAGAATAGGTATACGAGCTACTCCTCTCTAGGTCAGATTCTTTGCCATTGCTTCATTATCTACACCATAAAGAACAGGTGGCAGGAGAAAAAAAAAAAAAGCATATGGATCTTACAATATCTCTACGAATATCCCTTTCCTAAAGGAGGCGTGGTGTTTTCTTACACATAGGTAAAATAGGTGTTCACTGGAAAGCAGTTTTCTCTCTTCTATCAATCTTATACACCCAAATAATCAAAATCACGTTTACTATGTGCCTTCCATAGTTTAGTCCTTGACTTAGAGTAACTCTAACTCTTAAAATGTCCTGAAAATACATTAGTATGCCCACTTTACACAGGAGGACACTGAGGTGCAGATGCAGATGGTACCAATCATGCTCTGCATTACCACACATTCTAATTCATTAATATGTTCTTGAGAAAACATGTGTCCTATGTAGTAGAAATATTCCTTTATTTTTTCCATACTGAAAATAGTTTGATATCGATATATTCCTATTTACAAGAAGAGCTATTTGTATTAAAAAATATAAAAGGCACCCTGGTTGGTGTGACTCAGTGGATTAAGTACCAGCCTGTGAAACAAAGGGTCACTGGTTCAGTTCCCAGTCAGAGCACATGCCTGGGTTGTGGACCTGGTCCCTAGAAAGGAGCATGCAAGAGAAACCACACATTGATGTTTCTCTCCCTTTCTTTCTCCTTCCCTTCCCCTTTCTTTAAAAATAAATAAAATCTAAAAAAAAGAAATAGTGGGGACTTTGTCCTGATCACTTTATATATATATATATGTATGAAAAGATCAGATATATTACCATGTATATATATGGTAATATATCTGATCTCTTCATATTCTACCGATGGGTAGCTAGCCATAATTTGTTCTGTTAAAAAGTATAGTTAAAATAGCCAAAAAGATAAATACTCCAGAATAAATTAATCAAAAATTAGCAAATTTTATTGGTAAAAACTTTAAAACACTACTAAAAGACAGAAAAATAGATTTAAATAAGTGCAAAAACATTCCTTGTGTTTCAAGGTTAGGACATTTCAATATCAAAAATGTTTAGGACTCCCGTTGAGATGGCATGGTGAACTCACAGTACAATATACACATGATGTATCACAGAATTATATACCTGAAATCTACACAATTTTATTAACCAATACCACATTAATAAATTAATAAATTTTAAAATGCAGTGGAAAATAATAGATTTCAGGTCTCCCTAAGTTAATTTATAAATGTAAAACTATTGCAATAAAAAATCACGGACCGTATTCTATGGAAGTAGAACAGTTGACACATGATAGTAGCCATGGAAACACAAGGAAAAACATTATAGAGAAGAGCTAGGGATTAGTCCTCAAAGAAAAGGAAACAAGTTATAAAACTGCTGTATTTTAAAGAGTATTCACTGGCACATGAAAAGACAGATAAACTAAAGAAAGAGATTCGAAAGTCCAGCAATAGACAAAACTACTTAAAATAATCTAGCGCATGTAAAAAGTGGAATCTAGAGTTAAACAAATATTTTTTTAATAGAAAGTATTGGTTTAACTGTTTGGCTATTTTGAGGAAAGATAGAATTAGATCAATTCATCACAGAATGCACAACAATAAGCTCCAAATAGATCAGTTATCTAAATATGAAAAACATATTTAAGTATTAAAAGAAGAATAAGATGAATTCCTATTTAAGCTGCATCTATGGAAAGGTTTTGTAACTATGACTAAAGCTCTGAGTGTAACAAAAGATTTAACAACATTTTTAAAAACCATGACAAAAATATACCATTTCACCACAATAAAAATAAGAAAAATCATGTGACAAAGTGGAAAACATATTTGTCACATATATCATAGGTAAAGAGATAATAGCCTTAATATACAAAGAATGTTTAACAATGGGGCAAAGTCCCAAGAATGCTATATTAAAAAATGAATAAAATACACAAACAATTTATACACACACTTACATTGCAATGGGATACAGCCGACGCCTCCCAAAAGAAGGATTTGTAATGGGACCCAGAACTCAGGGTGTCCAAGAAAATATAGGATACTTCCCACCCACAAGGCAGGCCACCACTGGGGATGGGACCCATGGAGCAGAGCTACTGAGAGTTATTTTGCACATCAGTAACAGCAGGATAGCTTCATACCTAATGTACAAAAATTGTTCCTTTGCATATCAACAAGTCAGGCTATAAAGATGGGAGTGACTTTGATCCATGATGTAACTGGGAGGCAGTTCTTCTGGTTACAGAGCCTCCTCGAGGTGTTGGAGATGGTTCATTCTACACCACAGGGCCACACATGCCCAGACTTACACTATGGCAACCAAGAAAGGCTGAAAATGCAGGAGTGCTGGCAGGTGTAGCCAGCTGTGGGAGGAGTTGCAAATGGGGTTGCAGAGGAAGAGCCTGCAGGGATTTAAACCCAGACACTGCAGCCGAGCTGGGAGCATGACCACGTGGTTTTGGGAGCAGAGTAAGCAAGATGTAGCAGCCATGCAGAGCTCTCTTTTAGCAGTTTGAAAGAATGCAGGAAAGACAATGCAGGACAGTGAGAGAGGACAATGGAAGACCATGCAGGAAGGAAAGGGATGAAAGAATACATGCTGGTGGGTCTTGAGGAGGTATCACATGGTTTTGGATTAAGAACTAGAGATCGAGGTGGTGGTGACACAGCTGTTGGTGTTGGGGACAGTTGCAGACCTGCCAGCCAAGCAGGGATTACTGGGAGGAACTGGGAGTCTAGCCAAGCTAGAGACTTCTATTTCTTTTTCTGAGATATGGTACCCTTAACTGACCTGACTGGGCAAAGGGGGGAAGGCAGGTCTGTGTGGGTGTGGGTGTGTGCACACACTTGTGGGTGTTTTAAGGGACTTTGGGATTTTAACGGCAACTTTCTGGCATTACTCTAAACCTGTATAACTTTTGATAAATAGTTCCTTTCCTTCTTACCAAACTCTGACATTGAGAGCCACAGTTCCTAAGGGCAGCAGGCAAATCAAACAATAGTACGAAAAGACCCCAGGGTGGGGCTTGTTTCAGTAACAGTATCTTGCACCTGCCAGAGTCCATTCTATAACAACATTACTTAGCATAAATTTTAAACATACAAGATTAAACATAAAGAAAAGATGTTCAAATTTATTCCTAATAAGGAAAATACAAAACAAAATTACAGTTATAATTTCTCACCTATGAAAGTGACAAAAAAATTAAAGCTCAATAACACACATTTTGGCAAAGCTGTGTGTAAACAGTCTCCACCACCCATCCATCACCAGGAGAATTCAAAAAGTACTAAGTGATTCAAACCCAGTGGAAGGAAATTTGGCAATATCTAAGAAAGGCATCTGCATTTGCCCTTCCATCCAGGAATCTTACTTCTAGGAACTGACCCTGAAAATGCCTCCAACTACATTAAAAATTATATTCATGAAGGTTATTCATTATAATATGTTTTTTATAATCACAAAATATTGGAAGGTACCTGAATTCCAAGTTTAGGAAATTTCCTAAATAAACAATAGCACTCACACCCAAGGTCATACTATGCTGTTGTTTAAAAAAAAATGAAAAAAAAGGAAAGAAGAAGCAAATGTCTATAAACTGTTACAGACTGATTTCTAGAATATATTGTGTGCCGAAAGCAAACTGCAAAGCAGAGATCTAATGTTCTCCCTTTTTTATAAAAGAAAACAAATACATGTATCTACTTAATTTTTATAAAGAAATGCATAAAGCATATTAGTAAACAATGGATTTTATTACTTCCATAGATTGAGGAAGGGTGATGGGGCAGAAAGGATGTGGTAGAAAAGGGGGTGTCTGAATATAACTTTTTTGTATTGTTTTGACTTTTGGAAACATGCTAAATTACACCTACTCAAAAAATAGAATTATGGCCTTTTTAGGACTCTCACAGAAATGGCAACACCTTTCAGCAACACCTACTATGTAGGTGGCAGCACCTCTCACTAACACATTTTTATATTTGTGAGGTCAGTTCTGGGCCTCACTGTGTCCTCTACAAATCTCTAAATCAGTTACTAATATATTGTGGGCTTTCTTCCATAGCCAAGGTTTAAAGTCTGGGAATCAAACGGTGAAATGTTTGTATCTTTTTCTCACTATCCACCATTGCAAGATTGACTTCTCATCAAGTAACTTTAGGTTTTGCTAATCTTAAACCTTGGCTCCCAAGGGGGAAAAAATGCTGTCTTAAGGGAACCAACAATTGAGTCATTAGAATGGAATCAGAGACTGCCACGTATATGATCAGTTGGGGTCCTTATGTTAGTGAAACAATAGGCAAAGGGCTTCCTTGTTTTGACTAGCACTGTTGAGACTGAGTACTAAATGGAAACTAGATTGATGTTACACAATGGGATAAGGAGGTGTACATCTGGAATGAAGATGCCCTGCAGTCATGTAATAGTCTTTTATCTTGTAATTGAAGTCAGTGGAAAAGTGAAACAACTCAATACCAACAGGACTGCTAACACTCCATACTTTTTAAGAATGAAGATTCAGCTAACCCCACCAGTCAAAAACTATGACTCGCAGAGAAGCATTGCTGAGAACAGAGAAAATACGGAATGGGTTGTGGGGAAAGGCAGTTGTAAATACCAGATACAACCACTTGACCAGCTGTAGGCAAGGACTGTAATAATTGTGAGTTTTATTCCTTATTTTGATATAATATGTTTGAGTATATACTACTAACTCCTTTCTCTTCTTTCATCCCACTACCATCTAACATACTATGCATTAAAAGCAGTTCACCATATATCTCAGTATTAAAGTCCCAAGGTATAAAAAAGAATGTATCTCAGCCAGAAGAGAAATAAACATAACTAAAAGATGAAGAAATTTTTTTGTGGAGAGGATTTAGAAGGCTTTTGTTGTGCAAGTGACAATAGTACTAAATTAGAACGCTTTTGTGTGTGTGTGTGTGTTTTTTTACTGTAGTTTTTCAGAAGTTAGGTATGGTACAAGAGGTAAATATGGATGCCAAGTTGACAAGGGATAGATTGTGGTGGTTTATATGTATCAAGTTAGCTAAGTTGGAACTGTATTTCTCAGAATTCTCTTTAATGATTAGGTCTGAATTAATATGCATTTTAACAGACTTTTCATGTGAGATTGGGAAGGCAGATGAACGGAGAGGCTATATTATTTTTAAGCATAGATGATCACTGTCCTAAGTGATGCACTTTGTCACTTATCTGCTGCTCCTGATTCTCTTTAGGCCAACAGCTCCTCCACTTTCTGAAGGTCTGCTATAGCTTCTCCAACTCCTGGCCCAGCAGGAGCTTAGCTCTGTGATAAAGGGTATACTAATGCAAGACAGCCCATCACTGAACTTGGAGTCTTGGAAGCAGTGAGGGACCAATTCAGGTTCTATTCTATCCATGAGGATTTTGCCCCAGCCTCACGGGGTTAGCTGTTCCTTGATCTTCCCACTTTGTATCCATTTGATTTTCTTATGTCCTGTTTATTAAACTGCAATGGTGGCCAATAAAACCTGTTATATACTGTTTAACCAGTTCTTACGATTACTCAAATCCTTAAAAGAGAGTGGTTCTGTTTCTCTATAAATATATTGATAGAGTTTTTGGTATGAGTTGTAGGAGAATGGAGTGGAAGGAATAACACTTCCCTGAAAACATCTTTTTGTACAATTGTACCAATTGTATTTCAAATTAAAATGATAATTAAAGAGGAAGAAAAAGAAAATGAAGCAAGAATCCAAGTAACCTATGAGCAAAAAATTTGACTGCGCAGTTTCAGTCTTTGGTCTATGTAATAGAAAACTCTTTCAGTAGATTTGTTTGTTGAAGAGGATATATAGATGAATCAATTATGAATATGTTTTAGATGTTTTATAGCATTGACAAATGCTAGGAGTTCGGATTTTCACATGAGAGGAGAGAAACAAAAATATGGAAAGGAGGAGGGCAAGAAAGAACTCTATTGAGATGTATTGTAATTAGAAATATTCATATAACTCATGATTTCTTGCCCTGACTTGGTAGGTCAGTTGCTTAGAGCATCATCTTGAAATGCTAAAGTTGAGGGTTCAATCTATGGTCAGGGAACATACAGGAAGGAACCAATGAGTGCATAAATAAGTGGAACAATTTGATGTTTCTCTATTTCTCTCTCTGAAAGTCAATAAGTATAAAAAATAGACTTATGGGGGATGTGGGAGGGGGAAATGGGGGGAAGGGTTTTCAGGAACAACTACAAAGGACACATGGACAAAACCAAGGGAGGGGTATAAGCAAGGGAAGGAGGTAGGTTTGGCTGGGGTGGGAGGGCGTAGTGGGGGGGAAGTAAATGCAGATAATTTTAATTGAACAGCAATAAAATAATTTAAAAAATAGACTCATGATTTCTAAAATGTACATATATCTGTACATGTGCATGTGTCTGCTATGTGTCTGCTGAAAGGACTGGAAGAAAAAATCCAAATGAACACAGCTAGACCCCAAATCTTAGTCTTGAGTACCATTCATTCCCCACTAAATAAAACCAGTAATGCTAAGATAAAAAACTCATTAATTTTGAGACCGAGACAGAGGAGGTACAAGAGAATCTTGGAAATTGTTGCTATGCCAGAAACCAAGAAGGTGCCCCTAAAACTAATGGGGCACATCACAAGAGTTCAAGAGCCAGCTTGTATGACAATTCAAATACCAAAGTAATTAAGCATAGTAATGAATTATTCACCATTGGGGAAAATTCATGTGTCCATACTGATAATAAATAGACCAATAAGTGAGGAAGAATGGAGGGGTTTTGCTTATAATGGATGGCCAAGTGATGAACGTGGTGAGAGTTTTAGAGGTGGGAAACCAGCATTTTGTGACCATGATAGTTGCTTGATTCAAGCAAGAATTATCAATTGCTGTTTATTTCGATGGGGAGAAGGATATTTGTACTGCCCTAAAGTATCAATACCAGATGATTTATTAATTGTAAGGAAAAAAATAAAATATAACTATCAATGGAAAAATCAACAACCATTTATTTGACCTTGGTTTAATTTAAAATCACCATTGAGGAGCACATAGATATCAACTGTCTCAAAAAGTGATAATCTAAGAATGAAAAAATATCACTTACATAGTATTGTATCTGGAAATGCATAACCTGGACCAAATACGAATATACATCAGACAAATCCAAAATGATGGTCTTCATATTTTCAAAAGTATTCTTTCAAATGTCAATTTCAAAATATAAAGAAAGGTTGTGGAAATGATCTGGATAAATAGAGAGCAAAGAGACTAATTGACAACTGTGAAAAAAAAATAAATGTAAAAAAAACCCACTTCAAAATGGAATCAAAGCTGCCATTCCAGAATTGCCTTGCATGTCTTATTCCTCAAATCTTTGGAATGTTTAAACTGGGCAAAATAGCCTTCAGATTGGGCCAAAGCAGCATTATATGCCAAACAACTGTTTGCAAAGATAACAGGAAAGCAGACAACCTAACTACAGGACTGAACATTAAAGACATTCTTTAGAATTAGCACCACCATGTAGAGCTAGAGAAAAATTTAGCTTGTTTGCAGCAATAAAAATTTATTCTCTGGCTTATTAACATCAATACAAATTCTTTCCCTCTGTTCATGTAATTATTTCCCTTCCTTTTCTTATAAAAAAACCCTTGCTTTCACCCTGTAATCAGAACACCATTTGGGTTTCTGCCTAAATGTTTCCCACAATTACAATCCTTCTTGATCTCAGATACATGCTTGTTGCCTCTTACTTTGGCCTTTCATTCTTTGGTTAACATATGTAAACACAATAGTTAACCCTAAACTGAGTCCTGTACTAGAGGGAAATACTTCTGTTTAGAGAAAATACCATATGATTTCATTCATATGTGGAATCTAATGAGCAAACTGAAGTAACAAGGAAAATGGGGACAGACTCATAGATGGAGAGCCGATGAAAGCTAGTGTGGGGAGGGAGGTTGGGCGGTGCAGGAACTGAGCAAAAAAGAAAAAGGACTCATGGACATGGACAACAGTGTGGTGATTGCTGAGGGGAGGTGAATATAAGGGGAGTAAATGGTAATGGAAAAAATACAATAAAGATAAAAATAGGCATTTCTGAGTTAGGAAAATTGAAGTATAAATAGTAGATTAGCGAAAAGCATTATTTCTATTTAAATTTACTGAATTTTATAATTATACTCAGATAATGTGAGAGTATTCTTATTTTGAAAAACAAATAATGAAAAGGGTGAATGCAATGTCCTCTCTAATGATTCACAAACATATGTGTGTGTTTGTGTGTGTGTGATTATATGAGGAGGAAAATATGGCAAACTGTTAACAATAGTTGAATCTGGTATTATTTGCTCTATTCTTATTCTTGCAAAATTTTTGTAACTTTAAAATTATTTCCAAATAAGTTTTTTAAGTGTACTTGAAATCAAGCAATAGTTGCTATCTAAAAAGATGTCTAAACAAAATCTGAAGTGTCCTTAATCCAATGACATGAATCTTATCTCATGAGATGAGTATACCAGAAGCTTATCTATTTCATCTATGTAAGAAAGGAGAATTGTAAGGTTTATGCATAATGAATGCTGGATAAATGGTTCCCTGTATATAATTATTGATGCTTTTATTAGAATGTTTTCTTTCTTTCTTTCTCTCTTTTTTCCTCTTTCTCTGTTTTTTTTTTTTTTCTTGAGAGACTTGAGTTGGAAATATGTAAGAGAAAATGAGTAGGTTTTTTTTATAAATATGATTTATTTTTCAAGTTTTTACTAGATCTCTGGCAAATTTCAAGAATAGATTCCCATTCATATTCTTCCCAAAGGACTTCAAAGAGTCAGTGCTAAGCCAGGATCTATGGTGATCTCCTAATTCTTTTCCTTGTGTGCCTAAGACTAATACATCTAATACAGTTTGGAAGTAGTTTCCTTGTTAGTTGACTTTGAAACAAACCAACTCATCCCAAGATGAATGTGTGCTTAGGTGAGGCGATCACTTTGTGCTTAAAATGGTTTGCCAACTTCATTCATATTTACTGAAACTATATGAGTAAATCTTTGCCAACATAAGCTGCATTTTATGACAGTTTAACTTAAAATGGTTTATTTTTCACTTTGCTATATTAGTAGCTATCTGGATGTAGGTTAAACAATGTGCAATTTCGCTGAATGTCAACAAAGATGAAAAAGAACCCTTGCAAGTTTTTAGTGAAAGCCACTTTTGGCCAGTTGCTCTGTTTTACTTGAGTTGATGAATCTATGAGGTCAGATCTGCGATGTACTATGTTCTCATTCTTTTCTTTAGCCAGGACCATGGAATCCTGATAAGAGACAAGGAGAGCGTTACTTTCCTCTTCTCAGTAATTCTGTGAACACTCAGGCACTAGGACAAGGTTATTCTTTGAGCAGGGGTACATTTTTCTTTCACAATAGCCTAGTAAATCCCTGTGGATCAGGAGAACCATTCTGCTTGAAAAATAAAACTAATGAGGCTTTATTAAGGTTTAATATGATTATAGTACTTTGTCCAGAAATCTTGTGAACACCCAAGTTTTATCTATATCCTATCATTCTATTCTGCAAGGTTCCCAAGGGAGGTACATATACAATGAAAACAAAACGTAACAAAGCAGAATTTTATACTTTCCTTTGGCCATAAACCCTGGAGTGGAATTCCAGGAAACTAAGCTGAAGCATATGAAAGACTACTTTATTTTAAAGGTAGATATGTTAGTAAGCTATTTAAATCTGAAAAGATGAGTTGTTTCCTCTAAGATCCCCAGAGCCCAACTCCTGATCTTTGAATTTATCCCTCTAATGGCACAAAGGGGACCATGACTTGAAGGGCCACAACTTCCAAGCCTAGAGAGACACTGTGATGTGTTGGGATTATTTGGATTGATTACATTGTCTATAAAGTGTAATCTAAAGAGCGGCCTCAAATCCGACTAATCTAGATAAGTTTTCCTGACCTTGGCAATGGAATGAAATGTGACTCAGAGGACTTCCAACTTAGGGTGACTAACTAAGCAAGTGGTATATTAAATATGTATTTATTTTTATGCATGAATTTATAGATACAGGAAACTTCACACTGATACAAACTTGTGTTCTAGAGGCATTATGGTTTACTGGAACTTTAATAGCTTTAGGAAGAGTTTCAGTCCAAATTCTGGCTCTATTACTTACCGCCTCAGTAACTCTCAGCAATTGTTCTCAACTTAACCCCCATGACTAAAATGTGAATAATAATGTCTATTTCAAAGGGTTATTATGAGGCTCAAATCATGTAGCAGACATGTATTGCATCACGGGCACTATTCAGAACACTGAAGATACAATGATAAATAAGATATGTGAGGTAAACTTTCAAGTGAAATATAGATAATTTATATGTAGTATGAAAAGCACCATTACACCATTATTCATAAAGGAATGAATGCACAGAAAAGAGGCATTTAACCCAGTTTAGAGGCTCAACAAACATTGATTAAAGAAGAGGAGAAAAAATGAAATATGCATTAAGGGTGTTAAGAGGAAGAGAACAATATATTTGGAGAACGATGAGGAATTTGGTATTTACTAGAACAAAATACAAAAGGCGAGGATCAGAAGACAAAACTTAGAAAATAAGAAAGGGTCCAATCTTGAGAGATAATTATGTTGGCTTAAGAAGCTTATAGACATTGGTAGCTTTTCAATACAAACACACCCAAATAAAACAAATGCAAGAAAACATTGAAAGTCTGGAAATGCTTTATTATTCCAGTGCTTGACTATCCCAGAAAGCTTTTGGAAATGACAAAATGTTAATCACTGGATTGGAAACAATAATGTTCACGGCTGATTTGCCCTAAGATAGGAATAAGCTGGAATTATTATTTTGGGCATCAAACCAGTCCCAATCTTGTTCTCAAGGAGTCACTCTTCTGCTTGCCAACTACTGAGCTATGCTGGATCCTACGTATAATATGCAGGGGGCACACTAAAGGCTGAGAGAGGAGGAGTATTCACAATTCAACACATTGCAACAAATACAAGCAAAGATGCAATTTCTAACCTACATGATTAAAGCTAAGGGAGTCCAGATAAAGAAAAGAGGAAGAGCGATTACAAAACATGAAATTGGGTGGACATTAGACCTAGTTGCACAAATCATTAGCAGGAATGTAAAATTAAAACAACTTTCTAAAAAGCCATTGGGCAAATGTCTCAAGAGCTCTAAGTGTGTTTCTGCCTTTTGACACAGTGATTAAACATTTTAGAATTTAACTGAATGAAATAATCTCGTGCTTGTACAAAGATATATGTGTACAAATTTTTATTTTATATTTATTCATTAGAAAAATTCTAAAATTTTTTCTATTTATTTTTATTTTATTTTATTTTTTTAGAGAGAGCATAAGGGAGGAAGAGAAACATACAATGTGTGGTTACCTCTTGAACACCCTCTACTGGGGATCTGGCCTGCAACCCAGGCGTGTGCTCTGACTGGGAATAGAATCTGAAACCCTTTGGTTCATAGACACTCAATCCACTGAGCCACACCAGCCAGGGCTTAAAATTATTTTAAAATGATGTACATGTTCCTAAGTAGAAAAGTGCTTAATTGAGAGCATAATCAAATGGTGGGAGATTATAGACAGCTAATACAAAAGAGCTTTCCAAGGAATATTTGATGAAATGGGAAAATGCTCAAATTAAAATTTGCTCCAGTAGTTTACTGTCTTTTGACTTCCTTTTTGGTGGGTACTGTAGACACGTCTCATTCTACTTAATTTCCAGCCCCTAATCTCAAATCCCAGACCCCTGTGGGTCTATTGTTGAATTCTCAATAAATGGAACTCCACAGAAACAAGGACCAGCTAGACTCAAGAGCAGTCAATATGTAAATGCATGGAAGACAAGGAGGAGATAACACAATCCAATATGGAGTCAAGAAATCCATTCCAGAAGTCCTGAAGATCCCTACTGAGGAGTTAGAGGTAAATAGTTAAGAACCTTTCTAATCAAGAATTAAATATTGCCCCAAATGTTATACTAGGAATTGTAGAAAAGCTCTTAAGGACCTCAGCTTGTACCACCAACCTCTGTGATGAGGTTTTTGCATCTATCTGCTTACTTGAGAGTCCTGTGTCATTAGAAATCTTCCTGCACCACATCATTGTCTATTTTAAATAAGTTCTTTCCTTGTCTGC
Organism: Glossophaga mutica; assembly: GCA_039655065.1. Classification (NCBI taxonomy): domain Eukaryota; kingdom Metazoa; phylum Chordata; class Mammalia; order Chiroptera; family Phyllostomidae; genus Glossophaga; species Glossophaga mutica. The sequence goes on from CM077312.1 coordinate 33,256,545, forward strand.
TTTAAATTCTTATGATTCTACAATGCTAATATTGCAAATTTTTTGTATAGAGATTAGAAAAATAACATCTATTAGGATAAAATGGGGTAAGACAAACAAATGGCTTTAAAAACTATAGATTACTTTGTAAACCATATAATATTAGGATTTATAATATCTGTTGTTGAAAGAGCAATCTAAAATCATATTCCTTTTCTGACTATGTAATTAATTTTATTCATAGTACAAAACTATTTAAATGCACATCTAAGTTAAATATCAAAGTCTCTATGTTTGGTTTATTTGTTCGGAAGAGGTTAATATTTTACGCTGACCTCTAATACTTAAATATCAGAGGAGGAGTTCAAAAAACAGCAATATTTATGGTTGTAAAATACGAACATAATTAGATGTCTAAGAAATTCTTTTTCAGCAGTTCAGATTTTGATTACATAAAAGTCTTTTATTTCCTTGGTATCCAAACAAATACATAGACACAAAGTGCTTCTGTAACCTGAAGGGCAAGTCATTCCAACTGGTATACAGGCCATCAGTTGTTTTCTGGTTCTGCTTTTTTTCTCCAAATAAATACTTCTTTTCACTCATCTCTGACCATTAAAGCCCGCAACTATTCTTCAACTGCTATTTCTTAAATTGTTTTCCATCAGTGAAATCTCAAAAATCTTACGAAGCAGAGTTAGAGTAAGCGTCACTTGAATAAAGACAACTCAAATGGCAAGTACAAGGGGCTCCGCAGAAGGGAGGGTGGGGTAGGGGCGATGGAGTGTCACACTGTTCTCTAGCACAGATGGAACAGACAGCCCTACTCGGTGTGATTCAACAGCCTCTTAAGCTCTTGCTGTCATTAACATTTCCCTCCTTAATCTGTTTTAATTCATTCTTCCCCACTCAACTTGGTCCAGAATTTTTATTTGTAGATTCTCAGTGATTAAGAACATAAATGTTGAATAATCTCTTTATGTGACAGCTTGGTGCAGCAGTAAAGACATAAAGAATTTCTGTGACCAAATCCCTTTTTTGAATCTTGACTTAACGCCTCAAACTTAACCTATCTTGATCTTTCTTTTCTTAAATGTCCAGGGGTGGGGGAGGATATTTTTACTTCTAATTTAGCGTCACTTTGAGGATGAAATGATTTCAATACTACATATGACAAGGCTTTACAAACCATTTTTACAATGTCATTGCATTGAAATTAGGCCACTTTAAAATATGTACATCATCCAATAGGAAAGTAGGCAGTATAGGGCCCTCTGCCTTCTTTTGCTGCACAACTAGTTGTTCTATTCAGTTTATTGTCATCATTTAAAAGAGAGGTGATTAAGGACAGGTAAATAGGATCTGTAACAACAAGGTGGGAGAAGAGTTCTCCTAACCTACCCCTGAGGGATACCAGTAGCCAATGGACTGACTGATGAGGATTAAGAGCCCAGCTCTTTTGCTGCTAACATGAAGAAGCTTGAAATGGAAATATACATTCCAGAGTGCCTTGTGGCAACTAGCCGTGTCTGTACATTACCTGAAATCACACCTTTGCTGTCTCTTTCCCCTTCCTGTCTTGCTCTACACCCCATCCTTACTCCGTAACTGGTTTTACTTAGGAGCACATCTTCAATAAATCACTGCAACTCAATCTTTGGCTTAAGGTCTGCTTCTGGAAAAAGCCAACCTAAGAAACCCAAGAAATTGGTTTTTTATGAATTCAACAAATATTGAATATCTTCTAACTGCCAGCACTGCTCTCCTCCAGAAAGCAGAGATGAACAAAACAAATACCCTCCCTGTACACCTCAGATTTTATTGGAAAGAGTGAGAAAATAAATAGATGGATTGTTCTAAAATACAAAGTGTGTTAAAATTATGATAAAAATGATATGACAAAAACAAACCAGAATAATTTAGGCAGGCAATTGAGAAGGACAGAAAATAATATTTGAGATAAGAGGTCAGATAAAGCCTCTCTGAGAATATGAACAGAAGCCATCTTCCCCCAAAGCATTATTTGTTCTTACATTTCAGTATTAAGAATTATATAAGTTTAAAGCTTTTGTAAGAACTCAATATATACTGTCATTCTGAAAGACCTTTGGAAGATGCTCCCTCACAAAAAAAGAAGAGGCACGTAGGGCTGAAATTAGGTTTCGGCCTCTATAGGGGTAAGTGGAAGATGACAAGTATATTTCCTACTTCAACATCCTAGCTACACAGGACAGAAGTAGGGGGACATTCAGAGATGCTGGGATATGTTGGTTAAGTTGACTTGTTAGGATCCAACACAACTTTTTATTTTATTGCTTTCTGGCTTTCCTTTTTGAGAAAAAAATGTATTCTTATAACATAGTATGCAGTGTGGTGATCTGAATGCTGTTATACACACAATAGGGGTTCCTTCCATGTCACTCATTTAGAGATGTGTGTTTGTGTTTACGTCGCATGCCCAAATTTTTATACACGTAGAGGTATTAGCTAGAGTTCACCTCCTGAAAGTAATGATTTTCTTCAAACCACTATGTAAACTGATGAAAGTGAATATAACCTTGGGAATACACAATTAAAGTATTAATACCTACTAATAGAAAAACCACATGTTATTACTCTAAGTTTATGTTTGTATATATGGCATTGCCCTTTTTTGTAACTCGTATTCTAACAATTTAATTGTTTCCCAAAGCATTTGACTTTCCCTGCAATTGCAATTTTTTCATGCTGAAATGTAGCTAGTATATTATGTGTCTTAGTCTCCTCTCTATTTCAACGCTTGGAGAAAAATAAAAAGTGAAATGTGACCCATGACTCACTCTTTAAAATTCAAGTTTCCTACAATCTTAATGAAAGCTCCTCAAACTAAGCATCCAGAAAGGGTTATTCAGTAAACAAGTACTGCTGGCTTTGTTTCCTGGGAGGAAAGCCTAAATGGAATATTTTAAGCAGATCATAGATGCAAATGTGATGCATTGCCTCAGAACCTCTGTGCATTTCAAGAACATCAGTTCACTGGGCTGCACCAGTAACCAGTCTAAGATGAATGAACCATTTGGACTTACAGTTGATCTGGATGGCAGCGATTCACCACAAGTTATTTTCTCCTGTGACATTGCATTCCTCTCTTACTTTTTCTGTGAAGCAAGAAAGAAAGAAATAGGCTTAGCAATGCAATTTCTTACTGTATTGATCAGACTTTTGGCATTAAAAATGTCTGCCCTTTAACCTTTCCCTTTTCAGAAATCTTTCAATGACCCAAATGTGCGTGACATGAATATGTACCCCAGGAGACACTAGAAGCAATACTTTTTTTTTTTATTACTGACTATGTATAAAATGGACGTGTTTTAAACTCTCTCCAAACTACTATTTAAAAACATAAGATGTGATTGATCACCAGATAGAGCAGTGAAAATGAAAACTGGGCAATAAAGATAGAATACAGATATTTGATCATAAATGGAAAAACAATAAAAATCTGAAGGTAACTATATTCTGCTTGCAAATAATAACCTTTCATGTGAGAATGAGTCATTTATGGTGTCTAACATAGGAACATAAATTCAGTTGCTTTGTAAATACACATTTTTGTCTACAACACTCTTGTTTACGATCAAAAGCTATTTTGTTTAGCTATCTTTGTTTATAAAAGTCTGATATATTAGAATTTTTACATCACATCAGTCAGGAGACATTACATCTCCTACAAAAAAGTCATTTTCTTCTGTAATTTGATGAAAATATGACAGCATTTTAAAATATACTGAAAGCTTTCAGACAAAGGTTTTGGATCTGGAATAATAGGAATCTTACATGATACTTTCTTTGAGATAGAAAGATTTTACTTCAGTACTTGTGTTCCCCACAATGTTAATGAAATGGAAATTTATTTTAAGATATTTAGCAGATGGTACTCCGTATTTCTTTATGTAATTGAAGTATTTAAAAATCACTTACACATAAAATATTAGACCATGATTTAAATCATTTTATCAGAAATCAATGACCTTCCTTATCATTTGTGTTTAGTTTAATAAGACACTAATATTTAAGTTTATTATACAATTATAAATGAGTACATACATAAATATTCTGTCACCATCTAAATTATAACAAAAATTCCCACTAAATTATGAGACATGAGTTATAAGTTTTTCAGCACTTAGCACAAGCATTACAATGCAGTATTTACTAAGAAAAATACATGTTCCTTTTTTGACATTACAGCATCCTGTGCCAATGCCTTGTTTTCATTAATTCCTTTTCCCCTCCCATGGTACCCAGTAGGACTCTGCCTGCTGCAATTTCCATTCACTCTCACATTGCCCAGATTGTAAAAGGCCCAGCCTTTGAAAGTTTATGACTTGGCACGTGTCTGAATGCACTATAACAAATGAAAATATTTACTGAGATATATGGTTAGTCTAAGACTATCTTATATGATTCTGCTGAATATGCATTTTATATTTGTTTCTATAAATACTTGATGGCAGTTTGTCTGTCATTTCTGGCCTAATTTTTCAAGTCTATATACTTAGTACACACCCCCTGGTTCTCTGGAAGAGAAAAATGGGGAGGACAGAGCAGTAACTTCTTTTAAGACATCCAGTGTGAGAAGTACACACTTTTCCTTTATAAGCATTAACACTTAAAAGTATCAATGGCTTGATTTTCAAAAGTAAAGGAAGTTAATATTGGTCTTGCTTCCCTACTTTCCCATGAAACTGATCAGGCAAATACATTAATGAGAGTTCAACTGACAGAAGAGAAACAAAGCAAGTTCCTCCATTTTCACCCTCTTAAAATGAAGGGTCCGAACTAAGTCAAATAAAATATTTTAGCCTTAATTTGTATATGTTATTCCAGTGAAATGATTTTCCAGCTCAGTGTAAAGCATTTCCCCAAACATCATCTATTTTTGACCATGACTGGTAGTTTTATTATTTTAGTTTTGAATTGCTTCTTTGTCTAATTTAGACCAAATTATATACCTGTACACTAAATTCACTGGATGAGGTCCTCTGGACAGCAACCAGAAGAGAAGGGAGATGAGACAGAGGGGTAAGTGGGGAGAGAAGGGGAAGGGTCTAGTCAAGGAACAGGTATAAATGACCCACGGACGTGGACAACAGGGCAGGGGTTGACTGTAGGCGTGGAGCAGGGGAAGGCAATTGGGGAAAAAAATGGAACAACTGGAATAGAACCACAATAAATAGAGAAATATTAAAATCAATAGTCTTCAACGACAACAACAAAAAGACATAAAAATTTACAAATTTTCTCAACAGAAAATACCCTGCAAAAGTCCAAGGGTAAATGGAATATGGAAAATACATTTACAGCACATATGACAAAAGAAGAGCTGGGTTCCAAATGACTGAAGGAACCCATCAAGTCTTTCCAAATAAAAAGTGACAAACCAATGTAAGAATGAGCAAAGTGTGCAAAAACGGACTAATAATATATATATGACTCATAAACAGGAAATAAGAACAAATGATTACTCTCACCCATAATTTTAAAAAATCAAAATGGAAACCAGTATATAATATTGTTTCACTTAGGTTACTAAAGATGCAAATATTTCGTCACACATAGAAGTATAGTCACCTACACAGAATAAAGGAATCTGTGAGCCAGCAGGAACCCTCGTATATTATTGATTGAAGGGTATATTGACAGAATTAGTTTGGAAGGCAGTTAAGAACATTTATCAAGTTAAAAAATGCACATATCCATTGATCCATTAACTATATTACTTGGATTTTATCCTGTAGATATAACATGCTAAAATATAAATACATCTACACATAAGGATATTTATTGCAAGTCTGTTTATAACAGCAAAAGTACAGAAACACTTTGTGTACCCATTCAGGTAAATGTTTTAATAAATTCTGTATAATGTTAAGCTGTTCAAGGAATGTTGTGGATTTATATGTGCCTATAAAAAGATTTCTGAGATATATGGTTACCTGCACAAAAGCAGAATACAGAACAGTGTCAATACTATGCTCTCATCTGTGTAAAAGAAATATGGATCAACAGATAGAACTTTCATGTGACAGTATACAGAAGACACTGTTAATAGAGAATACGTCCAGGAAAAGAACCTGGGTTTCCTGGGTGGTGGGAATGTATCTCAGTGTGTATTTTTTTGCCTTAGTGAAAAATGTTACCATGTGTATGGGTTACTGTTTTAATAGGAGAACATTGTTAGTTAAGAAAAAAGAAAGTCATGGGACACTTGGATTGAGAACCAGACAGAAAATATTCATCTTAGTGTGTATATTACCTGAAATAAAAGAAAATAAAATTACAAGTCTTGTCTTGAAACAGCAGGGAAAGGGTGTTGTTTAAAAGTTTCTAGCAAGCAAGTGATGATAAAGGAAATTAATTTTAAATTGTATCGATGCTGTTATTTCTAACTGAATATTTCTAGGATATCATCAGCGCACTCTTTGTATAGAGTAATGCTTCTATTTTTCAACTACTGAAGAATAATTGGCAAATATAATTGTATATATGAAAGTCATGATTTGATAAGTAAAACAACAAGTGGTATATATCTTTGATAAATACAATATTTAATAGTGATAAGCTTTGAATAAGTTTATTTGCCTAGTTTCTTGCATGGTTTTGTAGCTGTTTAAAGGATTATACCTTAGCCAAAGAACTTTGTTTTTAGATAGAAATTTAGCCTAACTGTAAAATGGTTTAATAATACCTATTAAATTTATGAATATTAAATGGAATAATGCAAAGAAGTTGCTAAGATTTGACATCTAGTTCAATTAGAAGTGCTCCGTAAATGTTAATTTTCATTATTATTAATACTCAGTGTAGGCGAGGCTGCTCACAAATGCCACTGAGAGTCAAAACCTAGATATCCTGTTCAGTTTGCGATAGCAGCTCAGTAAAGTGAATCCAAAAGAAAATAAAAATGGGAGAAGACAAAAGTCTTTGCTAATTTTACCTGATAGCATAAGGTAGATGTTAAATGTTGCTATCTTTATCTTAGAAAGTTGTCCCGCTAAAAGTAAAATTGTAACTGAAATTTCTGGTCAAATCCAAAGTCATCATGAAACAGCCTGGGCACCCAACATCCTCAACTATGACCCTTACCTGAGTCTGCTTCTCCTGTATTTCATCATACTCTGGATAACCTAAAATTAAATGGCCAAAGTGAGAGGCCACAGCATTTAAATTCAAAGAATAAGATATTCCTTGAGCAGTCACAGCCAGAAACCCAAAGAGTGCTCTGATTAGGAGGTGAAGGAAAGAGGCATGTATGAGGAAGGGAAAGGAAACAATTACATAAATAAAGGGAAGGAATTTCTATGGAAGTCAAGATAATGAAGGGATTTCTAGAGGTGCAGATAAACTCACACAGTGATGCTGATTCTAAAGAATGTCTTTAATTTTCTGTCCTGTTCTCAGGATGTCTGCTTTCCTGTTAGCTTTGCAGTTAGGAATGCAATGTTGCTCTTGGCCCAAATCAAAGGTTATTTCGCCCAGTTTTAGCATTCCAAAGGCTTGAGAAGACGTGCAAGGCAGTTCCTCCGGTGTGGCAGCTCTGACTCCATTTTGAAGTAGCTCAGTTTATATTATTCTTTTACACCCAGTGCATTTCAACTCTTCCATCTGAAGTTTTCTGTTCTGTGTATTATAGTTTTGACTGGAATTCTTTGTATCAGCTAGATTATCTGATGTTGTTGCCTAACAGAATGTGCTAATGAATAAAAAGTGGGTACTCCCTTTTAAGAGTGAGGGTATTTGCATTTTAACCATATGATCTCACCTTTAACAGCAACCAAATCAACAAAACAAACAAACAAGCAAAATATAACCAAACGGACTGAAATTGAGAACAGGCTGACAGTGACCAGAGGGGAGACGGGAGGGAATTTCAGGGGAAAGGGGGAAGGGTCTGCAGGAATAAGTCTAAAGGACACATGGACAATAACAAGGGAAGGTGGAAATGGGAGGGGGGTGGGGAAGGCTGGCAGGGGTGGTCTGGGATAGGGGAAAAGGCACAAAACTGTACTTGAACAACAATTAAAATAAAATTTTAAAAAAGTGTTCTGTTGTTGGCTTGAGGCACTCAAAAAAGTGACCAGGGAGAGAGACCCAGGGTCCTCCACCTCCACCCTGGCTTCTCTGACTCATTTTTCCCCAAGGAAACATTCATCGGATGAGTGAAATTGTGTGTCTCCGATGCCTTTCTTTCTGGGCTCCCTAATCCCAGTTATCACTCCAACACAAGGTCATCCTGTAGGCACATTCTATATTGCAGGAGTTGGCCCTGAAATTCTAGATGCAGAGGCTACTTGAGATGAGGGATGGAGGTGGAGTAGAAACGTGACCGCAGTTTGGGTCTAAGCTACATTTTCCGATACAGATTATCTCAGTTTCAAAAAATTAATGTTTTGATCCTCCATCTAACTCCCTTGGCTGATTTCTCAATTACTTCTAGACATAGAGAGGGAAAAGGTAAGATTATCACCCAAATTATGGGTATACACTTATTAAACCTATGGGAAACAACTTATTTATCTGAGTTTATGAGAGATGAGTCTATAATTTTCTGGACACACAATAATTTAGGAAAGAAAACAAAAAACCTGGGTGTTTAAATATCACTACATAGTAATGATAGAAGAGTTGATGACCATTCAGAAGTAGACAAGGTGTATCTAATAGAAAAGATATATCGGAAGTTCAGTATCTACCATCCTTCCAATAACACATGTGGAGTTCGTGACTCCCAGGGTGAAAAGCAGACACAGATGGTAGGTTTTTATCAATAACTCCAGCTTTGAAGATTGCAGCTTTTCAGTTTCTCTGCTATTCACCAAGGCATACACTGTGTTTGAAAGGAGGCTGAGCTGAAGATATCTATGTGGGAGCTGAATATTTATAACAGTGAGGTTTCTTGTCCTTACCCTCTAACAGTCCTTATTTTGATATTTATTTTGTTAAAGTGCCACTGCTTTTTGATGAAAATCCAGTCACTGAGAATAATTGTTACATGGATAACCCTTTATATTGATTGAAATGTAGAGTCAAATTCTATTTAAAAAAAAGAAGTATCACACATATTTAAAATTGAAAAGTATTCTTAGGAGTGAGGAAACCACTTTCTTTCTATAGCAGAAAACATTATATTTGATTCATAACGAATAGACTTTTTTTTTCTTGACAAAGCTACATGTGTTGGGCTCAACGACATTATAGTGGGTGTTCATGGAGAAAGAGAAAAATGTATTTTGTATTATTAAAGGTTGTTGATTATTATTATTGCTTTAACATTTTCTAAAGTTACAAAATAGTTAACAACACATATCAACCTTGAAGGGATTTTGATTTCCAGAGCAATTCTATATGTTGTTCACTAATACTAGTTCTTTTTTTCTTATGTTCAGTTCATAGGAAATGGAAGCATTGAATTTTATTTGATGAATGAATTACTTTAAATATTAATATAGCTTTTTGTGGCTCACAAGAAGAAATTGGTTTGTCATTCCTTTATCTGATAGGGTTTTTTTTAAATTAGGATGTATTTTGAAGTTTGTCATTTATCATTGAGACTAAAATAAAAAGTACACTTATTTTGCAGTTGTACATATTGTTTGAACATTCTTGTACGTCCAGCATATCAAACGGGACAGTAACAGTGGATCCATTGCACAAATCTTCATCAGTGGAATCACTGGATGGAAGAATATATGTGTGTATGATTTTAATAGGTTGCTAAATAACATCCATAGGGATGGGATCTCATTACACCTCAACCTACACTTCTGCAACCCAGGAAGTTAGGAAATTTGAGTTTTTGTCCGATAGGATCATTTAAAAAACAGTACATCAATGAAGTCTTTAGGTTGTATTCTAATTATGAGTGAAATTAAACATAATTTTAATGTGTAAGGGACATTTTCTTATTTTGTATTCTGTTCCATTCTACTTTCCCTCTCCTTTTTCCTATCTCCTTCCTTTCTTCTCCCTTCTCCTCTTCCCCTCTTTGTTTTGCCCTTATATTTACTAACGTGTAGGTAGGTCTTCTCTTTATCTGTATTTGTAGGAGCTCTTTATGGGTTAGGAATATTAACCATTTGTGTTTCATATGAATACTATTTTCCTGAGTTACAATTATTTTGACTGTGTTATTTAGAATTTTTTAATTGAAAAATGAAATTGGGTCTAATATTTTAAAAAATATCATGTCTACCTTAATTTAAAATAGTATAAGAAATGTTTAATCCTATATAAGGTGATAAAGTAATTCAGTATTTTCTTCAGGTACATTTATATTTTTACTTTGTATATTTGAATGTTGTAGCTAATTGCAGTTTATTCTGGTGTGTGATGTGATGTGTGGATTCTATTTAATATTCTAATCAGACCATTATCTACTTGCTCCCACATCATTTATTGCCTAATCTACCTCTTCTCATGTCTAAACTGAGTCTATTCCTGGGTTTATTTTTATATCCCATTGAACTATTGTTTTTTACATGTGCCAGCAGCAGCCTATTTTAATTATTATTTTAAAATCTTGAAGGGTTTTTCTTCTATGTTTTTCTTTTTAAGTTTTCTTGTTGTACTCTCTTGTTTATTTTTTCATAGAAGTGTTGATTGATGCAGCTTGTCTAGTGTCCTCTCCTTCTCAAAAAAAAGAAAGGTCTAATTGTATTTGCACTTGATTTATATTTAATATTTAGATAAATTAATTTAGAAAAACAGTTGACTTTATGCAATAGAGTCAGGATTTAAAACCCAGCCAACTCCAAATCCAGTGCGTCTCTGGCCTCTCACCCATGGATGTGACTCATTCTTTATACATTATATAATATATGACATAGTAAATATATTCAAATGATTGCTTTAATCATAGCCATTCTGCTGTTCAACAGCCCTCAGTGGAGACATTTGGCTTTTCTCAGTATCTCTCCACTAGCTAAATGGGCTATTAAATACTGTACAAAACCCTGTGAAATTTTGTCTTTGCTCCCATTTTCCACCCTGGACAAATGTCATCCCCTACCACTAACTCACACCCTTTAAGAGCTTGTCACATGGCTCCATGACAACTTTACCAGTCATCTCAATCAAGAGTGTTTACTTTTGCTTTGAAATATGCTTACACTTCCTCTCTGTGTCAGTTATTTGCTTCCAGTCTTTGATTATAAAGCTAATTACCTTAATTAAAAAATAAATTAACAAATGGAAATAATTCTAATTTTTATATTCTTATACAGACAATAATATGTTTATGTATTTACCTTTTTTGCTGACTTTCTTAGGATTCTTCATCTCCACTAAGTAAGGGTTTGTTCTCAGCAATTCAGCATGATCAGTTCACCCCCTCCTATTCTAAATAATGAATTAAATACATGACCTTGTTCCAATAAGCAGACAGCTTTCCTTATGGCAGCGATACATTATTCAGAATCCTGCCTTTTTGTCATCTATCCAATTTTTAATCACTGACAGAGTTTTCCCTCTTTCCTTTTGTTGCTAAGAATGTATAGGTTCTTGGGAATTGACCTGACACAAGAATGGCTTTGTCCAGGGGCAGCAGCAAACCCTGTGGACTCTGGTAAGGAGGCCCTTAGCTTGGTCAGACAGCAAGAAAGCTTCATGTGCATTCTCTAAATGCAGACACAGATTCTCACTGGCAGGTGATAGGATAAAAAAATCTCTTAAGAGGCATCGAAAATCTAAATAGAGTACATCTGGCAATCCTCTTTTGTTTACTCTTTGTTAAGCATCATAAAGTACCCTTTCAAGGCAGAGAGGAAATGATTGACATTTGCAAAGCCCAGGCTGATTTATTCCTAACAAATTGTGCTCAGCCAGATGATTTGTGCTCCACCTTCCAAGATCTTTTAAACTAGTTTTCCAGGTGCAGAGGTGAGAGTTGCCAGTGTATAATTTTTGGATTACCCTTAACTTCATTCCACAAGATGCTCAACACTTTGGCCACACTCCAATCTCCAGCTATAGTCTCTAGTTGAAAGGATAAATTACATATTTTTGTAATTATATAAAAATAAAAACACATTTTCCAGTGAGAATGCCAAGTCTGCCAACTCTCTTGAAACATCTTTATTCTCATGCACTGAAATCTAAAAATAAACTCTATTTCAAATTAGATCTCTTTTGCAGAGTTTTACCAGCTTATAGCCAATCTGAAAAAAAAAAGCCCTAAATTGAAAACACATAGACTTGATAATATAATACGAGTATCAATCAGTTAAGGAAAGGCAGCAGAAAAAAAGTTTTTGAGGCATCAGACCAGGATCAACCCTTGGAAGAAGCGATCTTACACAGTAATTCTATAGGGACTTCTATTTCCTCTTTAATCTTTAGCTTCCCAAGACACAGAAAGAAAGCTCACATCTATGATTCTCAACTTATCCAGTCATAAAACACATGACTCCTAAAAGTTTTTACCAGTGCTTACAAAATCAATAGAAGGTAGATACCACACATGCAGAAAAAGTGTTTTATAGGTGGGGTGCTAAGGCATGATGAAATATTGCTACTCTCAATGGTCAGAATAGCAATAGTCAGAGAGCTTGTCTGCACAACCCAGATATTGTAAACATAAACTGTCTGGCAGTAGTTCTTTAATTAGTCAACATCAGTGCATTAGTACATTTGAGCAATAAAATAATAGCACATTATCATAGGATCACCTGGGTAGAGAGAGCACATCCCATCATGTTTAACTGGCACACAGGATGAGAGCTTTGCATTAAGATCTGAATCTTTTCTTAATTTTGTCCAGAAAATAATGTTATCTTTCTGTGTAAAATCACTGAGATAGTCAAATAGCAGAAAAACTTTAGTAGGAAGAAAATTAAAGCCAGTAAGAAATTAAAATCACATGAGTTATCAATAATAAGTAATCAATAATATTTAATCAATAGTAGAATAAATAGATATTCCCACAAGAGAAATAAATGAACATTAAGTTTTATTAACTTAAATTGATCAATGTGTAAATGTATACCTAGACCAGATTCCTTTAGGCAAGCACATTAGCCTTTCCCTACTAAAAATCCAGATCCATGACCTTGCATTTTAAAAGGTTTATCCAAATGGGTATAGAGGCAGAATAACTGGAATTAACCATTACTCTCTCCATGTGTTCCTATAGACCTATGTAGAGATATCAATACCTAGCCCTTTTTATATTTCAATTATCTTCTTAATGTATCTTATACAAGTAACATAATAGTTTAAAAATCAGATATTACCAAAGAGCATGCAATAAAATTAATTTTAACACTCTCACAATATCTCTCATATCCAGTTTCCCTACCCAGAAGCAACCATTTAAAAGCATTTCTAGATTTAATTAGTTTGATGAATACCCCCAGAACTGTTAAAAGTAAAAAAATATATATCAAACCTTTGCTCTGATTGCTCAGGTGTGCACATTATCTATTAATAACTCAATCTAAAAGATCATGTTTGTAAATCGCTGCTCATATTTCTAAAACCCTCCTCCCCAAATTGTTACCCCATAATTTTGTTTCTTCCTCTACTGGTCCCATCTACAATGTCCAATAGCAATGTTCTTACACCGATTTTGTAGGATAGGATGTAGGTGTGCCCCTATCCTCCAGCTCATTTTTATTCACTCACTGTATCCTTGCTCTTATATTCTTCTCTTAAATCAAAATTCAGTTTTTCACAATTTGTCTATAAGTTATTTAGAAAAGCATAGTGCAAATGTAAATTAGAGTTCAGTGTGGGGACAAGTGCCGCTGACCTTTGAACAACACGGGTTTGAATCAGGCAGGTCCACCAATACACAGATATTTTTTTTTTTCAATAAATATACAGTTGGTCCTTCATAGCTCTGGGTTTTGAGTCCTCTATGTATTGAACCAGTCATGTACTGAAAACGGAGAGCCGAATGTATGCATTGTTCTTGCCAGTTTACTTGGGGACTTGAGCATCCACAAGAGATTGTGGTTTCCACAGGAGCCTGGAGCCATGTCAGTCTCCCCTCATACTGAGGGATGAATGTATCAATAGTTAAGCTTTGGGGGAGTCAAAAGTTAAAAATAAATTGTCAGCTAGGGGACGTCTGTGACCCTAACCCCCATGTTGTCCAAGGGTCAACTGTACTGTGTTAATTGCATGTTTTCCTCTTGTAATGGTCACTGTGTTAATAAGAAAGACTACATATATGTATGTAATATTTTACATATGTAAAATATATTTACATATACTTTTACATATAGATTTCCTTCTGATATAAACTAGACTTTAGGTTAACTACAAAATTATATTATTGGAACTTCCCTATCCTGTTTTTTTATGTTTATTACTTCCTGAATCTCATATCTTCCTCTGTCTCAGTTTACTCTTTTAATTTGCTCTAATATATTCTTAATTAATATCCTAAGAAAGATTTTTTACTAAATAAACTTTTTTAATTCTTTCAGGTTGTTTTGAAATATTGTATTTATGCCTCACATTTCAGTGAAAGTTTCCCTGAGAACATAAAACCACATTGAACATCATTTTCCCCAAGAACTTTGAAACTGTTTCTCCATTTTCATCTGTGATGCTTAATGATGGTTTGATTATCTGTCATTTATAGGTGATTTTTGGATCTTTGATCTTTGTTTTTCTTATATTTCACAATAATGTCTAGATATTATAAGGCAGCATGCTCGAAAAGCTTTTTAATTAGATGTGCTTCTTTCTTTAGCTTTGAACGACATTTCGGTGCTTGGTCTTTGATGCTTTCACCACAGTACTGTCCATCTTCTACGCCAAGAACTCCTATCAGTCAAATGTTAGACATCCTGAACTGATCTTTTCTCTTGTGCAGTCCTTTGTTTTCATTGTAGTTATATCAAATGAGCAGTTACCTCATATAAATCTTCCAACTTCTTGCTGATCATATTATTCCAGTAATGACTTATAATTTCCAAGATTTTTCTTCCTAATTTTTCTTCCTCTTCCTTTCTTTTTGCTCTTCTCTTCCCCTCCTCCTTTTCCCCTCCTGCTCCTCTTCCTCCTCCTCTTCTTTTTTATCTTCTTCATTTTAAGCATCTGTTACTTTGTACATGCAGAACTTTCTCAAATTCACCTGATGGTGTTTATGAGAGCCAAAACTTATTTTAGTTCTCTAAATTACTCCTATCTCATCACTGTTGGTTTTTGTGTCGTGTGCCTTTATCACTATTTTTCACATTGCAGTATTTTCATAAACTTCTGTTGAGTCATGGTAGCCAATTCACACTTAACGAGAGATTAAGGATACTGATTTAGGAGATTTTACATTCATGTTAAATGATTAAGAGGGAGAAATTTGGGGAGTTACTCCTGTATTGGGGGACTCATGACCAAGTAAGAAAGATTTCACTCTAGGTCTCTATTAGTTAAACTAATTACCCTTACTTTTCTGAGATAGTGTTGATAAATTTGTATCTGTGCCTGGGATAAAGCATCCAGCATAAATTATAGGAAGGGGTGTGGGTGGTTTACTTCTGCCATGTATGCCCTCCATTAATCATCTTGTTCTCAGATCTCTTTCTTCCTCCCACCCATCGGAGCATCTGCCATCTCTCATTGCACAGCCCCTTTGGAGTTTCTCTGAGATAAGTCTGTTTTTCATCAGTTACAACTCCCTCTGAAAGTGTTCTAGATCATGTCTGTTATTTGATTAATCACTCGCCCATCTATCTATTTTTGTGTACCAGAAATTTGTTGAACTCTGCTGTTCACTGATATCCCCTCATGCTCTGACTTCTGAATTTCTCTTTTACCTTCATTTTAATTGCATGTTGGGACCTGAACAAAACAGAGGTAAATGAAAATACTGTGTCTACCATCTTGCCCTGGCAAACTTTTTTCCCTCTAAACTAAACAGTGAGTCCCTGAAGTGAAGTAATCAGGGCTTTATGTCTTTATATTTATATTGCTTATATCACTGTGCCTGGAATGTATTATGTGTTCAAAATATGTGATAAAAGAAAACAAAGTAAATTGTATCCTAGGCAAAGTGTGGTATCTATAGAAATGCTGTTGCATTAGATGCTTGGAATGTATTATGTGTTCAAAAATATGTGAAAAAATAAAATAAAATAAATTATATCCTAGGCAAAGTGTGGTTTATCTAAATGTTGTTACATTTCCCCTGTACAGTTCTTCCAGAAAGCAAGGCTATGCCACATAAAACAAATGCCTGAGGAAAGTATGCCAGCATTTCACACCATTCCAATGAAAATTTCGGAGCTAACATGTTATACAATGAAGAAATTTTCCTTAATAAGAAAAATGGTGAAACCATGAGCCTGTTAAATTAATAAGACTTTTTATAAATGAAGTATATTTACAATGGAAAGCTTGTTCAAGGGAAGGCTTAATTTACATGAAATCTTTGCACAGAACAGCAGTAATAAATAAGTTTCGGTTTAATGACATGTACTCATCAAATACTCATATTTGTGCATCAGAAAACATTTATACACAATTTCATTTGTCATCACTGCAGACTGTTTGTTGATAGCTCAGAAGCTCATTCTACATTATTGCTTCAGAGCAATGATCATTAAATATCACCCACATGGTGGCTCTTGAAGGGTTTAAATGGATAACATCATTATAACTTCTAGGGTGTTTATGGAGAAAGTACAATTTAGTTTAACATCATAGTAAAGCGCTGTCTTTATGCAAAAGACAAAGCACACCAGAAAGTGTGCTTTATTTTTAAAATTCAGAGAACATTTTTCAAAATGTCATTTCATATCTTACTTACATGAAAGAAAAGAGATAAATTCCTACCTATAAGTCAACTGATATTTTGATGCTATACAATTATTACCCCAGTAAACTTATTTTCCTTAGTCCAGGAAACACAGGTCCGAGGATAGTTTAATGCACCCAGCACCACAAAGTTTTTTTCCAGTGTTAGAAATAAAAATCAGAGACCTGGGTTCCGTTGCAGTCTATTAGTCTTTACACCACACGGTTTGTAAAACACATACCCATATATGGGGGAAAGTGAGGAAGCAGGAAACAATTTGAAATATATTAGCTTAGGTAGACTTTGTTTTAAGACACTAGGCTCAGATCCTAGAAGAATCAGGGTATAATTCTCCACAAACACCTTCCATAAAAAAATTCTGCAGAACGAAGTATCCAAAACAACTTAGGCTGGGGAAGAGAAAACTAGAGATGTTGGGGTATTTCACATTTTGTAGTTACTGAAATAACTGTGTGTGGGTCCTGCCAGTCCTGACTTCTGTCATCTTGCTAAAGGACACATCTATGTTGTTACTCACCTAACACTCCTACTGACCCATGTCTAGATGAAAAACACTTTAAGACCTATACCTTCTTGGGTCAGACAATGAAAGACTTGAGAGCACAGATGGTGTTGTCATCATTCTGTCTTCCCAAGAGTTAGGGCCTGAGGAGGAAAGATCTAAGATGCGAACCAGGGACTGCCCAGATGGTATCAATAAACAGCATCTTGATTTCTGGGTAATGGAATTACATGTCAAAAATATGAGATCATAGCCTGGGGTGGTGTTCATCTCATGAGGATAGGAAAAATTATTTTTCCCAGAGCCTGGAAGACCTGCCCAAGAGGGCTTTGAGCTAAATATAGGTAAGTGAGGGAGAAAAATGAAATAAATGTCAAATGAGCAAAGCACAAAGAAAGAGAAGATGAATGGTTTAGACGATGTTGAACAGCATCACAAAATGTCTAGCTGAGGTTACTTGGTTGCCCCTCTGGCCACTTGCCCAGGAATGTACCTTAACAACCATATATTCATTTTGCTCAGAGGTTTTAGTGGCTTTATAAAAACATATGAAACACCAGTCTGAAAAATGTAACATGATTAATAAAAGATTAACTGCCATTGGTATCCACATGGGATATTTTAGTCAGAGGACTGCTATTTTCTACAGCAGAAAGATTCTACTCAAACATTTTAAAGCATTCTCTAAGACTCAGTAAGCAGTGGAATGCACTGTTCTAAAAGATAAAATCTAATATTACCTTAAATATTTGTTTTAAAGGGTGCATCTTCCACAGATGTAGTGCAGAATGGAGACACTAGCATTTACTGGGTAACCTCTGTTCATCCTTTCCAGCCTCCTTTACACTCTCCATCCTTTTATAGTCTCTTTTTGGACAGCGATGCACATTAGTGATACAAAGAGCAAGAACTATGATACCCATCTTATTTTACACAGGGTGGACATTTTGAATGACTATAACGTAACTATTTTTGAGGCCTATATCCTGGTACCCTGAATTTTTACTTTGGCTTAGATTTGTCTATACTTCGAATATTAATATTTAACTCTGTAACATTTTGACAGTCACATAGGTAATTAATTCTTTACATTATTTGAGCTCTAAATAGTTTTTCTTCTGCTTTAGAGGTACAGTATTGAAAAAATAAAAATATTTCATCATGAGAAAAAATGCACGCTCATGTGCATACACAGGAATGTACATAAAAATTACCTTAAAGGTGTTGGAAGCAGGAACTGATGCCTGCCATGGAGTACAAGTCAACTCATACCAGAGATTTAAAATCTTTGACTGGATCATGGTATCGTACCTTTTGCCTCTTGTGAAAAATAATTAAATTAAAAATTTGGTATTTGTTGATGTTTTGTGAATGTAAGAGCTGAAAAAACAATGGGAAAAAGAGGGTATAAAAACATGGGAAAGAGGGTATTGGAAATAAAAGTGATATAATTTCAAGAGGACTGAGAAATAGGAATAAAAGGTTATTCATGTCATTCCAGATCTGATCAATAGTGATCTCCACTTTCAAGAGACTGGTGAAGAAATGCTAATTCTTGGCAAGCACAAACTGCTAATGCCACATGTGGTGATTAATTTTATGTGCCAACTTGGCTAGGCCATGTTACTCAAATATTTGGTCAAAAACAAGTCTAGATGTCATTGCAAAGTTTTTAGATGGGGTTAAACTTTTCATTTTGTTATTTTTAATATATTTTATTGATTATGCTATTACAGTTGTCCCATTTTTCTTCTACCCTTTATTTAGATGAGGTTAACTTTTCAGTCATTGGACTGAGTCAAGCAGATTACTCTCCATAAAATGAGTGGTCTTCATTCAATCAGTTGAAAGTCTTCAGAGGAAAATAACTGAGGTCCCAAAGAAGGAAGGAATTCTGCAACCAGATTGCTTCAACCTCAAGCTGCAACATTACCTCTTCCCCATGTCACTCTCTACATAGTTGCCCTGCACATTCTGGTCCTGCTAGTACCCACATGTGTGATCATGTGAGCCAATTCTTTAAAACCCAACTCCCCCCTCCCCCATATACACACACGCATTTATACAGAAACGCACGCAAATCACATTGGGTCTGTTTCTTTAACACACTCTTTCAGTAATTATTTTTGCATGTCAGAGTTTTTATCACTTCACTTACATCAGTTTTGACATTGAAAAAAAGTTCCATCAGCCATTCCAGACACTAAGTTACTCGCCTTTTGGAAACTGCCACCAACACTGCACTTGTACTATAAAATATGTCACTAATCCTTAATCAGGTACAGAAAAAAATATACAGACAGGGTCCAGCAGATGTGAGGCCTCCGGCTTGAATATGCTTGGTAGGGTAATAACATGGGTGTAATAACTTACAGTTTTAATTTGAACATTTCACCTAAAATATAATATGGTGTGCTTGAGTATGATATCGTTATGTTACAGAATTATATATGCTTACGACTCTTTAATAAACATTTTTGTAATAAAAAGGGGTGTTCTTTGTGCCAGACCCTGTATGTGTTTTACATATACATATATATATATAATCTTCAATATATGCATGACATGGATAAATTAAATTAAACCTAAGGCCAAGCCATACTCTTTTCCACAAAGGAACTTATTTTTTAAGAAAATGGCTTGGTGTTTTTCACTAGTCATTAAAACAATATACTAAATGCAAGCCTCAAAGTGTCAAAAAGTGCCTTTCTGTAGAATGCCCAGTGTGAGTGTCAAGCAGTGAAACGTTGTCAGCGGCACTATGGAAAAAGAATAATTTTCTAAAAGAAAAATATTGTGCAATTTAGTTTCATTCCGCATTTAATGAGATTATTTCAATAAAGTACTATTTATAAAGAAATACAATAGCATGTATCCAAGAAATTTTTGACATTTTAAAACCTTTTTTGTTGTTTTTGTTCTTTTTTTAGAGTAAAAACATCTGGAATAGAAAAGAAAAAGTGATATTTTTATTTTCTTCTGAAGAACAGATTGGACATTTTCGAGTCTTACTGCGACTGTCTGGTGTTTTATTTACGAGCCTTTGTCACCGCAACAACATGCAAAGCACGGCGTACTGGAAAGGGGAGAGGAAACAGCACCCGTACAAAATACCAGGGAAGCAGAGGTTTCAGCGAGCCAACCTGGCCTTTCATCTTGCGTTAGCATCTCTTGGAGCCCTGACAGACGGGGTTTTGCCTCTGTAGTCCCGTACATCACCACTGTCCACTTTTATGAGGTCAGTAACGCAGTTAACATTTCAATTCGCCGATTTCAAGGGCCCAGAATGCCAACTAACCTGGAAAGATCAAGACATGGCCAATCTATGGCAATTATTTTTGATCTTGAAGATTGTCAAAGAGTTTAAGCATCTATTATTCCTAATGAAAACTGAATATCATTTGAAAAGGGCCAGCATAATCTTCGAAAAGCAGGCTTCATATCTGGAATCTCGTGATGGCTTCTCAGAAGATCGATTGTACCAGACAAGAGGAGCGGTCTGGCCTGTGCTTCAGCAAAATGTCACAGAGCGATAGAATGCATGCATACCAACCGCCTTTGAACATTGGAGACTCCACACAGAATTATTTTGGGATGATTAATCTCTCAGTGGTCAGTATCTGATGGACTATTTGCAACTCCAGAAAGTTTTGTAAAATTTAAAGTGATCAGAGGAGAGAAGGTGAATATATAATGTCTTTTAAAATAATACTTTAAGGAAAAAGACTGCAGTTAGGGAGTATTTGGAAAATGAAAAGGAGAAGTTTAAGTACTGGAATGAGAAGATGAATAGAGTATGATCCAGTGAGAACCAGAACAAGGAAGCTCTACTCTCCTGCCTTCAGAGGAGAATTGGGTCTACACTGGCTTAAAGGAATAAGATTAACTTTTCCTTTTCCTTTTTTTTTTTTTTTTTAAGATTTTACTTATTTGTTTTTAGAGAGAGGAAGGGAGGGAGAAAGAGAGGAAGACAAACATCAGTGTGTGGTGGCCTTTCACACACACACCCTCACTGGGTGTGTGGCCCACAACCCAAGCGTGTGCCCTAGACTAGGAATCGAACTGGTGACCCTTTGGTTTGCAAGCTGGCACTCAGTCCACTGAGCACACCAGCCAGAGAACAAAAACATTAACTTCTCAAGCCAGGTATTGAGGGGCAAGGTAATTCTCCCAAAACACAGCTCCTACTTAGCTACAATAAAAGTGCACATGCTTTTGATTTGAATGTTTCTCAAACTGACCACCAGCCAGAAGATTAAATAATTTTGATGAGAGAAAACGCTACTGTAACTCAGTCATATGTTTGTAAGAATGTCTCACTCGAAGTGATTATTTCATCTTAGAAACTGCTGCTGCAAAACATTCCTGTGACCAGGAACACATGAAATAATAGATGAATTATTCATCAGGGAAGTCATAGGTAAGATAACTGAAGAGAGAGAAAATAAACTATAACTACAAAGAAGGTCCACTCCCTTCTATCACTGAGATCGAGATGATGGCATTGATGTTGCTTAACTATGAAATACTCTACACCAGTAAAAAACATAATTTAAACCTATAGATATAACCTTCTTTCTCAGTTTTACATTTTAGTAATCAGGTTTTTTAGATTGAGATTACAAAGTCCACTCCACCTAGTTTAAGCAGACATTGATGTATTATAAGGGGATATTGTAATAGCTGACAAATTATACACCAAGAGCAAGGAAGCTGGAATAATGCCTAATTTAACAACTTGGACTGTTTCAACACAAATACTACTGCCACAGCTTGCTAGTGAATGCTACAAAATCAGAACACATGTCACGGCTCCTAAAAAAAAGAAAAATGAAATGCATCCCAGAACATGTTTGTCAGAAAGATACTGCCCTTCCAATTACTAACTATATGGACACATCTGCAAGGAAATTTTTAGTAACTTGCAGAGTCCTAGCTGCAAGGGAGCCTGGGATATGTAGTCTTTAGTATTCCAGGCTGTCAATAAAGGTATCCAGAATTTTGGACGCCAACACCCATAAGGATAATTTAAGATGAAATGGCCATGCAATGCTGAAGGAAAACTAGGGAGCTGTAAAAGAGGTACTAGGGAAATTAATAGCCATTCTTTCTCCAAATGCTTCTAAGAATTTGATGGAATTAACTCCCATAGATCACATAGAGAAACTGTACTACTTCCAGTCCAACAATTAAGAATTTTACACTGCATTATATAGCTGTCCTTTTACTCTTTTAAATATTTTCTTAAGAATGTGGTACAAAAACAAAACTGAAAAACATATATATTAATATTGTATCTTCTTGTGTGAGAGATCATTTTCAGTCAATTGGTAGAATTGCTAAATTCTGATAAGCTTATCAATGAGTCTTTATATAAAATAACTGTTTAAATTTCTTTCACACAAGAATGACAGTATTTCCATGCTGGACAACATGAGGTCATTTATAGGCAATTAGCTCATGCCATTTACAATCAGACAGACAACTGCATTTTCACATTCAAAATTATTTGTTAGGAACTAAATGACATTATCTACAATATGATGTGTGGTATATGTCATAAACTTTAAACTTTATAGCAGATGAATAAACATTTGAGAGCAAGCCAGTTTAATTTCTAAGTTTTAAAAGGAAAATAAATTTGTGAAATACTTATGTATAAAAAAAATCATAGTAGAAAAATAAGCTGAATTACTCATATTTTCCTGCTGCTTCTAATCATTTTGCCACCCAAACACTATTCTTCCTTTCACATATCAATTTTTCTCTGTGACATTTGCCTTGCACTGAGACCAGGAGATGCATGCATTTTCAGCTCACTTTCCAACCCCATCCTATTGTTTTCAGTAATAGATAGCATTGTTTAGACTGAAAATGTTGTTTCTGAAACGGATGAAATGCAATTTGCATTTGCTTACATAGAAGGAAAAATTCTACTTACGAAACTGAGGAGTGGAATACCATAGCATTTTTTTCCAAATTGTAATTATCTTGAAACTCGGTCCCCTCCCTACTCCCTAAAATGACATTAAAAAGACAGATGGACAGAAAGAAAGAAATGAAGGCATGTTTATGCTTCCTAATCTTATAGTTTCTTTTTTGAAAGAGGTCTTGTTTTAAAGACTTATCTGGCACTGGATTTAAACAAATGGTCTAGTTTCTATTTAGGGTCTATTCCTGAATTGATTCTGAAAACAATTTAGCTTTCAAAAGAATTCCTCCTGGTAGTTGGAGAGAAATAGAGACTGGACATATTTTTGTATTAAAGGATTATTTTTATTGTTTGAGAAGCCTCACAGACTGTGGTGTTTCACAATATATTGAAATGTAAAACAGCTTCCTTTTACCAAGGAGTGTAGCTATTGTTGGTTAACACTTCATCTGTGAATTTCACAGACAGATGTTTTGCTTCCTTCACTCACACTAAAACTCGTGTTTTTAGGACTAAAGATCTTGGTCCTGTCACGTTAAACTATGGCAGGCCCTGAGCCATCCAGCTGATAGGGAGACTCAAACAGCTTTATTTACTTCTGAATATACTGGGGGAATTGGAGAGTGAGGGAGACCATGGAAATTTTAATTTGAACCAGCTGTGAAGCTTCCCGAGAATCCCTCTGCAGCCAGTGCTGGGCTAAGATTAAACGAGGCAAAATGCCTGAAGAGATACTGAATAGATTTGATACAAATTACATTGTCCTGCTGGTTTGAAAGTGCACATTACTGGAGTCATTAACCATAATCACCCTCAATTACAAGCACTGTAAGCGTGCATACAGCAGTCCAGCAAACACAGCCATTGTTTGCCTGTGACATCCGAAATCTGTAAAGACGTTGCCCTCCTCACTGGATTCAATGCCTCCTTCTCTTGCCCATATCCTCTCTCCTGTCCTGTGGTCCAAATTTCTCAGGCTTTAGCTCTAAAACAGGGAAATCAGTTAAAGTATTTTTTTTTCTCAGACAATTTAATATTGTTGAAGGTATTACTTTCCCCTCCTCCAGGCTACGAGGTATACATTAGTTATAACGAGTGTTAGAGTAGCTCTAGTAGCTTGGTCAATTTAAAAAAGAAATAATTGTCTAACTATTATGCAGTGAGACCATAAACTTCACATTACAATGTGGAAGTAAATAAAGAAAACAAATAAGAAATGTGCTTTACAACCACCATATAACAACCTTTCATTATTGGAATTTATATGCTTCCAGTTAAGGCTGAACTGAGCAAGAGGCTGGGGATGTACAGTAACTTCTATTTTGAAATAATTTTAGACTAGTAGAGCAAAAAGTACAAAGAAGCACAAAAATAGTACAAAGAATTCTTATATAATTTTCATCTACATTTCATGAGTGTTAACATTTTTCCTGCTTGCTTCTTCATTCTCTTTCAATTTCTCTCACCATCTATCTATATGTTTATTTTTTGCATTTTTCAAGTTTCGAATTATTCATCCCATTACTTCTTTACCACTAAATACTTTAGCATATTTATAAATTCAGTATAATTCTAAAAACAGGACTTTACATAGCCAGAACACAATGATCAAAAAAGGGAAAATAATGTTGACAATGCAGAATTAACTAATCTATAAACCTTATTCAGATTTTGTCAATTGTGCCACTATTATTCTTTCCTATTGCACGATACAATTTACCTTTAGTTTTTATACCTATAGGACTTAAAATTACATTACTTTATGGAAAAGTTCAGGCCATCTATTTTTTAGAATTCATTCTGAGTTTGTTACCAAACAGAAACAGTTCATCCACCCAGTGCTAACAGGGCCAAACACTAAGCACTGAGAATTTCGGTGGAGAAAAGACTAGCTATTTTATTATGAATGGTGCCACCAAGCAGAAGGAGAGCTGCGGGGGCCCCTGTCCTGGGCGCCAGATGTGGGGGGGGGGGCTCCGCCCGCAGAGCCCCATCCCTCCGTCACAGATGAAAATAAAAACTACCAAGACATGACTGCTTGGGGAGGAAAGGTGGTCAAACTCTCAGAGGAGGATGACCCAGAGCGCCTTCCTCACTAGGCTTTTATTGGGTTCAACTACACAGGAATACAAGCTTAACATGTCAAAGAAATCTGAGGGCTTAATCTGAGTCAGTGTCTGTCAGAAAAGGGGGTTGCCAAACTTTGGGAGACTTACTCATTTCCTCCTGGGACACTTATCACTTAAGTGAGAGCATTCTTAGCAAAGCAGGTTTCACAGGACTTTAGGAATTCTTTCTTATGCCCGATCACCCAGGGAGCCGCCCTGGCTGGTACAGAGCTGCACTGCTTGCCCCCAGAGTTTCAGGCTTTAAACCGATTAGGAAGCAGGAGACATCAGAAGACATCTCCCAGACGGAAATGAGGACTCGGACTATGTCAGAATAGCCAGGGGGCGAGGGTCCATCACATCCTCTTTGCTGCAGCGCCCCCACCTCCCGAGTCCTTCCATGAGGCCTCCCAAGTGATCCTGTCTAGCTTAGGTTGCCCCTCCCATGAGGAGTTTTACCCGTCATTGACTGCCAACCAAGCATTGGGGCCAGAGATGGGTTAGGCAGAAGCAGCACTCCTGCCAGGGAGATAAGCTTTGTCTCCTCAGTAGGTCACATCCTTGTGACAGAACAGACCCAGATGAAGTGGGTTCCTTGGGTTCTTACACAGCCCACTATGGGGTGAGGGTTAGAATTCCTGAAACCAGGCTGAACGGTCCCCAACAGAGAGCTATTGCTCAAAATTCCAAAGTCCCTGATCAGAGATCTTGTGATGGGTTTTTAAGGACATAGGGGCAATAAATGTGCGGAAGTGCTGGTGGGGCAAGTTTTAAATGGAGGACTTTGGAGCTTGGCCATTTATGGTAAAGAGCATCTTCCCAGAAAACGGACAGCTTGTAGTGATGTCCTTTGCTTCCATGTGAGTGTTGTGAGGTGAGACTGGTTACCAGTGCAGCTGCAGGTCAGAGTTCTCTCCTCTGTGTATGCTTCGGCTGCATGATTTGCAGTTTTGATCTCTTGTGTCTTGAAAAGCTACGTAGTACTCGGTATCTCGTTGTACAGGGTGGAAGCATTTTGAGCTGGCTCTGCAGTTACAAGTGTGATTAAAGGTTCCATATTATTAGATGCTGGTTATATAATGTTTGCAAAGAAAAGAGCAGACGATATTGCATCCTTCTCAGTATATCATATCAGGAGGCACCTGGTATTGATTTTTCTCATCACTGATGATGTTCATTTCTAACCATGGTTAAGGTTGTGTCTGCCAGGTTTCTTCACTGTAAAGTTATTATTTTCTCTTTGAAACTAATAAGTATCTCTGAATAGATGCACTCAAGGTTATGTAAGTATTTTGTTTCTCATAATATTTTTGCCCAACTAATTTTAGCACCCTTTGATGCTTCATGCTTAAAACTGTTATTACTGTACTTGTGAAAAGATGGAAATTTTTCTAATTTTATTATTCTACATTTATTACTTGGAAATTTACTTTAAAAGCTATTTTTCTCATCTACTCATTCATTTCTTTGTATAAATAAAGAATCTTTTTGATTCCTATTTTATTTTAAGGGTTATAATTTTTATTAGCATTATATTTTTTTCACCGGGGCAATCATCCCAAATTTGGCCAGTGGGAGAAACTTCAAGCGGGCTCTCATATCCATCTGACACATACCCGCCATTTTTGAGCCTGTCTTTAATTCCTAACACCATTAGTGGTTCAAGTGCACCTCGTACTTTCCGTACTTTTGTCCTGAAATCTGACATATCTACACAAAGTTCTGTATCCTTTTTCATTGGAGAATGGTCTTTAGAAACAATAATCTCGGCATGAAGTTTGCTCATTGGCTCTAAGGTGTCAATGCTTTCACAGTTTCTCAGAGCCAGGAAATATCCTTAGACACAGGTCATTGTATGTGTGTGCATACCTATTTCTCTATATAAAAGTCTACATATTAAAAACCATACTTTTATGCTAATTTTCCAATTGCAATCCTGCTTCATAGTATTCATTTTCACCTTCACTCTTCCCATATTAGTAATCCCCGCAGTGGGAAGTCTGGCTCTTCTTACAAGTTGTTATATATTTGCCCAAATAGTTTCAGAATTGCTCATCCACACCACTGGAGAAACCGGCCAATAACAGGTTCTGCGTGTTTTTTTCCCCCCTGTTTTAAATTTCTTTCTTAAGTTCTATAAAATCTGCAAAAAAAAAAAATTGTTTCAAATTTTTAGATTTCTAATTCAGTTTTTTTTCTCAAATTTTTTCCCTAGACAGTTTATATTTTACGCTGAATCCAAGGTTAAATTCCCAAATCTCAAATATTGTTAAGTTCCTTTCTTTTTTTTTTTTTTGAATTTTTTAAATATTTTATTTATTTATTTTATTTTTTTTTAATCAGTATTTTTTAATTGTTGATATTGTACAGTTTTCTGTCTTTTACCCCACCCCAGCCCACCACCCCAGCCCTCCCCACCTCCCTCCCATTTCCACCCCCCCATAGTTTTTGTCCATGAGTCCTTTATACTTGTTGCTCTAAACCGTTCCCCTTTTCCCCTGAAATTCCCTCCCCTCCCCCTCTGGTCACTGTCAGATTGTTCTCAAATTCAGTGCCTTTGTTTATATTATGCTTGTTTGTTTGTTTTGTTGATTAGCTTCCTGTTAAAGGTGAGATCATATGGTATTTGTCTTTCACTGCCTGGCTTATTTCGCTTAGCATGATACTCTCCAATTCCTTCCATGCTGTCGCAAAGGGTAGGAGCTCCTTCTTTCTTTCTGCTGCATAGAATTCCATTGTGTAAATGTACCACAGTTTTTTGATCCATTCATTAACTGATGGGCACCTAGGTTGCTTCCAGCACTTGGCTATTGTAAATTGTGCTGCTATGAACATAGGGGTGCATAGATTCTTTTGGGTTGGTGTTTCAGGGTTCTTAGGATATAATCCAAGCAGTGGAATTGCTGGGTCAAAAGGTATGTCCATTTTTAGTTTTCTTAGAAAATTCCATACTGTTTTCCATAGTGGTTGTACCAATCTGCAATCCCACCAACAATTCAGTTTTTTAATATGCCTGGTACATATAAAAAACTGGAATTTTGTCTTCCTGTTTTCTTCTGCTTACCCCTTCTCCTGTCTTTTGGGGAAAATCTTTATCAACCAAAGTGTTTTAGTTTTTCTTGTTTATTTGTTAGGAACTTTTAATAGACTTATTCACTTTCCTTTTACTCATTTTATAAATTTGGAATCATTTACAGGATTTCTAGTTCAATAACCTCTTGTGTCAGTGCAAAAAAAAATCTGATTTCTTTAATGCATGTGTGTGTATGAGGAGGATTGTGTGTCTTACTTAATAGTTCTGTTTCCTTAAAAGACCCTAAATTTTCCTTTGTCTTTATTTCTCTTCACCCAACTGTTAAACGATACTTCTCTCCATTTCCCCTTTTTCTTCCCCCAAATCTCTGTCTTTTGAAGTCAGCTGCTTCATATTGCACTTTCAATATTTTCACTTTTCAGTAGACTTTTTCTTCCAGAGAGTGGTTTTAGAGCCATTCTGAGCTTGTCACTGTATCCGTGGCTTTTTTTCTCTGTGGCATCGTATTTTTCTGCAAATGCCCTAGCTCTTGGCTGGAGTGTGGCAATCACATGCTGGAATTTGGAGTTAGTTTGTTTTGGAAAGTAATTTGCAATTTTGGAATTTTCTGTACGTTGACCACATTAATTTTGTGTAATTTTTTTTGCCTTTATTGTTTTTTGAGGAACTATGGGGCAACACGTACTTAGGTGGCTGCCATTGTCCATGGCTATGTCAAAGCATGAGTGGCTGTGTTTTAATGGGAAAGTATTTAAAATAATAAGTATTATATATATCTAATTTTACTGGTTTATATATTTTGCACTTGGAATTCTTTTAGTCAACACGTACTACGCACTCTACAAAATACTTGAGAGAGTTGCCATTTGAGGAAAATAGTCACGATCCTTATCTTTAAGGAAAGATCAGTATATTGTAGGACAAGCAAAAACTGGTGTCAGGAATATTGAGAACCACCTACAATAAAGGTAGCACTAGGTTTTTGCTATTTAGTCATTTCTATGACTTTTGTTTCGGACTCTGACAGTAAAGCTCACTGGATTCCCTGCTCCATGTCAGACTTTACAGTGGAAAGTGCAGGACACGTGGGAAGTTCACTCCAACCCAAGTGGATTCAGTTTTGTATGTGCAGTTGTTGCTGAAATCTCTTGCCAAATTCCTCTCAGCCAAACAAAACCAACTCAGCAGTATATGATACCATCTTGAGCCTTTTAAAGGACTCCTTTTAAGCAATAAGAGAAATAGTATTTTTATTTACCAAATATATCAGTATATCTGTTTCGAAATTTAGTTAATAGCAATTTCAAAGAATGTTTTTCTTATTTTAAAGTACCACTGTAAGTTTAAAAATTAAATTATATATTATTACTTACTAATTTTTCCCATAATTTAGCACGAAAGGAGGCTATTAATGTGACTTTTACCTGGAGCTTTGTGTTTTGGGGTTTTTTGTTGTTGTTGTTGTTGTTGTTGTTATTTGGTATTTTTGAAGCAAGCACTGGCAAGAACCAAAAATGCCAGGTAGGACCAGACTTCTGGAGTCCTAGAAGCCCTTGTTTGTGTAGGTCCTCTGGGGCCTCACCCAGACATCATTGCCAGGTCTCTCCTGTCCTGTGTGGCAGCCAGGGGCCATTCTTACTTCACCAGCCTTCCTCCTATGGCAGTGTGTCCCAAGAGCTCCTAGAATCCCATTGTTCAAGTTTAAACATATTTTTGCACCTGGATCAAAAGCTTTTGATGAACACATAAGACATGCTAAACCATACACTATCCATTGAGGAAAATTGGGGAAGGAACAAAAATTTTTCAGTCGAAGCCAAATAAGTCAACATTCAGTGAAACTTCATTAATTAATAATACCCTATAAAGAAGCAATCACCATATTGTTTTTTGATGATTTGTTCAGTATTTTGGCAGTGTAAGTTTTTTAAAATAATAATAACAGCTTGTATTTATATATCTTTGACAGTTTTGAAAAAACTACCAAATACATTTATTTGTTTGATTCAAAATAGAACCAAGTGAGAGAAGTAAGGCATGTATTATCACTATTTCACAAGTAAGAAAAATGAGTAGCATAGTCCTCTTAGTTCACATGGCTAATAGGAATAATTATTTCTTATTTGAAACCAGATCCCAAATTTAGAAATGTTTATTCTAATTTATATTTTAATTCCTGACTCTCAGGACCAAAATAGATGTAGTAATCAAGATAAGCATAGTTGAGACAAAACAAGATTTTGGCAAACACATTCTCCTAACTCTGATGTCATATCAGCTGCATTAATTGTTCACTGACATTGAAAAGCGGTTGTAACAAATGTTTTTACAGGGTATGCTTGAAGTCCACATAAGAATTAGTGCATAAGTAAATTTCTTTCCCACCAAGTCTTTTTCAAACAGAAAATTCACTGGATAGATTTTTTATCCCTACACAATGCGCTGAATTTGATGTTTATTGGAAATGTACACCAAAACAATGACAAGTATTACATTAGGAGGTAAACATTTTGAAGCTCAGAAGACAGCATGAAAATTTTCTAGCTTTAGCTATACCATCACCAAAAGAATAATGTAAGATAATATATAGATATAAAAGCTTATCAATGTACAGAGTTTAAAGACTAATCAGGAAGAAAAATGAGACTCTTCCACATAAAGATATTTTTATGTAACTAAATATTTTTAAAAGGATATGACTTAAAAATAGAGTATAATTCTAGTGCAGTAGGAAGTTGAGATTCCAAAACATTTCATACATACAACCATTCATTATAGTGCTACATCATCTCTAAAAGAGAAGATAGAACCAAACCATATGAAAACTATAGAAAACTAGATCAAGGAATCTTTTTTTAGGAATGACACATATTCAGCAATATGACTGAAATACTTTACAAACTCAGCAAACCTCTAAACTTTCCACTTTTTTGTTTGTTTGATTTAGTATGAGTGTGTTCTTTTATTGATGGAAAATTGCACCACTGAAATATTTAGTACTACAGTCTATTTCAGAATCCCTGCGGGTTTAAATACCCTACAGTCATTCTTTGAAGAATAGCAATTGACCTCTGAGTAGGTCTTACTTTACATTGTTCTATACTTCTAAAAGAATCAGAGCATTGGAAAGATTTAGAAAGTCAATCAATTTTTATAGAAAAACAAAACAATAATTTGTCCAACAATTTATGTCAATAGTCAAAATAGGATATGATTTATGTCGAATTTCAACTGAACTAGAATTTAGTGTAGGATTCTCAGTTTACAGGAAGGCTAACCTGAATCATGCATACCCACGTTGAAATAGTACACAGATCTGTGGATTTAGGTGCACGTTATGACAGTAGCACATTGTACTAATCACATGAACATTTTCGTGGAATGAAAATAATATTGTATCTCTGAGAATTTTATCAGTCCTGCTTGCAAATCCAAGTAATCCATTTCTTATCTTATGTAACATTTACGGTAGAAGGTAGGATTTTTGGACGTAAGGTAAGGGGATTCGAAGGTGTTGAAGTATTTGGCAAGTGACATTTCAAAGTAGAAACAGAAATTACAAACAGGCAAAACGTTGCACTGGAGAACCAATGGGTTTGGCAGCAGCAGATGCTCCAAAGTCGTTTTCAGGCCATTCTCAAAAGTATAATTTTGCAGTTCATGCAGAAAACCCAACATTTAAGTGGTAATTAACAGAAGTTAATCCCAATGACTGAGGAATAGTCTTCAAAAGTTTACAGAATGTGAATTAACTGTCCATCACAAAGGAGAAAAGACTGTTGTAGAAGTCAATTCATCAAACTGTCAAGGGAAACAGAACTGTCTGTAATTATACTGATCAACTGCAATGTCATTTCACTTCAGCAAGTGTCATATAGAATGCACTAACAGTAAACGCCAACATACAATGTTTATAACCAACATTTTGTTTCAAAAATTTTTAAGTGTCGAGCCAACTTATATCTTATCTCTGAAATATCCACCAGAAAAGAAGATTATATCATTGACAACTTCAATTTCTCTATAATTTAGGCCATGCATGCAGCCCTGTATTTTCTGAATTAATTTAAAAATCAACCTAGTTTAAGCCTATTGGAACCAGATAATACCAAAGAGAAAAAAGTGAACAAACATGCAAAGTTACTTTGAAATCTATATAAGCAATGGAAATAATTTGCCAAACATGTTGAATAAGAAAGTATTCTCCGTGGGGAATTCCTACCTATCATTGTCATGATGTATAATAAACCTCTACTTCCTTCTTACATTCACATTGATAAAACATTATTAAGTTTATTTTGTTAACCTAGAATCTTTCCTCAGAGTTAAAATTATATGATTTCGCTACTAATTAACTGTCCATCACCTGTTCAGTCAACTGAATTTCTTTGTGTTTTGGTTTTGTCAGCTACAAAAAAGTGTAAGGGCTTAATTTCAAAGGATACTTCTAGATATTTTGTGCTAAAAGCTTTTGATTACTTCGATTGTGGAGTGAAAATAATATGCATTTCTCTAGGCCCCAGTTTTACAAATAGATTTTTACCTTGAAACACCTTAAATTGTACAAGGTACTTAGAGAATATTAGTAGAAAATGTAACGTGCATTTAGATTAACAAATTAGGGCAAAAGAATTAATCGCCAAGAGAAATGTTCAAAATTTGACACCTATTTAAACTGCAATAAGTATTTATACATCCAATAATAAATTTTAACACATATATTAAATGTAAAGTTTTCATTTTGAAAACAGCCATTATATCGACTAGTATGTATTGAATGGCATTTTGCTACTTTGTTCAGAATCTTCCACTGAGTTTTCTCTTCATTCAAAATAAAATCCAAAATCTTTACCATGTCTTCTAAAGCATCCCGCATTTGAAATCCTTTTCTTCTAATCCTCTACTCTTCTCTCCATCCCTTGGCTATCTTGACCTTCCTACCACTTTCCAAGAACATAACACCTCCTGGGTTTTGAGTTTGCTCTTCTTTGTTTTTCCTACAACACTCTTCTCCTAGATCCATACCTCCTTCTCTTTGAATTACATCTCTACTCAGAGAACTTCTTGTCTGAGAGGCCTTCCCTGAATGTCCTGTATACATGGACAGGGCAGCATTGTACTTCATCCTCTTAGGCTGCCTAGTTCTTTCTAGCACTGATCATAATTTCACATGTCACATATATGTTTATTCCCTTATGTGAGATTGGAGTATCTCAATGGAACATAAGCTCCACAGGGCAAGCACTTTGTTTTGTTCCTGCCAGATACACTATAAGTATCACATACATATATAGATTGGATATATTATGATTTCTCATAAACTTTGTACTTCATGAAACTCATTTTGGGAACTGCAACTGTAAGCAGTTTTCACAAATAAATAAAACCATTTTAACCTCATCTTATTTAGTCGTATTTTCACTAACTAAATCTTCCCATCTTGACTAAATAGTTGCATTTAATATGTATGCAACAGCATTTGAAGCAAGGAAGAAATGTAGCCCTGGCTGATGTAGCTCAGTGGATTGAACATAGGCCTGAAAAGCAAAGGATCTCTGGTTTGATTCCCAGTCAGGGCACATGCCTGGGCTGCAGGCCAGATCCCCAGTAGGGGACACATGAGAGGTACCACGCATTGATGTTTCTCTCCCTCTCTTTCTCCCTCCCTTCTCCACACTCTAACAATAAATAGATAAAAACTTATAAAAAAGAAAGAAATGTAAATATATATTAAATAACAAGTAAGTTTTGAAAATGTTAGCAGCTCTGCTGATTCTCCTATCAATACCCATATATATATATGAAAATATTAGCTAACTATTCTTCAAAAAAATAGAATCTTGTTTAATGTATAACTTAGCAATATTTTCAAAAGTACAAATATTTTACTTCAAACTTAATGTCTCTAATAAGTCCTACCATAGCAAGATGCTGCTTCCAATAGATATATTCTAAAATCTCTTTTAGACATATATGTTTTTATGAGAATAAAGCTTCTAAGCATTTGACTATTTTTGAATATTCAGTCTTTTCATCATAAAATCCTATCTCAAAATAGTTTAATTGGAATAGATTTTAACAACTCAATGTTATAGAAGGGAATAATAATTTAGGGGCATATTGGCACCCTCAAATACATTTCCCCTCATTATGTCCTCTATTTGATATTGCATTAAACTACAGAAAAAGTGAATCAGATATGCCATTAAGGTTTTCAAGGCTTAAAATCAGTAGAGTGGATAAAAAAGGTATTACTCAAATATGTCAAAATGGAACCCAACCATGGTTAATCTTAATAAGTCCATTATAAACTGTATTGATTAAGAAAGCTTGCCAATCATCACAGGACATATCACTGGACTGTTTAATGTTTTCAAATATTTTAAGATACGAACAACTGAAATAAGCTGTCAGCATATGTTTAAATGAAAATCAATCAACTATTGTTTATTGAGTAAAAGCACTGAGTTATCACTAGAAATATAAAGACAAATGGATATAGTTCTTGCTCTCAAGGACTCAGCACTCAAGCTGGGCTATAGGGTGTGCACACTTGTATAAGTTCTCTACGTTGGCCTACATCTCTTTATTTGTAAATAGGAAGGTTACCCTTAGTAATTCATAAGCTCTTTTTTTGCCTTTTCTTATTTTTTTATTTTATTTTTGAATTTACATGCTTGAACAACAACAAAAATAAGGATAGAAAGCATTTAGACGTTTTTTAAAATCTATCCATATAAGCAGCATCATTCATTAGTTCTTTATATATGGTTCCATGTAATTCTTCTATGTAAGGCAAGCAAATATGAATATATATTCTCCTACTTTTTAAACAAAAGGTATCATATACATATATATACTGTAAATAACTTTGAATTTTCAATTAAAAATGTTATATAAATATAATGCTTCATCAGTTTTTCCAACCACTACACAGTATTTTAAAATGTTTATTAAACCAATCTCTCATAGTGGACACTTAGAGGATTTTTCTTTTAAATGTTTCCTGTAACAAATAATATGGCAACAAATATTTGGGAGTTTATAAAAGACCTCATATAGCCAGATATATCTGTAGGATAAGTTCCCAGAAGTAGGACCACTGGGCCAAAAACAAATTCAAGTGTTTCATTTGCCTCTAGACAGTAGCTATTATATGTCATTCCAAGTGGCAATTCATAGATGCTTAATTATACTTTCTAAACTGAAATATTAATACTATGTGTTTCTTAAAAAAGAGTTACCATGAATAAAACAAAATTTGTGTTAAGAAAAAAATGTATTGTTTCCTTTTTATAGAAACTCAATGGCATGAAAGGTACATTTAGTTATAGACACAAGCTTTGGTTCCCATTGCAGAAGCACAAGAAAATTTGCTCTTCAATGGACGGCAAAGGCTCACCATTCATCCTAAGATGTTTTGCCCTGTCTTTTGTCACATTTCATTATCTCCTAGCAACTCCCCATCCAAACTAGCCTTCTCATATGCCTAGTTAACAATTTTGTGCATCCAATAAAAAAAAAAAAACTTTTTAAGTTGTAGAAATCCTTTTTTCCCATAATTTTTTAGATTTGACCTATAAAAGACTCTCTTGATTCTGAAATCTATTAAGATTCTACCAAATAAAAAATATTTTCCTGGCCCAGTGGATAAGTGATCATGAACCCTAAACACATGACTGCTCAAAAACTATTTCATTCTGTGGCAAAGCACTGTCAGGGGCATTATCTCATTGACAAGACTCTGACCATATTCATACTGTTCCCTGACGTATTTGTGAATGACAGGAAACCCCAGACACAGCAGTGGCAGAAAAAGGAAGTGTGGGCAAGATTTGAACAGCCAACGAGATGGCAGGGGAGTAAGTTTCCCTAGTTAGATCTATATGAGAAAGATTCTTATTATATTGCTTTCCTTTATTATTTAATTTAGGAAACCCTGTCTTTAGACTTATGTGGGTTGCACAGTCTTTGAAGAACAAAGAGCTTGTACTTCTTCAATGTCAAAGGACAGGGACCCAGTGTTCTAGAATCTTCATATATTCTTTAGCACTTTGAATACACCCCCCAAAACTTAGAAGGTATCATTTCCACTGTTTTAAAATATAATGGGAACATAGGTGGGAGATATAAAATGACATCTGAAAATTAAACACCTGGTAAGTAGCATTTTTGGATTTAAAATTTAGTATAAGAACTATACTTTAGGTATAAGAACTAAAGGAATAGGAGGCTGCCTCGCATTTTATTTCATATGTATATACAATTGATTCTCATTATCCATGGCAATTATGTTCTATAAAGTCAATACAAACCCTGAAGTAGCAAATACTGAAGCCTTACTGCTAAGGGTTAGGTTCCTACAAAGCTGAGCCACAGCATCTCATCAACCAGTCGAAAACCTTGATTTATGTGTGCTTCTTCTTAAAGACAGCTTATTTAATATCTATTGGTGATTCATTAACATTGACTCTACAGCCAATGATACTGTAACTCAAACCTGAAAGAAGCTTATCTAACACATGTGTTTTTCATAAAGCGTACCACAGGTTTCTTGTACTTAGGAACACTAGACAATACTTAAACACTGGGCTTGAGGGCCATGTTAAACAAACAAATAAAAATCAACAAGCTATATAAAAATGTAAAAACTACATAAATCCCATAAGGGAGAGTCGTTTACAGCAAGGGAGCTCACACAAGGCACAGCATCACCTTGTCCAGCCGCCACTGGGAACATGTGCCAGGCAACTCTAATCTTTCTTCTCTCTGCCTGTTCATGAATAACCATGAAATCACTTTGGAGTATTTATTGAGGGATTAAAAAATTAGTGAATGGATGAATTCACAGATAATGAATGGAGTGTTTAGTTTTATGTGTCAACTGGACGGAAGGATGGGGTACCCAGGTGCTCAGATAAACAGTATTTCTGCATCTATCTATGAGGGTGTTCTGGATGAAAGCAACATTTGACCTTCTCAGTGAGGCACCACCCAATCCACTGAGGGCCTAAATAGATAAAAAAGGCAGAGGAATCTGCCCCTGTGTTTTGCCTCATTACTGAGCTGGGACATACACCTCCTGCCCACGGTGCTTCTGGTTCCCAAGCCTTCAGACTCAGACTGAAATCTATACCATCATCTGGTTCTCAGCCCACAAGACTTGCACTGAATTATGTCACTAGATTTTTTCAGTTTCCAGCTTGCAAACAGCAGATTGTGGAAGTTGTCAGCCTCCGTATTGTATGATCTAATTTATTATAATAAACCTGAGTCTCCTTTCTTTCTCTCTCATTCTAATAATATATATACCACATTGGCTCTGTTTCTCTGAAGAACCATGATTAATCATATGCTACAATTAATATAGAATCTGTATACATACATACACATATACAAACATATATGTAAATATTCATTTAAGTTTCTATTCCTTAATATGCACAAGAGAAGAGAATACTAACAACTATTAAGCATTAATATTGGCATTATATCTTTTGACCTGGCAATTTCACTGCTAGGATTATATCCTAAGAATCCTCAAACACCAATCCAAAAGAACCTATGCACACAATGTTCATAGCAGCACAATTTACAATAGCTAAGTGTTGCAAGCAACCTAGGTGCCCATCAGTAAATGAATGTCTCAAAAAACTATGGTACATTTACACAATGTAATTCTATGCAGCAGAAAGAAAAAAGGAGCTCCTACCCTTTGCAACATCATGGATGGAACTAGAGAGCATTATGCTAAGCGAAATAAACCAGGCGGTAAAGGACAAATAGCATATGATCTCACCTTTAATAGGAACCTAAACAACAAAACAAACAAACAAGCAAAATATAATGAAAGACACTGAAACAGAGAACAGGCTGACAGTGACCAGAGGGGAGAGGGGAGGGAATTTCAGGGGAAAAGGTGAAGGGTTTGCAGGAACAAGTATAAAGGACACATGGACAAAAACTGGGTCGGGGTGGAAATGGGAGGGAGGTGGGGAGGGCTGGGGGGGTGGGCTGGGATGGGAGTAAAAGACAGAAAACTATACTTGAACAACAATTAAAATAAAATAGAATAAATAAAAAATTAAAATATAAAAAATATTGGTATCATAAGGGCCCAGTAGTTAACACCTTTCTAACAAATTGATGATGGAAGTGTTTAAGAGATAAGCTAACACATTATGTAGACGAAAGGTAAAATATTAGCTAATTATTGACAAACTCTTACCTGGAAGAGGTATTTTAATTTAATGTCAAAATGGACTCCCTAAATATTTAACCCCCCAAATTAGATTTACCAACACAACCAGGCAATATAGGCTCAAGGAGAAGGCTGAAACCACAAAATGTAAATGCATGATGGTACAGATCAAAGAAATGTCCCAGAGTCAAGAAAGAGAGTGAAGAAACAGACACCTGGTGACAGTATGTATGCCTTTCATTTCATGAGCAAACACCAGCAGTAATAAAGTAGTGCTCCTGTCTATTAAATGATTATTCCTGTCATTTTCTAGGATTCTGCCAAGGTATGTATATTTTTATATATATTGTCTCATGTAATTTTAACTTAATTCTGAAACACATATATACAAACATCCTCATTGTATAGGTAAGTAAATTGATTGTAAGAAAGATTAACATTCTGGTCCAGGTGCTGGCCAGGTAGCTCAGTTGGTTAGAGCATGGTCCTGATATGTGAGGTGGTGGGTTTGATCCCCAGTCAGGGCACATACAAGAACCAACACTCTCTTC
Source organism: Glossophaga mutica (assembly GCA_039655065.1). Lineage (NCBI taxonomy): Eukaryota > Metazoa > Chordata > Mammalia > Chiroptera > Phyllostomidae > Glossophaga > Glossophaga mutica. The sequence continues at coordinate 33,295,656 of CM077312.1, forward strand.
TCCTCCTCCTGCTCCTCCCCTCCCCTCCACATCCTTATTCTTTCTTCCCCTCTCCTCTCCTTCCCTCTCCTTCTCAAAAAACTTAAAAAAATAAAATAAAACTTTGGCCCAAATTCCACAATTAGAAATAGCAGAGATTGGATCTTCATAAAGATCTATAAAACCCCAAAGTCCACAAACAGAGCTGTTGCGCAGATAGTATAAACATTCACTCATCCTCTAAAACCAAATACAAATTCAGTGAGTTGTTTTCTTTCTTATAAAATATGATTTTTAGGGTCAGTCTTCAGATGTCTGACTCAGTTTATTCAAATCCCTTACAGTGGTAATTCTGGGTTCCCTCATGCCACTTGACATGTTTATTTTCACATCATTTTATCACTTAATCTTCTGATTGACATTTATATTTTAGTTTAGATCAGATAGACCAGAACCAGAAATTAAGAAGTCATAGTTCTTAAAAACACTCCTAAATATTATTTAACTTGGTAGTAATACATTCCCAGAATATTAAAAATCAAATTCAACCTCATTTAAGAAGTAATCATTGTACCTTTTGTTTTAGTATATTTCTGCTTCCTGATCATTTTAGTTTTTTATTAATGTTTCTCTGAAGTACATTCCCTAACTAATTTGGTAGACCTACACCTTTTAAATCCTTCCAATGCAAGAAAGAGTCCATCTATAAAGTTGCTACACTTAATTACTGTCATGTTTATTTTTCTTACCTCTAAAAATATCCAGCTATTCTGTGATGAGTGAGTTATATGTGTGTGCATATGTGTGTGTGTATATATATAAAGTTATCTGAGCATTTCTTTCAGATCATATATCTCATTGAAAATAGTAAGTTCTACATTTTAATAATATCAATGCTTTATACATTTTCTCATGACTCTCAAGTAGAAACTGCAATGAAGAATGAAGTCTGAGGGGAGGGACAGGATCTATACTAGGGGATCAGGGTCCAGTACTCCCAAGGTCTAACTGCTCTTTCAGATGTGTTAATTCTTTCCTCAAAGAATCCCTCCAGTCTGTGTTGCCTGGGACAGCAGTTGCAGATTAAGATAAAATCTGAACATGTATCTCTAAAATACCAGGGCTATTCATTCTCGTTAGGTGTAGACTATCATCATCACTACAGTTGTTGGATTGTTGCCGACCAGGTCACCGTGGACAAGCAGTGGACAAGCAGCTGTTCTAAGTTGAGGGGCAACCTCCACTAAAAAAGTCAGCAAGGAAGGAAAGGCCAAACAAATGTTTTCCTTGTTGAGTTCTTGCTCCTGGAGTTCGGAAGTTGGTGGTGCCCCTGAGAACTAAGTCAGATGATAGGAGCTGTCTTAGCCAGCTTGGACTGCCACAACAAAATTCTATGAATTTATAATATATGTAGACCCTACTAAGTATTTTTATTTGCTGCCACATAATCTGTCCATTCCCAAACACCACAAATAATTTCATCAGCAACCGTATCCTTTGAAGAGCGTTTCCCTCACTGGGTTGTGTGGAAATATGGGAAGATCACCTCTCCGAAAACGTGGCAACTTCCTGAAAGCCAGGAATAGATAAAATGTCAAAAGAAAAGAAATCATATTTTATAAAATCTTTTGCTTCTATAAAGTGTATGAGATTTATATATGTGTAAATCTATATAAATATGTAAAATATAAAATATATACTAGCATAGTATATAAAATTTAAATTAAAAAATTTCCATCAGGCTTCATACATACTAAATCTTCTACATGGTTATATTAAAAGACCATAGAATATGTTTTGGAAAAAGCAAAAGAATGATAGAAAACATAGTAAATAAAATGTCACTTAAAATATCACTAGGACAACCAACCATGTCAATCCTATTTTGTAAAAACCATTATCTAAACTTATATAAACCAGGAAATTCTTAATTTGTTCAATATCTTATTGTCAGTTTGTCACTGGAGTTAATAATGTGGCATTAACAGAAGTAGAAATTCCTTTATTTCGTATGATTGTGAAAAATTTCAAATTATATTTTTAAATTTGCTCATAATAATTTTCCTAAGTGGAACAATCACAGGATTTTACTTTTATATGCTTCAATTTTGCTAAATCTCTCTGTATGTATCCTGCTCTGGAACTGTATTTATACATTTTCTATTCACACCTTAAATATCACTTGATAAATTTAAAGAGGTGCTATGTATTCTGAGACACGTATGCAAGCAAATTTAGAATGCAAGGTAAGACTTCTGTTATATCTGATATCAAATAAATTTTAAAATATTTTCCAGATGGTTTTGAAATTTTTATAAGCTGATCATAATATGGAACCTTTTTAGTTAGCTTTGGTGTTTTTGAAGTAAAAATGACAACACATGTGCACACACACACACCTTTACATTTATTCATTAAAACATTTCAGATAGATTGTAGTTCAGACATGTCAAAATAGCTAACAGGAAGTTAGCTTAAGCCTGCAAAAGTTGACAATACATTTTCCTCAGACAAATGTGAATATATCTAAAATTTTGGATATGTACAAAATAGTGGCAGACAGCTTCCAACATGACTGCCCTTGATCCTTGCCCCAGGGAGTTCATACCGTTGGGTATTCTCTTTCCTCCAAGTGGGGCCGGACCTGGTGACTTGCTTCTAAAGAATAAAGAGATGGGACGTCTCTTCTTATACTACCTGTGAAAGGTGGTGACTTCTACCTTGTTGGAGTTCTCTTCTGCTTGTTCTGACAGAGTCAGTTGTAGTGTTTTGTGCTGTCCTATGAAGAGGCCCAATGGCAAGGAAGTCAGTGCACCTTCCTTACTAAAGACCTACACAATAGCCAGTAAGGAACCAAGGCCCTCACTCAGTCCAACAGCCTGCGACATGACACTGTATCCTATCAACAACCACCCAGAGAGCCTGGAGGTGGATCCTACCTGTGTTGAACCTTGAGATGACTGTGGCAGACCAAAATCCTGATTGCAGCCTGTGGGCGACCAGGAACGCAAAGACCTATCCATGAAAGCCACACACAGATTTCTGATCCTCAGGAAATGTGAAATAATGCATGTGATGTTTTTAAGCTGATAAATTGAGGATAACTTGTGCAGCAACAGATAACTAACCTGATAATTAATAAATGAGAATGCTGAGAAAAAATATCTTTACTATTGATTCCAGATTTAAATTTTATCTTATTTAATTCTCCCACTTCTAAATTCACATCTAGTTTTGATATCAAAATAGAAAGAATTGTAAAGATAAAATTATATTATACATGGAAAAGTACCTAGCTCAGGGCTGCTGGTCACTGTGAAAATGCTCAGCAGGTGTGATAAAACAGATGTTCACTCAGAATGGAATGTAAGGTGACCTGGGTTTCTGGTTTAGCTGTTTCTTGGTCATTTTGGGTTTGTCAAAAGGGATTGAGAGAAACAGTTTGGAGCTATAGTTGTAATTAGACGATGGAAAAATGTATTCCTTCAGTATCTTTCATAGATATGTATTTTATTTTATTTATTTACTGTTTAACCTTCACCCCAGAATAAGTTTATTGATTTTAGAAAGAGAGAGAGGAGGAGAGAGAGAGAAAAACACCAATCTGAGAGAGAAACATTGATTGGTTGTCTCACATATGTGCCGTGTCTGGGAACTGGACTTCAACCTAGGCATGTGCCCTGACCACAAATTGAACCCACAACTTTTTGGTGTATGGGATGATGCTACAACCAACTGAGCCAACCTGCCAGGGCACTTTCATAGATACGTGTTTTAAATTGAATCACTTTTAGCCCTGGCTGGTGTGGCTCAGTGGATTGAGTGCTGGTCTGCAAACCAAAGAGTTTCCAGTTCTATTCCCAGTCAGGGTACATGCCTGGGTTGCGGGTCAAGTCCCTAGGAGGGTGCATGAGAGAGGCAACCACACATTGATGTTTCTCTTGATCTCTTTCCCCCTCCCTTCCCCTCTCTCCAAAAATAAATAAATAAAATCTTTTTAAAAAAATTAAATAACTTTTTAAAATTTTTTAAAGATCAACTCAAACTTTCTGTAAGAAAATGTTTAGAATGCAAAAATAAAGACAAAAGTGTGAAATACACATTCACAGCCTTACTTTTTCACATTTGATATCCACATGATTTTAACAGGAATACAAGTTGAAAAGCTAAAAAGGGGTGGGAGAATGAGGAAGTAATAGCTCATCTGTTTGATTTTTATATTTTAAGATTCAAAACTTTAGAAGTACTGGTTCCCATGGCTTTTATATCTTTTCAGAGACACACTGACTAGTATCCTCCTGTAGAATAGTTATATGAAAAGTCAGCATAGCAACATTACTGTAGTGGATTAAAGATGGCTGCAAATTCCTTGCTGGTTTTCCTATTGAGAGGTAGGGGAAAATATTCACAACTTGCTTGGCAAATGGAATGTGGCAGAAGTGATGTGGGAATTCCAAAGTTGAGTAGCGTTTCAGCTTTTACCCGAAGCACTTACATTGCATGCTTTGAGTGAAACCTACAACCACATGAGAACCTTAGCCGCCCAGAGACTACCATATTGGAGAGACTGCATGTACGTCCATAGTCGAAGTGAGTCCAGCCTTCTAGCTATATCACCAGGGACCAAACATAAGAGTTAAGCCATAAAGGACCCTACAACCATAATAAACCAAAAAAGTACCTGTCTGAAGTGGCCCTTAATTATTGATAAAATATAGCAAAATCGTTGTTGTTTTAAGTCACTTGATTTTGGGATAGTTTGATACACAGCAATCAATAACTAGAAACATCATCATACTCAGTTTTAAACTAAGTGTTTAATGTCCAACCAAATGCATAGTCTCAAAGTGTAAGACACAATTTACAACATTATCCTCAAGTGATAATGTAGGCCCTGATTATATGGGAAAAGGATGTCAATGGACACCCAGAGGAAAATCATAAAGAAACAGAATAAATAAAGCCTTTTACGACAGCATGGATGGAACTGCAGAGCATTATGCTAAGTGAAATAAGCCAGGTGGTGAAAGACAAATACCATATGATCTCACCTTTAAGTGGAACCTAATCAACAAAACAAGCAAATGAGTAAAATAGAACCAGAGACGTTGAAATGAAGAACAATCAGACAGTAACTAGAGGGGAGGGGGGAGGAGGATAACGGGGGAAAGAAGGGAAAGGGTCATCAAGGAACCTGTATAAGGACTCATGGACAAAGATAATGGTGGGGGAATTGAATGTGAGGGGTGGGGGTGGGTAGGGCATGGGAGAGTAATGTGGGGAAAATGGGGAGAGCTGTAATTGAACAATTTAAAAAAAGAATAAATAAAACAGAACCCGAGGATTTTCAGACTGGAATCATATTGTTACTTTACAGAAATGTTATACTTCTGCTTAATTTTATGCTTCACTATGGTACAAAACAAAAATAAGATACAAGATATATGTATATATCTGTGTGTTTATGCTTACATATATACTTACAAATATGCATATTCTTACATTCACACATACACACACATGTATACTTACATATACTTATTTCTATACAAAAAGTCCTAGTTTAAAGTCCACCATTTATTATTCTATGTAGACAACTAGGTTGAATGAGATTTACAAATTCATGAAGTAAAGCTTCTGATATCCAGAACAGATAAAACCAGAAAAAGAATGTTACTGAGGAGACTCTATCTTGAAAAGACTAATCACCTTTTTTAAAATTGTTGTTCAAGTACAGTTGTCTCCATTTTCCTGACACCATTTTCCCCCATCCCCCCTACTTCCCATCCTTAATCCTACCCCCATTTGATTTTGTCCATGGGTCCTTTATATTTTGAAAAGACTAATCACTTTTTCTGTATCATATTCTTTAGCACAGAAATAATTACTTCTACCACACAAAAGGAGAAAAATCTTTATTCAGATTAATACAAAAATGTAGAGAGTGATAGCTTGACTAACATATTTTTACTAAATTTCCTTCTTCAACATTACAAGTTTACAAACATTCAGTTATTACACTAAGCAGGACTCTAAGATAAATGTCTTCAATTGATACAACACTATTGATGATTTCCCATAGTGGTACGTGAACATAGTTTTCAACAACAACAAAAAAAAAAAAAAAAGGAAAGAAAAAACAAGACAGAAGATTTAATTGTAGGAGACCATTCTGTGTGGCGTGGGCCCAGCTCCCACTCAGAGATGCACAGGACCCACGCCCACGGATACGTTCTCCCGTGGAGTATCAGGCCTGCTAAGTACCTAGGCCACTTTGAGGTTTTATTTTGCTAAAACTCCCTCATCCTGAATTGGGACAGCAAGTGCTTACTGTAACTTCTTAAAATCCATGCTAAACTTTCCTAGGATGAGTGTAACCGGTTCAACCACTTTTCTCTTTTCATTTGCAAATATCCTTCTTCTGTGGTGTGATTAGCGGCATCATCTCCTTTGTTATCTGTAAAAGGTAACCCCCTAAAGCAAACCTGTTCATAGTAAATGAGGACCATCATGTAAAGGGTGGAGAAACCCAATAAAGGCCTGTCATGGCAGAGGCTGCGGGCTTTTATTCCCCTTGAGAGAAAACCCATGCTGCCCCTTTTCCTCCACTGGACTCGGCAGTCCCTGTGAATGTCTCTTTTCATCCATAATGACCCGGACACTGCGGGCCTGTGTCTGCATCATTTAATGAAAACATTTATCTGGTAGCTGCCTCAACTGTAGTTATTTTTACAGGAAACTACATTTACTTTTTCATTTATTAAATCTACTTATTTTATTCAAATCAGCAGTATTAAGCTTATAATACTACTATATCATGACTTAACATTCATTAGGTACTGATAAAATTTAGTTATATCCTGTTGATATTTTTCATTGATATTCAGCTAAAAGAAATAATGATTTAGTTCCTATGTACCTTTAAGCCCCTTTCTTCTCCCCTTAATTTTTCTTGATTTCTTAATTCCACTATTCAAATTCAAAGTGTATGCTTAACTTTGTATCCCATACACAAATAATATAACATTTTAATACAAAAAATTACAAAATCCTGATTAGCTTTTGATAAGTGAATATAACATTAAATGATTTTTGTGAGGATGTGTCAGTTTAAACATTAGTTTTCAAATATGCTAAAACAAAACTACACATGTTATGAGGAAAAGAAATTTTAAATGTCCTATCAAGTGTGTCTATTTAATCCAGACTGTTCTCTTTTAGCCCTAGGTGTAAGTTCTTCAGGAAGGTGTTTGACATTTACTTTTTAAAAGAATCATACAGAAAAAAAAAAAAAAACATGAAAAAGATTTTACACTGAAAAAAATATCTTTGATACAGCTTTTTAATGTGAGTGAGTCTCCTCCAGTCCCCGAGGCTGACACATGTGGGTATGAAACTGCTTCTGCAGCTTCCTGAATCAGCGAGGGGCTTCAGTACAGGGAACCCATAGTGACCTCATGTTCACCAAACGCCACCAGAGAGGTAATCGTTGACTTAAGCGGGAAAAAAAGCATGTTTTTCTTAGGGAAAAATGTGAAATGTGCTTAAATAATTATCCTCTCTATTTTATGTTAATTAGTAACAATTAAAAAGCTTTAAAATATCCTTGGAATAGATAGTAGCTATTGCAGGCTGGCGCACTGAGAAGTTCCTGTTCCCTGTTCTAGTTTCCTTGTTTGCTGCCCTGGAGAAGCGTCAGGGCTCCCTCTCTGTACAAAGCTATTCTGTCTGTCATTCAGTGTAAGTGCTGTCATTCAACTTTTAGTAACTAAAGATTATGCTACATCTATATCCATTCAATGGTTTGCCTTTTATTGCAAAGGACGGAAGCAAATATTTCTATTTATTCGTACAAAATGGAGATAAAACTCCACTGTTAAATTACCACTTTTTAAAGAGATTTTATTTATTTATTTTTAAAGAGAGGGGAAGGAAGGAAAAAAGAGAGGAAGAGAAACATCAACATGTGGTTGCCTCTCACACACACACCCTCACTGGGGATCTGGCCAACAACCCAGACACATGTCCTGACTGGGACTTGAACCAGTGACCACAGTCAATCCACTGAGCTACACCAGCCAAGGCTAAATTGTCATTCTGACTGTTTAGTGTCCCACTTAAGAAACTGTCTTCTTGGAGAATTTGTAAGTGCTTGAGTATAGAACTGTTGTTTCTTTTCTGTTTTGGGTTTAGAGCATGACCTTTTCTTAACTATTTTTGTTATATTACATTTTTATAAATGCTTTATAAACAAAGCAATTTCTAGCCTTAAATTTAGTGATTAGAATTTTATTTCTGGTGATAACACAGATTAGATATCCTGAAAATAGTCATAATTTAAAACACCAAAATAAGCTGTAAACAGAGTAAACAATTTAAATGTGTAATAGAGGTTATATGTCATTAAAGTAGTTCTACCTGTGGAGGAATCAGAAGGATTTCAAAGGCTGGAAAATATAGACAAATATAAAAACCCACCTCCTCAATACATGGTACTAAAACTGTAAAACAGAAGATATGAAGGATATCTCAAACATGGAGAAGAAGGAAAAATGTCCAGGAGTAATAACAAACTTCTGACAGTTACTTAAAGTAGAGAGTGATGTCCTGGCCAGGTCGCTCAGTTGGTTACCAGTGTCCCAATGTGCCAAGGTTGTGGGTTCCATCCCTGGTCAGGGTGCATACACGCAGTAACCAATGAATGCGTAAGTAAGTGCAACAACAAATTGATATCTCTCCCTCCCTCTCTTTCTTTTTTTTCTCTCTTTTTCCCTCCCCTTCCCTCCCTCCCTTCCTTTCTCTCCTTTTCTCTCTCCCTAAAATCAATCTACAAAAAAGAGTGTAAAATAATAGCTTTAAAACTATGAAGTAATAATAAGTGGCAACCTATAATTTCATATATAACTAAGGTATTAATATTGAAAAAGCAGAAAAGACACATGTTTAAAGAGAAAACTTCAAATCTCAGATGTCTCAATGATGATGTATTTCAGTAGAAAAGAAATTGAATTCAGAAGGAAAAAAGAGACATATGGAAGAAAAATCAAGTAAATTAGTAAATATGTAGCTAAATATATAAATTATAGACTTAAAATAAAACAATAATAATTAATATGTAAGTAAACAAAAGAAATCTAAAATGCTATGCAACCATAACATGCAGAATTGAAAAAGGATACAAATTTTTCAATGCTTTAAGATTCTTACATAGTTTTGTTGGATGGAAAAAGGTTTTCGTCTATGCTGCATTTTTGTTAAGTACATATGTAAAATGCTAGGTGTTGTATGAAAATAATCATGTCAAATGCATATTAGAGATAAAAAAGTTAAAAATTAAATAATTAATTTAAATCAAAAATAAGGATAGGCAGAAATAAAGAAGAAAAAGTCAAAATAAAATGAGTAGAAGTTAATTATTATTTTTTAAATAATGAAAACTAACAGACACAAAGTAGATTCTATGTAAAGCTAAATATATGAACCTTCTTCTATCTAGATTGATACAGAAAACAAAAAAAAAAAAAAGTTGTATTGAACATCATCGGGTCCAGAAAGAGGACACAAGCTTAAAGATACAGAAGACATTGAAAATAATATGAACATATAATGAAGATTTTTATTCAAATGAATGTAAAATTTATTTTTTTTAATATTTTATTAATGTATTTTTAGGCAGTGGGAGAAAGAGAGGAAGAGAACCATCGATATGTGGTTGCCCTTGTACTCCCCCTATTGGGGACCTGGCCCACAACCCAGACATGTGCCCAGACTAGAAACTGAACCAGCGACCCTTTAGTGCACAGCCTGGTCTCAGTCCACTGAGCTACACCAGCCAGGGCCAAATGAATGTAAAATTTAAATGACTGGGAAAATTTCCAAGAAAGGGTGGTAATTTAAAAACACCAGCTCAATAAATTTTTTTAATAATTATTAAAATAGTCCATCAGAATGTCAAAATCTGTCCCCAACAAACACACACAGTTGCAAAACAACAGAAATATTATTTTAAAATTTTAATCATTAAAATATTCAAAGAACTAATATATACTTTTAAGCACTTTTTAAGGAAATAGGAAAAAAAAAACTGTTTCCTAGCCTTTTTCACAGCTAGCATGCCCTGGAATAGTTGGACTCAAAGTAACAAGTTAACTGTTTGTGATTGATCCACACTGAGATAAGATTCTGCAATGGAATGTAAATCAATGTTTTGCTTCCTTCGCTGAGAAAATTCTGCATTAAAAATGTTAGCTGAATTAAAATTAGCTTGGTGATGTAGTTAATTTACACTGTGGACCAATGTTCTTATTTCATGTGATACAATAATAAACAGTTCAAAACTGGCACCTAGCTGTGTGGGTAAGTTGGTTGCAGTGTCACCCTGGGAACCAGAATATTTCAGGTTCAGTCTCCAGTCAGCATGTGTACAGGCGGCAATAAGTTGATGGTGAGGATAAAAGAGAAAAAGAAAAAGGAAAAAAAAAAAAAAAACTAGCACCATAAATCTGACATCAGTTCATATATCACTCCTTGAAAAACATTGTTCTTGAAACCAAAACAGGACCAGAATAGACAGAATAGACATTCAAACCAAATTTTTTAATTTAGAAGTGTCCAAACCAAAATATTCTCAAACTGAATTTATTGAGAAATTTGCCCTGGCTGGTGTACCTCAGTGGATCGAGTAGTGGCCTGTGAACCAGAGTGACTGGTTTGATTCCCAGATAGGGAACATGCCTAGGTTGTGGGCCAGGTCCTCAGTAAGGGGTGCTCCAGAGGCAACCACACACTGATGTTTCTCTCCTTCTCTTTCTGTCTCCCTTCTCCTCTTTAAAAAAAATAAAAGCTTAAAAAAACCAAAACTGAAATTATTGAGAAATTAAAACAAAACAATATCAACAACAAAAAATAAAAACAAAGTCAGGTTTACCCCAAGGATTCTATAAAACTCAACACCAAAACATAATAAATGAAAGGAAAAATAAGAAAATTGAGGAACTTTGTTAATAAAATATAGACTACCTAAAAAAACACACACAAAATAGCACAACTACGTGATTGTATTACCACTTCATTGTAAAAATTATCATCCACCCTTTACCATCCCAAAGTAAACAAATATGATAATCATCATGATTTATAGCCAAAATATATGTTTGGAGTAAATATCAACTAACTTAAAAAATAAAAATAAAAGTTTAGTAATAAAAAATGACTGTGGCAGAATTGCATAGAACATTTAGTAAGTTCTAGAGAAAATTATATGAATTAATATGATTAAGATTGTACAATATGATTTCTGTATGTTATTTCTATAGATCAATTCTAAGGATAATTTTAAAAGATAATTTTAATTTTATCCCCAAATAAAAGATATATATATATAACTGTATCTAACAGATATGAGTAAAAACTTATGTATTTATGGGAACCCTCATGCACTGTTGGTGGGAATGCAGATTGGTGCAGCCACTATGGAAAACAGTATGATGCTTCCTCAAAGGATTAGAAGTGGAACTTCCTTATGACCCAGAAATTCTACTTCTTGGACCATATCCTAAGAAACCCCAAACACTAAAGTACTTATTTATAAAGTATTTACAAAACTCAACACACAAAAAAACAAAAAAACAAATGACCCTCTTAAAGAATGGGCAAAAAACCTGAATAAACATTCCTCCAAGGAGGACATGCAGATGGCTAGTAGACATGAAAAGATGCTCAATTTAACTAATCATCAAAGAAATGCAAATTCAAACCACAATGAGATATCATCTCTGTCAGAATGGTCATCATCAATAAGTCAACAAACAAATGCTTGTGAGGATGTGGAGAAAAGGGGCCCTTCTGTACTGCTGTTGGGATTGCAGATCGGTGTAGCCACTATGGAAAGCAGTAAGAAGATATCTCAAAAAATTAAAAATGGATCTGACTTTCAACCCAGTGATCCCACTTCTGGGGATATATCCAAAGGAACTCAAAACACTAATTTGAAAGAACATTAAGTATCCTTATGATTATTGCAGCATTGTTTACAATCACCCAGATATGGAAGCAACCCAAGTGTCCATCAGCAGATGAGTGGATAAAACAATTATGGGGCATTTGCACAATGGAATACCGCTCAGCTGTAAAAAAGAAGAAAATCACCCTGGCTGGTGTGGCTCAGTGGATTGAGTACCAGCCTGTGAACCAAAGGGTCATAGTTCGATTCCCAGTCAGAGCACGTGCCTGGGTTATGGGTAAGGTCCCCATTAGTGGGCACTTGACAGACTTTTCCCCTGTCTATAAAAACAAAATATTTTTCAAAGTTTCTTGGAATGATCACATTTAAAAATAAAGAAAGAAAGACATATAGTTTTGTATTGACCCAGTCATGAAGAAGCAAATAGGACAGCATAGAATAGTATTTGATAATCTTCATTAGGATAGATGAGGACAGAATAAGATGGAATATGATACACAACAGTATGATAAACAAGAATAGAATAAAACTGAATTTGGTAGCAAAACATTTACATTTAGTAAAGTGTCCATCAATGCATGGAAACACTATTTTAAATAAATGGCATTGTTAATGAGGGATAAAATAATGGCATCTTTAATTAAAAGTATTAAAATATACTCATATAGAAAAAATGAAATCTTGACACAAAGGCTTTAATTTAAAAATCAAAACTTTTAAATTTTTATATAAATATGGAATATATGATATCAAGATCAGGGTGGACTTTTTTAAAAAAATGACAGAGAGTATAAATCTTTGAAAAAACTTTCAAAGATACTTGCATGTAATTACACACACAAACAAAGGCAGTCCAAGGCTGGGAGAAATCAAGTCATAAAACAGACAAAGAACTAATATGCTGACATAACAATGATGAATTTGGTAAAATAAGGAAGGAAGGAGGGAAGGAAGGAAGGAAGGAAGGAAGGAAGGAAGGAAGGAAGGAAGGAAGGAAGGGTAAAAATCCAACAAAATTGGACAAAATGCAGCAACAAACAATTCAAATGAAAGGAAGTGTGATTGGCATTTTAAAATGTTTAACCTCACTGGCAATAGGAAGAATGCAAGTTAAAAATATAATAAGGAACACTTTCATAATCAGAGACTGGCAACACTTAGTCTTAAAATACACTGCTCTGACAAAGATGAGGAGAAAATATATTTTTTATAACCCGTTGGTGGGAGTTTAAATATGTACAACCAATTTAAAGGGTAACAGCAATATACAGAAAATTTGAAGATGTACATATCTAAGACCCAGCAATCTTTTCTGTAGGCAGAAAATTACATAAAAGTACACAAGAAGGTATACACATAGAAATGCATGTAATAGAGAAAATTTAGCAACAACCTAAGTTTCTATAAAGGGAAAACATAAACACATATCGTATTTATTTAGTAGCTGAGATAGATGTACATAAATTATATGTTCCAAGGTGACCTATTATCAAAGTTATGTTGAATGAATGTAAGCAGTTTGCAAAACAATGTAGATAACTGATCATTTGAATAGACATTAATAAAATGAAAAATATATTTAAGGATAAAATATGTTATAAAATATACACTGGCCAAAATATAAGAATAACAAATTAAGCATAATGAACACTCATAGAAAAGATTTCAGTGGAATTGCAATGGTTTATTTCTTAGGTAGGTGATAGAAAGGCAAGTGTATAAGGGGTTATTCTGTGAATTTTTTTAGATCTAACACCCAGAGTGATGTCGCTACTTCTGATCTCCAATATTCCACATGCCCACTGAGATTATATAACACACTCTCCAAGAAGAAGCTCAGTGCATTGAGTTCAGAATACTTACAACTGGATACTACTGAAAATCTTATATAATTCTATTTATCATTCACTTTGATTATGGTTGCCTGGGTTGTAGCTCATAAGAAATGCAGTAGAAGTGGTGGATTACAAAATTCTTACTTCAGGTTTTGCAGTATAGGCTTTTTCAATTAATAGTACAGCAAATATCCATGACATATGTGTGAAATTTATATTTCAATTAAATAATACCTTTTAATAGCTTAATTCCTTCTAGAGGAATCTGTGCATAAGAAAACAAACAACCAAATATATATATATGTGTGTGTGTATAAAAAATCTGAATTCTGTATGCATTTTATATAAATTCAGTTTATTAATTAGATTTATTTTATTTAAAGTGATACATATCACATTGAGGTATGGAATTGATTTTTACAGGAAATACAGGTAAACACAAAGAAGAAAATAATCATTTTACTTTGTTGACTATATTTATATATATCATCAGTGTGATTATATCTGCCAAATACATAAATATTTTAATGCCATATGTTCTTATATTTAACCATCTTGGCTTTCAAATTTGATTATATGATATTTATCTTTTTTGAAATCACATGCACAGAGGCACACACAAAAGCAAAGCAGTATCGCAATGTCAATGTACTAACAGGAAAACCACACAGGAATGCTTTATTGTACTTGAAGTTTAGATGTCAACTGATATAGCGCTGATAAAGTATTTGCTCAAGGTCTGCACTTTCACATCTCCTTCAATTTATCTGATGATTCAGTGTATCACTACTGAAAAGATCACAATTGGATAAACCTCTGCAGAGTATGAAATATACTTCACACCATCTTCCCTTTGATTTATTTAGTAGGACCTTTATATAGTATATTAGAGATGAAATATGTTAGTATGGAGAATACAAGTTAATTCAATTGAGAGAGTTGTATATTATATATTTATAAAATTTTAATACCTTTCTGTTCAGGGCAAGAGACATATCCTCCTGCTAAACTAAAATTCTCATAGTACCCTAAAAAATTCACATGCATTTGTATTTTTAATCTATGAAAGCAATTTTTAGTAATTAAGACACTACAGTGGGCCTGAATCCTATTAACAATTTAAGGATTTAAGGAAGAAAGCAAGAAAATAATATATGTCTACTGAATTTCTCAGCAAATGAAGTGTATATTATTTTTAATACTACAATGGTAGTTCACAAAAGAAATAACAATAAAATATTTAGTAATTTCTAAATTTATGAAATAAGCCCAAATTTGAAAAAAAGTGAAAATTACTTCTGTACTTCTTAAATATGTTTCTTATGCACTTATTATTATTATTTATATATAATTAATAATACATTTTACAATTTGGTAAAGTGTTTCAGAGAGTGAGCTAATTTTTTTGTTTACTATCAAAAAGCATAACTCATAATCAATAAACTGAAATGAAAATTCAGCATCTTTGGTACGCATTCTCCTGAATCCAGGTTGGAAATAGTAAGCAATTTTAATTGAAGAGTTAATCATCAGAGGGTGTGTTTTGTGGCTAACTCATCCTGGTGGACTCAGTGAGTTGTACGTTTGCACGGAAGTGTTCTTTAAGAACCATATTAAGGATTCCTTAGGATAGAAGCAGACAATCAGTTACTCCACCTAAAATATCTCCCAGGCTAACATAAGGTCTTATATGTTTGTATTACATAGCCTTAGGTTTCATCAAAACCATTTCTTTGAAAAATAAATATGTATCACAAAGCATTTTTTTGAAAACTTTTGTCTATGCCTGTTGGTATTCTTGCGTTTAACCTTCATATAAAATGAGATGGCCTATCTAAACTTGAAAGTAGTATTTAAAAAATGATATAACAAAATGTTAAATTTGACAACTACATGTATTTTATGTAAAATATTTTCCTTTTAAAAATTAGACAGAATGTCTCCAGTTTAGACATCCACCAATGTAACCATCAATTGTCATCTGTTTCTCATCAAAAATTCCATTGAAGAAATAATTTTAAAGTGGAGTGGAAAGAAATAGCATAAGATATGACACAGTAGCTGAATGGATAAGATAAGCAGACCCATATATATACTGTCTTCAAGACAACAACCTCAGAATGATAGATACACACAGGGTAAAAGAAAAGGGATGGAAAAAGATAATCCATGCAAATAAAAAGGAAAACAAAGTTGGGGCAGCAATGTTTATATCTGATAAAATAGACTTTAAAACCAAGACATAATAGGAGACAAAGAAGGACACTGCATAATGATAAAGGGAACGATCCAGCAAGAGCATATAACCCTAGTAAACATTAATGAACCCAATACAGAAACACCTAAGTATGTAGAGCAAATCATGATGCACATGAAAAGGAGAAATTGATAAAACTACTGTCATAGCAGGGGATTTTCATATCCTATTCTTTCAATTGGTAGGTCTTCCAGACAGAATATCATTAAGGAGACAGCAGCCTTAAATGACACAAATGGATTTAATTGATATCTTCAGAGCATTTCATCCCAAAGCAGCAGAACATACACTCTACAAGGGCACATGGAACATTTTCTAGGATAGACAACATGTTAGGACACAAAACAAATCTTAATAAGTTTAAGAAGATTGAAATCATATCCAGCATGTTCTCTGACCATAATGCTGTGACACTAGAGATCAAACAAAAGAAGAAAACTGAAAAGTACACAAACACATGAAAGCTAAATACGGTAACATGTTATTAAACAATGAATGGATTAACAGTGAGATTAAGAAAGAAATCAAAAGATACCTTGAAATATGTAAAAATAAAAATATAACAACCCAAAATCTGAGTGATACAGGGAAAGCAATCGTAAGAGGGAAATTCATAGCATTACAAGCCTATCTCAAGAAAGAAGAAAAAGTTCAAACAATTTAACTTTATACTTAAAGGAACTTGAAAAAGAACAACAAATAAAGCCCCGACTGAGTAGATGTAAGGAAATAATAAAAATCAGAGCAAAAATAAATGAGGGTTTAAATAACAAAAAGGTACAGTGTTCTGTCTCAGCTCCCTGAAGGCCGGAGGCAGGGAAACAGGATGGAGAAAATTCTACTGAGGCACAGAAAGACAGGCAAGACTGAAAAAAATATCCCTCATCAACATAAACTAAATGATGTATAATTCATGTGGAATACTAGTCAGCAATAAACAGTAACAAATTACTGAAAAAAGAAGCAACATGGATGAATCTCAATACCATTTTCCATAAAATAATCTAGCTGCAAAATATTGTATACACTTATAATGTGATTCCATTTACATGAATTCCAAGAAAAGGCAAAAATATTGTAATATATGGTTATAGAAATCAGAAAGTGGTTGCTCCAGGTAGAGCTAGAAATGGATAGGAAAAGGGCATAAAGGAACTTTCTGGGTTATAAAAATGTTTTTTATCTTATTTTTGGCAATAGATAAAAGGATTCATATAACCACCCATACTCATTGAACTGAATGATTAGGATTTTCATTATAGGTAGATTATACTTCAAAAAAAATCATACTTAAGAAAAAGTATTAGATGAACTTTTCTTTCTTTATTTCATCTTTCATCCTGGAGATTCCTATTTGTCTTGGCTTTTTATTAATTACTGATTTTTAATACTTCATACTTTTTTCCTCTGCAACAATAGGTCATAAACTCAGTTCATTAGTCTGAGGCCCTATTTGATGATGATACCCTATATTTCCCCTTAATATTTAGAGTTGGGCTCTAAATTCTTATTATATAGAAGGTTTGCCTTTATCTGGCCTGTGTTGCCCATTCTCTGCTTCATTTTATTATCCCTGTTGCCCAGATTGTTTTCCTGGCCTTTGAACTTATTGCCACTTCTGACCTTTAAAAAAATGATACAAAAGATCACTGAATCCAATAGCTGGTTCTTTGAAAAGACAACAGATTTACAAAGCTTTAACCAGAGTCATAAAAAAAGAGGGCCCAAATAAATAAAACCAGAAATGAAAGAGAAGTAACAACTGACACCAAAGAAATACAAAGAATTGTAAGAAAATATTACAAACAACTATATGCCAACAAATTGGACAACCTAGATGAAATGGATAAATTCCTAGAAACATAGAGTCTTTCACAACTCAGTCAGGAAAACTGAAAGAATCTGAATAGACAGCTAGTGAAACTGAAACATCAAAAAATTCTTGCCCTGGCTGGTGTGGCTCAGTGAATTGAGCACTGGACTGTGAAGCAGAGGGTTGCTGGTTCGATTCCCAGTCAGGGCACATGCCTAGGTTGCAGGCCAAGTTCTCCAGTGTGGGGAGCACAAGAGGCAACCACGCATTGATGTTTCTCTCCCTCTCTTTCTCCCTCCCTTCCCCTCTGCCTAAAAATAAATAAATAAAATCTTTAAGAAATTTTCTCAACAAACAAAGAGCCCTGGACTAGATGGCTTCACAGATGAATTTTATCAAACATTCCAAGGACTAACACCTCTCCTTACCAAACTATGTCAAAATATTTAAGAGAAAGGAAGACTCCCAAGCTCATTTTACAGAGCCAACGTTATCCTTGTTCCAAAACCAATGAAGACACCACAAAAAAAGAAAATTATAAGCCAATATCCCTGATGAATATAGACACTAAAATCCTCAACAAAATATTAACAAACCAAATACAACAATACATTGAAAAGATTATATACCATGGTCAAGTGGGATTCACTCTGGGGATGCAAGTTTGCTACAATATTCACAAATGAATAACATGATACACCATATAAACAAAATGAAGGATAAAAACCAACATGATCATATCCATAGATGCAGAAAAAGCATTTACTAAAATTCAGTACCCCTTTATGATAAAAAGAGAAAAAGCTCAGCGAAGTGAGAATATAGACAGCATACTTAAACATAATAAAGGACATATATGACAAACTGTACCTAACTGGCAAAAACTACAAGCACTGTTTTAACATAGCGAACAAGAAAGGGATGTCTGCCTTCACTTCTCTTTTTCAACATAGTACTAGAAATCCTAGCCACAATAATCGGGCAAGAAGAGAAAATAAAAGGTATCCAAATTGGAATGGAAGAAGTAAAACTGTCACTATTTGAAGATGACATGATACTCTACATAAAGAATCCTAAAGATTCCACCAAGAAACTACTTCAACTGGTAAATGAATTAATTAAAGAAGCAGGATATAAAATTAATATCTAGAAATCAGTTGCATTTTTACATACCAATAATGAAATAACAGAAAAAGAAATTAAAAAAAAAAAACAGTCCATTCACAATTCCTTCAAAAGAAAATAAAATAGCTAGGAATAAATTTAACCAAGTATGTAAAAGACCAATATGTGGAAAATTATATGACACTGAAGAAAAACATAAAGAAGATACAAATAAATGGTAACATATTCCATGCTAGTGGATAGGAAGAATTATCATTAAAATGCCTATAATGATAATTTGTACCTAAAACAATTTATAGATTCAATGCAATACCTATTAAAATACCAATAGTGTATTTCATAGAACTAGAACAAATATTCCAAAAATTTATATAGAACCACAAAAGACTCCAAATTATAACAATAAATTTGAGAAAGTAGAACAAAGTTGAGGAATCTCCCCTACCTAATATCAAACTATACAATGAGGCCATGGTCATCAAAACAGCATGGCACTGGCATAAAAACAGACACATAGATCAATGGAACAGGATAGAGAGACCAGGAATATGCCCACACCTTTATAGTCAATAAATATTTGACAGAGGAGACAAAAACATAAAATGGGCAAATGATAGCTTATTCAATAAATGGTGTTGGGAAAAGTGGACAGATACATGCAGAAAAATGAAACCAGACCACCTTCTCACACCACACACAAGAATAAATTCAAAATGGATTAAAGACTTAAATGTTAGACTTGAAACCATAAAAATCATAGAAGAAAACACAGGCAGTAAAATCTCAGACATTGCTATGTACCGAAATTGTACCTGATATACCTCTTCAGGCCAGGGAAACAAAAGAAAAAATAAACAAATGGGGCTACATCAAACAAAAAAAAGTTTCTTCAGAGCAAAAGAAACCATCAACAAAAGTAAAAGACAACCCACTGAATGGGAGAACATATTCTTTAATGTATCTGATAAGGGCTTAATACCCCAAATTTATGAAGAACTTATAAAATTCAACACCAAAAAAACCCTCAATTAAAAACTGCGCCAAAGACCTGACTAGGCATTTCTCCAAAGAGGACGTACAGATGGTCAATAGACATATGAAAACATACTCACCATCAATAACCATCAGAGAAATGCAAATTAAAATCACAACAAGATATCACTCAACTTACACCTGTCAGAATGGCTACCATCAAGAAATCTACAAACAACAAGGGTTGGTGAGAATGTGGAGAAAGGGGATCACGTTTGCACTGTGTGTGGGGATGTAGATTGGGGCAGCCTCTGTACTAAACAATATGGAAGTACCTCCAAAAATTCAAAATGGAACTGCCTTATGACCCAGCAATTCTACATCTGGGAATTTGTATGAAGAAATTCAAAACACTTAATTTGAAAGAATATATGTACCCCTATGTTCATTGCAACATTATTTATAATAGCCAAGATTTGGAAGCAGCCCAAGTGTCCATCAGTAAATGAATGGATAAAACAACTACGGTACATTTACATAATGGAATACTACTTGACCATAAAAAAGAAGAAAGTTTTACCTTTTGTGACAACATTGATGAATCTGGGGAACATTATGCTGAGTGAAATAAGGCAGTCAGAGAACAACAAATGCCATATCATTTCACTCATACATGGAATCTAATGAACAAACTGAACTAACATGCAAAATAGAGGTAGACTCATGTAAAGCAGGTTGACAGCTCTGGGGAAGTTGAGGGGGGTGGAGGGATAGAGCAAAAAAGAAAAAAGTCTCATGGACATGGAGAACAGTTGTGATTGTTGGGGGTGGCGGTTGGGTGGAGGTAAAAGGTGTGGCAAGGTAAACTTTTATTTTCCAATTTTCACCAAAGGCAAGCTTTGAACTATGGTTCAAATTCAAGCCAAATGCATTGTAATATTTTTGCATGTCTGTGATAGAAAAGGCTTTATAGAATCATAGCATTATGATACGCAATGTGACAAGTGAAGCATATGACCCTGGTTGGTGTGGCTCAGTTGGTTAGAATGCTGTCCCAAAAGTTTGGGGGCTCGTTCCTGGTCAAGGCACACACTTAGCTTGTGGGTCGGTCCCCAATCCGGGCACGTATTGTGGGATCCGTCTCAGTCAAGACACATATGGGAGGCAACTAATCCATGTTTCTCTCTCACATCAACGTTCTTCTCTCTCTCTTTTTCTCTCTACAATCAATAAAAATATTTAAAAATAAAAATAAGTGAAGCATGTGAAGTTTGTATAATACATACGCAACATACTGCTTTTAAAATAATTGTCCCAAATTAAGATAAATGTTATGCATATAGTTAATTTTAAAAGTTTAAAATTTTAGATCATGTTTCAGATAATGTGAGTTCATATACAAGGATGGGCAAAAGTAGGCTTATAGTTGTGAGTACACGAAACAGTTTATTCTTGTATTATTATTTATTTAACTTGCATATCTTTTTCCATACAAAAAACAGTAAACCTAATTTTTCCCTCTGTGTGTTACTTTACTAATAGCATATAGGATTCCCAAATCTTTTCTCCTCTTTATTATTTTTCAAAAAAGAAAACACATAGTTGTTGTCTTTGTGTTATGGTTTTGGGTAAGTCCTATGATCAAAAAAACAAAACATATTATATCTCACAAAGGTCAAATCCTCTGCTGATTTTTTAAAACATTTCATATTATATTTCACCCTAATGAAAAGCTTTAGCTCCTAAAATGCACAGTGGATGAAATCCCGATTTTTCCTTGTAATCTTTTCCAATTTTCTAGTCCTATTGCTTATTTTGTTTCCTGAAGTCTTATTACATTTAAAGCTATCAATACATCATATTAAACTAATATTTTCAAGTTACATTTAAAAAACTCATTTAAAAAAAATTGATAAGTCTCTTTGTTACAGGAAGTTAGAATTCCATATTGTAGCTGTCTCTCAATTAAACACTCACCCAGTGTCCCAATGACATGGAATTCACAAAAAGCAAGGAAGAAATGCTGAAATATATATAGGAAACAAAGGACCATTGGTGTTATGTTTTTCCAATAAAATTAATATTCAAAAATTCAATTTTCTTAGAGATATCTGAGATAGTATCCCCCCAAAAAAATCCTCATCCTTTTGCAAACGTATGTGAACACATTACTCATACAATGAGAATCATCTTGGATTTAGAGTCTCTTTATTTCACCCCCTGTTATTTACACAATGTTCAGGTGTCCCAGTATTCAACCAGTAGTGCACTAGAAGTTTGTAATTTCCTATGAAAAAGTTATTTTTTGAATAACATTCTTCTTCATCTATCTGCTAGTGAATGCGACTGGTATGAAGCATATAATGCGATATATAGTAATTTACTTGTTCACAAGGAAATTTGATTAAATCCATTTTTTTCCAGGTAATCTTCAGTAGAGAGGAAATGAATTATAGATCTGTTGTTAATTATTTCCCATTGTCATACTATAGTAAACTTATGATTTCTATTCATAAAATAATTAAGAAAAGGATTAGGCAAACCATCAACAGGAAGTAAATATTAGTTTATATATTGTTTTATTTTTTACTGTGGATCTTATTGCAGATATCCCTATTTTTATGAAAATATTTAAAATAAAATGTTTAAAATAAAAACAGCTATCAAAACTTTATATCTAGAATATTTGAAATACAAATCAATAAAAAAGACAACATAATAGAAATCAAACAAGCAAAAAACTCTACTAAATAGGAGACCCTATAGCTAATAACTTTATGAAAAACAACTGCAGAGAAATACAAACTAAAATGACAGAGATATGATTATGCACTCATTAGACTAGCTAAAGCAAAAAAGACAAAAAATACCAGGTATTTGTGAAAATATAGAAATACTAGAATTCCCATAAATTGTTCATGAGTCTATACTAGTGCAACCACTGTGAGGAATTTTTTACAATATCTATTAAAGCTGAATATGTCCATGCCATACAACCTCCACTCTTAGTAACATAATGCTCATCAAAATGTGTGTGCATGTTTACCACAATGGTCAAAGAGTACAACCTACGATAATCCAAAATTTGAAATTTTCCAAATGCCCTATCCACTACTGAATGAATAAGCAAAACTTTTCCTAAAATGGAATATTATTCGGCAACAATATTTGAGTGATCTACAACTATGTGCAACAACTTGGATAATTCTTACAAATGTTGAACAAAAAGAGCCAGACACAGTATAATACTTGACGTATAATTGCATTTATATTTAGCAAAACAAACAAAAAAGACAAACCAGCAAAACTCATGTCTATCAGATGTGGTCAGCATGAATAGTGATGAGGGAGGTGGTGACTAAAAGGAGAACACAGGCAGCTTCTGGGGCTTAAACAACATGCAGTTTTGTAATCAAAGTGATATTTACATTGCGAAATGTATACCCTATTTGTGGTAGTGTGCAATAGTCTGTCCAGAGTTATCCAGACATGTTATATGAAAAATAGATACATTTATTACAGAAGATACAAGATACAAGAAACACTGTACAAAGGACAATGACGTCTCAGGCCCTTTTA
The DNA here is from genome assembly GCA_039655065.1 of Glossophaga mutica. Taxonomy (NCBI): domain Eukaryota; kingdom Metazoa; phylum Chordata; class Mammalia; order Chiroptera; family Phyllostomidae; genus Glossophaga; species Glossophaga mutica. The sequence continues at coordinate 33,319,178 of CM077312.1, forward strand.
AAGGAGGTGTACCTTGGGACCTCACAGAATTTCCCCATTCACCATCTGCCGCCCCCTTATATTTTCTAGAATCTCATCAACAATCTGAAATCTCTTCCCTTTAGAAAGTGATTTTAGTTTTGGGAAAAGCAAGAAGTCACAGAGCACCAAATCTGGGATTTAGAGGGGTTGAATCAGCTGGGCGATTTGAAGTTTTGCCAAAAAATTCTGCACCACACATGACGTATTAGCAGACACATTGTGGTGATGAAGCTGCCAGTCACCAGTTGTCCATAGCTGTGACTTACTGAATCATCCAAGTAGTTTCCATGGAGAACTATTCAAATGGAATAATGCAAAATAAATGCACTTTTGTTGCTGTACTGGCTTATTCATTTTGAATGTGACAGCCACACATTACCCATGATCACTCAACAGCATCTACCACCCCCACTGACTAGTACAGTGAAGTCATCACTGTTCACGCATTCATATTCCAGTCCACCCTCCTTGACTGGCAGGCAACATTTCCTTGGCAACATTGATGTTGCACAAACAGTTCTCCTATTAACAATGGCTGGGCTTTTTCTGGACAGACTATATCCATCTATCTCTATTACACTTCAGTGTGAAGGTGTTTTTTAAAGTAACACATCTACATGGGAAAGCACACACATACACTACAGAAAAGCAAAAGCTTCTCTTCTTGCTTACCCCCCTATTCAACCCAAGTCCCTTTATCCCTAAATGTTATAAAGTTAAACTTAAATTCATGTAGAACCTTCTCACATTAGGGAAGCTCTTATTAATAAGATGGAGCACAGAGGATACAAAGGTCACATTAATATGCAGTGTAAACTAATTACAAGATGATAGCTCTGACTTCAATAAAACAATGAAACTACTGATTGTTTTTCCTATAGGATCTCAGTTTGACTTTCTTTTTTTTTTTTAAGAAACAAGTTTTTTTTTTTTTAATTTATTATTTATTTATCTTTTTAGAGGGGAAGGGTAGGAGAGAAGGAGAGGGAGAGAAATATCAATGTACGGTTGCCTCTCGTGTGTCCCCTGCTGGGAACTGGCCCGCAACCCAGGCATGTGCCCTGACTGGGAATCGAACCGCGATCCTCTGGTTCGCAGGCCCGCGCTCAATCCACTGAGCTACACCAGCCAGGGCTCAGTTTGACTTTCTATTCAAAGTTCTAGATGGTTTTTCTCATGAAATACCTATCCATGAGCTTTATCAATCATAATCTACTCTTTCATCTAGGAACAAATAAATATGTATTATCTCCAAATGAAAAAGAGCAGAAACTCAAAGAGTAATTTTTAAAAATTTTTGAACAAAATATAAAACCCACCAGAATATGCTGGGTTTTAAATGTCTACAAAATTGAAAGTTGACCTGTAGTAACTCGGGGCATCAAGAAGAGGATATTCAGCCAACGTAGTGATTGACTTAAGCATCTAATGTCATTTTTTATCCTTGTAGTCTAAAGAGCAGCAATGACCCTGCTCTGAATAAACAGGCAAACTCTTATCTGTGAGGCAATTCCGAGCTGAGCCGAGCCATAATTTTCATAAACACACCCTGACTAGAGACATATTATTACATTACAAACTGAAGTATTTCTTTAAAATTGCTGCTAGAGAGCCAATAAAATCTCTGCTGAATTACACCCATGCTTGCTGAAAAATTACTTTCAATCAGAATGGCAAGAGAGCTATTAATAATCTTTCAGAAGCTGCTTCCTACTTACTGATGTAACCAGGGAGTTGCCATGAAAAGAGGAGCTAGACTTCTCCTCCCCCTATTTCTTTACTATGACAGTGTAATTCGAGCCTCATTAATCTACAGTGATATCTTCCTATTGTCAGCATGATCGGCAGAAATGGCTTTAGTCTAGGCTAATATTAAAACAGTGGTCACAGCATCTCTCACCCATTTCTAAAGAGCTTCATTTGCAGCACTGCAATATGTGTAACTGAAAGCTTGACCTTTTTTTAAAATGGAATTGTATTTTATTTGGTCATTTTTGTTTATAACTGAAACTCTAGAAATTCAAAATTAACACTCTTGCTTGTGAGCTTCTTAGAGACAATGCAAAACGTTTCAACCTTGTGTTCCACGTAGTTCTGTTGCACTTTACACAAATGAATGTTTATGGACCAGCTGCTATCAAGTTCCACACGGATTCTCTTGCCCACAGTTTCACTCAGGAAAACCAAGTCCTCCAGGATGCTGTCCTGCAAGACTGTTAGACTGAGGATCCTGGGACGCTCTTGCTTGTCCTTTGTATGGCTTTTTCGAGTTGGTCTAGGCAACATTCTCCTCTGACTGGTAAGGACAACATGCTTCCCTCTGAACTTTTTCTCCAACTCCTGTATGATCCGGACTTGCATTTTCTGTAAAGGCTTCAGTTATGGATCCTGAACAAAGATGATAATATCTTTCCAACAGCCACCAACTTCAATTCCCTTGACCACTGTAGTGTTCAGCTCATCTATCAGGGCCTTTACGCCCAAGTTCATCTCTAACTACAGCAGAGCCTGGGAGATGCCGAACTCCAACTGCTCTAGCTTCTCGTTGGCGTTCACATCCATGGGCTTCCAGGTGAATGTGGCTTTCTGCTTGGTGAGCACTGGCCGAGGAGAGGACTCGGTGTCGTGAGAGCTCATCATTTATTAAAAGAAATGTAAAGACTATCAGTGCCAAAGGCAGGAAGTTGGTGCTATATAGCTAAAGTCATTTAGCATTTGCACATCATTCTGAAAGATCAATTATTACAATATTTATTTTAAACTGCACAAGTTGTATCCACAAAAGCAAGACATCTGTCTTCATCAGTTAAATATCTTTAGTTCCCAATGTTGTTAACTGGATATCGCATCCTACAGGCAGCCACCTTCTGAATTCTGAGAAAGTAATAATTTTTAATTTAGACATTTAGACATTTCTCAATTCATCTTCATCATTTCTTTCTTTGCATTCAGTACATTCTTGTTTTATGAATCTTGTCTGTCAGCCCTTGCTGAATAAACTGTAGTAACTGCAAGACACTCTCAAGTGAGAGGTGTCTTGGCTGCCTCATTACTCAACACTGTGGGGAAAAGATTGGGTAGAATGAACTTTACTGTTATCCTCACACTTGAACTTTCAGAATATCCACAGAATCTCTGCTTTTTATAATAGTCTTGTGCCTAAGAAACAGCGAGGAAAGAAAGGGAAAGAATTTGTAAACAAAGATTAAATTTCTAGTGACCATGTTACCAATTGAATTTCCTTAATCTATTTACACCTCCCCAGGTTTTCCTCATTCTGTGGAAGGCTGAAATTTTGTTCCAGGGAACCGCTACTTTTGATGTTAATAATTTATAGAAGTTGGCAATAGATATAATCACTTTAAGTGTTATGGGAATAGCAGCTGTGAATAACTTAAATATCTTTGAGGCTTGGGGAAGGAGAAGTTATGTATTCACACCCTGTTATGTATTCAGGGTGTGTTTATTTACAGTGCAGAATTAAATTTGCTGCCCTTAATCAAACCTGAAGACTGTGATGAATTTGGACTTCACTATACTGACAAAATGGACAACATATGGATTTTAAAATTAAATAGATAAATAAACCAATCAACATGGAGAGAAAAACTAAGTGCTTCATAAGACAAAGAGATGAAGACTATTATGGAAGGATTACGCTGATTATATGTGTACACACACACACACACACACATACACACATATGCAGTAAGCTCCTTTTTGTGAGATTGCTAGTTTCTCAGAATCTATGTTTTATCAGTATTTGCAGCTTTTATCCTAAAAATCTCTAAAAGAAGAAAAATAACATTTAACAGTCATCCTTTAGTTTTATTTCACTTTCAAAATATTCCTGTTACTAATACATAAAGTCCTGTTTTCTAATTAATATTTTCTGTCCTTAAAAAATTTAAGGCAGTGTCTACCAGAAGATGAACTCATTTCCCTATAATGTAAAGGCCGGCTTTGTGCCACTAACTGTACTTGGAAACTCTCTTTTATCTCCTTTCTATATCAGTCTGAATCCTACCCAGGGGCTTGAGGGAAGATGCCTGAAAAATGCTCAAAATCTTTTCTACACTAACCCCACCCTAAAATAAAATTTTTGTTACCTGATTTTCATACTTTCATGACTAAAATAAATAGTTTGGTTTGGTGATTGAAGATTAGTTATGAGACCTTACTGCATAGACTCAAATCTTACCAATTCCACCTGTTGACTTTGCCACCCACCACCTTAAACAAATTACTTAATATCTCTGTGCCTCATGCCTTCATCCATAAAAAAGGATAATAGTAGTACCTTTCAAAGAGATGTTTTACGAATCAGATGAGGTAAGAGATTATATATGTAAAATTCTTAGAAAGGTGCATGGCACACAGAAAACAAATAATAATGATAATACAAAAGAAAATATGTTAGCAACAGTAAACATTTGAGGCACATCTCTATGTACATTATACGTATTAATGTATTTAATTCCAATGACAATCCTATGAAACACATACTATCACCTCCACACAGGAATACTTGATTCTACGACACTTACTCAACTCACAATATGTTGGCTGGCCTTAGTTGTACTATAAGGTCCTCTAGAGCCTGACTTTTGGTTTCTTCTTTTGTATCTTAACAATTTGAAAGTGAATTATTAATGTGACTTAATGCGTAATAATCCTGATGTATCTAGATTCAAATTTAGTTAGTTAACTAAGTTCCATCTGTAAGATAATGTGTTCAGGAGTGTTCCAATAGTCATTTATTATGTGTTAAGTACAAATTATTGTCCCCGATAACTCTTCAAATAGTAAAGTTAGAAACTGATCCTCACAGAAGTTACATAACTTCCTTGAGTTACTGAGATAGCAGGTAGCATAGTCAAGATTTTCACTAAGGTATTCTAGCCTTCACATCCCTGACATGTCTCAGGAAACAGATATTCAGGACATCTGCAAGGTTTGGCAGTAGGTATGAGGTGCAAGATTACTATTCTCAGGCAAAAGGAATGATTTCAAAACAAAGGAATTTTTGCATATCTGGTGAAAATATTTTGTTCAAGCAAATTTAACTTGAAAATACATTTATTTGATCATTTTTACTCTATTTTTCATGTATGTGTTTATCATAAAAATCCCAGTTTCGAAAATGCAGCTCACTACAAAAATGCAGAGCAGATCTCAAATGCGCATTATTGAATAGAATGTGTGAGGGAAGCTGATTCCTGAAGTAACAATCATTCACATATGCTTATCCTCTCTCCCTAGAAAAATCCCACTGAACTAGTGAAATCATATAAAAGCAAAAATATGATGATAGATAGACTAAGAGGAAGAGAAACATAAAGAAAAGAAAAATAAAGGAAAACTGAGGAAGTCTGCTAAAGGAATCCAAAATCTCAAAGACCTAGCCCGGAGTAATGACAAGGATGCAACTCTAACAGAACCCTGAAGTCTCCAGCTTCGTAATTTCAGTCAGCTGGAAAATGGAAAGGTGAGATTACACTGTGAATGACAGCTAATCCACCCAGAACTATGCCCACTCACTCTCAAGCACATGCGTGCACTCGTATACGCTTCTGTTTGTCTGCAGAATGCTACAGAAGTCTATCTCCTATTAAACAAGGAAAGTAGCAACAACAAAACAAGAATTCTCTCCTCTGGAATATGAACCAGCCAATCAATCCAGTATTTAGGATTTCCCAAGTGAAGATCATCTCTTGCCCAGACTCTCAAAAGCAAAGCCCATCTCTAAGCAGTTGCTGCATTATGATTATTCATTCACTTATAAATGTGAATAATAAGACAAGATGCATAGGATATTTGGGGAATTCTTCTAAGTCAAAGAGACAAAGATAAATGGATAACATTTCTCCAAAAGAAAGAGATATGTAAAAAAAAAAAAAAAAAACAACCATAGACTCATAAAACAAGATACATTGTGGCAGAAGCAATAAGAGAACAAGGCTATTTTTATCTGTATTTTTGAAATTGAAATATATGCAACAAATATGAAATTTAAAAACATTAAATAAGTAGAATATATTAGTGGGCATGTAAGTTTCACTACAAATTTCTTTAAACTGCTCTATGTTGGGAAATGTTTTATCACATGGCTAGATCAACAAATACATTAGAGATAAAGTATGATGCTTCCCTCAAAGAGGTAAAAACACAGGAAAAGAAATAAAAAAGTTGTAAAAGAAGTAAAAAACTTGAAGAAAACATTGAGAAACCCCAATATGCAACTAATAGATGTTTCAGAAAATCCAGAGAAATTGGAGTAAAGAATCAAAAAAAATATGTAAAAAAAAGTTTCCCAAATTAGAACATGTGTTTCCAGATTGAAAGAGGCCACCCAGAACAATGAGTGAGGAAAATATGCATTTAAATTAAAGCATTAATGAAGTTTCAGAACTGTAAGTATAACAAGGTTGCGTAAATGGAGGGGGTGAAAAAAAGCAAGGAGATGCAGACACACAGGAATGAGACCAGAATAGCACGACTCTCAACAGCAGTGCTGGATACCAAGACAAGAAAGCAATTCCCTTCCAACCTCCCAAGGGAAATTATTTTTATGTTAGAATTCTATTCACACCCAAACGATCAATCATGTATGAAGAAAGAATTCAGCTATTTTCAAACATGCAAGATTTCAGAAAAATCACTTCCAACAAGCCCTCTAGACAGTTACTTGAAAGTTCAGGTCTTTTTTTTTTTTCCTGGCAAAATTAACAAATAAACTAAGAATGAGGATCCAGAACAAAAATGGCTGGAAGTCAGGAAAGTATAAAGAGAATCAATCACTGGTTCGGAAGGTTCCCATGAAGTTAGTCTTCGAAAAATTTGAGAATATATGAAAACAGAAAAGTGAAATGAGGGGGGATGGCATTAGAAAATATTCAAAGTGGGAAAACACAGAAATTGTGTAAAAGCCAATGCATCATTTATGACTTGGTTCTACCATGAACAATTTTATGTAATTCAAGTCACACAAACACTGTTTATATCAATGCTATCTACCCACAAATTACAAATATATAAAAAAGAATACAAAAACAGTTAAAGGAAAGAAAAAAAGACTGCAAATATATGCATCTTACAAAGTACAGATAAAAAATATTTAGTGGAGTAAGAATTAAAGATCTATGGTTGTTAAAGGTAACCAACATAGTACTAAAAAAAGAAATAAAATCATGGGGTTTCCAAATGAACTATAGATTACTCAGTTAAATTGGGTGTTTAGGTAAAGATTTTTTTTTTTTTTAGTGTAAGTATGATCCATGTTGTCTTAGTCTGTTTGGGCTATTATAACAGGATATTGTCCACCTGGTGGCTTATAAACAGGGAACTGTATTTCCCACAGTTCGGGAGACTGGGAAATCTGAAATCGAGGTATTGGCAGGTTGTCTGGCCACAGCCTGCTTCTTGGTCCTCGCAGGGCAGAAAGGGCTGTGGAACTCTTTCAGCCTCTTTTGTAAGAGTACCTGTCCCATTCTTGAAGGTGACATCTTCATGAGCTAACCACCTCAGGAACGAGGTGGTTCCCTCTAAATTCCCTCACATAGGGGATTAAGTTCCAGCATATGAATTTGTGGGGACACATTCAGTCTATAGTGCATATACTATTTGAGACATACTTTTTGACATACTTTTTGAAGATATTATTTTTTGTTTTTAGGAAATCCCAATTAAATTTGGTGTTGCGCATTATTATTTGCGAGTTATGGCAATCCTCTATCATCAGGGAGAGGAAGAAAAGTTGGAAGTTGGTGTAAGCAGCAAAATCCTTGCCTAGTAAAGCAGGAAATTAATAGGTGATATTGAAAGCAAATAAATTAAAACATTGTGGAAACATAATACTTAGGAATATTGAGATATCAGAAGAAAAAATTAAGAAGCTAATAATCTAGCCTCTGGGGACATAGTTGGAGGTAATACAGTTAGTTTAGTTACATGCCTATTAGTTTAATAATATTATAAATCTTAAAAAATAAGTAATTAGAGGGTCACATTTCACAGACTATATTAAAGAAAAGCAAAAGTGCAATAATAAAGATGAGTGAAAACTTTTGATAGTAAAACTCTGAGTAGTTATATATAGGTAAATTCAAATAGTAGTAAGAAACACAAAATTACTACTCAGAGTATACTGGCAGGGGCAATTATCAAATGGGACATAGAACTGAAACAAGAAGGTAGCTGCCAAATTTAGACAAGCATAAATTTCAGACCAAAAAAAAAAAAAAAAAAAAGCATTCCCTGAGCTGTATGGCCGCCATTTGCCATGCTTCTCGGAAGGATGAACATGGGTCCACTATAATTAGACGTATTGCTCATAATTAGTGCACATTTTCCTTTACGTGTGGCGGGGGGTTCAACTGGTCACCCTGCAATCTGCCTGTATCTTTCCATAGCCCTGGAGGACCACTCACAGGCATTGTTGGAATCAGCATCTTGATGTCTAGGGTCCACAGACCAGGGAGGAGGTATCTTTTAGTAGACTACGTTTATCAAAGCTATCTTGGAGCTGCTTATGGGTGGGAGATATTAGGAAACTTCTTGCTCTAGTTTTATTAATAACCTGATAAAAAGAATATCCTCAGGGAGAAAGTGTCTTAACAATGCTTTTTGCAATCTGAGGTTTTGGAGTCTGGGAGAAAAAGTTGGGAAAATGATTGCAGAACTTACTTATAGTTTAGAAATAATTGAATTAAGTTGCTAAACACAAACATAGCTGTCCTCAAAGTGACATAGGTTCTAATGATTTCCAAATATAATTTTGGGGTGTTCTTCATTCTTATAAGGGATGGAAAAAACCACTATCTGCAAGGGAAGTACTATATATTTGTAGATACTTTTCCTTCCAGTCATGGCCTGATTGGATTCCAGATCACCAGATTCAAATTCATAATGTAAATGTCACTGAAATTCAGGAGTGTTCTAGAAAGAAATGAATGATAGCTATACTGTCATCTCTATGTTTCCTTCAAATTACTCCAGATTGATTCCTAAATGGGCTAATTCATAATTACATTCTGGACCAGAATGTAAAAGTGACTCTATTTCAGAATCTTGCTATACAACCCAAGAGCCAAATGAATGTAACTACCTTACCCACAGGGTAGATAATAGGATATTAGAGGCAAGTGTATGTTATTTCTGCACAACATTGGTGAAAAGTAAGAAATTTCAAGGAGAGGTAGTTAAGGAAACATACCCACATGTTTTTTTTTTTTTTTTAATTCCACAACATGAAGTTTAACAACATTAGACCTGAGAGGACATTTTCCCTTGCAATATATTATTTGCCTAAAGACAAATTTCAAAGAATAGCTGCAACTTTCTTTTCTCACTGAGATACAACAAAATCATATGATTATTAAATGAGACAAAGAAATTTTAAAGGTCAGCTATGCAACCACTTTGGAAAATAGTTTGGCAGTTTTTAATAAAATTAAATATAGGCTTTCTCTATGACACAGCAATCTCTCTTAGATGTTCACCTAAAAGAAATGAAAATACATTTCACACAAAGACTTGTATGAAAAAGTTTGTAGCATCATTGCTAATAATTGAAATAAAAACTTGAAACCATCTAAATATCCTTCAGTGGGTGTATGGATGTTCTCTGGCACGCTTACAAAATAGAATATCATTTAGCAATAAAAGGAGAAAGGACTATTGATTCACCCAACTAACACATGAATGAATCTCAAACACATTGTACTAAATGAAAGAATCCAGTTTCAAAAGGTTATATACTCCATTTACTATGGAAAAGACCAGAATACTGGAGCAGAGAACAGAACAGTGATTGCCAGGGCTGGTCTGGGGCTGGGTATGAATATAGAAGGGCAACATGAGGACACTCTTTGTGATAATGGAATTTTTCTATATTCTGTCTCCGCTGGTTGTTATAAGAATCTATTTACATGTAAGAACTCATATAATTGTACACTAAAAAAAGCAAAACTTATTGCGTGTAAATTTTGAAAAAATAACATACAATAACAATTTCTATCAAGGTGAAATGAAAAGGAGGATGGGACAGATTTCAAAGGAAATAAAGCAGGGGAATAGAAATATGAAACACTTTTAAGGTCGTGTTTAGGCAAATCCAACAAAAATGAGTCTGAACCCAAGGAAACACAACTGATCCTAACCTGAGATGAATATGGGTCTGTACCCATACATACATGAAGGTAGGAATCATTCTACTGGTTACTAACTGCACCACAGTGGAAAACCCAGGGGACTGTCAGCTCTGATCAGAAGGAAATATGGCTTACACATTGCCTGCTTTGTGGGAGCTGCTCGTGGAGGTGCTTTCTAAAATGACCATTACCCATAGAAAACAAAAGCAAAAGCCTATTTTAGTTAGAAAGAGCACTACAGAAGATTCTGTGCTTAACAGACTTTCTATTCAGAACGCTATTCAGCGGTGAAGGGGGCGGGGCAGATGATTAGCTGCTCTTCACAAACATCCCAGGGAAGGTTGGGCGGGGCATAGAGCAGTTGAAAGCCAATACAGTCAATAGTTAATGTAATAATTTAAGCAAAAAAAATATATATATATATATATATATATTTTTAGCACCTGGGAAAATAATGTTCTTAACAGAATGGAACTTCTTTTTTCAGAGTGATACCTCTGCAAGATAAATGCGAATGTCAAGGGGCAGGGGTTGAAGCCGGTACCTTATTTTCCCATGGAAAATGGGAGCTAATTGTTATGATGTATGATAGAGAAATCTGATATTTCAAAGCAGAATAATTTGAGTTGGAGGTAGACCACAGGAATATAGCAGGAATAGAGCAGGCCTTCTTACTATCAAACGCAAAATTACCACTAATACAATCTCCATTCACAGTCTCCTTTTCCACACAGGTTTCTCCTAAAAAACAAGCACCGCAACTCACAAAAGCAGGACACAGCAAAAGGCAGAGGAGACCCGGCCTCCCCGCCAGTTAACACAAGGTCAAACAGAGTTGGGCCGTGACAACCGGGCTACAGCTGATATTTGAGTTACGTAAATATGTGAAGGGTCTCTCCAAATGCTTTCCAAAAAATCAATAAATAAATGACTGCTACAACGTTTCTGTAAATTACTTTCTGCAGCTGTCCTGATGGATTGCATGAGGTGAAACAAATAACCCCAGTCTTGTGGAAGGTGAGGGAGGAGATGCTTTTCCAGAGCATTTTTCCAGAGCAAATTTCACACTGAAGATTGTCCTTTTGGGTTTAGAAATTCTTTTCTTCAGGAATAGTTTTCTTTCACCACCACGACACCGAATGTCTCTAGCTGCAACTTGAGAGTTAAAATGATTTTTTGTTCGTTTTTTTTTTTTTTTTTTTTTGCTTGCTGCCTGGCTCAGGGTATTAATCTGTGGTTTTAGTTTATATTGTTTGCCCTTTTCCTATTATGTTGCCTCATTTGATACTAACAAGAATCAAAATAAATTAGTAGAGCAGGCCTTCTTATTACCAATTAAAATATGAGAAAACTGAGGGTCAAGTATCAATGTGCGCAAAATCACACTGCTTGCAATTAGTAGAGGCACAAATTAAATTTTGTGTTTTTTTTTCTTTTCTTTGTTGTGGTTGTTTTATTCAAATCAAGATAACATTTAGTTATCCCAACAAGGCTAAAAAACTTGGAAAACAAGTTCAAAAGATAAATCCAAAGTTTCCAAAGTGAAAATATTGGGTGAGTAGTTAACAAGAATTTCTCATTTAAGAATAGTAGCTTATCCTATTCAGATAGATCCAGGATATTAAAAAGAGAATAGCATAACACATATACTGTTACATTCCTGAGCTAAGAATAAATAACAAGGAAAAATTACTGCTTTCAAGTAAGGAAAAATACTGTCTTTGCATCTTACTTCAGTGAGTATGTGTGTGTGCTTTCTGTTGTTGTTTATTTAATATTTTATACACTTTTTGGGGGGACAGTTTTAGGTTCACAGCAAAGCCACAGATTTCTCACTTACCCCCTATCCCTCTCATGAATTGCCACAGCTATTATTAACTTTCCCCACCACAGTTCATTTGTTCGAATGTATGAACCTACATCGACAAATCATTATAATATAAAGTCCATAGTTTGCCTTAGGGCTCCCTCTTGGTGGTGGACATTTTATAAGTTTGGACAAATGTATAACAACATGTTCATCATCATATTACCATACTTTTACTTCCCTGTGAATCATCTCTACTCTGCCATTTCCTTTCTCTTTTTCATCACTGATCTGTTTACTGTCTCCACAGTTTTCTTTTCAGAACATCTTATTGTTGGAACTACAGCACACAGGCTTTTCAGAATTTTTTTATTTAGTAATATGAATTCAAGACTCATCCATGTCTTTTCTTAGTTTGATAACATTTGTTTTTAGTGCTTAATAAGATTCCACTGTCTGGATGTACCATAGTTTATTTATCCTCTACTGTACTGAAGGACATCTTGGTTGTTTCTAAGTTTTGTCAATTATGAGTTAAGGTACTGTAATTATGGGCAGGTTTTTGTGTGGACATAAGTTTACAACTCCTTTGGATAAATACCAAGGAGTGTGATTGCTGGATTGTGTAGTAAGATTATGTTTAAAAAACTGCCAAAGTGTCTTCCAGAGTGCACTGTGCATTCCCACCAGCAGTGAAGTTCTTGTTGCTCAAATTGTAGCCAGCATTGGGGGTTGCAGTGTATTAATTGTACATTTTGTCTAACAGGTGTGTAGTGGTATCTTGCTGTTTTATTTGCCATTTCCCTAATGACATATCACATCAAGCATCTTCTTATATGCTTATTAGCAATCAATATATATGCTTTGGTGAGGTGCTTGTTGAGGTCTTTAGCCCACTTATTAATGAGCTTTCTTTACTTTTTGTTGAGTTTTAAAGTTCTTTGTCTTCTATGGATACAGTTCTTTATCAGATGTGTGCTGTGCAATTTCTCGCTATATGTGGCTTGTCTTCCCATTGCCCTGGCATTTCTTGTCACATAGAAATTTTTAATTTTGATAACTCCAGCTTATCTATTATTTTCTTCATGGATCATGTTTAGTGTTGTATCTAAAACGGTCATTGTAATACACAAGGCCATCTAAATGTTTTCCTGTTTATCTTCTACTTTTGTAGTTTTGCATTTTACGTTTAGATCTGTGATCTATTTTAAGTGAATTTGGTTTGGTTTCACGCATGTATGTTTATTTTGTATGCCTGAGAATATGCATACCTTTGCTTGTGCACCCTGCTTTAGCATGGCTGTTTGAATTCATTTGGAGATGGTTTGGAGATTTGTTGTCCCTATGGTCGTGCTCATAGCACCACTGTCTCCAAATTCCTCTAGCATCACTTTTGATTTAAGGTGGAAGCAAAGTAGCAAGCATTTTTCTTATGTTTGTTTTACTCTTAGCTTTAAAAATTCCCCTTTCACCATGCTTTAGTTTAGAGCTGTTTTTTTGCTCTTGAACTCTTCTGACAGTATTCACTCTTATTCATTACTTGATGCCGTTAGGCTGGTGATAATGGTTTGGGGGAGGACACAATTCGGGGAAGACACAATTCGGTTGTGTTCATGAAGCCTCAGTATTAAGTAGACAACATGTCTCTGCTTGTCAAGACTGTGATCACAGCTCTTCCAACCCTCCTTTGGTGGTATTTCTGTTCCCCGCATGCATATCCTGCCCTCTCTTCCCCTCCGCCCCTAAAATGGGTTTTGTGGGGTTTTTTAAATTTTTTGTTTTTCTTTTTTTCCCATTACCTTCAGCCAGCTTCAACGGCTTTTCATGAATACACTAAACGTGCCAGTGTTTTTATAGTGTTCCTCAAACACAGATTGACTTTTGATCTGTAAACAAGACTGCAGAGATGGGTTTAGGTGAGTTCACACCCCTCCGGTAGCAGTTGCTTTTGCCCTCCTCCAGGTCTCCTGAGAAGGGACACCTTATCACACTTTTAGGCAGTTAGGTTTTATGAAGAAAAGCTTGCAAGAGGATGTGAACTCCCCTTCTGCCAACAGCCCTCAGTGCTCCACTCCTTCCTTCACCAGCTTACTCTTAGCCTCCACCAATTTGTTAAATTCTCTAGCTCACCTTTTTTTACCACTATGTAGCTACATCAGCTCCAAGGCTGACATTGCTTCTTTCCCAGTTGATACCTGCATTTCTTTAGATTTCAGGCTTTTTCATTGCACTATGACCCTGACTTTCTGATATGTTCAAAAAAATTCATGAACTTGCAATTTGTCCAGCTACGTTTTACAAAGTGTGGAAATGATGTTATTTCAAGTTCTCTGTATCCCTAGGAGACACCGGAAGTATACCTCAATTCTTTTATATTTTGATTTTTAATCTTAAACAATTTCCTGATGATTGAAAATAACAACTTATTTAACTAAGTTAAGCAAAAACTGTAGTTATACCAACTTCCCCAGATCTCTGGAAACCATTTTACCACTTTTCCAAAGTTGAAGCAAATCTTGTTGTCTAGTTTTTACAGTCATCCTTCTGTTTCAATAATTTCATCAAACTCTACTAAGTAGTAAAAATGTGCTCTAAACTAATGGCTCTCAAACTGCTAGTTTTGATCTGTAAAAATTATTTCAGGGTAGTTATTAAAATAGAACTTGCTTAGCCGAGTTTTACCCATGGGAAATCAGATTTTCTAGATTTAGGGTGGAGCTAGGAAATATGCATTTCTAATAATATACCCTGATATTCTGATGCACACAATTCCTTGACCACTCTCTGAGAACTTCTGTCTTCAGCATTTATCCTACTAAGCTACTGCTTTTGAATTTCTCCCATTTACATTTTGCTTGGTCACATTTCTTCTTCCTAATTTGTTTGTTTTTCAAGGATATTTTTCTACTCCTACTCTCTACCTGGAAGTGTGGATAACGAGCAAATACTTAATAACTGGAGAAGCCTCTGCACTAACCAATCGAAGCAGAGGCCAACCCAATCAGAACAGTTGTCATAAATAAAGAGCAGTCTTTATTTCTGTGTGTATTCCTGTGTGTATCAGTTTGCACATAGTGTTTCCTTAAACAGATTTATTGAGAAATAATTCGTATACCATAAAATTTAGCCACTGAAAGTGTGCAATTTAATTGGACACAGTGTTTCCATTTTTTAATTGATTTGTGACTATGTATTATCATTACCAAAAAATAATTTAAATTTCTTTTCTAAAAAGATATTCGTCTCTTATCTCACTTTTTCCACAGTCACTTGCCTACTCCCTCCACCTAGCAGATGTTTTTGCAGCACAGTTTTATTAAGTGAGTGAATAATGTTGATTCTTAAATATTTTCCATGCAGTTAAGTGTGTATTTATGTTCCCATTGCTGCAGTACTCAGGGTTCTAAACATGTTAAAACAGCAGCTACAAAAATTTGAAAAAGAAAAAACACCTTGATTACCAAGGTTAGCAACGTAGTTCTATAAAGATCTGAATGAGTCTAGGTGCAGGATATTACTATTCTGATAAAAACAAAAATAAAAATAAAAAATAAACACACACACACACATAACCTTTACACGTAGTATAGAAATACATTAAGTGTCCTGTATTACTCAACTGAGAGTATAACTAAGTAACTTGTGTCCTCGCTCTAGTCAAATACTCTTTGCAGACACCTTGACACCTCCCATATCTTCTGAAAATGTCAATATTCCAATATAAACAATTTCAAGAATGACATTTTGTCACAATACTCACATTTTTTAAAAATATCCTGATAAGCAGCACTAAGAGAAGATAGTATACTTTGCAGTTTAACAAGTTATATTTTTTCCCTAGCAATTCTCTAAGGTAATTATAAGACTGAACTATTTGGTGTATACTCATAAATCTAGGACATATTCCTTAATCTCCATAACTCTGTTCTTACCAGTCCTTCTGGTTATAAATCAGCTGTCAAGTATACTTTATTCCACTGAGACTGAATTTTTTTACACTATCTGTGTTAAAAATTATCATAAAATATCTAAAATACAGCCACCTGTATTTTCAGTCAGGAGTTCCAAATACATTCCAGACATAGTTTATAATTTCATTTCAGTCAAGATAAAAGAAAATAGGATTAAAACAATCCAATAAACTTTGTATTAGTTGTCACTAACTCCACTATTCTTTTAGACAATGTTAACCAGCTTAACAATAACCCACAACCTGCGGACCAACTTAACCCCACTGTTCTTTTATATTTCTCCCAATATTTACTTCTGTCCATCACGCAGGCCTTCAATTATCTTCAACCTTTATCATTTCCCCTTTGTTATATCTGGTAGGAATATACTGTCAGATATTTAGATGCTAGAGAAAATTAATTTCAGAGAAGACCATTGTTTCCCTTTTGGTTATGCAGACGTCCCTGAAGCCATACCAGGCTCACATACCCTGAGGATGAATGCTTTGATTCTTTTAGGTGCATGTCCAACAATAGTTTAGGGAATATCATCAAAGAAAAAACCCTTAGGAACATGAGCTTTGTGAGAGTTGAATGTCAGCTCATTACTGAAAGCTGCTAAGGGTTTGTGAACAAGCCCTGTGTCATTTTTTTATGGATTTTTCCAAGATCTAAAGCATGTCATTTCCTAATTCAACAACTATCATGTTAAGAGCTGGGCCTTCATTAAAGAATGTAGCAGTGATTATGATGAACAAGGTCTCTACTGTCTTTTGGTTTTCAAGAGTAGCAAAAAAAAAAAGATCTTATATAAATATATTAATATCCAAGGTAATTTCAAATGCTGATGATTACTATATTAACATCATTCCCTCAGCTCCCACCCCAAAATTAATGTAATAAATTGCTTTTGGGAAAGACTCAGGGAAAAGCATGGCTACTTCTCAGAAAACAATCAAGAAAGTACTTTCTAAGAAGTTGCCAATGGCAATGAACCTCCATGAGAGAGATCCAAGCAGTCCAAGAGAAAAGAGTCTTCCTTTCCGAAGTCTTGTCTCCAAAAATAACAAAAGCGAAGACCTTTGAGAGTAAACTCAATGTAGTTGAGGAACAAGGACCAAGCCAGTATGAATCCCGGGCAGGATAGAGTGACATATTTATGGGGAGCAAAGCAAGGGGAAATATCTTTATAGATCAGATAAGAACAGGATTTTTTCTTCTGAGAAGAAGGATGACAAGCCATTGGAAGGTTTTAATTAGGGAAATAGCATCATTTCATTTACATTTCAAACTATCACCCAGATTACTTCAGGAAAATTATATTGCAGACAAGGGAGTTGGAAACAAGATCATTTAGAAAAAGATGATGGCATGAACTAAGATAAGAGAATGGAGATGAAAGAAGAAAGGGGAGTGAGATATATTCAAAATCTGTCATAAGAAGGAATCAGTAGCTTGGGAGTCAAATATATATTGGCTTAAGTCTTTCCTTAAAATTGACTAGGTGTAGAACTTTTACCAAGTAATTTAATTTCCGGCATTCTATTCAGGCAAATGAGCAGTTATGAATAGTGCCAATGTGTGACAACATGTGATAGATTATAAAAATGATGACAATTTTTTTTCTCTTCCCTCTATCTATGTTCTTGTGATATGATTATGCAGGTCTTCCTATCAAGAGGTGGAATCTGCTAATTCACTCCTTAAACCTTCATTGGGCAAATCACTTTCATTGGCCAGTGGAATATCATCTTTACGATGCAAGCAGAACTTAAAAGTTGTTGCACAATAAGGTTTTTCCTCTACCTGTGCTTTGTGGATTCCTGCCACCATATGACAAAGCCTTGGCTGGCATGCCTTTTGATGGGCAACACGTGACACATTCATGTCTGTCTCACAGCCTACAGCCAGTGTATCCCCAACTGCAGAGCTTTCCGATCAACTGACAGGTGATTATATTTACATAAATGATCTTGGTTGAGACCAACAAAGCAACCCAGCTGGGCCAGCCTAAATTTCTAACCCACAGAAACATGAGTTAAATGATTGTCTTGAACCACTATACTTGGAGGTAGTTTGCTATAAAGAAGTAGGTCACATAGATAAAGACAATGAGAATGAGAGGTAAAGATTATTAAACACTGATTAGAGTTTGTGAATGGACACACTGGAAGTGTGAAACTCTCCACGATGATTTAAAAGATGCACTAGAAGTTGGTAAATCATTATTTTGGGTTTTGAAGTAAAGAAAAGTAGCTCACTTTGATTATAACAGAAGAAAAAACAGTATTCCTATCTTCTTGAAGGAATTTATATGCCATACTAAGGATATTGAAAAATGTTTTTGGTGTGAGTGGTTCATAAAACCAACATATAGTCAAGTCAACTGAGGTTCCTTAAACACAGTTACAATTCCTATCTCACGTTTACTGATTTTGAAATGTTGGGGTAGTGGAAATTGTAGATACATACTGTGGAATGTCAACCTAAAAACTGATTAGAAATTTTACTCACTGTGACAATTTTAATTTATAAAAAATCATTTTAGATTTCAACTTATTCTTCTTAAAACTGATCCAGTCCTCTTTCCATTTGCAGAAGGCTAGATGGGTGTTTGGCATGGAAACTTTTTGGACTTCTCTGGAGTAGTAGATCTTATAAGTAAAATTATATTTATTGTAAAAATATAATCCAAATTCTGGAAAACCAAATCATAAAATATCTTTCACAATAGAAGTATTAATTATGTATGTGTGTGCAATTCCTATGCATTACTTATATACATTAGAGACAGAAAAAAATTTGTCTTGGTTTCTAGATCTAGATATTACCTATTGTTTTGGCTTAATCAAATCATTCATCAGTTTTACCCCTTTGTTTTCACTGTCAAATGAGAGTGTTGAATTAGGGCCTCCAGGTACCTTTGGCTTCCAAGATTTTTTGATTTATGACCCAGCTCCCTATTTTCAATTTCATACAATCCAATATATACTAACCATTTAATTTAATCCTGCCACTACTCTCACATGTGTATTTCTTGTTTGCTTATGTAGTTATGTACACGTAAGAGGACTCATTCCTTAAGTCACAATCTGCTTTGTGGATATAAGCAGTGAATGGCCCCAGATATCGACTTATCCCATTGATTTGGAGCCATTCCAAATCAATATTATGTGGTCACCTATGAGGAAAATATAACCATAGCTGATCACCAAAGGTGCACCTTCAAACTTGTTACTGATTTGCCATCTCTGATTCATAAAATATATCATGATATTCTATTAATGTTATTCAGTTGTGTTTGATTGCTTCAATATTTGAAGGGTTTCATTACTCATTTGTTTTAATAGCAATCACATGAAGCACCCAATCCATGCTATTCCATTCTTTTAGAACATGTGTGTATATTTCTTGCATTCAGTTTTTTAAACTATTCTTATATTGGAACAAAATGCTATACCATTTTCATTCATATATAACACTTTGATTATTTTGTTGCTTTGCATTACTTAAAAAGGCAAAGGTTAAACCACCCAAAGAGAGGAGAATTGTGATATCATTCCAAATAACTGAGGTAGACTTCTTAAAGAATGTGATATCTAACAGTGGTAACAGACTGGCTCTACACAGAGGCAGAATAGGAGATCAATTTCTAGATCTAATTTGAAGGATCCAAAAATTCTAATCAGAATAAAATAATCACTTTAACAGTTCAGTTCACAACTTGGAAATCTCTTTATTAATGTAATTTTGAACATGAATAAGTCTAAGAGCTCCAAAGATCACTTTGGTTTCTCTCTCTTTTTTAAAAATTTTATTTACTTATTTTTAGAGAGAGGAGAAGGAGAAAGAGAGGGAGAGAAACATCAGTATGTGGTTGCCTCTTCCATGTCCCCTACTGGTGCCCTGACTGGGAATCGAACTGGTAATATTGTGGTTCAGAGGTCTGCACTCAGCCCACTGAGCTACACCAGCCAGGGCTCACCCTGGTTTCTCTTGATGATGAACTTGGTGCCTCCTGTGCCTGAGTCCTGTTCAGGATCTGAATCAAAAACTGTAAGATATTTATAAGTATAGCAGTTGTGTTTTTAATAAGCTCCACAAAAGGTTTGAATATTCAACAGAGTTTGAGAACCACTAATTTGGACTAATCATTACCAACAAACTAGAGAAAAGTGATTCAGGAAAGACTGGATTCTGGGATTAAGTAAAAATAGAGCTCTTTATTAACAGCTCTTTTCCATGCTGTGCTTCAAAGGAGTAAATGCAGCTATAAAAATCCAAACCACAAGAAGATGTTAAATAGGAGTTTAAATGAATAATCGAAATGCAACCAGAGGCAGGTACTGAATATAAAAGAAAATAGATATTGTTAAGAAGTAAATAATGTGAGTCAGTAAAGAAAAAAGAGGACAGTTTATTTTCACTCAAAGTTGAAAATAAACATATAAGCTTATATAAATGGTCCATGTGTTCTAGTGCTTCTCTAAGTATTCAATACCATCTCAGTCCACTTTTTTTCCTAGTTGGGAAAGTAGTCTTTAGTATGATGAGAACAATTATAATTTATATAAATAAATTAATGCAATATAATAATATAGCACAGCTTGAATGCATCATCATTTGCCACTTTTTGAGGTTTGTTTTGTTTGTTCATTTTCCATGTTATTATAATACAATGGAAATGTATCTAACACAGATTGTGTTTTTGTGTCTTTCAATTGCTATCAGCCAAGCAGTTCTGATGTAGTTGCTAAAAATTTTCTGTTGATCCTACTTTCTGATAGAATTTAAAAAGTACTTAGAATCAATGCCTCTCAAATTTAAATATATTAAATATTTTACAATTATTGCTACCTCCTGGCTAGCAAATCAAGAGCGTAGGATATACTGCCTAATAATTCACACATTGTAATTGCATTAGTATGTTTTTAACTCTACTTACGTGAAAATTATTTAAGCCTGAATTTTGTTGTTTTTTATTTTGGTTTTTGATAGCTCATTTCAATGAAAAACCTGGGTCCAAATGGAAAAGGGAAATCTCAAGTCAGGTATTTTATTTTATTTTATTTATTATTTTCCTTTTTCTCATGAGGTATTTGAGAACTCTGAAGATGAGAACTTGTGTACTACTACTACTACTACTACTAGAATACTTAATACAGATATAAACTTTCTGGACATTTTCCTGGAAATTCTGGTTTATTTTGGGAGTGAAATCTGTATTCTTTTTTAAAAAATAAGATCTGTAGGTGATTTCATGATTAGGCAAGTCTGATTATATTTGTGTATAAGTTTCCTAGTTGATGAGTGACAGAGAAGGTTTTAATGGGGTGAGGAAAGAAGAAATCAGTTTAGCAAAGATCTATATTGATGTATCTCTCCCGGGATAGCTGACATCAAACAACCGGAAACTGGGAGCGTATGCAAACTTAGAGAAACCCCTGGGCAGGTACAGGTGGTTCTCAGTAATCTACTGCAGTCACCAAGTCTGAGAATACAAAAGAACCAAGCTGTCTGGCCTCATTGGGTAAAGGGATTCAGAATTCTAATTTCAAAATGGTAAAACCCAATCATCCAATTTAGTTTGATAATGTATGACAGTAGGTATTCAAGATAATAGAAACTGTTCAGGGGCCAGTGCAGCAGAGCAGACAGTACCTCTTCCCATTTTTCAAATCCCCTGACAGGTAGCAAATACTTTCATGACAAAGGCTCTGCCATGTTTAGCAATAAGAATATGTGGGGAAACACGTCCACAGTCGATTTTCATTATTTGTGGATTCCATATTTTCATATTTACTTATTTAGTAAAATTTATTTGTAATCTCAAAATCAGCACATTAGGTACTTTTGAAGTAATTTGGGGACCTGCACAGAGGGGCAGAAAAATCTGAGTTGCTCAATATGCCCATTTTAGCAGATGTTGAACAAGGCAATACTTTGCCTTCTTTTTCCAGATCTCATACTTTAAACAATGCCCTTTTCACATACATTTAATGCCACATTTTTGCATATCTGTGCTTTTTAATTTGTAATTTCACTATTTAAAATACCCCACAGTCAGTTAAAATGGAGAGACTTCTGGTCAAGATGGAGGAGGTGTAGGTAAACACCTCACACAACCACATCAAAATTACAATTAAACTACAGAACAACCATCACTCAGAACTGTCAGAAATAGAGTTGAATGGAAGTCCAACAACTACAGATTTAAATAAACCACATCCATCTTGAGTGGAGGAGCAGAGATGCAGAGATGCTAAACAGGCTGGTCCCATACCCACATGTGGTGAATAAAAATTCAGGAGGGTTATCTCAGGATTGAGGAGTTCTAGTTCCATACCAGGCCCCTTAAGCCAGGGTTCCAGTGCCATGAAGACCAGTCCCCACTAATTATGGCTGCAAAAAATCAGCAGGAAGAAGTCAATGGAAGAAACTTCTGAAGTCCCAAGGAGTTCCTCTTAAAGAACCCACACACAGACTTACTCAGACTTACTGTCTCTGAGCTCCAGTACTGGGTAGCTTGAAAGGTACCAGTGGCATACAGGGAGGAGCCAAAGGGGAGAGCTGGGAGATACCTTCTCCCAGACAGAGAGGTGGGCAGAGACCATTGTTCCTTTAGTGAACCCTCCCTCACAGGTCCACAGAGCCGGCACTCAGGTGCCATATCTGAGACTCCATCAATGTCACTAACACTGTTTTCCCTGACCTGGAAATCCCCTGAAGCTCCACCCCACCCAATTTATGGGCTCATCCAAATTTGGCTCAAGCTTCACAGCTTCCTAAATTATCTCAAACCAGCAACAGCTGGCCTCAGCAGGCCCCAGCTCTGATATCTTTTGCTAAGTGGCCCTGGGCCTGGCATTAGCAGCAGACAGGCAAGATTCAGAGCTTGTTTTTTCCCAGGAGCCTCCAAGCCGAGCAGAAGTAGCAGCCATCTCAGATTGTTTTCTAGCTCATGCAGGGTGGCCCCAGGTAGATCACAGGTAGGACTGACTTTGGCCATGGGGATGCAATGTACGATGAAAGAAATGGAGCAGCCAAAGAACTTATACATATGAACAATGGGCATGACCAAACATTTGGGGATTGCCTGTGGGAGTGGGGGGTGCTGGGTGGAGGGGGGCTTGTGGGGGAAAATTGGGACAGCTGTAATACTAAAATCAATACAATATAATTTAAAAAATAAAATAAAATACCCCACAAAAGTAGTGTTGAAATGCTATTTAATGTTTATGAGTAAAAGAAGTCTGTGATGTACCTTACCGAGAAAATATATGTTAGACAAGATTTGTTCAGACCTAAGTTAAACTGATTTAGTTGAGTTCAATGTTAAAAAGTTAACAATATATATTAAATAACACCTTTAAACCAAAATACACATTAAACAAATTTTACATTTATCAGTTGATGAAAATGTGACCAGAAGCTCATAGGAAACTTACCCTTAATTTCCTCTAGAAACTACATGCTGGGCCAACGTGAAAGAGAGAGATTGCTAATCACTTAGTACTTTACAAAAACCTAATCATGAACTCTAGAGCATTGAGTCCAAGATACAGGAAGTATGTCTTAGCACCATGCTCTCAAAAGAAGGGAAGGAAGGGTGATAAGGTCCAAGATATCTAATGGTATTAACAAATTACTCCCAAATTTAACAGTAATGACAAAAGACATTCATATCTCATATAGTTTCTGAGAGCCAGGAATCGGGAACAGCTTAGATGGATGGTTCTGGATCAGGGCCTGTCACAGGAGTATGTATGATCAAGCTGGAAACCAAGGCTGCAGTCATCTCAAGACTCAACTGAGGCTAAGAATAAGCTTCCAAGTTTACTCCAGCTGCTATTGGTAAGCCTCCATTCTTTGGAGGCTTTTGCACAGAGGTACCATTATTCTCCAGGAGGTGAATAAGGTCACTCAGCACAGACTGCCTGAGTGTCTTATGATAGGGCTGCTCACCTCCCTGCGAGCAATGGCCACACACCCACAGTAAAGCAGAGAGAGAGAGACGAAGATAGACAATATCAAGATGGAAGCTATAATCTTTTACAAGTAAAACTTGCTAATGATATACCATCACATCTGCCTTATTTTATTGATCACACAAAGAAACTCTATACAATATGAGAGGAAACTACACAAAGACAGGGCTAACTGGGAGGTGGAAATCAACAGGAAAAACACCTGAGGCAACTGCAGTGCAACTTTGTATGCCTTTCAGTGCAGACTCAGACCTGAAGGTGGGGCCATCAGTGGGAAATGTCTAAAGAAGTCTTTATATAGAGCACAGAAATGCAACAGACAGAATCTCCATTAACAAAATTTTAATCAGTGACCTCAATGAACCTGGAGAAAAATAACTGCCTGAAATTCACCATTGAAATAGGAGAGGAAAGACAGAAAAAGCGAAGAAGCAGAGATAATATGTGTACTTGATTTAGAGAAAATCTGATCAGTGGCAGATCATTTGTACTTGCCAAACCTAATTCAAAAAACAAACAGAAAAACCCAGAGGTTGTCTTCTGTAGTCACTGAGCAAATTGTTTAAAATTCTAAGCAAAGAGATTGAAATAAGTGATAAAACTTCTTTTGTTAGTTAAATGCTCCTATTTTTATTTAACACTTCATTACATAATAACCATACTTACCCAAACTAGTTAACCAACACTTAGATTAAGAAGTTTCCCACTTAATTTCGGGACTCTCCCAACGTCTGAACTGATACTCGACACTATTCTTTGTGCTCAGAGAGGAGGGTTGCAAGAAGTACTTGACTTTGACGGAGTGCATTGGATAGTATCTGGTTCCCACTTCCTCACCTGAAATTCCCTACTGCCCTCTTTTTTATCAAGGATATGAAAATATTTTCCTTTCTCAGTAGGGACTTTGAGGGGATGCTTCCTGAATTCTCTTACAGAGCTACTACAAAATAATCAGATCGACAAAACATAACCTATTAAGATGTAGAACACACCTAACACTTAGTTCCACTGTCTCATAAGTTATAACTGACATGAATTTCTTCAACTGCCATGGTCTCCTAGGTGGTTTTCCAAATTCATTTTCTAAAGGAAGTGTTGAAACTAGTAAATGGCTTGGTTCTGCAACATTGTCCATTGTTGAGCTTTTACTAGATGGCAAACATTGTGCTAAATGATAGACAAATATTTATATGCATGACAACCCAACCAGGGAGGTTTAATTGGTATAATTTGCCAAGGACATGTATTTACAGTCATGGCTTAAAAAATGGCTTCAAACTTCTCTGTGATGTCACCTGGGGCATGATGATAGTTTCCTCTGCTGTCACTCTAAATAGCTGTGTGTTTCAGAATGAAGTCAGTGTTTCTCACTCTCATGTATCTCAGGACTGGAGCTTGTGGAGGTCAGAAACGCCATTAATTCTGCTCTCTCATTCACGGCATTGTAGCATATAGTAGGTGATCCACAAATATTGAGTAATTGCCACAAACCTCCCCTTCCCAGTCATGATACTAATTGCCTCTAGGAGTGTTCAATTCAAATCTATTGGATTCAACAATCATGTACTGACACCTTCTCATTCTGCTGGCAGGAAGCCTGTTTTAACTTGAGCTTTCTCCTCCAAGGCAAATTCTAAAATATTTCACCAATTGAAAATAAAACAGTATTTGATCCCTTTGCCAGTGATCAGCAGGAGCCAAGCTGGAGTTTAGTGGTAACACTGAGAACAGCCCTGAGAGTCAAGAAAACTGCATTCTCTGAGCTGACGTTTCCACTTTTGGCATATTTTCACCTCACTACTTGTCCAGGCAAACAGAACTAATCCAAGGTATTAGGTTGTCTAATAATGCAGCTTCTGCCAGATTCTGGTGAAATGTCTCCACTGCATATCAGCAAGTGTCATCTTATGACATGAGATCTCTGATAATTACTGTTTACCGTGTGTCTCTTTAGTAATTTGCATACTCTTGGACAGGACTTTTACATGCAACTAAATATACAGGGTCTGGCAGAAGTAATGTCTACTCGAGTGTGGTTGGTAGGATAATAATATGGGTGTAATAATGTATAGTTTTTAGTTGAATATTTCACTTAAAATATTCTATGGTGTGCTTAAGTGTGATATTA
This sequence comes from Glossophaga mutica, assembly GCA_039655065.1. NCBI lineage: Eukaryota > Metazoa > Chordata > Mammalia > Chiroptera > Phyllostomidae > Glossophaga > Glossophaga mutica. The sequence continues at coordinate 33,345,223 of CM077312.1, forward strand.
TGTTACAGAATTACATGCTTATGATTTTGTAATAAAAGGTTTTGTGATAAAAAGGGGCATTCTTTGTGCTGGACCCTATATTATGCTTATAAATAATGACTCTGAAAGCCATTGGTTATTTCGATGATGCTACTTTTAAAAACTCTTCTTCCGAAGTTACATTCAGAACCAGTTTGTGAGCTGCAAAAAGAAAGTAACACAGGCTCATACTTTGTTATTAAGCATATAAGAAAATCAGATTCCTTGCTCTACAATCACAGTTAATTTATTTTCCTTAATGATGATTGCCATGCATTATTCTCAACCTTATTTAACCACTTTGTCTGACAAACAAAATTAGGCTATTAAAAAAGTAACCATAATAACAGCAAAATTGTTCTCAAAAGATGCAGATTTTGGACCTAGCATTGAGTGGTTTTTAGTGTATGGTCACCTCTTGCCTGCTGATTCTCACCGTGGGCACCACCAGGGGAGACAAAGTTGAGAGAAACTATCCAGGCACTATACCAGTTTAAAGACTAACCATAGCATTGAAAGAAAGATTAGAGAGAGTGAAAATTTAGTCAGTTTAGCACAAAACAGTAAATCAAGGAAGCCATAACTGATCATTCTCGAATCAATATAATGAGATCTAATATACCTTTGACTCCTAGGGATCTTAAGGAAAAACTCAGTGTGGGCTGGGATTAGAGCAGAGTGGAAAGAGAAATAATTTCTCAGGGACTGGAAGAAAGATGACCCAGTGCAGGTGACAGGTTAGACATGTCAATCCCAGGCCAGTCAGTATAAAAATATGGAGGTTGTTAGAAGGCTACAGGTTAAAAGATGAAGTCAACCTGAAGCAGGGAAACTCTGCAATAGAGACTAGCAAGAACTATCACAGAATGCGTGGAATGACTTACCAGAAAAACACCCAGAGCAAATGCTGTGGGCTCTGTTGGCTCCTTCTGTGCTTATAACCAGTGTGACCACACCACCCTATTTACAACCCTGCTTGAAGCCGAGTTTTCCTTTCTATTCCCAGCACAAAGGCCTGTCATATTCAAACTGAATAACTGTAATCTCCACTCCCTTAGATTTCCTAGTGTGAGCAGATGCTGTGATATCTCAAATTGTTATCTGTTACAATCAGAAAAAATATATAGTTGATGAAATATACTTCGCTGAGAAAATAAATCCAAGGTCCTGTACCGACTAAAGAAGTATATGAAAACCGAGACCTTTGGGAAATCTTACTTGAGAAGATCTTCAGAAAATTAAAATCTCAAACCTGAACACCTAATAAATAATCTAAATTATGAAAGGGATTTGTATAAACATAGTGTGTACATAAGTGTTTATAAGGATGCTGAATCAGGGAGGGAATAAAAGGAAGTATATTCAGAAAATTTTTATTAATATTCTATCATTTATAGAAAGAAATATCAATATGAATGAAATATCATTCCTACCATTAAGAAGCATTCACTTTAAAATGAAAATAATTGAAAAAATATATATTTTAAAAATTCTAAAGTGACCCATGATTTCAGCTAATAGGTAATGAAAATTTTATTAGGAAATATCTGAAAATAGAATTAGGCTTTCTCAGATGTCAGAGAAAAAGGTAGATTCAAAATAAAAGCAATAGCAACCAAAATATCAGAGTGCTATATGAATCTATTTTTGAGGAAATTTTTCTCAATTACCTTGTATATTTTTTACCATAGCAGGGAATGTCTTGGGGCCAGATAGAAGGCTGAGAGGTGTGGAGAAGACAAAAAGTGAATAGAAAGAAACCTAAGAAAAGAAACAAACAGATGAATTAAACTGTCTTTTTTACTTTTGAAAAAGTGCTAAATGGTCAAAAAACTTTACAAAGTGCAACATACCTTGTTCCTTCACCTCTTTGAGAGTTCAATGCATACAGCAAATTAAAATCTCAAGAAATTTAGTAAAGAAACCAAATAAGTTCCTTGGATCGAACATATTTTTCAGACTTAGAGGAGGATAATCTTCCCTTTTTCTGTTTTTTATAACTGATGAAACTAATTTATGCAGAGCATACAGAGTTGAGATCCCAGGCCCAACACCTCCTAGCAGTTTGACTTCTGAAAGTTTCAACATCTCAAGTTTCTGTTCCTTTTCTTTTGAAAGAGTAAAAATAGAATCCACGTTGGGTTGAGAAGGGGTGCTGAGCCCAGTTCCTGTTACAATGAACACTGATTATTATATTAATAACACATGAAGCACTTGATATTTGGTTAATTTCAAAGTGTGTGAAAGTCTTGTAGAAGCCTGGCTTTCTGGAAATCACGCTGTCTTCCCCACTGGCACCAAGCGGGACTGAGGAAACCTGGACACTCTGCTGCGAGACAGTGAGAAAGCTGTGGGAGTCAGTCTCCCGCAGTCTCATAAAGTCTCCATCACCACCCTCCCACTTTCTCAGTTCCTCCTCAGTCTAATACTCTATTCCTATATAAATTCTTGCCTCGGAACTTTTTCTTAGACTTTTTCCCTCAACAAGGCAAACACTTCAAAAAAAAATTCTCACCACGCGCAAGCACTGATGTGCTCACAATACAAGACAGAAGCAAGGAAAAATTGGGTTATTTCAAATCTTCCAATGCCGTGCAGTCTAGCCTCCCTGGGAAGTAGTAGTGAGCCCTGCTGCTAGATCCAGGATTCTTGACGCATCTCGCTTCAATGCCGGAAAAGCTACTTAGCGTAGGAGAGCTGCAGATGACTCACATATAATGTAAAGCCATCGCGTTCATCTTTCAAATTCACACCGAATGTCAATTCTCCTCTGATTGTCTTATTAGAAAAATAGTGGACTTTTCCCTAAAAACTTGTGCACTAATTACTGACCAGAGATTCCACATCTAAAAATTCTATACTTACATGTAAAATTAATTATTTTTATTCATATTGTTTAAAATGTATCTGTCTGGTTCTATATGATGACGGTATATAGTTATGGATGCCAAGTACTACTACATTGTCTTTTTGAGACTTTAAGCACATGAAATGCAGGATAATTGTTTTTCTTTGAATTTTATAGCACTGGAACTAGCATCGTATATTTTTTAGTCTTTCATAAAAGAATAGGAAAATTACCAAAATATATACTTCTTTAAAGTTTTTTAAATTCAAAAAAATTTGCAGTGTTTTTTGTTTGTTTGTTTGTCCTGCCAAAGAGCTCTTATTTTATATTAAAAGCTGAGATAATAGCCCAGGCCAGAGTGGCTCAGTTGCTTGGCACACCATCCCACACACACTGAAAGGTTGCAGGTTCGATTTCCATCAGGGCACATGTCTTGGCTGCGGGTTCAATTCCTGGCTGGGGAGAGTGGCTGGGGAGCAACCTACCAACGTTTTTCTGTTACATTGATGTGTCTCTCTCTCACTCCCTCTACCCCTTCCTCTCTCTCTAAAAGCATGAAACAATGTCATTGGGTAAGAATAAAAAAAAGTTGAGATACTATAATAATTTAAAGTAGATTGAAAATTGTAACTCAAATTTTATCATAATAGAAGGTACTATAACAACATATTAAACTATATTATTATTTTTTAAATATTTAGAATATGTTTTAAAATATAGCCTAGCTTTAGGTTATCTAAAAATAATCTTGTTTCTGTCATTGCCCATTATTACAAATACAATTTCACTTTCAATTGTAAATTAAAATAACTTCTTTCCTATTATTCCCTTAATTCGTAGATGAATAAAACTCATTAATTATTTGAGTAAAGACTTTTGAAGGTGCTAAAAAAAAAAGAAAAAACTAAGGACCGCAGTAACCATAGTATGAGCATTCCCACACGGTGCTTATTCTATCTCTATACCCAAACTCTAGGAATGGTCAATGTTTAATTTAGAAATTGAGCCATCAGAAAATATTGCATTTCTAAATTTCTCCTACATAAAAAAAAAACTATTAGTGTGCATGATAAAAAGATGAATTATTTTAACAAAGCTATTACAGAGTAACCCTTGCTAAGAACAATATTTGACTTGTAATTTAACCAAATAATATCCCCTGAGAAAAGGGAGACATTTAAAGAACCAAACCAAACTGCTTTTGTTTTACAGATTAAACCCAGAGAGGCTGCCCAGTACCCTTGGTAACTAGTGGACTTGAAGCTGGAATTCCAGTCTTGATTTCATAGTCTCTATGTCGTGCTTTGCTGAAATCCTCGGCATTTAAACTTTCTACCTGTAGATATATATCTTCAATTCCTGAAATAATATTTTAGATCATGCAGTTCCCTCATGCTTCAAGTTTTAATTTGCATGGCTGTTAAAAAGTAACATATTTCTCATTCAGCATTCCCAAATGGTAGACCTCATAATATTTATTTAAATACTAACTCTTGTAATAGCCACAATATTTATTATTTAAAAACCATTTCTTACACCACTCTGATATTGTATTCCTACATTGAGGTTTTTCTCCTCAAGCAAAAAGAGTTAACAATTCTAATAGAAAGAATGCAATTTAAAGAGCATTTAAAGTGATTTAACTTTTTAAAAATGTTTAGTTTAAATATAAAGGGGGAAAATTCATTCCCCAAATGAGTACTTTAATTAGGGCAAATTGAGAATTTTACCCCAACTATTAGGAGAGAAGTTCCCGTAAATTGGCAATAATGCTTAAAAACTTTCTGTTCCCAAAATGAAATATGTCATTGTATTTAGCCTAGAAAATGGGCGAAACTCATTAAAACAGCATCTCTCTCTCTCTCTCTCCTTCCCTCCCTCCCTTCTTGCCTTTCTCTCTCTGTCTCCCTCTCCTCTCTCTCTCACTCTCTCTGTCTTTTTATTTGTCTCTCTTTTGTGTTTGTGTGGCTACTTCAGCTATTGTGAGCTGATCATGTACACAGGACGCACATGAAATGATGATCTTTGGTTTTTCAGTGAAATTAATTCTCTTAGTGACTTTCAACAACGTTCTGTAAACTGGCAGCTTGCCATCTGGAGAAAAAACTGACACTTGGGTCCCATGGGCCCACTGAACAGCGTTGCTTCAAGATAGCATTAGTAGTTGAAGAAAATGGAAATGGGAAGCACAAACTGCTTAACACATATAAAATGGCACAGCTAGCACGCTTTTAAAGTAGTAGACGGGGGAATACAAGAACTGTTGGCCTTTCAAAAGGGTTTTTATTCAACACCTTTTCTCAAAGAGACACTTTAGAGTTCAAAAAGAATGAAACTATTTACTTCTAACTTAGTTGGTTCATGAAACAACTGAGTAATTTATTAATAAAAAATATTGATCAAGGTGGTATAGTACAGTTTAAGATCATATAAAGAACTGTGGGTAGTTTATTGTTTATTTATACCATGAAAGGCACATGGTAAGCACTTAAATTTTGATTCATTAATTGAATGATGTTATACAATGCTGCATTTTATCTTTTAGGCTTCCAAACAATTTTTAATTTTCATGACTCCTTTTTATCAAAGATAAAAATGTGCCATTTAAATATTTCTTTAAAAAAGATGGCCTAAGATTATAACTTGAGTATATTTAAAATATGCAATAAATGTACTATCTACTTAAACCAAAACAAAATGAAACAGAACAACTGTTTGAAAAGGAAATTAAAAATTCTATGAAATGTATTATTTAAACATAACAATACTTTTCACCTAGTTAATATCATTCAAAGTATGCTTATTTCCCAGACTTTGCAAAAACATTCTTATGAATAGCTATTGTTCATACTATTAAAATTAATTCAACTATTAATTCCCATTTGATTAAATACTCACTAAAAAGAGGCAGAAATACTAGAATATATAAAATCCTATATTTTATCAAGATGTAGAGTACAGGCTTTATATCTGGACTCCAATGTTAAAAGCATGTTTTTTTTATAACGTTTTAAAATGAACAAGTCATTGAAGATACCTATTTTTATAATTTCTGATATTCTAAATTCTTTAAACTGATTAAGTCAACTTCTCCCATGATCCTATGATATTGTAAATGGCACTGTACTATAACTATATAAGAAAATATGATGAAGAAGAGCTAAAGTAACTCTCCTAGAATACTTAAGGAGTGAACAGTTAGAAACAAGAATCCAAGCCAGGTGGTTTGTCCCCTGACTCCTTCTATATGTAACTGAATGCCTGCTTTATAATTTTCCATGTGCTCTTTCTACCTATTTAATTATTTTACAAATGAAAAAAAATCAGTTTAAGAGCTACAAACACTAAAGTAACCTAAATCTCCAAGGAGTAGCACACTCTGAGATTATGTATTACACTTCAAATTTAATTACAGATGGTCTCAAATTTCCAATGGTTCGATACACAATTTTTAGACTTTACAATGGTGCAAAAGCAATATACGTTGAGAGAAGTTGTACTTCAGGTTTTGAATTTTGGTCTTTTCCTGGGCTAGCAATATGTGGTATGATGCTCCCTCATGATGCTGAATAGCAGTAGCAGGATGAACACAGGCTGACCGTGAGTGTTCTGAGCACATTTCAGTCAGGCTAGGCTAAGCTTTGATGTTTGGTAAGTTAGGTTTATTAAATGCATTTTTTGACTTCTGATATTTTCAACATATGATAAATTTATCAGGATGTAACCTCATCGTATGTCAAGTAGAATCTGTATCATTTCCCAGTCTCATGGATGCTTGAATAATTTTGTCAGCTAAAGCTTTGAGAAGGATGTCTAAAAAAGAATGTCTAATGACCTTATGTTTACTTTGAAATTAGCTTTTACTCATACTAATTTTTTATTTTCATTTTTAAAACCTTTACAATAACTTTGTACAGCAAAAGGAGAGCAACTCTTGTTCCAAATAACATTACACAACATTTATTAAATAATTACATAAGTAATAAGTACATTCCAGATTGTAGAAAGAGTTCTGGCTTTGTCAATTCTTAGGTAAGTCTCTGGTGGTATGTTGAGATTACGTTAAAGGACAAAGATTTAGAGAGAGGTTAATATTGATAGTACAGACTCTAATTCCAAAGTAAAACTCATCTTACCCAAAGAGAAGGTGGGCAACGGGGGAGCCAATTGTTGTACCAGCTGAAAACTGTCTTTATGTTAACTATACAAGGCTCAAATGAAAAAGGATGACACGAAATACCATATAAAGTTACCAAGAAACACTTTAATTTATATCCTTACAATCTTTTTCCCTTGGGCAGCACATTTATCCCAAACATTTAATTAGGAGGTTGACATCATGGGAGTACGGCTGTAATGAGGCAGACTGGGAGTGCTGGTCGAAGAAATGCCACTAGGAATAGCTCCACTGCATTGTAAGACAAGGCAGGTCACAGGAATATGTGGCTCTGGAAGACATCCGATGATTCTGGGGAGCCTCTACTGCACCCCAACCCCTTTTACAATTGCCAGAAGATGTGGCAAATATAACTTGCCTTATACACCTTGAAATGTATCTTTTAATGCCAGGGGCGGTTACAGCTGCCAGTCAAGAGGATCCTAATGCAGATGGCTCCAGCAATACAGCTCAAATAATATAAGCCACTAAACATTTGCAACACAGTTTAAACATTGAATAAACATACCAGTCTTGCTTGATGGGAGGCAAATCCTAATGATGTGAAGTCCTGATTTTTTCCCACCCATTAGAGGCCAGAGGCACAGCAGCAAAGGAAAACCCTTCATGGTTTCATGGAAATATGGTCTCAGTGCACATGTGATTCTGAAGAAACAAAGGATGGAGCCTGTAGTAGCTACTCTGGGAAAGTCTTATCCAAAAGTGCACACCGCTGGGGGAAAGTGGGTTATGCTTTGCTTGTTCTTTATAAAAATGCTATCACAGTCCTAGGAGCTCTCTTTCTGATGTCGTCCCTTAACTGCCAGCCTCAATGCACACACACAGTGCCAGTTCAGCGGCAGCCTTGTGCCTTCCCCATTTTATATGAGACATGTCCAAACCTCCCCATAATCTCCAGGAGCCAACAGCAGGGCCTGTCACACAAGCAGTGAAACTGTATGTTTGAGTGATTAGCACAGCGGTCCATTATTTGTTCAGTGGCAGAGACTTACGATGAAAGCTTCTAAAATGCCATTTGAGATGACAGGGAATGAAAATCCCCAAGTCAGAGACCGTAGCTCTCAGGGTCTCCAGAGCAGAGTTGTTGTCAGCAGAGCTGGATACGTGCAAAGATGTTGCCCCATGGACAGCCCCCAGATCAATTTATCATCACCAGCCAGGAAACTCACTTGTGGCAAAATCAATACAGAACTTCAGGCTCTCCGATAAAGAATCAGAGAGAATTTTATTTAATCTTTTACTTTGTAAATGTTAGCTTTAAATCCAATGAGGAACACTACATATCAGACTTTTCTATAAAGTTGAACTATCACAAAAAAAATTGCCCACATGTTAGTAAAGAAGTAATCTAGGATGTGACCAGGCACTAGAAACTTACTACTTCCATCTGATCTCATTACAGAGAAATGAGGGTAAATTTATAGTGAATAACAAAACAATCCTAATAGATAAAAATTGTATGGCTCCAAAGGGTAAAAGGTCTGAAAAGTAGAATTTATATAAAAATGAAAATATTGTGCTGTTATTTCACATCCATGGATTTCAAGCACTTCAACCACTGCAAAATAGTAGTTATATAAAGTTCAAGGAAAATTTAGTGTGGGAAATTTCTGAAAGAAGATTGTCATTGCAACAGTGTGGTTTAACAGTAACAAAAACTAACAATATCTTCTTTAGAGTCAAACTTTTTATTCTTTGCCAAAGTCTATATGTGTAACTCTAAATTAACATTTACAGTAACAATGAGTTAGACACTCAATATTTTCATTTTAAAAAGAAGTAATTGAAAGACAACAAAGTAAGTAATAGCACAAGGTTGCCAAGCTACTACGTAATTGATCTAAAATAGGATCCCAAGAGCCCCAGCTCCACAGTGTGTGCTTGTAAACACTGGCATACTCATGAACATGAGGACATTTTTTCTGTCCCGGTCAACTACAAGTCTTTTGTATCAAACCTCAAGGATTTTAGGGAAATTACTTATAAAACAGCCAGATATTCTTCTAATGGACTTTGATATCATTCTGGAAAATACTACTGTAGCCATAATCATACCATGTGTTACCAGAGTGAGCTCCCTGAAATTGCTCAAATGGTAATGGAATTAATGAGAAGATTCTCTAAAGCAAAGCATTTATATGTAGGACACACACGATCATCAATTCCTGAAATATTCCAAACCATTCTCCTCCAAGATTTGGTGTCTTATACTAATTGAAATACTCATGGAAATTAGATTAAATAAGGAAAGAAAATACTAACTTGCTTTAATTTTAATAGTCTTTGCTCTTGCACACACACACATGTGCACACACACAATGAGTCCAAATTCTAGAGTTGGCCTGGCAATGCTATATAAGTTCCATTGCTCACACTAATCCAATATTGATTTGCTATAATATTACAACCCCTTTTACTTGGAAGCTTACAATATAATTATACTTGTTTACTAAATTAAAAGCAGTTTTCATAGGGACAATGTTTAGAAAACAGATGGATACATACAATAAAAAAGCACATAAGATTTATTCTGGTACTCTCTACAGAGTAAATAAAAAAATCACAACATAAAATATAGCTATTCTGTATAAAAAAATCAATGCATTTCCTATAATACATCAGTCTGGACTTTGTGATCAGAGAATTTCTGCAGAGAAAAATACCTTTTTTCATCCTAACAAGTGGTTTTGGAGTATTAGAAGAAGGATGTATCAGCTTTCTAACTGAACATATCCCTATATTCAGAGGTCTAGCTTTCTGCTTGAAACTACTCCATATTGCGAGGAAATTCAAACACTGGGCATCAGTCCATTACCCAAAAATGGTATTTTTACATCTTGACAGCTTGCTAGTAGTGTGTGGGGACAAAAGAGCACTACTAAAATCCAATTAATTGCTACTTCATGTTTTATAACACAAGGTTATAGCTGAGTAGAATTTTAAATCCTAAAGTCAGGAACATATTTACTCTGAACAGATTTGAGGAATAAACAACTTATAAACTCACTGATGTTTAAATTTCCAGTGCTTTTAGGACAAGATTCAACCACAAGTCTTTTTGTTGTTGTTGTTTAATTTTATAGTAAAAAATTGGAAAATATGTATATAGTACACGCATAGAATGAATTCACTGGGGTATGACTTTTCAAACGGACGTAATAAACTAGAGGGTTCAGGAAAATGTAAAGAAAAATCTTTTCTCTCTCTGAAATAGTCTGTCACTGAGAATCTAAATAAAAATATGCATTTTTAATATTTTCTATTTACAGTGTGAATGTTTATACCTTAGTATATATTGTAGAATAACTAAGCAAGAGTACCATTACCTCAGTTGCTAACAAAGTAAGTGAATGTACACTGATATTTATTTGCTTTCTTTCCTCCTAAAACCTCAGGTCAAATGCTCTTGACAACTCATCTGCAGAGCCCCACTGGTAAGGCAGCATGAAGACTGCTTCTGTTACTTCATTTCAGAATTTTCCCTGCAGCTGATATGCTGGTACCAGCTGGGGATCGTGTACCCAATATCCACCTCCTCACACATCCCACCTAGAGTGGCTTTAACTCTCCTCAGGACTAATTTATCTCAGTTTTTCCCAGGAAGGGGGTCCACTTCTCCTGCTCATAGTCATAGATTGTCACCAAGGATTGAACTTGGCACAATGAAATATTAACACAGTTTTAACTTCTCTGTTGCTACATCAAACTAAAGTGCATTGGTAGGAACTGGACGTAGAATTAGTCCAAAGTTGGGCCGAAGAACAGGACTGATTGTATGGTTTAAAGGATTCTAGAGAATTTATGTTATATCAAATAGTTTAACCATTAATTAACTAATAATTTTAGTCAAATTGCTGAGAGAAGAATAAGTACCAGAAAGCTATAGATAATATATTCCTACATGTACAGAAACTAGCCATGAAAATACACAGGAATTTCTTTAAAATATTTCTTATGAAGGATAAGTTGAGTGATTGTGTATAAAATTAGATTAGCATTTTAGTTCATTGCAAGCTTAATTAGCTTCAAGAGTATTTATGATGTGACAAGCAAAAACAAGACCAAAAACTTAAAGCCATTATTCATTTATTTTCGCAATGTGTGCATTTTATTTGTTTCATAAAACAAATGTAATTGAATATTTACTATGTATAGAAAGTTTTCTAAGCACTGGGTATATACCAGTAAACATGATAGATATTTCTCCTACCCCTGTGGAGAATATAGTTAAGCAAGGAAGACAGATGGTTAAATCAGACACTGCATTAATAGATGGTAAGTTTTAAGATAAATAAGCACATGTGTTATGAAAACTCCATGGTGGAGGAAGTGGCATAATTAAGGAGAATATAAAATAAATACATAAAAATTTTTAAAGGAAGAATGCTGCTGATAGAGTTCGGAGTTATCTGAGGAAGGGATGGAGAAGTGAATGATCTGAGAAGTAGAAACTGATTTTTTTTAAAGTTCCAGAAGCAAGAGAGAACATAGCTAAAATGTTTAGCTTTATCTGAGGAGTAACACAAAGCTGATTGAAACAGTTTAAACACAGGCGTAGGTCTGTGTAGTAAAATGATCACAATGCTTTATAAAGATCGTTTTAGACTTAGAGGTAGGCTTTAAGACTCCTTAAGAATTTGGGATTCCCAAGAGAGGGAAGAGGCAATGTGAACTTTTATCGGAGCACGGTGGAGACACAGCTGAAAACTAGGAGAGATATTCCATCCCTAAAATAACAAACTAAATAAATAATTTCTTTCACTGTCTCTGGAAATTTATCTCTGTCCTAGAATTCAGGTGGGGAGAAATACTTTTTAAAAGTTAAGGTTATGTCAGACATAGGAGTAGGTTCCAATTTACACAGGGCATGAAAAAATAAAATCCTAAAATGATCACTCATATTTTTAATCATGCCCCAGGCAATGAAAACCCTAGGGTAGCTACAAGAATAAGAGAAAAAAAAAGAAAGAAAGAAAAAGCAAAATCATTCCATAATGTAAAAAAATTAGGTGACCTAAAAATTAGCTCAAAAAGGAACAAGTTAGTAGCACGTTAGAGAAACATCGGAGAAGAGGCAACATGCACAATGAAATGTAGATGGAGATTTCTGGCGATTTCACATAAGAGTAATTCTGTAAAAATTTCAAAATGCATATATTGTAAGTGACCGATGATATAAAAGAAGTTGAAAGAATAAAAACATGGGGGAAAAAAGCAAGTTTAGAAAAAACCAAAAGGAACTTGTGGAAATGAAAAATAGTATTATAATTAAACGCTCAATGGGTAAAAGATAGAGCTGAAAAAATTAACCACAGATCAGCAGAAAGAAACAGATGAAAAATATTAAACATCAATTAAGGTAGGGAAACTAATATGGAAAATTACTACATAGATTCAACACGCAGTCCACAGAGGAGGAAAAGAAAGAAATAGGAAGGAAAACTGTTTAAGGAGAAAAATACGAAGAACTTTCCAGAAATATTGAAAGTCATAAATATTAGAAAACTATGAGTTCAATTAAATAAGTAAATAAATATAGAGTGAGAACTAAAAACATTGTAGTGAAACTATTACAAATAGTATAGCAAAGAGTAAAATCTAAAGAGTAACAAAACCACAAATTAACTCCAAAGAAACAACAATTTTATCAAGAGGATTCTTCCCCAAAGCAGCATAAGAGGCCAATGGCATCAACTGTCAATGTAGAATCCAATACTCTATAAATTTTCACTAGGGAAAAAAGAAGAGAAAGCCTATGTGTTTTCCACTCATAAATTCAGTCACATAACATGTAAACGCAAAATTTTGCAGAAAAGGAAATTAAATGTGAACAAGATTATTACACAAAAAAGCAATAGTAAAGCAATTATGAAAATTCACAACTAATTGAGGAGCATTAAAAACATGGATCTAGAATGCAAGATGAGAATATCATGGAACATGTAAGGGGTGTAATCAGAGCTAAAATGGTCTAAGATCCATCCATACATTCTTTGAAGAATATAGAAATATTGGTAAACTTTAGATTGCATTCAGTTATGTAGGTTAGAAAATTGTATTCACTATGAAATAGAAATAAATCGGGTAGCCTCCTAATTAATATAAAGGAAATAAATACAAATTGACAAATTCAATAGAAGAAAGTAAAGACTAAGAGTAGCAAACAAAACTTATCATGAACAGAGGACAGAAAATAAAATCATAGAATTAGACTTGAGAGATGGGTGAAAAAGGTGAAAGAGATTAAGAAGTACAAATTGCCAGTTATAGTAATAGTCACAGTGAAGTACAGCACAGGGAAGATAGTCAGTAATGTAATAATTATGTATGGTGTCAGGTAAATACTAAACTTATTGGGGTGATCACTTCAGGAGATATATCAATGTTTAATCACTATCTTGTGCACCTGAAACTACTATAATATTGTCTGTCAACTGTAACTAAAAAATAAATTTAAAAATAAATAAACTATACCTCAGACTCACAAACAGAAAAAAATAGTAGAATAAATTCCAAAAATATCAGTAACCATGACAAAGGTGAATTAAATGCATCACTTAAAAGAACTCTCAAACTAAATTTTTAGTAATCCACATTATGCTTTTTATAAATGTCACATTCAAACACAATGACAGGAATGTTGAAAGCAAAAGGATGAAAAACATATCAGATATATACTAGCAAAGAAAATAAAACAAGAATCTGAAATATTAATGAAAACAAAATAGACCTATATTAAAAACAAACAAAAGAAGAAAGAACAAAAACATGCTTAGGGTAGCCAGAGAAACCAAGCATTAAGATATTTCTGGACCAGGAGGCCTAAAAAACATTTCCTGCAAAATCAAAGAGCAAAAGCCAGGAAAGTGCAAATGCACGTGGCAATTGCACTTCTGCAGACAGGCCTTCTGGATAGTGTGATCCTATGTGCAGGAGGAGACAAGCAGAAGCCTGTTTGTGTTTGTTAACAGGCTTTGCACAAAACTGTAAACAACTTCGTTGTCCACATGTAGGAAAGTGGATAAAGAAGTGATAGTATATTTATAAACTATAAAACTAAATTTATAATAAAAATAAATAAAATAACACACTAGATCTAATATATATCGATAGGAGTAAATCTCAATAACACTGTTGAAGAAAAGTATGTTCATTATAATAAAGCCTCAAGCCGTTTTATGAGCCTTCTTACTCAGTACAGCGGGTCCTTGAACAAAGTTGTTTTGTTATAATGTTGATGAGATACCTTAGAAATCCAACCCTTGTTTATATCAGATTCCGGCAAAATTGATTTTGTTACACATCGTGTCATTTAAATTCACAGAACCTATCGGCAATGTTAAGTGTGGACTTACTGTGAATCTTACCTTTTCGAAAAAATTAAAGTTAAAACAAAAACTAAATTTTTAAATCTTATTTTTCCCAGGACTAATCATAAAATACCCAATAATGGAGACTATGTGGCAATAGTCAATGACATGCCTCAGGATTTACATTATTACACCACTTTTCTTGAGGTATCAAATTGACAGCAAATTTACTTTATTAGGGACAATCTTGCTTGCTTTAAAGCACATTAACATTGAAATGCTTAGAAGTAAACTGATTGCAAGGCTAATCAAATGTAAGACACATTTAAAGGACAGTGAATGTTTTCATTTAGTATGTAGCTTCATTATCCTAGTAAATAATGAAAGAGAGAGCAAAAAACAAAACAAAACAAAACAAAAATAACAACAACAACAAAAAAAAGCAGAGACAAAGGAGAGGAAGTCTTCATCTCTAGGTCTTAGGCCATCAGATATTCCCAAAGGCTTTGCTGTTACGGCATTCTCTTCCCAGCACAGTCCACAGATTCTACTCGATATGAGTCTCTAGATGGAAGAGGAATGTGGCTTGACCTTTTCTTATAGGTATAAAGCCATTTCCACCTCATTTTTCAATAAAGCCTGGGGGCTAATGGTTTGGCAGAATTAACAGAATACTTTCAAAGTCTAGTGTTTCAAAAATTTGTCCTAATTACATAAACAAACAAACAAAAAAATTCAGTACTGCCTACCTTTGCTCTGTAAAACCTTCATTCAGCTGGAAAATGTCTCCATCAGACACATAAACAACCAAGGATTTCTCATTTACTTAGTACTGATGTAGAATTTGCTGAGAAATGTTCACAATTAGATGGATTTTCCTGCACACTCTAGCTTTAGGACTTTTAATTAATTTTTTTGTAAGTTTAGGGAGCCTTCTCAACCAACTGTAGGTCCTTCATAATTTGTAGAGCATGCTAGCAAGAAATCTAATAAAACTCTGAGTTAACACCTTTGTCTAATAACTGGAGGTGAGGAGGTAGGGGTGAGCAGAAGGGAAACACTAGCAGTGTCATGCTGGAAAGATGTAATTATGAAGGCATTTTAACAAAGCGTTGCCTGTAACTACATGCTCCTGCGAAATTGATAGAGAATACACACTGTCATAACATTGTTACAGTAGCCTATCTTCTCACTTGTATGTTAGGTCATTCTCCTTCATCACCTGACCACCAAATTGATCTGTTAAAAAGTATCACTTTATTCCACTTGATTGTTACCCCCAAAAGGCATGAACTATGTTTAGTTTATTTATTACTGTAGTCCCTGCTATTGGATATCTATCTGAGGGGATAAGCAGAGAAGGGGAAGGAACAATCAGTGGAGTTGTGAATGAAGACACTTGATTCAGTGATGGGCATGTTGAATTAGAAAGGCCTAATGGTGACCTAAGAATGATTCTTAGTAAGTACTGTAGTTTGCAATGTGGTTTGGAGCTAAGGAGAGAGCTACAACTACCTGTAAAACTCACGGCCATTAAGAGTGGAGGTGGGACTGGAAATACAGGAATGAAATGGACAACTAGGAAAACTATGGCACAAGAAGAGGCCTGAAATCAGAAAGCCTAGTGAATATCAACATTTGATAGATTATTTTCAGGAAAAGGAGGTTAAAAAAAAAACAGCTAATAAAGTATCGTTTCATGAAAGACGTAGGAGAAAGAATGTTATACAATTCTCATCATACAAAACTAAAGGTTACTCTAAGTAATGGGACAAGGCATAACTTGATGGTGGTAGTAATGGTGGATGACTAGAAAACAGGAATCTAAAAGTATGGAATTGCAGATGCCCTGACTACGAGCAGAGGTCAGGAGTGCAGAGCTGAATGGAATTAATGGACACCAAATATAGCCACGAGACAATATAAAAGGAATGTGGAGATCTTTGCTAGAACCTCAGTCGGAGAATGGATGATAGCCTTATCTAACTTTCTAAATGTTCGTTGTATCTAAAAGGCACCGCAGCAGGGCTGAAACATTTCTATCTTTAATTCTGAAGGGCAAAGGAGATATGGTGTGTCTAACGATAACTCACAGAATACTAATTAATGAACAAAAGAAGAAGTCATGCAAATGTTGTCAAAATGGGTTTCTTTTAAGTTATTCATAGGATCATACTTTTACTTATATTTAATACTTATATTAAACACCTAGTTACATATGGAGTTATTAGTAAAATATAAATATATTTAATTATCTCATTACTACAATATGAAGTGTTCATATAAAATTACTATAATGAATATGATTTGAAAGATTGCAGTTCCTTTCAAACTGTGTACTTATTTTCAAAAAATTAAGTTAAAAATTACTATAGGCTTCACCTTGGTCAAACAAATAATGAATTTAAATAACTACGATTACTAGAAGTAACCCAACTTTGCTGATTTTTAGTTTACTTTACATATATTCTATTTCTTTTTTCCCTGATGAGTTTTTCCAAAGGTATCACTTTCAAAGTCAATTTTATGCTACATAAACATTTAAAAAAATGCACCATAATAATTGTGCTTTTTCCTATTACTACTTATTATAGCATTTTAATATTCCTCTAATTAAAATAGCACATTAAGGATCCTATGCTGTGTTCCACTGTACTTGGATGTTTTCAGTCCCCAGCTCCTCCGTGAATCATCCCCTCCTCCTCTGTTCCCCACGCACAGCACTGCACCACTTCATCCCAGGCATCCCCTCTCCCACCCGTAAACACCAGTCCTTACCTTCATTCCTGTTTACCAGTGGGATATCTGACCACAAACCTCTCATCCCCACTGTTTTCATTAAACTTTCCTCTAACTCTGTCTGAGACCATCCATCATGACCTACACCTGCAACTGGCTGTTTCCTGAAGGTACTAACCTTTAACCTCCTTCCCAATGCAGAATTCACATTTTCTTATTTTAGGAAAAGAGGAGATCATGGGGCTTCTCAATTTGCAATACTACTTTCTAGAAATAAAGCTACTACCTTTCTCATGTCCCCCAGTCACTGGATAATACAATTTTCAAACTTTTTCACCAGCTCCTCTTTGTCTTTTCAATATAATGAATTTGAAGTAAAACATCCGATAAAGATTTCCAAAAGTTATTTGGATGAATTGGTAAGGCATTCAGGTGGGAGATCTAACCTTCTATCTTAAGACTTTTAAAAATGTGGTGCTTCTTTTCTCAGTCCTAATGGCAATTATCTTCCTGACACAGCTGTTCCATTGAAACTGTACCAGAGTGCATGTTTTCTATTCTGTCGGCAATGCTTTGCTCATGCCCACCCCACTCCTTTCCCACTCTTGCTTCTGCTGAGCTCTCTTTATGCTTGAATAACAGCCTTTGATTATCTTGTTTAGTGATTTTATATCCTTTTAATTTATTCCCCATTGATTATTTCTGTCCAAAAAAATAGAAAAGGAAGAGAAGAGTAAGGAAGGGAAGGAGGGAAGACAGAATGGAGGGAAGAATGAAGAAGGAAGGAAGGAAGGAAGGACACACTCAAAATACGTGCAACAACCTTAACCAAAGCTATGTGTGGGTCCCATCACAGTTGTCCTACTGGGGACAGTTGAATACAGTTGTTCTATTGAAAGCTGGAGAACAGAAGCCATTTCCTATGCACCTATGTGTCCTGAAATGACACAGCACTCTGACTTGCCACACTAGATGCTTTCCAGTAGGTTTTATTAAAGATTTTATTTATTTACTTTTAGACAGAGGAGAAGGAAGGGAGAAAGGGAGAGAAACACCAAAGTGTGGTTGCCCCTCTAGCACCCCCAACTGAGGACCTGGCCCATAACCCAGGCATGTGCCCTGACTGGGAATCAAACCAGTGATCCCCTGGTTTGCAAGCCAACACTCAATCTACTGAGCCACACCTAGCCAGGGCTCTGGTAGTTCTTTTTGTCATGTTTTTAAACACAGAAAAATTGACTGGCAAAAATCTTTTGTACTTGTTCTTTTCCTTTTCTTTCTGGCTAGAAAACTCTTCCCCCTTTACACTCCCTCTTGTGAATCCAAGCTGCCCTGCCCTCTCCAGACTCCCCAACTTAGGGGCACCCCTGAGATTCCCCTGAGATCCCCCTCTTGGTGTTACAGCTTTGAATGTTACATTAGCCAATAGGCTGGAGTGACTGTACCTCTAAACTCTTTTGTTTCCTAAATGTTAGGGATTATTTTCTTAAATTACCTATTTCCATTATCTTGAGAACCTCTGTTCCTCATATTTTTCTATTTTTGTTTTGTTTGTTTTGTTTTAGTTGTTTCAGGCAAGAAGGTAGATATAGTCCCTTCTGCTCTACCCTGGTCAGAAGTAGACATCTTGTTATCTGAAAAGCTTACTTAATATTCCATATAACTCACCAAATTAAATATGCCATGAAATATAGAAACTGCTCCTAGAGAGTGCTACTTTAATCTCAATATCACAGAACCCATAGGGGCATGGAGAGTCTGTTTAGAAAGTTCACTGATGTATTTTCTTAACAGATATCCATGAATAACACAAATTACATTTTCATTAATAAATATGATTCAGGGCTTTTGTTTGCCTCAAGTTTTTGATTACCACTTCAATTGCACTAGCTGATATCGGCCTATTCAGGCTTTCTGCTTCTTCTTGACTCAGTTTTGAAGGATTATGTTTGTAGAAATTTGTCCATTTCTCCCAAGTTTTCAAATTTCTTGGCATGGAGTTGCTCATAGTAATTTCTTATGATTCTCTGTATTTCTGTGAGATCAGTTGTAATTATGCCTGTTTTGTTCCTGATTTTATTTATATGGGTCATCTTTCTTTCTTGATGAGTCTGCTTAAAAGCTTGTCAATTTTTTTTATCTTTTCAAAGAACCAGCTCCTGGATGTATTGATCCTTTGGATCATTCTTTTAGTCTCTATATCATTTCATTCTGCTCTGAACTTGATTATTTCCTCCTTCTACTCACTCTGGGCTTTTTTTCTTGTTGCTCCTGTTCTTTTAGCTGTGAGTTGTTTATTTGAGATTTTTCTCTCTTCTTAAGGTAGGCCTCTAATGCTATGAATTTCCCTCTCAGGACTGCTTTCTCTGTGCCCATAGGTTTTAGGTTGTTGTGTGTTCATTTTCATTTGTTTCCAGAAACTTCTTGATTTCTTCCTTTATTTCATTGTTTATCCATTCATTGTTTAATAACATGTTATTCAGTTTCCATGCATTCGACTGGTTTTGAGTTTTTTCCCTTGAGTTTGGTTTCTAGTTTCAAGCCACTGTGATCCAAGAAAATGTTTGATATGATACTGACATAAGAACAGACACATAGACCAGTGGAACAGAATAGAGAGCCCAGAAATAGAACCATGTCAATATGGTCAGGTAATATTCAACAAAGGGGCATAAGTATAAAATGGAGTAAAAATAGCCTCTTTGACAAATGGTATTGGGCATCTGCACGGTTACATGCAAAAAATGAAACTCGAACACCAAATTACACCATGCACCAAAATAAACTCAAGATGGACAAAAGATTTAAATATAAGTTGTGATACCATAAAAGTCCTAGAGGAGAACATAGGCAGGAAATTTCAGATATTCCAAGCAGCAATATTTTCACCGATATATCCCCTAGACCAAGGGATGTAAAAGAAAGAATAAACAGATGGGACTACATCAACTTAAAAAGTTTCTGCATGGCTGAAGAAAACATCAGCAACATGAGAAAAAAAAAAAACCGTATAGGAAGACATATTTGCCAATGATATCTTGGACAAGGGTTTGATCCCTAAAATATATAAAAACTCACACCACTCCACACAGAGAACATAAGCAACCCAATTAAACAATGAGCAAAGGACCTGAACAGATACTTCTTCAAGGAGGACATACAGAGGGCCCATAGATATATGAAAAAATGCTCAACATCACTAGTCATGAGAGAGATGCAAATTACAACCACAATGAGATATCACTTCACACTGATCAGAATAGCCATCATAAGCAAATTGACAAGCAACAAGTGCTGGAGAAGCTGTGGAGAAAAGGGAACCTTAGTGCATTGTCAATGGGAATGCAGACTGGTGAAGCCACTGTGGAAAACAGTATAGAATTTCCTCAGAAAACTAAAAATGGAATTGCCTTCAGACCCAGCAATTCCACTGCTGGGATTATACCCTAAGAATTCTGAAACATGAATTCCAAAGAATCTATGCACCCCTGTGTTCATAGCAGCACAATTTACAATAGCGAAGTGCTCAAACTCCCTAAGTGCCCATCAATAAATGAGTGACTCAAAAAACTGTGGTAGATTTACACAATGGAATACTACACAGCAGAAAGAAAGAAGGAGCTCCTGCCC
This sequence comes from Glossophaga mutica, assembly GCA_039655065.1. Classification (NCBI taxonomy): domain Eukaryota; kingdom Metazoa; phylum Chordata; class Mammalia; order Chiroptera; family Phyllostomidae; genus Glossophaga; species Glossophaga mutica. Next base: position 33,365,945 of record CM077312.1, read on the forward strand.
TGGTGACAGTATAGATGGGTCTGGAAAGCATTATGCTAAGTGAAATAAGCCAGGCGATCAAAGACAAATACCATATGTTCTTACCTATAAGTGGAACCTAATCAACAAAACAACCAAATGAGCAAAATAGACCCAGAAACATGGAAATGAAGAACGAACTGACAAGTGACCAGATGGGCAGGGCAAGGGGGTAATGGAGGAAAGAAGGGGTGGGGCAAGGAATAGAACACAAATAGAGGACTCATGGGCACAGACAACAGGGAGGGATTTACTGTGGGAGTGGGGGTAGGAGACAGGGTCGGGTCAAGCAATGGGGAAAAACGTGGAACAACTGTAACTGAACAACAATAAATTAAAAAAATAAAATTCATTTTTCAGTGTTGACACTATGGAAGTATACTCCTATATGTGTGATTGTAATGAAAAGTATATAGAGATATTCACATGCTCAATATAGATGAATATCAATATTTGAATAATTTTAAGTTCAGTTTAATAATATTTTTGTAATTTGAGCACCTTTAGGTCCTATGAAGTGTGCTAACATCAAAAGTATTTAAAAAGATAATAGGCAAAATATAGATTTCTTATATCTCTCAAATAACAAAAAGTCTGAAAATCAGAATATTTTAGGAACTTTACTGTGATTTCATAAAATATAAAAAAGAATGATATAATTTGGCAAATTTTAAGGACAAATTTTTATATTCAGAAAAATGGAAGGCCTTCAATTTTCATCTTTTGTAACAACCAAAGTCCTCTTCCAGACACTAAAATAACATTTTTGCTATATATTGATTACTTTTGTGTCACCATAACAGGCAGTTATGTTTCAACTGACTGCTGTTAACAATAAATGTGCTAATGTAATTAAATCATTTTGTATGACATTGGATATTTTTGTTGATCTAAGTAACTGAGATCTCCTTTCAAGAGAGTTAGATATGTCAGATGTGGCTCGGTAATGACCCTGACACTTGACTTCATTAGTGTCTCCAATTTATGAAATTAACAAAAATGACAGAAATTATGAGGTTGTCAGTTACTGTCTCTTGTAATTATCTTTTTTAACTTATGTTTTCTCTTTTAATTATCTCTTTTGGTTTGTAGTATCCCACTTACTGATCTGAAAATTCAAACTTAATTAAATATTTGCCCAAAGTCATATGCTTAATAAGTATTTGAAGTTACACAAAACAAATTCTTTTGTCTGAGATACCACATATCTTTTTTTTTTCCCCCTGAGGTATGGAGGTCCTTATTTCTTTCTATTATGTATTCATATCAGCCTAAGGGTTTGTGCTAGAACCTTGCTTTTGTGTATTTAGTTAGTTGTAACTTAATTATATATAGATATATTCATATATTATGCTATTACAAAATATACAAAAATTAAAATATGTAAAATACAGGTTTTAACAGTCCCAATGTAGTCTCCTTTCTCTCTATTAGTTTTCTTGCAAACAACTCAAGAGTGCCTCTGCCCATCTCGCTGACCACTGCCCAGGACAATGGCGGATGGAGCACTCGGTCCACATGCCCTTCATTCAGGCTGCGCTATGACATCCATGAGCTCACGTCTACCTCGCAAGAAATCTCTTTGCACTGAAATGTATGCTCTCTCATATGAAACAATGTTTATCTTGGATAACAACTGGAATAGAAAGAGAACATTAGCTAAAAAGTAAAATCTGTGTAAAATGTGGGCTTTAGTGAAAAATAATTGACTGGTTCATTAATTGTGACAAATGTACCATACTAATGTACGTTGTTAATAATAGAGGACACTGGAGGCAGGATATATGAGAACCTTCTGTTCTAGTTTCACACTTTATCTGTAAACACTATTCTAAAAGTTTATTAAACAAACCAGGCAGTGACAAGTGCAAGGTTTTTTTAACTGATATATTTTGTATGAAGCTCTAAAGGTGAATAGAAAATGAAAAATACTGCATTCCCCCTATAAAATCCTGGAGGGGGGGGGACTTTTTCTGAATGCAGAGCATATCTAAAAAAAACAACAATATAAAAATAAAAAATATATATTTTATAAAACACAAAGAAAAATTAAATATATAGATAATTGAAAATTCTGACAAAGTATGCAAAGAATAGAGACTGTAAAAGTAGTATTTTAGGATAAAATGTGATTTTCTGACTTAAAAATGGATCTTGACAGTAACCATCAAATATCTTTTCTGAGCACTGGATGTACAAAGGAAGGTTCACACCTAGAAAGATCTTCCAAAGATTTTGAAAGACATATTAAAGTGCAAATCCTACCAAATCCAAGCAGAAAACAAACTTTGAGAAGTTGTGATATAAAATATGTAAAGGGAAATAGACTTATCTTTACAACACTGAATATAGCCACTCAACTTGCTCTTTACGTGTAAAGGCAATACAAATATTTACACATGTAACTGTCGATGTTAATTATACACAAAGAATAACATTTGACTCAAAGTGATTAAGAAAGTATAGAATAAACAAATGGAATAGAATGGGTTATTTTAAATATATGCATGAAGAGTTAAACACCAAAATTAAGATTACATTTTGAGACTATATTATATGCTAAGAATATGTGACATAAACACATATAGAAATTAATGGCATTGCCTTCAATTTTTAAAAAAAGATTATAGGGTAATTATATAATAAAAAATAATTACCAAACAGATAAAATCACAAGTGCATTTTATTTATAAATTGAAACTGGAAAACAAAATAAACTGTAATCCTATCTGAGACTCCAAGACATGCCTCATCTGTAAGGAATCAGGGAATAGAGTCATAGAAAGAGCTTGTTGGGTTGAGTGGGGGGAAACATGGAGATTTACCTAAGCTACGAGGCCAGTTAGAGAGTGGGGAGCTACTTTATCCATCTTTGGGTTGTCAGTGCACACTTAGAAGAGATTGATTCTGAAAGAGAGAGAGAGAGAGAGAGAGAGAGAGAGAGAGAGAGAGAGAGAGAAACTGGCTTCAAAACTATTTGTTTCTGCCAAAGCCAAACGCTCCCCAGTAAATTTAATACTTAACATTTACAATATATCTAAATATTCAGACTTCTGTCTTAAAGTAAAGGACTTGATTAGTAATGACAATATTGGTTAAGGATCCAACTCTCTACCAACACTAACACATATAGACTGCTCTACATAGGTATGCAGAGAAAAGGGCAGGAAGTTCAGAAATATCAAAATACTCAGCATTGGAAAGAATAGAAAAGGAGAGCTGAGAGCAAATGACATAATATCTTTGACTACTGCACCTAAAATCCTGAATTATAATTACTATAGTTAGGCTTTTTACCAACTTTTATGTTTGTTTAGTCTTTTTTCACATTTATAATAAAAATGTCTTTTTGTAATTATTGGTATCTTATCATATACAGTTTCAGGCATTCCACTTCCTTTTACATAACTCAAGTAGCCAATATTGATAACTCTCTTTTTTCTTTTCTCATCAAGAATTTTCCTACATAATTTTCTCAATTATCAACCTATATTAATTTTCTCCTGATTACAATCAACACTTTGGTGACCTTTATTCTTTTCAAATGAGTTAATAAGGGTTTAAAATGGTGCATAATGGCCAGTCTGAATGGTGTGAAATGGTATCTCATTGTGGTTTTAATTTGCATCTCTCCGATGGCTAGTGATAGTGAGCATCCTTTCATGTGTCTCTGGGCCCTCTGTTCCTTGGAGAAATGTCTGTTCAGGTCCTTTGCTCATTGTTTAACTAGATTTTTTGTCCCCCTTGTGTGGAGTCATGTGAGTTCTTTATATATTTTGGAGATCAAATCCTTGTCCAAAGTATCATTGGTAAATGTATTTTCCCATATGGTTGGTTCTTTTTTCATTTTGCTGATGTTTTCTTTAGCAGAAGCTTTTTAATTTGATGTATTCCCCCTTGTTTATTCTTTATTTTACATCCCTTGCTCTAGGGGACATAGTGAAAATTTTGCTGAATGCAATACCTGAAATTTTCCTGCTTATGTTCTCCTCTAGGACTTTTATGGTATCACAACCTACATTTAAGTCCTTTATCCATCTGGAATTTATTTTTGTGCATGGTGTAAGTTAGTAGTCAAGTTTCATTTTGTGCATGCAGCTGTCCAGATCTTCCAGCACCATTTTTTGAAGAGGCTATTTTTGCTTCGTTTTATGCTTCTGCCCACTTTGTTGAATGTTAACTGACCATACTGACACAGGTTTATTTCTGGGCTCTCTATTCGGTTCCATTGGTCTATGTGTCTGTTCTTATGCCAGTACCAGGCTGTTTTGATTACAGTGGCCTTGTAATATAATTTGATATCAGGTATTGTGATCTCTCCTACTTTGTTCTTTCTCAAAATTGGTGAGACTATTTGTGGTCATTTATGGTTCCATATAAATTTTTGAAATGTTTGTTCTATATCTGTGAAATATGTCATTGGTATTTTAATAGGGATTGCATCGAATCTATAAATTGCTTTGGGTAGTATGGACATTTTGATGATGTTAATTCTTCCAATCCATGAACATGGTATATGCTTCCATTTATTTGTGTCTTCCTTAATTCCTTTCCTCAGTGTTCATTTTCTGGTCAGAATGGCCGTCATAAATAAATCAACAAACAACAAGTGCTGGCAAGGTTATGGAGAAAAGAAAACCCTAGTTCACTGTTGGTGGGAATGCAGAGTGGTGTAGCTAATGTGGAAGACAGTATGGAATTTCCTCAGAAAACTAAAAACAGAATTGCCTTTTGACCTGATAATTCCACTGCTTGGAATATACCCAAAGAATCTTGAAACACCAATGCAAAAGAACCTATGCACCCCAATGTTCATAGTAGCACAATTTACAATAGCCAAGTGCTAGAAGCAACCTCAGCGTCCACCAGTGAATGAATGGATCAAAAATTGTGGTACATTTACACAGTGGAATACTACACAGCAGAAAGAAAGAAGGAGCTCCTGCCCTGGTGACAGCATGGATGGAACTGGAGAGCATTATGCTAAGTGAAATAAGTGAGTCAGAGAAAGACAAATACCATATGATCTCACCCATAAGTGGAACCTAATCAACAAAATAAACATGGGAGCAAAATAGAACCAGAGACATGGAAATAAACAACCAACTGATAGTACCCTGAGAGGCGAGGGGAGGGAGATAAGGGGAAAAGAAGGGGAAGGGTCAAGTCAAGGAACATGTGTAAAGCACCCATGGGTAAAGACAAAGGGAGGGGAGAGGATCGAAAGTGGATAGTGGGGTGTGGGTAGGGCAGGGGAGAGTGATGGGAGGGAAAACAGAGATGACTGTAATTGAACAATAAAAAAATAAATAAAATAAAATACTGCATAAATTATAATTAGCATTCGATTAATTTTAACTATTATTTCTAGAAGTAGCAACATTTTCTTCCCTTTTAATAAAAATTACAGTACTTTAGGCTCAGGTACCTCGCTTCCTTGTGTTTTCAGATCACAAAGAAATCTGTGACTACCATTTTACTTCCTCACTGGAAAGCTCATTTCATTGTAGTGAATTTCTATTCATTAATAATAAGTAAATTAAACAACTCTTGCATTTTTTGAGTTCAATTTAATTCCCCTTGGATTTCTGTCCATTGGTCCTACTTATAGCCTCTGGAATTGTGTATTAAGCTAAATAATTTCATTCTCATATGACAACTATTCCTTTTTTTATGTAAAGACAGCCATTACAGTACCTCTGAATCATTTCTTCAACCTAAACACTAACAGTGCAGATATATTTTCTCATGGTTTCTAAGAGATAAATTTGTCAGATTGTCAGCTTTCAAAAAACCGTGAGGCTCCTGCAGATATCTGAGGAGTGGATTTTCTCAATCAACGTCGTATCTTGTCTCTGCTCCTTCTCTACTAGGGAAGTATCGTGCATGTCTTTTTTCTAGCTTTTTACTTTGTTGCTTACTTCCACATCCATACTTCCACCTTCACCCAAAATGTCTTCACTTGCCTTTGTCAAAAGAACTAATTGTGACAAAGCTCAAAGCTGCCCTGCTCCCTGCTGAGAGAAGAAGCTAAACTATTGCTGATGATCCCAAGAAGTAAGATAGCTCCTCCCACTAATTAGATCCCACCACTGACTCTAACAAATGGGGACTCTAAAATATTTTACAAAACCTACAGCTAGTGTGGGAGAGAGAGGGACAGAGGCAGAAACAGAGAGAGTAGAGGAGCAGAGAGAGAGAGAGAGAGAGAGAGAGAGAGAGAGAAGGAAGTACTCTCTCATGGTGTAGAGCTAACTTTTAGGAGCTGTGTGCCATTGGTGATATCTCTTTTTCTTTCTCAGCCTCTCCCGCTTCCACAAAAGTTGCCTAATTATACCTACTTGGGTGACTTTCAGAGTTATGAGATTCCAAGGAGACAATAGAAGTGAAAATGTTTATTGTTATTTCTGAACTGCTGTAAAGGTCACACATTGAAGGAAGAAGTTCGTATCTCTGATGACCTCATTTGATATTTTATAAACAGTGAGTTTTTTTATGCACTTAGAATGCAACTCACTTTATTCAAACAATGATCATTTACATATGCATTTTTAGACACACATCTATCTCATCAAGTAAGAGTAATGCCTGCAATTACATTACAGAGTGCTACTCATGAGTTTAAAAACTGTACACTTATTAATCTGAAGTATTCCTCGTTTAAACTTCAATGTTTTACATGGTAAATATTAGCTGTAAATATGATATTGCTTTTTCCAGCTCCTCAACAACTCAGCTCCACTGAACTCTCTGCTTCCAGGTCCGTTGCACTCAGTTTCTCAACTATTCCAGACTAAATCAAGGAGTTGCAAACACATGAGTGCCCCATCTTGAAGGCTTCACACTCTCTCACTGTCCTGCAGCTGGCCAGGGGCAAATTCTATATGCTTTTTCAGACATAGTGTCTCCAGAATCATGCCTCGTAGCTACCCAGACTTGAGGATCTCACACCTCCCATTGACTGTGGCTTCTCAACCCTCTTGTCAAATGTAGGCTTGATTATCTGCATCCCGCACAGCATATATTACAAAACACTCAGTAACCGCCTATTTGTTCCTATTCTCCACATCACCCTCTACGGACAAGTGAAACCTCTCCTAGCTGCCAAACGCCCTGTCTAGATGATAAGATTTTACCTTAAAATCTAGGCTTTAGTCTTTTTATCATTGTGCTAATTTCTTGGATCCGTTATTCTGGAGGGCAATACCTAATAACACAACCTAGATTTCCACTGCTGTGTGAAAACCTTGTTTTTCCATCACACTAACACAGTTAATATTTTCTTCTATACTAACAAAACATCATAAAAATTAGACCCTATTTATAGGTCCACTTGTTTGAAACTCCACTGTCAACATCAGTTTCAATTCCCCAACTTATGGCAGATCTAATACCAACCCCTCCAACCCAATCTCCTAGACTTTTGTATATTATTCATATACAAAAATGTTTATTCTTGCATGTTTAAACTGCAATAACCTTCGAAGTACTCTCCATTTAATGCAATACAACTATCAAGATGTTTTTCCCACTGCCCAGAACAATTTTTGAACTCACCTCACCCATTTTGATGCCTTTTAGTACTTCTGCTATTTTTTGTTTCACCTCTTCCACATTGGCAAAACATTTCCCTTTGGGGAATTATTTTGACCTGGGAAACAAAAACAAGTCATTTGGGGTGAGATCAGGTGAATAGGGAGGGTGGGGCTTGAGGGTCATGTCATTTCTGGCCAAAAACTGCTGAACGCCCAGTGTGGTGTGGGCAGGTGCTCCTAAATCACCCATTGTAAAATGAGCAAATGCATTGAAAGAGTTTTCTTTAAAAATTCTCTGAAGCAGAACATAGCCTCTCACAACAACACCAGCTGGTACACTGATACAGTTGGGTTCCTGTAACACTCAGCAAAGGAAGCCTATATTTCAAGGAGCCCACCCTGCAGAAGATAATTCTGGTTTTGGGGGCGTATGTACATATATGCAAATATTTTTGTATTTTCATATATATTTTCTTTCTGTACACACTAAAAACTCAGGGAATGTAATAAAATGTATTATAATTCCTATTTAAGGGGAAACATAATTTAAAAATAAATACTTAAAAATCTGCTGACCCTTAAAAGACTTATTCTTAGGGATCAAGTATGAGCCCACATTAGGATTAGTGATAACTAACATTATCTGTTATTTTAAAAATAAGAATTCATTGAATGTATCCTTGAAAGAAAACAATACAATGGCATATATTCACAAAGCGCAAATGCATATAAAATTCTTAGTACAGAATTACTGAAGTTTGGCTCTTCCATTTTTACATTAGATACATGGGGAAAGTGTGCAAATGTCACAATTTCTCTTCTGAAATTACTTCAATAGCAAAAGTTAACTGCTTTACTATCTTTCTGAAAAATGTAACGCCACAAGAATAAAAAGCCTTTTGAATATTTTACACAGATTTAGCCATCTGTTACATGGAACCGAAGATCTCTATTAATCTATGAATTTAATCTGAATTGTTTAAAAAAATAAATAACTCATATATTGAAGCAGTAAGCTCAGCAGTAAAAGCAAGCAGAAAATTTGTTGGAGAACACTAAAACCATTGTGTCCCTACGAGGTGATGGCAGTGATTTATCAAATGGCTCTATCAATTTGGAGACATTTAAACATGTGGTCAAAACTGATCTGTGTTCCTGGAAGGTAGAATGTGAAGCAGTGCAGAATAGGTGATAGGGAACGGTGGGGCCTGCGGTGAACTGAGGACTGCATGCACCATCTAAAAACAATCTGCAGATATTTAGTTGCTGGATCACTCATTTGTACATTTATACATACGGACATGAACACAGAGACACACGCCAACAATGCTGCCCAAACAAAATACAATAGATTGGCATCAAAAATGAGCAGCAAAATTAAGTTAATAAAGCAGTATTATCCACTGTCAAGCCATAGATACTTCAAAAATTGATTTATTAAAACATATATGGAGCACTTAGATCTGTCCAGTTGTGATATGAAAGCCATTTTCCTCACAGAAACAAAAAAAGTGAAAGAAAATAAAGAAAAAAATGAATACCAAAAATGTTTGAGTCATTTTGTGATTTGATCCAGAAGAAAATATGTTATAGATTTCACTGTAAACACATGTTCTTGTTAGAAATCATTTCTGAATGTGTCAAAGCAACATTATAGAATTATTATTAAATCATGAGGCCATTTCTTGAAGTTACTGTAAGAACAACTTTATTATGAAACAATCATGCATGTGTATATTTGTGTGTTAGTGCACCTGCCCATATATATGTATATATGCAGATGTTCTAAGGGAAGATTTATTTAAAAAGTAAAAGAGAACTATTATTTGTATCCCTCAAACAAGAATGCAGTTATTTGCTAGTTTATAGAATTTACTGGATGATAAAAATCTTTGTAATGTTGTGACTACGGTACTTCAGTTCTTTGAAATATTCTATCTTTAATCTATAAAAAGTGCTGCTTTTTTCTGAGTAATTCTCATGAACCCAGCCATTTGTATAAAGGTCAACAAATAAATTTTCAGCATTATTATCTGATTTTACAGATGAAGAAAATAAGCGTTTAAAAAATCACATCATGAATAGAGAGAAAGGTGTGAATTTAAAATATGATTTTCCTGATTTCCAAGTGCATGTTCTTTGCCTATTCTGACTACCTTATAATACTTTGATTGATATTCACTATATTAACTGATTTTTGTGGTGTATTTATTTATTTTTCTTTCTCCTAGTTTGAACTAAATTAGGAATCATTTCTTAGACAGTAGAAATCTTTTTTTGTTTTTGCCTTTCAGAGCTAATTAATTAGACTTGATTTGACACAATATTTTGTCATAGTTTATCATTGTTTTATGGTTTATATAGAGTCCCTGTATTTTTGCAATAATTAAGTAGAAATATTAGCTTCAGAATGCTGAAGCCAATATTTAATAATAAGATTATGTAGAGGCTGTCAAGGGATGGAAATACGGCTTTCTCCAGGAACAGATATGTCAGATGCAATGCAAAATTCCTCATCTCAATCGTGTGTGAGCAAAGCACAAATCTAAGACTAATTTATTTGTACTATTTTATAGTCAGTTCAGAATGTTGAAACCAATTGCCCCTCTCTGGTTACCTTTATTTTTAGAATTCATTTGGGCCAGATATAAAGAAATTATTATTTTTTTTTTGTTGTTGATACTCTGAATGTATTTACTTCAGGGTCCGTTCCTCTCTGTGGTAGGACTGCTGATTCCAGGCGGTCAGAAGAGAAAGATGGGTCTTTCAACATTGCTGATGAGCATTTAAAGATTCCTAAACTATATTTAAAGAGATTCCAAAGGTGGGTTTTTACCTCATGAAACTAAAATCAGCCTGACTGGGCAGATGTGACTTCTGTCTCAAATTCCTTGTGAAGAACTGTCTGTCAAGGTCAAGGTCAAGGTGGAAAGATGTATATTCAGGTTAGAGAGTTTTAAAGTTTTAAATTTCCTGGGAGTTCATGAATTTTGAATATTAAGAGTATCATTTAATTATGTGAGAATGACTTTGCAAATAAATTGGTATATCGTATTGCATTTTTGGGTAAAGAAACATTATTGAGTTATGCTAACTTTTCTATGTTTTCTACATTCATTTAACCAATAGAGGGCAGCAGCCCTCCCTTCTCGGACACAATGCTCCCAACATGCACCGGGACCTTGATCACAGCAAATCAGAAACACCGCTGCTCTATGAGCATTTCTGTTAATGATTTCAGAGTCTTAAAATTGTTTCAGAAATCGCCTACCAAGATCTTCTGAGTGAAGCGTTAGAAATGTAAAGAAAAAAGAAAATACTCCAAAGCTTCTCAACAACTCTTCCTTAGACAATAACTTCAGTCATAATCTCAAAGTACTAAAACAGATAAACACTTTATTTTTTTCACAGGTCATAGCCACATAATTTGAGAATTAGTATTTTAAAAATAATCACAACCTAATCAAATCACATCTTTCTTGGGACAATATAATACAAATAGAATCAAAGAAGGGAGAGAATGGGTTCAATTCTCACTTTGAAAACCACCTTATCGTGCCCACTCGGGTGTGGAATTTCCAAGTTAGACAGGGGGGTCTGAGCTCAGTTTCCTCCTAGAAGAAAAGTAAGATGGGCAGCAGATATTTCCCCACTTTTCACTATTTTTATTACTTCCTTAATCTTATACCAAAAGGCTAAATGAACTTTCTGGTTTGAATTTGGTATGTTTGTTAATATATGATTAAGTACATTTAAATTGTAGCTCTACTTGCTTTTTAAATTACTACAAATTTCTATCTATTAACACTAATTTTTAGAGCCCAGAATACTTACAAACAAAATGTTATCAATTCATATATATTATATATTTTAAATTACTTCTTTTTAAGTCAACATTTTTCTTTCTAAACAATTTTTTTAAAATTTATTTGTGTTAATATTCTTAATTATATTGTAGTTTCAACATAGTTAAATGTTTTATCTTACTCATTTGAAGATAAGTTTTCCTAATATATACCACAAGAGTAATGATTTTGCCCTGGCTGGTGTGGCTCAGTGGATCGAGCACTGGCCTGCGAACCAAAGGGTCGCTGGTTCAATTCCCAGTCAGGGCACATGCCTGGGTTGCAGGCCAGGTCCCTAGTAGGGGGCATGTGAGAGGCAACCACACATTGATGTTTCTCTCCCTCTCTTTCTCCCTCCCTTCCCCTCTCTCTAAAAATAAAGAAATAAAATATTTTAAAAAAAAGTAATGATTTTTGTCTAAAATACAAAAAAAATTAATAGGCTTTCATTAACAGACTAAGGCAGAATGAAACGTTTCTACTAGCATCATGTAAATCAATAGGTTAAAGAAATACACACTTAAAATAAGGAAGCTAATATTTGCTAGTTATCTCAATAAATATCCATGTGTAAATTATGGAAATACTATTTATACTCTATAAAGTATTGATTTGTAAACCATTTGGAGAAAGGAGGAGTTCCTTTATTATTTATTCTAGACATTTCAGAAATGGTTTTCCACTTGAATGGTAACAGCAGCGGATGCAATTGTTGATTATATTTTCCTGCTTTCTGGCACTATGTGCTGTATTTACCTTTTGATGCATAGAAATGTAACTGTACAGAGCTTCTATTCAACAATCATTTTTGTGACTCGTAATGCAGTAATACATTTTAATATAAAGGAAGAATAGAAATAGGGGTCGATATTTCATGTGTCTGTATGATTCAGCAATTCCTATGAAAAAAGATAGCATGAATTTCAAAAAAGTAATTTCAGAAACTGGTGAATAAAACAGCAAAAAGGTGAAGAAAAGAATTCAAGGATTCAAACTGCAAATGGCCTGCAGTGCAATAGAGCAAAATTAAAGTTGAACTTGAGCAGAAGCAGAGGTACATTTAGTCCTGGTTAAGGATATTTAATTTCTGAAAATTCTCCTCCTGTCACATAATATATCTGAATGTTCTCATGAGTTTCCTAAGATAGATAAACAGATAGGAAAGTAGGTAGGAAAGTAGATGATAGATAGATAGATAGATAGATAGATAGATAGATAGATAGATGTTAGACACACACATATATTGATAAGCTTGACATATATTTTTGAGTTCCTATTATACATAAGACATTGCCCTAAGCACTGAAAATATTGTAATAAAGTCAATAAGTAATTAAAATAAATGAATAATAAAAATCTGAAAACAAGAAGAGGAAATGAGTGATAACTTTTGTAAGGATATGCATGTGACCTACACAAAAATTTTAAGGCACTGTGCAGACTTAGGGATTGATTTATGTATATAATAGTTTTATTATTTAATTCTACTTGCTCTTTCAATCAAAGGTGTAAATACCATAATAAAGGTTTCCATCTTAATAACTCATTGTACTGATTTCTATAGAAAATTACATTCTTCATCTACTTTTCAGAGGACATTGTCTCTTTTATGCCATAAATAGAGGTTTGCTTCTTCATTGTTAGATCTCAGAAAGGAAAGGAAAGAAAAGGAAAGGAAAGGGAAGGGAAGGGAAGGGAAGGGAAGGGAAGTGAAGGGAAGGGAAGGGAAGGGAAGGGAAGGGAAGGGAAGGGAAGGAAGGGAAGGGAAGGGAAGGAGAAAGGGAAAGGAAAAGAGAAAAGAGAAAAGAAAGAAAAGAAAAGAAAAGAAAAATGAAACTGATCTAAGTGCATGGTTTTTTAATTGTCAAAGAGAAAAATATTAGCTAAAATAATGCTGCTGTTTATAAAAAGTTTTCCAATTTTATAATTCATTTAAATTTTTTTTCACTACTAGATAAATCTGAAACACAATTGTAAAAAGACTAAGAATGCCCTGACCAGTGTGGCTCAGTTGGTTGGGTATTCTCCACAAAGCAATAGGTCACCAGTTCCATTCTCTGTCAGGGCTTATACCTGGGTTGTGGTTTCGGTCCCCAGTCAGGGCAGTTCAAGAGGCAACAGATTCATGTTTCTTTCTCACATCTGATGTGTCTCACTCTCTCTTTCTCCCTCCCTTTCCCTCTCTCTAAAAACAAATAAATAAAATCTTCAAAAAAAAAAAAAAATACCCAGAATGGCCCTGGCCGCTGTGGCTCAGTTGGTTAGTGTGTCATCCCTCCCCTGTCAGTCAGGGCACATACACAGATTGTGGGTTGGCTCTCAGTCCTCGGCACCTGTGATCCTTCTGTGTCTGGATGCAGATGAGAGGCAACCATCCCATGATATTCTTTCATATCAATCAATTTCTCTCTCTCTCTCCCCCCCACCCCCTCATTCCTCTCTCTCAAAAATCAATGAAAAAATATCCTCAGGTGAGGATAAACAAATTTTTAAATGACTAAGAATGTTCAATTGTTATAAATTTGGAATCAGATAAGTAGTGTAGGTTTCATTTACACCAATAGATAAATTCAACCGTGTTTTTTAAATTTAATATATTTTATTGATTATGCTATTACGGTTGTCCCATTTCTCCCCCATCATTCCCCTCCACCCTGCACACCCCCCTCCCACCCACATCCCCCCCTCTTTAGTTCATGTCCATGTGTCATAAGTTCTTTAGCTTCTACATTTCCCACACTATTCTTGCCCTCCCCTTGTCTATTTTCTACCCACTATCTATGCTACTTATTCTCTGTACCTTTTCCCCCTCTCTCCTCCTCCCACTTTCCTGTTGCTAACCCTCCATATGATCTCCATTTCTGTGGTTATGTTCCTGTTCTAGTTGTTTGCTTTTGTTTTAGGTGTGGTTGTTAATAGCTGTGAGTTTGCTGTCTTTTCAACCATGTTTTGTAATGGAAATCATTCCTTAAAAACCTTTAAGTTTAACATTCAATAAGAAAAGAGAAAGAAATTAGGTAATTAGTTTTATCTATGACATTTTTGTCAATGTAAATATGATTTTAAAATTCATGCTAGGTTCTCTCACTTTATTAGTGACTGGTTCATGCCAGTAAATAGTGATGTGTGTAAATTTCTGAAATATGTTTTAATTTTATAAGTTGTACTTTGTGCAACTAATCACATACAGACAATGCTTTTCCAGAGTGAAATTTGTACCCCAGAGATACAATCAGTAGTATTCTGGTAAATTTTGACACCTGGCTTTCAGGGAAGGGGTGCTGATTTTCCATGTTTGCTGATCTGCGTGGTGTTGAATTTTCACCATGTCTAACTTTGAACCGCCAACCTGATGGCACTGGGCGTGGGGCTGAGATGTGATGTACACACTATACTTCGACAGCCAGGAGGCTCTGACTTCAGCATATGACTGGACAATTTGATCAAATGTGAGATGCTGTTGATTGTATATCATTTTAGTTACCGGTAAGGGGAAAGTACTGCTTCCAATTAAATTATGACAAAATGTTTTTTATTATTGTTTTACTTATTTTTAATTTTGTACTTTTTGGAAAACATCTTTCAAAGATCCTCTGGCCCCAGGAGGGTTCCCTATCCTGTGTTAGACGTGAAAGAATAAGACAGAAATATATGTATGTAGTGTATATAGAGGGAGAATAGACCAAGTTCTAAACAAAGTGTGATAGCCAATCGATACTAGAATTGGGTTCTGAACTACAGAAATCTAAGTTGCCTTTCAGTTAACTTATGCTTGACATGAAAGAGTTGGTACAAAGGAACCTCATAGACAGGACCTGGGAGTGTGTGGTGGAGAGAGGACAGTTGCCAAAATCTGACCCTTATAACAGTTGGGCTTCTCCCTTGGTGGAGGGGGGATCAGGAGCAGCAGAAATCACATGCAAACGAAATGTAAAATACCATATCATGATTGAAATCTGAAAAAACAAAGCCCTAGAATTAATGAGATATGGATAGCTAAAATTATAGCAAACACAGTATGTACAAGACTCTGATGAACTCTAAACTTCTCATTCATTAAAAGTATGCTTTCCAGTCTGGCTTTTAAGGAACTGGGAGTTGTCACTCCCCCGTCTTCAAAACAAGAAAAAAGATGAAGTAAAAGTCAAATACCCTACTTAGGCTCATCAAAGAACTAAAGTCACAGGACAAACTGCTGCCCCCAAAACTGAGAAACAGGTGATACAGAAATTCACAACTTCCCAGAGCAAAACTCCCACTGGGACAAGTAATGGGGTAGGGGAACTTAAACCATAACCCGCAAATTGCCGGAGGATCACACAAGTATGAGAGTTAAAAGCCCCAGAGGATCCAGGTCTTAGGGGTGTCCTAGATTTTTGTGAGTTTTGCCTCCAGGAACACTGCCAAGGAGAAAACAGAAGGCAAAGAGGCAAGAGATTGTAGGAAGACAAAAAAGGAGAAAGAAGAATGTTGAGAAGGAGGGGAAAAAGGAGGAATAAAAATAAATCTGTTTCTAGTTCTGCAAACAATTCTAACATTTCGGCTCAAGCTGTGCAGGACAATGGCAATGCCAGTGGAATGAGAGCGTGGCCGTAAAGGTGGCACATTTAAGCAACGAACACTTATTTAGATAAGCTTTCACATGACTAGCAATATAATTTGCCTTTTGTGCCATTTTCCTCCTACAGGTTCAAAGGGAATGATCATGAAAAGGAAAAATAAGGCACATTTCTTTACTTTATTTCTACCCTGTACTAACATCTCTGTGCTTCAGACTGCACACCAAAAAGCAATCACTAGGTAAATAGCAAAGTATTGTCTTAGCTACCTGCACAGCTTTGAGATTTAAGATAAATCAGCACCTAAAGGACTAAAACCACAAAAGAGAAACAGAAACACCAACATGGACTCTATAAAATCAAAGAACCCTGGAAAGCAATTTAATCTGAAGAACATTTAGTATCTTGAAAAAAGTCACTGTATACTGCTCAGCAGAGATACCATTATATCAATGAGTCCAAGTTTGCCGGCAGCCATCAGAACAGCATTGTCTTCAGGGAAATTTTCAGAGACCTCTTCAATTATGCCCTGAAACAGTTTCAATGCTTAGACTTCAAAATTATCATGATGAATATTTGAAAAAGGTAAAAGTATGTAGTACAGTGAAGACTTTAAAATATCACTATCAACTTCAAACCAAGGGGCAGAGACAAACTGCAGTGCTCCAAAGAATTGTTAAAGTAGCAGATTTGAAAAGAAAAGGTCTGAAAAAAGGTTTTATTTTAGAAAAAACATGTTTGATTTTATTCTTATGTTTAGAGCTTTTATACTATTGACTCTGATTTTTAAAAATGCGCAAATCCGTTGTAGGTTTGTTTGTTTGTTTTTGTTTTTACACCAGTTTGCCAGTTCTCTCTTTTCGAAGTGTTATACACGGTTACAGAAAAAAATGCACAAGTTTGTGAGTGCTCCATGTATATCCCTACACTGTGCTCCTTTTTTAATTAGATGAAATTTAAAACAACAAAATGCAGACATAAATATAAGCCTCATTAGCATTTGAATATGCAACTACTTCTAAGTATAACAAAAATTAATTACTTCAAGTTAGCAGATGGAACAGGTTAAAGTAATAATTGAAACTAAAGCTAAAGTCTAAAAGGCCAGGAAAGAGTATGAGAGCAGTATATGTTAAACAGATAATATAAAATAAAACACTATACATTGTTGAAATCAGGTTAAATGCACATAATTTATAGTCTAAGACTTTTCCAAACACTTTTTTTCTGAAAATAGTATTTATAAACAGTGATTAAACACATTAACTGAATGTGTTTTTTTTTTTTCAAAATCTATATTAAATAGACCAGTAGCCAAGATGTGAAAAGCACATCTTGTGAGCTAGGGCCACACCGAGCTCATTAAAAGATATGGTCCCAGTGCCAGCAACAGGCATTGTACTGTGTGGAAATAGCACCCATCATGGCCACATTTAAACATAGGAAAAGAACGAAGAAACAGATTCACTAGGCTGGATGGGTCTTGACAGCCTGTGTGCTCCCGCCATGCCTCACCCTCACTCTGCTGCATTCTCACCAGGCTAGAGAGCTAATGCTTAACTTTTTCTTTCAAATGTATGATACACCATCAAAGAGAAGAAACCAATCTACTGCCTCTGCTAACACTACTTCCTGGCTTTTGACAACTCATCATTCTTAATAAATTCTAAATTTATTTTTTTTTCTGTACACAACCCATGTTAACTAAAGAGAAACGTTTGTTTCAAGGTTTGCATAATGGTCCAAAAATGACCATGACACCTTTGGAAAGAACTGGGTTAGCTGATTGTCAAACTTTGGCCTCAGGTGTGCGCATAGGTCAACCCTACCTGTAAAGAAATCACAAGACCGTATTTTGGTTATTGACTTGGAAAAAAAGATTGCCTTGATTCTTGGGAAACATAAGTAGAAATATTTCCTCAACAAAAGATAAAAATAAGATTATTCCAGAGGCAAGTTAGAAAGGATTCTTCTCTTTCTGGAAATGAAAGGACCAAGATCCGCTTTTAGCAGGAGTAGTATTTAAATATGAATCACTTAGCGCATCAGAGCAGTACTGATAAGTACAGATGCCTTCCCTGTCAGAACATGTGCTGGCTAAAGTCAACAGTGACTGTACCTGCGGGCACCAGCTGACCTTCAGGCCAGATCATCAGCTTCAGAAAAACCCAGTTAGCCTTATTGGTAACAGCCTGTAATAGTACAAGATCAAAGATAACAACTTGAAAATACTGTTACACTGGGCCCATGCTAAGGCACTGCTGATAACAAAATGACACTTTTCAAGAGGAAACCATTCCTTTTCCCTTTTATCTTTATTTAACAATGTGATATTACCTGTTAGCCAATATTTTAAAATTTATCCTAAATGTTATATGAAGTTCTAAGATGCATTATTTTCATCATTCTTTCTAACAATAAAAAAGTATAAGTATGCTTCTTAAATCAGATAAAGAACATATGTCTCATCTGTTTAGCATTGTGTAACTTTCTTGTCCTATCATCATGCACATTAACTTTTAGAATGTAGTGGCCACTTTTTTATTCATTCATTCATTTTTTTCCAGTAAATGTATT
The DNA here is from genome assembly GCA_039655065.1 of Glossophaga mutica. Lineage (NCBI taxonomy): Eukaryota > Metazoa > Chordata > Mammalia > Chiroptera > Phyllostomidae > Glossophaga > Glossophaga mutica. Next base: position 33,384,479 of record CM077312.1, read on the forward strand.
TAAGCACTTACCAGAATGCCAGTCCCCAAGTACTGAATGAAGCTACTGGTGAACTTCCTTCTCTGTTAGAATTTGCAAAAGGAATGATGCTGACCTTTAATATCTAAGGCTAAATTTATTCATTTCTTCAGCCAAAAGCATTTGCTGAGTACTTTTAAGGCTTCAAGGTGGGGCTGTGTTACAAAAGATACCATAATGCCTAGGTGCTAAAGTAAAAAACAGACAATAAGAAGGTGTCCTTACTCCTTTTACTCTTGATTTTTCTTTCTCAGGTTTTCACATTCACCATCCCACACAAAATGCTATCCTCCTATAAGTCTCTGTGTCCCTGAAAACCAACTGCTCCCCTGGGGGAAAATCCAACCACCTACTAACAATCTTCCCAAGCTCCTTAGGCCTGAGGTTGAACCCAGAACATCAGTTGAACAGGCATGCATGGTCAGTTCTGCCTGGAGTGGAACATGGGCTTCAACCTATGCATAGAACATCCTGAGGGGGTGAATTCTTAAATAACACATCTACTAGGGATGCACATTTTTAAGACACCGCAAAGTCTAATCTCGGGGCGCAGATTCTAATCACATAATGGAGTTATAATGGTCCTCCATGACTCTACAAAGCCTTTCTGGGATCTGTCCTGCTCATTTAAGGACCAGTGCACCATAAAAAGTCACTGACTCCAGGTTTCTGATTCTTTGCTCATTCACTCGAGCATACATTGAACAAATAGAAATTGACTGCCTACTATGTGTCAAAAACTGTTCTAGGTTCTGTGTATCAACAACCTCTAGAACATATTAATGCCATACTCTTAGAAAATATTTCTTTGGATATCAAACAAGAAGAGCTACCGAGGTTTAAAGGTGCTAGAAGAGGCTGAGCTTGGAAAAGAGGCTACAAATACAAGGGAAGAGGAATGCCAGGAGAGTGTTATGGCATAGGGACAAAAGGAAGGAATTGTGTCAACATCTTCATATGTAGGTAAAACGTTTAACAAGTAAAGAAATGGAAATTGTTCATTACTGACCTGAAGATTATCAGCAATCTTGGTGAGAACTGTGTGCTGATGTCATGGGGGGGTGGTGAAACTACACGAAAGTGTGCTGAACTATAATGGGAGGTGGAGAAGTAGACATTGTGAGCATAGAAAATCCAAGGGCAGGAGAGGGAGAGAGCAGTGGATGTGTGAGGATAGGTTAATGTATTTGTTCTTCAATTACATTTAAAAAGGGGAACGTTCTAGTCAAGGAACATGTATGAGGGACCCATGGTAATGGACAATCAGATGGGAATTGACTGAGGGAGTGGGGGTGGGTGGGGTGAGGGAGAGCAACGGGGGAAAGATTGGGACAACTGTAACTGAACAATAAAAAAGGGAAAATTTTTACATTTTTGGACGTAAATATGGATTTTTCTCTTTGCATTTTTGGGAGGGAATGAATGCTGCCCTTATGAATTCAGCCATTTTGGTTCAGGATTTCCTTATTTTTCTACCCAAAGCCTCTGATTATATTGTTTTGATTTAATAGTGTTTTCTGAGATTAAGAGGATAGGCGGACCATTCAAATTAGCATATTTAATACTCTCAAGGAGCATAGTGAAGAGACAAGTCTTCATCTCTGAATGAATTTAGATGGCATTAAACACTAGATGGAGAAATGGATATCACCCTGTGACAGCAGAGAGGAGGGAGCATCAGTTGAAACTAGGTCAGCAAAAGTTTCCCAGAGAAATTTCTGTATGAAGACAAGTACGTTTTATAGCCAAGAATAGGGCAATTCTGGGAGAATTGTATGCATGAAGGCACTGAGACTTTTAAAAATATTATATATTTAGAAAGTGGAAGTAGGTGGATGTAACTCATGCAAATCCCTATATCTAGTGTGGAAAAAAAATTTTTTTAAATGGAAAGAAAGGACTGTTAATGCTGGTCTTTGTACACAAGCTATGGAGCTTGACCTCTATCTTGAAAAATCTGGGGAACTACTAAAAGGTTTTAGAAGAATGACATCATTACCATCACCAGTCATCACCGTAGTCATCATCATCACCATCATCATCAAAGCTAATTTATATGGAGCTTATTCTATGCCATGCATACTTTTGAGCACTGCTCATGCATTATCTCTTATAATCCTTGTAACCACCCACACAGGTAAGAACAATATGTATTTTATCCCCAAATTAGTTATTTTGGAAATGCATGTATTGATTACAGAACTGAATGCCAGAACCTTCACCAATGAAGCCCATATAAGCCAGCCACCTTTATCAACACACTCGCTCAGAGATGGGCCCTGTGGGGCCCTGCAGGGCCCTGCCTGGTTCTTTACACTGATTCCTTCTGCAGCAAAGTCTCATGTTTGAGCTTCTGGCTCGTGGACTGTATTCTTGTGTCCAAGCTAAGAGGAAGACTGGTAAAACCACCTGTTGCTCCTGTCTTAGGAAGGCAAGATTCATCATTTGGAGCAGTCAACAGAGGAGAGTTTTACAGAATATCCTGAGAAGCCAAACTATGTAGCAAATGGTCTCTAAAACCCCAAAAGATGGTACAAAAACATAAGAATCTGGCATCATAACACCTTTTTCTCATAAGAAAGTGAAATGGTATTTAAAAAATGTACATTTGGCTCTTTTTCTTCCCCGGCTGCTTGAAGATCGGCCACCACCATGAACAACAGAATTATCCAGACCAGGAAGTTCATGGTCAACAGACTACTGAGCAGAAAAAAATGGCCACTGATGTCCTTCACTGTGAGAAGGCAACAGTACCTCAGAGAGAATTTTGGAGAAAACTAGCCACAATGTATAAGACCAAACCAGATGTCATCTTTGTGTTTGGATTCAGAACCCATCTTGGTGGTGGCAAGACAACTGGCTTTGGAGTGACTTAAGATACCTTGAATTACACAAGGAAAAAGGAACCCAAACATAGACTCATACAGCATGGCTTATACAAGGAGAAGACCTCAAGAAAACAGAGAAAACAATGCAAAAACAGAATGAAGGAAATCAGGGGGACTGCAAAGGCCAGTGTGGGTGCCGACAGAAAATGAGTTGCAGATAGGACAACAGGAGTGAAGATTCTCTGGTGACTGCAAATATGGTGTCGTTGTGCAGATTTTTCTTGAGAGGATTAATAAACTAAGACCTTTGATGTGAAAAAAAAATGTATAGTTGGAGTCAGATGATCCAAGGTGGGACCCTAGTTCTGACATGCAGTAACCATGTGACTTCTCAAAGTTATTTAAAGTTTTAAGGCTTAACTTCCTCTTGTATAAAACGATTTACCATGACATGTGGATGTATAGATAGGGCCAGGGGAAAGCTGCTCATTTTTAAAAAGTAATAGTTTCTGCATTTTAGGGTCTAAGCTGAAGTCCATCTTGGGTAAACCTTTCTTGCGAATCTTCAGTAGTACAGGGGGAAGGTAAGGACCTAGCCCTTCTTCTTTCAAAAATATGAATATAGAGAGTAACCCACTGGTATGTACTTGAGATAGGACTCTAGGAATTTATTTATGATGATCTTTCTTTTCCCCTAAAAAGTTGATAATTTTTTACAGCCTCTTATACTGACTTAAAGAGGGCTTGTCTAATGTGCCGAACAAGAAGAGGATTCATACCTTATTTGGAGATCTCAAGAACTTGGGGGCAAAGCAGAGAAAAGGGGTGGGTGAGTGTCACTCTAAAAAATGGCAGAGCCGCAGCACTTAGGAGCCAGTTACATTTTCCTTACAGAGACAAAAAGCCTTGTATTGTACTGTTATCTTAAAGAGTTATTTAAGTCTGTTCTCTGCACTGCCTTGTGCCCAATGTGCTACTGTGGTTGCAGAGAACGGCTTGTGCCCAGCCTCAGGGCAAAGCTGACTAGGGACGCAGTGTTACAGGTTGGAGTCCCAGTTACCAGATGGTCACGGGAGCAGACTGCCAGCTTCAGAGGAGTCCAAGCGAAGGGGCAGGAAACAAGCAACAGCAGGAATAGACAGACCCTTGCAGGGACTGCTCAGAAATAACTAAGGGGGAACCAGACCTTCTGTGCTCAGGCAGATGGGCGGGAGCCCACACTGGTGGTGCCCGCCAAATCCCCTCCAACTGGTACACAGTCTCTGCTCAACTGTCTCCCAGCTCAGGGCACTTTGTAGCTGACTGCTTGTACCTGCCACACCAGAGGACTGGCTGCCTGGCACTCACCCTTGTGGAAAGTCAGAAATAGGGTGGGGTGGGGAGTTATGCCCACAGCCCAGTGAGCATCCCTGACAATGACTGACTAGGATGAGAGACAGACCCTCTTCTTCGCCTCTAGCCTGGGTCCAAGTGTCATGACATTGCAGAGCTCCTGGTTGGTGGGGACTGAGACCGGGATCCGGCTGAGGTCACACAAGAGTTTGGCTGCTTCTCCCCCTCTACTTCCTGTGCTTTCTCCTGGAAAACGTCCTTCACAGACCACTTGCACCTTAATCCTTTCCTCAGCGACAGCTTCTGGGAGGATTAAGGGAGGACTGCCTCTGCTTAGTGTGATCTGTGACTCAGAGTTAGACCCTCATTATTCAGAAAAGTTAGGAGCCTTGGGTTGGATTTCATAAAGATGCCTAACATGCAGTTAATGATGGCTAATCACATCTTCTTTCACACACACTCCCACTTCAAGTTCCTGTATGGAACCTTAAATGATCAATTCCTGCTCTCTCAACAAAACGCTCATAGTTTTTGGACTGAGTACTGTTTAATAGGCACAAAAAAGAGACTATTTTTGTTTGCTTAAAAAAAAAGGACATTTATAGATGCAAAGATTTAAATCATATTTAAATAGATCGTAGAAGTGAAAATATTTTAGAAATAAAAATTGGAGGACATTTTTAAAATTTAAGAGGATTTTAAAAATTCAAAAGCTCCGTTTTATAGTATCAAATATATATTAAATAAAATTCAAAAGCTCCATTTTATGGTATTAAATATATATCAGTTGTATTTTTACTTATGATGGCCTTTGTTTGTATGATAGCTATCTGAAAATCTAGTCATGAATTTCTTGTTGTTTCAAGGAAAGCAAATATGGTGTTTGCCAAAGAAATAGACACAACACTTTGTATAACATTTTATGCTAAATACAGACATTTTTTCTTTCTTCTTGCCAACAAATGACTAGCTCTTGTATTTGTTTTGAATAGCTGTAGGAAGTAACTACATATATATGTATATATATGTATATATATACACACACATATATACATATACATATATGTACATATATGAATGAATTTATATTAACTACTTTATAAAACTGAATTTTCAAAGTAGTATCATTAATATACCAGCTCCCCCATCATCTCTCTCTTTCTTTCCATGCACAACACAACAAATCTATTAAACATAGATCCTTTGAGTAATGCAATATTACTCTTTTCAATACACATGTTTACTATTATTTATTATCAATTCAAGTATTGACAAAAATGAAGCTTTCATTTCAACTTGAATGGTAATTCATCATCTTATGTGAGTTGGTCTGTGCATAAATATCCTTAATACCAGGTTATGGCAAAATGCAGTTATTTATTATAAGTGTTTATCACCTTGGGAAAAATGGACATAACTTGAAGTTTTCAAGTTAAAATTATGAGTGGAATTAAGTATGTGTATAAATGTTACAGTGATGTTTAATACACCTGCAAGAATATCTTACATGTCAGAAGTGGTTTCTAAGGCACATAAGGGTTGCTTTGACATTCCTACCTCTTTAGGATGGAGTTTTTTTTACAAAGAAAAGCATCTGTATCACTGCATGTGGTATTAAGTATTTAATACCATTACCTGTGATGCCCAACACTTAATATCACTACCTGTGATATAAACTTCTTGTATTCTCTAGCTGTGGCATTAAATGTTTCTTGCCAATGGTGCTACCACAGAAGTGTATTAGCTGGCTTTAACAGCAGTTCACACTGTTCCTAGAAACAACATTTGCTGGACTGCCAAAATAGCACATGGCTCAGTGATGGATAGAATGGACTTGACAATTAAGCCATATGCTTGCTGGCTCCTCTGATTTCTCTGCTTCTTCCTCTGCTTTGCTGCACAGCTTAAGCATGGCTCCCATTTGGAAGGAAGATTAGATAAGGAGACTAATCTCTACCATATTTCTTGGGCGATTTTAACTAATAACTTCCCAAGCTGAAACAGAAAGATTTGCACATGGTATTTTTTTACTAGACTACTAATGCTCAGAAGATGTTAAATATGTCTAAACAAGCCAATACGCATAGAACAACACTAGGTTGGGAATTCACATAAAAATTCTTCTTATAGGACAAAAACTCCTGAGTCATTTAGATCCAGTTCCACTGATGAAATGTCTGTCTGCCTCATGGAACAATTTCAAACCAACTGCGACTAGAAAAAAAATGGTTAGAAAGATAACTCTTCTCATTTTCTCTTCCAATTTATTTTTACTTTTTGGACTGAACTACACCAAAAATAAAGAAAGAAAGAAAGAAAGAAAGAAAGAAAGAAAGAAAGAAAGAAAGAAAGAAAGAAAGAAAGAAAGAAAGAAACTGGAAAATATGTTTAGTTTTTTATATCGATTTTCTGAGAGTTAGCACTATGGTGCCTGAGGATTGAATTTAATATATCTCATCATTTTTTCTCATGAGGTGGAATTACTTAGCCAATTGATTATCTTTTTTTAAAACATTTTTTCTAGCCCACTGGCCTATTCTCTGATTGTTTCCATGGCATTCAGAGATGTACTCCAGAGGAATATCTATTAGTCCATTGGAATTCAATAATTTGGGGCTATGATTATATATTGATTTAGAAGTTAAGGCACAATTACCATTTCTCTCATGTATTTTTTCCTTTTGGCCAGGGAGAAGTTCATGGGCTTTGGAAAAGCTCTTTGATTTTAATCATTGTTTGAAAAATCAAGAATATTTTTAAAATGCTTATTTACTCTTAAAAGAGCTACACAAGTGCTTATATTACACAGAACAAAAAATATTCCTGTACCTCAGTAATGATAGATTTTAATGTATCATTCAATACACATAATCAGTGTGAAACAATTTAGTGTGTCACATTTGTATCAAGGCAAAATCAATTTTAGAGGTATCATTTTATAAATTAAATGAAAAATAGAGATTCTGACTATTATTGCATGATTTCAAAAACTAGAAATATTGGCATTTTATTAATTTAGATCACAAACATTTAACAAGTATCTACTTTGGCTTACAAAGTTACTCTAAATTTGAGGGATAAAATAGATCAGATACAGATGCCTTCCCACCTAAAGAAACTAGATACACTCAAGCAGTAGAAATAAAATTGGTTTATTTTGGAACCAGGAAAATAGCTAAAGGACTGTCCCTGTGAGATTTGGCTGTCCAAGGACAGAAAACAAAGAACTTGAGGCAGACCACCATTTAAGGAGATGTTTAGGTTTAAATTTCCCATTCCCCAAACCCTGCAACGCAAAGATCCCGCACTCGCCAAAAGATAGCCAATAGCTAACAGCGACATCTGCTTCTGTGAAATGCTTGCTTGCTTGCGTCCATAAAAAGGCTTATCTGTAAGCGTTAGGCGCGACTCTCCTCTGCAGCTCTTCTGAGCATCGTGTCTCCGGACACTCTGGGAGTTCGCCCCTGCTCAGGTTAAAAGTTTTGGCCAATAAAGTAACACCTTTGAATCCTGAAAGTTTCCGAACATCCGTTTCTCGCATTGGTGAATGCAACATTTGGAGGCCCCAGCGAAATCTCCCTTAGCGGAGTTTCGGTTCGGAAACTGGAAGGACAGCTCGAGCTGAGTAAGTAATTGGGAGGATCCTCTTTCGGTATCTGAGCTCCGGAGCAGACCACCCTGAGGTGGTAGGCGGGACGCCGCTGGGAGCCCACCCTGGAATCCCAGGGTCGGGACGCCACCCTCGGGATCTGGTTTTAGTTCAGTTCTGAGAAAGTGTGACCAGTCACGTCAGGTTATAATTTCCCTCTTTGCACTGCGCTGCGCTGCGAATCGAAAGTAAATGTCTAGAGATTATGTGTTGTTCCTAATACTCTTTCCTTCTGTTTTTGTCCCTCTTATTATTCTCATTTCCCTCCCCTGCACTAAGGAAGAAAAACAATGAGAAAACTCGTCTTTTTAACACTCTGAATCCTCCTTCTGGAGGTCCAGGAACTGCTTCAGTCCTGGGAACAGGCTGTGCTATGCCTGGTGTCTCTTCCCTCCTTCTTCTCCAGCCTCCCTAAAGTTGTCAAGGGCACTAGATAATGAGACAGCTCACTTTTGACACACTTAAGGAATGCAGTAATCACCAAGAATAAAAAAAATGTAAATGTATTTGCCAGTAAGGAAAAAAAAAAACTGTTTCTGAAAGTTATGAAATATGTTCATAAACTTGTCAATCTAAAGCATGCTAATTACTTACTTTTGGTTATCACTAAAAGTTGAGAATTTTAATTAAATTGGGAAAATATATGGTTTTGGTAATGAAAAGTATAAATTATGGCATTGTATCTTGAAAAAATAGAATTGAATGTGGGTTATTCTAAAGTTGGTTATGTCTGGATGAGTTAAAAGGGCAAACTAAAATGGGCTAGGAGAGTTGAGGAAGGATTGTGTAAGTTAAAGAGGGTCTGTGTAAGTCAAATATGGTCTGTGCAAGTTGAAACAGGATTATGTAGGAAAAAAGTAAGAAGGAATTAAGAAAGGAAGGAAAGGAAAGTATAGGATTGTGTAGGAAAGTAAGAAGGAAAATGGAAAGGCCCAGTTAAACTATTAATTCGGGGAAGAAGGTATGTCTGTATTTACTCTGCAGAAAGATCTCTGGAACTGCAGGCGAAGAAGATGAAGCCATATCACAGAAAAGACTTCCCTGGCCTCGACCCATTGGACCCTCCTGATCCAGACTTCTCCAAAATATGCGTCATCACACTCCAATGGAATTCCAGCCAGCATTCCTGGAGCGATATTCAACATCACCTAAAAGTGATGGGACTTTTTCTTAAAGGGACAAATTGATAAATTGCAGCTAATTACATCAACAGCTGCGGGACTTTGAATACCACTGGTTGTTTACTGATTCTAATAATGTTTTCTGACTTGCTCTTGCTGCATATCTTTAAAGTACCTTCCTGAAGTCTGTGCTAATTCTCCCAAGAATTGAAGTGTAACCAGACCTGTTACTCTTATGGTTCCCTTGCATTTGCAACATTTTTCATTGGACTGAATTTACAAGTTTGGGTTATGGCAATCCTTGGGTGCCTCCTTGTTTTAATCCTTATTTGTGCTTCATGATGTATGTGGAAATTGTTTTCTTGTGATTGCATTTGAAAATAGCAGATAGTAAGTTTCACAGGCCTAAAAATTACAATTAATTTTAACAATCTAAAAATGGGGGAGATGTTGTGGACCGTTCAGCCTGGTTTCAGGAGTTGTAACCCTCACCCCATGGTGGGCTGTGTAAGAGCCCAAGGGACCCACTTCATCTGGGTCTGTTCTGTCACAAGGACGTGACCTACTAAGGAAACAAAGCTTATCTCCCTGGCAGGAGCACTGCTTCTGCCTCATCCATCTCTGGCCCCAATGCTTGGTTGGCAGTCAATGACGGGTAAGACTCCTCATGGGAGGGGCAACCTAAGCCAGACGCAACCACTTGGGAGGCCTCATGAAAGGACTCGGGGGGCTGCAGCAAAGAGGATGTGATGGACCCTCGCCCCCCGGCTATTCTGACATAGCCCGAGTCCTCATTTCCATCTGGGAGATGTCTCCTGCTTCCTAATTGGCTTAAAGCCTGAAACTGTGGGGGTGAGTGGTACAGCCCTGTGCGGGCCAGGATGGCTCCCTGGGTGATCCGGCATAAGAAAGAATAGAAGTAGTAAAGCTAATGGTCCTGTCTCAGCCCTATACCATTCTCCCTACCGATGAAGAATCAGGGGTTTGATTCATGTTAAAGGAAATGGGGGAATATTGGAACCAGGAAAATAGCTAAAGGACTGTTCCTGTGAGATTTGGCTGTCCAAGGACAGAGAACAAAGAACTTGAGGCAGACCACCATTTAAGGAGATGTTTAGGTTTAAATTTCCCATTGCCCAAACCCTGCAACGCAAAGATCCCGTGCGAGCCAAAAGATAGCCAATAGCTAACAGCCACATCTGCTTCTGTGAAATGCTTGCTTGCTTGCGTCCATAAAAAGGCTTAGCTGTAAGCGTTAGGCGTGCCTCTCCTCTGCAGCTCTTCTGAGCATCGTGTCTCCGGACACTCTGGGAGTTCGCCCCTGTGCAGGTTAAAAGTTTTGGCCAATAAAGTAACACCTTTGAGTCCTAAAAGTTTCTGAACATCTGTTTCTCGCGTCGGTGAATGCAACAGTTTACATTCACAATGCAGGGTAGAAAAGGAAGAGAATGTATAAACGCTAACCTGGAATTAGCATAACATATAGTCTATTTGATTAACCTTCTCCTACAATCCAGAAGTCACACATAGTAAATTCTTTTATTTTCTGCACCAACTGTGCAATGCGCCTCTTTATTCACTTTAATAGAGACACTATGTTCTGTGGAGTCTGTAAGATAAAGTTTGAGCCATGAAATTGAAACGTGTGGGAAGAGAATTCTTGTTACACTTGGATATGGTTAGGTTATTACCAGGTTACACAGCATTTTCTTTCTGCTAGGCGTTATTTTAGCCTAGCACTGTAGGACTTTTTTTTTTTTTTCAATTTTATTAACATAGAAGATCCTGCATAATGTGGAAATAATAATGAAGAACAGACATTTGCACCTCACTCATAAAGACATTTTTTCCTAAACAGTTTGACTACTATTTTTGACTGTTGACTGTCAAAATATCTACAATAACAATTCACATTTATTTACAAACCATGAATAAATTAAAACAACAACAACAACAACAAACAGTTGAGCCAGGAACCAGACACACAGAGGGCTTGGTGTATGATTCTGTTTTTCATAGTTTAAAAGCAGGTAAGCTTCTCTGATACTCGATGTCCCAGGAGAGATCATCACCACTAGGGGGGCACAGTCAGTGCAGGGACACCCATAGTATTTCTTGGAGTCCTGGTAACATTCTATTTTCTGATATGGTCTGAGGGGCGTGTTCACTTTGTGAGATTCATGCACCTGTATACTTATAATTGGTGCTATTTTCAGAAAAAAAGGGAGGAGAGAGAAATCTGCATTAACGTTTCAAAAAATTTTGGCAAACTAGCATTGTAGGACCTAAAAAAAACATACTAAATTTAGAGTTTTCATGATTTAGATACATATGTCTACGTTTCATTACCTAAAGCACTAAAAGGCAAAATGGAACATAAAAATGCTAAGTTTTATAGTCATAAAAATCCACAAAGCAATAAATATAGAGTCATATATTTTGAGAAATGAAAACATTCTCCATATTTTTCATAAAACATGTGCAATGAACTTTGTCAGAGACAATTGTAAATTAGGCAAGTAGCAAAACCATAAATTATAAAGAATTAAATTTATTTTTAATTATAGAGTAATATGGGAAGGGTGATCAAACACCTTCAAAAGTTTATAAATTCTCTAAATACTTTCAGCCTTCTACAGAAGCCAATACTATTTTAAGATATTATTCATAGTTTACTGTGTCTGAAAACATTCTACTTTAGAATGAAATAATCCTGATTATAAATACTGATCACTGGAAACAAACATGAGCATATTTATAAATATCTGAATGAGTGAAAATTTAATTGTGCATACAGATATTTGATGCCATGTTGACTAACAGTGGATGACATGAGGCAATTATGTTTTAATAACATAAGAAAATGGAGCTATATTGGAGTTCTGGCTAAGATGGAGGTATGGGTAGATACAGTTTGTCTCCTGGCACAAGCAAAAAAAAAAAAAAAAAAAAAAAAGGAAGCAACTAATTTAAAAACAAAAAACAACCAGAGTTACCAGACAATCGAACTGTATGGAAGTCCAACAACCGAGGAGTTAAAGAGGAAACATTCATATAGACTGGTGGGAGGGATGGAGACAGGCAGCCCGGGTGGAGAGGATGCAAAGCAAGGTGGCAGCTGGCAGCCCCACATTCCAGGGCAGATAAACCGAGAAGGACAAACTCAGGAGTGAGACAGACCGTGCAACCCCATGTTCCAGCCAGGGCAAGAGAGTCATAGAGGTGCCAGAAAGAGAAGAGGAGGAGCAAGAAATTGAAAACTTATTTGAAAAAATAATGAAGGAAATCTTCCCCAATCTGGTGAAGGAAATAGACTTCCAGGAAGCCCAGAGAGTCCCAAAAAGTTGGCCCAAAGAGGAACACACCATGGCGTATCATAATTACATTAGCCAAAATTGAAGATAAGGAGAGAATCTTAAAAGCAGCAAGAGAAAAGAAGAGAATTACCTTCAAAAGAGTTCCCATAAGACTATCAGTTGATGTGCCTATAAGAAATCTTACAGGCAAGAAGGGGCTGGAAAGAAATATTCAAAGTAATGAAAAGCAAGGACCTACAGCCAAGATTACTCTATCCAGCTAAGCTATCATTTAGAATGGAAAGGCAGATAAAATGCTTCCCAGATCAGGTAAAGTTAAAGGAGTTCTCACTATGCCCTTATTATAAGAAATGTTAAAGGGACTTATCTAAGAAAAAAGAAGATGATCAAAACTATGAACAGTAAAATGACAACAAATTCACAGCCATCAACAATTGAACCTAAAAAATACAAAAACAAAAACAAACTAAGCAAACAACTAGGACAGGAACAGAATCACAGAAATGGAGATCACACGGAGGGTAATCAGTGGGGAAGGGGGAAGGAGATGCAGGAGAATGGGGGTAGAGGTACAGGGAATAAGAAGTATCAATGGTAGGTACAAAATAGACAGGGGGAAGTTAAGAGTAGCATGGGAATTGGAGAAGCCAAAGAACGTAAATGTACAACCCATGGGCATGAATTAAGCAGGGGCAGGGGAACACTGTGGGGAGTGGGGGTACTGGGTGGAGGAGGAGAAAAGGGAGAAAAGAGTAGGGGAACTGTAATAGCATAATCAATAAAATATACTAAAAAATAGAAGAAGAAGAAGAAGAAGAAGAAGAAGAAGAAGAAGAAGAAGAAGACTGAGTTATATTTTAGTCCTTAAAGAACAAGTGCAACTTGTTTGTGATCGTTAGTGTTTATTTTATCTCAAAACATTTATTTTAAAACTAGAGGTTACTAGAGTGACCCAACCTTCTTACTTTCACAAATGTGAAGACTTACACTCAAACATTGACTCACACATCAATCAGATAAATACAAAATCAACTGTTTAACTCAGCTCTTCTAACAACCTGTCCAATACATTCATATACTTCCAAAGAGAAATGTTTTAAGATACTGAAACAAAGGTATATTATACCATGGCATTTTTCCCAGTGATACATGTTAACAGATACCTACTGGGTTTTCTTTGTTAAAGTTGTGGTATAATTGACATATAGCATTATGTTAGTGTCAGGTATGTAACCTAATGATTTGGTATGTGCACAAATTACAAAATGTTCACCACAGTAAGTCTATGAGGGGAGACCCTCCCCAAAGTGGTGTTTTCTTCTGGAGGGTGGGCCTCTCATAGTACAGGCTTCCCCTGCTAGGTGAGTGTTCTAGGAGCCCATCAGTACAGTGTACCAGCTAGTATCATTGTGAGAGGCTGCATTCGGTTTCAGTGAATTTTTTTGAAGGCTCTTTCAATGTGTTTGCCCACTTCACAATGGGTGATTTACAAGCACACCTGCCCACATCCTGTAAGTGTTCAGCAGTTTTTGATTAAAAACGGCATGACCCCCATGCCCCACCCTTCCTATTCACTAGATCTCCCCCAAGTGGTTTTTTGGTGTTTCCCCAGATGATAAAAAGTCTTCAGAGGGAAACATTTTGCCCATGCGAAAGCAGTGAAACAAAAGGTGGCAGAAGCACTTAACTAGAAGGCCTCAAAATCAACAAGTTCAAAACCTGTTCAAAGCAGTGGAAAAATGTCTTGGTAGACATATTGCATCAAACAGAGAATACTTTAAGGTGACTAAAATTTAAACATGTAAGAATATACAATTTTTATAAATAAATTTTGGGTTTATTTTGAGTTCCCTCTCATAGTAAACATTCATCATCATTCATAGTTAACCATTTTTTCTCATGTTAAGAACTTTTAAGATCTACTCTCTTAGCAACTTCCACATGCCCCACACAGTATTGTTAACTACAGTCACCATGTTGTACGTGACAGCATTATGACACACTTATTTTATAACTGGGCATTCATACCTTTGGATCCCTTTCACCCATCTCATGCACCTCTCTCTGCCACAAATCTATGAGCTTGGTTTTTGTTTTTGTTTTCAGATTCCACAGATAAATGAGATCATATGGTATTTGCCATTCTCTATGTGACTTATTTCACTTAGCTCAATGCTTTTAAGGTCTCTATCCATGTTGTCACCAATAACAAGATTCAATTTTTTCTTATGACTGATAAATATTCCATTGTGCCTGTTTATCATAATTTCTTCATTTACTCCTACATCGCTGGACACAGAGGGTGTGTCCTTATCTTGGGTATTGTGAAGAGTGCCGCAGTGAATACTGAGATAGGGTGTATACATCTTTTCAAGTTAGTGTTTTTGTGTTCTTCAGATGAATACCCAGAGGTAGAATTTCTGGATCATATGGTAGTTCTTTTTAATTCTTTTAGGAGCCTCCATACTGTTTTCCACAGTGGCCGCCCCAATTTACATTCCCACCAACAGTGAATGAGGGTTCCGTTTTTTCCACATCTTCACCAACACTTGTTATTCCCTGTCTTTTTAACTTTTTCTTTACTTACTATTCTAATTCAGGGGATTTAAAATTTTTCTGTTTTCATTTCAGTTTTTTAACTCCCTGTTTTAATAAAGTTTGGGTTGGCAGCTGATACGGGCAGGGGCAAAGCAGCTATTTACCAGTCTCAGCTCTTCATGGTACTCATAGAACCACTAGAACTCTTATTTTTTAAATTGATTTTAGAGAGAGAGAAAGAAAAACATTGAGGTGTTGTTCCACTTACGTATGCATTCATTGGTTGCTTCTTGTATGTGCTCCTTTCTCTGAAACCTTGGCATGTCGGGATGATGCTCTAACCAACTGAGCTACCTCACCAGGGCCTTTTGGTTCATCTTTGTATGTGCCCTGACCAAGGATTGAACCTAAAACCTTGGAATATTGGGACAACATTCTAACCAATTAAGCTACCTGTCCAGAGTAAATCACTGGAACTCTTACAGCACAATTTGAAAACAAGTTTTTTTCTAAAAAAATAATTGCTGGAAGTCTAGTTCTCTAAGGAAATAAACAGATTATCAGTTATAATGTAACTCTTTCATAGCAAAGAGAATAAAAGTGTATATTACTCCAGTGTATACTGCATAAATAACAGTATCATGGTATAATTAATCACCAACAATGATACCTAATAATTAATCTATTACGCTTTAACTACTTGATGAGGGAAGCACTATATAAGTTCATCACTCACCTAAACCGTAAGCTCTTACTTAGATTCACCTTCCATAATTGCCAGCTATTTTTTTTTTTTACTATATATTTTTAATCCAGGTAGGTTGGTTGGTTGACACCCAATCCCTTGTTGCTGTTATCATTTTTTAGAAAAAGATTTGTTGTGAAAAAAATTTTCATTTGTTACTGGAAGTTTTCACTACACTTCTCACTAAAGTTATACAACCTAGTTTTAATATCCAAACTAAAGTAAATAAGGACTCAAAAACTCAATTAAATCCTAAATCATTTCCCCAAAGTTGACACTCAAAAAGCTAAATCTAGGTCACAGATACCTCACAGATACACACAGCACAATAACTGTGTATTTAGAAGATTTCCAAAATACTTGCTAATCTTTCCAAAGCCCAGCAAGTTCTATAAAAGCTCCAAAGCCATATTTTCAAAAAATTTCATGGACTCAGAAAACAAAAAAATGTACTGAGATTCCATATTAAAATACCATTATTTTAGCCTTATGAACTTCTGGGACCACCCTGATTCAAATATAAATAAGGGTGATGGCTAAAAGCTTTTCCTTTGTTGCAGAAAATACTAAGTTATTATTTATCTGGTAGACAAATTCGAAGATGTTGAATTTCTCTTTGTATTTTTATTCTAATTATGTTTTGGAAGATTGTTTATTGTATCTGTTTGGAGGAATGTGTTTCATGCTGTGTCCTTCATTAAAAAGATTAAGTACTTGATCAATCTTTAACCTCTTAGTGTGTCTCATTAGTTTGGTAATTTATTCATCAAAACTGCACTCTGAGATGTGTTGGGATTGAAGATTTGGTGTTGATCCAAGAAATCATGCTGTGTAGTGTCACGAACCTCCTCACTTGGAGTGATGGGCCCTCACAAGGAGAAGGAGTGAAATTGTTTTGTAATATGAGAAGTATGGAAATGTTTGTTACTTCTTTCTGCTACCAATCCAAATGAAATTTTTGAAATTTTCCTATCTGTTAATTTGTTAGAAGTAAAGATGCTGTAAAGCCAGGGCACATGGAGAATTAAATTTACTTATTTTTTAAAAGAACTTTAGTAGAAGTTTAAATCAGTATTTTTTAAATGGGTTAGTTTTATAGATTGAAGGAATGTAAAACAATTATAGAGGGTATTCATTAAAACTAAAACCATCTTAAAATTTTTAAGAGATTGAATTGGCCCTCAATTTGAAAAGGGAGTTATAAGCTTTATATATGATTGTGTGCATCACACACACAATTGCATATTTCAAATCAATGAAAATAAAATTTATACACACGAACACATATGCACACATATATGTTAACTTAAGAAACATTCCAACCTTCTGTAGAGAATTCTTATCAGTTTATTTGAGCCAAACTGATGGCAATTGCCAGATCTCGATGGACTGAGTAGATGCTCCAGAAAATGGCATTTTACCACTTATTTTATACTTCAGAATCATAGGAGAGGATGTAAGGGGGTCCCCATGAAATCCACTGGTGATAGGTGGGAAAAAGCAAAATGGGGAAATCCCTGAAATTGAATAAAAAGAAAATCAAATAGACACATACTTCTTTTACATTGGTGGGTACAGGATAGTTAACAATTAACATTCACAACACATAGAGAAAGTACAGGGGAGAGAAGATAACAGGAGAGGTTCTGGTGCTCTGGTGGGAGATTGTACCATGAGGGGTCCGGAAAAGGGGGATGACTCTGGCATTCCAAAGGTACATTATTATAGATGCACGAAGATAATAGACAGGCTTAGTTAGGGTAAAGATTGACCTTTGTCAAGGAAGATACCATACTAGGACATGACTACCCACCATGAATGGTTTTTAGTTAAGAAGTTTCGATTACAGACCAGCCTATATGGTTATTTTCAGTCTCTGAGTTTGTAAGGACCACTACATAGGCTTCCCCTGAGCTTGTCAGGTTTAGTATGTGACTCCTTTTGGTCCACAAATAAATACTTTTAATTAAGTTGTACTATTTTGGATCTCTTTAATCTGAAGGAATTTATAAGTCAAAATAAATATATACACTCACATACATATCTTTATGCAAATTGATAACATTGAAGCACAATTATTCTAAGGAATTTATAACCAGAAATCTCAAATCTAAGCTTTCCTAATGATGAATCCAAATTAAACTCTTCCATCATAACCGAGTGCCGGGTGGTCCTTAAAATGCTATTCAGCTCAGAAGCATTATCTTTTCAGTGTGCAATTAATCTTTTCTTTTCTCATTTTAGCAGACACATGCCCATCTGCTACTCATCATTCTTACTGTTTAGCAAGACAAGGGAAGTGTCTTCTCTGTGTTTCAAGCTTCACCTTGAATAAAATCTGAGAAACCCTGTGGATATTCAATAAAAATTAAAAAGAAAGGAAGAGAGACATGGAAGGGAAAAGGAAGAAGAACTGAATGCAATGACAAAGACAAAAACCAAACAAGTAAGGAGATTGGTTTTATTCGGGAAATTGCAGTGAGAAGATCCGAACCCCAGTGTTCGGGCAATGCAGTTCTGCCTTAGCCTTTCACAGGGAGACACGCACAAGGTAAAGGCGGAGTGATTCACAGTTGGGATTCCTTCCCCAGCAATATGGGGATTCTCAGTCAATGAGCTAAAGTAGAAATGTTTATCTCTGTGTCTAGTTTCAATGGGAACAAACAGTTCAGTTCAACCATGAGATAAAGAATGAAAAGTAGGAGGGTCTATGTCTGGCTTTGTCAGCAGGTTTCAGGCAAAATAGAAATGCCTGTGTTGGGCCTTGTCACAGGTTAACAAGGGAGTCATCGGCCAATCTTATGAGAGTTGTGAGAGAGTGGACCAGGGATCTTACTAACTCACGAGTGTGATTCTCTGCGGTAAGCTATTCCCCATAAGCCAAAAGGGGGGATTTGGGGTAACAAAAGCTTAGGGAGATTTCTTAACCACCACTTTTACAAAGCATAAGGTGCAGATAAATTTCAACATTGTCAAGAAAAAGATAGGAAAAAAACTCAGATTTTTATTTAGAAACAGTACAGTTTTCTCTGGGTTAAATTTGCTCAAAATTAAATTCATTTACCAACTAATTCTTTTTCTTCAAGTGTTTCTGTCACAGTGTAGAAAGAAGTACAGAAAGAATTGGTCCACCCTGCACTAAACACTAGACACAGAAATGCAGTAGAGAAAGATAGGCTATTTTATTATAAATGGCACCACCCAGGAGAACGAGAAGCTCGCACTCAAAGTCAAACTCTCTGGTCTAGGTTTTGGGCCTGGTTATAAGGGTTTAGGAAGACCAGGTATGCAGAAGTACTGGCAGAGAAAGTTACAATGGGATGACCTTGGAGCTTAATCATTTGTGGTAAGGAGAGACCACCCAAGATTTTCCTGGCCAACAAACCCTTGTTCCTGAAAGGGTTCTGGTTTTTGAGTCCAGTTTTGTCCCAAGGTTCAAGGAGGAGAGTGTGAGACTTGGTTCTAGCTGCCGCTGGAGGTCAAAGTTCTCTCTTCTGTGCATGCTTCTCCTGTGTGACTTGCAGTTTTTGTCTGCTTCTGAAAATCAGCTCAGTAACACCATAAATAGGATAGGCCCATTTTGAGTTGGCACTGTGGTTATGTTCCCTTAATTTATTTTTATTTTTTAAATTTTATTTTAATTGTTGTTCAAGTACAGTTTTCTGTCTTTTACTCCCATCCCAACCCACACCCCCAGCCCTCCCCACCTCCCTCTGATTTGCACCCCCCACCCAGTTTTTGTCCATGTGTCCTTCACACTCGTTCCTGTAAACCCTTCCCCTTTTCCCCTGAAATTCCCTCCTCTCGCCCCTCTGGTCACTGTCAGCCTGTTCCCTTAATTTTTTAAATCTCTATTAATTTTTCAACTTGATTTTTAAATTTTAACCTTAATTTTAATTTGAACTTTGGTTTATTTTTCATGTTTCAGACATAAATCTATTATACATCTTAATACCAACAACACACTGAAAGCATCATGTGTCAACTTGTTAGTTTTTTTAACATCCTTTTCCAGTTGTAATCCAAATTACTATAAATATTTTTATACTTAAAGCTAAATCGAACCTTTATAGATGCGGGAAAATGTTATTAATCAGCTAGTCCAATAACTTCATGTGTTCAAATGAAATCTTTAGGCCCATAGAGTTTCCTAGGTTTATACAATTAGTTCTTTGAATTGCCAGGAAGAGAACTCACCTGGCCTGACTCCTATTGTGATTCTCATTGCATTGCAACACACTTTGCAGATGAATGGTAATATTCTCTTAATATGACCATTAAAGCACATTAAAACTAAAGCAGAATGTTCCAAAAACAATTTTAAAAAGCTAGTTTTAGTTAAGGATTTAGGACCAAAACCTAAAAACTAGTAATATGGATGAAAACATGGAAAAAAGAACAATATACAGCTAAAATTGTAAGACCACAAGAATAGTGACAAAAATAAGACCAAGCCAAAAGTTTTATCACTCTTTACAGATGAATATCAGCTTCAGTTTCCTAAATGCTTCTGTTAGAAATTCTTACAATCCATACTAAAATTAACTATTGCTCACCTAGAGTAATTCAAGAGTTTGAATCTGGTGAGGCTGTTTGGACAAGAACAGGAAGGCAGCTATGTTACTGGACTAAAAGTATCCATTTGCCCGAACACATTAGGACCAGTACGACATGAATAGGAGTTAGCAACAAGGAAAGTTAGGGTATATTTTTTAGGAAGTGTCCACTCTGGGAGACAAGTTAGCTAATGCTCAAAGACCTGGCTCCCTGATGGCTTCCAGAAGATGGGTTATATGAAGGAAAAATCATTCATTGTGGGACTAAGGGGGTTGCCTTTAGTTCAAACAATCACCATATTGCAGAGGAACATCTTGAGGTGACTCATTCTGAACCCCCACATTATGACAGTGAATTATTACCATAGCTTACTGATTTGAAAGCATATGAAGATCTTCTCATTATGCTAGTCAATCCAAAGCTACCATGTCACAGACTCTGCCAATCTCAACCAGTGTTCCATCTTGCAAGACACCCTAAAGTCATCAAACCCAGGTCCTAACCCCCTTAAAAGTATTCAGCCAAGGCCCTAATCATGATAAATGTCTTCCCCAGGGATATCACTTCTGAAACTCTTCTAAGACTCTGTCACAAGGATATATTTACAGCACCGTCACACTTAGCTTTTCTGGATCAACTTATTTTCCTGGTGATAATTTTGGAGTTATCAATCAACCAAGCAGAACAATTTACCATATTTAAAATATCTAAACCACAATTTCTCATGTGAGATTGGGTGTTGCAATCATTCTTTGTGTGGATAACTTGTGGCTTTGCATATTTTAAACAAGGATTAAAGTATTTTCAATTCAAAAATTGCAAGAGTTCACAAACTTTTAATTCATGAACTTTAAAAAAATGACATGATTTTATAAATTGTTATAAACTCTTGGCTTGTTCTTTTATTAAAAACAAGTTCAGATGATAAAATAATTAAGATTTCATAATTGTAATCAAGGAGCAGTTTACCATACAATTAAAACATTTATTTTTTTTCTTTATTTTTCCTGGCTTTAACAAAAATGGCTTTAAAAACCTTGAGTGTTATTTTCCCTGTAGAATAAATTAATTGCAAAGATTTTCCTAGCAGGCATTTTTATTATCATTGGAAGGTGTCTATATATCCAAATTAGAAAAAAAAAAAGTCAGCTAAAAACTAGCTAACAATGAAAGCAACTCAATGGCTCACCAATGGATATGTTCAAGCCAACCTCAGACAGCAGGTTTTAGAAATGTTATAGCAGGGATTTAAGAATCCATTAGAATGTGAGCTCCATGAGAGCAAAGGCTTAGTATGTTTTATTCACTCATGTGTCCCAAATGTTTAGACTAATACTTGCCATAAAGCTCAATAAATACTTGGAGAATATATGAATAAATCAGTCAGGAACTTAGACTAGATAACATTTAAATTTTAAGAATTGTACACATAAGATAACTCCATGAGTCTACCATGGGCCCTGTGCTTTATTGAGTCCTGATCCAGCCTTCCTCTAACCACAACCTTCTCACAGAGTGAGAAGTCCTCAGGCCCAGGGATGTACTTCCAGCAGCCCATGGCGTTGGAGATCACACTGGGGATTCCATACCCAAGTAAAGTAGCCCCTTGCTCACCTTCAGGAGCTGCTAGGGGCTTTTCCTCCAGGAACACACTTGAAGCCTGAAAACTGGCTACAGACAAGGAGTAGCTGTTTGTGTGGTTAGGGATGATGGCACCTTCACTTGAAGAATGGCGTGTCTGCTTCTGTGTGAATGAAGCCCCTCAAAATACAAGCCTGGGCAGACTGAAATAAGGAGTGAGCTGTAGGCTGGAGGGGTTCTGGAGCTGGCTCTGCCTGCTTCACCAAGTACTAACAAAGAAGGTCAAAAAATCTAAAAATTCTGTATTGTAACTGGCTTCCCAGAACATTTTAATGGAATGATTAACATTGAAACATTTTATTTAACAAATGATTAGCTTCATTTATCATTTTAAAGTATTTAGACACTGTGCACGGGCATCTTAAATGTTAGGGATGGGCTTGTGCCTGATACTTACTACCTCCATTTACCCTGAGGATGAAGATATTACCAGGTGGAAATTCAGTATAACTGCTCATGGGTTTGGACAAATTCTTGTGTTTCCCTTTTTGGGTCTCTGTTTGCATAAGGGATAGGACCTAAGCACCAAAATCTGGGATTCTTGGGGCAAAGCCACCCAAACCATTCACAGTGCTAAATCACCTTAGTAGATTGTTGAAGCCGCAGCTTCCCAGATGCCACCTTCAAAGACTGGTTCATTATGTGTGTGGGATGGCAGTGAAAGAAATGGAGTGTGCACATGTTTAGCATGCATCCCATATGATTCTGATGTCTATGACCTGTGAATCATATTTTGAAAAACACAATTGTAAGGAAAGTAATAAATGGTGATACTACGCTTAAGTTTGGTTTGGGGCTTAGGCAAGAGGATCAGTCACAAATATCCTTGATGTTAACATATGGCCCAATGAGTTCCTCAGTGTGAGACACCATATCAGAATTAGAAACCAAATTTTTAGTCAGAATAAAGTTTATACTTGTCTGGAAGGTCATCTTTGGTCATTTTTGGAGAGGGCTGTAGAGGTTAAGCAGTAGGATATCAATATCACAGTATAGGATTTGGGAAGGAAGAAAAAGACATAACAAAATATGAAGGACAAATGCCAAGTGCTGAGCTAATACTGATCAAATAACATTTTCCTGGATTATTCCCTGTGTTTTAGTTAGAACAGTAGCAATAATGAACATTTATATTCAAAACAACATCATCTTTATGCTCCTAAAGTTTATTATTTTTGCTCACCAACCCTATATTTTCAAGCCAAAATTTTCCTTTTGTATTCGACAACTACACAGTACCTATGCTCGCTAATAGCACCTACTGTTCCCAGTGACTAGTACAGTGAAGTCATCAGTGTTCATGCATGTGCATTCCAGTCCAGTCAGAGTTAAACCAGGGTGTGAAAATCAGGTTGAGAGAGCCTGGGGAGGGAGATCCAAATCTTTAGTTAGTGAGCGCAAATGTAAAGCAAAGACTGTACGCTTTAACTTTTGCTGCTTCTGTTTTATACACAATGACTCTTCAAATTTTATGTTAACATAAGTTTTTATTAAAGGGTACTATTTGAAAATGTGGACAAAGCAATCCTCTTGAACATGCCACACTTCCTGGTCATGTTTGTGATTTCATCCCTTTAGATTTTTCTTTTCTAAAAATTTGCTAGTCAAGAGTTATTGTGGTTGTCTTGGAGTTTCTGAAAAATCAAGTTTTGCATATTAATCATTTTCAAGAAACGCTGAAGAATACAAAGCCCTCAGAATATTAGACAAACAAATCATTCTCCATTTTCCAAAATCATTAATCTTTCTATTGCTGCTCAAGTCAGTCATATCTGCCTCTCAATTTAGGTACAAAATGATCTTCCCTGAGGCTCTACAATGATATCATGATAATATAAAAGTTATACTGCTATAATATATTAATAATCACATTATTAAATTACCATACATACATTATATACGAGGTATGTCCAGAAAGTATCCAGCCACACACTATGAAAAATAGAGACATTTATTGAAGAAGATTCAAAATACAAGAAACATTGTACATAGGACAATGGTGCCTCAATCCCCTTCAAAGCAAGTACCTGAGGACCCCACATATTTCTTCCAATTGCCATCAGCTGCCCCATAGTATTTTCCTGTATCTTATCAAAGGTTAGAAAGCTCTTCCCTTTCAAAGGTGATTTTATTTTGGAAAACTGAACTAAATCCGGGTGCAGGGTGCTAAATCTGGGCTACAGAGGGGATTTGATGTTTCACCAAAAACTCTGGAAAAGATGAAACATGATGCATGAGTGGCTGTGTTGTCGTGATGAAGCTGCCAATCACCAGTTTCCCATAGCTGTGGCCTTCAGAATCATCTCAATAGTTTCTGCTGAGAAATGTTCAAGCTTAATACAAATTCTGATGCAGATTTGTTCCTCTACTTGCTCAGTCATTTTGTATGCAACAGCCACATAGTACCTATGCTCACTCAACAGTGCCTACCGCTCCCAGTGAATAGTACAATGAAGTCATCATTGTTCATGCATGCACATTCCCGTCCACTTTCCTTGGCTGCCAGGTTATATCAATGTCATGCAAACTGTTCTCATTATATTAACAATGATTGGACTTTTCCAAACAGACCTCATACATACTAATTTAATACAAATTGTTGTATAAATATAGATTCTAATGAGCAAAACAAACTGACAAACAAAATAGAACTAGAGGCCTGGATACATAGAAGAAACTGATGGATGTAGGGTAGGGGGGCATGGGGAATCTGGATAAAAGAAGGTGAAGAAATTAACCAAAGAACATTCATGCATAGCCTCTGCACACAGGCAATAGTGTAGCAAAAGCCAGGGGAGGAGGGGGCTGGTGGAGGTGATCAAAAAGGAGGCAAATAGGGACATCTGTGGTAGTGTCAACAGCATAAAGAAAAAGAGAAAAAGAGGCACCACAATTGGGGAAAATATACAGTAATTAATATACTATAAATAAAAAATATATAATTAAAACAAATCATGTTATATTATGTCTAATATTATAACAGTACCAATTATTATTGTATAGTCTATATATGGTAAGCTATAATAGTATAAGGTAATATTATGTAATAATAATTCATAATATAATGCTATAACAATATATACTATTATATTATTATATTATACATAATTATAGATAATAAAATAAGTTATAATATATATAATCAATAATTAACAAATGAAGTTGGATTTTTCATCCCATGAAAAATAACCTAACACAATGTAGAGTACTTAGACATTTGAATACTGAATAGATTCAGATGAAATCTGTATAATTTGGTACAGTCTCTAGAGTCATATCCTTCAGGTCTATAAACTCGCAAATCTCTAAAACTCTCACATCATTTAAAGGTGAGTTACAGTGCTTTCCATTTCACCTCTTGGAAGAAAAATAAAAACTCATTATGCTTTAGTGACAAAAAAAATGTTCCTTTGGTGTTTGCACATTTAATTATATCCTTTAATCTGCTTTTGAGAATCTCATTAATTGGCATGCAAATCCTACATACCACATGGTATACATATTAATCACACAAATGTCACTCATAGATTCTAATTCATGTGATATAACTAATACCTTATTTAAAGAATATGACCATTTTGGGAAAGTTAGAAAATGAATACCTAGAATTAGTAATCTACTAACCACTTGTTATTGTTTCCAAAACTTTAAGTACATAAGTGCATTTTTAACTGCTTCTTTCTAGTGTCAAAAATTGACACTAAGATTGTTAAAAAATTCCCATCATTAGGCAGACTCATGCTTCTAAGAAGCAGAGTACAATCCCTATTGGTAATATCACGGACTTAGAGAGGGTTTTCATTTTGCGGTACATATATTTCATTTGAGGGTGTGAACTTTAGATGGAGTTTCTTACCAAGGTCCTGAAGTCGTTCATTCCAGTAATTTTAAAATTTCATTACCACAGTCATAATTAACATTGGATGTGGAACTATCTAATCTGGAATCACTGGTTTAATATACTTTCGAGTAAGTGAGGCTTGCTCAGCCTGGAGGAATATTTTAGATTCTGAAAATAATTAATGTACCACTCATTGATCTCTCCTTAACTTTTTTTTTAAAAAGACGTGATGGAAGTAAAACTTGAAGACGGGCGCACATATCATCCACAGAACATACAATCTAGGTTTCTCAAAATACTAGATAACTACTTCAGCAGCATAAGATTTTTGCTACATACATAAAAATTTGAGGAAGCCCTTTAAATCTGCGAAGCAACGTATTGTCAGTAATATAGGACTAGAATGAGCCTACATACTTCAATTCTCTGATAGAACAGTTTTATGAATATTTTTGTTCATAATACTCTAAAAAACGGACTTTCAAAGATGATATTTTAGAAATTAAATATTTCCATTTATTCCCCATGACATTATTTTACTAAGAAATCTAACAGTAAGAATAAAAAGAATCTCAAATTTTGATAAAGGGAAGTTTAGTAAGATCTCAGCTTTGGTTTCCATTAATAATTAGGCTCTTCTGGTATTATTCTTGAAAACAAAACTATGTTTCTTGGTAAAGATTCAAAATTTCCAATAATTCTTCAATAATTCCATATGAATTTACTCTATTGCATGTGGCACATTTCTAGATCTGACTTTAGCAGGTATTTATGATTAAGGAAATAGAGATCATTTTAATTTTTGCTTAAAATCTAGTTTTTTATAAGAGGTGACTAAGTTACTTAAAGTTGCTCTAAATAGTTGAGGCTATTCATACTGAAGACATGAATTAACAACGGTTTCAAAATCTCATTTTTCCATCCGGATGCTCTTAGAGCTTTAATAGTCAATAAGGTAATAAGTGGAAAAGTGCTGTAAATTATTAAAATAGAGTTCCTACATAGCCAATAAATTGAATAGATATTCAGTTCACTGCTCACAATTTAATCTAAAATCTTATGCATTCTGTAAGATACTATGAACAGTTTCATTTGACTTCATCCTTCACCCCTTCTGATAATTGTAAAATGTAGTTATGTTGTTTTCTGTTTTCCTAGGCTCAAACCTGTAATGTCCTTTTAAGTGAGGAATGTTAAGATCAATAGCCCTTTTTATGCTTCTAAATATTTGAGAAAAAATTAAACTTTACAAACATTGTCATAATAAAATTATACCTATAAATTTATAGTAAAATAAAGGAGATTTACTTTATTAAACATGCATTAGACTTCTACAAAGTTAATTCCCTATCACATACTGTTGGTGGATTTTTACAATAGATTCATAAATGTGTTTGCATTTAAATCAAACCCAGAACTGTGTCGATGCCCTCAATCACGTGGTACAGCTCAGAGACATCCCGTCATCAGGGGCTGGTAGTGATGGGTGACTATTCATGCTATGACACAATGTTTACTAAAATAGTTCTCCATGTCTTAACCTTTATTGATGGAAAACCAACAATGTATTAAAGCATTTTTGTGTTATTTGTTTTTAACAGAACACTTTCAGTCTAGGAAATCTTGTATCTGCGGGGCTTGTCCCATCACTTCATTCAGCTCTCTGCTAAGGTGTCAGCTTACCAGAAATCTAACATCTGATCTCCCTAGCATCTACTCATTTCCATCTCCACCAGTGCCATACCCCCACCAGCTTTGTTTTCCTTATAACACTTATCACCTAAACTATTATCTTCTAATTGTTTACTTCTTTCTCTCTCAACAAGAATGAAAGATCCAGGAGAACTGTCTCCAAAAACTATTTTCTGCACTTCTGTTTCCCCAAATTATATACCATTGTAAAGCATGTAGAGGACACTCAATCAATATTTGTTGACTAAGTGAATGCATAAATTTCATATCTATAAAATATTTGTTTATTTTTTGGATTTTTGTTTCTCAGTTAAAAGAAGAAGAAGAAGAAGAAGATGACTAACCATGTAAGTCTACCTCTTAC
Source organism: Glossophaga mutica (assembly GCA_039655065.1). Taxonomy (NCBI): domain Eukaryota; kingdom Metazoa; phylum Chordata; class Mammalia; order Chiroptera; family Phyllostomidae; genus Glossophaga; species Glossophaga mutica. The sequence goes on from CM077312.1 coordinate 33,412,122, forward strand.
TTTGGATGGAGGTGGCCTCACTGAGCTGTGTGTCACCAGCATTGATCGGTTATGTCCCAAAATGCTCCCTGAAAATTACAGGGAAGTTTGGATTACAAATAGCTAAATTGTTGAGAAATGCTGATGCCCTAACATTATAATACCAGTTCATGTTATCTGGTTTAATTGTTTTTAAAATAGCATACTGCATCTGGAAATATGACAAGAAGTCATTGTGGTGCACACTCTAGTGGATGCTTTGGGTGGTCAGCCAGATCCACCCTTGCCTGTGGTGCGCTGGTCGCCCAGCTGCCGTGCCTGCTGTGCGTCAACAAACCAGTCACTTCTCCAGAAAACTGCACATGCCAAACAGCATCTCAGGAGACATTTCCCGCCCCTCAAATCAGCCCCTGACGGACTGCCAGGGAGTCTAAAAGCTGGTTCCCCTTGCCTCAAAATGGGCATATCTCTCCCCTATAATTTTGTCTCCAGGGCATCCCTTGTAGGATAAGACTATAATTAGTATTCTGCTGAACCTACATCGTTCTGGGCTTCCTTCCTCTGCTATGTTCTGCCTTCTTCACTCCTCATCTCCTGAGAGTACCCCTAATAAATAAATCACGGGAACAAGAATCACATGGAAACCTCTATTCCTGAGGAACCTGACTCAGAATATCTACAGTTTCAAAGTTTTGACTGATTTTAAGTCCTTTGTATATTGATCTAAAGTTTATGCGTTCTCTTGATTATTTGTTGTAAGTTCTCCTATGATCAGAATTGATTCAAATTCTATGGTGAAGTTAGACCTATAGGCTAGATACAGATGGACAATGAATCAGGCTTGCTCTTCAGTCTAGGAGAGCCAGAGTAGCCCTGTGAAAGAACAATTAGCTGACAGTTACCCCAGGATGTCTTTCATGATGCCAAACATGTATTATTTAGCTTTCCAATAAACTGTTGCAATGCCTGGACTCGTATGGGATTATATTGATGACTATCAGTTTGTCCAAGAATACTTTAGTTAATCTGTAAATTTCTCTTATTCAGCTTGTTTTAATGATCATCTAATTGGAATAGAGATTCCCAGTGCTGTAAGTCCCTCAGCAGTGCCCTAAGGCACTTTGTCCCTGCACTTTCTATATAGGGTACAATTCCTGTGGCCGTGTGAATAACCGGGAAGGAATCCCGGTGTAGTAAATCCTTGCACATTTTCTTCAGCTTGATTCTGGTGGGCTTTCTAGGACAATAGCTTTAGATTAGTGCATGTTAGATTGCCAAGCATTAGATAGAATCCCTCTCGGAATGTTTGGGTACACCACCAAAATTTCTGATATACTTTTTCTAGATTATGATCTACACATCAATATTTTTAAGAAGTCCCACAGATGATTCTAACTATACATTCACAGTTGAGATTCACTTCCTGTGATTGTTTTTCTTTCAAAAGTGTGCATATCGAGTTCTCGAGTATACCAAGATTAGTCCCACTTTTAAATAGTTAGATCGGTGCTCTTTTATCTACAATATTCTGCAGTGTGTAATTAAGATATCCAGGTAATTCTGTTGTCCAGAATTCTCTCCTTGGTCTACAATAGTTGTTCTCAAAACTATTAAACAGATTACACCAATGTAACAATAATATAATTAGACATCCTATTCTTTTTATGACTTTTAAACCTCTGTGCAATAACTGGTGGTGCTATAATAAATATACATTCAAAATTTCCTTCTTTGACCTAGTGAAAACAAATATTTGGATCCCTAGAACTCTCTGGAGCATACTTCTATTCATGGTCATCTCTTTAATTTGATTCAAGATAGAAAAGAGTAAAAGCCACTTATAATGAATTCTAGATAGAAAGTTACCAACATAAGACTCTTCAATGTGCCCTGGAGTAATCTTTAAAGCTGATAATGTATTCAGGTTTCAGCAGGAAATCAATCCATTCATTATTGTGGAAGTGAATTTACATCGCTTGCTGTTGCTCAACTCTTCTAGTCTTCCCCACAAGAGACCAATGTGTACGTAATTTATGTCTCCTTGCACCCTTACTTTGCAACACTCTGTTTATCCAACTATACGTATTTGTACTGAGGCACTTAATCAAGCAACTTATACCTTGCCTCCTCCTCTCAACAACCAGCCCAGAACCTGTGGATCAAGCTGGACTAATCTACTGTACCTAATCAGTGTTGTGAATAATGACTCCAGGAACAAAACCGGAACATGTGAAGGCCTTCCGGAGGGAGCCAGGTCCACAAGTCCTATCCCTCTTCTCTATTCCCCATTCTTGCGATTAATGCCTCCTTTCCAATAAGACATACTTTTGTGTTAATATAAGTCAGAATCTTGGTAGATTTCAATGTATGCTTTAGGATAAAAATTTTTACATACAGTTATGTACCACTTTACCCGCTGTGTGAACGAACTTACAGAGGTTATTTACTTTCTCTATGTCTCAATTTTCTCACCTGTAAATAGGGAAATTATATTAATGCATTGGCCATCTCTCGAACTTTTTCTTGGATTTGTTTCTTGTTTTCTTTTTTTAATTCTTTTTTTCCTTATTCTAAATTATCTTAAGTTTATCTTCTAATACAATTAGTTTTATGTAGTGTGCAGATGAATCATCCATTAAACTTTATTTTGAAAATGATGTTATCTTGCCCCAGCTCGTGTAGCTCAGTAGATTGAGGAAGGGCTGCAAAACAAAGGGTCACTGGTTTGGCTCCCAGACAGGGCCCACGCCTGGGTTGCAGGTCAAGTTCCCATTGGGGAGGTGCACGAGAAGCAACCACACATTGATACTTGTCTCCCTCTCTTTCTCCCTACCTTCCCATATAAAAGTAAATAAATAAAATCTTTTAAAAAATACAAAATGATGTTATCTTATTTCATTCTTTTCTGATATATCATTGTTTATATTCCATGATTGTTTTACATACAAGGGGTGACCCCTCAAAAGCCGGACTTACCTTCTGAAGAGCAGGCCCCTTGTAGTACAGGCTTCCCCTACTAGACTGGTGTTCTAGGAATTCATCTGTATCAGTGTACCAGCCGGTGGTGTTGTGGGAGGTTGCATTCAGCTTTCATTTTTGAAGACTCCTTCAGTGTGTTTGCCCATTTCATGATGGGTGATTTGTGAGTGCACCTGCCCGCATCACACTGAGTGTTCAGCAGTTTTTGACACAAAATGACATGACCCGCATGTCCCACCCTCCCCATTCACCCAATCTTGCTCCAAGCAACATTATTTTGGTCTCCCCAGATGAAAAAGTCCTCAAAAGGAAACATTGTGACAGTGTGGAATAGGTGCAACAAAAAATGTCAGAAGCACTAAAGGGCATCAAAACTGACCAGTTCAAAAACTGTTTTGAGCAGTGGAAAAAATGTCTTAATAGGTCTATTGCTTCAAATGGAGAGTACTTTGAAAGTGACTGAAGTTTAAACATGTTAGAATAAATACACAAATTTTTATAATTTTTGGGAGTCAGTTCTCCTCTTATGTGATGCCCTCCAGCAGTCAGTAAAAAGGTCAGAACATTTACCATTGCTCAGTGGAAATGAGGCCACACCCCAAGAGTGTCAGTGGAGGCCAGGTGGGGAGCAGTAACAAGGCACTCCAATCCCTCTCAGTTAATATGGTTTTAGCCTCAGTGGCCCAGTGGGGAGCCAGTCCTCCCACATCCTTTTGGTGCTGGTAGGGAGAACCTCCCCATTTCTGGGGTCAATCAAGACCAATTGGGGAATTTATATGTTTGTTTATCCCAAACTGGGGTAATAATGGGACTGCCTCCTCTACTTCGACACCTTCCTGTGCAAGAGTGGAGTCAGAGAGATCAAGAGGAAGATTTTAATTGAATCAGGACTCTAAGTACATGTTACTCAAAATATTCAGGTTTTAATAGAAAATCACTTGTCATTCCAGGAAACAAAAAAAGATCTCAGAGGGAAATCTCAGACAATTACCAATACCAAGAAACAGTGCATGTCATTATCTTCTCTGCAGCCTTCATAAAGAAAGTAAGGCAATACTGTGGACAATTCTGCACATATAAATTGGAAAGCTTAGATGAAACAAATTTCTCAAAAACACAGCAACCAAAACTCACCCAATATGAAATAGATGATTTGAATGGATCAGTAACTGTTAGAGAAATTTAATTTATAATTTAAAACTTCCAGAAAAATTAATCTCCAAGCCTAGATTGTTTCACTATAGAATGCTACTAAGTTAACAGAAGAAAGATTAAGTTTTCTCTGGAGACTAGAGATACTTCAAGAATATCCACTCCTACTAATCTTATCCAACATGATAATGGAAGATTTACAATAAGGCAAGTTTTCAAAGTAAATAAAAGATATGGGGATTACCTAAATGGGCAGAGAACCTGAATGAACATTTCTTCACAGAAGACAAGATGACTAATAGACATATGAAAAGATGCTCAATTTAACTAATCATCAGAGAAGTTTAAATTAAAACAATAATCAGATATCACCTCAAGCTTGTCAGAATGAGTATTGTCAATAAATCAACAAACAACAAGTGTTGGTGAAGATGTTATAAAAAGGGAACACTTGTGCACTGTCGATGGGATTGCAGATTGGTGCAGCCACTACAGAAAACAGTATGGAATTTCTTCAAAAAATTAAAAATAGAACTACCTTATGACTGAGTAATTCCAATTCTGGATATATATCTGAAGAAATTCAAAACGCTAATTTGAAAAGATATATGCACCCCTATGTTCATTGCAGTATTGCTTACGATTGCCAACGTATGGGAGCAACCCAAGTCCCCATCAATAGACAACTGGATAAAGATTTAGTCCAGTAAGAAAGAAGAAAATTTTATCCTTCGCAACAGCACGAATGGACCTGAAGGGCATTATGCTAAGTGAAATTAGCCAAAGAAAGAAAAATACCATATGATTTCACTCATATGTGGAATCTAATGGAAAAATAAACTAGCAAAATAGGAACAGACTCATAGATACAGAGAATAGAGTAACAGCTACCAGAGGGGAGAGGTGTGGCAGGTCTGGGTAAAAAAAGCTAAAGGATTTAGCAAAGAAAAAAAAAAAAAACTCATAGACACAAACAACAGTATGGTGATTACTAGAAGGAAAGAAGGTTGGGGGAGGTATGAAAGGGTTTCGGGAGAATGAATGGTGATGGAAAGAGACAACTTGGGTGATGAACACACAATACAGATGATGCATTATAGAATTGTACAACTGAAACCTATAAAATATTATTAACCAATGTCTCCCCAAGAAATTCAATCAGAAACTGAAACAAGCCACGTATGGGTCAGTTAGTTAGTTTGTGAGAGTGAAATTTGTCTGCTAGTTTTCTGATGAGGACACAGCCTGGGTTGCGGGTTTGGTTTCCAGTCGGCACATGTGTAAGAGCCAACCAATTGAAGTTTCTGTCTCACATTGACGTTTTTCTCCCTCTCTTTCTCCCTCCCTTCCCCTCTCTCTAAAAATAAATAAGTACAATAAAAAATTAAAACAAAAGAAACAAAAAAGGTGTGGTACATAATATAATGGAATATATTATGTAATCATGGTGGTAAATGAACAAAATCCTACCATTTGCAAACAACATGAATAACCTAGAAAATATTACGTAACTGAAATCAGTCAGACAGAGAAAAAATGCCATATTATTTCACTTATATGTGGAATCTAAAGAACAAAATAAATGAACAAACAAAACAGAACCAAATTCACAGATACAGAGAAGAAAACTGATGGTTGCCAGATGGGAGGAGGGGTTGGGGACTGGGTGAAGAAGGTGAATATATTAAGATGTACAAATTGGTAGTTACAAAATCATTACTGGATGTAAAATACAACCTAAGGAATACAGTCAATAATACTATAGTAACCATACGTGATACTAGGTGGATACTAGAATTATGGGAAGGATCACTGTGTAAATTATATAAATGTCTAACCACTATGTCGTTTACCTGAAGCTAATATAAAATACTAAATGTCAACTTTAATTGAAAAAACTATATAGGTTACTTTTCAAAAGGACATATTTGTATATCACATGATTATCTTGTAGAAATTTCTAAGAAACCTAAGAAAAAAATTTCTGGAACTAATAATTGAGTTGAGCAATATTGCAGGATCCAAGATTGGCAGAAAAAATAAGTTATATACTAACATTGAAGATAGGAGCACCAAAATTAAAATTCAATGCCACTTAAAGCTTTAAAAAGATATATATTATATCGTGTATATATGTATATGTGCATATATGGGTGTGTGTATATACATACAATATAATTTTATATATATAAATGTAAATGTTAGATGTATATATGTTAGGTATATAGATATACACACATGTGTGTATCTGTATATATGTACGTGCACACAAGTATATGTGTGCCTAACATATATACACATGCATACATGTATGTGCATATATGTATGCACACATATAGACATATACACATGTGTGTATACCTAACAAAACATGTACAGAACTTTTATGCTAAAAACTATAAAATATTGATGAAATAAATAAAAACTGACCTAAATGAGTGGAAAGGCACATTGTATTTTCAAAGATTGAAAACTCAACAAAGATGCTAAATCTCTATGAATTGATATACACATTTCACAAAATTTCTGTCAAAATCCCTGAAATATTATTAGTGAATATAGAATCATTTTAAAAAATATATGGGAAAAGGTAAATGAACTAAGATAGATAAAACAATTTTGAAAAAATAATAAGGAAAGAATATGCCTAATGTTCAATCTTGTAGCTACAATACTCAAGACTGTGGTATGGATCAAAGATAGACATGTGTCAATAGGACAGAATAGAAAACCTAGAAATAAGATTCATAGAAATATGTCTAATGCAATTTTAACTCAAGTAAAACATTAATTCAATAGAGAAAGAAAAACATTTTTAACAAATGGTATTTAGACATTTTTACTTCCTTAGGTTAAAAAAAAAAAAATTGAACCTTGATCTCATACAAAAGTTAACACAAAATGTAACTCAGAAAGCTATAAAAATTTTGGGAAGAATGTAGTGGAATATCATTGCAATCTAGGGCTTGGTAAAGTGCTCTTAGATTTAATACCAAATATTTATCCATACAAGGAGAAATTGGTAAGTTATACTTCATCAAATTTAAAACAACCCACAATGAGGATTTTTTGCAGTGGTGAACACATAATACAAGGTACAGATAACATTATGTAGAATTTTGCACCTGAAACATGTATAATTTTATTAGGCAGTGTCACCTCAATAAAGTCAATAAAAGTAAAAAATTAAGAAAAAAAAAACATTTTGTTCCACAAAAGACCCTGTAAAGAGAATGAAAAGACAAGCTACAGAGAAGGAGAAAATATTTGCAAAACACAGTCCCAACATAGAACTACATTATATAAAGAAGATAAATAATAATTTAATTAGACAAAAGCCATCAAGTGATATTTCAATGAAGATATACAGATGGCAAATAAGCACATAAAATATATTGAACATTATTGGCTATCACAGAACTGCAAATTAAAACCACAATGAGCTATGACTATACACCAGGTGGGACAAAAGTTAGGTTTACAGTTTTTTGTATGAAAAATTAATACAATAATTAATAAAGAATAATATAAGAATAAATTCTGCAATTTGTATCCTCACAACTGTAAATCTACTTTTTCTCCACCCTCTGTTTATCAGGCTGGCTGAAATAAACACCATTGAAAACACCAAGTGCTGGTGAAGGTGCAGAGAAAGTACATCACCCACACATTACTAGCGGTGACACAAAATGTTACAATCATTCTCAAAAACAGTTTGGCAGATGCTTAAAAATTAATCATGCCACTATCCTATGAGCCGGTAATTATACTCCTGGGTATTTATGCCAGAAAAAATGAAAACTTATGTTAATGTAACAACCTGGATAAATTTTCAAAGAATTATGCTAAGTGAAAAAAAGCCACCCTAAAAGTTATCTCATGAATTCATTTTAAAAAGTTATCTCGCAGGTAAGATTTTATTTATTTAACACTTTAAAAGGATTGTGATACACATACAAGTCTTATTCAGCCATAAAAAATGAAATCTTGCCATTTGTGACATGGGGGGACCACGAGGGCATTATGCTAAGTGAAATTAAGTCAGATAGAGAAAAAATACCATATGATCTCTTTAAATATGTGAAGTCTGCAAAAAAGAAAACAGTCTCCTACAGAAAACATATTGGTGATTGCAAGAGATTAGGGTGTGAAAGTAGAAGCAACGTTGTTTCTGTTTTTAGTTTATATAAATGTAATTTAAAAATTTGGAAATGAAAATTTATAGAGCTGAAGAACAGAATAGCAATTGTCAATGGTTAAGTCTAGGGGGTGATTTTGGCTACAAAAGAGCAACTAGAGGGATCTTTACAGTGTGGAAATGTCTACCTTGACTGCATCAATGCTAATATCCAGTTATGACATCGTAGTAAAAGTGTGCAAGATTTTATCATTAGAGTAATCCAGGTAAAGGATACATGAAATCTCTCTGTCTTATACCCTAAAACCGCATGCGAGGTTACAATTACTTCAAAAAAAAAAAAAAAGTTTAGTTAACAAAAATGGATGCCCTTTAAAAGTTTTGAATGACTAATAATGAAAATTATAACTCCCCTAAGATTAAAGACTTGGCGTTATCTCTCAGGCACACATTAGTGAAAACATAGTTTCATACATTGCTTAAAATCCCCAGTCTAATGAATATTATTAGAAGTGGTTTACTCTGTAACAAGCTAAATTTATACCATAGCCCCCAGTAACAGACTTTGCTAATTTGGTTACAATGAGAAATTCTTTTCTGCACATTCTTTTAATGACCCCCATCCATGAAAATGTGTAACAGATCATGTACAATTTATTCTTAATCAGAGAGGAGAGAATCACTGTCCCAAGATTTTTTAATATTCCTCCTAGCTGTGTGTCTGAACTTCCAGAAGAGTTATCAAAAATAAAGTGACATAACCTAAAACAGCAACTAGATATTTGGTAGGGAAGAGGGTAAGGTCGAAAGCTCTATTTCATCTACTAATATTACAGACAAAAATATATTTTTTCCTATGAGTATTAAAGTGAAAAAATGATATTGCTGTCTCATGAGGGTTTTGTAAATTAGGTCCAAGAACTATGGCTAATAAAATTAATAAATTATAGCTAATTTGTAACTACAGCTAATAAAAATCTACAGTATTCTCATACTTTGCAGAAGCACATTACCAAGAACTTGTTGAGTAAAAATGGCTGGTGCTTCATGAATATAAATGATTAAAACAAATACTAACCCAGTAATGGAGAGGCATGGGAGAAAGCTGGATTTATAAAAATAATGTCTGAAAAATAGTTTTCAAAAATAGAGTTAAGATATCAAAAATAACCTGCAGGAAATACAAGGTGGGAGAAGAGCAGAAATAACCTTCTCACAGGGTTCCAGAGAAGTAAAATGGGATTCATTTTGTTCTAAGCAGTTTTCACAAAAGGAACACAAAGCTGCCATCTTGACAGGAAATGTTTGCCTAAAGGAATATTATAGACATCTGTTCAAAGCAAAAAAAATGAACATGCTTTGGCTACAACAAAGATCAAATGCGTATTTCAAGTTGACTGCTTTATACCTGGGAGAAAGCACATGAAACCGAGAACATTAAGCGTATTGAACATTAAATAGAAAAAAACAGAGTAACATCTTTGCACACATGTGTAACAAATATTCCTGTTACAAATGCTTAAAAATTTTTAAGTGATCAGCATATCAATTGTATATCAATCATGCTTCCTTCAATGGCCCCATTCCAAAATTTTATCATTGAGTTTTTTTCTAACACTTTTAGTGGTATCAACCAACAAGAAAACTCAGGAATTTTTCATAATGATGCATTATTTTCTTATTTTATATAAGATTTTATTTTCTTTATTTGTCAGGAATTCAAATATTATAAAACTATTTGATATTTTCTTTGTTTTCAAATAATATATTTAGCAGATTTCATTTTACATTTGGTTTCTAAATAAGTTAGCATCTGACCTTCAGTGTTCAAGATTTTGCATATATGTTTTTAAAGTACCATTATATTTTGCTGAATTATCTCTAAACACAAACATATAAATTAATTTATGAGTTATATGGTATTATACACAAGTTATCTATAAATACATATAAGTGCTTAACACTTAATCAGAGAAGGATAATTTGCTCCAAATCATTCCTAAAGCTTCACTAAAATGCATCTATTTTCATGAAGTATTTCTAATAATAAAAATTTCTTTTATTATTTTTCCTGCTTTAACCTTTCATTAAAATATGAAATATTTTGTATACCTCTACTTCAACCCATGCTTTGTATGTAGAGAACACCCATTGTTCTCCTTAATCATCTTTAAACTCAGTCCTAGAAAGCATCTATTATCAGTTTTATCTCAAGTTACAAGAAAAAGTAGAGTAAATTAGACAAGGCTCTCAGCAGGGGATTACATCATTTTTCAGCTAGTTCATACCAATCTCTTACCAAATCCTTCACCCAGCTTTAATATGTATAAGGACTACTTTGATGGAAGAAATGATGCCGACAATGAGATGAAATGCCATTTATGAAATACGATCATTTTATTCACTGGCCAGAAGACAAAGCTCCAAATAGAAGTTTAAAGCTAGGGTATTATCTCTGCTTCTTAAAATGCTGAACAATAACTACGTTTTCCTACTGAAAGATAAGCCCAGAACAAGTGAAATTCATTCTTTCTATGGAAAATGTTCAAAGAACAAAGCATGCACATACAGGGAGAAACTGAGCCTGATTATACCCTCTAAAGTGAAAAGGGAAAAAATGTCCAAATCCTGCACAAAGAAAGTATGTAGTCAGATAAGTATAACTGCTGGCAAAAACAATTTAATCAACCTTTCTTCCTAAGATGTTTATGTGACTTCTGAGAAACAGGGTGCTTTTCTAACAAAGATTAAATTGCTTCCACTGTGAGTGGTACCAGCTAGTCATATCCTGGTGTGTCATAGAGAAAGACAGGGACTAAGACCAACACAAAAGGGAGGAAGGAAAAAAAAGGAAGTATTGCTGATCAAACAGCTAGTTGCTCACAGCGGTGATTCAAAAAAAAAAATTCCCTTCTACATCTAAGCAATAGAATGATTTCTAACGTTGTGCAACAAAAACACTGCAGAAAATTGTTTACCTTGAAACAAACAAAGAAGATTATTCATTTCAAAGCAAAACTGCAATGCACAGCATTCTACAGCCAAACTCAAACAACCATGTAAGCATTAAAGAATCCCTTTGCACAATAGAAAAAAAAATATTAGCTAGTGAGTTCTACTTTTGGTCTACTAAGGCTAAGCATGTATTAAAGCCGAAAGGGGAAGAAAAATTAAAAAGCAGAGACCAGCAATATTTGACAAGAGCTAAATTCTTTAATCCAGTTCCTGTAAGATTCCATTTAGATTTCCACATGAGACATAAACAGCCTTGGAAATGGTTTTCAAAACTCATTAGTTCTAAAAAATTTATGTACAACTTGCAAAATTTGCATTGACCAAGTCCTCATGTATCAACTCACACCTCTTTTACACATGCTAACCAATTACAATTTCCACTGCTGCCAATGCAGTTAAAGAAGATTTGCTGCAGTTTACATGCCAACAGACAATAACTTAAAACTGTTTCATTAATTTAGCATAAACAAAATATGGCATGTATAAGTACACATATGTATATATAAACGTGTACATGTGTACATACACTAATGTATCAGAATTTGTACTCAAATGCACTGTAAAGTATTACATACATATACAAAAGATGAATATATATATGGATATATATATAGTGTATGTGTGCTCTCTCTGTGTATATATGTAAATGATATGGTCTGTCTGGAAAAGTCCAGCCATCATTAATATAATGAAAATGATTTCCACGACACTCTCCAAGGAAAGTGGACTGGAATTCATGTGCGGGAACAATGACAACTTCATTGTACTAGTCAGTTGCCATGGTAGACGCCATTGACTGAGCATGTGTACTGTGTGGCTGCAGCATTCAAAATGACTGAGCAAGTAAAGTAATGAAGTTGCATCTAATTGTGCATTAAACTTGAACATTCATCTACCATGAAATCATTCAGATGATTCAGAAGGCCGCACCTGGTGACTGGCAGCTTCATCACAACAACAATGCACCTGTTCATGCATCACATCTCAAGCAGAGTCTTTTGGTGAAATATCAAATCACCCAGGTGACTCAGCCCTTCCTAAAGCCCAGATTTGGTGCCCTGCGACTTCCAGCTTTTCCCAAAACTAAAATCATCTTTGAAAGGGAAGACATTTCACACCCTCAACAGATTCAGGAAAATATAATGAGGCAGCTGATGGAGATTGGGAGAACTGTGTGAGGTCCCCGGGTGCTTACTTTATTTTATTTTATTTTTTTTTCAAAGATTTTTTTTAAGTACTTTTTTTTCTTTTAGATTTTATTTATTTATCTTTAGAGGGGAAGGGAAGGAGAGAGGGAGAGAAACATCAATGTGCGGTTGCCTCTTGTATGTCCCCTGCCGGGAACTGGCCTGGCAACCCAGGCATGTGCCCTGACTGGGAATCGAACCTCGATCCTTCGGTTCGCAGGCCCTCGCTCAATCCACTGAGCTACACCAGCCAGGGCCGGGTGCTTACTTTAAAGGGAACCGAGGTGTCATTGTCCTATGTACAATGTTTCTTGCATTTTGTATCTTCTTCAAAATAGAGAAAAGTCTCTATTTTTAATGTTACATGGCTGGATACCTTCTGGACAGACTATATATATTATATATTATTATATATTATATATTATATATTATATATTATACACACACACACATATATATACACACATCGTCATCATTATCAAATCCAGATATATTTTTCTAGATTATAAACTCATCACCCTTACTAAGTTAATAAATTATACTTTTTATTCCCTTGTTGCTAAATTTTGATTAATGTTCTTGCTAAGGGTTAAATGCCATATACCCTCCATCTCAGTATGGAAGCTGCCTCTAAATTTAGTCATGATAAGTTTGAATATATGTATACTCCCATAAAACCATCAATGCAGTCAAGGTAATAACTGTATTCTTTTTCTCCAAAAGTTCTTTACAGTGTCTCCCTTCTACTACTTCTTGCCCATCCAAGCACAGAGAGATATGGATTTGCTTTCTGTCACAATTTCATCAGTCCTTTTAGTTTTGGGTATTCTAATAGGCATGGAGTGGTATCTCATTGTGGTTTTAATTTGCATTTCCCAAATGACACTTGATGTTGAACATCAATTCATATGTATATATTCTATCTGTGTATCTGTAAAGTATCAGCTGAAAGCTTATTTTACTTTTAATTGAGTTTTTTCCTCAGTATAGAGTTTTATATACTTGCGTCTTAGTTTGCTCAGGCTTCTGTAAAACAAAACAAAACAAAAAGCATACACTGGATGCTAAAAGAAAAATTCATTTCTTACAGTTATGGAAGCCAGAAAGTCCAAACTCAATGTTCTGGTTCTGGCAAGTTCTCATTCCTGGTAAGAGCTCCTGTTTTTACATGTGGACAGTACCTTGTCCTTTGTCCCTCACAAGGCTTTTCCTTAGGGACACAGGAATGGTGAGAGAAAGCTGTCTTCCTCTGGTTACAGGACCACTAATCCCATCAGGAGGGACCCGAGCTTGTGAGCGAATCTAACCCTCATTTCCTCCCAAAGACCTCGTCTCTAAATATCATTGCACTGTGGTCAGGTGTCCAGCTCACACATTTTGGAGGACACGAAAATTCAGTCTATAGCAACTTGAAAACAGAATTTTATATATTCTGGATACCAGTACTTTATCATGTACATTTCTTCCAGCCTATGGTGACTAGACTTCTCTTTATCAAAATCTTATGAAGAGTAGAAGTTATCGAGAATGAAGAAATCCAATTGTTAAATGTTTGATTGATCGTTCTTTTGGAGTTATATGCAAAATTAAAAAAAAAAATCTTTCCATTATATAAAGGATCTATCTATTTAGGACTTCTTTACTTTCTCTCAGAACCAATTATAGTTTTATTTATTTAGTTAGTTGGTTAGTTAGTAAGTTAGTTAGTTACAAGCTCAGCATCCTGCCCACAGACGGAGAAAACTATATCATCTGACATTCGTAACCCAAGAAAAAGGAGAGAGCACGACAGCAGCCCCCCACTATCACCAGCTCTGCAGTTGACTTTCCCACATCTGGGGAAACCCCAGGGGTCAGCGCATCGGGGTGGCTAGCCCTGGGAAAGCCACCTTCGTGAACGTGGTATCTCCTCTGTCAGGTAAGTATGGTTAAGGTTTTTCATGTAGTTTTACACAGCTTCTGTCAAATTCATCTCTCTTTCATAGTTTTTGTTACTATTATGTATGATGATTTGCTTTATTTCACTGACGAATTTTGTAATCTACAAATGAATAAAATTCATTTTTGTATATTTGTGTGGTATGTTCTTCCAACCTTCCTAAACTCACTTACTAGTTCCAATAGCACTTTCGTAGATTTCATATGATTTTTCTATATAAAGGATTATTTTCTCTCTACATAAAGACAAGTTTACTCATTTCTAATCTGAATGACATTTATATATTTTTATTGCTTTATTGAACTGACTAGAAGCTCAAGTGCAATATTGACAAGTGGGGAAAGTAGACCTACTCTCATACTCTTATTCTTAATCTTAGGAATACAGCATTTAGTGTTTTCTTTGCATATGTTAGCCTGCAGGATTTTTATTGATACCTATTATCAGGTTGAGAAATTTTCCTTCTAGTCTTAGTTTTCCAAAACTTTTCTTTAATGATGAAAGGGTTTTTCTTCATTTTTATTTTGCTTTAGTAAAATGCTTTTGCTGTGTCTTGAGATGATTTATGGTTTTTATTTTTTGTTACCATGATAAATTACATTGATTTATTTTCAAATGATAAACCAGCCTTGCATATACGATATAAACTCCACTTGATCGTAACATATAATCTTTTTTATATATCATTGAATTTTATTAGCTAAAATTTTACTAAGACTTTTTTGCACTTTTTTTCATGAGAGATGTGGATCTATACATTTTCTTTCTTAAAATATCTATATCTCATTTTGGCATCAAAGTAATATAGGCTTCATAAAATGAATTGCATTACATTGCTTCCTCTTTAATTTTGGAGAAAAAAATTAGGCTAGAACTGGTATTATTTGGGTAAAATTGTCAAATGAAGCCATCTGACCCAAAAAGTTTTCATTATTCACTTTTAAAAACATATTTTAAACTATAAATTCCATGTCTTTCATAGATATAAAGCTATCCAGGTTATTAATTTTATCTGGAGTATGCTTTGACTGTTTGTATCTTGCAAAAAAAGTATTCATTTTTGTAATATAGGAATATTACAAAATATTCCTATGTATTATAATTTTTACTATCTGTACAATATCACTTCTTTCATTCTTGTTATTGATAATTTATATATTTTTTCTTGATCACATGACATTTATCAATATTATAGACTTCTTAGAACAATTGAATTAGATTTATCTCTATTTTTTGTGTGTGCTTTGTATTTTCAGTTTCACTGATTTTCATTCTGTTCTTATTCTGATGAACATTTTATTTTATTTTTTAACTTTATTTTTATTTTTTACACTATTACAGATATTCCCACTCCCTCCCCCCATCTGGGGGTTGCCCACTTACCCCCAGCCCTCACCTCCCTTTCCCTCTGAGCATCACCTAAGGGTTATGTTGTCTGTGCTTAAGGATTATGCATTTGTGTTCTGTGGTTAATCCTTCACCTTCTTCTATCCAGCCCCCTCCTCTCTTCTCCCCTCTGATAGCTGTGAATCTGTTCCATGTACCCATGCCTCTGTTTCTATTTTGTTCAGTAGATTCCACAAATAAGTGAGATCATATGGTATTTGTCTTTCACTGGTTGGCTTACCTGTATTTTGGCAAGCATAATGTGCACCAACGTTTTTGTGTGCATTACATACGGGATTATTATACCCATGGTATGTAACCGTTATACCCATGTATAATGTGCATCCTTATTTTTCCCTCAAAAATTTGGGCAAAAAATTTGCACATTAAACATGGCAAAATATGGTATTTCATTTTGCATAATATTCTCCAGGTCCATCCATGACATCACAAAAGGTAATTGTGCCTTCTTCTTTATCACTGTATAGTATTCCATTATATAAATGTACCACAGCTTTTTCATCCATTCCTCCACTAATGGATGCTTGGGCTGTTTACAGACCTTGGCTATTGTATTGGGTTGGCCAAAAAGTCCATATGTGTTTTTCTGTAGAATAAAAGATATATTTCTTATTTTAACCAGTGTCCTTATTGATCTGGATAAGTTGAGTATGTCAGCTTTGTCCCACGTGGTACGATGTTGATTGTTCTCAATGAATGTCTCAATTTGATCACTACTTCAAGTGATCTACTTGACTGTGGAACATCATCCAGTGAGAAATCTCCAGCATGAAACTTCACAAACTACTTTTGACATGTTTGATCAGTCACAGCACCTTCTCCATATACTGCACAAATCTTTTTGTTTTTTTGCATTTCAGTTGCATTTTTACCTTTCTTGAAATAATAATGCATGTGTTGAAAATGTTGCATATTTTCTCCCATTTTCAATATTAAAATGGCTACACGAACTTCACCAGTTTTGATAAGTTTTTTTTTAATGCACACTGATATGGCAGGTGTCACAATACAATCTTACACAACTGTTTGGAATGAAGTTAAAGACAACTAAGTTCAACTAGAGCTATTTTATGGAAAAATATGAAATTTTTGGCCAACCCAATAAATAGTGCTGCTCTGAAAATAGGGGTTCATATATTATTTTAAATTGGTGTTTTTGATTCTTAGGATAAATTCCCAGAAGAGGGATCGCTGTCAAAAGGCAGTTTAAGTTTTAAGCTTTTGAGGAAACTCCATACTGTTTTCCACAGTGGCTACACCAATCTGTATTCAACCAACAGTGCTCTAGGGTTCCCCTTTCTCTACATCCTTGCCAGTGCTTGTTTGTTTATTCATTGATGGTGACCATTCTGGCAGGAGTGAGGTGATAAGTCATTATGGTTTTAATTTGCATCTCTCTGATGATTAGTGACATTGAGCATTTTTTCATATGTCTATTGACCATCACTTTGTTCTCTTGGAGAAGTGTCTTTTCAGGTCCATTAGCAGTTCCTTTCCACTGACTATTTTGGTTTCATTTGCTATTCTTTTTCTTGTTTCATAAGGCAGAAGCTGAGGTGATTGATTTAAGACATTCTTTTTTTTAAAGGATTTCTTTTTTTCAATATTTTATTTATTTTATTTTTAGAGAAGTGGAGAGAGGGAAAAAGAGAGGGAGAGAAACATTAATGTATGGTTGCCTCTCACATACCAACTACTAGGGACCTGGCCTGCAACCCAGGTATATGACCTAACTGGGACTCGAACCAGTGCCCCTTTGGTCTGAAGGCTGGTGCCCAATCCACTGGGCCACACCAGCCAGGGCAAGGCTTTTTTAATAATAGATATTTAATGTTATAAATTTCCCTCTAAATACTACTTTGCATGCATCACACAAATATTGACATGTTTTGTTTTCTCTTCATTCTGTTCAAGATATTTTCTAGCTTACCTTTTAGTACTTCTTTGAGTTGTAGATCCAGAAGAGCATTTGAATTTTCACATATTTGAGGATTTTCAGAGGCCTTCTGTTGTTGATTTTTAATTGAAGCCTATTATAGTCAGAGAACTTAACTTAGTATAATTTATTTTTAAATATCTATTGAAATAATTTTAATGGCCTTAAATATGTACATGTGTTTTGGCAGTTTAAAAGGATGCGTATTCTGCTGTTGTTGGGTGCAGTAGTCTGTAATATTGAATGGATAAGTTGGTGTTATTCAAGTCTATTACAATCTTGCTCATTACCTGTTTCTCTTATTGATTATTCAAGGAGAGATATTATATTTACTGGCAGACTTGTCTATTTCTTTTTACCATTCTGTTAGTATTTGCTTTCTGTACTTCGAAGCTCTGTTACTTAGTGTATAAACATTTAGGATTCTTATGTTCTCTTAAAAATTTTATTTAATTCTGGAGTATTCTTTATTTTGAAATATATATTTTATATCAATATAGCAATTCCAGTGTTCATGATTAGTTTTAACACGGTCCATAGTTTTTGCCCTTTCCTTTACTTTTCAACTATTTGTGTTTTTCCATTTAAACTGAGTGTATTGTAGGATGCATGTATAGTTGGGTCTTGCATTCTATTCAACCCAACAATCTTTGCCTTAACTGAGATGTCAGAATATTAATATTTAACATGTTTATCAATATAATTGGGTTTAAATCTACCATCTTTCTATTTATTTTTTATTTGTTCTACCTATTTTTTCCTTCTTTTGGATTGTCTAATTTTTTTGATTCAGTTGTATTGCCTTTGTTAGCTCATTATTATAAATTTTCATGCTTTTTTGTTGCAGTAGAATTTATTGTATATATCTGAATGTGTGTTAAAGTGATATCACATTACTTCACAGACACATAACTGTTTTTCATCAAAGTTGGAAAATTGTGGCTTACTCTTTCTTCAAATTGTTCTTCCTCTCCTTCTTTCTCCAGGACTCCATTTACACACTATACAATAATCTAGTACCTCCCAGGAAACAAAACCCTTCTTAATAGTTTAACTCTAACCAAAGTCCCATGAATTATAAGAATTTCCACTCTGGCTGTGGCAGACAGGTATTATACTCTGCTGAGCTCTGCGTGACCTTTGGTTAGCAGAACCTTGGTCCTTTCATGTCATTCTTTCCCAGCCTCAGGTATTTTTCTCACATGTGAATGCTGATCAGTGCTCAGCTAAATACTTGAAGGAACAAGCACCCTGCCAATCTCCAGAGTGTTCTTTCTATTCAGTTCTCTCCTCTCCCATATTTTGTCCTGTCAACTCTAGCTTCCTTGGCTTCCTTGAACTCTAAGCTTGATCTTTTCAACTGAGAGAAAGGACCGTCTTTGCCTATGTTCCTTTGCTGCATTCCTCCTCTGTTGGCTGTGCTCCTATAGCTTAGAAATTTTCTGTACACATTTTACTGTAGAAATGATAGGTATCTTTTTGCTTGTGTCCAGTTTCTTATAAATCCCTAGCCTTCACTGTTGGGTGGCTAATGGCTTGAGAATATTGTTACATGGTTGTTTTTTTTTTTTTTTTTTTTTTTTGGCTTGGTGTCTAGTTGTTTCAGGAAAGAAAATAAATCCATTTATTGTACTTACATTTTTTTCTGGAAGCAGAATTAAATACATTTCTATTTGAAGTAATGGAACTACATTTTATATGCCATTTTACATCCTCCTCTACACTTTTATAAAATTTCTTTGAAGTTAAACCTTGTGTATTAATTTTTCTTGTGATGATGCTTAAAAGAAACTTCAGATTCATTTAGAAAAGATCATAAATTCATTAAAAGGTAAGTTTTTCATGCATGTAGTGCCTGGAAATAGAAAAATAAAAGACATTAAAAACAAAACCTATGAAAAAGTCAATAGGCAAAACTTTTACTTCACTGAAACACTTCTGAGAGCCTCTATGATCAATAAATGCACATGCTTGTCATTTTCATACCCCTTTGTAATCAGTACTTAAGCATTTAAGGCATGAAATCTGAGGGGACCACAAGTTCTGCCTTTTGGAATATTAATCTTAAACTGGTTATTAAGAAACAAAAAATACAGAAAGAACCTTTGACTCTTTCCCCTTTTCTGCCTGAGAGATTCAGATAGAAAATCCTGCCTGCTTCAGGAAGAAAATCTTAAAATGTTCACCTAGACTACTTTGGATATAACGTGGTAAATCAGAAGCCTTCAGGCAAGAGATTGTTAGCTACATACCATAGGTGTCCCATTGTTTCTGAGTGGGCTAGAAAAAATTCCTTGCCACTTGTGTTAGGCAATTCCTCAACTACCTATAAATCACTCAGCCCCACTTCTGAAATCTAAGACCCCATTCACCATCTTTTCTCTTTTGTCCAAAATGTCACATATATCCAATGCTGCCTGTCTTTGGAATGGTATGCTTATATGAATTCCCCAAGTGCATGTATTAAAATTTGGTTTTCTGTCATCTGAACTACAAGAATTTAGAAGATAGGAGGAAAAGTAATGTTTAAAAGCCCCTTCAAGTCCTTCCCAAAACAAAAGCAGACTGTCATACCTGTGATTAGGACCTAATTGGAGTTGCACAGACTAGAGATTGAAGAAGCAATATCTCCTACAATTACAGACTTTGGGTTCATGTCAACAAACAAAAGAGCTTTTAAATTCATTACCACTTCATGTGAATTAATAATATAGTATGTCAGAACTGAAAAGATTAACTCACTCATTAATTCACTACTCCAAAAATGAGAGTAGTTATGTTGCAGAGGAGATTACTCAATGGCTATGTTTAAAAACACATTGTATATCAACAGCATATATTAATGATAATCTTTCAAAGTCAGAATAACCCAGATTTTACTTGGAAAATATTTATGTAACAAATCTCTGTCTATCTAGGCTTTATCTATCTTATTTGGTTCTGAATGCCATAACAAAACAACAGAGACTGGGCAGCTTATCAACATAAGGAATTTATTCTTCCTAGTTCTGAAGACTGTAAGTTCAAGATCAGTACGCCAGCAGGGTTGGACTCTTGAGAGAATGCTCTTCTGGATTTCAGACTACTGATTTACTGCATTCTTCTAATGCCTTTGCGTTGGGGACTAGGGTTTCAACATAGAATTTTGTAGAGATACAAACATTCATTCCATAATTCTACCTATCTACCTACCTATCTATTTTCATCTATTTATTTTCTACCTGCTTATCTATTTTCTGTTCGATGTTAGACTTTCTGGGTTCAAAGCTCATTCACATTGTTTATTAACTGTGTGCCTTTATGGGAGCAATTTAATTTCTTTGTGCTTCTATTTTCTTATTGTAGAATATAAGACAAATAATCATTCCTCTCCATAGAGTAAGTAGATTTGAAAACTCATGTAGGCTGATAACACAGTGTTTGGTGTTTTTTCTCCATAAGTATAAGGTATTCATTTCTATTTCTGCTGAAATCTTGATCTTCCTCACTTCTTATTATCGACAAATTTTTCTCTCTGTGCTGTGTTAATCCAGAGCTGAAGCACAGGCTTCTTTGTTTGTTTGTTTTACCTTCTTTCAATCTAACCTCACTTCACAAAAGATAATTTCATGTGAGCATGCTTAATTAAAATCTTGAGGAAATAAAAAGGCATTGCGTTACAACATTGCTACACAAACATCTTTAGAATTAAAATACCACTGACCTTGACTGGTGTGGCTCAGTGGGTTGGGAGTCGACCCAGAAGCTGAATAGTCACCTTAAGGATGGTAAGGAGGCAATAGGCCAGCACCGCCCCTCCCCCCATGTTGGGCTTGTGCAAGAGATCCATGTTTCTCTCACACGTTGATATTTCTCTCCCTTACTTTCTCCCTCCCTTTCGCTCTCTCTAAAAAATAAATACACCCTTTAAAAAAAATCACTAGTCGTAAAAATCTGTAACTATTGAGATGTCTGGGAATTCTTCACAGGTAGGTATTGCAAAGCAATTGCTCAGGTCCTCTTTTCTATCTCCCATTTCTATCTCCCAGCTGACTGTCCACAAAACATCCCATCAAATTCTTAGCAGAGCAATCTAGCCAGAGCCAACTCCTCTCAGCTTCACCTTCCTGGCTAAATAGTTTTATTAGGTGCGTTTGTAAACAATTCCTGAGATTGATAATGTAATTAGCTTTTAACAGATTTGTATCTTTCTTTTTTTAATTTTATTTATTGATTTTTTAGAGAGAAAGAGAAACATCGATTTTGTTGTTCTACTTATTCGTGCATTCTTTGGTTGCTTCCTGTATGTGCCTTGACCTTGAACCTCCAACCTTGGCATATAGGACAATATTCTAATCAACTAAGCTGTCCTACCAGGGCCCTAGTTTTTATCTTGCGGAAAAGAAGGAGGGAGAAAGGGGAGTGAGAGAGGGAGAAAGAAGGGGGGGGGGAGGGAGAAGTAAGAGGAAAGGAAAAAAAGGAAGTCTTAAGAAGCTAGCCCATTTTAAGGAACATTTTAAGGAACTCTTTTTATTTATTTCAATAATACAATATAAAGTCTGTGTCTCACTCAAAATAATCTTTGTCAATGATTAAATAATTTCACCTGATACTTGCTGTATGCTTGCCATCAGTTAAAGTGCCCCAGATGCTGAGATTCTGCCTAAATTACCAATTGTGCAATTTATAATAGATACAACTTGATAACGATGCTTTTTCCCAAAAAACTCATTATATGGTAACTAGATTATCTCGTCTTTAAGTTTTTTTCCACTCCTGAGATTATTGAAGGCTGTGATTTCTTCATGTATGTGAACCTCACAGAAAAAAAAATAAGGATTTTATTAGGTCCTTTTTGAATTCATGTAGTAAACTAAATGCTGAATTCTGAATGGTTTACCAAATGGATTTATATGCTGTTACCAAAGACATGGCCAGCCTGTATTTATCGACTCAATGACTACTAGCTATGTAGACTTCTCTAAAATATTCATTATTGTATTATCTAAGGAGTTCAAAATGTGAAGGCCATTTAGGTTCAAAATTTGTCTGTGTGTGAGTGTGTTTGCCCCATTAGCTTAGGCAATGATCATCTGAAGGCTTAACGTGTCTCTTGGAACACCAAGTCTCTCCTTGAATTCACCTCCAAAACAGTGAAATAAAAATACAGTCACCTTGTTTACCTTGACTCAGGATTCCACCAATGCTGCAGTATTTGGGTGCCTACACAACATTTATTTATGTCTTTCTCAGGGCTTCCTTCACTAACTGTTCCTATTTATCTTCCTTTGTTATTTCGTGCCCTCTGGCAGAGCTCAGTCAGTCAATTATTGCAGTCAGGGCTGAGGTTGCAGGATTCAAACAAAGGCCCACAAGCAACAAAGAAACGAAAACCAAGCTGTAGTCTGCGTGTCACTGGATCAGCTGATCAGTCCATGATTGAATTGTTTTTAATGGATGTCAGTTTAAGAACAGGGCTCAGGGATACTCTGAGGCATGAAAGAAAAGGATAGGTGTGATTTCAATACCATTTTCTTCATAACAATGTAGAGCTGACCTTGCATTTAAAGATAGAGGATGGGGGGAAGCTACGTGAAAGTGTGAGCAGTATGAATAAGTGCTGTTTATAGGAAGCTGTTTTAATACCTTTGCCAAAGCTGAACAATACAAAGAGACAAAGCTTTGAAAAATGCGTGCCTTTGCCTGTGATTGATTTCCTGGGTCCATTCCTGCCCAAACAATAAAAGGCATTTGTGGGGCACACAAGTGTCAGTGCCTTTATTTTCCCCAAATATGAGAAATGTTGCTTATTTAGAATTTTGCTATTAAAACATTTTCTATAGTACACCTCCTCATTTAAAAATTTAAAAAAGATTTGAACTTTTGAAGTGAAAAGCTGAAATTCCTTATAGAAATCTTTTTTGTTTTGTTTCATTTTGCTTTTTTTGTTTGTTTGTTTTTGCAGCTAATGAATTCATTTTTGGCACAATGATACCTGGGAGTGATGCTAAAAATAAAATAGATTGTGAAGTGAGACGGCCTCCTTTGGAATCTAGATGACACTCTTGAAAAAACAACCAAGACAATTGCCAGATGAAAGTAAGTACTCAACCTACATCAATTCCCAGCTCCCCTTCTCTTAAACTGTGTGATTTCTAGGTTTCTCTAGGAAAACATAATTCCACAATAGCAACACATTCTGTATTAAGTAGGAAAATTTGAGTATATTTAACATTGACATCCTATGAGACAATGGGCTAATTGCTGTCACTTATTGCATCACTCATTTCTCATAAAGATTCTTCAAGTAGGCCCCACCATCCTGGTTAAGGAAACCATATTCTGGAATTATTAAAAACACACTGCCTGCATGCAGAGCTGAGGGGGTCTGGCTTTGCCACTCCAAAATACGCCACTATGGCAGGAGAATTGCTTTGATCTAAAGGCAATTAAGACCCAGCAGGCTCAAGATAATCTTTTCCCTCTCTCTTAACTATCTAAAAGAATTTATACAGGGGGCTTGACCTAGAAAGAGAGTTTTAGCAGAGATAACTTTTTATCTTAAATATCTATCTATATGGCAGGGCAAACATCCAGTTACCAAACATTTGCTCTTATACTATTATGAATTGCCCTTCTCCCCTTTGATGGCCCAGGTCCCTATCCCATTCCTGAGTTCAGGATGGCGTCTAAACCTCAATGGCCAGACTTGCTCTTTGGTCTCATACTTTTATGGGGCTTGCATATGTACAAAATTAAACTTGTTTTTCTCCCATTAATCTATTTTATATCCATTTAATTATTAAACCAGCCAAGAGACCTAGAAGGGGAGAAGGTGGAATGTAAGCATTCCACCACACAGCTTACATATGACAAAAGTGAGATGTGAAAACAGATTTGGTTAAATCCAAGGATCTATTTGTTTCTCTTTATTAATGGTTCTCAAGTGTAACGGCTAATCAGAATCAACCAGAAGCCTTGTTAAAACACAGATTGCTCGGCTCCATCCACAGGAGTTTTTACTTAGCAGGTCCGGGTGTGGCCTGAAAACTTGCATTTCTTCTGAGTTCCAAGGTGATGCTTTGCTACTGGTCTCGGGACCACATTGTATAAACCCTCCTCTATACTGTGCTGCCCCCTCAGTAGGAAGTCATACTTCGGGTATTTTACATTTTAATTCTAACAAGATTTACTATTCAAGATAAAATACTTGAGAATCATTTGAAAGCTGAAATACTATATACTGATGAATTAAATTGTGTTAAATTCTTGTTTCTTAAGCATCTAGAAATTACATGCACTAGAAATGAAAATAATGACTGAAATATCACTCCTGTCCTCCAAGAGCTCAGCAATGGAGTTGAGATTACAGTCATGAGTACATACTTAAATGTATCATTAATGAGTAAAACAATAAATTCTTCAGCAGGAGACTTTTTTAAAAAATGTACTCTGGCCCTTGGCAGGTGGCTCAGTGGGTTGGAGCATTGTCCCATACACCAGAAAGTTGCAGGATAGATAGCTGGTCAGGACACATACCCAGGTTGTGGGTTTATTCCCAGTCAGGGTGTGAATGGGGGCAACCAATTCATGTTTCTCACATTGATATGTTTCTCTCTTTCTGTCTCTCTGTCTGTCTGTCTCTCTCCTCTCCACTCCCCACCCTTCCTCTCTCTCTGAAATCAATAAACATATCCTTGGGAGAGGATTAAAAAAATGTACTCTGGGCGTGTGAGGTAGAAAATTCTATTAAAAAAGCAAACACAAACAAGCTTTACCTTTATCTGGCTTTATCCTCAAGTCGAAGTCAATTACTCCCTCTGTCTCTTGTCTTCAGTTAAAATTAAATTTATTCTATTCACTGTGGTTACTTCAAATTCCACTTACACCTGAATCACAACATAAGACTTCTACATCAACCATATCAGAAAAAATGCAGTGGGAAAATTTACCAAAACTTCCTAATTGCAAAACCAAAAGGTCTGAAAACAGCTTCGTGTTTGGGAGGCATTGAACACTATTGATCATTCTCTGTCTCACAAGTGCCCACCTTGGCCCAGGTGACCCCATCCTGTCTCCTGCTGCTCCTTCCCACTGGCTCACACCTTTAAGCTCACCTGTCTTTTTTGTCTTAAAACCTCTGCTGCTTCCAACTAGTCTTTAAATTTGCTCTCTCTGAGATTTTCCCTGGGTCCTCTTCTCACACATTACAAGCTTTTCTGTACTTCACAAAGGAGTAATTTTTATTAAAATGCAGGTCTGTTTACCTTACTTCCCTTTTAAAAGTCCCACTGACTCCCAGCTGCCTAAAGGCAAGCAAGTCTTATCATCTGGTCTGATTGTTCTCCACTGATCAGTTGCTTCTCTTTTTGTTACTCAATTCATAGATCCATTATCTCATTGTCTTTTCCTAACTTAAGGTAAGTATGATTAAGCCGATTACATTGTCCACCTTTCAGAGGTGTCTTTTGTAAGGAAAACTTCATTTCAGTCTGTTTCTTCAATGTCTCTTTCACAGCCACACTCATGATACTTCTGGTTTTTCTCTGCACCAGGCAATTCCCAGCCACCAGCTAGGAGTCTTACAGTTCAACTCAGTGTTGGCACTATCCCTGTGAGATAGCATCAGACTCCACAGGCTAAGAGTTTAATCCCATGAGACCACCTCCTTCTCAACCCCCCACTACAGGTACTTGTCAGACTCCAGGTGCAACCACCTGTACTACTGACCAAGTGATGTAGATGGTGGTTCCAACAACACACTCCTTGGGTTTGATTAAGTTGCTAAAGTGGCTCACAGAACTCGGGAAGCATTTATGTTTACCCCTTTATTAAAGGATATACATGAAGCCAGATTAAGAAACATGCAGGGCAAGATGTGTGGGAAGGGACACGAAGCTTGCGTGTGCTCCACGTGTGCCACTCCCTGGCGCCTTCATATGTTCACCAATCCAGAAGCTCCCTAATCGCGTGCTTCTGGGATGTTGTAACACCTCCATCGTGCAGCTGTGATTGATCACTAACTCCATTTTCAGTCCTTCTCCCTTCTTGAGAGAATGGGGGTGGGGCTGATAATTCCAAGCTTCTACTCATGGCTTAATCTTTATTGTGACCTACCCTCATGCAGGAGCCATCCAGGGGCCCCGCTCAGAGTCAGGAAATTACAAGAGTTTCAAAAGCCTTTTGTTAGGAGCTGGAGACAAGAGACCAATATACAAGTCGATATTTTTTATCTTCTCACACTTTGCCTTTGCTTTTTTTAATCTTCTGTTCCTTGGAAACCCTCCTGTCACCTTTACACTTTAACGGCACTCTGATTCTTCCTCTGGCCAACAGCTCGCCACGCTAATAAATTTAACATGTGCCTTTCTATCCCATCTTAACTACTGCTAGTACAATATATGCTAACACTTGAAAATCACACACTGTTTTTATGGTATTTGGTTAAAATATTTTGACTAATCTATTAATTATGCTTCTTAATTCCAATTTGTTTCATTTACTATAAAGGACTTGAAATTTATTTATTTTTCCACAGAAAATTCTACTTAATTTTGCAACAAATTTTCCTGTTTTTCATTCATGCTTCATTTCCATTGTTCAGTATTCCTAATGAGGATAATTTTCTTTTTTGATGAAGTGCTTTCTTCAAGATTGCTACTTTCAAAAATAAACTTTTTGTGATAACAATGTTAAGGCCTTATCAATCAGAATATCCCACCCTCATATTTACATAATTTAACTACTACAAAACTCTGTTTAAATTGTCCTTGAAAATTTGAAGCTATTACCCTATTGTCTTCATTTTAATCTTATAGTTAGAAAAAATGTAGATTTTATATTCAATATATCATATACAATATGTACTATCTTCTATTATATAATTATATAATACAAAATAACTATATAATTTATATGTGATACAAAATAAAATATACTATATTGTATTATTAAATACATTTCATAAGTATTATATTAAATATATTTTATATTAGATACATAATACACGTTAAATATATACAAGGAAATGTATAATGTGTGTGTATGGTAAAAGAAACAACAGTGGAATAAACTTTAATGTATCTGCCACAGTCTAAGAAATAGAAATTTAGACGTGTTTCAGGTCCCACCCCTGCCCATATTAGGGATGTGCAATCCGGACTTTGTGATTTTTATACCTTTTACTTTCTACATTATGTTTGTCACATAATGTATTTAGTTTTCTACTTTTTGACATTCACATAAATGATACTAGCTGTATAACTGAGTGACTTGCAGTTTTACCCTACTTTATATTCCTGAGACCTCGACACCTAGAGATGCATTTTATTTATTTTCATTTCTCTTTAATATTTATCATAGTGCTATTATAAAATGTCTTGATTTTCTCCTGTTAACAGTATCTTGTTTGGGGGATTTTGTTTTCTTTCATTTTGTTTTCACAAAGTACCCATGAATATTCTTTTTTTAATTCTTTATTTTATTTTTTTATTGTTGTTCGAGTACAGTTTTCTGCCTTTTCTCCCCACCACTCCTCAACCATGAAGGTCCTCCCCACCTCTCTCCCCTGTTCCCAACCCCCATTGTCATTGTCCATAAGTCCTTCATAATTGTTCCTGTAAACCCTTCACCCTTCCCCCCCATGAATATTCTTGAGCATGTCCTCTGGCGTACATGTTAAAGTTTCTGTAGGGTAAGGCTGAGGATAAATTGCTAGGTTATACTACGTGCACATCTCCAACTTTAGATGATGGAAAGTTATTTTTCAAGGTGATTGTTTAAATTTGTGGTCCCATCAGCAGTATTTGTTGCTGAATATCTTCATTTAAACTTTATATTTCTTGATATTTTCTGCCAATGTGATGATGAAATTTTACTTTACTGCAGCTTTTTGATAACAATTTGCCAGTTAATTTTTGAACTTTTTTTGGTGGAAGACATTCATATATCTTCTTCTTGAAAATGCCTGTCCAATTATTCTGACCAGTAGTTTGTTTATCTTTATCATTTCTATGAATTATTTTTATATCTTTTATAAGAATCTCCCTATTTCCTCCTTCCCCCATTCCCTGGCAACCACCATCCTATTTTCTGCTTCTACAAATTTGTTTTAGATGCCTTGAATAAGTGGAATCAGGTTGTATTTGTTCTTCTGTAAGTGACTAATTTCAATTAGCATAGTAGTTATGTTTATTTACCTTGATAATGGTCATGGTGCCACCCTGTATGCTTTTGTCCAAACTCATCAAATTGTATATGTCAAATACGTGCAAATTTGTTGGTGTATCAACCACACGTCAATGACATTAAAAAAAAGTCTGGGTGCAGCTGTCTGCCACACACTAGGTAGGAAGCAGGTGCTGGAGAAGCTCCTGAGGGTGGTGCACGCCAGAGGCTGGAGACGTCATTTCCAATGCAGAAACATGCAAGAAGTGATTTGGGACCACGATACAAAACTTTCCCCTCTTGGGATGTTTATCTAGCTCCCTCTATTGACAAAATCTTACATGGTGCCAATGGACAAAGGGAAGAAATATTTAAATGACTCAGCTCCACTTTCATAGAGCAGGACGAATTTGTTACTTTGGAACAGAGAGGCTATGAATCAATAGCTGGCCCACATTCCCAGGTATTTCATTTCCAAAATTAGTATTTCCAGGTATTTATTTTCAAAAGATATTAAAATATATTCATTGTAAAAACTTTTTACAAGAATGTTCATTACAGCTTTGTTCATAATAGCAAAAAAAATGGAAACAACATGAATATGCATCATCAGAAGATTAGATAAACACAGTGTGATGTGTTTATGCAATGGCACACTACACAGCAATTTCAAGAAAAGATCACACAACATATGCAAATCTCAAAAACATTGGATACTGATTAAATGCCTATATACATTTGTCAAAATCCATCAAGCTGTATTCTCAATAAGTGTATATTTTACTAGGCGTAATTTTATGATAATTTAAACATCTGAGAAGACCTGAAAATTTTAGATGAAATTAGTTAAATAAAAATAATCTAAATCAATAAAATGAAATCATTTAAATAAAAAGGTTCTAAAAATAAAAAAATGTACATTTTTTTTCTTACTGAAAAGTTATGGCAAAAAAGGACTTTATTAAGATTTAATTTTATTTTAGTTTTTGGCCACATAGCTTCCTAAGTCAAATGCAATGTAAACAAAATTTTGTAGGATAATCAAAACAATCATTGTCATATATACTCACTGATATGTAATCTTCCTTAATTGCTATTTTTCAGAGGCTTTTATTCCAACAGAAACAAAGAAAATGGGGGCACATATGTAAAGAATGAATATTTCTGTTGAAAGATTTATGTTTCAGCCATGAAACAATAGACAGTAAAAAGACACATTGACAAGTAGAAATTTCTCTAACATATGAAAGTCAAGCATACCTGGGCCTCCTTTTCACATTTTTTTTAGTTATATGCAGCACCATAAAATGAATCAGAAAAAGTTATCCAGCTGTTGTGACCTATATAACTTACTATTGCTAAGGGGAGTAGAAATAAGTTTAATCTATTTGAAGGTATGGTCAATGAAGTGTTTTGAAAAACTGCTAAGCTGATAGCTTTGAATAATTTTACAGCATTAATATACTACAGACAGTGTCAGCAAAATTTTTACCATATTATGTATGGCCATTAGAATTACACGAACCTGTCCAGCAAAGATATTTAGAAGAAAATTCAACACACTGTGTGTTCTACTCTATTTACTGATGTGCAAATTACCAGGATATGCTCTTCGTAGAGCAGAACATGCGGGAAAGTAGGCTATCAGATATGTGATGTAAGTAGGGTAGTCAGATCAAGTAAAATCTGATTTTGTGTCAAAGTAAAGCAAGAATTAAAGAACAGAGCTGCAAGTCTTAATATTCTTATATTCCCCTATTTTCATGGTAATGTATGACCATGACCTGGGTTTCTGTGGCAACAAGCAAGAATGATATCAGAATCATGTTGTAGATAAATAACTCCTCGTATACCATCTTTCTTATAATCATGGGATACGTATCAGAAGTGAAGTTATAGCTATAATTAAAAACCAAAACAAAACCTATATGCCACCTGCAGACCTATGTTCCTGTCAGCATAAGGGTGCTAACTACAAAAATGCCCATATAAGGTAAAGAACAATACAAATGATTCTTACTGTTAATGCCATGTGACAACTAGTTATTTTGTACCATTTTCTTTCAGAAATCATAGCATAACCTGAAGACTTCTATATTAAACTTCGTACTGAAATGTGAATTGGTAAGTATATTCAAAAGTGAATTTGTACAAAGCGATGATCGAGGTCCACTTCTGTTTAAATTGTCAGTAGATATTTTCAATATCTGAGTGAGTAAAAACGTGCTTATATTATATACATTATGACATATTCCTATGAAGTCCTTCTTTTATTATAAAGGTAAATAACAGAATTGCTTGGATTTTGTATTTTTATTCATAATAAAATGTATAACTTTATTCTTAACAAAATTATCTGCTTCTGTAGTTAACATAATCTTTTAAAGATACATTTTGCTTGCAATACATAATAATACTTTGTATCAAAAGGTTACCTTAAGCTCTGGCCCAGTAGTTTATTCGTTCAGGCACCATCTCAATACACCAAGATTGAGGGTTTGATCCCCAGTTGGGGCACATACAAAACTCTACCAATAAACACATGTACAAGTGGAACAACAAATCTCTCTCTCTCTTCCTCTCTTTCTCTCTCTCCCCCCCCCCCGTCTCACTCTCTCTGAAAGAATAAAAAAAAACTTTTTAAAAGTTACTGTAGAAAAATCCATATATAATACTGTATATTTAAATTGTTTCAACATTCTTCCTGTCACCTTACTACATCAGAGAAACCTATAAATATGTTTCTAAATTCTGAGCTTTCAGGTAATGTCATGAGGGAAAAAATTAAAAATTTCAACTAGTGTCAACATTTTTATTATGCTAATAAATAAAATGAATACTTCAAAAATACATATTAATCCATTTTGAATAAACACAATTTCATATCAGTTATTCACTATTACTAATTGTAATATTATTGTGTTGGTATAAAGTAGAAAAATTATGAAATTTAATGCAAATTATTTCAACAACATACTTGTAAATGCATTAGAAGTCCTATAGGTAAAATCTCATATCTTGAGTGTAAAACTGTAGGACACCCAGATAGTGTCCACCAAGACCTGGGGAACTGCTTGGTGTGGAAAAACTGACGCATCTGGTGCCGGAACTTTTGTGAGTAGCACAAAGAAAAGGGTGTTCTCTTTTACAGGTATTGTGAATTTTACTTTCTTGAGTGCCAAGTCCTTTTATAGGACGTTTTTGATCTTTTTCTCAAATGCAGCCAAGTTACTTCAAAGTAGCTTGATCCTTTCTGGTATTCTTATTCATTAATCAGGATTAGAGAAGCATGTAGTCCAGGGCAAATCATGCCTGATACAAAAGTTAGGTCCTTCTAAGTAGCATGTCTAATATCAAGTGGACTGGGGAGTTTTCTAGACTGGCAAGTGTGATACGATCCCTTCTAGCCCTTGCAGATGATTCTCTCCCCAGCCTCCCGCCTGTTCCTCACATGAATGTGCTAATCGGCACTCTACTGAATGCTCGAGGTGGATCCTCTGCAGGTATGGGGAGTCTTTTCTCTCCAGTATTCTCTCCGCACACCATACCCTCTTCAGTCTCCTGGACTCAGCTCCCTGTGCTCAACTCAGGGAGCCTACTGGGCCATGACTGAGTACCCCTCTTTGAACCCCTCCCAGAAAACTTTCAAAGCAATGAGCTGTGACAGTGGGAGGGTTCACTTCACTTGTTTTGGTCTCTCAGGGCTCACTTCCTTGTCTCATGTTCAGTGTCTTAATAACCACCGTTTCATATGTTTTATCTTATTTTTCTTAGTTGTTTCAGGAGGAACAATGCATCCAATCTGTGATTATACATCTTAGACTGAAGCAGAAAACACAATGTACGTTTCATTTGCTGTAAATTAATCTTAAACCATACTCACCTTCTCACATTTCATTTCTGTAGTATATTTGAGTGCTTAGCTTTGTATGATTATGTAAGTTATCTTTTGAAATAAAAGTGCCAAAGTAAATGCAAAACATACAATAGTGCTTACTTCACCTGATTTCATTTTACTACTTCACAGTAAGCGGACTTTTATTTCCTTAGTTTCAGCATAAATACTGAGCTAATTGTGCTCCTATGCCAGTTTGAATTAAGTGTTTAAGAAATTCTAGAGTCATATGATAAATGTTTAATTAAAATGGGCCAATATACATCTTTGCCGAATTTACCTTTCTTATAAGTGGGTGTGCTCATTTGGATGGGATGATCTATGTGATGTATTATGTACAATTCTAACTCCTATATGTGCTATTCATATATTTCATTGACATACATAATTTTGGAGGAAAATTATATTTACATTATTAAGAAAAGATATTTTCCTGGTAAAATAAATCTGGAGACACTGAAAAGGAAACTAAACCATTTGTTTCACTTAGAAGAAACAGTATGAAACCCAAGAGACCCTTTTTCTAAATTAAACAAAAACAAAGAAAGTCTCGGAGAGGACTAACAGAACAACAACAACAACAACAACAACAACAAGTGGACTTTCTGGATACCCTGACAAAAAGTAGATGAATGTGAAATACAAAATAAAAATTAATGAAAATGTTCCTAACTGTGATTTTTTCCAACGAATTCATTAGCACAATCGCATGTTTTAGTCCTACAAGTCACCATTAATTAGCCATTTCAAATGCAAATATTTACTTCCAGATATGCAACTCATGCATCAACTTACTTTCTTATTTCTGAGTAGTCAGCTACATAAGGACTTAAATTTTCTGCATAAAAAATCAAGATTTTCATTCTCAGTAATATAGCAGACTAAATAAAATAGCATTTCTTCTTCCAAAAGAAAACAATTTAAAATGGTGGATAAATATTCTTCTTGCATTGGACATTCACCTCCAGCCCAGAATAACAAATGAGGATTCTAAGTAATTTTTATATGTTTACCTCAAACAGAAG
Source organism: Glossophaga mutica (assembly GCA_039655065.1). Classification (NCBI taxonomy): domain Eukaryota; kingdom Metazoa; phylum Chordata; class Mammalia; order Chiroptera; family Phyllostomidae; genus Glossophaga; species Glossophaga mutica. Next base: position 33,445,919 of record CM077312.1, read on the forward strand.
AGGTCATTTAAATTATGAAAAATCATTTTGTACCCCAGAGAGTTGTATCACTTACTCAAACTTATTCTCCCGAGACATCCCTATGCTTTATAGATCCTGGATCTAATTAATCTTTTATCCAGAAATATCCCGCTACAGGCGATCAATAGATCAGTTCTATTCCTCTGAAAACATGCCATTAGACACTTTCTTGAAGGTCTGACAAGGAGATTAGCTGGGTCACTTTCTTTCCTTTCCCGGGAGGCATCCCCCACCCCTCAAAAAGAGAATGAATACCCACCCCAGGCCAACTGCTTAACTTCCTACAATGTATCAACTGTGGAGAAACATACATTAGACCTTTATTTTCAAAGTGAGTGTTGCATAGCATTTTAAAGTGCCCTCATATTGTAATTTTAAGGAATAAATAGACCCTTTTCATATGTCTACACAATTAAATCTCAGAGAAGACTGATACATGACATATCAGATGAAAGTGCGTCTCCAAGGTTGTGAATCAGCCTCTGGACATTGTGTCCTCCTGATCCACAAACATACAAAATGCTTTCCCAAATTTTCACATTTTTAAACAAATATTCAAATTCTATTCATTGTGTATGAAACAAGATCAACACACAATAATTTCTTCCTTCTGTACAACTCGAAAGTGAAATTGTTGTTCGGCTTGATATCTGAGTTTTTTTCCTTCTCCAGATGTGTATATTTCCCAGTATCTTATTCTTTTCACATAAATGACTGCTAAATATTATTCAGATAATTCTCACACTCTTTGAAGCTTGTCATAATAAAAAATAATAAGTATTAATTAAGAAATTTTTAGCTACATTGTACAGAATAGAAGAAGAGGTAGAGATGCACTCTAAAAGTAAAGACAAAATCAAAACGAACAAAAAATACAAGGTTTGTGGGGATACAGAGGATATAACCTATAATCAAGAGATTAAGGAAGACTTCGAAAAAGAGGAAATGCAAGGTAAATTTTAGGGATGAGTAGAATTTTAACAGAAAGAGAACAAATTTCCAGACAGATTGAAGAACATTTCCAATTGTACCAGGCATGTAGTGCGTGGTTTGATCTGGGAACCACAGTAATACGTGGGCTGTGTTGGGAAATAAAGTTGTAAAAGGGTCATTAGTCATAGTGTAGAATCATGGATGTGAATCTAAGGAGTCTGAGTTTCATTTCGTATATTACATGGTTTCACCAAAATATTCTGAATAAGATGAGCCTTTGACAAGTTAACCTTTAGAACTGTTGTTTAAGAAAAGGAAAGAAATCAAAATAACATTTGTTGAATGCCAATCAATGTTTCTCGCACTTTCATTTATTCAAACACATTTCATACTGGCCCCAATTCCAAGTTTGAAGTGTAATATGTAATTTACATCCAAGGAAAAAAATTCATAAAAGTTTTATAATTTACTCAGAGTCATAAAAGTAGCAAGTAGGTGGACTTGAAATTTAGTGATGAGGGGAACCTATAGAACCATGACTACTTTGAGGTCCCAACAACAGTTCAGGAAATGAGGGAGTCAGCCCACACTAAATTGTGTCTAAATTCTCCACTTGGCTTCCCTAAGTAATGCAGTAGAAATTCAGGCTGGTTCTGAGAAACCTGTTTTGTCAAACCATCAGTGGTGTTGATCAAGTTCCTGCACTTCTCTGAACATACCTGGAGTATTTACACTACGAAGATAAGAAAATACGTAGAGTTTGAAGCAATTAATCCTCCAGGTAGTTGGTACTTAATAAGGTATATTATTACTACTATAAAACTTCTGTCCAATTATTCAACCGATCTTTAATATCTAGCCTAGAAGAAGAGATGTATTATAGTAATTTAACTTCAAATCTGGTTGGCTGCCCTTACAAATTTGTAGATGATGATACATTATGCATTTTTCTGGTTATTAATTATTGGAGCTTGCTGCATAGATAACTTGCAAAGCAAATATATTTATAATGTATGAATGGATCTTAAACTGACCACTTTTTTCTTTTTCAGTTTTAAGCTACGGAAACACTATGCAAAATTAACTGATGACCAAATAAGGATTATGGGACACATTACTGATATGACAGAAAGTGACAATGATTCTCAAAGTACAAGGTGTGACTAATAAAGTTGGACCTGAGATTTCCTGTCAAGTTGGAGACATAGGTAAGTAAGCACAGCTCACATTCTTGCACCACCACATCAAAATTACAGCTACAATATAGAAAAAATCGTCACTCAGAACTGTCAGGAATAGAGTTGGATGAAAGTCTGACAATGATGGAATTAGAGAAACCACATCCATCCAGACAGGTAGGAGGGGTAGAGACATGGAGCGGGCTGGTCCCACATCCATGTGTGGTCGATAAAAATTTGAATGGGATATCTTTGGAGTAAGGAGTCTCAGCCCCATACCAAGAGCTCCCCAGACCAGGGTTTCAGGGCCAGGAAGACTAGTCCCCATACCTTCTGGCTGCAAAAACCAGCAGGGATTGAGTTGGTGGAAGAAACTTCTGGAGTCCCAAGCAGTTCCCATTAAAGAACCCACACATGGACTTACTCAGACTCACTTCCTCTGAGCTCCAGCACCAGAGTAGCAGCTTGAAAGGCACCAGTAAAATACAGGGAGGAACTGAAGTAGCCGGCATCAAGGAAAGAGCTGGGGGACAGCTTTTTCCCAGACAGAAAGGTGTACAGAGGCCATTGTTCCTTTTCTGAGCCTTCCCCCCACAGAGCCACAGACTGGTGCCATGTATGAGATTCCATCAATCTGTCTAACACTCTTTGCCTCACCCTGGAGATCCCCTGAGACTACAGCCCACTCACATTACAGGCCCACTCAAACTGTTAACCGTGACTTTTCTGTATGAATGGCTGGTCTTGGTTCATGATTCACAACTTCCTAAATCCTATCAAATAGCAACATATGGTCTCAGTGAGCCCCCAGTCCCCGTATGTCTTGTTAACCGGCCCCAGGCCCGGTACTAGCAGCACCCAGCCTATATTCACAGTTGGCTTTGCCTGGGAATCTCTAAGCCCAGCAAAAGTAGCCACCATCTCAGATTGCATTATAGCTCATGTAGGGGGACCTTGAGCTTATCACAGGTTGGGGCTGACCTTGGCCTGCACCACCCAGGAAACCCCAGAGCTTGTGCACCCAGTGGACAGCTACAGACCAAGTTGGAGTGCCACCACTCTGCCCGTGAACAACTGATCCTGTATGGACAACAGACGTTGGTAGTCAGTGGTCACAGCCAGAACTTGCAACAGACTGGCCTGGGTAAAGTCCTCCCATTGACATGCCAAGAACAATTAAGGCTCAACTACAAGAGGAGGGTGTACTCAGCCTACATGAAAGGTGCACTTTGAGTACACAGTTTACGTGAGAGGGGAGGCTGTCCCGCTCGTCCCTCCAGGATACTTAGCACATTAGACCACAATACCAAGACAGAGAGTCATAGCATCTCTATCTAATACACAGAAACAAACAGGGAGGCTAACAAAACAAGAAGACAAAGAAACATGCCCCAATGAAAGAACAGTTGAGAACAGTCTGACAGTGACCAGAGGGGGAGGGGAGGGAATTTCAGGGGAAAAGGGGAACGGTTTAGAGCAACAAGTATAAAGGACTCATGGACAAAAACTATGGGGAGTGGAAATGGGAGGAAGGTGGGGAGGGCTGGGGTGGTGGGCTGGGGGCGGGGTAAAAGACAGAAAACTGTACAATATCAACAATTAAAAAATACTGATTAAAAAAATAAAATAAAATAAAGGAAAAAAAGAGAAAAAGAAAAAAAAAAAAAAAACTCCAGAAAAAGAACCAAATGGAATGTAGATAAGCAATCTATCAAATGAAAAGGTCAAAACACTGGTTGTAATGATGCTCAAAGAACTTAGTGAGGACCTCAACAGCATAAAAAAGATCTAGTCAGAAATAAAGGATACACTAATTGAAATAAAGAACGATTTACCAGGAAACAACAGTAGAATTGATGAAGCTGAGAATCAAATCAATAATTTGGAACATAGGAAGCAAAACACAACCAATCAGAACAACAACAACAAAAAAATCCAAAAAAATGAGGATAGTGTAAGTAGCCTCTGGGACAACTTCAAGTGGTCCAACATTCACATTCTAAGAAAGAGTAAGAAATTGGAAATCTATTGGAAATACAATGAAAGAAAACTTCCTTAATTTGGTGAAGGAAATAGACATGCAAGTCCAGGAAGCACAGAGTCTCAAAGAAGATGAATGCAAAGAGGCTCCCTCCAAGACACATCATAATTAAAATGCCAAAGGTTAAAGATAAAGAGAGAATCCTAAAAGCAGCAAGAGAAAAGCAGTTAATTACCTACAGGAGAATTGCCATAAGACTTTCAGCTAATTTCTCAAAACAAACTTTGAAGGCTAGAAGGGTTTGGAAAAAATATTCAAAGTCATGAAAAGCAGGGGTCTACAGCCAAGATTATCATTTAGATAGTCAAAGCTATCATTTAGAATAGAAGGGCAGATAAAGATCTTCCCAGAAAGAAATATCTAAAGGACTTCATCATCACCAAACCATTATTACATGAAGTGTTAAAAGGACTTATTTTAGAAAAACAAGATCAAAACTATGAATAATAACATGGTAATAAACATATATCTATCAACAATTGAATTAAAAAAACCAGTCTAAGCAAACAAGAACAGAGAAAGAATAATGGATTTGGAGAATGTTCTGATGGTTGTTGGTTGAGAGGAGGAAATGGGTGGAGAGATGAGGGGATTAAGAAGTACAAATGGGTAGTTACAGAATAGCCATGGGGATGTAAAGTACAGTATAGGAAATGGAGAAGCCAAAGAACCTGCACATGACCCCAGGAGATGAACAGTGGTGTGGGGATTGCCTGAGGGAATGGGGTTGCTTGGGTGGACGGGGACAAAGGGGGAAAATTGGGACAAATGTAATAACAATAAAATATAATTAAAAATAAAAACTAAACTAAATTAAATTAGAATTTTAAATAAGTTGGATGTAAGAATGTGGCTTGGACCTGAGATGAAAATGGGTCTTCTACTCCTCACCTACATCTACACTTGTCCACTCACATGTGTAGACAGTTGGGTGCATAAGACAAGCCTCCATTTACCAAGCTCCTTGTATTACATATTGGCTTGCTAGAAAGTATAGAGAAATGGACAGAAATTGTGAGTTTTCTTTTCACCTATAGAGACCTTGACCATGTGGACTTTTCAAATGGTATAGAGACACAGAGGCAAGTTCATTTTCCTTGAACATAGTCAGGTTAAGTAAGAAATGCAGCATTATACATGTAAGTAATATTTCATGGTGACCTACATGCATATATATATGTGTGTGTGTATGTGTGTATGTATGTATGTATATATAAGCAATATAAGATCTCTAGATCTATTTACACTGTAGATAACATCACACACCTCATCACAAGAGGTTTTTGTAATCCATGGAGCTGGAAAGGCTAGCAGTCAAGGGCACTTTCGAGTTGGTGTAATTTCATAGATCTATGATGTAACTCGAATGCAGTTTACTCCTCTACTTTTTCTCAGCCTTATGTGGGTTCACTTATCACATAGCTATACTCTTTTCTGGCTGCACAGGGCAATAGACAGCTTTTGGAGCTACTTGTTATTTCATTCATATGTGAAGAGAATAAAAGGAAGAGAGAGGCAGCAGAGAGAGAACAATCGGAATAGTGATGGGGTGATAGAATTGTACCTATCTCACACAGCCATTATGATCAAAGTTCAATTCCTATTACTGAGTTAATCACTATGGTTAGGAAAAAGATATTTTTTCGACCTGTTTACCATGTCTAATCTTGAACTAAAAACTGTGAAAAAGAGTATGGAAATATGCTGATTGGTTAAGCCAGAAATGGTTCATACTTAGAACTGAGTGTTCTCTCTGACCTGAATGTCAGAGCTGGAAAGTTTGTGGCCATTTTGAAAAAAGCAAGTAGAACTGGATGCTGGCGATGTAAACCACAATACACCAAAGCTAGTAAATTTAGGCTAGTGATGGCTCTTTTCTCATGTGAGAAGAACCAGGAAACCAAAAGTCTCCCCTCAAAACTTTTTTACTTGTGGAATGGAGAGTGAAAACTTTGCGGCATACAAGGGCAGAAAGTTTCCTTTCCAAACATATTCAATAAGTAATTACATTTTGTCATAGGGTGTTAATAAATATGATTTATTTTACATAATTATTAATCTGATTAATAATTATGATTTTCATGTAGCAGCATATATATTATTTTTTAGCTACTACATACTAATGATAGGTAACAGTATGCATGCTTTATCTTTAGACTTAAATTTAGAAATAAGAAATGTAAACAAATATATAGCAACACATATCATGTTGGCCAAGAATAATAGGTGATATTATTTTTTTGAATTTTATTAAATTTATTGGGTGACATTCGTTAATTAACCTATGTGGGTTCTAAGTGCACAATTCTATAATACACCATCTGTACATTTTATTATGTGTCCACCATCCAAAGTCAAGTCTCTTTCGTTCACCATTTATCCCCCATCTTTACCCTCTTCCACCTTCCCACACACACCTTTCCCTCTTGTAATCACCATATTGTTGTCTGTGTCTATGAATTTATGTTTTGTTTTTTTGTTTTTTTTTGCTTAATCCCTTCACTAGTTTCGCCCAGTCCCCCAGCCCTCCTCTCCTCTGACAGCTGTCAGTCTGTTTTCTATATCCATGAGTCTGTTGCTATTTTGTTGGTTATTTTGTTCATTAGAGTCCACATATAAATTAAATCATATGGTATTTGTCTTTCTCTGACTGGCTTATTTCAGGTGGCATAATACTCTCCAGGTCCATTCATGCTGTTGCACAAGATAAGATTTCCTCCTTTTTTATGACAGAGTTGTATTTCATTGTATAAATGTACCAAAGCTTTTTTATCCACTCATCTCCTGATGTGCACTTGGGTTAATATTTTTTTTATTATTCAGAGTAAGGTAAGTTTGTCAATCTTTGAAATAATTCTTTGTGCCTTTATTAAATTTTCATTGCAATGTATGTAACCTTTATGCTTTATAAATGTCACAGAAAGGTCTTGTTTCAATTTGTGCTTGAACTTTCTATAGCCAACAATTTCCTCTACCAACACCTGCAGGAAATAATTTCACTCCTAAATATATCAAGCTTCCCTCTTCGCTTATATTTTGTTTTATGACCCAATTACCTCTAAATTAATTAGCCTTTATGATGAAAGAACACCATCAAGTTGACATATAAATAATGTTATAAATAGACTCCCAAGGGATGAACAATGAAATGTGTTAGTGCAACCCATTTTTAAAAGCCAGCTCTGCCCTGGCTGTTGTGACTCAGTGGATTGAGTGCCAGCCTAGGAGCCAAAGGGTCACCAGTTCAATTTCCAGACAGGGCACATGCCTGGGTTGCAGGCCAGGTCCCCAGTTGCGAGTGTACGAGAAGCAACCATATGTTTATGTTTCTCTCCCTTTCTTTCTCCTTCCCTTCTCCTTTTTCTAAAAATTAATAAATAAAATCTTTTTAAAAAATTTAAAAGCCAGATCTTACAAGTATGATATAAATGGCTTTGTTTCCAATTGGAGGTTGCCATTATATTTGAAATAAATCAGATTGTGCTGAAAAAAAATTTTTTTTCATAGTGTGTCATGCGCATTGACCAACTCTTACTCACATCTCGGGGATTGTTGCATGAACAATTTCATGAGTCTTTAGCTTCAGTTACACCATATACAGACCCAGATCAGCTAGAATTAGAAAGTTATTCTGGAAGAAATGTCTTCCCCCTTTGGAAGGAAAGTTTTCAAAACATACCTTTTTTTGTAAGTAAAATTTATGTATATATATAATTTAAATAAAGTTTAAATTTTAGAACAACTTTAGACTTAGAGAAAAAATTAAAATAGTACAGAGACTTCTTGTATATCTCACATGACTCTTTCTCCTATTTTAGTATCTTGCTTTAGTATAGTACATTTGACATAGTTAATGAATAATACCGATACGCTATTACTGATGTAAGACTATAGTTTATTAGCATTTTCTCATATTTTACATGTTCATTACCTGTTCTGAGATCCCTTATTATTTTAGATACCTTATTACATTTTGTAACTGTGGCTTCTTAGGCTCCTCTAGGCTATGGCAGCTTCTTCAGATTTTTTTTGTTTTTAATGACCTCAACATTTTAAGAAATACTGGTCAGGTATTTTGCAGGATGCTTCCTATTAGAATTTGTTTGACAGTTTTCTGATGACTGCACTGAGGTTATAGGTTTTGTGGAGGAAAGCTGCGGAGGTAAATGTGCTATTTTTCATTACATCATATCAAGCGCACATACTATCTACATGATTGATGACCGTGGATGTGGAACTTGATTACCTGACTGAGGTACTGTTTGTCATGTTTTTATACTATAAAGTTACAATAATTTTTCCTTTTTCATACTGTACTCTTTGGGAAGAAGTCGCTATGCACACTAAATGAAAGTTTTATATCTATCTTTTAAATTCATACCTTTTGTTATTAAAGGAAAAGTCCACTTTTTCCTTTTTCATAAAGTCTCCCTCTCTTTCTTTCTCCCTTCTCCTCTCTCTAAAAGTTAAAATTAAATTAAATTTAAAAAATGTTTGAAAAAGTTATACTTTGCTGACATGCATTATGTAGTTAGGCCTATGGTGGTTGTGTCTGTGCTGAACACAGACTATTTTCTTGTCATTATTTCCTAAACAATACAGTTGACAGCTATTCACATAGCACGTACATTGTATTATATAGTATAAGTAATCTAGGCACGATTTAAACTACACTGGAGACATGTGCTGGTTACATGCAGTTAGTGCACCAGTTTATATAGGGAACTTGATCGTGGGTAGACTTTGGTATCTGCCGGGAGTCCTGGAGCCAGTCCTCCATGGACACTGAGGTTGGCTGTGGTTTTATGTGATAAATGGATGTTCAAAGGTTATCGATTTTTTGTCTTATATCTAAGGGCATTTTCATGTGATTTTTGTCTATATATATATGGTGAATTACATTGATTAATTTTTCAATTATTAAAAAATCACCTTGTGTGCCTCAAACTTACATATGGTATATGTCAATAATTTCTAAATAAAGTCGGGGGGAAGAAATGAGGATTGTGGATACTTAGATGAAATATTTACTGTGAGGGGACAGACTGGGTGAGTCTAGGGTGCTGGCACCGTTCTATTTCTTGCTTTGGGTGCTAATTGCACAGGTATGTTCATTTTATGAAAATGAATGAATCAATTGGTATGCTTTACTGTAAATACATTAAAAAAATCTTGCATTCTTCATATAATCTGAACTCAGTCTAATATAGCTGTGATCTTTCTGTCCATTGATGAATTGTATTTCCTAAGGATTTGATATACTAACTTACATAGGCTTTTCCCTCATATTCATGGGAGAAATTGACCTAAAATTTTGGTATTAAAGTTGAAGTAACCTCGTACAGCAAGGTGAGTGGTGTTTTCCCCTTTTAACATTTCTGGACAGGCTTCAGTAATAACGTTTTATATATTGCATAAACGTTTGGAAAACTCATCAATACAGCCATTTATCTAGTCTATAGGTTGCATGGTGGGACATTTTAAAAATTACGGATTCAATTTCTTTAGTAGTTTAAAAATATTTTAATTTTCTTTTCTTTTTTCATTGTATTTTTCCCATTACCATCTACCCCCCTTACACCCTGTTCCATGTCCACCTGCCCGCCCCCCATAATCGCCACACTGTTGGCCGTGTCCATGAGTTCATTTTCTTTTTTGCTTGATCCCTCCACACCCCCAACCCACCTGCCAGAGTATTTTAATTTTCTCTTCTAGGCATTTTTCCATTTTATCTAATTTGCCAAATTTATAATCAAAGATAACATATCTATATTTATGTCTTTAAGATTTGTGGTACTCTCCCTTTTCTCATTAGTATTTATTAATGTTTGGTCCATTGTTCTCACATTTATCAAGTTTCAAGGAGTTTATCAATTTATATTATCCATTTAATTGAGCAAATGTTTGGCTTTATTGATTTTCTCTATTTTACTTGTATTTTCTATTTCAAAGATTTATTATCTTATCTATTTTGCTTCCTTATACATTCTTATTTAAATTTTTAAACCTAACTTTTTAAGACAAACACCATAGATTGTATTCTTTCTTCTTTCCTAATACATTTATTCGTAGTTTCTTCCACATACTGCTTTTACTACCTGCCACTCATTTTAATATGTAATATTTTTATTACCATTCACTTTAAAATATATTTTAAATTCCTTGTGATTTTTTAGCCCATTGACCATGTAGAAATATATCAGTCAACTCCTGAACATTGTGGAAGAGTTACTTTATATGTTGATTAGCACCTTAAGTCCACTCTAATCAAAAGAAAAATCTGATTTTAATCCTTCGACATTATTGTAAGTTTTTTAATGCCACAGTTTATTATCAATTTTGATAAAAATTTAATGTGCACTTGACATAATACATACTTTGCTGTTGTTGCATGTAAAATTCTCCATGTAAAAATTTTATGAATGTTTTTACTGCATCATTTATTTAATGATGTTTTATCTAAATCTTATTAAATGGCAGAATTTTACTGAAGTCTCCTACTTTAATTCCTTTGATTTTGTTTTCAGTTTGTGTTTTATGTATTTGAAACATGTTAAACATTTTGCCTTTGAGTTTATTTTATAATTAGTCTAGTATTAACTTAAATGTCAATTTTTAGCTACTGTTTTTATTATAATTTTTCTTTTCAGTCAATTTATCATTGCTTTTTATTGTTCACGTAAGTCTCTTGTCATCAAAACATTTCTTACTGTTTATTTTTATTCTAGTCAGATAATCTTTACCCTTTAATTCCAGTACTTAGTCTACATATGTTTTATTGCCTCTTTGTTTGGATTTAATTCTAACATTGATTTTTCTATTTATTCCAATTAAAGAATTTAAATTACCTAATTTTGACAATGGCATGATGGCTGTGGAATTAAAAGCCATTTTCTTAGAAAATGTGTACTGCTATATTTAGGATTTGAATAGGATAAAAGATATAAATTTCTCTAAATAGTTCAGAAAAAAACTATGTATACACACATTTCCAAAAGAGAAGAGAAAAAGACGTGCTAAATCCGAGGACAATATGTAAGTAATTAATAAATTTGGGTAATGGGTATGTTGTGAGCTTGTTAAATTAACATTTATTAAGCAGAGCACAGGATGCCAGATGATGAGCCTCTATTCAACAATAGGCCACAAGAGAAACTGAAGTAAAGACGTTTGTTACAAGTCTTGGAGGAGGTACATGGCATGCTTGAGGGGCCACTCGGGGAGGTCAAGACAGACTGCACATAGAGAGACTAGCGGGATGGAGCACATTCTTTTATTAGGGTCCCTGAGAGGAATGTTTTGGGCTTCTTGGGCTGAGGTTGAATTGGTCAGTTAAACCAAAAGAGCAGGGTTTTTTTGTAAATTTCATGGAGTCTTATCTAATAAACAGCACACAACGGGAAGGCAGGGGAGACTGCCAATCCCAAGGGCGACCGGAGAAGTCACGTCAGGACCTTGCCTTTGCTCGTGACTCTGCAACCGTGAGTGACCATGAAGAACTGCTGTCAGTTGCAGGCCCCACAGGCTGCTTGGCTGCACACAGCGATGCCACGGAGGGGCAGAGCCGGACATTCACACGGCGTACAGGATTTTCTTTTATCATTCTTGCATCTTTTCTGTACATTGGAAATTAAATTTAAAAAAAAAACACATTACATAAAAATAAAATAAATCCTTCACCACAAACAAAAACAGGCATTCAGAATTTCAAATATATTTTCTGAGTTGCAGCTATGCTCTAGGCCCATTACTGATGATTATGGATTTGAAAGTCAAAAAAGTAGACTTACTTTCTTCCCTAATGGAGTTATTATCTATGAATAAAACAGACAAAAATGAACAAATTAATGAATTAAATGTAAATTCTAAAAAGTACTGGGAATTAAACACAGAGGATAATAATACAGCAGAACTGGCATGACGGTGCCAGATGTCAGTTTAGAAAGAATAGTCAAATTTCTCCTGCAGGCCTACACCAGGTCTAAACCTGAAGGAAGGGCAGAAGCCCTAAGATGGCTTCATCCCTGAGATCCAGGGACCAATGCCTGTTTAAAGCTGAAGATAAAACAGAATACAGCCCCACTATCACTGGGCTTACAAGTGTTAAGTAACAAGTAACATTATTCTACTAATAGAACAAGATAAAGGGTGTGAAGAAGGTTTGCTGTTGTTGTTGTTTTGTTTGTTGTGATATAGGTACAATGAGACATGTAAGCTGAAGGCAAAAATGACAATGGGAAAAACTATCTGACAAACTAGCCCCCTACTATCCACACTAAGTATGACTGCATACATTTGAAACCCATGCTAAATCAAATGCAACCAAAATAGCAACAAACCCAAATTCAGCTCAACACTCACACTAGGAGCTAGCAAAAGATGAGGACTGACCAATTACATATACTAACAGAGGTGAAATTTATCATATATATTATGTCTTTATTTAAAAAAGGTGAAATAAAGACATTTTCAGTTAGATATAAGCTGAAAAACAGGTTCTTTCCATTAAACTTGCAATCCAGTTTAAGTTAAAAAATTTAAGATTAGAGGAATATGACACTATATATAGAAACTTAATTCTAGAGGATAAATCAAATAACATAAGACACTATAGATATGTTGTTTAACAGAAAGGTCATTAAAAGTTATTTTATACATATATATTCATGGTTGTGTGTATGGGCATATCTTTAATGCTATTTAAAAAGTATTGATTGTTTAAACAATAATAACAATGTACTGAGGGGTGTATAGGATAGGGAAAGAAAACTATATGATGAAAACATAGAAGATAAATAGGAAATATAAACATACTACTGTAAATTTCATACATTCTGAAATAGCAAAATCATTTTTAAAGTAAATGTTAGATAAGTTAAATTATATATTTAGCAACCACTAAAAAATAACACAAAAGGCATAACTATAATGGTGATAAAGGATATCAGATGAAAGTATGAAAATATTCTTGACTAACTCCCCAAAGAACAGAGAAAGAGAATAAACAAAAGGCAGGTGGGGAAAAGCAGAAAAGTAAAAATGTCAAAAAACACAAATGCCAATTTATGAAATAAGCTAGTAAGTGGTAGGCTGGAGGAAAATATTAGGGACACCCCCCTAAAAACTGATAATAGGACTTGTATCCACAATACATAAAAACTCCTAAAATTCAATAATACCATGATAAAGAACATGTGAAAAAGTGGAAAAAGTCTTGGACAGTCACTTCTCAGAAGAAAACTATATGGGTGGCCAGTGTGCATGTAAATAAGAGTCCAACACCATAAGTCATCTGTGAAGTGGGTCTGCAAATGAGGTTTAGAGTTTGATTTGTTAGCAGCTCATTCAGTGCATGAGTTCTTCAATGTCAAGGACCGCATTGTCCGCATCTTTTGACATCCGTAACTAGCAAACAGTCGGGATCCAATAAATATATAAATGAATGAACTACACAAGTCAAAGATAGCTAAGTTGAAATAAATAATAGAAGGAAAACGAGAAAGCCTAAAAGGAGAAAGGGAATGCTCTCGGCAGAAGAAAGTAAACGCTTTCTCGGGTCCTGCGAAGGACCTGAGAACTCTGAAACGCCAGGAGGTTGCCAGGGAGACAAGAACACAGCCCTCTGCTCTGTGTTGTTTGGCACTGGGCATTTTTGCTCTTATATTTGATGAGTCACTGAGCACATTTCTTCCTCTTTCAAGAAGCTTCTTGCTTGAAATTATCCTTAGGAGATGTTAAGTAGCTATAAAGCTCTTCAAAAATTTTGCACAGAAATTGAACTCCTTTTAGAGCCACAGGTTCACTTTCAGCTCTATCACCGACTCTCTACTCTCCATTCTTGCTGAGAACTACGATACCATTATGTTCTCACACAAAATTTTTCTTCAGGTTTTCAAAAGTCAAGCCTAAAACACCCTCTTCATGAGGAGATCTGTGCCATAGTTTTCTTTTCGCCTCTTGATAGCAATTTTATTAAATGTTCTCCATGACTATGATTTCCAAACTGAGACTCCCTTTCTTACACAGTTTTTACTGTATTTCAGCCTGGTTTCACTCTGTTGATTTACCTCACTGCATTTGCCCTGTTTATAGCTAAAGATCCTGATATATTATTATATGAAAATCATAAATAATTCCAAATTAATTTCAAATCATAAGACTTATTTTGAGATCAAACACTTAGAGTAATATGAAAATTTTATATATTTAATAATTATCATACAAGATTAAATACAAACAAATTGTTTCAGAGCGTGGTGAGCCCTGCAGTGCTGTGCTCTAACATCTTTTTAAAAAATTAAATGTATTTCTTTTTGCTAATTTATGATTTTCTATGTTAAAATTTGAAACTCAAGTCCCTTTACAATTTTGCAATTTTCCCTTCTTCATACCCTTAAACAGTTTGTTTACTTTAAAATAAAGTTACTTGCTAGACATCACCATAAAAAGAAACACAGAAAAGAACTTTGGAAGATGAACTAATCCATTCTTGGTAAGCTTCGGTAAGCATAGATGAAATAAACTTATTATCGATTTGCTATGTATTAACTGATATTTTGTTTTCTACCCTGATTTGGAGATTGATATAGGATAGACACTTAGGTGTAGGGTCAAATTTTAATACTTTATTTTTCTTTTTTTAAGAATAGGTTTAAAAACATACCCATATTACAGATTAAAAGTTAGAAAATGAGACATCTAGTTTCTTTCAAGAAAGTTTATACAAAGAAATGACCTCAGAAACTATTTTTCCCCTCACTTTGTAAGAGGGGAAGAGCACAACAAATATTTCTCCGATTTATGGTGAATGCACTGTTGAAATTGCTATGATATGTTAATGAAACATTCTTTAGCTTTCAAGAAGCACGAGCTCTTTTCCAGCCCCTGGGATTTTCATATTTTCCCATTATGTAGATTGATTGTTTTGAGAGACTAAGGTGACTGATGATAGCTGGGTTACACAGGGTGGGAAAGGATTTGATTGCCTGTGAATTGGGAGAGAAATTAATACTCAGAGCAATTGCCAGTTACTTTTTTGTTGATTTTATTGGCTTCACATTTGCTCCAAATTCAATAGAGCCTTGAAGCCTGTAATATTTTTTAAATGGTCATTGAACGACAATTTTAACAAAATTCAAATGATAGACAAAAATGGAAGTTATAGGTAAGTAAAAAGGAGTCTTCTGTATTATTTCCAAGCCACATCATTTTTATTATCTAGCAATGCACCAGAATGTAATGAAATGTTTCCTAAGCATGGAAAGGGCTTTTCCACAGATATCCTGGAAAGGATTTCCATGATATTGCTCCTATGAAGACCTTAAATTTAGCACAACTAATGTGAATAATAGTGTTCAAAACATGTATATTCACAAATTTTAGATATCCATAAAATTAATGAAAGTACATATTGCTTAGTTTTTGAACAATAATCTTTTAATTAATAAGAGCATTTCAAAATCACAAAATATTACATTGGAAGATGGCAAGAAAAATTATTTTTATAATCTGGGTTCTCTCCTTTCAGAAATGAGCACTTGGGTAGTCACCATAATATGAGGACCAGCTTACATCAGGTTTGGACATTCTTTCTAACTCTCCTTGCTCTCTTTTGTGTTCGGTGAGCAATAGTCAGTTTATAATTTGTCTTTAAACATAAATTAGACAATGAGAGGAAAATCCTCTTACCACTAAACATGAAAGATATCGTTTATTTGACAGCTATAATTCTTGTTGTAAATTATTTCACGGACATCATTTCTACAATAGTCACTGGCATGCTTGGAATCCATGTAAGAGTGATCTTTGAGCTCACTGACACGATCCAATTTGCGGACATGAAAAGTGATGATCATGTCTGGGATTGTTGTCATTCCAACCAGGCACTGAAATTAAATTAGTGCTTCCTAAAAGCACATATTTGGCATATCTTGATTTTAGCAGAATATTATCCCAAAATTATCTTTAAAATCTACATAGGAGGCTTCCAGTCAAGATGGCAGAGGAGGTAAATTTGGTACTTGAAGGCTCCCACAGCCACATCAAAATTACAACTCAACTACAGGATGATCATGATTCAGAACTGCCTGAAACCTAGCTAAACAAAGCCCTCCAAGCATATAAAGAAGGATCTACATTGAGACTGGTAGGAGGGTCAGAGATGTGGATTAGGCTGGTCCCACACCTACCGGTAGCAATTAAAAACACAGAAATATTTCAGCTGTGAGACTCACCCTAAGGAGTGAAGGGTTCCAGTCCCACACCAGGACCCTAGCCAGGGTTTCAGTGCCAGGAAGAGAAGTTCCCCTAACTTTTGACTGCAAAAACCAGCAGGAGTTGTGACTGAATGAGACTGAGGGCTTCTGGAGTCCCAGGTGTTCCTCTTCAAGGGCCCGTGCATGTACTTACATGGACTCACTCCCAGTGAGTTCCAGCACTGGAGCAGCAGCTTTAAAGAATCCAGAGACAAAGGGGGAGGAACTGAGTTATCTGGTATCAGGCCAAGTGCTGGAAGCGCAGCTTTCTCCCAGACAGGAGTGCGGGCAGAGGACAGTATGCCTTTGCTGAGCCTTTCATAGGCACCGTATTTGAGACTCTATCAATGTAACACTGTTTGCCCTGCCCTGGTGACTCTCTGAAACTTCACCCCACCCACTTTTCCAGCCCACCCTACCATACAAACTACCTGTCTGAGTTCATGCTGAAGACTTTCTTAAAATCTCTCAAACAAGAAGCATCTGGCCTTGGCTTGCCCAAAACCTTTTCCTAAGTGGCCCCAGGCCTGGCACAAGCAGCAGCTGACCTTAGCTTGCAGCTTGGCCTCTCCCAGGAAACTCCAACCCAAGCACAAGTAGCAGCCATCTGCAGATTGCTTTTTAGCTAATGCTGGGTGGTCCAGGCAGGGAACAGGTGGTAGCTGACCTTGGTCTGCAACCTCCCTGGAGGCCACAGAGCCAAGTTACCCAGTGGGCAGTTTCAGACCACCCAACTTCCTTCACAAATGACACACTCAAAAGGTTGACTCACCAGGCATCAGAACCCTGTTGAAGTGTGGCCTGCTCCATGGGGTCAGCCTCTGCACAGCAGATTTTTAAACTGTTGCTGCCAGTCCTTGCAGTGGATTTAGTAGGAATAAATCCCTCCCATTGATGTGCCAACTGCAATCAAAGCTGTTATAACAGGAGCATATATACAGTCCACATGTGTGGAGGAGAGCACACCTGGAGCAACTGGATCATTGACAGGGAAAGCTGTGCCACTGGGACACCTACAATATAAAGCCATTCTACCCTGACCAGGGGACACAGCAACTCTACCTAATACATAGAAACAAACACAGGGAGGCAGCCAAAATGAGGGACAAAGAAACATGGCCCAAATGAAAGAACAGAACAAAACTCCAGAAACAAAATGGAGACTAGCAATCTACCAGAGGTAGAGCTCAAAACATTAATTATAAGGTTAAGGAACTTAATTATACAAACTCAATGAGCTTAATTATAAGCTCAATGAACTTAAGAGTATAGGAACTTGGTGAGAACTTCAACAAAGAGATAAGAAGTATAAAAATGGAAATTGAAAAAAAAAAACCATAAAAAGGAACCAGAAATAAAGAACACAATAACTGAAATGAAGATTACATTACAGGGAATCAATAGTAAAGTTGATGAAGCAGAGGATCAAATCAATGATTTGGAAGATAAGAAAGCAGATAACAACTAATCATAACAGCAAAAAGAAAAATGAATTCAGAAAAATAAGACTGCTTAAGGAGCCTCTGAGACAACTTCAAGCATACCAATTTGTGCATCATGGAGCTACCAAAAGGAGCAGAGAGAGGGAGAGAGCAAGAAATCGAAAACCTATCTGAAAAATAATGATGCAAAACTTCCCCAACCTGGTGAAGGAAATAGATAAACAAGCCCAGGAAGTGCAGAAAGTTCCAAACACAATGAACCCAAAGAGGACCACACCAAGACACATCATGGTTAAAATGCCAAAGGTTAAAGACAAAGAGAGAATCTTAAAAGCAGCAAGAGAAAAGCAGTTAGTTACTGACAAGGGTTATCCCATAGGTCTGTTAGCTGATTTCTTTGACAGAAACTTTGCAGGCCAGAAGAAACTGCCACTAAATATTCAAAGTGATGTAAAACAAGGAACTACAACCAAGATTACAACCCAGCAAAGCTAACATTTAGAATCAAAGGACAGATAAAGAGCTTCCCAAACAAGAAAAAGCTAAATGAATTCATCACCACCAAGCCACCATTATGTGAAATGTTAAAGAATCTTCTTTAAGAAGAAAAAGAAAAAAATTAAAAAATAAATAATAAAATAACAAATACATATGTATTGACAATTACTTTAAGTGCAAGTGAATTAAATTCTCCAATCAAAAGACATAGGGTGGCTGAATAAATAACAAAATAAGAAGCTTACACATGCTGTCATAAGAGTCTCACTTCAGATAGAAAGACACACACAAACTGAAAGTTAAAAAAATGGGAAAAGATATTTCATGAAAATGGAAATAAAAAAGCTGAAGTAGCAATACTTGTGCTAGAGAAAATAGGCTTTAAAACAAAGGCTATAATAAGAGATAAAGAAGGACCTGACAATTCTACTTCTCAGTATGTATCTGAAGAAACACAAAACACTAAACAAACAAAAAAAAAACATATACATCCATATGTTCATTGCAACATTATTTACAATAGCCAAGATATAGAAGCAATCTTATGTTTATCAATATTCAATGAGTCCATACAGTGAAAGCCCTGGGCAAATCACAAGCATTGAATTAATGTTAACTCATTATGGCAATAGCTCATCCTAGGAATTTGCATCTTTAAAAATCACCTGGTTACAAATGGCATATTTAGGGTACTATGACAGCTGTTGCTTTCCTGGAATAACTTGGAGTTATATTTATTTTAAACAAACAAACTCTAATAGTTAACACTAGCAGTGTGGAGAGCAAAGGCAAATCTATCTTTCTTGAGCTTTCTTATGACAGCATGCATATCTACATAAATGATAAGCCCATCTTTAATGAGAGGCTCCACTCTCCCACCAAACTATCACGTGTGACTCTAACTGGTAAAATAATATACTTACTGAAATAGAAAATGTCTCTATGTATACATATTGTATATTTTCACTTTTTTTGTGAACTTGTCAATAAAATAAAACATTGGTGTTTCAGGGTTTTTTTTTAAATATTAAACTTTAGGTATAGAATGTTTTCACAGCAGATATTATGTTTCTTTGATATTTATGACATTTTGTTGTAGATTACAAGATTCTCTGCATACATAGAACAGTAGATATATTAATGCAGTCCAATTTCTTTGCACAAGCAATCTATCATCCAAAGTAAAATAAATGGCTTTCAATGCAAGATTTAATCATAAGCTAAAGAGAAATGGAAGTTTTAAAGACAAGATCTAAAGAAAATAAATAAAGCCATAACTAGGGAGGCAGATGGGATGTGCAGAAGTGTACCCTGCCTGATTTTCCCACCTCAGACTTTCTCTACAAAGACCTAGTGTGCAAAGGATTGATTAGCATTTGTTGCTCACTGTCTTCAGCTGGTTAAATTCAAATTACTTGTTGAGTCAATCCCCTTCTGTAATTAATGATTCCCTAGAAGCTGGTGTATCTATGGTGATCAGAAAGTAGATTTTTTAAAATATTAATTGGTTGCACCACCAAATTCTTATGAGTTAAAGAAGGAAAGATACATCTCTGAATCATGAATGGAATTAGAAATGGAAGATCCCAAGATTTCCCCAATTATTCTAGAAACACCCAAATAAAAACCCCAGTGCATGCTTACATAAGCAAGTCTGCCTCACGATGCCCTGCTCTCTCCGACCTTGGAAAAGCCATGAAAACTTCAGGGCTACAATTTCCTCCAATATTCTTATTTACTTCTCTGAAGATTTTCTAGGTTGGCTTTGAAAGTTTTTTTTAAAAAAAGACTGCAGAGCTCAAAACTTCTTATTAAAAAACGGGTGTGTCTAATAATCATGTCCATACATCTTCTTTTGTTTAGTGGATTACTGTTAGTTTTAATTAGATTTTTTTAAAGATTTTAAAAGATTTTATTTACTTATTTTAGAGAGAAGAGAAGGGAGGGAGAAAGAGAGGGAGAGAAACATCAATGTGTGGTTGCCTCTTGCACGTCCCCAACTGGGAACCCAGCCTGCAACACAGGCATGTGCCCTGACTGGGAATCAAACCAGTGACCCTTTGGTTCCAAGGCTGGCACTCAATCCACCAAGACACACCAGGGCAGAATTTTTCTGAACAAACTTTCAAATGTTATACTTGCAAAACAGTGGTGGAGGCTCTCTTCATATCACTCCTAACACCTTTTTCCTCTCAGCAGGGTATTATTAAAACTAACATTACTTATACCAGATAGGAAGAAAATAATCCTTCTAAAGGATACACTCCTCAAAATTATTTCTGTGGTTAACTCTCAACCACACTATCTGCCTAAAAATGGTTGACTATAAAAATTGTTACTTGGTTCTACAAGGCTCCCTTTGTTCAAACTATAATGACACCTCTTATTTAAAAAAAAAAAAAATCCGTATTTTGTTAATACAACAACTTGGAATCTCAACTTCTTTTAAGTTATTTTGTTATTTTTGAGCTGTTAGTAAAACTGCAATCCCATATATGAAGGTCAAAGGTCACTTAATACTTCCACTGTGCCAATTTAGTTACAGAATGCAAAGAGAAATCTTCTTAGACAACATGGTTAAAATCTGATATTAGTTTTCCTAAAGGCACACGGATTTTATCAAGCTACTGACAGTTTCACCTTAGGTCTTCTTTTTTTAAAATCATAAAAATATTTCATTTCTTCCACTTTCTTTTCAGCTAGTCTATTAGTATTGAATCAAATGTATGTGGTTTCAAAAACTATGACTGAATTAACAGGGAAAACTGCCAGGTTAACCAGTATTTTATGTGATGTTTTAAGAGAAATTCATATTGTACAAAGTAATTTTTATTAGAAAAATTGCTTGTACACAGTGGTACAACTTTTGAATGGGGAGCAATATTTACTACAAGAATATGCTATTTCTTGGTAAAAACGGCAATTACCGTGCATTAGAATACATGCTGCACCGTACCTTTTATCTCACACATTGTCGTCTGCTTCAAATCTCTAGACTTACACAATACAGGGAAACTGACATTCAAAGCACTCTTCAAGAACAGTTTTTCTGTTTCATAGCTTCAAGATAAGGGGTTCCATCTGCTGCAAATAAAAAAAAAAGTCCATCAACAGAATTCACTTGATCAAAGTGTTTTTGTCAGTTATTAAAAGAGGGAAAATCCACAAATTTGTGATTCTGTGTTATCTCTCCTGTTTTCTCTTTGCAATTTAGAATTTTCATGCTTTCAAACTGTAACAATAGTTGAATGTTTTAAATACATTTCTGGCACATCATTTGAGGAGTCTTAGGAATGTTTGCATGCTTTTCTGTTCTTTAGCTTCTCAGTGATAATTTTCATCATCCCTTATTGCCCCAAAGGAAATGTAGCCTTACTTTTGCCTATATTTATCTCTACAAACTTAGGTCACCTTAATTGGTGACTTAATTGGCTCTGAACAATTTACTCAGTTGAGGTGAATAATTCCCTGCTTTGCCCTTTCCCCGCCAAGCAAAGGTGCCATTGCATTTAGACAAGAATCAGTCTGTTTAAAAAAATTCTAAGACATTTACACAATTGAAAAAAAAAAAATCTTCTTCTGTTGGTGAACTAAAAGATAAAATACCAATGTGATATGGGAGAAAGATCTGAAAGCTTTTTCTGGCCTTTTTTCTACAAAGTAATAGAATAAAATAATATGCTATGCAGTTAAAATAAAAATAATTATTCATGAAAAATGAATTTCTTCGTAAAAACTACAGTGTTCTTTTTATTTTCATGCTGGAAGTATTGGGGACAATTTTAATCACTTTGACTAGTTCTCCCATGTCACTTTAAGGTAAATCCTGATACACTGATGGCTCATTCAAATACCTAATTTCTAATCATCATCATGTATTACAACTTCCAGAGAAGGCCTGGCCTGAAAATGTTTAACTGTCCTCTTTAGCTTCTTCTTCACTCCTGTGAAACCTGTGAAATCTGACCCTTTTAACAACTCTTCAACTTCATTTATCACTTGGAAAATCAAATCCAAGATCTTTAGAATGGGTCGTAAGGCTTGACTTAATTTGTCCCATACCTTCCACAGTCTATACACTAGTCACACCCTTAACATTATGCCTTGGTGTGTCTCAGCAATTTTGGTTGTCAGAATTCACTATCACCTCACCATTTTTACATGTGGTTCCGCTGTTTCACTAGTTAATTGTACCTATTGCTGTTAATATTTTAATTTAAATTTTTGTTTCCAACAAAATGATGCATATTCTTATTTAAAAATATAATGAGATTATATAAAAAAAGTTTCCCTTTTCTCTATCTTCCACACACCCTTAATTCTTGATTCCCTAGAGTGCAGCCAGCTACATTAATTGGCACAAAAAGAAAATATGGGAACTTTTGTTTTAAAAGAAAAAATTCTGTTGAAGTTACTAAAATACAAAGCTTTTTTCTTTCTTCTGTAGTCTCTTATTGGGTTTTTTATTTAATGTATTTTTAGGTAAAACATTTAAAGTATTATACAATGACATTTAATGCAAATACAAAATACAAAAATATTTAACTTGTATATGGTATCACCAAAATTACAAAATTTGTATTTTATAGCTTGTTATGAATATGCATTTAATTATTATTAACAGTGGACACACTGTAAAACACTAACTTACTTTTTTTCTTTTTACTTCTTCATGCATACACATTCTGCTAGCACTCTCTACATGTGGCTTACCTTTCCTTTTCCTTCTATCATCATTTTAAGTGTAAATGGTTGGCTAATTCAGGGAAGTTCTACTTCCACTAACTCAGTTGTAGATGTAATATGCATACTTCCCACTCAATTGAACCTTGCTGAACTCACACTTATCTTGGGTTCACTGGAACTCTGTGCTTATAGTGCATCTCAAGCATTATATGCAAATATGCTGGCAAGGATATTTGCTAACACACACGCTCTATTGTCCCATTAGACTTTACTTACAAAATCTGAGCTCAAAGACACAATTATTAAAAATTTCGAGATTGCAAGAGCAGAGCATTAAACCAAGCATAGGGCCCCTCAGAGCTGGGGTCCTATGTGACTGCACAGGCCACATGTCCATGAAGCCAGCACTGCCACAAAAGCAGCCACTTTTAGCCATTTCAGCAATCTTGCCTGAAATGTCTAAATAATGTATAACCCACTCATTTTATCAGTATTAAATATTATTAATTCACTAAAATAAAATGCAAGGATGTAACATTCTGACACAGCACATATATAATTACCTCTTCCCAGTGTAATGATATAATAATTTTGTTAATTAATAATCAGTGTTTATATCATGACTTTAAATTTTATTTACAGTTGAGCAAGTAGCATATTAAAATTATACAATCATTTCATCTGTAACTTCTTGTTTTCACTTAAGTTAATAACTTTCTTACTTACTTGCTTTGTTTTCTCTTCATTGAACTCCAAAATTTTCAATAGATGTTCTCCTCAATATGAAAGCTAATTACCCATCTCATTTCCCCACCTATTTTTTAGAATATAATGCAATATATAACCAATAAGTTCCCAAGAATGGGAACATGGGAGGCAAACCTTTTGTAGCCTTACATGACTGAAAATAACTTTCTTTTACCGCCCAAATTGATTAGTAGTCTGGAGAAAGAATTCAAAGTTAGAAATAATTTTCAGTTAGAACACTGAGGGCAACTTGGGATGTTACAGTTAGAAATACAATGCCTTTCTTAATACAGTTATTTGTATGGGATTAATTCTTTTTCTCCCTGAAAACTTCTAGGATAACAAATTTTTGTAGTTGTTTTGCAGTATTTGGCTAGGATTGTTTTGATAATGAATTTCCTTTTATTCTTCTTTGTTACTTTGTATGTAGCATGTCTTTTTACTCTGGCTGTTCTAAAATTTTACTTGTACCATTGGTTTTGAGAAATTTGATAGTATGTAACTTGATTTCTTTTGTGTGTGTGTGTATGTTTAAGGAAAAAGACATTTAGGGTTCAAGACTCATTGAAATTTGTGAATCTGTGGGTTTTCAGCTTTCAGCAAACTTTGAAATATTTCAGCTATTATTTTTTCAGACATTTCTGGTTTCCCACTCCTTTCAGGAATTCCAATTATATGTACGTAGGTCCCCTTGAAGTTGTCACACATCTCACAATTACTGTTCATTTTTTTAAATTCTTTTTTCTCTCTATGCTTCTCTTTTCTCTTTTGCTATGTCTTCAAGTTCTCTGATCTCTTCTTTTGCTATTAATCTCATTGAGTGTATTTTTCATCTTAGATATTTTAGTTTTCATTTTTAGGAGTTTGATCTTTGTCTTTTTCATATCTTTTGTGTCTCTTACTCAACTTTTAAAATATGCAGAATACAATTATAATAACTATTTTAATGTCCTTATCTGATAACTCTAAAATCCAAGTTAGTTCTGGGTCAGTTTTGATTAATTTTTCTCCACAATATGGGCCTTATTTTTCTACTTCTTTCTATGCCTGTTAACTTTTTATTGGATAGTTCACAGTGTGAATTTTACCTTTTTTTGATGTTAGATTTTTTTATTATTATAACCATTCTTAGTCGTTGTTCTGGGATACTGTTTAGTTACTTAGAAAGGTTTAGTTCTTTTGATCTTGTTTTTAAGTTTGCTAAGTGGAACTGGAGCAAAACCCAATCTGGGGCTAATTTCTCCTCAGTTCTAAGGGAAGACCTTTCCGTGTACTCAATTTACCTCTGATCATGAGGTTTTCCTGTCCGGAGTGTGGAAATGGGCGCTATTCCCCAGGGGCACTGTTGCATCTCATTTTTCAGATGACCCTTACTCCAGTTTAAGATCGCACTAATCCGGATGCTGGTGACCCCTTGAAGCTGACTATCTGTAGATCGCTAGGGTTCTCTCTCTGAGATTCTCTCTCTTCTTTCATATGGTACCCTTGAACTTTATCTGCATTGTTCTCCCCGGAGATTGTTCTTTTCAAGCCCCTTTTTTCCAAACCATGGGTCTTCCAGCCTCTACTTGAGTTCTTCCTCCATGTGCCACAGCCTGAAAACTCTCCCAAAGCAGTAGCTGGGTTTATTATAGGGCTCAGTTTATTCATTTCTCAATTTTCA
Source organism: Glossophaga mutica (assembly GCA_039655065.1). NCBI lineage: Eukaryota > Metazoa > Chordata > Mammalia > Chiroptera > Phyllostomidae > Glossophaga > Glossophaga mutica. The sequence goes on from CM077312.1 coordinate 33,471,382, forward strand.
GATTATATGGTCTGTTATTGTCTGTTCATCCATTGTTTCATATATTTTGTCTGGGGGTTTTTGTGTGTGTGTTTTAAGCAAAAGAAAAATCTGTTCCTTGTCACTCTATCTTGAAAAGATATAGAAGTCCCACCTATGTATTTTTTCCTTTTTAATCGAATTTACTGAGGTTTCAGGTGCACAGTTCCACAGCACATCATCTGTGCGCTGTATTTTGTGTTCATCTCCCCAAGTTAAGTCTCCTTCTACCACCATTTACCTTCCCTATACCCTTCCTCCTCCATCTCCTCCCACCTGCCTTCCCATGGTCCCACCTATGTTTTTAATTTCCGAGCATTCATTTAATTATTTGGCATTTTAAATTTTTTTTAAATGGAATCATTTGGAGTCTTATCAAAGATAAGACTCTTTGTCTTATCTTTCTGAACCTTAGTTTGGTCATTTTTTGTCTTGGTTTTGCAAGTCCCCTTTTCACAATTCTGGTCAGTGAAACGTGAGATGTATTACTTGTGGTGTATCTAGGCAGAGACAATAAAAAGATGCCGAGTGATGCTTCCATCTCTGTCTTCTTGTGCTTGGGAGACCAGCAGTGCTCCAGATGGCCCAGCATCTCTCAGACTGGATCTCTGAATGACCTCCTGAATACCTACCATAGATTTTGCATGAGTAAGAAATACATTTTATATGTTGAACTTGGAAAGTTGGAAGTTGCTTACTACATAGTGGATAAACTTCCACTATGTAGTTTATCTTGACTAATATCCTGACTCCCAAAGAAAAGGATGAGTGTCCATAGTATCTTTATTTCCCTAACTTTTTGCCTATCAGTCTATGTTGTAATGTGTTCCTCCTCCACTAAAATTTCTTTAAGACAGAGATACCACATTAACTCAAGAGAATATTGGCAGAATAGATAGATGAATGGCAGTGTTTAAGTCTGTCAGTGTAACACATTGAATGTAATTGATGTTTATAATTATAATAACCATATGGATTCAAACAATGTAGGTTTATTAGCAGTAAAATAAAATATAATAATATAATTGCATTCATATATAATATTTGGAGAAAATCCCTAACTTTTCTATTCTTGGCTTTTTCTAATGCATTTAAGAAGTAAGGATTTATTGTATAACTGGTAATCATATGCTGTGCTTCTTTCTAGGATATGGCCCTAGGAATTAAGAGAGAGTATTTGAATTGAATCCTAGGACTTACAACCTTATTTGGAATTTCAAAAAAATTACATAATAGAATTTCTTTATTAAAAAATGGTATGACTATATCAGTTCAATGATTTCTGGAAAGATTTGAATACTATTTTCTGTATTAGAAAGATGATGTTTAAATCCAAAGGCATTTGTCTATCAGCTAGTTGTATGAAAGCTTAAACAGAGATAGAGGTCTGCATATGTTAGCTCCAAAACTAAGTGGCTGAGATTTTCCTTTATTTCCTTTTTCTATTATTTCCTCTTCCAGGGAAGTAAGCCTTTACTCTAATAAAATGTCGTTTTAGTTTTCAGCATGGATGTATTATTAATGTTTGGTCGACACATTTTGACAATCATGTTTTGATTCAGTTGTTTTCTTGTTTTATATACAGCATTGTAGTTCTTTGGGGTGGGGCAAGGAACATACCATATCTTTTGTTGTGACCAATATGTAGCTGTACACACAGACAATTTACATGGAATTCTCTTAAGTGTATGTGTTCTAAGAAGTCTTGATTAAACTAATCTATCTCAGAATTTCCTACATTCAGCTTATACAATCAGTATTTTGAAGTACCTAATTATACGCAAATCATTTTTCTAAGTTCAGGGATCATAAAAAGGGAAAAATAAATGGAAACCCTCCTCTCTCATGCAGTTTGCAATTCTACAATGTGAAGATCTTATTGTGGCAAGAGCTATAGGCAAACATAAATCTGGAAAAGAACCATGAAGTACTGGAGGATGACCACAATGGTGTCTTTCATTACTCGATAATCTAAAGTTTTCAAATACAAGTAAGTATCTAATAGACTCTGTAAAATGTTGAATAACCTTTTTTTTTTTTATCATGGAGGATCAAAGTCTATTTTCCTGAGACTGCTGTCTGACTTTTCTTTTTTTCTTTTTTTTTTTAAGATTTTTATTTATTTATCTTTAGAGGGGAAGGGTAGGAGAAAGGAAGAGGGAGAGAAATATCAATGTAGGGTTGTCTCTCGTGTGTCCCCTGCTGGGAACTGGCCTGCAACCCAGGCATGTGCCCTGACTGGGAATCGAACCGCGATCCTCTGGTTCGCAGGCCCGAGATCAATCCACTGAGCTACACCAGCCAGGGCTGACTTTTCTTTTTATCTCTGTCCTTAAAATCATGGTAAGTAAAGTGACCCATAACAACTCCTGGGTGGATCCTGAGTGAAATGCACTCTAATTAATGTGTTTAAAATGTCTTGGCTTTAAAAGGGAAACATACATACACACACACACACGCACACGAAATATATATGTACTTCATAGTGTAGACTGAGTTTTGAAATCTAAATAATTTAAATGATCAAAGCAACATCAAATGAGTTAGTCTTAAACCCTGGGATAGAAGTCATATTTTTTAATGTCAGTAAGTGGGCCAGGCACACCTAACACATGACGAAGTAGGTGCTTTCTGAGTGCTACACATGTTATTTGATATTAGAAAGTAAATAGTTTCCAAGTTACATAAATTTCTACACTGCTATTTATTTAACTTAACTTCAAGTGATCAAAGTCTGGAAGAATAAGTTCACAGATTTTTTCCCAATTATTATATTTCCGCATGATTTGCTAACATGTCTTTTTTGAACATAGTTTTGGCTCAGGAGATCTGATGTTTGTTTTCAGCCTAATGATTTTTGACTGATCTTACCCACGTCATACAACCTCCTGCTTGAGTTTCCTCACCTGAAAAACAGAGATAAGAATGGTTTCTTGCTGTGACTTTTAGGAGCAAAATGTGAGTAACTCTGAAGCCTTGGCATACAGAAGAATTGGGGCATGGTAAGACAGTATAACAAAATACTGTAATTTTAACCTGATTCAGCACATGGGGTACTTGCCCTCTATTGCCAAAGTAATTTATCCCACGAGTCACAACTATTACTTAAAATTTGACTTCTGGAAAGGTCAAATTTAAGTCATCTGTTATGTTTGGTTGGAATTCCACTTTCATTCATTTTCTGAAAACTTAAAGTCAACAATAAAAGAAATAGAGGAGAGGATAGCTGAATTATTAATAACAAAATTGGCTGTGCATTCTGTCTCTCTCAGCCTCTCTGTCTCATCACCATTCTGCATCTAGTATCTGTCTCCATACTCAAATGGACAATTAACTATGAGAGGTTTTAACACAGTCAATTTCTCCACTCTGCAGCGTACATGGTTAAAATCCATGGTCCCTTTACTTAAGGAGCTTAGGGTCAAAGAGGGTAGACAGCAACGAATTATTCAGAAATAGACACTAAGGTTGTCTGATATTGGTGCTAACTGATGTAGGAGTTACAGGTAGGTATATCTTGCAATTAGGTAAATTAGAACAAACTTATTTCTAACCATTTCAGCCATCCCTTTGAGTTAATACTATACATACTGTCCTTCTGTACATCTAATCTCTTCTCCATTGTCACTTCTTAAATCTACAGACTTCAGTTATTCTCAACTTCCCCATTTTGCCTTAAATTAAAATAATTTAAAAATACACTTTTAATTGCCATCATATGTTCTTTTTTTCACAAGTTTCTAAAACTTTTAAAATTTATCGGACTTAATACCTTTTATTTACAAATATCTTAATACCCAAATTTTTATCTGAAACTGAAATTCAAAGATAATAACCTCCATGTTATGCTATATGAATATTTTTAAAATAAGTATAAAGCCCTAAATATAATATAAGGAAAGATGATAAAAGTTTATTATAATGTATATTTCAGTTTGAAAATGTTTGGATATGACTACACATAGAAGACATAGTGAAGTAATAAGATAACAGCAACACGAGCTATGATTATACATTGAACCTGATATTTGGCATGAATGGAATAGAAGTTTAGTAGCAATAGCTGCTATTCAGCTCCAGGTGATTGTTATTAGGTCTGAATTTTATGCTAGTATTATCACAACTAATTTTCCATAAAAATCCAGAATTTAGAATTTTGATATGTAATATATTAATTTTTAAACATATACAATTCAAATTTTCATAGCAAAACATTAAAGAGTAAACCATACACCTCTTTTGACTATTCAACCCTCAAACCAGCAGTTTTGATGTTGTGAAAGTGGACATAAGTGGAGCCATTTTAAAACAAGTCCAGAGCAGCAGGTCCCAAAAAACTGCCTTGTCTGTCTCCTCCTTGAACTGATGGATTGTTTGTACTCGGCCAGACCAAATTTGTCTCACAAACAATTGTTTGTAAAGCCAGAAAGACAGTGGACATTCAGACCACAAGGACTGAAGATCAAAAACTCCCTATCTAAAGACAGAATCAGAAAGCAATCATGTGTAGCCAAAAGTAGCTCAGCTTATCAGCATCTATTGAAATTCTTTCTTCTTCTCATGTAATTACTTCTTTCCTTTTCTCATAAAAATCCCTGGTCTTTGTTCTGTAATGGAGATGTTATTTGGGCTTTTGCCTGAACCTGTCCTCCCAGATTTATAATTCTTTGATCAACAATAAATGCTTATTGCCTCTCATTTCAGCTTTTTTAAAATTTCAGGTTAACCTCTGGTGTAGATGCATTGAGATTAGCCTCCATTCATGATATATTGGCCTATTAATGAGAGAGTTTGAAGAAAGGAATTCCAAGGTTGTTTTGTGTTCTTCTTTCCTGAGCAGATATTTCTTTTATACATTTAATGAGATGAATAAAACTAAACACAAAGCTTAATGGATATGTGGCAACTTGGAAAAATAAGGTGACTTCTACTAAAATAGACTCCTGCTTTAAAACTTAGCATCATTTGCAAGCGTAAAGGACATCTTTATTTTTCCAAATCAGGCCTTTGAGAATGATATTCAATAAATGGGAGTATCATTCCATTCTTCATTTACAGGTGAATTAGCATAACAAAGCTGCTTAATGTGAGAGTTCACAAAGCTCTGACTAATACATTAATCCTCACATTTTACAATGGGACTTATTTTTGCAAACTATTTCTATAAGAAACCATGTTTACTTTTATTTATTTTTCTTTCTTTCAAAATAATAACTCTTCAGGAACTGTCATTCATGTCACTGAGTAATATAAAAGTTTCAACCCAGGGCGTAGCACTCTCTGGGAGGAATACTGGTGTGTAGAGAAACGCCAGGTCTTTTCCTTGCTTAAAGAACCTGCGTGAAGAATGCTTCAGTAAGATATTTACATATTCCTTTTCGTCTATAACAGATACTGAACCAGCTTTTTCTGACTCAGCCCTTTGCTGGGCCAGTTCTGAAACTCTCTTTTATGATTACGACAGTTATCATTACAAAATACTGGAAGAATTCAGTGAGGCTTCATTGGCCGTGTTTGCGCACATAAGATACGCAAAATGTTTAAATTCAGAAAGATTAACGTGAGTTCAGGATTCCAGTTTTTGTTTTTGCAATTTTCTTGGGGAAAGTATCTAAGCAATGCTGATGCCTTTATGTCCATGTTATCACTAACAAATAAATTCATTTGTTGAATGCCCATTTTGGCGCTTCATTTTCTACCAATTTTGAAACCATGAGATTGGAGAAGCGAAATGGAAAATTTTTAAATTTTATTTATATGTGACTATGAGCTCCTACTAGGCTGACTTGCTAAGAAATTTAATCTCCTTTGTTACGGTCACTCTCTCCTTTTCCTGGGGTCATAAAAGAACTGAGGAAACTGGCCTGAATACTTGAGAACTAGCCTCTAATCACTGAACCTTCAATAATATCCTCTTTTTAAAGCCTGCATGGTCATTTACATATGCGTCACTTAAAAGCATACCATCATGGATGACAGGGGTCTCCTTCTTGGAAAAACATCTATGTCTTGGTTCTAGCAACCAGTCCTCTCATGGCCCTGACCATTTTCCTGGGATTCACCCAGGAAAGGGATCCACCAGGCCCTGTCTCCTTCTGCTCCCATGTACCATGTCCTACACCTCATTCCCCATCAACATTATCTCATGCAAGAATCTGGTATACTGAAAACAAAGCCTAGAAAACAGATTGAGAGTAACTTGCGTTTTAGCTTAACAACAGAAATCCTTTCAGCCAGGGATCCTGGATTCCTTATAGGAAGAAAGTACAACCACCAAAGCTTACTATCTCCAAACTCATCTCATAACACTATTCAATAAAAAAAATGGAAAGTGCACATTTCCTAAGAGTGATGATAATGCCCTTAATAGTTAATATCACATGATCCAGTAATTAAACCAAAATTTTCAAATCTAAAACTTTTTCACATAAAACCTAAACCAGTCAGTATCTAATTTACTGGCAAGTTCACCTTCATAGGGGAAGGTCTGGGGGCTCTGAGGTCTGGATTTAGAATTGGCACAGTTTGATTAATTCAAATTAATTAAAAGGGGAGGTCATTAATTAGACTCAGGTGTTCTAATACTGCAGGAGCCTACATAAGCAAACCAAAACCCAAACCTGTAAAAATGCCTTAAGACTGAAATGAAAACCTAAGGACAACCAACTACAAATAGCCAACAAGGCTTTCCCAGAAAAGGCAAACATTTAAGCTATAATCAGTCAAATACATGCCTTTATTTCTGCCTATTCTCTATAAAAGTCCTTCCCCTGACTCCTGCTGGTAGAGCTCTCCCAGCCACATGCACTATGGCACTGCCTTATTATAATTGACTTCTGTTCAGATAAACTCTTAAAAACTTAATATGCCTCAGTTTATCTTTTAATACTGCTCAGGCTACTGAATTCGAGTCTGTTTCAATAAAACACCTGATCCCGTGGTTGCCAATCTACAACTTGTGACCATGTGTTTATAACTGTACATGCCAAAACATTTGGCCTACAGTTTGAAAATATAATATGTGTACTATTATTTTTCAAACGCACATAAATTCTGCTGTGATTAGTAAAATTCCAATTTATTTAAAAATATTAATACATGAATAATATCTTTCTACATTGTGCATTTTAAAAAAAAATCAGTGAATGAAGAAAGCAATGTTATTATCATGTTAAGAGGGAACATGGTCTAGAATTTTTTTGACATTGAAAATCGGTGGTACAGTAAGTCAGAAAGGCCAATGCTTCTACTGTATCAACTTGAGAAAAGCAGAAAATTACAAAATGAAATTCCATTTTTAAAGGTATCAAAGAACTGTGAAAGCAATGAACACTAGGGAAACTACAATGATAGAGAAAAGAGAATCACTCCACATGATGTGGTGATCACAGGCTGTTTTAGGCCTGGGGACATTTGTCAATTCTGAATATGGACTGAAGATCAGTGTTGGCCTAGGTAGAAGGACTCTGCTGTGGGAAAAAGAGAAACTGGAAAAGCTTTTGTTCTCACTTATGGCTGGAGTGACAAATTTGACAGTTGAATGAAATCAAATACACAGATTCTTGCTGAGCTTCAATCTTTCAATGATCGGGAAATAAAAATCACACTAAATAGAGGGAGTGTGTACTTCAATATGTGACTCTCCACTCTTTCAAGACATTGCACGAATTTTGAAGCTGCCTAGGTCAAGAGGCTGGAGAGATAAACTGGCAATCTCTAAAGGAGCAAATTAAGTCTTCTGATGTAATTTGAAGTTTTGGGAGATAAATACCATGGAAAGGCCATGACTTACAATCAGGATGAACAGAGGTAGACTGAGTTTTACCAAAACCATAATCCAGCCCCAACCCAGTCCAATTCCTGACTGAATTGATCAGCCCCCATCTGTTCTATCTGCCTGACCACAGAAGGAAGATAAGCTCTTTGGTGGAGGATGGCACCACCTGAATTCTCTGAGAGTTTTTTATACACAAGGTCTCACATAATGTAAAAAGGAAATCAAATTGTTAGAAAATAAGACAGTAGAAGCAGTCCACAAAGGACCTAGTAAATAACAGAGTTAGCAGACAAAGACTTTCAGATAACTATAATTAATATGTTCAAAAAAGGAAAAATGAATATGGGAGTAAGGAATAATAATTTTATAACTGCAGTTATTTGCCTCAGCTTTACTGGTGAGAGACAGAGAGGGGGTGGGGCGAAGAGGGGGAAGAGAGGAAGAAAGAGGAGAAAAAGAAAAAAGAAAAAGGCAGAGGAGGCAAAAAAAGGAGGTAGGAAGAAAGAGGACTGTATACTTTGTTTTGCAGGCTTGTTTTAAAAAGTAGCAGACTATGACACCCCCAAAATATGCTGCTTTGGTGTATTGATTATTTTGAGATGTAGGCACTTGAAAAACAACAAATTCAGGGAAAGGTTTTCTCTGAACTCCCCTTATCTGTGTGAAGACAAACTCTCCAAAAGACACTCAGTTATCAGAAATCCAATCCCCTGAAGCTTCATCAACCACGGAAAATTGACTCATTACAGAAGAGGAAACTAGAAGTTGATACCACCCTCATACAAATTTTCCCACAAACTATAATATGTCCCATCTATTTTTCTAAGGGCCCATTCTTCTTCCTGATAGTCATTTACTCTCCCCTAAGAGGTTTACCTACACTCCCTTTCTTCTTCCCCTATTAAGATGTTATTTAATCCTGAGTTCTAAGCCAATTCGGGGAGTTACTCATTTTTTCCTGAGTATCTCCCTTATATATATGAGGTATACATGTTAATAAACTTTGTTTTTCTCTTGCTTGTCTTTATTACAGAGGTCCCAGCTAAAAACTTAGAATCATAGAGGGAAAATAATTTTTCCTCTCCTACAGTTTAAATTTTCACTAACCCCCATTTCCACTCCTGTGTACTCTCCAAATTTCTCCACCCTGTTCTTTGACCTAGAGCTTGACCTCTGTGAAAGCCATCAGCTGAGCTTGGTTGGATGTTGGGCTGACTTCTACAGTTGGCATTGCCTAGCCCTCATGGCTTCCCATTAGGGTGACCAGTTAGAGGTTTCTATAGGATGGGGCACGTCAGCTCTTATTTTCATGATTGCTGCCTTCCTTCTTTCAGCTCTTTCAGATTTTTTCTTAATCACACCCTTTGTTCCCCTCATGAAATTTAACGTAATTTGAAAGTTAATTTTATTTTTTTCCTAGGTCCTTAGTTTCAATTGTGAGAAACTAGGATTTGGTAACCAGTCAAGTCCAGTGATGGGTTCTTCCTGTTGTAGCCCCAGGGTGTGTCACTGTCCCTTGTTAGTTCCAATAAACCTCCAACATCATTGGGCATCATCGTGATGGACAAAGAACTGGATTTATTTGTATCATGTTATTAAGTCTTAGAAAAAAGGTAGGACTCCTCTGCATACACTGGATAATTATCCAGGACCTGTGAGATTACATTTTTGAACTTCTAGTTAGGGATTAAGGTAAAACATAAGTCTGATCAGGAGATTTCTCTATTGTAACTCCTTGAAAAAAATTCATCCCTACTCTGGAAGGACTGATTGAATTCAAATCCACTTATACCATGAATCCTCATAGCCTGAGCACTAGCTACCGCTCTAGCCTTATTTTGAAAAATGTTTATATCAGTTATACCAAACCACATCAAATTCAATCCTCTAAGTGTCTCAGAACATAAAATTGTTCCCACATAAAATACTTTCATAAGCTCCTTCCCGTGTCTCCTGCCTAAATAATTTTTTCCTGTCCATCAAAGTTGAACTCAGTCTTCATTGACTCCAAGAAGTCTTCAGCTGCTCACACACATCTATTTTTCTTCCATCTCCTCGTATAGGATTCTGTGTAAATGTCTATTACACTGTTTGTCACTCTTGGTTTATTATTTATATTTTCACTAGTTCCCTAAATTTGGGGATTGCATCTTCTTTGAATTATCTATGCTTATTACAATAATTTTTATACAGATATAGTTGACTAGATGTTGAATAAATGAACACATGGGAAAGGAGACTAGCATATTGTTTAAAACTCTGAATGCATAGAAATACACCAATCTTCCTTCATAAATTTTATAAACGGAGATCAACCTCGAGGTTTCCGAATCCTTCTTTGTCCTATTTTGCCTAGATTCCTCAAAAGTGAGGTAAAAATATATTATGTTCCAAAGCACTGATTTATTCATGAAAAGATTTTACTCTGAATTCTGACCTCTTTTTCTAGCTATCAAATTAGGCTGACTGTTTAAATGAAAACAAAAAATAATTTCATTCTATTTTTATCTTTTAAAGCTCAGAGCTTTGTCATAGACAGAGCTCCCTAAGAACAGAATCCGAAAATCTGAGATTAAGCTCACTGAAGAGTGCTCTCACAAACACTAATCTTGAGAGAGCCAAAGTGACAAGAATGGGCATAACTAGGTTGAAGTCTGTCACAGGAGCAATAATGGATTCAGCCTTTTCCACAGGGAACTTGGAATGGGGAGGTTTTTCAGAGAATCTCAAATCCAGGTGAGAGAATCACGCCTTTGTCCTCTTACACTGTCCTGTCACTTGCTGCAACTGTCTTGGGAAGGGCGTGTAACTTAGGTGAGGAAGCTTCCTTTGACAGAGAGCAATGCCCACAGTGACATGCAACTGTGAGCTACCAGCAGCTAACCTTCCCAACAGTCAAGGGATGGAGTTACCTCAATGCTGAAAGACTTGGATGATAAGCTACAACAGTTACAATCTATCTCTTGTGATGCTTGAATCCACCTGCTTCATAGTAAACTGACACAATTTGGGAGTAGCCCCTCTAGAACTTTGACTGGTTTCTTGTCCTAGAAAAAAACAAAAGGAAGAAAGTCAGTAGGTGAAACTTTACAGCTCGTGCTGCCCCAGCTGGTCTCAAATTATAAAGAGATTTCATCTTTTCCTTCTTCTACATCCCATTCCAGAACCCGTACCCCTTGACTAGAACCTATGCCAATCTGAAGTTACCTGGTCAACCGCCAAGCCCCTCATGCCTGAGGTATCTGAACCCCTGCACCGTGCCATTCTTGTGCAGGGCTGAACAGGTCTTATTTTGCTACATTTACTTTAAAAACTTTAACGTATAAAATGTTCAAGAGTTGATATACAACTTTACTCAACTGACTTCCTTTCCTCCTTTCCAAGACTAGTCACCATCCTAAATTTAAGGACTCAAAATCCCGTGCATGTTTTCTACACCATCTTTACACCTAGGTACCTGTTTGACATAGACTCACAAGAACATGCAGCAAGTTAGGATCCAGAATAAATATGTACACGAAGCATAGAGACAAACTATTTAATAGCAAGGGAGAAAAAAGTAAATTCACAGAAAAATGGACACAAATTGCCAATAAACCAATAAAAATACATAAATGAAATATTAATCATGGGATTACATATTAAAAGTACAATAAGTTTTCATTTTATATCTATCAGATTTTCAAAAATGACGGAGTCCCTTACAATTGATTTTTCTCCTCTTTTGCCACTGATGCATTTGGTTTGTGACTTAAATATACTTTGACTTTCTCTTTTCACTCTTTTGCAGTAAAGAAACCTCATTTCTGAATCAATGCCACTTCAGAAAAAGGACACTTAAAAGTTTCATTGCTTTTTCCCATTCTTCAATATTATTGTTTTCTTTAAAGATTTTATTAATTAATTTTTAGAGAAAAAGAAATGGAGGGAGAAAGAGAGGGAGAGAAACAGCAATGTGTGGTTGCCTCTTGAGCGCCCCTAACCAGGGACTGGCCCGTGACCCATGCATGTGCCCTGACTGGGAATCAAACCAGCAACCCTTTGGTTCCAAAGTTGACACTCAATCCATTAAGCCACACCAGCCAGGGCTCATTTGCATTTTAAAAGTGCAAATGCTTTACTTAAAAAAAATCAGTCATTTTATTTCAAAGCGTTTTTCTCATATTCATCTCTTTAGATAGAACAAAAAACGTATGTGTTTACACAAAAGTATATTGTGCACAAAAAGGGAACAAATTGAGAATCCAAATCCAGATTTATGTACTGTCAGAGGTAAAAAAGATTTTTAGCATTATCTGTAGTCATTACAACTGAAAGATCCTGGGGAGAAGATTTGGTTAGTTATAAAGCATCAACCAAGTTGAACATGAATTGCATCTGTATAATAATCACTATGAATCATAAATGGCAGTCACATTAAGGTCACGTTTGTCTACAATCAGTACATTTACAAGAAACAAGCACTGACCTTAGAGCTCAGCATTCACCTTTGCAAGGAAGCCAGCACCCCCACCGGGTTGGTATTATTAGTTGTAGCAACATGTGTAGGGCTTTGTTTTCTGTTCTGCTGCATACTCATTAACATCAGAACACCCACCTTTGTCTAGCAACCCAACCTCTCAGCCTTATCTCTTACAACACTGACCTTTGCTCAACTAAGAACAGTCTCTTGTAAATTAAAAGGACAATATCCTGTAAGTCAATCAAATCGATAAATGTTGAAATGCAAAATGTAAAATTAGAAATAGGGTTATCTAAAGTTGGAGATAGAGAAGGAACACCAAGATATAAATTTACAACAAAAGATAAAATTTTCATAATTACTTCAATTCTGACTTTTTACAATGATTTGATTCACTGTCATGATAAATGACAGAGAATAAAACAGACTAGCATTAGTACTAAAGTGTTTTTCATGATAATGAGGCAAGATTCTTAATTTCTATAGATCTTTAACTATTTAATTTCTCTTAATAGAATAATAACTTCATCTGGTATATAATTTTTCTTGTGATTTATTTTTCTTAAGAAATGTGCTTCAAAAGTTTGTTTATTTTAAATTATCATTTAAAACTATTTTAGTTTTCTTCACTATTTAGGCTACTTTTTTCATTACAGAAGAAAGTTTTATCAAATATCCTCAGTTTCTGAAGAAAATAGTTACAGATTCTGCTTTTTTTGTTTGTATTAGTAAAATATTGATGAAATTAATGTATATCATTTTATAAACCAGATTTTACATGTATGTTATTTTAATCTACAAATTAACTCCTTTTGCGTTTATATTTTATAGGTAAAAGGCTATCTTTCGATGAGATTAAATAACTTGCTCAAACTCATAAAACTAGGTAGTAACAGTTTCAAAATTAAAACCCAGTTCTCACTACAAAATTCATATTCTTTTGACTGTTCTGTACTGCATTTGCACAAATCAAGTGTCCCCCAAAGCAGAGAGTAGTATGTAAATACAATGACATAATTTTCTCTTACCATTTGAGATCATCTACTTTGGATATCATAAAGACTAAGAAAATTTAAACAGTTTTTACTGTGACCCTTGGCACCAGAAACAATCCCTATAAATCATCATCATCACTAACAACCCTAATCTAGTGATAGAGGTATTCAGTTAGCCAGAAACACTACCAGTACAAGAAACCAAATTCCATTCCTGTTACATTTGGGAATCTCTTACAATTACCTCCTAAAAGAATAGTAGGGGGGGAAACCTGAAAATGAAGAGGTATCCATGGTTGCATATAGGTAGTTTTAGAAAGTGAAACCTTAAATTGTCGCTTCTTTTTATAGCAAGTTGATTTTTTAAAATTTTATTATTTATTTTATTTTGTCTTTGTACGTATTTCACTTGACCTTTTTCATGCCATTAAAAATGAGAGTCCAATCTTGCTTTCCCATGTAGCTGCAAAATGCCCGTATATAACATTTAATTACCCTCTCACGGGCATTAGTTTTCTCATCCCTGGTGCCCAGCTGTCTTCATTAGATAACCGCTGTTTAACATGAAGTATTCATCAATGACCAGACCGTTTAGGAATGGGACTCATAAAACACAATATGGAAACTAATAGAAGGACATTGATTCTCTGTGCCATCCGCAGGTAGGCCACACGCTAAGCAATAAAGCACACGCTGCGGCCCATGACGTTTCATTTCTGTAGAGCTGGAGTTAGCAAAGCATAACCCATAGGCAGATGCATTAATCTCACAAACTACCTAGATATGAAACTGTATGTTGACAACTTGATCTTTATTGCTACTCTACCATGCCTGTTATAAAAATTTGTGTTTCCAGTAAATTAAACCAAAAAGCAACAAAGGGAATCAACTGGAACTTGCGGTTTTGCACAAAAACATGTTTAGTTTTATGTATTTTTGTTTGTTTGCTTGCTTTGGCTTATTGCATCCTAATGCCAGTTTTGTCTCTCCACATTTTAATTCTAATATCTTTATCTATACATATAACAATAAGGAGCAATCATTCTTAAAATTTGCCTGTGTCTGACCAGCATTTCTTCATATTTTTTGTCACTAAAGAATGTAAATTTCAGGGAGGATCTGTCTAGGAGGTCTTCAAAGAAACAGTGATGGATGAACATTCTCACAAGACGGCAATGCTTTCCCCGGTCAGATGAATGCAGAGATTGCAGGAGACATCCTTTCAAGAGGAAAAAATTGTATACATAGTGTCTTGGTAAAACTGGGTTAGCAAAATGACAAATATTTCAATATGAGAGCAATTTGAGGGATCTGAACAATAAACATCTGAAAATCTATGTAGGGGTCATAAAAGAAGGGGACTTTTTTGCTCTGTAAAAACAGTGAAATTTATTCTGTCAAAATGGGGAGATACTGAATGATCTTAAGCAAGGAACTGAATTGGCAAGGTTTACAAATCTGGATTCTGGAAGTAGTCTGCCTGGATGTAAATGCTGGGTCTCTCCCACTAACGGTGTGACCCTGGGGAAATTGTTTAATATCTCTGTTGAGTTGATCAGTTTTCTCATCTGTAAATTAAGAAAAATACCACATATGGTGATTTTAAGAGTGAAATTCATTGAACTGAAATACTTCAAGTGCTCTGGGCAGTTTCTGGCCTGCAGTGAGTGCTACGTACATTTTTGTTACTACAGTAATTGTTATAATTTCTCATCCGAGTTACTCAACATTCACTTTGTTAACCCTTCCCATATGCCAAGCACTGTCATACTCAAAGCTTGAAAATAAGAAGATGAGAGATGATGTGCCCTCCACATATTTCTGTTTCAGATGTAAAGCTGTGTCGCGGTAACTGCTGGAACACAGGCAGACACCAGAGGCTGTCCAAGCTGAGATGGAACTTGTTCTTCCTGGGTGGAGAAGTAAGGTTTCACCCTATCTGGATCTCACCAATGAGTAAATTCTCATAGGAAAAAAAAAAATTTGTAGAAGAAGGTATCAATATAAAAAGTGGATGGTCTCCTAGAAGAACTTGTTTTGGATGTTCTGCAAATGGTGTCATTGGTTCAAGTTTAGAGTGTATGGAGAACCATTGCAAATATTGTAAACAGGTAGACAGACACCAAATCACTAGGGGCTTTCAACACCAAATCATTAGGGTATTTCAATGCCCAGCAAGTAAGTACTTATTTTTAGACTCTGATAAATCTTTTAAGACTTTTTGTAAGGCCATGGTAAGGCCATGATAAACCCATGGACTGCCTTATGCACTTTTTTTCAGAATTGAGGAATTTACTTATAAAAGATTGTGTATTTATTCTTTCATGTTTAAACTTTAGTCACCTTCAAAGTACTTTCCATTTGATGCAATACACTTATTGAGATGTGCTTTCCACTGCTCAAAACTGATTTTGAACTCATCATTTATGATGCCTTTTAGTGCTGCTGACATTTTTTTACTTCTTCCATGTTGGCAAAGTGTTTTCCTTTGAAGACTTTTTTTCATCTGGGGAAACAAACAAAAAAAGTAACTCAGGGCAAGATTGGGTGAATAGGAAGGGTGGGGCACGGAGGGTCATGCCATTTGGGTCAAAAACTACTGAACACTCAGTGCAGTGTGGGCAGCTGTGCTCGTAAATCACCTATTGTGAAATAGGCAAATGCACTGAGTCTTCAAAAACAACTCACTGAAACTGAATACAGCTTCTCACAACAATGCCAGCTGGTACACTGATATAGATGGGTTCCTGGAATACTCACCTAGAGGAGAAAACCTGTACTACAAGGGGCCTACCCTCCAAAAGATAATTCCAATTTTTAGGGTCCCCCCCTTGGAGTCCAAGGCTATCAAGAAAGATCTGCCATCTCCAACATGTAGCCTCCATCTCAGGTTCCAGCTTCCTGTGTCTCAGCCACAGAATTAGAGGAAGAGACTAAGGGAAAATGAAGTCATTTTTTTTTTAAGGGTAAAACTGGAGAGTGTCAAATATGGTATTTGTTCATGTCCCATTGATAAAATTGGTAAATTTGTACCATAGCTGTGTACAAAAGACACTGGAAAGTATAGTCTTTTCCAAGGCAGCCTTTGCCAAGGTGGATAAAACACTTACAATGAAACAAAGGAACAATGGACAACAGACTGCATCCAGCATCCTGCCATATTCACCGTTCAATAGAAATGCAATTAATAAATGCCTGCTAGGTGTATATGTTATACTAGATTCTTTGAAGTCTATGAAATGTTATGGCAATAAACTGTTATAGATGCTGCTTTGTTTGGCAAGAATTCTATTTTTAATATTAAAAAAATCAATGCTATTTTGGTCCATTTTAAGCTAATATTAAAAAGTCATGAAGTGAAAAACTTAGACACATTTCATGAATAATATTAGATTAATGTTGGTAGTTCTCCATAATGAACTGAGGATCCTAATGCATGGTGAAAGTTTATTGAAATATGGAGGTCTCCTGGTACATATTAATGCATTTAAACATAGATTTAAATTGTGATCAATAGGTCTACTCTGATCAAACTTTTCTAAAGCAATGGAGAAGCCATTTGCTTTTCAGCAGGACACAGGACGCCTTTCCTTGGCTCCTGCTCCCTCAGCAGCGTCAGGAACGCGTGAGTGTCTGAGCAGATGCTCCTGAGGCTTTCCCCGGCCTGTCTGATAATCCTATGAGCTGGAGCTCATTTCTAGAAGGCATGGTCTCTGCAGGGTGTAGAAACAGGAAAGGATAAAGGATTTGATAGAATTTATGCCAATGTGTAGGCCATTTTATGCTGGTAAGAATTTTAGAATATATTATAATGTTTATTCATATTTGAAAGAATTCAGTGGACCATTTTCACTGCTCAGTGCAAAATATGATGGTCTGGTCTCATTATAGCAAAATGAATGCCATGATTACAGTATCTGGCTTCTCTTAAAAGTCTAAGTTAAAGAGGGAACAAACAAGTTAAAATTTGTCTTTTCCTTAATTTAGAACATTACTTTTATCCTATCTCTTAAGTTCTTTCTGATATTTGGGCTATGCACTGGAACTATAGGCAAAAAAATTGATTGTTACTCTCTGATCACTATATATTGTTATAACATAATATTTGGTTGTGAAGTTCTTTGGGGGGATGAATTATACAATGTGGTAATCTATAGCTATTAATTAAATTAGATATTTGCTCCATATGTTGTTGGCACTAGTGTGAAAAAATAGTGATTGAAAGGAAATAAGTTTTCTTTAATTTCTGACTTTATCAGCTAAGTAAAATTATGACCATTGGGAATTTTTTAATTATACTAAGTTTTCTTTTCTCCTCTGTCATGAGGGATGGAAACACCTAACCTGAATATCTTAAGGTATTGTTTAGGTAATCACCTTAAATAACATACATTCATTGGCTTTACATTTATAATAAATATTTATTGAATGAATATTATAGGCACTTTAATCAAATTTAAAATTTTAAATGTATGCCATGTTTATTAAAGCACACCCAAAAAGTTTCAATTCTGATGCATATGAATAGCTATTATTGAATAAAAAAGTTATGAGCTCAAATAAGTTTGAGAAACCTTTCTAAATCAAATTAAACAAGTTCCTTTAATTCAGTTTGTCTTACAGATTTTAATATATTAATGTGGATCAGGAGTCTCCAAGGTAATATTGTAGGTAGAATTTTCCCTTTTTTTATTGGAGGGTATCTTAGGACTATTGTTCTTTGGATCAAACTTCAGGAAAATTTATTTTATCATAAATTCAAATTAATTTATGTAAAACACAGTACATTTTCAGAGAATCTTTTAAGAGGTGGAAGTGAATCAAGGGTAAGAATTAAATGCCTGTATCCTTCAACTTAATCACATACAATAATCTAATTATTTACATTTTTAATTTTTTAAATTTCAAATCTGATTTTAAAAATAATTACCTCCTTTAATTTCTGTATTATTTTTATATTTTTTCTTGCATACTTTTCCTATTAAGAATTTAAAACTAAAAGTGCATTTTTGAGAAATTAATATTTTACTTCCATATCACAAACTCTCCAACATCTTTCCCAAAAAATGAGCATGAGAAGAGAGAAAAGTATGCATCAGATCAGGAAGCTCTAAGGTCATAATTGTAGAATTGCAGCCATAAAAAAACTGGATCACGAGGATGTCAAGCAAAAGTACAGAACTATATTTTATTTGGCTACTAATTGTAGGCAAATATGAAGTAGAAGGAAGGAAAATCTGCATGCATCATTGTACAAGGGAGTATGTTCTCTAATATTCTGCCAAGGACACAAAGCACATGGGGAGAATACCATGGAACCGAAGCCAGCCCGTACCTGCTTGGTGTCTACTCCCACCCTGAGCTGATGAAGACCATTGCATTGGGCTCTGTAAATAAAAATCACAGCAAGGAAATAAGAGCTTATCTAAAAGTAACTGTACTGTGTTCTGGAATGAGACGGCTATAATCTGTCAGAGAGTCGACATAAAGTGATCTAACCACTTTTGCTGAATTCCCACACCACCTTGTAAGTTGGTCAACCCTTCTAAGGTGCTATACCACAAAACCAGTGAAAATATTTTTTTCCCTAGCTTAGACATACAATTAACACTGTCAAATTCTCCACTCTCATGCAAAAGGTTAGGAGGGAGAGATAGATGCAATTACACAGTTTCCTGACAAACTACCTCCAAATTTCACCTCTCAATCAGCTCCATGCTTTCATGATACCTACATTTATAGAAACAAACGATTACCTTAGTGACTCTATAATAGGCCAAATAGTCACTTGTCGATTATTATCTTCTTTAACCTTTCATGGCATTTGTTAAATTTCTGCCTACTTGGTGAAGCATCCCCCTCTATAAACTTCCCTAAAGTTTGTTTTTTCCTTCTTTTTGTATTTTGCTCTCTTTAATACTGTTCTCTGTTTCCGCTTTTGGTTCTTAGGTACAAAGGGTTGAGTTCATTACATCCCTTTTATTGTTATCCACACTTAAAATAGTTCTCTTATCAAAGGATATAGCTATTATTCTTGTAAGCACACTCACAGGTAAGCTAACATTCGTTTATTGTTTTACATTTTTTATTCCTGTTTCCCATTTACATTCTCCTTAGTTCCCAGAGGCAAATAATCTAATGTATTGGTTATGTTACATTAAATTTGTATGTATTTTTTAAATAAGTAATTTGACTCACTTGTTATGATTCTAACTTACTTAACTAATATTGCATTAAAGACCTTATTCTGTACTTCCTTTTTTAATCCCCACTAAGTATTTCATGCAAACATGAGTTTGTTTTTGCTACTACATTGCAGTCCACAGGGTAACCAACCATCGCCTTAATTCTGGTGACTTACAAGAACAAAACTTCCATTTTTACTTGCATCACATGTGGTCTATCTCTGCTCTACGCTCTCTTCACCCTGGGATCTACTTGAAGGAAAAGCCGCTCTCTACAACAGAGACACTCTTATGACGGAAGGAAAGAAACACAGAAGACCCATGTTCTTAAAGCTGCTGCTTAGAAAGCCTACCTGTCATTTCCATGCATGCTTCAATGGTCAAGGTAAGCCACATTTCCAATACGACAAGGATTAGGTGGGAAATATAATTTTTTCACAGGATGGACCCAGTGAGGAGGATCTTATAAGGAGTAGAGTGAATATTTTGACAGTAATACATCTGCCTCCCACGCTGTGCCCTTGCCACATTATCCATTTCCCCATACGTTAGCTTCCGTTCCTCTCTAACTCCCCACGTCCACAAATGACAATTTGGTAAATGTCCCCTACTTGTCCCATGAGTACCAAACACACATTTTGGGGGAATATCAACTCAGAAGTCAGATTACTGAATTATAGACAAATACCAGAATTGAGTAAAAAACTGAGATTTCTCTGCAAGGCAACTGCAAATATCTGTACTTTCTATATCACTATGCAAAAACAGCTGATTTTCAATATGACAGTCATCAGTAGCCATTACCTGACTTTATAATTTTTGAAAAGCTGATGGATAATGAGTAAGACTTCATTGTTTTAATGGGCATTTTTCCTATCCCCTGTAATTTTAAGTACCTACTCACATACCAGTTTCACTCTTATGATTCTTTATGTTCTTTTGCTCATCCCTCATATCCCAACATATCCCAATGTCTCTATAAATAATTTTGTTGTTTCCCAGGTTTTATCCCTGGGACTTTTTGTTTCATCTCCTGAATGTCTGTGAGGCTCTCATTCCAGTCCTATATCTTCAACAGCCCCTTACACCAAAAAAAGAAAAAGCTCTCATATCTGTTTCTTTAGTCTGTTGAATACTTATAGGACATCTTAATAGGTCTCCAGTAGCACTCTGGTTGTAATCTGCCCTGACTGGGCCTACTCTTGTACATAGCACTTTTGTTCAAGAATGGAGGACTCCGTACACACCCAGCTTGATGGGTTGCTGGGTGAGATACCTCTCAGTTTCATGAAGGGCAGCTCAGCTCAGTGGTAACTTGGTGGCACATGGTTGAGCATTGAGCCTCTCCTGAGGCCAGTAGAATGCCAAATGCTGTTTTCTAAAAAGCGATCAGGTATCCAAAGAGGATGGCAGGCCTTGGCTCCAAGATTCTAAAGGCCTGTGCTGTGATTCATGTTCAGGGACCTGCCAAAGGCTCTCAACTGCATCCCTGTCTGCCCCTGACACCTCAGCACCCTTGGATCTGCTGGGTCACATGACCCGACTAGCAGAACAGGTTGCATAACATAACTTGTTACAAAGTCCAAAAAGAGAGGGGGCTTCACACAAAACTAGTAAATTGATAGGTCGCTAGGTAAGTAAGACACAGAAACATACCTAGATAAGGAACACATTGTTTCAAAAATCTGAAGAGGCCCTTTGGGTATGGTGCCTCTTTGGGTTGTAGGCGAGAACAGATGCAACAAACTATTCTTTACCTTAGAAAGGGTGTCTTGACATGCCCACACCACTGAACCTTGAGAAATCTTACTGAAATATAAGGCTCCTGAGTTTTTTGTCAGTTTTATTTCTCATTCCTAACACATAAATATCTTACCCATAAGTTTAAAGTAGTTGCGACTTCTTTACTAAGTCCAATGTTGTGGACCAGTGTGATATCTTGTGGAAGGGAAAGGCAATTAAGATTCCTGTGCACTTTGTTTTGCATAGGACTGGAGAACGTATGCTGTGGACTGAATTTTGTCCCCTATAAACCTTATGTTGACGTCCTAGCCTCCATTGTGGTTGTAATTAAGAAGGTAATTTAATTATGTAAAAATAAATATATTATGTATCAAAATTCTAAATTCTGGATTTTTATGGAAAATTAGATGTGATAATACTAGCGTAAAATTCAGACCTAAAAACAATCACCTGGAGCTGAATAGCAGCTATTGCTACTAAACTTCTGTTCAATTCATGCGAAATATTAGGCTCAATGTATCATCATAGCTCGTGTTGTTATTATTTCACTGTCTTCTATGTGTAGCCATATTTGAACATTTTCAAACTGAAATATACCTCCTTAGTGGGCTTTTAAGGAGGTAATTAAAATTAAATAATGTGATAAGGGTGAGGCTCTTACCCAATAAGACTAGTGACCTTATAAGAAGAGAGAGAGAGAGATGCCAGGTTGCGCATGCACTGGGAAAAGGCCAGGTGCAGACACGGCCATAAGATAACCATTTGTGAGGCGAGGAGAGAAGTTCTATGAGCAACCCAACCTGATGACACCTTGACTTCCAGCCTCTGGAACTGTGAGAAAATAAATCTATGGTGTTTAAGGCATGCAGTCTGTGGTATTATGTTTTTTAATGTCAGCCCCAGAAGACAGATATGGTTGGTATACCCCTGAGGTAGGAGAGTGAAGCAGTACTATTGGCCTTGTCATCTGAAAACTAACTGTTTCTGGGGGTCTTCATTAACAGGGACGGAGAATAAAGCATTTGCCAGATCAATAGCTGCATATCAAGTACCAGCAAACATCTAAAGCCACATAAACAACAAAACCACTTCTGGTACAGCAATTGGAGCCTTCACCTGATTAAGCAAGAGTGTGATAATTCACTGCCATTCTCCAAAATCCACCTGTTTTTTTTTTTTTTCCCCTCAAGCCAAATAGGCAACTGCTTGAATGAGGATGTGGTCAGAATTGCTACTCTTGCATCTTTCAACTTTTTAATGGTAGCGCTGTTGTTTGCACTCCCTACCGGAATGAAGTGTTGCTTTTTGTTTACTGTTTTCTAAGGTAGAGCCAGTTCTAATGTCTTCCACCTGCCCTTTCTCATCAACAGTGCTCATTCCACTGGTAATGGAACCAATGTGGGTGGGGATTCTGCCAAATGTTGAGTTTGTCTAATCCAATTATTTCTTTTGGAAATGAGAAAGTAATCACAGGATGTGGTTGGGAACCCATTGAGCACACTATGAAACAGACTGAGCTAAAACTTGTCAATCACCTGATCATCATAAGCCCCTTCACTGACTAGTAAACCACAGTGACATTTTGGGTCTCCTGGAATTAGTGCCAGTTCAGAGCCAGTGTCTAGAAGTTCCTGAAATGTCTGATTTTTTTCCTTTTCTCCGGTACACAATTACTTTCATAAAAGGACACAGTCCTTTTGGGGAAGGTCTACAAATTGGCTTATGTCTAAGAATGATTTGACAGGGCCAAGACTCTCTCTGTTTATAATTCAGGTTAGACTTTTAATAACTTAACCTCAAACTCTTTTACTTATACAGACCAAGTAAAATTTCAGTAGACTTTCTATCTATTTCACTTCCAGAAACAACCTGATGGACTAGCCAACACCACAAGTCTGCCCAAGTCATGAGACTTTGGCTTGGACTCTGATGCCCATTAAGATAAGTACATCCATTTTGACTTTAGGGGTTGAGCGCTGCCACTTGGCCCTTGATACCGTGGATGCAATTACTACTCCCATTTCATTTATTTTTCTCAATTCAGTAACCAGAGTTCTCACTATGAGATGTGGCCTGCAGAGAAGAGCCACTGCAGGATTCTGTAAAAATGATTAAATTTTATTCGTTACCATCAGTGGTGCAAGGCATGTCTTCTAAATCCTCTCAGGTAGGTCTTAAATGACAAATCTACTCCAAGATTCCAAATTCCCCACGTGCTTGCATCTCTTCCTCTATAGAATACCAAGGCAGGTATTGCATTTCTCACTCATTTTACTGTGAGCTAATTTTGGTCCATGTTTCAGCCAACCGGCCCTTCCCAATCCTATTAGAGCCCTTTCTAATTCCCTGAGCTGAAATATTAAATACAGAATTTCTGTTTAATGGACCCATATTAATAAATTAGGCTGATCTATATTTATATTTCCTTCACCATTATCCCACTCCCTTAATATCCATCCCCATACATATTCTCTGAATTTCTGTCTCTATAAATTAGAACATTTAAGTTGCACCTCCTTATGGGTCACACTCTGTGGCTAGCTGGGACTTCAATCTAGTTATCAATATGGTAGCAAAAAAGGATAGTGGGGATGAGTCCTGAGAAGACTCAGTGGTATCTTGCAAGGCAACTGTTTAAGGGGAGGCTATTAAAGTTCCTTTAGGTAATACAAGGTTAATTCCCTCAGATAGATGTGGTGAGGCTGTTTCAACTGGCGTATCGAAATTTAGGGGCTCAATGTCCCCAGCTTCATCATGTTCTTTACATACATCCCAAGTCCAGTTTTGAGGATCCCGTTTCTTCCCAATCAGTGCTCTTACTTGATAAAAGTAGATACCATGTGAGACTTGGAATTCAGTTTGGGTTATAATTCAGCCATTCACAGGTTGAGACTTTGGATTTGTTTTTCAACTATCTCAGTCCTATGGTTACGGTTGAAAGGGTCTCTTCCAGTACACATGTGAAAGCTTTCAGTCATTTATGTGGTGCTCAAACTAGGTATTTTAATCCCTGACTTCATTTTTTTTTCTTTCCTGTTTTACCCAGCAACATTAGGAGCAACCAACCAATCTCATTTTACAAAAGTATCATATAAAAAGAGATCTGTCCGGAAAAAGTCCAACCATTGTTAATATAATGGCAATGGTTTGTGCAACATCAATGTAACCTGCCTCCAAGGAGAATGGACTGGAATGCTTATGTGTGAACAATGATGACTTCACTGTATTTGCCAGTGGGGGCGGTAGACACCAGTGAGTGAGCATGTGTACTGTGTGGCTTTCGCATTCAAAATGACTAAGTAGAGCAATGAACACACATCAAATTTTGTGTTAAGCTTGAACATTCCTCCACAGAAACTGTTCAGATGATTGAGAAGACCACAGCTTTGGGCAACTGGTGACTGGCAGCTTCATCACGACAGTGCACCCACTCATGCGTCATGTTTCATGCAGAGATTTTTGGTGAAACATCAGATCACCCAGGTGACTCAGCCCCCTACAGCCCAGATTTAGCACCTTGAACTTTTGGATTTTTCCCAAGCTAAAATCACCTTTCAAAGGGAAGAGATTTCAGACCCTCAGTGAGATTCAGGAAAACACTATGGGGCAGCTGATGGTGATTATGACAACTGTGTGAGGTCCCCAGGTGCCTACTTTGAAAGGGACTGAGGTGTCATTGTCGTATAGAAAATGTTTCTTGTATCCTGTATCTTCTTCAATAAATGTCTTTATTGTTCATATTACATGGCTGGATACTTTCTGGCCAGACTTCATACACTCTAAACTAATTTCTTGCTTCCTGTAAGTGTTCAGTTAGGAGCATACAATGGTGATGTTTTGCTTATCTCTATTGACACATCATGCCATGGATTATCGGTGCTCTATTTACTACTAGAAATACAGTCATTAGTATCTTTAAATCAGATTGAGAGTCATTCTAGAAACCCCAGAATCAACTGAAAAAAGTCATCCGTAAAATTTTGTTCCAGTAGAACACAGGTGGCAAACACAGGGCCTGCCAGCTGAATCCGGCCCTCCACCTTGTTTCATCTGGCCTGGCACCTTGTTTCTACCCAGCAGCAGTGCTGAACTCTTGCTTAACTGTTAAGGAGTAGTTACATTTCTACAGTCCTAAAATTACATTCGGCCCTATGCAGGCAACCACGAGGCTGACGTGGCCCCCGGTGAAAATGAGTTTGACAACCCTGCTGTAGAACCACTCCCTATATAAAAATGTGTATTAGTTAGGATTCTTCAAAGAAACAGAGCCAACAGGATCTGTGTGTATGTGTACAAAGGGATTCATATAAGGAATTGGGTTAAGTGAGTATAAAGACTGGGAAATGCAAAATCTACAGGGTGGGCTGGAATGCTGGAGACCCAGAAGAGCCCATATTCCAGTTTATAGAAAGGCTGGCAAGGTACTGTGAGAAACTGGAAGAGCTGATGTTGCATAGAAAACCCAAAAACAGTCTTCTGGAGAATTCTCTATTGCTCAGTCTTTTGTTCTATTCAAGCATTCAATTGATTGAATAAGGACCACCCACATTATAGAGGGTGATCTGTTTTTCTCAAAGTCCACCAATTAAAAGAGAGAGATTATGGTGTTGGATTTGGCAATGAATTCATAGATGTAACATCAAAACTATTAGCAGCGAAAGAAAACAAATCAACAAGACATCATCAAACAATAATTTTTGTGCTTCAAAAGACACCATGAAAAGACAACTCACAAAATGTTAAAAGATATTTTCAAAATCATATACCTGATAAGGCACTTATATCAAGAATATATACCAATCTCTTACAATTCAATAAAAACACATCATAATTTAAAAATGAGGAAAGGATCTGAAGTAACGTTTTTTTCAGAGAAGATATACAAATGACCAGTATGTACATAAAAAAGATGCTTGCTATCATCAGAGATCAGAGAAACTCAAGCCAAAACCACAATGAGATACCATTCACACCCAGTAGGATGGCTAGAATCAAAAGGACAGAAAATAACAAGCATTCTTGAGAATGTGGAGAAATTGGAACCCTTGTACACTGTTTGTAGGAATGTTACGTGATTTGGCCTTTTTAAAAAAAGTGTGCACCTGACTGGTGTAGCTCAGTGGATTGAGTGCCGGCCTGCTAACCAAAGGGTCGCCAGTTCAATTCCCAGCCAGGACATATGCCTGGGTTGCGGGGCAGGTCCCCATTAGGGGGTGCACAAGAAGCAACCACACATTGATGTTTCTCTCCCTCTGTCTCTCCCCCACTTCCCCTCTAAAAACAAATAAATAAAATCTTTAAGAAAGTAAAAAACTTCATTAAAAATTTTCAAATAAAAGAAAAAGGTCTGCAGTTCTTTAAACATAGAGTTACCATATGATCTAGCAATTCTATAACTAGGTATTTATCCAAATGAAATGAATACATATATAGATACAAAAACATGTACAAAAATGTTCATAGCAGCATTATTCTTAATAGCCAAAATGTGGAAACAAACTAACTATCCATCTACTGATGAATGGATAAATAAAATATATCATACTACCACACGGATGAATCTTAAAAATATTATGCTAAGTGAAAGAAACCAGTCAAAAGGACCACATAAGATATGATACATTTATATGAAATGTCAAGAATAAACAAGTCTATGCAGACAGAAAATATATTAGTGGTTGTCTACGGTTGTGAAGAGGAAAATTAAGTGGTAACAGCTAAGGGATACTGATCTTCATTTTGAAATAATGAAAATAATCTAAAATCAATTCTGATGATGAATGCACAACTCTTAATATACTAAATGACTTTGAACTGTAAACTTCAAATGAGTGAAGTATATGGTATATAGATTATATCTGAATAAAGCTGTTAAAATACTTATGTATCTAAGGCGTAATGAGAAATCACAAGGAAGATTTGAAAATACTTTGAACTTTACATAAGTTAAATACAAAATATGTTTATATGTATATATGACTATATATGTATATATGAATATATGTACGCATATACACATACATAATCTGCAAAACTATATCTTGCACAGATTTTAGAGGGGAAACTATACCTTAAATGCTCACATTAAATAAGGAGATGTTTAGAATCAAAATCTAAGTTTCCAATTAAGTAGATAGAAAAAGAAGTGCAAATTAAATCCAAACTTACATAAGACGGAAGTAATATTTATAAGAGTGTAAGTCAATGAAATAGAAAATGAACAACTATGAGAAAAAACAAAAATTGTTTCTTGAAAAAATAGAATTGATTAAACTTTAGCTAGATAAATCAATAAAAAGAGAGATAAAACATAAATTACCAATATCAAAATCAAAGAGGGAGCCATCACTGTAGATCATAAAGACAACAAAATGAAGATAGGAAATATGATAAACAACTTTATGCCAATTAATTAACAAGCTTAGATGTAATAAAAAATTTGAAATTCTAAAGTTACCACATGAACTGACTCAAGAATAAATAAAAAAATCTAAATCTTCCTATGTCTATTAAAGAAAATGAAATGTTAATTAAAAGCCATCTCACACAAAAATTCTAAGCCAATATGACAGCACTAGCAATTTATATCAAACATTCAAAGAAGAAATTATGTCTTAAACAACATCTTTCAGTAAATAGAGGAAGAGGGAAGAAACATTTCCCCACTGATTTTATGGGGCAAGAATTACCATGGTACCAACTGGACAAAGACAACAGAAAAAAATGTATAAATCACTTATGGATATTTATACTTTTTAAAAATTTAGGTAATTAAGTCCAATAATATATAATACAGCAAGATGAATTTATCTTGTAAATTTAAGGATTTAATATTTTAAAAATTGATAAAATTTAACAGAACAATGCAGAAAAATATGTTATCATTTCAATGCAGAACAGTATTTGACACCATTTAAAATGCAATTTTGATAAAATCCTTCTACAAACCAAAAATAGAAAAAAAATTTCCTGAACCTGCTAAATGTTATCTAGAATTGCAAAGCAAATGGAAACAGTAGCAAAGCATACCTACTGCATGAATTCATTTTCTTGAAGTTGTTGATGAGAAAAAAATTACCTATGGAAATAAAAAATCAGAAAAGATGCACCTTATGGGGTCATGGGGATTTACTGGATAAGAACCTTCTGTAGTGGTGGAAATGTTCTATATCTTATTTGAGATCTTATTTACAAGATGTATACATTTGTCAAAACTTACTAAGTTTTTAATTTAAAGCACTGTATAAAAACTTTGCATCAATAATTTAAAAATATGAAGGGTGTGTCTAACAGAACTTTGTGAGATATCTGGTATATAGATAAAACTGAAATAAATGTGGGAAGTGTGTGAGAAACATTAAATAAGCAAAAGGACCTCAAGAATAACAGCCTGGATGAGACAGGAAAATTAGGCACAGCTTGTGAAGTGTTTTCTATCCTAAACTGAAGTTTAGGGATTATATTAGATGAAAAAAGGGGTGCATCCTGGGCAAGGAAGGAATCTATGATAATTGGACGTGGGGAAATTTAGATTATTAATGAAACCTGAGCAGCAAACCTGATTGGATTCCAATGCCAGATTATTTGAAGGTCTGTGCTGAATGTCACAATGGCAAAGAAGAGAAAAATAGGAAAAAGGAGGTCCATGAAATGGTCGATGGCACCAAGAGGGATCAATCATGCAGAGTTCTTTTTCTCAGTCTTGTAGCATCACTTTTGATTTTAAAAGCTGCATTTCTCCTCCTACGCAACTTTGATCTCCGTGCATGCATTTGCTCAAGCTATGTGAGAAACTAATTCCCGGTGCCTGCTGATTTGAGACTAAGTGCAAGTTTAGGAAAGGTTTTCAACTTCTCAGTTACTTTCCCCTGTCATGCTCTATGGAGGACTTGTGGCCTGGGCATCATAACCTCTCTCAGAGATCTGCCTGAGGTGCACTGTTTCTCCAGGGGGTGGTGTAGCAAGTTGCAAAAAGTCAATTTATGACACTCTTATGTTCCTGAAAGATCACAGTCAGCTCTATTTGATTTTAATGTGCCCAGTGGGGGAGTACAGGGGATAATGTTCAGGAGTACTTTGCATTTAAATGATTCTTTTATTCCAAGAAATTTACAAATGTTATATCATTAAATGTGGTTCCTTTTGAGATACATTAGAGTAAATACAAAATTATAATGCCTTTCTCACAGCGGGACAATATTATGTGGTTCAGGAAGAGAAGTCTAAAAAATTTCATTCAATAACAGTGCACACTAATCAATATGTAACAATAATAACATCTTAACGTAGTTTTAGTTCTGCCTCTCCCACTAGGTTCAGAATTTTCTAATAACTACTTGACCTTTGAAGCTACTTGCCTTTATTTCATAAATGGAAAAAATAATAGCTTCCTTTCTAACTCATAAGTTGCTATGAGTACCAAATAAGTCAATATATATGGGAACAGACAGGTAAATATTATACCAATATAAGCATTTCTCATTTATCTTCACATTAACGCATCCTATGCAGTACCTTTTAGAGAGCTGGGCTTCAGTACAGATTGTATCATTGTTGCTAGTTAATGAAGTATCAGGAACCTCAAGACACATAACATTAAGCTTTAACTTTGAACCGTATGGTTTTTAATACTAAAAGATGTATTAAGGTCATTCACTTTGTATTAACAATAAAGACACTAAATAGTAGTGTATTTTTTCTGGATTGCTATATGATCCAGGCTAGTTAACAATAGATTGAAATTAGACTCTAGATGATCTAGGGCTTTATACTGAGTGGTTTTAAAACTATGGTTATAAAGGAGTCTAATTTAGTTTAAGGCAACCATTATAAATATTTGAATCATGCAAAGAAATTTCAAAGAAATTAGAAGTATCAGAGCAGTTTATCACCAAGCATCCAAAATAAAATGGCATAAAAACAGTAGGAAATATTCTCATTCTGAAGAAAATATAAAAAGAAAAATATTTATATGTAAATATAACAAGACAGTTATCTTTGAAACCAAGGAAAATAAATTTAGTCACAGAATCCCAGAAAGGATCTGTTGAGAGATCAAAGATCATAGGCAGCATGACTGTAGGAACAAGGTAAAATTTTCTTAGTTAATTTTAATAATGTGTATAGGAATTTTGATAATATGTATAGTAGTTGAGCCAAACACAACTTCATATATTTGTTTTAAAAAAGGAGGGTATATTAAAAAATACATAGGCTACGAAGGCAGTGACACATATTTACAGATAATATACTTAGAAATGCCATTGTTTAAAAAAGCCTTAAAAGTGCTAATTTAAATGTTTCACTTATGCTCCTTGCTAATTACCTTTTGCTTGTGCAGGCGGAATTTTAGTAGTGTACTTCAAGCTAAGCTCTTATGACTGAAAATCATAAAAGTTCATTCATTTTTAAAAGCTTGTAATTCAAATGTTTAAGATTTTAAAATTAGCCAGCTTGTGCTTACTGAGAATCAGCCACTCAGCTGGCTGAACGAAGGCAGAAGAAGATGAAGGAAACGCCAAGTCACAGACTTGGTGGACTTGGTGGACTTGGTGGCAAAACGACTGTCCATCCACCTTGATTAGAACTCTGAGCGCAGGTTAAGAAGGTGAAAGGGAGGAAGCCTTGCTGGCCATCAGAATTAGAGATGTCCAAAGCACAACTGAGAAACTGTCAATTTGACTTTGAAATCCTTGATAAAAAGGCTCTATAGGAAACATAATTATTAGCACAGTGTTTAATGTTTTAATTGGATGCATTTTGCCACGCTGTGCCAAAGTAATTTTTGAACTTTATTGCATTTTCCCTGCCTCTTTTTTCGAATCTCAGTCAATATTAGTAAGAGAGAAAAGGAGATAGATTGCATATCAAGGAAAAAGCTAATGATTTAAGAACATGTGGTTTTCCCTCACGAGTAATATTACTCTTAAGTTTCTCATGGGAGGGGTAACATTTATCCTTTTATAAAGAGAAAAAAATATTGTATTAGGTAGCACATCATTATGGTGTTGGGTACTTAGAGAAATTTTGTTTGTTGTATTAAATTATCCTGGCATCTGTTCTGTACAATACTCTACTGGCTTTGATTATAAAAGATTTTAATCATTGATAACATTTATTTGTTAAGTGTAACTTTCTTTGTGTTTGACAAGCCCAATTGTTGGTTGTTTCTTACAAGTAAAAAGTGTAATATTAATGAATTATAACTTATTCCACTATAATTTAATATTGATAATTATGGAAAGTATAGACTATTTCCTTAAAAATAAAATTTCTACAAGTATATTGTTTTAGTTAGTTTAGTAATTTTTTTAGTACATAAAATCAGATTACAGTCATTAAAGACTTACCACTTTTCTTTCAGCCCTGTAGATTATCCTTTGCAAATTACTCAGGAAAAAATATGTAGCTCCAATTCATGGAAAGGGTCTTTGATCTTCATGTAAATAAACAGGCTGCCTTTCTCTCATATGATTCTTCCTCGAACATGATTTCTTTCATCAAGTAGTTTATCTCATCTCTCTGAACATCAAGGTAGTTTGCTTCAGAACTTCAAACAGGCATTTCCTACACATTTACAGGAAATACACTGAACACTGTGAATGACAAACTTCCTCTCAACTTCCCAGCAAGACGGAGGAGGAGACATTCTACGTTGCACCTCAGTTGGTGGGAGTCACATCCTGTGTTGTCGTCATAAGATTCTAGACAAACACCGGCATTCCCTTCCACTGAAGACAAAAATAAATAAATACAGTAAAATAGGGGAAATTTGTATGCAGATATGGTGAGGTAGTTTGACAGAATATGGGGAGCAAATCAAGAAAGATGACTGAAGAGAAAACCATAAACTGAAAGTTTTAAAGACTAAATGTTTATTACAATAAGAAGATTTACAAAGGAAAATTCAGTGCAATTGGTCCAAGTGTTAGACATAGTATTAGTTTAGCTTGAGAAGGTCAATGAGGGTTTGATCAGCTCTTATTTTACCAAGCCAGCTTTAATTTGCCTGGATTCTTTTAACTTCTATTCGGCTCAGCAACTTTATGATTCTTGCTACTGTGAAATGCATTTTTTCATGTCTTTGAAATTTGACTGATTTCTAGCTGACTGAACCAGTCAGCTAGCTGTTCAGCCAAATTTCCTAGCTTCAGAAATTACAGATTTTTTAACTGACTCTAAACATAGGATCTAAACTGGGGCAATGATATTGTCATGTCTTGATGTTCAGATTTTAAGTTAATAATCTTATTGAGGAAGTTTTCCTCAGAACACTTTTTTAGTATGGCAGAATGGAAATAAGATATGCTCTATATTATAAAATAAATCTTAAAATGTATTTTTTGTTTTGAATTTTAGGAAGACTTGTTAAATTTATCAATAATCATGACAACTGACAATAACTATCATTTGCTCAGAACTTAGACTTTATCAAAATGCTTCAATAACATGGTTATTCAATGGGCAGTTGCCTGCTATGAGCAAGTCTTCATAGGATAAGCATATGCCTAAGAACTCTTGTACACTGTTATCTACAACAAAAATAAAAATTGGTATAGCCATTATGAAAAAAGTACAAAGATTTCTCAAAAAATTAAAATTAGAATGACCACATGATCTAGCAATCCCATTATGGGTATATTCAATGGAAATAAAACCAATATTTCAAAGAGATATTTGTGCTCCTATGTTCACTGCATGATTATTCACAATAGCCAAGATATGGAAACAATGTGTTATGAATATATAAATGGATAAAGAAAACGTCATATGGACATATATAGGTTATATATTCACATGAATATTATATCATACATATGTGCATATTATACACTGTAGCTATATATATATGTGCATATGTGTATTATATATGCATATAAATAGTTTTCAGCCTTAAAAAAGGAAATCTTATTTATGACAATAGGAGGAAACTGAAGGACAATTATGTGAAGTAAAATAAGCCGGACACAGAAAGACAAATACTGAATATCTCCTTATTATGTGGCACCTGCAATAGCAAACTTGTATAAGCAGAGACTAGAATGCTGGCTGCCGGGCTCTGGGAAGAAGGGGAAATAGATATTGGTCAAAAAGTAAAACGTTTCAGTTATATAGGGTGAAAAATTAAGCAGATCTAATGTATAGCTTGGTGACAATAGTTAATACTGTATTATGCACTTGAAATTTACTGAGATCATAGATCTTATGTGTTTTCCCGCACACATACAGAAATGCGGCTGAGGTGATGAATATCACCATTGTGGTATGCATTGTGAGATGCTTTATTGTGGGAATCATTTTATAATGAATATGCATATCAAAACATCATGTTGTATATCTCCAGTATATACATATTTTGTCAATTATCCCTCAATAAAGCTGAGAAGAAAAGGTGACTACAACAATTTTTCTGACCACTAGGCAATCACACTCTTATTGCATAGTTAGCTATCTGGCTAAAATCTCTTATTCAGAGGAGTTACTACCTTTACTACAGAAGATGATTTTTAACTGTTATCAGAGACAGGAGATGCTTTTTTGATTCATAAGCTGGGATTGCCTTACAAAGGAGATTGTATTTGACACAGGTCTTGAATGATAAACAGACTTTGCCTATGTATGTAGATATTGAAGTTGGGGGCAATTGAACAGTGTAAGTAGAATAATAAGTATCTAAATTATAATACATATGAATATCTATGGTGAATGGAGTATGCTCGTCATGGGCACATATTGTGAAGGAACATTTTCACATATATTTTTTGGCATTAGAGAAGCAGGGCAGCATACTGGTTAAGATCTCAGGGTCTGCAGACAGAGACTCTACTTAAAATATTCATTTAGCACTATAAGTAGCTTAGCCTTGGGCTGGTTACTTACCTCTGTAAGCTTCATTTTCCTTAGTTACAAAGGAATGGGCATAATGCAACTTGGTTACTATTCATATACAGATTAGACTTCCAGTCAAGATGGTGGCATAGGTAAACATGGCTTGCCCACTCATAAAACAGAAAATAACAACTAAGCTATAGAACAACCATCACTCTGAACCATTAGAAATGGTTAAATTAAAATCCGACAACCATGGAATTAAAGAAACCACATCCATGCTGACTGGTAGAATGGGCAGAGACATGAAACAGGCTGGTCCCACGTCCACATGTGGTAGATAAATACTTGGGAGGGATATCTGAGAACCAAGAAGTTGCATCAGCA
This sequence comes from Glossophaga mutica, assembly GCA_039655065.1. Lineage (NCBI taxonomy): Eukaryota > Metazoa > Chordata > Mammalia > Chiroptera > Phyllostomidae > Glossophaga > Glossophaga mutica. Next base: position 33,505,777 of record CM077312.1, read on the forward strand.
CACCAGGACCCCAGCCCAGGGTTCCAGTGAAAGTAGATGAGTTTCTATAACTTCTGGCAGCAAAAACCAGTTGGGATTGAGTTAGTGGAAGAAACTTCTGGAGTCCCAAGCAGTTCCTCTTAAAAAACCCACACACAGACTCACTCAGACAATCTCACTCAGTGTTCCAGCACTGGGATATCAGCTTGAAGTAGCATACAGGGACAAGCTAAAGTGTCTGGCATCAAGGCAAGAGCTGGGAGACAGCTTTATCCCAGGCTGATAGAAGAGCAGAGGCCATTGTTGCTTTTCTGAACTCTCCCCGCACAGAGCCACAGATCCACAGAGCCAGTAGGCTGATACCATGTCTGAGACCCCATCAACCTGGCTAACACTGTTTGCCCCACCCTGGAGATCCCCAGAGACTCCATCCCACCCAACTTATTGGCCAGCCAAGCTGCTATTCCATATGAAAGGCTGGTCATGGCTCATGCTTCACAACTTACAAAATCATCTCAAACAAGCAATAGCTGGCCTCCGTAGCCTCCAGATCCCTTAATTCTTGCTAAGTGGTGCAGGCCCAGCAATAGCAGCAGCCAACCCAGGTTCACAGCTTGGCTTCACTTAGGAACCTCCAAGCCCAGCACAGTAGCAGCCATCTCAGTTCGCTTTATAGCTCATGCAGGGTAGCCCTGGGCAGAATACAGATATGAGCAACATTGGTCTGTACCATGAAGGAAACACCAGAGACTACAACCCAATGGACAGCTACAGACCATACTGAAGCACCACCACCCTGCCCCTGCACAGCTGAACCTTCACAGAGGGCAGAGGTGGTGGAGAATGATCACAGCCTGTCCTTGCCACTGACTGGCCTAGGTATATTCCTCCCATTGATCTGCCAACAGCAATCAAAACTCAATTACAAGGTGAGGTTGTACTCAGACCACACAAAGGGCAAATGTTGAGTATCTAGATTGGGTAACAGGGGATGCTGTGCCACTGGAGCCTACAGAACACCTATTACATGAAGCCATGCTACCAAGACAGGGAGTCATAGAAGCCCTACCTAATACATAAAAACAAGCAAAAGAACCCTGACAAAATGAGGAGACAAACAGACAGGGCCCAAATGAAAGAACTCCAGAAAAAGAACTAAACAAAATGGAGATAAGCAATCTATCAGATGCAGAGCTCAAAACGCTGGTTATAGGGACACTCAAGGAAGTTAGTGAGAACCTCAACAGCATAAAAGTTATGCAGTCATAAACGAAGGATACACTAATTGAAACAAAGGAGAATTTACAGGGAAAAAAGCAATAGAGTAGATGAATCTGAGAATCAAATCAATGATTTGGAACATAAGGAAGAAAAAAACAACCAGTCAGAACAAGAAGTAAAAATAATCCAAAAACACTGAGGATAGTGTAAAGAGCCACTGAGACAACTTCAAGCATTCCAACATTCACATCATAGGGATGCCAGGGGAGAAGAGAAAGAGCAAGAAATTGGATATCTGTTTGAAAAAATAATGAAATAAAACTTCCCTAATTTGGTGGAGGAAACAGGCATGCAAGTCCAGGAAGCACAGAGCATCCCAAACAAGATGGATGCAAAGAGGCACACTCCAAGACAAATCATAATTAAAATGCCAAAGGTTATACATAAAGAGAGAATTTAAAAAACAGCAAGAAAAAAGAAGTTAGTTACCTACAGGGGACTTCCCATAAGTTTGTCAGCTAATTTCTCAAAAGAAACTTTGCAGTCTAGAAGGGATTGGTGAGAAATATTCAAAGTCAAGAAAAAATAGGAACCTACAGCCAAGATTGCTCTACTCACACAGCTATCATTTAAAATCAAAGGGCAGATAAAGAGCTTCCCAGACAAGAAAAACCTAAAGGAGTTCATTATCACCAAACCATTATTATATGAAATGTTAAGGGACTTATTTAAGAAAAAGAAACAAATGAGAACTATGAACAATAAAATGGTAATAAGTACATTCTATCAACACTTGACTCTAAAATACAAACTGAGCAAACAAGAAGAACAGAGACAGAATAATGGATATGCAGAGTGTTTTTATGGTTGTCTGATGGGAGGGGTGTATGAGAAGAATATGTGAAGAGATGAGGGGATTAAGAAGTACAAATTTGTAGTTATGGAATTGTGATTGGTATGGAAAGTACAGCATAAGAAATGGAGTATCCAAAGAACTCATACACATGACTCACGGACACAAACAATGGTGTGGGGATTGCCTGAGGGAGTGGGGGGGTGATGGATGGAGGGGTGCCAACGGGGAGAATTTAAGACTACTGTAATAGCATAAGTAATAGAATATAATTAACAAAATAGATTAAATAATGTAATAGAGTTTTTCATGACATCTAGAACATAAAACAAACTTAATTTTTATCCAGTTGATTACCAGAAAATTACTATGACAGAATATTTGCTATGCTGTTTTTCATTTTTTAAATATAAGGTATAAATGGTAAAATGTCATTATAATTACCAGATGCAATATGATCTAGAACTCATATCTTCTAACTTTTGATCTACAGATGTTTCCACTACAATAATTTGCTACTGTGTAATTTTGTATTTTTAATCTTTTAAATTATTAATAGTTATGATACCTATAAATCTTTATTCAGATTAATCAGCAGCTTGGAATACCAACTTCTACAAAGGCTCTGGTTTCCCTCTTTTTTTTATATAAATATTTCATTTATTTATTTTTAGAAAGAGGGGAAGGGAAGGAGAAAGAGGGTAGAGAAAGATCAATGTGTGGCTGCCTCTCATGCACCCTCAACTAGGGACCTGGCCTGCAACCCAGGCATGTGCCCTGGCTGTGAATCAAACTGGTGACCCTTTGGTTTGCAGGCCAGTGCTCAATCTACTGAGCCACACCAACCAGGGCTCATTTCCCTCTTTTAAGCACAAATATCACATGTAAAAAAAGCATTTTTACTTCTGCTAGAGGGAGGAGCTTTGTTCTTTCTTTTGAAACTTTAAAACTCAGAAACTGATGGGACCTAGATAAGCAACTGAAGAATGAGTTTATGAATTCTTTTTATATTCATCCGATAGTGATATATTTCATTAGTTATTTTTGTACATGTTATGGGAGACAGTCATTCACACATACTCTCATTCATGTTATGGGAGAGTCATTCATACATCCTCTGATTAATTAATTTATTTTTTAAATATATTTTATTGATTATGCTATTATGATTGTCTCTTAACTTCCCCGTCTATTTCGTACCTGCCATTTGTGCTTCTTATTCCTTGTACCTTTATTAATTTATTGTTAAAATGCATACTCAAGATCTTCTTAGAAGGATGTCACATTACAAAAAGATATAAGAAAGCATATGATTACTTGGTTCCATTTGTTAAAGAAATCAATATGCATTGGAAACATGACCAAATAATTAAGGCAAAAATATTGTCAGTATACACTCTTTATTATTGTATTCAATAAAATTTTAGGTTACTGCTGAAGATATTTTATCTCATGAAAACCTTAGTTTTGACTCCCTTAAACTGAAGACATTAGGACCTAATTGTTTCAAGTTCTATAGGCAAGTTTCCACTCACTTTTCTTCTTCCTTTTACTTCTTTCCATTCAAATTAGTTATTAAACTATACATCTGTTTTCAAGTCATCACTATGACATATTTATGTTGTTCCAGACCAATTTTAGCTTTTAAAAATTATTTCATCATACACAGAAATTTCTCCTCAAAAATTGCAACATCTCTATGGACGACACACTTTATTCCTGAAAGGAAGTATTTTTCAATCTTTGTTGCCACCAACCTTTAGTGATTTATCACCTTCTAAAACCAGGATTCACATGTAACTATTTGATCTTCAATATCACAAACTAGAGCTTCCTCTTTCATAACATAAATTATAAAATCCTTTACTTATCCCCTATGTGAACTACATATGGCTTAAGCCTTTACCAGGACCTCCAACCAACCACACTTATTTAATTCATCTAGTATATATTTTTCTTTTTTCATTAAATATTTTATTGTATTATTACAGTTGCCCTGATTTTTCCCCCTTTGCTCTCCTCCACCCACCCCATCCCCCACTCCCACAGTGAATTCCCCCAAAAAACATGGTTTCTTAATAGCTCTTTAGCAAATCACTCATTACATACTTGCACTCGCTGAAGAACACAGGGTCTACGTTGGTCTGCTAGTACATATCCTAAAATTTTAATGCCAAACCTATTTCAACTTCAAAAAACACTGTTTTCTGTACTACTCACTACACTACCACAAAGTTAACTTTAATATGCAAATGTTCTTCAATGAGTGCATCTGAATAATAAATAGGTTTTGAAAAATGTACTAAGAAACTATAGTTGTTACTAGTTTAAATCTGTAAATGGAATCAAATTGTAATATTTTAGAAATAGAAGAAACCCTTTGCCATTGTATTCAGCAATGTATTCTTTCAAATAGAGAAACATATTCTAATTAATAAGTACATGTGTGGTTTATTATATGATTTATGACATGTTTCTAAAATATATGAGGAAAATATGCCTGGAACAGTCTACCTATAATTCTCAATCTGCTGTTCATTCTGTGAGCCCTACAGTAAAGTGTTTGAACACTTTTTTAGCTTAATTCATACCAAGCAGGATTTTTGCAAATTCTTTTTAGCAAATGATATAATCCCTAAATTCAAATTATTTTCATTATGTAATAAGTAAATGTGACTTAGAAATGAGTTCTTTAGAATTTGTCTAGTTTTATTGCTTCTTATAACATTAGAATTTCAATTATACATAGCTTTATGTGAAGACTGAGTTGAAGTTAAGTTTTGAATAAATAAAATGGTCAGAGTACTGAGTAGCACTTGACAATGATTATGGTTTGCCCTACCATTTGGTTAGAGTTTTGTGTTAAAGTTAACATTTCTCTTATCTTATATTTGTATTCCAAATAAATATGGTTGTGAAATTAGACTTTTTGTGTGTTCTATTTTTATGAACAGCTTCCTCAGCCATTTGGCTCCACCAATATCACTAAGTGCATGGTTCATCCTGGGCACTTCAACTGCAGAATGCACAGTTCTCTATCACCAAGAGTTCTGTAGTTGTGACATATACAAACTTATGATGTCCAACTTTATGTCCTAATTTTTCTTTTTACGTCAAGGTCATACCATCTGTTATATCAAATAAATTCACAGATTTCTGTGACTTACACAATAAATGTGGATTTGCCAGTTGTATAACTGTCAAATGCAGGTGTTAATGATTGACAGGTGGCTTTTCTTCCATGTAATATTCAGGGATTCAGGAGTTTTTATCTTGTGACGTACTATCCTCCAGTATCTCAGAATCCTCTTCTCCCAGGTGACAAACAGACAAAGAGATGGTTTAGAATTAAGTTCATTCACTTATGTATATCACTTGGTTTGGCAGTGATGTGTGTGTGTATATATACACACACACACACATATATACATCTCATATATATGTATGTATACATATATATGTAATGTGTGTGTGTGTCTGTGTGTCTGTGTATAACTCAGATTCCAGTGATGGGAACTAGTTTCATGGCAGAAAGAGGTAATCCCTGGCTAGGCAGTTTCTCTGTTGCAACAACCAGAGGAACACAGATTTTTGGTGTTATATAGCTCATTCTGCTACAATAATTATTTCTTCTAAAATATTGGAATAGAATTTCTAGGTTACCTGGGATAATCTCAAAATCTAAGGGACAACATATTAATTTTAAAATTATAAAGATATTGTTGGAAAACATATGCCTTATTTTTTCTCGTTGAATAAATATAAATTTTCCTTAATTTTTGAGCATCAAAAAGATATACTAATTCATTCACTATGTATCAAACATTTCTTGAGTGCCTATGAAATGCTAGGTACACATTGATGTATTTAGGATATATTGGTGATTAAAACAGATTACTGCCTTTCTGAGGTTATATTCTAGCAAGTAGTGATGAACAATGATGAGACATAATAAATAAATGAATTATTTTAAACATTAAAATATGTTAAGTTCTACAGAAAAAAGGAAAAGTAGATCAGAGTAATGAGAATCAGGGGTGTATGAAATATGGTAGGTTAAAAATGGTTACTTCTGAATGTCTTACTGAGAAGGTAGAATCTAAATAAAACTAGGAGATGGAGCCTTCACCATGCACATGTATGACTGGAGACTTCCAGGCAGAACAAGCAGCCAGGTTAGGGGGCTTAATGTAAGAGTTTGTGCAGTGTGGTCAAGGAATGGTGAGGGGCCCAGAGTATCGAGAAAGCTGTGAGCAAGGAAAAGTGTAGTGAGTGATGGGTTCAGAAAAGGAACAGGGAACAGATCATGTAAAACCTTTTAGTAGCATTTGTGCATTTATTTTTAGTGAACTGGCAAACTTGGTAAAGTTTTGCCATACGGAGTAGAGAAATGAAATAATCCTTCTAATTGGAAGGGAGAACTCTGTCTTTCATGCTGAGACAGACTACTGGGTTGCAAACGAAAAAGCAGGGAGGACAATCGAGGTTATTCCAGTAACCAGGTGGGAGATGATGGGGACTTCGTGTAGAGTCCACCTCATATGGATGGAAACAGTGTTTAACATGTGCTTCACTTACCAACATCTTGACCTTTAATTGATGTTAATGTCTTGAGAGTATTTTTACATCCTAGATGTTAGATCTCTGGCCACCAAGTAAAGATTTCTGTGAGACAGAACCTACAGCCCAGCACCTACAGTGCTAGTCCTGCCTGTCTCCTCTCATTGTGCACTATCTCCTTTTCCTTTTCCTTAGAAACACATCCAAAACGCCTATTTCACTTTGACAATGAAGTTTTGGGGATTGGAGGATTGCATATTGCTGATCACTTAGAACATATTCCACAATTCTATTCTGAAGGTACTGTTGACTCTCTTCTTGACTACACAGTTTTTGCAGAACCCTCAGCTTTCGTAGTTGAATTAAATTCTTTTTGAGATCACTGAAGATGGCATTTATGGTTCCCTCCTATCAAGTTCCTCAACTCAGGGTATCTCTAAATTAATTTCTAGTTTTCCTTTGTTCACTGATACATGAGAATAACAGTCTCTTCTCCAATGTGAAGGCTTCACTATGAACCTTTGTCCTTTTCATTCATTCCTCTTTCTGAACTGTTATTACCACAGTTAATATATTCCTTTTCCCCAGAATTTTCCTTTTTGTTTTAATCCATCAGTTGTTCTTATCTACCAAATATACACAACTGAATTCAATCATCCTCTATAGTTAATGTCTATTTTTGCTAGACATTATTTCCAGAAGTATTATGCAATGATTGGTATGGAACAAAAAGGACTTGATTTACTATTGGTGTATTGTGTAGTAATTGCTGTTTTCTTCATAGTGCATTGTCTGAAAGTTAGTTGACACCCATGTTCTGGGTTGTTAAACATCTCACTCAGGTCACTGTCTCCCCACACTAAGGAGAGCCATTAAGAATCATTACTTTAAGAACATGTCTGATGTATTATAGTTGAGTATCATGACAAGAGACTGATGGTGGTGGCATTGTTTCTGTCTATTCATCTCCATTTTTGGGAACAATAAGCAAGGAACACTATTCTGCTGAACAGTTTTGACTATGGCAAAGAGTTAAGGGTGATATATTGTCGTTACTATTACTGTGAGCATTAATAAATGTCATCTCAGTTATCTACATTGCTAAAAATACACTTTTCTTCAATAACCTTTTTTGTAATAGATTCAAAGCTCCTTATAAACTCCAAATGAGTCAGCTTCACAGTATCTTATAAAGTAACTAAAACTTTTGATTAAGTCATTTTATCAATGAGTCTTAATCTTTAATATTTTGTTCTATGACTACACAGACGTACATTCCTAGCTACTTTATTCTCTAAGTGTTACTAAATCTACTCTGAGATTGCTGACCTTTCAGTCAAGTTCTGGTTTTATGCCCTTTGCATTGATCCAAAACACTAAGTAAACACTCTAACCATTTGCTATTAGATTTCCTGATTTTGTTCAAACATTGCATGTTAAGGCTATATTCATACTGAACGATTCTATTCATCTATAGTTTCTACTAACAAATCCAGATTTAAGGTTTTGGGTTGAGGAATGTTAGTTATCTAATGCTGGATAACAGGTTACATTAAACTTACTATGTTCATGGACTCTGAATGTCAAAAATTTGGACAAGACATAACTAGGGTGGTATCTCTCTTCCATAGTGTCTGGTGCCTCATCGAGTTCATCCAGAATATTTCATGATTGCGGGCTATAATCATCTGAAATCTCCTTCATTTACATGTTCAGTGGTAGAGGAAAGAAGTAAAAACTAGTAACTATTTAGTAGTTACTAAGTGCTAGAATTTCTGCTAGGCAACTTATATTGATTATTTTCACTGATCCTTCCAACAAATGATTAATATAGTCACTATTCACTTTAATTTACAATAAACAGTCTCAAGAATTGCCTACTATTTCCAAGGTCACTTCTATGTGTAAAAAATACACTGAAGCATATTAAAAATTTTAAGAGTTTATTTGAGCAAAAAATTGATTCAAATTAAGCAGCATCCAATCTAGCAGATAGAAAGGAGCTCTAAAGTTCTGTACACAATAAGACTTGAGTGGCTAGAGGGAGCAGGAGCAAGGAAGTTACTAGACACAAAAAAAAAAAAAAAAAAAAAAAAAGAAGGTTGTTTTTCAAGATTATATCCCCTTAGGGGATGGCAGGTGTCTATAAATCAGATTACCTAACTAGTGCTGATCAGGTGATGCTGACTGAGTGGCTTAAGATTTCTGGTAGAGCACAAACTTTAAAAATCTTGGTTTAATGATGTGGATTTTAGCATAAATGACTCCATTGTTGGCCTGATGTCTTGTTTTTTTTTTTTAATAACATGTAAAATGAAATATACCATGTTCAGTTACTCTTCCAATCACCAGTGGCATCGTACCTCATAAATTATACTCTTCTATATCTTTACTTTTTTTCAGTATAGCTTCCTTCTCTAATCTTCTCTCGCGACATCATCCTCGGCCCATTCCTTCTAATGCCCGTCCTTTAAGACCACATAAAAGTCTCTATTACAGCACTTAAAATATTATTTTTTCCAATTGCCTCTGTACAGATTTATCCCACTAAACTATGGATGCATGAAGGCTAGAGATTATGTTTTGTTCATCTATCAAGGGCTGAAAAGTGGCTGTTACTCAATCTATCTGTTGAGTAATTTTTTAAATAATTAGGCTGAATAAAATATTTCTGATTCTTATCATATATACCCTAAAAAAATCCAGTGAATTTTAGCTTCAAACACCTTTTAAGTGACTGTATATGTGTATTTCAAGTGTATTTTACATAAAGTGTCAGCACTAATATGATGTGGTGATGTAAACATACTTTGCGGGATCACTAGCAATGCCTTTCAGGTTTGAACATTGATAAAAACTGAACATTAGCATTTGCAATAATGTCTAAATGTAGCAGAATGTTTTGAACTTAAGTTGGTTAAAATATTGGAAACAATTTGTTTCCAATTTGAATGTTATGGCTATATTAAGCATGCCTGTTGAAAAAATTATTTATTTTAACTCATAGTCTATAGACATTTAATTGTTATTTTACCATTTTTTATGTGTCTGTGTTTGTATAAAGATAGTTTCTTTCCTGCTCAGTGTTTAAATAACAATATCATCCTTCCATGAGAAAACACAATTCCATTGTTAATGCCATGTATGTTTTGTCTTAGAGGCAGTATATAATGTTAAATATTTTACTAATTAATCTATTTGTAAATTTTAGTAAAATGTATCAATGTTATTTAATAAAAATTCTTTCTACTTTAAGTATGTAAATAAATACATTTATAAGTCATTTATAGTTGAAATGAAACTAACAGTATGACAATACAGAATTGAAAGTTAAGATTGATCCAGTTTTAATTAAAAGAAACTTCCAGAATAATCGGAAACCTCTAGTATAAGCCAGAAAATTTTTAATCTACCAAATTTATTTTTAACAATGCTACCTAAGGTTCAAACTACAACCTTGGATCCTTTTAAATTTTCACTATTATCAAATGTGTGGCATGACAAACCCAGAGGAATATAGTCAGACATTCTCTCACAGTTATACAATGTTTCTGCATCACAGGCAAAGTCAAGATCAAAGCCTTATACAATTTGACACAGGCATATGTTTCCACAGATTTAAACACAGAAATCTCTGACAGGATAATTCTGGACACTGCAGTTTCCTGATTTCCACTGACCCATGCTTGGACTGGCTGGACAGGTCTCTGAGAGTTGCACCAGACTAATCCTTTAGCAAAATATTACTAAAACAAAACAAACAAACAAAAGAACAGGCTGTGAAAGCAACTATCCAGGACTGACTTTCAGTGCTGGATTTGTACACATGGAAAATAAGAGAATTAGAAGTAGGACCATCTCCAAGCTGGAATTAAAGTTACAGCCAAAGTTAAAGGTGGAATGTGGTGTTTCTCCAGCCACCAAGGAGCCGAAGTCGGTTGAAATGTGATGTAACTCATTGGTCCCTGGGTCAAAAGGAAATTGCCAAATTTCATGGTTGCTATAAAGTACTGCTGCACAAATCATTTCCTACAGATTTTCCCCTTAAGAATATGTACATAGCTTGAAATATAAAAATATTCCATCATATTTGAGTGTAACCAGTCAGATGTGGTTTGAACAATATTTATTGGGGGATGGGGAAAAAGGAGGGAAACTTTTTTTTTGAGAGAGAGTGTTTTACTTTCTCTGAGAGTATTGGGTTTCTTCACTGTCAAGAAAGCATAAAGGGACCGATCAGTAAGTCAACACAACCCACTGGCCATTTATTAGATAATACTACATACATAACACAGAAGAAGTGCTTGTTTATGCTTTGAGTGACTAAACATTGTATACTGTGCATGAAATGACTAATTTCTCTTATGAAGAATGATAAACATTATAAATCTGTTTCGTTGTACAAATAACTTAAGACAATATGTAGTCAAGATATATTTTACTTTGTGCCAATTCCTTCTGGTAGGAACCTGTTTACTCTCATTTATAATTGATAGCAAATGGCATACCTACAAATACCTACATGAATGATTTTATGTGTTTTCTACTCTGCTACATTTGATGATCCTAGTCTTTCGTAAACCCTTGATCTTACTTCTGTTTTCCAAATGACCCATTCCATCAGGCAACCCAGGAGACCCTATTCTAAGCAGATAGCTTGCTTCACCATCCCATAATTTTGAGTGTGCCATCTGCTGTCTTCTCTCTGAGAACTGAGAGACTCCTGATAATGACCTGGGTATCAGCTTCACATACTACTTTATTTTTAGTTGTGTGTATCTGTGTGTGTGGTGTGCTCACATGTGTGTGTTTGTGAGCATTCATCTTACTACTGGTAGTAAAGAGCTACAGTAGCTCTTTAGCTCTTTATCTCAGAAAGGCTGAGAAAGGGCTCATCCCTAGATTAATGTTAGATTATTTTTTCTTTTCTTTAAGACTGTGTTATGCCAAAATGGCAATAATTCATTATTAACAAAAACACCTTTTCCAAAAGTGTCAGGTCCTCAATGAGTCAAACAACTCTAAGGAGAATTATTTCAAAAGCTACTGGAGTACACATGTTTTTAAAACTGAATTTTACTTCACTGATTTTATTAAAGTCTACGCATGGTATTTTATGTTTTAGAAGAATTATTCTAGAAAGAGTCCATTACATTTATCACACTGACAAAGAAGTGTATGGTTAGAAAACAACAAAAACAAATAGATATTTGAGTTCTTTGAGGTAGTAAAATAAAGTTCCCATTAAAAGTTTTAGTCTATTTTCTAATCTGAGAGCTAAATTCTGCACTCTTCCCCAAGGGAGGCCTGTTACATTCCTATAGTGAATTACCAGTTTGAGGCTCTCACGGCCTCTTGGGTTACTGATGCACATAGTGATGTAATAGAACTGCAGTCAGGAAACACGAGTTTTCTAGTTCTCAACCTGCCTCCAAAAACAACCCATTAACTTCCATTTGTGACATTATAATTGTGTGATAGGCACTGTTCTAGGAAAAATGTATGCATAACAGGAGAATATGTTAAAGCACAATTTCTGATAACTCTGCTGTTATTGAAGTACTTGTACTTTGGGACTATCCCTCCCCTACTGGCTTAACTCAGATGCCAAAGCATGGCTCTCCTTATATTTTATAAAAGGAGGTTGCTTTGGTTATTGGTTTAAGTTAGCAATACCTAGTGTTTCTTTTTTATTAGGTAACAAGAAGTCTTGAAATATGCAATCTCAAGATGTCATCACTGCTAAAAATGCTGTCCAATGCCAAGATTCATTCTAGCTTTTTATTGTGCCATCCTATTATTAGTTCATCTCCATAGTAAGGCAATGGACCTCCACATTCAGGCAGCATAACAGTCTCAAGTTAGGAAGAAGGGGAGAATGATACAAAACAGGAATGCCAAGTTGGTGTGTTGTTTCTTATTCAAGAAAATGATAATTTATTTGGAAGTTCCACCAAGCCAATTTCTACTTATGTCTTATTACTGTATTTTAGACATAAAGCCAATTCTAGTCACAAGGGAATCTTAACAGTTGAGATACGTGTTTTAACTTGGAAAACTGTCACCTTGAATTTCACTGGAGTTCCAGTATAAGAAACAAATAAAGAAGAGATATTGTATAAGCAAGTAATTGCATCTGCTATATTGTGGAAATAGAAAATAAATGCAACAAGATACTTGAATTTTATCTTCCAAAGCCAAACTATGAGAGAGAGAAGTATTGTGCATCCCCACAGACTGTGTGTGTGCGTCTGTGTGCTCTTGGACTAGATACAAAATTTCACTGGGTGAAAAATGGGAAAGAGGAAAAGCATATGACTGAGAGATCTGAGCATCATTTATCTGAGCCTGGAAATTTTTTCAGATCTTCATCAAATCCATTTTATTGAGTAAATCTGCATTAATCACCTAGGGCATGTATATTCGGAGAGATGGTTCTATGAAGCAAAGTAAAGGCTCCAACACATGATCCACATGGGATTAGATTAAATCTGTTTGAACATGCCTCCTCCCAAGTCTGACTTGGTAATGAAGCACACTCCCCTGTCCTACACACTTTTCTTCATTTACTCCTCACAATAGAGTGGTTCTATTGTGGGGAACATTAAATTAATAAGGAAAGGAAAGAGACCTGGTGAGCTATAAAAGCAACTTTGCCCAACACAAATGTCTAAGCAATAGGAGTGAAGGCTTGCAGCTGCTACATTACCCGGACCCCTACACAGCATGCTATAATGTCCACATGAAGTTCAGATTTTTCCGTCCATGTTGTGATTGAAATAGATGGTTTTGAAATGTCTTCCAGTTCCATAAAGAGTTCTATGTTCAAGACATCTTAGCTTGAGTGGCACAGTCCCACGTGGATAAGAGAGCATGGGCACTGATAATAACCTACAATGAGACTGGACTAATCTCTAAGTATAACTGATCATCCCCGTCCTTCTACTTATGTGCAAGAAGGAAGACTGCAAGGCAAGTGTCCAAAATGAGTTGAGAAAACACTCTAAAACAATGATAATTTGTCATATTAAAAATTGTAATATGTAACTGAATTATTATTTTTATGTAGCATTTATGACTAAATGTACCATTCCCTTCTCTAGTTCAGATATTTGAGTTCTTTTGCAACATGAACTAAATATCTGTGTTATGAGCTGGTAACACTAAGACACAATTTACTGTACTCTGCTGGATATTGGTGGTGGCATAGGAGCAAAGACTATTGGCCTTTTCTTCAGCATCGACGTCACAATTGTCCACGTGGCAATTGTCCTTTCCTCAGTCTAAAGGCACTCATAAATGTAAGAATGTACAGCATTTCATATGATCACCTTTTCTGCTTTTTAATATCTTTTCAAATCTTAGCAAGTACTCAATTATTCTTAATATTTGAGAACACAGATTTAGAGAAACGCCTGCTAAACATGTATTTTTAATAAAAAAGCACAGTAATCAGAAGATTTGTTGCCTTTGAAAATTAAAAATACTCAGTAAATTCTAAACTACAAATAATAGAGTTATTCAGTCCAACACAACAGAAATACCAATAAAAGGATATTTTGTCCTTGAGTTCTTTGCTAAAAAAAAAAAGTCCAACAGACATTAATGCTGATCTATTCACGTAACATGGTGTGTACTGGAGAAGCTAAGGATATAAACTGGGTTTATAGATTTGTTTTCTTCTTCATAGAGGTCATTCAAGTCCAGAAAGATTGTTTACAAGACAGACCCTCATTGCGATTGAAATAAATGATTTTGGTAACTCAAGGTAAACACTGTTCATTTATTGTATGTATTTCAATCAATGTAAGTTCAGGCCAGGTTTTTGTTTTTCTGAAAAGTATTTGACATTCCTTCTAATAAAAATAGATTGTTAAAAGTAAGGATTTTTTAGGGATATATTTTTCAAAGCAAAGGCAGTGTAGTAAACAACAACAAAAAAATGACACTCACAAAATTCAGTAACAAAAGACTTCATGTGCTCCCCTGACCTAAAATGTGTCACTACTACAGTGGAACAATAAGTGATCTGTTCACTCAGTTAACCTGTCATGAATTCTAGGCCCACTAAACTTCACTCTCCAAATCTGTGGCTTAATATAGTTATTGAAAATATCAACGAAGCAGAATATCATAGAGAAGTACAGTGCAATACCATGTGTTCTAATATTCAAAAACAAATTTAAATTTCTGATTCTTTCAAAAATGTTCAAAATGCCTGGCTTAGAGAAAGTATAAAATAATTTCATAAGAAATGAATAAACAGTGAGTACATTAGCTAACTTAAACTTCACAATTATATAATGAAGTGGTTTATATCATTATCCTCTTTTTATTATTATTTTTAATTTTTTAAAAGATGCTATTTATTTATTTTTAGAGAGAGGGGAAGGGAGGGAGAAAGAAGGAGAGAAACATCAATGTGAGAGAGAAACATCCATCAGTTGCCTCTCATACACACGCCGGTCAGGGACCGAACCTGCAACCCAGGCATGTGTCCTGACCGGGAACCGAGCTAGTGAACTTTTTACTTTTCAGGGTGACGCCCAACCAAGTAAGCCACACTTGTCAGGGCTCATTATCCCCCTTTATAAATGGGGAGCTTGGGACCTACAGATTGAATAGCCTGTATAATAAAAGCTGTATTTGAACCGAGGTAGTCTGACCCCAGAGTTGGCTTCCTTAACCACTATTTTTTCTTGATGGCTTATTGGCCTTGTAGCTAATTTCGTATTACTTTGATTTTTACCTTGAGCTCTAATAGTTGTTTGAAGTTTTGTTATTGAAAAAAGAAACATAATAAATTCATGGCCTTGTTTAGTAAAATATCACTTTAACATGATGGATTTTACATACAGTCTTAGACAAACTGTGAAGTAAGTCAACTATGCATTTGAACTTCTCAGCTAGCAGGCTGATCCCTTTCATTCATCTTCTGAGTCCCTTTCCCAGGTGGCTAGAGCCCTCAAGCCTCCCTCCTGTTTCTCAGAGGTAACTTTCTACCTCCCCCGCAAACCCTCACATGTCGGGAACATGGGGCCTCGGCCTCCTGACCCTGACCCGTCATCATCCTCAGCACTGCTCCCCTCCTGAGTGGACAAGAGCCATATCCAAGTATCTCAGAGGCTGATCCATGGGGTGAGGGTCAGAAGGTTAGATACATTCAACCCCGGCCCTGAGTTAAGAAATGGCTTTACAAGTCATGGGAAGAAATTACAAATATATATACTTGGCTTGAAAGAAGAATAAACATCGAAGCCAGGGTTGACGACTGGGGAACACCCTGCCTCTGAAGCAGCGAGCTCCCTGCCACTGGAGGAGCCAAACAGCAACTTGACTGACGCATGGCGGGTATATTATAGAAAGAACTCAAGCATTTAAAGTGCATTTCGGAGGGACTGAGCAAAAAGGAAGAAGGACTCATGGGCATGGACAACAGTATGGTGATTAAGGGGGGTGGGGTATAAGGGGACTAAATGGTAATGAAAACGATAATAAAGAAAAAACGTGAATTTAGATTAGATGATCTTTGAGGTCCCTTCCAGACTTGAATGCCTTGTTACTTATAAATGGTACCTGTAAAAAGCGTAGGAGATGTGAGTTTTCAAAGTGGTAAGAAATTTTTTTAAAAAGTCTAGAAAGAAAAATGGACCAAATCTTTATACTTCACAATGAGTAAAGTGGTAACAGTAGGTTAGGAGCTGTTCAGCGATGCTCTCGTGGCCATCCATGCATGTTGATTTGCTGATGGCCTGGCACAGTTATAACATCACTACAGTAGGCATTCAAACTTCGCTGCTTTAAATACTACTATAGTGGTGTACTAGATTTTGTAGATAAAAATGTGGTCAGATCTTTGCTAGGTACGTGACATGATAAAAATATGGAATCGCAGCTCAGTCCCAACACAACACAAGTTTGTTCAAAACATAGTCTATTACAGAGATGGGGAGAGACTGGGAAAGGGAGAGAGAAATATATTCACTGCTACTATTATTTTTTCAAAGATTTTTTAAACATACTTAATTTCAAATATCAAAGGAATGTAAGTGTTGAAACCTAATAAATCCAACATTTTTGCCAATAATTGTTATAAGATAGTTAATTTGATTTTTATAATTAATTTTAGAGGAAGGGGAAGGGGAAAGAAAGAGAAAGAAAGAAACCTCAATTTGTTGTTCCACTTATTTGTGCATTCACTATTGGATTCTTGTATGTGCCCTGACCAGGGATCAAACCTGCAACCTTGGTGTATCAGGATGATGCTCTAACCAACTGAGCTACCCAGCCAGGGCTAGTTAACTTGTTTTTGTTTACATTGTACATATGGAAAATATGTTGAAGTATTGTAATGAGTAAAGGGCCTTTTATATTGCCTTTGTTTATCATTTAAACAATTTATGAAATCTATTAGTATTTATTTTTTCTAAAATAGAACTAATTAGAATTATATTGCCAAATTAGAAAAAAAAAACAATTTCTCTACGCATTTTGCATTTTAAAGAATGTTATCTCAACTAGAGAATATTTATACAAGATAAATTTTACCTAAATGTTTTGAAAACTATAATCTGATTGTTTCTCCTAATAAGCACACAAACTATTTAAAGAAACTTACTAAAAATTAATGAGCCATAATACAGTATATACATTGTAATATATAATTAATCTATCATAATATTGCAATATATAGTATATATTATGTTTCATGTTCTATATGTGTGTGTGTGTGTATATGATAGCTAAAGTTATAGAAATAGTAGCTACTGTTCAGAAATACATCATCAATTTAAAAACCTACATTTTCTTTCCAGACTGTGGGAGGAACAGGGTACTTGACAATTGCTACTGGAAGTGTCAGCCTCAATGTATTTTGGCAAAGAAGGCTTCTCAGACCTTCCAGAACTCACAAATGAAGTTATGGCCCAAGATTACACTTCTGTAGCAACCTTTATTTCTACTTCCTATCATCAAGGCAGTTTCAAAGTTTTTCTTTCCTCGGAGGCAGTAGCCACCCCGTCTGCAGAGACCTTGCCTGCCTGTTCCAGACTCATCCCCAGTACTTCCCTGGAGTGTATGGATCAGATCACACACTCAGTAAAGATCTGGAGAGTTGATGCCTGATTAAGTCCTTTCTTGGACATCAAGGAGATGCAGAGAAAGGGCATTCTGTAGGTGAGGATCCTGCAATCTTGGTGAAAAGGAATTTTGTTCCAATGAAAGTAAGCTAAAAGGTATGTTTCTAATTATAGTCCACATCATATACTACCCCACATATAGAGAGAAAAAAAAAAAACACTCCAAAATGTCAGGGAAAAAATATATGGCCTGTGACATATCTACAATCCCATTATTTCAAGAATATGTTGATGAAACTTTATGTTACCAAAATGTCTCGGGCAACAAATCTCAGGGAATACTTCTTGGTATTTAAATTAATTTTCATTTTTACTCAAAAGCTTTATGCTTCTCTTGGCAGTGACAAAATGAAATTTCTCTTAAGTTCACAGAAAGAGTTTCCAGGAATATCAATCTAGTGTTTGCGTATTTCCAGAAGAAACACGTTCTCTATAATTTTGGCAAAAACCTCAATAACCTTTGTATAGTACTTTAGAAAAAAAAATTGCGTGTGTGCTTTCTGTTCTAGCAATCATTACCAAGTACCCAGTGAGCTGTCCTCTGACACTCACATCTGTTAATGAATGAACTAGGTAGCAAACACAAAAATACTACGCACCATTCCCCCAATCATGTTAATATACAGCTATTTGTGACACTCTAAAAATTGATCAGCATTTCCTGATACCAAATATTCTGAATGACAATGGCAGTCTCTGGGCTTCATTCTCATAGCATTTGAAAAACATCTTCTCTAAAAGTGACATTTCCTTCTGTGTAATTGTCATGTATTTTAACCCGTAAATAGAATTCATTGATTCAGTAAAAGTGCATTGAATACTTTCTGTGTACCAAGAACTTTTTTAAGCCTTAGAGTTAAAAAAAAGGAAAGATGAAGTCTTGCTATCTCAAGAGATAGACATATAAATACACAATTGCAGTGCTATTTGATAAATGCCATGATTGAGGCATTTGTGGCATTTAAGGGACAGCTTTGGTGTGAAGGGAAGAGAGATGGCTTCACAAAGAAAGTTTATAGTTTTCCACCTCCATAAATACCTCTGAAGGAATGTGGTCATTTTTTAAATTATATTTTATTGATTACGCTATTACAGTTGTTCCAAATTTCACCCTTATGACCCCCTTCACCCAGCATCCTCCACTCCCTCAGGCAATCCCTACACCATTGTTCATGTCCAGGGGTCATGCATAGGTCCTTTGGCTACTCCATTTCTTGTAGTGTACTTTACATATCCATGACTATGCTGTAACTACCAATTTGTGCTTCTTAAATCCCTCACCTCTTCACCCATTCCTCCACACCACCGTCCCATCTGGCAACCATCAAAACATTCTCCATATTGATGATTCTGTCTCTGTTCTTGCTTGTTAGCTTGTGGTTTTTTTTTTTTTTTTAATTCAAATGTTGGTAGATATGCCTTTATTGCTATTTTATTGTTCATAGTTTTTTAAAATAGATTTTCTTACTCTTTTTTAAAGATTTTATTTATTTACGTATTTATTTATAGAGAGGGGAAGGAAGGGAGAAAGAAATGGAGAGAAATATCAACGTGCGTTGTCTCTACCATTCCCCCTACTGAGGACCTGGCTCGCAGTCCAGGCCTGTGTCTTCACTGGGAATCTAACAGGCGACCCTTTGGTTTGCAGGCCAGCACTCAGTCCACTGAGCCACACCAGCCAGCGCTTCTTGTTCATAGTTTTGATCTTCTTTTTCTTAAATAAGTCCCTTTAAAAATTCATATAATAATGGTTTGGTAATGATGAACTTTATTTTCTTTTTCCCCTTTATCTGCCCTGATTCTAAATGATGCCTTTGTTGGGAAAATCTTGGTTGTAAGTCTGCTTTTCATGACTTTGAATATTTCTTGCCAGTCCCTTCAAGCCTGCAAAGTTTCTTTTGAGAGATCAGCTGAATGTCTTACCAGAGTTCCCCACTAGGTAACTAACTGCTTTTAAGATTCACTTTTACTTTTAATCTTTGGCATTTTAATTATGTGTCTTGCAGTGAACCTCTTTGCATCCATCTTGTTTGAGACTCCCTTTGCTTCCTGGACTTGCATGTCTATTTTCTTCTCCAAATCAGGGAAGTTTTATTTCATTATTTTTTCAATTTCTTGCTCTTTCTCTTCTCCTTCTGGCACCCCTATGATGCAAATGTTGAAATACTTGAAGCTGTCCCAGAGGCTCCTTACACTATCTTCATTTTTTAAATTCTTTTTACTTGTTGTTCTGATTGTTTTTTTGCTTCCTTATGTTCCAAATCATTGATTTGATTCTCAGCTTTATCCACGCTACTGTTGTTTCCCTGTGAATTTTTCTTTATTTCAATCATTGTACCCTTCATTTCTGGCTGGATCTTTTTATGCTATTAAGGTCCTCACTAAGTTCCTTGTTGAGCATCCTGAAAGATTGCTTATCTACATTTCATTTAGCTCTTTTTCTGGAGTTTTGTTCTGTTCTTTCATGTGGGCCATGTTTCTTTGTCTCCTCATTTTGGTGGTTCCCTGTGCTCGTTTCTACGTATTAGGTAGAGCTGTTATGACTCCCTGTCTTGGTAGCATGGTTCATGTAGTAGGTGTTCTGTAGGGTCCAGTGGCACAGCCTCCCCTATCGTGAGCTGGGTACTCAAGGTACACCTTTCACATGGTCTGAGTACACTTCCCTCTTGTATTTGAGCCTGATTGTTGCTAGCAGGTCAATGGGAAGGATTTACCCAGGCCAGTCAGCTGTAAGGAGTGGCTGTGACCACAAACGATCAACCTCTACCCTACATGGGGATCAGCTATGTGTAGACAGGGTGGTGGTGCTCCAACATGGTCTGTAGCTATGCACTGGGTGTGCAGCCTTTTGGGGTTTCCCTGAATGGTGCAGGCCAAGCTCAGCCCCCACCTGTGTTCTTTCCAGGCCACTGTGCCTGACCTATAAAGCAATCTGAGATGGCTGTTATTTGTATGGGCTTGGAGATTCCCAGGCAAAGCCAAGCTATAAATCTAGGTAAGCTGCTGTTAGTGGCAGGCCTGAGGCCCCTTAGCAAGAGGTATGGGGGCTTGGGGCTCACTGAGGCTAGCTGTTTCTTATTTTATAGTATTTAGGAAGTTGTAAAGCATGAGTAAGACTAGCTATTTATATAGAAAAGCAAGTTGGGTGAGCTGTAAGTGGGGTAGGATGGAGTCTCTGGGGATCTCCAGGGTGGGGCAAACAGTGCAAGCCAGGTTAATGCAGTATAATATATGGCACCAACCTTCTGGCTGTGACTCTATGCAGGGAGGGCTCAGAAAAGGGACAATGGCCTCTGCTCTCCTTTTTGTCTGTGAGAAAGCTCTCTCTCAGCCCACATCTTGATGCCAGACACTTTATTTTTTCCCTGTATGCCACTGGTGCCTTTTAAGCTGTTACACCACTGTTGGAGCTCAGAGAGAGTGAGTCTGCGTAAGCCTGTGTGTGGTTCTTAAGATGAACAGCTTGGGACTCCAGGAGTTTCTTCCATTGACTCAATCCCCACTAATTTTTGCAGCCAGGAGTTATGGGGACTTATCTTCCTAGCACCGGAATGCTGGGCTAGGGGGCCTGACATATGGTTTGGACTACTCACTCTGTAGATATTCCTCCCGAATTTTTATCCACCACACATGGACTTGGGACCTGCCTGTTCTGTGTCTGTAACCCTCCCACCAGTCTGGATGAATGTGGTTGCTTTAATCCATAGTTGTCAGACTTCCATTCAACTCGATCTCTGATGGTTCTGAGCAATGGCTGTTCTATATTGTAGTTGAAATTTTGATGCGATTGTGCAAGTAAGTAAGCTATGTTTACCTATGCCATCACCTTGACCAGAAGTCTCATGATAATTTCTGGATGTAGTCATTTTGATGAGAAAAAAGATGATACTCCATGTGTTGTATACCTTATTAGTGAAGGAAAAACCCCATGCACATGCAAAGGATTTGTAACTTCCTTCTCTATCACCCAGTATTTGAAAATTTTAATTCCACCCTGACAAACTCCACCAGACCCAGTTCTCACCCTGTCTCAGGTCCTTCCTCCCTCATTGGCAGTGATGCTGAGAATTGGCTACACAATGACTGACCTTCCCTCTTTTGATCAAATTTGCTTTGGTCCATGCTAGGCTACTGTTAACTCCATTAGTTGTTTTTATTTCAGACCCGTTTTTACAGGTTGAACTTATATATATATAAAGATCTGTTATTTTCAGCAGCTTCCTTTGAAATCTCCCTCAGGTATTTTTCTCCTGGTCTCTGAACTTTGCGTACCTAGATTTTTTGTTTTCTCTTTCCCCCTTTCACAAGTGACTTGTTCGGATGTCTGCTATGATTTCTAATTTGTAACTTCTGAAAGACACTGAGCCTCTGATTATACTGCATACTTCTCACATCACACCAGATTAAAAACAAACAATCAAAAAACAGAAAAACAAAAAGTGTGTCAGTTAAAAAAGAATATGCTCACAATCGTTGAAGTACAGACATTGGCCTTCTGGAAACAGGCAGCATTTTAATCATGTAAGTGTGTAGGAACTTAATTTTTTAATATGACTTTTTTTCTGATGTCAAGTCAGTTGTCCAGTTTAATAGCACCATGACTCACTTGCTTCCTTTCAACCAGACCCTTCTACCTTTATGCATACCGCACCCACTCCCTAATCATTAAGCCCTAGGACATCAGATTCTAGTCAGAGTTAAACTGTTTTAAGGATAAAGCTTTAAGCCTCTTTCATTCAAAGTAAAGAGAACATCTTGACCCCAGTTGTAGTTCAGCCCCAGGACCATAAAAGCAGAATGACCCCACTGACAACACACTCCAGAAACCGGAGAGATGGACGCCATGGCTGACATCAGCACCTGATTCAATGATCAATTACTCCCTACTCAGGCCTCAACCAATCGCTAGAGTCCAGAACCCCTACTACCTTAGTCACCATAACTAAGGATTTTTCCCTTATATAATCTATCCTTTACAGGCCACTTGGGAGCTAGGTGACACCTAGGTCTCTGGGCTTGGTGCCATTTCTGTAAATAAGGCTCAACTTTCTTTGCTGCAAACTCCTGTTTACATTTTATTTGGCTTTGATGTGCTCAGGCAAACAAATCCCTTCAGTTCAGAAACAGTAAGAGTGAAATACGGTAATTGTGACTGCCTCAAAATTGGACATGGTGACTAGATTTGTATAGAGACAAATAATGCAAGCTCTATAAAAGGATATAATAAAACCAACATCAAGAGGGTCATTGTGAACATTAAGTGAGAATATATATACAGTGCTACCTATACAAATGGTGTTCTTTATTTTTTTTGCATGTAAAAAGAGCACATACTACTACTATACTAGCATGTGCAGGTTACCAGCTAGTAACAGGTTATTGCTATAATGTTATAAACTGCTACTCTTTTTTTTTTTAAATTTGATCTCCACTTGTGGGTCAGAATTCCCTTAACTACTTAATGGTTTCATGCTCACACATTAATTTCACTCCATTTCTAATTATAGTTTAAATCTTTACTTATCTAAGATAAAAAGCAATCTAACACAAAAGTGGAAACCTTTACTGTTTTAGCTATATAAATATTTCACTTGAGAATACTATAAAAATAGGAACTTGAGTATTACTTTATCTTGATACATACCCTGACCTATTTGTCCCAAACTTCATATTTTGACCTATTTCTCCCCCCACACCCATCCCACTCCCTTAATTTCCTTTGGTTTTCCAGATGTCCCATTATACAGTTTCCAATAACATTCTTTCCAACAGAAAATGTCACCCCACTTTGTACTTTTATATTCCTTCCACTATGTATGTTTGATTCACTAAATTATCAACTATATATCCAGAAGCTACTGTAGGTCAGGCAGTCTTTAGGTGCTGGATACAAAACAATATTCCCACCCTCTTCTGAAACACGCATTTTAATGGAGGATGAAGACAATAAACAAGCCCT
Organism: Glossophaga mutica; assembly: GCA_039655065.1. Classification (NCBI taxonomy): domain Eukaryota; kingdom Metazoa; phylum Chordata; class Mammalia; order Chiroptera; family Phyllostomidae; genus Glossophaga; species Glossophaga mutica. Next base: position 33,529,487 of record CM077312.1, read on the forward strand.
GGCTGGTGTGGCTCAGTGGATTGAGTGCCGGCCTGCAAACCTAAGAGTTTCTGGTTTGATTCCCAGTCAGGGCACATGTCTCGGTTGTGGTCCAGGCTCCCAGTAGGGAGCGACAAGAGACAACCACACACTGATGTTTCTTGCCCTTTCTTTCTCCCTCCCTTCCTCTCAGTCTAAAAATAAATAAATTTAAAAAATAATAATTTATAAAAAAGACAATAAACAAAAGCATTGAATAATATCAGGTACTGCCAAATACTTATAAAAAATAAATATTTGGTAAATGGGGTATATTAAGAGACAGAGAGTGACAGTTTATCACAAAATAGTCCTCTTTAACATATGTATTTTAATTTCACATGAATGTAATCACAACCTGATTTAGGATTTAGTTAATGTTTTCATTTTAGTGCAAAGGTTAACTTGAGTCTAAGACAGTGCAGTTCTTAGTAAAACATATTCACATTTTACACCCACTTAAACATCTAATTATTAACAAAGGATGTGTATAACCAAGCTGTTAATTTTAAATGGTATAATTAGTTCATGCCTTGAAAAGAAACTTACCTTCTTAGAAGAAATGATTTCTAATATTTAATAAAAATTTAAATTTATCTAACATTGTTTTAATTCTTTTAAGATGACAAGGAACTCAATTTTCAAAGTCTTAACATCCTAATTAAGTATTTCAATGTCTAACTAGCCAAATATAAGTTGAAAATGAGTTTAATCTTTGTAAGAATTAGTTCAATCCTGATGAACTTTTTGATGTACTTAATTATAATAATGAATGTCCTACAACATTTGCAGGCCGTGCTGTAGAATTTTTACTTAAGTTCTACCATAGGCTATCAGCTCAATGTAAGATTTGAGCTGCCAAGATGTAGCTTTTTTGTTTTTCTGTTTTTTGGTTGGTTGATTTTTTTTGCCAAAGACTAAAACAGAGATTGACATTGGAATTTTGTTTAAAAGCTGTTTATCTCCCTGACTAGTGCAGCTCAATTGCTTGGGTGCTGTCCCACAAAACAGAAGGTCACTGATTCAACTGAGAGTGAGGACATATGCCTGGGTTGTGGGTTCATCCTGGTTGGGGGCATTGGAGAAGCAACTGATTGATGTTTCTCTCCCTCTCTTTCTCCCTTTTCTTCTTTCTAGAAATGAATAAATAAAATAAAGACATTTGCCTTATAACCATACCTAGTACTTACATGTTGGTTTCTAAATTCCATTCCCCACCCAAAAGAATCATAGATCTTTGAAGTAATGGCTGATTTTAGGACCTAATTGGAGAAGATACTTGAACAAGAAAGTAATGAAGTATACTAAAACATATATATGAAGACAAGGCAAAGGACATAGAAGACAGCTTAAAGAGGCTCTCACTGACTATATTTGAGAAATATATGAACACACATTGAAATAAATAAAGGTAGCAATGGTTTACAATCCAATGCCAGTGAATAGAATGCCAAATATAAATATAAAAAAATAATGAAGTTAGAAAAATCATCATTTAGGTCACATTTACTAAAAATTAATTCAGACAGGGATTATTAATAGCTATCAAATTTGGGGAGGGTGATGGAGCTGAAAATGAACATCATATCTACATAGTTTCAAAGCATTTCCTCTTAAAATTTAATCTACCAAGGCTCTCTCATTCACTGGTAGAAAATATATTTCTTAGTCAAATTCCCCCAAGAATGTAAGACTTCAATTAGTCATGAAGTATAAGCTAAACAATTTTTGCATAGGTTTATTACTATATCTAATATGCTAAAAAGTAAATAAATGATAAATGCATAAAAGAAGCATATTTACAATAACACAGGGAACTATGTAGGTAACAATAAGGCCATAATTACATTAAATACAATTTTCATGAATTTCAGAGTTTTTAGTTATGTAAAAAGAATTATAGGTACCCCATTACATTATTCAAGATTTCTAAGTAGTTGTGAATACAATGCCAATGTTACAGAATGGACCTGTTGGGGGCCAAGATATTGTTACTGAAACAAGCCCCCTCCTCCAGGCGGCCCTTTTGTCACTGTGGGTTCTTTGCTCACCACCATATATTAGGCATTGTGGCTCTGAATGCCAGAGACTGGTAAAGAGGAAAGGAACTATAATGGCAGAATGTCACTGTTAAAATTCCAAAGTCCTTTTATAACACCCACAAACACACGGTCCTTCCTTACCTTGCCAAACCAGGCCACTCAGGGGTACTGCATCTTAGGAAAAGAAATACAAGTCCATAGCTCAGCTAGACTCCCAGTTCGTCCCAGTAATCCATGCGCAACTGGACAGGTTTCCCAAAGTCCCCAGTACTGTCAGCTGTGTCACGGCCACAATCTCCAGTTCTTAATCAAACACCAAGAGACACCTCCTCATGGCCCAGCAGTGAGAGTCCTTTCATACCTTTCCTTTCCACAGTCTCCTATTGACCTTTTTCGTTGTCCTGCACTGTCTCTGTCCCTCATGGTGACCACCTTTAGTTTAAATCCCAGCCTGGAAACTCCCCCATAACCCTATTTCTGACTCTTCCCACAACTGGCTACAACTGCACACTCACACAGCTTTCTTGGCTGCCATAATTAATCTGGGCAGGTGTGGCCCCATGGGTGGAACAAACCATCTCCAAGCTCTCACACAGGCGCTGTAAGGGAAGTTGCCTTCCAGTTATATCTTGGGTCAAAGTCACGCCCATCTCCTTAGCTAACCTGTTGTTGATATGCAAAATAACTATTTTTTTGCATATAGATTTGAAGACTAGTCTGCTGTTATTGATATGCAAAGTAACTCTCAACAGCCCTGCTCCATGTGTCCCATCCCCCAGCCAGACTTGTGGGGGTGGGGATATCTTATATTGCTGGACACCCCAAGTTCTGGACTCTGTTACAAATCTCACTTTTGGGGGTGCTCTGGCTACACCCCATTACACTAGTGCAACCAATAACCTGTTTCTTTATATAGAAACTTTCTATAGTAAACTTGCTATTCCTGTCTTAACTGGTTTCTTAGTAATTAGGTCAAACTAAATCAGGGAAGGTATCCAAATGGCTATTTGATATTGATAGGAAAATTCATAAATACCCTTCTGGTTTACCTCCTAGCTCCTTGTTCATTCTTTGTCTCTTAGTCAACCTCATCTTTTCTTACTCTAGACTCCTCATTATTCATTTTTATTCATACATATAACTTCAATTACTATGACAAAATAGTAAGAAGTTAGGGAAATTCCTGGGCAAGTGGAGTAGGGAAACTGAGACAAGAACATTAAACAAGGCCAAACATTTGAGCATCTTATAGGCAGCTAGTGAATTGCAAGACCTATCTCCCTTAATCAAGGATACTTGAGAGCAAATAGTTTATACTTCTCCTCCCTAACCAAAGAATACATAGCTTAAATATCCCTGGTCTGAGAAACAGAGAACAGAGACCCAATTAATATCATGTGGCCAGCTAAACCCAAAGACAGAGGAAGTCAGGGGAACAAATAACAAAAACCCCATTAAAAGACAGACAGACCCAAAATAAAAGTAAAACAATAATAACAGATAAAACAATTATCTCAACACCCCCCCATGCTCCTTTTCACCCATTAGCATATTAAAAATGTATCTGGAATGCTAATGAATATTACATTGACCCCTCCCCACCCTAAGATTTAATCTGGATAAGAAAGACAAAAAGCCCTCGGGACAAAGACTCAAGGCTTTAGGGCACATCTTTGCCCCTTCCCAGGCATAAACATTTTATTTCCTCCTAAAATCTAAGGGTTCCCAGGAGACTTATAGCCTTAGGAGCAGAGGGTAGCTTGAAGCATGCTTACCCCTGATTCTGTCCCCAAGGCCCCCTTTTCTTTGACTTCCCAGTGAGCTAATAGCAGCTCCTCCCACCCACACACACTGCCTTGGCTCACTCCTTTCCTATAACATTTCTAGGGTGCCAAAGTAGAGCACAGTCTAGGCTCTCTCCTCTTACTCTTCTGTTAACTTCTTCTACCCTAAGTCCTTCTTTTGTGTCACTGTCCCCAGCATTAATAAACGTACTCTGAAAATCCCATGGACTCATGGTGTGAAATTTTTCCTACACAAAGTCAAGAATGCACACACTACAGGCCAGGCTGAGGCAGACCAGTTCTGGGCTGGTCCCTGTCTGGTAGCATTACCACCTTCATGGGGATGACTCATATACTTTTATCACCATCCCAGGCCTGCTTTCTGAGGTGCAAATTTGTAGGCGCAGTTACTTCAACAACTCTTCCTGGATCTTCCAAAGCAGGCTCAATCTCTAATTCCCATGATTGGTACCGTGCCCATCTTCATCTTAACCACTCACCCATCAGTTGCTGTCTCTACTATTAAGTAACCTTCAGAGTGGCTTGTTTTTCCTGCCTGTGCCCCACTTCATTCAATTCTGCACAATGAAACCAGAAATTATAATCTTCCGTCACTGATTAAAATGCTTTTCAATGCTCTGAGGATAAAGTGGATCTTATTCCAATATCCTCTCCTTGCCCTACCTTACCTTTTAACTCATTACTCTCTAAATTTCAGACACTTTGTCAATTGGACATAATCCCATGCTCCTTCCCTAGATGGTGAGGGGAGCAGAACACAGGACCCCAACGTATGTCACTTTGGCATATGAATCATTTTGAGCTGAAGACAATAAAAAATCAACAGATAAAATGTTGATTTACTTATATGGAAATGTATTTACTTATTTTTTACTTCTCTCTTAAGGATCTAGAAGAATTTAGATTGGGGGCCTGGCCCAGAAAGAGAGCTATCACTGCATACATGCTGCTCCCTGTCACTAAAACTCCCTTTTGTCTTTACCTAGAAAAGCCAAACCACAGTTCAAGCATTACATCCTCAGCCTGCAGGAGTCCCTCCCTGACTTCCTTAATATGATATCAGCTCTCTTGTACATTCTCCAAGATCTTCCCTTTACAGAAATCACAAAATCAATTTAACATACATGATGATTTGATTGTTTTTCTTCAACTTTAGATTCTAAGTTTCATGAGATGGAAGAAACTGTTTTAATTACTATTGTGTCTTCATACATAACAGGGTACTTAGTGTATAATAGGTACTCAATAAATACCTGAGTAAATGAATGATTGAACGACCCATCTCTCCTTCCAGAGCAGTCAAATTCCTTTACGTATGTAGTAGAATGAGGTCCAAACTGAGAAATAATATGAAAACAGGTAGGATATCTGGCAGAAGGACTATTGCTAGGGGCATTGAGCCACTTTGAATTGGAAATCATCAAATTTTATTTCTAAAAATGGTAATGCATCCTAAGCTCCTCCTTTCACAGTGAGGAAATTTGCAAGGCACAGTCCTGACTGTTATGATGACAACTGTGATAAGATTTGCTTGCAGAAAATTTGTAATAATTTAAAATATGATAGGCACTGTGTTAAGTGTTCATGTGTGTAATATGATTGAGTTCCCCTAACCAATTAAAATTAATGAAATTTCACAGAGAAGAAAACTGTGGCTCATAAGGTTGAACAACTAGCCTGTGTTTTATGGTTATAAAACAGTACCCAGCTCAGGTTTGCCTCGTTTCTAAACCCTGTTCTTTCAATCACACTAAAATAGTATTTATATTTATGTCAATCAGTTCTGTTCTCTTCAGGTGTCTCCTAAAATGTACTGTCATTAAATCACTTATTGTCTCAGTTAGACATTACATTTCTCATCAAACCCACATCTAGATGCACCTTTTATTTTTACGTTCTCTCAGCTCTTTAAGTCATGCTCTCGAGAATCTAATTCTATTACAAAACACCCTTGCAACATTCACCTTTTTGTGGTACACTGATTAACTAAAACCCAAGTCTCAGTGGATATTCCTCTCATCTGCAGTCTGTGGAGTGGAGGCTTCCCTTCCCCACCATAGGGGAGGCAACAATTCTTTCTCTACTCCTATAGTTCTTTTGGTGGTTCTAATAAGTAAATTGACATAAGACAGACTAACAGGAGAAAACAAATTAAATTATGTATATGGGGGGGGGCCCATTGATAGGGGACTCAAGGATCGGTAGGGCAACTGAGGCTTACATGCCATCCTGAGCTAAGGAAGGGCACAGGGCCTAGATGTTCAAAGGGGAAGAGGGCAATTCAGAGGATAATGAAAAGAGCAGATATTTGCTAATTAGATGTTTGTCCTGACACTGAGGTGAGTCAATCAAATAAAAATATATAGCTGGTGTTTGCTCTCTTTCTGGTCCAGTCCCCCCTGTATAAATTCTTCTAGGTCCTTAAGGGAGAGGTTGAAAAATAAATTTAAGTCTGTTGAGAGTCTTGATTGCCTCCAGCTCAAACTGATTCATTTGCCAGAGTCATATATTGAGGTCATGTATTCTACTCCCCTCATTACTTAAGACCAAAGTGAGTATGAGGGAGGGTGCAGAGAGATTGGGGAAGGAAGAGACAGGACTTGGGTAGTGGAGGAAAGAAGGAATCAATCTGTCTTTGCTATTTACAAAAGGCGGCTGAAGTGAAACTTAAAGAGCAGCAATATTTGGATGAACCTCATTTCATTCCATTACACTTCAGTATTTCAAAAATAAAAGAAGATAGTAAAATGTTATAGGCGAAAGGGATCTTTGGATTCATTTTGCCAGACCTTTAATTATCCATATAAGGAGACTGAAGTCCAAAAAAAGGGGCAACTATCACTTGACAAGTTTAAACATGTAATCAGTAGCAAAGCTGGGACTAAAATTGAGAGAGCTCTACCAACTAATAAAGAGTAAAAACAATCTTGAAATTTTAAAAAATGAGCTATACTAAAGATTTAATTATGTCTAACTTGATATTTTCTCTATTTTAGCCCTAATGCTTTCAACATATCCTGATTTTTATAACAAATATACCTGTTTAGTCAAGGGTTGTGACACCATCACTTTTGAGATCTAAGGCCTATCATTATGTAAATTTCTATATGCTTGCAAAGATAAATGCTGATTTGTTGTCATTGTTGTAAATGCTGAATCATCTTAGCATTTAATCAGAGGCACAGAATAATGGAGCAGATTTGATTTTTAAAATGTTTCTTAACCTATAAACAAGATATCTTATTGTATATAGAAATATGAGTGCATGCATATTTCAATACTAAACCAAAAAAAACTCAAAATATTTCAAGACTGCTATATAGTCTCATATTTTTTCATTTCAAGAATCACTACTTCAAATATGATGATAACACTTACTGACATGTGATTAACATTAATGTATGATTGTTACATTGTTTTGCCTGGGTGGTTATTGCTTGCACAACATATTCATAAATTGTGCCATTCTCCCATAACTATTTTTGACATAAATGCTCTGATATATGAATGAAATCTGAGTAAGTCATCTGGCTACACTGGTTCAGAATGCAATGACTTGCTTCCCATTTGTATCAGTTCTAATGAAATTATTTGCCCATGGCCAGGAAAAGTTTTAAACTACAGGGCTTAAGTTGTAAAGAGTGATGGTCAGTTAAAAATATGAAATTTTTCCCTGACTAGAGTGGCCCAGTAAGTTGGGCATCTGTAAAGAGAAAGGTCACTGGTTTGATTCCTGGTCAGGGCATATGCCAGGGTTGCAGATTAGGTCCCCTGGTCAGGACACGTACGAGAGGAAACTGATTGATGTTTCTCCCTCACATCAATGTTTCTCTCCCTCCTTTCCCCACTCTCTAAAAATAAATATGAATAAAATCTTTTAAAAAATATTGAATTCTTTAAGCCTTGTCTATTGAGAGGATTCAACTTCACTCAGCTGACATCATTACCACTATTGACATCATCTATTCAACACACATTAATTGAGAACTTCCTCTAATTTAATCAGTTTCAAATGCTGAAGAGACAGACACAAGACACAGCCACTGCCTTCCTACCACTCATAATCTAGTATCTAAGCTATAAAAGCAAATCAATAAGGACACTCCAGTATAACACAGGCTTTAAGAATAAAGATCACAAGACACTGATAGAACCCAGAGAAGGAAAAGGCAACTCAGGATTTAAGGAGGAGAAAGTGGGGTGAAATGAGAAAGACTTCATAAGGAAAAAGAGAGACTAAATGACTCAGACTGCTGTATGATGTAATCTTTTATCAAGGTTCCAAGGTCAGCTGTAACCGAAGCACAGCAGATCTGATAGCTGACAAAGAAAGAAATCTCTTGGGAATCGCAACTTAGTGAGATCTAATGGTGCTCCCTTTGATCATTCTGTTTATCCATGGGTTGAAATATACTGAAAGTAGCATATTGAAGAAGAGCTTTGTTGTTGGGGCTGTGAGTTTCTTGATCATAGGACCTGAGATCATGCATTTTTTAGATCCCTATACAACCTATCAAGAAACCTAAGGAGCAAGAGATGTTCAATGAATTTGAGTAAATTAAAATATCATTGCCAGGAAGAACAGTTTTTTAGTTCTGACTGAACAACCTTATCTGAACACTAGGGCACAGAAATCTTCTCGATCTTAACTGACAGTTTTGGGCCAGTCTGATGAACTCAAAGAAAGGGGAAATATTGTCAGTGGGGTGACTGACTCTCCATTCTGTTTCCTGATACAATAGTTGACAGTGCCTGCCTAAAATTACATCTGATTCAAAATATCTGAATTCAAGAATCCATAGTATTAGCTCCGGAGAGTATATTCTATATTCTATTTTTTTCCTACAGAAAAAAAATACATATATTTTATCACCAGTTAGTTTTTAGATCCTGTCATACATTTTGTGTCTTTTTTTTCACTTAAAGTTTTTTTGTCTATTCTCATTTCCAGAGCCAAAAATATATTCATTCAAAATACATTAAAAGATATATTCTCATATGATTTTAAAGTGGATAAAAATGACATTTTGTTGGGTAACAGACTTAGGGCCTTTGACCAGGTGTGCTCCTCCACAAATATAGATACAGTCGTCACTTCAAATCTTATTTACAAGTTAGTTATGCACTTATTAAGAATTTAGATATATTATGGAAATTAAATTTTTTATTTGGAAGGGGCTTATGAAACTATTTGACCAAACATCCTATTTTTACCTATGAGGAAATTGAAGGCTAGATAAATGTGGAAATTAGAAATTAGCCCAGATGCCTAAAGTTAGAATACATTTGAGATCAGACAGTTTTGGGCCCCCTATGCCTGTGAGTTGTCTCATCCCCACATGTGAGTATGTCCCATTCCCACATCCCCATATAAATCAATTTTAATTCTCTTTTCCTTAAAATATATGATCAGCTCTGTAATAATGATTGTTTTGAAAACACAGATTAGTTCCAATGTAATTGATATAGTAAGGATATAGGCACGATACAAATTTCGTGCTTGTTTATGCTTAGTTTCACCCACATATTGTACTAGTTGACCACAGAAATCAGCACCCAACTGAACTGACTCACATAGTAATACAGAAAATGGACAGATTGCAACAGTACCTTGGTCCACCACATATATCATATGAGCTGTATACCCATTGTGGTAGGAAGAATAGATTCCCAAAGGTGCCATGCCCTAATCCCTGGAAAATGTGAATATATTATTCCATGACAACAAGGACTTTTTAAATGTGATTGAAGTTACTAATTACTGACCCAAAGAAGAGTAGCCTGCATTCTCCAAGTGGGCTCAGTCTAATCATATGAGCCTTTAAAAGCAGATAACTTTCTCTGGCTGGAGTGAGAGATACAAAGCACAAGGCATGTCAGAGAGATTCCAAGCTTTGGAAGGGTTTAGCATAGGGTTACTGGTTCCGAGATGCAGGGGGCCACATTCTAGGGCTGAAGAGAAGCCTCTAGAAGCTGAAGTCAGCCCCCAGCTAATAGCCAGCAAGGAAACATGAACCCAAAACTAATTTCCTCAGGTACTGAACTCAACAACTGGATGAGCCTGGAAGTAGATTCTTGCCCAGAGCTTCCGTAAAAGAACATGGCTCTACTTATACCTTGAATGTGAAATCAGGAGCAGGAGGACGCATCTAAGCCTATGCTCCAATTTCTGATTCATGGAAATGGCTAAATCTGTGATAATTTTTATAGTAGCAAGGAAAAACTGATGCACCCCTCCACATCTGGTGTTACAATTTTCTAAATGATTTCAGATAACTCTTTTTGCAACATTTCACAATAACTCACAAACCACAACTCCTCTGACATTTACTTCCACAAGCAAACTTCAGCTATCTTTTCAAGGTAAAGTGCCATATGTATTGTCTTTATATATTTTTTTATCATTTAACACATGTAAAACTGCCAGCATTTTTATTAGATCTTTCTATCTCTTTGTGTGTGTCACTGATAAAGTTTTTTTTTAATTTTGTGCATAAACCCATTTCCCCTACAAAGTGTTGTGGTTTTTATTGCATAGTGTTGCATCACATGATGATTGTTAGGAACACGTGTGTTGACATATATATGAGAGATGTCTTTTCCCCTCCATCCATCTTAAGTATATTGGGTAGGCCCTATAAATTAGATTGACAAAGGGCAGATTATTAAGAGAAAAACAAATAGAGACTTATTAACATGTGTATTACATGTAAATATGAAACACATTGATAAACAACTCAAGGCGGTGGTTAGAACTTGAGCTTACATAACATTTTAACAAAGAATTGTAATTTTGTACATAAATGACAAGGTAAAAAAGGGGGACTTTGGTCTTCTAGGAGGGGCAGATTGTAGAGAAGTTAATAGAAAAGGGCTAGTTTTAGCAAAATTTGGTATGTAAATTCCTCCGGTGCCATCTCCAGACTAATAAAGATGATTTGGAGTAGTCTCCACAAATAATATTTGTCTTTCTTGATAGAGATGGGGTGGGGGACTAGTTTATAACTTTATGCCTTGCTTTTAGGAAAATATGGAAAGGGCAGAAAGCTATTTTTGTATTGCTTCTTCTCCATTACCTTTAGCTCAAATTAATCCTCATGCAAAGTGGCATATTTTAGGGTGGCATAGTTTGTTTGCCTTAAGATTCTCCTAGTTTCTGTGTATTATCTTTGAAATATGGATCTGTTGGTCCTAAACTGAAGTTGTGTAGTACTAATTTCAGGACATAATTACTCTATGTAAAGTCTCTTGCCTCCAGAGCATCATAGATGACCCTGCTTTGAAATGATATTGTTTTACTTTCTGCTTGTTTTGGAAAACACCTACTTACCTTTCTGATATCTGTAATATGTCATATCTTAGGAGAAGCTGTCCTTCAACTTGTAAGTAAGAGTTAGGTGACTTCTATGGGCTTTCAGAATCCTGGTAATGACTCAACTCATTTAAGTCTGCATGTTTTCTTATATCCCTAGTGGATTACAAGCTTTAAGAAGAAAGATAACACATTAGCTTTCTTTTTCATGTTGGTATATCAATACTCTGGCTTAGTGCCTAACATAACAGATATGCAATTGATATGTGTTGAATAAATTTGAATACATAGTTGAAAATACAAATATGTCAATCTTATGTTCATTCTTCTCACAATCTATATAACTGAGGAGAGAGAATAATATTTTTCTTAAATAACTTTTGTATGGATTTTAGGATTTTTTATTATTTTTTTATTTTTTTATTTTTTTATTTTTTTAAATATATTTTATTGATTATGCTATTACAGTTGTCCCATTTCTCCCCCATCATTCCCCCCACCCTGCACACCCTCTCCCACCCACATTCCCCCCTTTACTTTATGTCCATGTGTCATAAGTTCTTTAGCTTCTACATTTCCCATACTATTCTTGCCCACCCCCTGTCTATTTTCTACCCACCATCTATGCTACTTATTCTCTGTACCTTTTCCCCCTCTCTCCTCCTCCCACTCCCCTGTTGCTAACCCTCCATAAAAATGTACATATGATCCATAGTATAGATGTATGACTTAAGTTGGTGGCATGGAGCAAAATCATCACAGAGAGATACAACCCAGAGTTAGAAATATTCCTTATTTCTTTAGTTCAGAATTCAAGTACAATATTTTCTGAAGCTTTATAATTGCTAAATATTGTTTAAGATAAAATTAGCTCCCTAATTTGGCTTAGTAGCTCTTCTAAGTTGGCTGTGATGATAATGAGGCATACCTCAATTTATGAGTAATCTAAGCAGCATGGCTTACTCAACCCGCAAATTACTTACAAAATATATGAAATGTTTACAGCCCACATGGAAAGTACTATATTTAAAATGTTCTGGGGTCACATTAAAAATGATCAAGTGGTTTTAGCACTCTATCGGCTTTGTAGTTTGTTGCAGGAGAGAAAAGTCAAAGTTAAAGTGCTTGGTATTTTGCAAATAGTTTTTAGTTTCAATGTGACTAGAGGCTAAAAGAGATAGAGAAAATCATGATAGATAGACTAGTCCAATCTTTGTACCATCATAGTGTATTTCAACTATATTTTCATAGAATTTGTATGAAAGTTAATATTTGTATTAATTTTATCTTTGGTGAATCACAAATTGAGAACTTCTCAGTAGCTAAAAGTGAGAATAAAAGGAACAACAGAGAAAGGGCCCTTGTCCTTAGGGAATTTATACATAATCTTCAGGGGATAGAACAAGGTCTGGAAAGGACGCAGCCAAGAAAAAACAGCGCGCAACTGGGAGCTAAACCACGTGGCCAACTCAGCAGTGGTTCTGCATTGGAGAGAAGACAACGTGAACACTGAGGACTGGGATACTCTGAAAGAACACTGCTAGGAGATCTCTTCGCTCAGATAAAAAATATGGAGCCAGTGGTTTGTGACTTGGGCAACTGTTCACTGAGAACCCAAATGAGTTAGTTAGCTTTCTTTGCATACACCAAACAACCAGCTGCTCATAAAAGACTTTCAGCCATTACTGACCTTGATTAGATTTAAGGCTGGAGCCAAGGAATGAAAAGTGGGGTTCCTGCTTTCCAATTCCCTGTACCACTCCTTTTCTCTAGATCCTGGCTGTGGGAAAAGTTCTGCTTAGCCACTGACTACAGGAAATAAATGCAACCTTCTAGGTATGTGATAGCAACAGCCATAAATAAGGGCAAGCACACTTATACCTGCAAGTAAATGGAGTTGCACAGATGGTACAAGGGAACCTTTCTCTAAGTCTTGAGCCAGACCCCATTACTCTCTGTTTCATATAATGGCTCTGTGCAGTAACTGTGGACCAACACAGTGCACAGATGGAAGAGAGAGTTAGAGGGCTATTGAACATGTGAGTTTTCCCAGTGTGTCACAATTACAGAAACATCTGTGCTAAATATTTTCAAGCTGATCCACTATAAAAATTGGCAATGTTCAATAGCACTCAATGTCTTCTCTTTCCCCTAGTGAGAAAGCAGTTTAATGATTGCATTTGGGACTACAGCATAAGGCATGTACCTATGCTGATTGCTTGCTGTTTAAAGGGGCCTCATTTGCATTTTGCTGTTTGTAATGTTCTTTCTTTATCCCTCTTCCTTTCTTTTCCGCTAGCAAATATAAACTGAAAGGGAAATCAAACCACTTACTGCACTTGTCATTGAAATGTTTCCCAGGGCTCAGTTAATGGAATGGCCTGGGCAGGGGCAAGGAAAAGAGGAGGTAGAAAGTCTCTTGACAGTAATTGTAGATTGTGCTGCTTGTTAATTCTGATTATATTGAAAGGGATGTTTGGCTGCCTCAGCATTTGCTCACATACATGCTCCACCAACCCAGAATATACTAAATAAATAAATAAATAAATAAATAAAATATATGTATATGTATGTACACACACACACACATATTACTTATGTGACTTTTACCTTTAAGAAGTTTGCAATCCTAGGTAGTGCTCAACAAATTTTAATGTGCATAAGAATTGCCGGGAATTTTTGCTGAGTAAAGATTCTGATTCAGTAGATCTAAAATAGGACAAAGATTTGTCATTTCTAGCAAGCTCCCAGGTGATGCTCGTGCTGTTGGCTTAAGGACCACACTTGACATAGCAAAGCTCTAGGCTCTGAGATTGCAAGAGCATCATTTGCTCTTTTCACTAACCAGAAATTTTGAATGTTCCTCATAAACACTTTAAACCAAAACCAAAATTATCTGACAGAGCCCCGTCTTGCAATAATGTCCATTTTCAATGTGTTGCACATTTACATTTACTCATCAAACGCCATTTCACAAGCTTGTATTGTGCACCTACTAAATGTTAGCTTTATTTTCTGAAACTAAATTTAGTTGAAGAAAACAGGCATGCAAGCAAATTATTGGAAAGCAATGGAAAGAGGTAGCATGGAATAGAGGATAGAGAATGAGTTTGGGAATTGGACAGAACTGGCTGCTCCACTATCAAAGTATGTAACTCTGTGCTAGTTACTAATTACCCTAATAAATAAAGTGGACATAATAACCTTATTGTTAAAATATATAGGATAATACTTACCACATCATGGTTATGTGCTAAAAATTAGTCTGCTCCCCTATTTTGACATATGAAAATAAAAAGAAGACAAAAAGACTACACGTAGTACAAAGATGTCAGTTGCTATAAAAATGAATACGATAGCTTCATCTTTAAGGAGCTTATAATTACATAGGAGAGATAAAACAAGAGGACAGGTAGAATGTGATAAATTCTATAAGATAAATTTTAAGAAGATGCTATGAAAATCAAGTAAATTGGCTTTAGTGGCAATTGAATTAAAACAAAGGATTTTATGTTCCTTCCCCCTTTGTCAAATATTAATTGACCATAGAAAAATAGGTTTACTTCTGGGTTTTCTACTCTTTTCCATTGATCTATGATCTCATCTATAAATGGAACCCAACCAATAAAACAAACAAGCAAGCAAAATAGAACCGGAAACATGGAAATAAAGAACAAACTGATAGTGACCAGAAGGGAGAAGGGAGAGGGATACCAAAGGAAAGAAGGAGAAGGGTAAAGTTGAGGAACATATATAAAAGGCCCAGTTACAAAGTCAACAGGGTGGGAGGGAGGGCTGAATGTGGGAGGTGGGGGTGGGTAGGACAGGGGAGAGTAATGGGGAAAAATGGGGACAACTGTAATAGAACAACGATAAAATAATGATACCAAATGGTCTTCATAACAATGAAGAACTTTCAAAAACCAAGCTGACACAAGCCTATGTGACGACCGTATACTGATTAATAAATTGTGATATAAATATTGTAGAAATTACAAAAAAATTCAATGTGCCAAAGTACCATATTTTTGAGTAATGTCCTGAACTCCATCAATAACTTAGATCTTTCTTTAAAACAACCAACATAGAAGAATTCTGTGCCCAGCTGATGGCTTTGAGAGGGCCAAATTGAGTTATTGCTACTGGCAGAAAACACAGGTCTGAAACATACATAGACCAGAATGAACATGGAAAGTATAGAATCTTAATTCTGATGGAAATTCTAAGATGAAAACGAGAAGCACCTAATGCAGAGAACTTTAATGACAAATTTCTAGCTAGATCCCTGGAGACATACACACTACAAAGTAGGCAAAAAATATCCCTGTTCTAGAACACTTACATCCAATAAAATAAATTATTACACCCACAATTAGAGAGACCATTATAAAAGTTTACCTCTTTTTTTTTTTTTTTTTTTTTTTTTGGTGGAACATTTTCCAAAGAGGAGAAAACGTTTTGATCCAATGGACCATGTTGCAACAATGTTAATTTTTTTTCATTTTACTTTTAGTTTGAAATAGCCAATGTAACATAATGAGTTTATGTGTGTTAAGAAAAGAAAAAAATGTGTATATGTGTGTATATGTATGTATATATGTGTGTTTATGCGAATATATAAAATATCTCATTAAACCTGGAAAGTAAATAAATAAAAAAATAAGTAGAATATGCTTAAATATAGAGTTCTCAGTTGTGGTCTGATCTTGAGAAAATATATGTAAAATATTTTTTAAATTATGAACTCCTGTAAAGGTTTCTTAAAATTCGTATGACTATTTTAGTATTTTTCATGGAGTCTCTACTAGTATTATCCCTGAGTATTTCTGAAGTTGAAAATGAGTATGAAGGACTACAAACATTAGAAATTGGTGAAATGAAAAAGATGAGTAATTAAAGTCAGAGGGAAGTTTAGAATTTAAGGTCTAGGAGACCAATTACAGTTTTGTGCTTTTTTGGTAATGGAGACATCAAAGAAAACCAAAGTTAAATAGTACAGTGGTTAACACAGATTCTGTTCAGGAATTATTGTGATGGGGAAAGAAGTGTTAGTATGGAACTGGGCTCCATTCAAAATGCAGCAAAGAAAAGTGGGGATCAATAGCCAAGGAGTTCTTGCTAAACTGATCTAATAGGATTCTCCCTGAAGGCAAGCCAAGGTGGTCAAATATTACCTAGGGGATGGTAGAGGATGAAAAATTTGATCAGATGCCTCAAGTGATCAGATATTGTTCATGAGTCGTTTTCTCCAAGCTGCTTAGCATGATTTTTGCTGAAACTGAGTGATGAAATGATAGATGGAGAAGTGCAAGATCTAGGTAAAGTCAAAAACAGGGTTCAGAGAAGAATGACTAAAATTTTGGTTAAAAGAGAGTCTTTCTCAGAGGTAAAATACATCAAAATTGAGTAGCTCCAGAAAACTTAAGTTTTGCTAGTGGGAAAAGTCAGCACTTTTGCTGTGTGGATAATGTGGTAAGCAGATGACAAGGAACAAGTGAGAGAGAATAGTGAATACTAAATCAGACAGGTAAGACTTTGTTTAAGAGATGAATAAAAGATAGTATCAAGAATTGAATTTGAGAATATAACCACTGAATAAAAAAAGAGTAAGCATGAGTAGTCTTTAAATCCATCTTATAAGAAAACATGAAGGAACTATGGTAAAATTTAGATTTTATAATCAGACAGATCTGTCTTCTAAATACTGGAGTACCCCTTACTTAGTGAAATTGACTGTCACAAATACCAAGCTTCCGCTTTTTTTTTTCATTTAGAAATTGCATGGAGAAATGTACCTAGCATAGTAGCTGTCACATAGTGTGTGTTCCATAAATGCATTCCTTTCTTCTCCCCAACACCCCAATTTTTTTTCATTCTGTACATTGATTTTAATACACATTTTCTCAGCTTATTCTAAATGAATTGTCTACCACTTTGTTTGGTGGGTAATTACATATTAATATTAATATATTATATTAAAATATACAATATTCAGCTTAACTTTATTCTGGAATTAATTTGAGAAACAAATTAAATTTTTAAAATCGTTCCAAGTGTATTTTCTATTTTATTCCTATCTGTCAAGTAGGTTGCTGGCTCATAGGCTGGATTTTATCATCCAAAAGTTCATATACTCACCTATTCTATATATTTCCACCATAAGCCTCCAAAAAATTTTATGTCTTCTTTAGCAACTCTTCACATGAATATTTTCCAAAAAAAAACCTATTTACTAAAATTCTCTGTATCTGAGGAACTGTGACTGACACAGCTCAAGAATCAAAACTAAATAAGGCAGCTCCAAGTTGGAAGAGAGGTAGGTAGAAGCTTCACTGATCTCCTCCCAGGACCAATCTGGACTTACAACTAAATTGTACAGAATTTATCCAGAGTAACCAACTGAACACTAGCTGGAAAGAAAAAAAAAATTATAGGCCAATGTCCCTGATAAGCATAGATGCTAAAATCCTCAACAAAATATTAGCAAACTGAAAACAGAAATGCATCAAAAAGATTATACACAATGATCAAGTGGGATTTATTCTGGGAATGCAGGTTTGGTACAGCATTCTCAAATCAATAAATGTGATTCACCACATAAACAAAATGAAGGATAAAAACCACATGATTATATCAATAGATGCAGAAAAAAGCATTTGATAAAATCCAGCAACCATTTATGATCAAAACTTTCAGCAAAGTGGGAGTAGAGGGAACATACCTAAACATAATAAATGCCCAAATGACAAACCCACCGCCAGAAGCCTACTCAAGGGGCAAAAACTTACAATAGGGAACAAAACAGAGACGTCTGCTTTCACCTCTTTTTTTCAACATAGTACTGGAAGTCCTAGCCACAGCAATCAAATAAGAAGAAATAAAAGGCATCCAAATTGGAAAGGAGGAAGTAGAACTGTCTTTATTTGTATATGACATGAATCTGTACATGGAGCACCCCAAATTTTCCACCAATAAACTACTAGAATAAAAGAATTCAGCAAAGTAGGAGGATACAAAATTAATATCGAGAGATTGGTTGCATTTTCATATGCCAATAATGAACTAACAAAAAGGGAAATTAAGAAAATCTTGTTTACATTTGCTTCAAAAAGAATAAAGTACCTAGGAATAAACATAACCAAGGATATAAAGACCTGTACATGGAAAATTATGAGACACTGAAGAAAAAAATCAAGGAAGATATAAACAAGTGGAAGCACACACCATGTTCATGGGCAGGAAAAACTGACACCATTAAAATATCCATACTATCCAAATAAAAAGTTTTTGCACAGCAAGGAAATCATCAATAAAACAAAAAGACAACCCACAGAATGGAAGAACATATTCACTGACACATCTCATAAGGAGTTATATCCAAAATTTATAAACTACTTACAAAAACTCAACACCAGAAAAGACCCACCAATTAAAAAGTAAATAAAGTACCTCAATACAAACTTCTCCAGAGAAGACATACAGATGGCAAATAGGCATATGAAAAGATACTTAGCATCACTGATCATCAGAGAAATGCAAATTAAAACCACAATGACATACCATCTTGCACCTGTTGGAATGACTATCATCAATAAATCAACAAACAAGTGCCGGCAAAGATGTGAAGAAAGGAGAACACTTTTGCACTGTTGGTGCAAATGCAGACTGGTGCAGCCACTGTGCAAACAGTACGGAGACACCTCAAAAAATTAAAAATGGATCTGCCTTTTGACCCAGCAACCCCACTTCTGAGAATATCTCTGAAGGAATGCAAAACAGCGATTCGAAAGAACATAAGTATATTTATGTTCATTGCAGTGTTATTTACAACAGCCAAGATATGGAAGCAGCCCAAATGTCCATCAATATATAAGTGGATAAAACAATTATAGGACATTTAAACAATGGAATTCTACTCAGCCATAAAAAAGAAGAAAGTTTTACCCTTTGTAACAGTATGGATGGACCAGGAGAATATTATGTTAAATGAAATAATCCAGTCAGAGAAAGACAAATACCATATTATTTTACTCATATGTGAAATCTAATGAACAAAGTGAATTAAGAAACAAAACAAAGACAGGTAAATAGAGAGCAGATGACAGCTAGTAGTGGGGGGTGAGAAGGTTAGGGGGTGGAGGGATTGGGCAAAAAGGAAAAAGGACTCTTGGACATGAACAACAGTGTGGGGATTGCTGGGTGAAAGAGAGTTTAAGAGGACTAAATAGTAATGGAAAAACTACAACAAATTAAAAAAAAAATAAATAAGAATGGACTTTGACACAAGGAATATCCTCACGTTGCTTAACTTTGTAAGGGAGAAAGAGAAGTTCTATTTTCTCCTCCTGCATTAGAATACTTTTCAAGTGTAACTCAATCAATAAATGCAGGGGAAAAAAAGACAACTTTTGTACCTCTTCTACTTGATTATCAGTTATTTTGCTCAATTATAAGTTGATTTACCAGAGTAATTTGCTTTGGAAATTTACTTTGAACACCCAAGTATTCTTTAATGGGTATTCTTGGGTGTTCTTCACTGAGTGAATGGAATGGAATACAGTATCTTTAATGAAAACCTCCCTAGGACTAAATAAAAACATGCCTTTAACCCCCTCCACCCAACATCATGGTGTTTGACCCTCTTGGAGGTGTAGTCCAGTCCAAGTTAGTTGTTGTGGACTGTTCAGCCTGGTTTCTGAAGTTGTAACCCTCACCCCATGGTAGGCTGAGTAAGAGCCAAGGGACCCACTTGATCTGGGTCTGTTCTGTCAAGAGGATGTGACCTACTAAGGAGACAAAGCTTATCTCCTTGGCAGGAGCGCTGCTTCTGCCTCATTCATTTCTGGCCCCAACACTTGGTCGGTAGTCAATGACAGGTAAGACTCCTCATGGGAGGGGCAACCTAAGCTAGACATGACCACTTGGGAGGCCCTCATGGAAGGACTTGGGGGGCTGCAGCAAAGAGGGGGTGATGGACCCTCGTCCCCCAGCTATTCTAACATAGCTGGAGTCCCCATTTCCATCTGGGAGATGTCTTCTGCTTCCTGAGCCTAATCAGCTTAAAGCCTGAAACTATGACGGCAAGCGGTGCAGCCCTGTGCCAGCCAGGACGGTTCCCTGGGTGATCGGTGATCGGGCATAAGAAAGAATTCGTACAGTCCTGTGAAACCTGCTTTGCTAAGAGTGCACTCATTTAAATGATAAGGGTCCAAAGAGGAAGTGAATATGTTTCCCCAAGTTTTGCAACCCCCTTTCCTGATAGACACTGACTCAGATTAAGCCCTCAGATTTCTTTGAAATGTTAAACCTGTATTCCTGTGTATTTGAACCCAATAAAAGCCTAGTGAGGAAGGGGCTCTGGGTCATTCTCCTCTGAGAGTTTGACCACCTTTCCTCCCCAAGCAGATCATGTCTTGGTAGTTTTATTTTCATCCGTGATGGAGGGATGGGGCTCTGCGGGCGGAGCCCCTCCCCACATCTGGTGCCCAGGACAGGGGCCCCCCTACAGTTAATATTAAATTTTTCATCTAACTTATCATTGTGCTACAGAGTATTTGTGATATTGTGATTTATAATAAAAATGCAGATTTGGTCTTTTTCCCTGTTTGGGGGCCAGAGCTCCTAAAACCCTTGAAATTTCCTAAATAAAGGCAGCAATAAAGGCTTATTTGTTAATGTGGAGAAAGAAAAATAATTTGGCCTTTACTCTTTTAGGTTCTTGGCTGAGACCCCCCTTGTAATAAAAGACAGATTAACAGGAGAAAAACAAACAGATCTTTAATAATATGTATACCACTTCTATACATGGGAGATAACTGGGAACATTGTATAAGGAAATAGCATCTCCAGCTAAAGGTAAAGAAGATGTTGGGGGTGGGGGTAGCCAGTTATGGGGATTATCAGGCAAAGCACAGGTATGATTACTAAGGAGATTTAAGTCCATACTGCCTCCATTAATTTCTTGAGATTTAGATTTCACTTCTTCCTGGTACAGGGAGGAAGTCACACTTCTACGTACATGTTAATGGCACTTACGAAAGGATAACTTCTACTTAGTTTTCAGAACTTTTCTTATGTCTGCTGTTTCTTAAAAATAAACAGCCTAAAATAATCTTTATGCTCAAGAGACACACTTTGGGGTAACAAATTCTGCTCCTCTTTATTATCTTAGTGAGTTATCTTTTGGACTGCCCCTAAGAATGGGGGCTCGTTCCCAGGAGAAACAGCTGTGTGATTGGAAGGTAGGAGTGCTTGTTCCCAACCTCCTGACCTCTGGGGAGCGGAGCTGGGCTGGACTTTCAATCAATCACCAATGACCAGTGGGTTAATACATCACGCCAAAGTAATGAAGCCTTCTTAACAGCTCAAAATAGGGGTGGGGTTGAAGAGCTTCCAGGGTGGTAAACACCTGAGATTCAAGGAGAGCAGTATGCTCAGAAAGCATGGGAGCTATGCACCTCTTTTCCAAACATTGCTATACACATCTCTTCATCTGATCCTTTAAAATCCTTTGCAATAAACCAGTAATCTAGTGAGTAAACCCCTTTTCTGAGTTTTGTGAGCCTCTCTAGCAAATTTAGAGAAACCAAGGAGAGGGCTGGGGGAACCTCTGATTTATAGGCAGTCGGTTAGACGTACAGGTAACAATATGGACTTTTAATTGGTATTTGAAGTGGAGGACAGTCTGTGGCACTAGTCCTTAATCTGTGGGATTTGATGCTGTCTGGGTAGATGGTGCCAGAATTGAGTTGATTTGTAGGACACGCAACTGGTGTCAGAGAATTACTTGGTGGTGTGGGGAAATCCCCACATATATTGGAATTGGTAATCAGAATCTTGCTAATGAATCAATTAAGTGGTTAGTTGTGTGAATTCATGTAGTTAAGAGACATGGCTATGCCTAAATTCTAGGATCAGTGTGTCTAAAAGACCATCATCTTTATTATGCATAAACAGATGTCTATGAAAAAGAAAGAAGAATAATTAAAGTTTACAAGTCAGTCCACCAATCCCTGGTGAATAGTCATTTTCCAATGCCTGTCTCGAAGTTTTTCTTTTCTACCAACTGTAATAATTGCCAACTTATCAGAGGATGAAGCTATTGCCTCCCCATGGCAACAGATCCACACCCTGAGTGACAGGGTTTCCATATTGACACCTGGAAAATGTCCCAAATAACTCCTAAAAGCACCTGGAGTTTAATTTCACATCTTAACATCCAGAAGGAGTCTTTTGTATAATTTCTCACATGTTAAAGTGAGGCTATTTATATACCATGCAACTGATGGTGACAACCGAGCTCAGCAGAGAGTATTTGAAAGATTCAATAAACTTAGCATCCCTGGAAATGGCATACTAATGTCTTTAAAAAGATTTGAATGATTTGCCTAAAATAGCGAGGAATTGTAAGACATCCTTTCATTTAAAATAATGATAACAGAACAGCATCTAGTCACCTTAACAACAAGAAGGGGAAGGTAGGAATAATTTGCCTATAAAAGACCTCAAACTTTCCATGTCAAAGTGTAAGTAAATGCTAGGGAACAAGTGAACCATACATAAGTATTCCTTTTGCAGAATAGTTATCTTTTAACCAAAGCAGGAGAACCATATTTCTTTCTCCCTAATGACAAGTCTTTATCACTAAAAATAGCGCACTGAAAACTGACAAAGTGGAGTGTTTTTGAATAAGCCTGAATTATAGATAGTGACCTGAATAGGAGCAATGAACGTGATTCAAAGCTGTGCACATTAGCAGTCGCTGCCAGGACGGAGTAATCCCTCAGTTGCCTAATTGGTGTGTGTGCACACACATGTGTGTGAATGCAAAATTTTATTTGAGAGAGATGATTTCTCTTGCTTTAGCCAGCAATTTAGAGTCACATTTTTAATCTAGTGGCATAGATTTCTCTTTAGATTCTGCATTAGATTTTTCTAAAAATGGAAATTAACGCCTCAATAGATTTTCATAAAACTGGAAATTAATATTCTTTCTTTGTATAATTCCCATGTATGGGATAAGTCTTTCTCTTTCATCTTATTTTCAAAGAGAAAATTAAACATTTTTTCCATACAATAACCTTTACTTAACATTCTTTATTTACAACAACAAAGGCTTTATGACCACAATGGTGTTTTGCTCTCAGTTTGACAGACCAAATATTACTAAAAGGTTTTGATTGCTTGATCCTGGTTGAAGACCTCACTGAAAGGGCCAACACAGTATATTGACTTCTCACCTCCTCCCAACATGAGTGGTTATGGCCTCTCTCCCTCTTTCTTGTCTGAAAGAAGAAATGCCTGTCA
The DNA here is from genome assembly GCA_039655065.1 of Glossophaga mutica. Lineage (NCBI taxonomy): Eukaryota > Metazoa > Chordata > Mammalia > Chiroptera > Phyllostomidae > Glossophaga > Glossophaga mutica. The sequence continues at coordinate 33,552,970 of CM077312.1, forward strand.
GCAGGCTCTGCTGACCTCCAGCAGGGCATGCACAGTCTGCCTAACTCCCAGCTCCTGGTGCTTTGGGGCAGGACAGATGCTGGAAATCCCCAAAGAAAGAGCAAGGGAAGTGCCTCAAAGCTGCAGATCATATCTTGTCCTTGTTGTGCCAAAAAGAAATCAAGATTTCAATGTTCCCCCCAGTTATTGTGAAACATTAGTAAGTTGTAATTTTTCTTTTAATCAATCTTAAAAATTCGTTTAATAAAATGTTCTCATTGTGGCAGATAGTCAATTTCTCCTTCACCTTTTCTTCTAGGAGTGCCAGGAAGAATAATGGGATAACCAGGGTCTATAATCAGTCTCTATGGATTCCCCCTTTCTGTGTTATATACTACAGTGGAACTTCGTTACTCATATATCAGTCTCTGTGAATGAAAACGTTCATTTAGTCCCATTTCTTAAGGAAGTTAACATCTTTTGTTTTTTTAAGGGAATGAAGACTATCCGCTATCTGTCCCTTGAAAGAAATTTACCATCCACCGGATTACCCACTGGGACTCTATACTTTAGCTCAGATATCCTCAAGAAGGGAAGATTTTGCCCCCTTAAGGGACGTTTGGCCATGTGAGATTTTTTTCATTGTCACAGTCAGGGAGAGGTTGTTACTGGCATCTAGTAGGTAGATGCCAGGATGCTGCTAAATATCCCTCAATAATAGGAAATCTCCATACTACAAGGAATTATCCAGCCTCCAATGTTAATAGTGCCATGGTTTAAAGAATCCTGCTTTAGATTAACTAATTTATGGAACCTGGAAAAAATCTTTCACATTCCTTCATGTGTCCTTCGTGATGTCATTCCAATCCTAATCGCAGAGTGCCATCACCCGATCCAGTTCCCTTCTTTAAATTCTCATTTCCCCAGGTACAACACAAGGTCCACTGCTAATCATGTATGTGTAGGGCCCTTAGGCTGCCTAAATGCTCCATTGAGCCACATACCTAAATAGATAATAAGTGTAAAAATCCATATTTTAAAAATATGTAATGGATATCCTTGCAAATAGTGACTGCTTAATGATTGAATTGGATTGAGGCAAACTGGACTTCTATACTGCAAAAAGAAAACATTATTTCTTGAATAACATAATAATTCTGCATTTAATGTTTTTATTTGGGGGAGGCTTATTAAAAGAGAAACCACCCTACTAAAAGCAAAAAAAGAAAAAAGAAAAAGAAAAAGAAGCTGGAATATATTATATTTTCTGTATCCAATCCCACAATTTTTAAATAAAATGTTAGCATATTTCTTACTTTTGTATATAGTTTTTCCATGGACATAAAATCATATATGTTTCAATTTCTTTGTTGATAAGACAGTTCACAAAATCCTGGCATGTTAGCAGTAAAATGCCTTAAAATCACCTAATCTAACTCCAATAGTTTAAGATACTGAGGACCAGAGTAATTAATAATTATAACAGACTTAAGTAATGCAGTTGTTTAAGTACTATTATAATGTCCCCTCAGGGGTGTCAAAGTCATTTTCACCAGGAGCCACATCAGCCTCTCGGTTGCCTTCAAAGGGCCGAGTGTAATTTCAGGACTGTATAAATGTAACTACTCCTTAACTAGGGGCAAGGACCTCTGCGCAGCCGCCAGGTAGAAACAAGGTGGAGGGCTGGATTCGGCCTGCAGGCCTTGTGTTTGCCACCTGTGCCTTAACAGATAAAGACATTGAGACATGGAAATGTTAAATAAGTTGTCAAAGATCATTGAGCTCATCAGTGGTAGAGATGTGCTTCCAACTCAGGGCAAGGAGCTTCCGTGTTTATGTTTTAGAGCTCTATTTTACATTATTTCTCTATTAAAATTTTTCCCATGGTCGAACGACACTTTAGGAAGGGAACTAGAATAAAAATTCAGATCTTCTCTCTCCAGATCTAGTGTGCATACCACCCTGCAACACTGCCTCTGCTTATTGGAATAATTCTATGTAAAAAAAAAAATACAATGGACATTTGTCCTTAAAACAAAACAGCTATATAGAATCAAACTTCTATTTGTATAATAAGGCATGTTTATACTTATTGGATTAACCCCTAATATAGTTGATCACCACAGTACCTTATAAAGAACAGTCAATAATTAAAAAAATAAATTAAAATACTTTTTTCTAATAATGATTTGGTTCTGTATCTTAAAAACTATTTATTTGGCACCTGCAAATTTCAGAAGAGAAGGACATATCTAAAATGCTAAATTTCTACACTGAAATTGAAAAAAATTTATCCTTTATACACGTAAAATAGTTCAGCATCTTTCAGACAATATATTTAGAATACTGACTAGAAGTAATGTTATTTGTATTTATCGAATAATACAAGTAAAAAACTTTGATTTTCCCTATTAATTAACTTAACTATTGAAATTCTTTTATTAAGTATTCCATAGAGTTGTTTCCTTAGAGCACTTAATCCTATAGCATTCTTTGTGAAGAAATATATTCTTAAGGTAAAAAGTTTAGCAAACTGCACAATATCTTATTTTTGGAGAATCCATGTGATTATGAAAACATCGCAAGGTTTTGTAAGTCTTAGCTCAATCCACCATTTACAAATTTAACTTGGCTAAAACTTTTTCTTTACATAATGTTCCCCGTTCGCATGTTGTTGATAACACAGTTTCAGAAATATTAGTGTAGTATAGAACGTGAACATTAGAGGCGGATCATGGGATAAAAGACAAGCTGTATAAGAAGGCAGTGTGGGAGACTAACCTCATTCATATTTCTAGTCAATAAAGGAAGCCCCAGTGCACAGTATCTGATAGGAAGCCTCCACTTCAGCATTCTGAAAAACAGCCAAATTATAAGCACAGGTCATCACATTACAAACTCCTTAGTCTATCATTGGATGACATCCATCATCTGATCAAGTCCAAATTTACCATTGACATCGTAATACTTAATTCAGACCTTATTATCCTAATTCTTACTGCTTCCAAATATGACATACACTTTATTGATGAAATCATCCCCAATCCATCAAATCCCTCTCCTTCTTAGTGATCTACCACATATTTTAATATTTGATTTGTCTTTTTCCAAATTATTTCACTCAAATTATTTTCTATGTTAATTATTTCCCTCCTAAACTCACATACAATTCCCCTGCACATTTATAGAAAAATGTTGGGACAAGGATGAAGAAACATATGGTTACCTGTCACTCCAGCCCCAATACTAGGTGTAAAACAAGTACGTAACATATGCTGTCCAAGCAAACCAAATAGGCCTGCTTAGGAGGAAGATTAAGTATATCATTTTAATAAGGGGAATTCCAACTTCCGGCCAAGATGGAGGCGTAGGCGGACACACTGTGCCTCCTCTCACAACCAAAATTAAGGACAACAAATATTCAGAAACAAGAAAACAACCAGAACTTACAGAAAATTGAACTGTACGGAAGTCCAACAACCATTCATCCAGACCGGTAAGAGGGGCGGAGTCGCGGCAGGAAAAAGTGGAGGTGCGGACCCAGGAACGCAAGTAGCAGCGGCTCGCAGTTCCCAGGTGCACAGGCGGTGGCTGGCGGTCCTCGGGCACCCAGGTGGCAGCTGGCGGACCCCGGGCACAGGGGGGCAACTGCGCGGACCCAGTGAGGACCCACAAGGCGGCTGGCTGACCAGGGGGTCCCACATTCGCGCACGCAGACGGTCCAGGCAGAGGGGAAGTGGCGGAAGGGACTGAATCCAGGAGAGAGCGGAGCAGGCGCCATTGTTCCCTCTCAGACCCCGCCCCCACATACAGCGTCACAACCAAACGACTGGGCTGCCCCACACTGGGGAGCACCTGAGGCTCCACCCCTCACTACATAATAGCACGCGTGCGTGCGCAGATAATCCAGGTGAAGGGGAAGCAGCGGAAGGGACCAGAGTCCAGAAGAGAGCAGAACAGGCACCATTCTTCCCTCTCGGACCCCACCCCCACCAACAGCGTCACAACCCAGCGACTGGGCTGCCCCGCCCTGAGGAACAACTCAGGCTCCACCCCTCATACATAATAGCTGCAACCAGACTAAAACCAAAACAAAGCAAAACAAAAAAACCCACCAAAAATGGCTCAAACCGGAGAAAAAAGGAAAACCCCAGAGTCAATTCCTCTAAGCAACGAAGAGATAGCCAACCTATCAGATGCACAGTTAAAAGCACTGGTCATCAAAATGCTCACGGAATTGGTTGATTTTGCTCATAAATTAGATGAGAAAATGCAGGCTACAATACGTGAAATGAAGGAAGACGCATGGGGAACCGATAGAGATGGAAGGAAAACTGGGACTCAAATCAATGGAGTGGACCAGAAGGAAGAAATTAACAACCAAACAGAAAACGAGGAAGAAACAAGAATTCAAAAAAAGGAGGAGAGGCTTAGGAACTTCCGGGACATCGTTAAATGTCCCAACATCCGAATTATAGGGGTCCCAGAAGGGGAAGAAGAGCAACAAGTAGAAAACTTATTTGAACAAATAATAAAGGAGAATTTCCCCAATATGGCAAAGAAAATAGACTACCAGGACGTCCAGGAAGCTCAGAGAGTCCCAAAGAAGTTGGACCCAAGGAGGAACACATCAAAGTACATTGTAATTACATTAGCCAAGATTAAAATGAAGGGGAGGATTCTAGAAGCAGCAAGAGATAAGGGGACAGTCATCTACAAAGGAGTTCCCATCAGACTGTCAGCTGATTTCTCAAAAGAGACCTTACAGGCAAGAAGGGGCTGGAAAGAAATATTTGAAATCTTGAAAAGCAGGGACCTACATCCAAAATTGCTCTTTCCAGCAAAGCTGTCATTTAGAATGGAAGGACAGATAAAGCGCTTCTCAGATAAGGTCAAGTTCAAGGAGTTCATCATCACCAAGCTCTTATTATATGAAATGTTAAAGGGACTTATCTAAGAAAAAGAAGATCAAAAATATGACAATGAAAAGACAGCAAACTCATAGCTATTAAGAACCACACCTAAAACAAAAGCAAACTAAGCAAACAGCTAGAACAGGAACAGAACCACAGAAATGGAGATCATATGGAGGGTTAGCAACAGGGGTGTGGGAGGAGCGGGGGGAAGGTACAGAGAATGAGTAGCATAGATAGTGGGTAGAAAATAGACAGGGGCAGGGTAAGAATAGTATGGGAAATGTAGAAGCTAAAGAACTTATGACACAAGGACATGAACTAAAGGGGGGAATGTGGGTGGGAGAGGGTGTGCAGGGTGGCAGGAATGATGGGGAAGAAACGGGACAACTGTAATAGCATAATCAATAAAATATATTAAAAAAATAAATAAATAAAAAGAAAAAAGAAAAAAAAATAAGGGGAATTCCAGTATTTTTTCTAGTGACAAAGGCAGCCAAGATTGCTGAATAATTCAACTAGTTTTGAAAGCAGAGTTAAATTCTTCTGGTCCTAACTACTCAAAATATTTTATGAGCTTTAGAAAATAAAGGTTTACTTGGACTGAACATTTCTAGGAGAGAAATCACATGAAATAGTGATCTGCTGCTTATTCCTCAGATATTCATTTAGAGCAGTAGTTTCATGCTGGGACCGAAATCCAAAGCTGCCTGGGTTCGAATCTCCACCATGTGACTTAGGCAAATCATTTAACTTCTTTGAGTTTCACAGAACCTTCCCAGTTTGCATAGACCCCCAAGTATCAAGGCTCTGAAAAAGTATGTCAGGAAAAGAACATTTATACTATTTTTAATAAACACTTACATAATCGTATGGCAGGAAATGTTCCAAGCACTTTACAAATGTTGCCTCAGCTTATCATTATTGAAAACCTTACATTTGTAGCATTAAAATCCCCATTTTACAGGTGAGGAAACTTGGGCGCAGATAGGACAAGGTAGGGTCTGGGATCCAGCTTAGGCCGCCTTACTGCAGGGAACTTCCACCTTGCCATAGGCAAAGAAATGTGAAAAACGCTGATTTAAATAGTTAAATATGTTTCTCTACAACGAAAACATGTAAAGCATTTTTTTTCTAACTATTGTGATGTATTCTCTACAATGCTTCGTTAAAGAGTTCAATGATTTGTTCTTAGAAGTTACATAGCCAAAGGCAACCAAGTGTAATACGGAAGACTTGGTCTGAAGTCCTTGCACTTGAAGGCCATACAAAGTGTCTTGCTTCAGGGAAATAAGAAGGAAAATTAACAAACAGACAAAAAACCCCATAAGCTCCATAGGCACCAGAATCTCAACAGAAAATAACACAGTTAGTGAAATTGTAGGTATTAACATGAAAAACAGATCTTGTGCAAATATTAAAATTGACCCTTAGAAATTTGTATGCATGATTTTATTATAAACAATAAAATACACATTATGCCTCAATTACAAACTTTTCATATTAAAAGTTCTCTAACATGGATTGTTTTAATATTAAGTATAAAGTGAAAAAGTTTATGAACCTCACATTGTAGATGTTAAGCTTTTAATACACTGATATGCATTGGTGAGTCCCCAAGAAATGCAAATGGTAATCGGTGTTTCTGAGTTTCACTGCAGAATTGAAAAAAAAATATTCTTTTAAGAATTCTCTCAAAGTCTCTGGAAGAAAGAAAAAAATAGCAGCTGAAATCATATAGCTTTGGCTTCTATAAAACAGCTTGATTAACATATTAGAAAAATAACTATAAATGACTTGATTTCAAAGATGCTAAATGCCAGCTTTAAGCAAATTATACTAAAAGAAAAACATTTGAAGTGAAGAATTCAGATATTTTAGAAATATTTTAAAATACCAATAATAAAAACATTGATGGATATAACTTTAAACATCAGTCTACTTGAACTTATTTAAGATTCCAGGGCACATTCTACAATTCTAAGCACTGTTACCCACTCTGGATAATTGTTTCCCTCCCACCTAAGTCCCTTTACAATGTCAGCTGAAAGAGATATTTCCACTTTCTGTTGTAAACCATTATAGTTATTATTCCTATTAGGCAATTGATCCATTAACTTTCAAAAGTGAAGCATTTCAGTACTGGATAAAATATTTGCTCTTATATAATCTCATTAGGAGATCCTTGGAGCCTTGTGAATGGTATTATCTACATGAATACTGATTTAGTAATTGCAAGTGCTGCTAAGGCTTAGCTTGGAAAATAATAGATAACACACCACTATAATTATAAACATGTTCAAAATCCTTTATAGTTTACAAAGTGCCATCTCAAATTTGATCTCCAATCTTTGTGAAACAGAAGAGGTATCAATGTCTTCATTTTGGAGATAAAAAATTAAGTGCCATAAATAAGAAAATTACCAAAATTCATACAAATAAAACTTAGTAAAAATAAAATTTTTATTGTAAATATCCTATACTTAATGTTGTTCCATGATTTGTGTAAAAATAAATTAGAATTTAAAATTCCTTTTTTTCATTTTAAGGAAAGGTTATTTCTAAGTACTTATTCAATACAAAAAGTATTGACACAAGAATGTATATGAATCCTTCATACATTTTATTTCTTTGTCAGCTTGTTTTTAAATAAACAGACTAGGATGAGTAGACAATTTTCAAATTTGCTGTTTTCCAGTGGGTTCCAGCATTTCTGACAGGGTTTGTAGGGGTTTTTTTGCAGTAAAACACTTGTTTTCTCCTACCTGCATCCATGCATCTGAATTCTTAATGTAAAGCAGGAAGAAGGGAAAAAGAGGAAAGAGGAAAGAAAAAAGGGAGGGAGGGAGGAAGGGATGGAAGGAGGGAGGAAGGAAGGAAAAAAAAAACCTGTAGAAATACAGGAACCTATCCTTGTCCTAAATAGGGAAATGCATTAACCGCGTGTGGAGAACAGTGCCTGAAGCCATGTTTAGAGCATGTGCAGTACAGCAGTGACTCAGAGAAATAACACAGCCACTCATCATGCACAGTACAGAGTGGCAGGCAACAAGTGCTTATCTGAAGGGTAACACCACACTCTCAGAGCATGCGCAGTAGAGAGACATAAACCCTATGCCTATCAGAGTTGACATAAATATGTGCCTCTCAAAGCTGATGCCTATAACGTGTGCCTATCAGAACTGAGGAAACTGACATGTGCTTATACACAATGAGAAAAACATATTTATGAGAAATTGCACAAAATCAACATGACTTTGCAACAAAAAATCATGAAAGCAGAGGACTTCAGATTGTGCGTGCGCCACGCAGCCTGAGAATGAGTCACCCCGTGATGTCCTGCACATTCCCTTAGGAGGGAAAGAGCTCTGCTGCGCTTCCTTCGGTCCTCCTGACTGCTTTTCAAGACGCTGACCACCCAGCAGAGGTGCACTCCCGAACCAGGACCTGATCTGAACTCTTGGAACTCAGGTTTGTTATCCCCCAATTCTCTTTTGTGATGTTATTGTTGATTGTTTCTGAGTACTATTGTTACTAGGTTAGTGTGGATTTGGATCGAATCTGCATTAATACAAGCTGAGTGACTCTGCATCAATAAAAGCTGAATAAATAGCATAATCACTTACGTTGGCTCCCTGTTATTTCTTGGTGCTAGTGTCACCTGTAGGTCTGGTGGTGTTACAGGTGGCTAGGCACTTTTGATTCTTAAGGCCCAGATCAGATGACCAGAGCAGGAATTGACGCCTGGCTTATAGGAAAGACTATACTGCTAACTGTACGCTTGGGACATGATGTCCTCCTCTGTTACCCCTTTCTCCCAGCCTGCCCCCACTTCATCTCCCAAATCACCATCATGCACTGTGTAAATCTCCCTCATTTGAATTTTGTTCCTGGGTATGTGAGTTTATTTTAATAGCTCAGAGTTTAGAGAATCAGTTTTACTATGCAATTGCTGTGCTCGTTCCCTGGCATAGGTGATGTTTCATACAAGAAAAGTAATTTCTGTGCCAAAGGTATTTGTAGCTATTAGTAAAATGAACTATACTTCAGGGAATTTATAGGAAAGGGCACTTAATTAAGGATTTGGGACTACACAATTCATCGTTCTTAAACAAGCTCTTGGCAAGTGCTCCATTTTGTTGCCATGGTAGGCCATATGATATTTCTTCATTAAGTAAGTGTATTTTTCACAAGATGCTTGGTTACTTCTTAATAGATAAAGACAGTGGCAAACAGTATCTTCTATTTTCATTTCTTAGATCAATCATCCTGTGTCTCTTTATCATGAATGTCAACATAAAAGAAAAGATATCCAGTGATGTCCAATATGACAGAGTATATGAGCTAGTCAAACCCAAAATAGAAGCTTTCCTGAGAACTACTAAATAAGTGTCTTGTTTCATTTCAAGTGCGGATTTCTTGGAGTCACATTGTTTCACGTATAAAACATTGTACTTGTCTTCTTATGCTGAGGTTACTCCTTTGCCAAAACCATTGGGTGGTTCAGAGGGCAGGCCCTGGCACTTAACTGCCTGAGTGTGCATCTTGGTTTCCCCACTTTGGAGAAATCATAAACCTTAGGCAAGTTACTTAAGCTTTATCAGCTTCAGTTTCCTTATTTCTTATATTGCGATAATAAGAGTAATGTCTACTTTTTAATGAGGTGTGAAGAGACAAATGAACAAATGCATGTAAAATGCCTTGGTGCTTAGTATATAATTAGTAATAAATGTTAGTTTTTTATTAAAATGCCTGCAGCTAAGTTCAATACAGGACTATAAGTTCTACAAAGGGGGATCTATGAAACAATACATCTTAAGATCACATAATTATCAGTGAGGCTTGGCTTCCTATTTCCTTCAAACACACCTTCTCATGGTGTAAATATTTTTCATCAAGAAAAGAAACAATGATGGCCTAAATGGAAAACAATTTCTAAAACATAACAGCGCCTTATTCCTCAGACCACAACATATAGACAGTAAAAAGAAGATGAAATATTTAGGAAAGTCTGACTCTTTTGAACATCCCCAAATATGTTGATCGAGGAATCTACAGAGTATAAAGTAATTATCATAAAGTATAATAAATTCTGATTGAAAAGTAGATAAATCTTTAGTAACATAAAAATAAGGGTACTACATCCAGTATGGGGCGCGTAGTCCAGAGGAGTTTTAAAGAAAACTATAAAAAAAGTAAAACTTAAGTTAGGACCTACAGAATGTGTAGGAAAGAACTAGATTTAAAAAATATGGTGAGGGGTGAAACTTGTAGGTAGGTTTTAGGTTGATATTTCCGGCAGAAAACAGGATATATGAACATTAGAGGTAAGAGTACATGGAATCTTTGGAAAAGTCAATACATTTCAACCTTGCTGGAGTAGAGAGATGGATATGGAGCAATAGGAGAGTTGGAGTAGGACAAAAGAAATCTCCTGAACCAAAGTACCTGTGTTCCAGGGTTTGGACACTGTCTTGAGGGCAATGACCTTATTCACATTTTATGAAGAAGGGATACTGAAGACAGGAGAATAGGCAGAAATGAGTTGTAAAACAGAATTGGCAAGATCAGTTAAGAGGTAGAAGCTATAATCCAGAAAGTAAATAACAATTTGATGAAGGAGTAGTCAGTAGATGATGATACGGCTGGAAAGAAATAGATTTCCTTGCTGTTTGAAAGGACGGAAAGCTAGGAGACTGTGGTTATCATTGATCCTGCTTATTTGGCATCAGGAGCAAAGAAGTTCGAAACAACGAGGTTCCGGGTGGGGCCATGTGAATAAATGGCTGAATTAAAATGGGAGAGATAATCATTACAGGTGAAAATGTCAAGGCGTTGAGGATCGGGATATTGGTGACACAGAAATTACCTAGGATAGTAGAAGGGCTTAGTGAGAAGAGGAGGATCACTAGTCAGATGCTATTTTGTTTTTCAAAAGGAATGCAGAAAAGGTGATTAAAGTGTCAGTGGCTGAGAATAAGAGAAAGGAATAATATTGTTTTGTATCAAGTGCATGTGGAAACTTTGCATATGCATAAAGGATGATGGTATGAATGAGAGAGTAGAAAGCAAAGAGGGTATCTAATGTATCTTTTCAATTCCGGAGAAAGAAGGGATGAAACAAGTTTACTTCATATGGGTAGGTTTAAAATTAGTTCTCCTAGCTAATCATTTACTCTGAGCAACCATTCCCCTATATCACCCTAACCAATGCAGACATATTCATTCCTACAACTCCTCTCATGCCCTCACTATGCAGGGTTGGAGATGGAGGGAATGAATGAACTGAATGGGAATTTGTTGCAAATAAAATAGTAACCCAGATAACTCAATGGACAGGAAGGGGCAACCCCTCACCTTGTATGCTAGCTGTCAATACTGGTTTTATTTGTGGATGTTGTATTTAACATTGACCTCGGTAAGACATTGTACAATCCATTCCCTCTGAAGACCCCCAACATTTCATTTGGCTTATAATTTTGTGCCATTTCAGATCATATTGTATTATCCCTTTAAAGTCCCCTCTGTTTTTGATGCTATGGAACTGATTTCCTCATTTCATGCATCTTCTAATGTATTTCTTGTTGTTTGTAGTTCAGGGTAGATTGTGAAGGTAAGAGTTTACAGAGTTTTATGATTTTATTTTAAATTCAATTTTCTGAAGTCAAAATGCTAGTGTTTTACTAACAAGTTCAGTTAGCAAATTCAACTTATAATTCTAGAAAATTAATCAAATTTAAAGGGAGTTTGAATACAACTGGATCACATTTAAAAAGACAGTTAAACATTTTAAATAGAATTTAAAAATAAGTAATATTTTAGATTCATTTTAAGCATTTTGATTTTTTGTCAATAAGCCTTATCAAATATTAGACAGTTTAAAAATCTAATATACCAACTTATGAATATACAATCCAAGCTTGTATAAATGTTCATAATATACTGTACATAAATAGCAAGATTTCTACTTAGAAATCACCATTCTGAATCAATTACTCAATAACAGTTTAAATAGATTGACAAAGCTGTCACTCAAACATGCCAAATTCTATTAAATTTCATCTATACAAAAAAAGAAATGATGTATAGGTTCCATTCCAAGATAAAAATACCTTGCTTTACCTCTTTTAAAAATACACCTATATCTGTACTTCATTCTAAATCCCCTTAGAGTTTAAATATGCATGCACACTAAAAAATGCACACATGGAAAAAGTGACATATGTCTAGAAGTTTGGGCTGGTCTTGATCTGTGAACTTCAGAAATCCAGTTCAGTTCTCACCACTTGAAACCAAGTGAACTATCCCAAAACTTTTCAGTATTTTCCTGTCACTTTACTGAATGCAAATCTCACTGGCAACCTTGATCAGACAGATAGACTTCACTTAGAGTTGTGATATTAATAAGTACATAATCCCATGAGGGATGTGATACTATGGTCTATAGCCCTGACTCCTTCCTGTTCAATATACAGTCACCTGACCCTTCTCTCTACCCATAGATGTCTGCAGCTTCCACCATGGGTTATAACTAAGATATACACAAATCTTTTAAACTAATACTAAAGATATTTGTATTTAATAAAACCATAAGATAAAATATCTCTCTAGCCATTGCTAACAACTTTTGAGCTCAGTGGCATCCTGCACTTGTTCCATCCTTTATATTTTCAGAACTGTAAAACTCCTATGGAAATTAGCATTTAACTCACCCATTGCTACAGCAAAATATACAGTCAATAAGTTGGTAACTCACAGATTTTTTTTCTTCCGTCCAGAACTCTTTTCTAAGATCCTTGCCCTATACTGAACCACATAGTCAATATTTCCACTTGGATGCTTTCAGTACCTCAAATAAAATTTATCCCAAACTGAACTCATTACCCTTGTCTTAATCTTGCCACTTCTAGGGTTCCCAATTCAATAAGTGTCACTACTATCCACCACATTGCTCAAGACAGAAACCTAATAGTAATTCACAACACATTCTCCATCCTCTGCTCCTGCATAATCAATCTTTTTTCAATGCTATCCCCTAAGCATATTTAAATCTCCAATTTTCTCTCTCCCTATTTAAAGTGATCTCTCAGCCTCAACTGTTGCTTCTTGCAAATCTCACCTCTCACAGTATTAAATGCTCTTTTTAAAAAAGTGCATCTGATCATAAAAGTCCTGGGCTGGATTGGAAAAATCTTATCGTCCTCTACAATTGAAATTTGGAATCTACATTTTTATCTTTTGAATTTGGCTTGGTTATGTGACTTGCTCTGGCCAATGGGCCATTAGCAAGCACATCAATATCAGAATCTAGAAAAACACTTACACGTCAGAGTTTGCTTCTCAGATCTTATAATACTTCCAGCTCCATGGGAGAAAGCTCGGTTTAGTCTGATGGTAGGTGAGGGGACATTTGAAGTAGAGTCAATCCATGCCACTGCAGCCTTCTATAGCAACCAGCCTCCAGTCAATCTGGGATCTAAACAAAGATGCATAAATAAGTCTAGAAGAGACCACGGAAGACACTGCTCTACTGAGACCAGCTCAAATAGCCAGTTCACAAAGTTGTCAGCTAATTAATGACTGCTTTAAGCCACTACTTGTGGGATGGTTGGTTTCTCATCAAAAGCTTATTAGTTCAAGTGCCTTGATTGAAACTTATTAATTACTTCCAAATACCCTTTAAAATACATAACAAACCCATGAAAGAAGAGGAAAGAGTTGCAGAAAATTTTTAGAAAGTACTCAAATGGCTGAAAAATCCTCCCATTTAGCAATAGGTATAAACTGAAAGATTCAAGAGGCTGAGCAAACCCCAAATAAGACAAAATCCAAAGAATTCTAAAATGAGAAATGTAATCAAACTTCTGAAAACTGAAGACAGAGAAAAAGTCTTGAAGACAGTAAAAAAGAAATGGTAGGTTCCTTATAGAAGGAAAATTTTAGAATGTCAGAGGACTTCTTATTAGGAAGCTTAGATGTCAGAAAGCAGTGGCCTAACATTTTTTTTTTTAAATGCTGAAAGTGAATTCCCAACCCAGACTATTGTGTCTAGTGAGACTCTCCTCCAGAAGTGAAGGGAGAAATCAAAACATTCTCATAAAGGTAAATTTTAAAAATCTATTTTACCAGCAGACCTATCCTAAATCATGAATAAAGAAAGCTCTCTAAACAGAAAGGAAGCAATAATTGAAGAAATTTTGGAACATCAAGGGGAAAAAGAAAAACTCATAACATGGTAAGCAAACATATGGGTAACTAGAAAAGATCTTTTTTCTTGAGTCTTCTGAATTATCTTTGAAGGGCAATGCAAAAATTGCAATGCTTTTAAAATACGATGATAAAAGTATGTAGACAAAATATTTAATTATAAGTGTGAGAAGGTAAGAAAGATGATTTTTCTATACTTCACCGAACTTGTAAAATCACACCACCATTGGAATGCCATAATTTATGTATGTATAATGTAGTAGCTAGAGCAGCCACTAAGAAATTTATACAAAGAGTAGACAAAGAGTATAGTTTTCTTACTTTTACTTTCTTACTTTTTTCTTATAACTTTCTTTCTTACTCTAATAGTAAAAACTATTATTTGATTTATCTAAAAACACTTTAGACAAATCAAGATGGTATTCTAAAATATGTTCATGTAATCAATAGGAAGCAGAAAAATTAAAGCAGAGAGATAAAAAAAAAAAAAAAAACAGAGAAAACAAAATAGCAGATTTAAGCCCCAAGCTGTAAATTATGACATGAAATGCAAATATCGAATTGCATTAACTAAAAGGCAGAGATCAGCAGAGTGGATTAAAAAGCATGCCCCAGCTGTGTGCTATCTTCGAGCACTCAATTTAAATATAATGATATAACTCACTTTAAATATAATGATACCAGTGGTCTGTAAAAAAAGCACAGGAAAAGATGTATCCTTGAAACATTCATGAAAAGAAGCAAGATAAGGTATATGAATTTTAGATAAATTAGATTTCAGAGCAGAGAAAACTACCTGAGACAGAAAGGGACATTATATAATGATAAAGGATCATCCCACCAAGAAGTCATAGTAATTCCAAATGTGTATGCACCAAAAAACAGATCAGCGAAAGATGTGAAGAAAATATTATAGAACTAAAAGAAGACTTCAACACACCTTTTTAAACAAGTGATAGGACAATGAAATATAAAATTAGCAAGACAACAGAAGGAACTCAACAATACCATCAACTAACAAGATCTAATGGACACCACTTCTCTCAACATCAGAATGTATGTTTTTAGAGCTCTAGAAACAGCTAATAGGCCACATACTACACCAGCAAACAAACACAAAAATAGGCCACATACTACACCAGCAAACAAACCTCACCAAATTTACAAAATTTAAATCATACACAGTGTGTTCTCTGACCAAAATGGAGCCAAACTAGAAATCAATAATGCTATTGTACTAATACAAAATTTAAAAAAAAATCCCAGAAAACTCTTCAAACACTTGCAGACTAAACAAAACTCTTCTAAATAATCCATAAATCAAATAAAAGCTCTCAAAGGAAATAAAAAATATATTTAGCTGAATAAAAACGAAAATCCAATATATCAAAATTTGTGAGATACAGTGTTAGCTACTTTAGCAGTGCTAGGAGGGGAATTTATAGTAATAAATGCATATCTTGGATAAGAGGAAAACTGTCAAATCAATAATCAGTTCCTATTTCAAAAAGCTGAAAAAAGAAAAGGAACAAGATAAACTCAAAGCATGTAGAGGAAAGGAATAATATTGATGACAGCAGATATTAATAAAATTGAAGAACAGTAGTGAAAATCAATTAGACAGAACTGTTTATTTGGAAATGCCATTAAAATTGACAAACCTTTAGGAAGATTGACAAAGAATAAAAGAG
The DNA here is from genome assembly GCA_039655065.1 of Glossophaga mutica. Taxonomy (NCBI): domain Eukaryota; kingdom Metazoa; phylum Chordata; class Mammalia; order Chiroptera; family Phyllostomidae; genus Glossophaga; species Glossophaga mutica. The sequence continues at coordinate 33,568,760 of CM077312.1, forward strand.
AAAAGAGACAAATCATCGATATCAGAAATAAAATAGCAGAGATATCAGTACAAGCCCTGGAGACATCAAAAAGCTAATAAGGTAATACTATAAACAACTCTACATTTATAAATTGGAAAACTTAGATTAACCAGGCCAGTTCTCAAAAAAATTCAACCACAATCCATCAAATATAAAATAGTTTATTTAAGTGGTTCTATAATTATAAAGAACATTTTATTCATATTAAAAACTCTTAAAAAAGAAATCTTGGGGTCAGTATGGTTTCACTGAAGAAGTCTACTTTTTTTTAGAGATGAATTAACACCATTTTTTATACAATGTCTTTCATTTTATGAAAGAGAAGGAAACACTTCTCAATTCATTGCATGAAGCTATTATTATTCTTATACCACAACTAGTAAAAAAAGTACAAAATAAAAAGAAGGAAAATACAGATCAATAGCTCTTATTAATATAGATGCACAACCCATTAACAAAAATATTAGCATATAAAAATTAGCAATATATAATAAAAGGATTATATACCATGAGTGAGTAGAGTTTATGCTAGAAATGCCAGCCACTTTCAAAAGTCAAAAATTACTCTTGTAATTTGTAATTCTACATATTATTAACAGACTAAAGAAGGAACATCACAACATATCTACTAATGCAGAAAAGCATTTAACAAACTCCAAGGAATAAAAGAAAATATCTTCTACTTAATAAAGGTCATCTACCTAATATCTACAGATAACAATATATTTAAAGGTGAAAGAAGACTGATTATTTTTCTTTAGGATCAGGGGCAATACAAGAATATCCACTCTTCTTTATATAGTGCTGAATTTTTAGCCAGTATAATAAGGCAAGAAAGACATTAGTATTTATAGACAAGGAAAACATGAACACCAAAATGGAAAAACTAACATGCCATTTAAAATCATTAAAAATTCTCTGCTTCATTTTAATCTTGGCTAATGTAATTACAATGTGCCTTGGTGTGTTCCTCCTTGGGTCCAACTTCTTTGGGACTCTCTGAGCTTCCTGGACGTCTCGGTAGTCTATTTCCTTTGCCAGATTGGGAAAGTTCTCCTTTATTATTTGTTCAAATAAGTTTTCCACTCGTTGCTTTTCTTCTTCCCCTTCTGGGACCCCTATAATTCGGATGTTGGGATGTTTAAAGATGTCCTGGAGGTTCCTAAGGCTCTCCTCATTTTTTTGAATTCTTGTTTCTTCCTCGTCTTCTGTTTGGTTGTTAGTTTCTTTCTTCTGGTCCACTCCATTGATTTGAGTCCCAGTTTTCCTTCCATCTCTATCAGTTCCCCATGCATCTTCCTTCATTTCACGGATTGTAGCTTGCATTTTTTCATCTAGTTTGTGAGCAAAATCAACCAATTCTGTGAGCATTTTGATGACCAGTGCTTTGAGAATTCTAGAAGCAGCAAGGGATAAGGGGACAGTCACCTACAAGGGAGTTCCCATCAGACTGTCAGCTGATTTCTCAAAAGAGACCTTCCAGGCAAGAAGGGGCTGGAAAGAAATATTTGAAATCTTGAAAAGCAGGGACCTACATCCAAAATTGCTCTATCCAGCAAAGCTGTCATTTAGAATGGAAGGGAAGATAAAGTGCTTCTCAGATAAGGTCAAGTTCAAGGAGTTCATCATCACCAAGCCCTTATTATATGAAATGTTAAAGGGACTTATCTAAGAAAAAGAAGATAAAACTATGACAGTGAAAAGACAACAAACTCATAGCTATCAAGAACCACATCTAAAACAAAAGCAAACTAAGCAAACAGCTAGAACAGGAACAGAACCACAGAAATGGAGATCATATGGAGGGTTAGCAACAGGGGCGTGGGAGGAGGAGAGAGGGGGAAAAGGTACAGAGAATGAGTAGCATAGATAATGGGAAAAAAATAGACAGGGGCAGGGCAAGAATAGTATGGGAAATGTAGAAGCTAGAAAACTTATGACTCATGGACATGAACTAAAGGGAGGAATGTGGGTGGGAGAGGGTGGGTAGGGTGGAGGGGAATGATGGGGGAGAAATGGGACAACTGTAATAGCATAATCAATAAAATATATTTAAAAAAAGAAAAAATAATAAACCTAAAAAAATAAAATAAAATCATTAAAAATTAAGAAAAAAATATCAGTGTAAATCTAAGAAACATCTATAGGTTTTGTTTGCTGGAAATTACAAAATACTGATAAAAAAAGCCAAAGGTAATCCATATAAACGGAGAGTCATGGCATGCATTTTTGGCAAGTTTCAATATAGTAAAGATGTGAATTGTCTTCAAATTCATATATAGGCTTAATATAATCCTATCAAAATCCTAGCAGGATATTTTATAAATATAGACATATTTTTAAAAAATTTATATAGGAAAGTGAAGATAAATCTGAATTTTTTAAAGTTTCCTTTAAATGAAGAAATCTGTCTACTTAATTTCAAGATTTACTAATAGCTACAGTAATCAAGACAGTGTGTTATTGGCAGGATAGACACATAATCAATGCAATAAAACTTAGAAAACAGAAATTAACCTACACAAGTGTTTCTAACTGATTTTTGGACAAAGGTGTGAAAATCGATTCAATAGAATGAACAGCCTTTTCAACAACTGATACTAGAGTAGTTAGACATCTAAGACAGAAAACAAATGAACAAGCAAAACCCCTCAACTTAAATCTCTCACATCATGGATCATGAACTGAACTTTACTGACAGTGACCAGAGGGGAGAGGGGAGGGGGATAATGGGGGAAAGGAGGGGAAGGGACAAACAAAGGAACACAAAAAGAGGACTCGGTGGGCATGGACAATGGGAGGAGATTGACTGTGGGAGTGGGGGGTGGGGCATGGGAGAGCAACAGGGGAAAAGGTGGGACAACTGTAACTGAACAACAATGACAAATAAATTAAAAATTCTCAATTAAAAACATAAAACTATAAAACTTTTAGAAAAATATGAAAAACTTTTCAGTTTCTAAGGAACAGGCAGAGAGTTCTTAGATTTGACACTAAAAGCATGATCCATAAAAGGAACAAATGATGTTAGACCTCTTTTTTTTCCTTTGCTTTGTTAAAAAACCCTTTTAAAAGAATGAAGATCCAAGATATGAACTAGGAGAAAAAAATTCAAACTACATGTTTCTATATAGAATATACAAAACCTCTTAAAACATACATTTAGATAAACAAACTAATTAGAGAATAAACAAAATACATGAACAGATATTACATATATAAAGAATATTGAGATAGTAAATAAGTACATGAAAAGATGTTCAATGTCATTGACCATTTGGGGGATGATGATTATAACCACAGTGAATTCTCTTTCTCTCTCTCTACATACCTATCGAGATGGATAAAATAAAAATAGCAACAATACCAGCTGTTGCTGAAGACCTGGAGAAACAGGGTCACTCACACACTGGAACGTGATTGGGCAGTCTTAAAAAAGTAAATTGTGACATGTCGATGCCAAGGAAGACTATTTGACAATAAAAAAAGAATAAACTATTGACATATGCAAAAATCTGCATGAATCTCTAGAAAATTCTACATAGTATGAAAAGCCGGTCACCAAAGTTACGTGTTTTATGATTCATTTATGTAACATTTTTGAAATGTCAACATTCAGAAATGGAGACCAGATCAGTGGATGCCAGAGATTAATGAGGGGGTCAGGTAGGAAGGAAGTAGATGGGAATAAAGAAGGTAATTGAGCCTGGCTGGTGTAGCTCAGTGGATTGAGCGCGGGCCTGTGAACCAAACAATCACGGTTCGATTCCCAGTCAGGGCACATGCCTGGGTTGCAGGCCAGTTCCCAGCAAGGGACACACGAGAGGCAACCACACATTGATATTTCTCTCCCTCTCCCTCTCTCCTACCCTTCCTCTCTAAAGATAAATAAATAAAAAATCTTTAAAAAAAAATAAAAAAAATAAAGAAGGTAATTGAGGAATCTTTCTGATGGAAATTCTCTGAGTCTTTGCTGTATTTAAGTCCATATCCTGAAGGTGAAATGTACTATAGTTTCTCAAGATGTTAGCATTGGACAAATTGGGGGAAAGGATACTTGGGACACCTTTGTTTTCTTTCTTACAGCTGCATGTGAATCTATAATTACCTCAAAACAAAAAGTGCCATTATAAAAGTTTTCAGGAAAGCCTAACTCCATGATGCACTGCATTTGCAGCCTTTTGTGTCACACTGAATTTCAACTTCTAGCATGTTACACCCTAAAACTTTGTGATTCAGTTGTATAATTATGGTCTTCCACAATTGATAGTAAGCTCCATGAGGGGAACAAGTATTTCTACTCTATTGACCATTGTACTTTCAATGGTATGCCTAATGCAGAGAAGGCCCTCAATAAATATTTATTATTTGGTTATCATTTGCCATTTAATCAAATTGTGAAGTCATTATATCATTGCCTTAATCCTGTACTCAAAAACATCCCTTTGGTCCTGGCTGCTGTGGCTTAGTGGTTGAGTGACAGGCTGCCAATCAAAGGGTTGCTGGTTTGATTCCCAGTCAGGGTGCATACCTGGGTTGCAGGCCACATCCCCAGTAACAGGCATATGAGAGGCAACCACGCATTGATGTTTCTCTCCCTCTCTTTCTACTTCCTTCCCCTCTCTCTAAAAATAAATAAATAAAATATTTAAAGAAAAAAATCCCTTTGTCTACAGACTTTCTGGGTAATCCAGAGCAATAAAAATCTTTCTCTTTTCACTGCCCAATAGAGAACCCTATTTTCACAACGTTCTTCCCCCATTATACCCCAAGTGCAGTTTTGATCTTAGAGGCCCTTAAACAAGTTTTTTCTTTCTTTTCTGAAATGATAATAAACCTCCAGTCTATTTATGCAAATCCTCCAATCCTTTAAGGCTCAGAACAAATCCCCCCTCATCTGTGAGACCAGCTTCCACTGATCTCTTCCTCAGAGAATTCTGCTACATGATAATGCAAATTATCATAAGTGATTTCTTTCCCTGCTTTTCTGGTTTACCAGTTGTCTGTTTCTTCATGATGACTGTGTAGAGAGTATGTGGATAACTATGGAGAGAGTTCTGATCTGAGAATAATGATACATTACATCAGACAGTTAATATAAAGGGGGATTTATTACAAGTTCAGGGCTTTCCCAATCTACAAGTTTCAAGTAAGGAAAAACTATTTTTCAGCCTTTACCACAGAAGATATGAAAGAGGAAGTATGGGTATTACCCTGGTAGGGATGGGAGAGATAACAACCTCTGTAAAGCCTAAGACTTGGTTAATGTTGTCTTTTCTTCCTCTTTTATGCAGGAGTATGTGTAGAAGAGTGTTTAATATGTCATTCTATAAGGACTTGTCACACCAAAAAACATAGCTCTTATAGTTTAGGAATAGTTTGTGACAAAAAGATATGGCCCCAGTTTATCATCTGGAATTTGATATAGAATGACCTGCAGGAACTTCCAATGATGCCAACGCTTGGGAAAGTAATATAGAATACTCACAGTGTGGCGTGCTGTATTTGTTATCTATTGCTGTTTAACAAATTACTCCAAAACTTGGCACTTATAAAACAAATATTTATTATCATAGTGCTGTAGTTCAAACACCCAGGCCAAGCCTAGCTAAGTATCTTTGGCTCAGAGTCTCTCATGGAGTGGCAGTATTCAAGCTGTCAGCAAGGAACGTGGTCTCTACTGAGCATTTGTGATCTCTACTGGGGTTGGTTCACTTCCAAGCTTGTTCACGGGGACTCTGTTCATTGTGGATTGATCGTTGGAATGAGAGAAATGCCTGCAGGTCCTGCGCTCTTCACTGGCTGTTGACTTCAGTTCTCCCTCTGTTCCTGGCCACATGGATACTCCGTATGGCACCTGACTTCCCCCAGAGTAAGCAGTCCCCAAAAAGGGAAGGGGCAGAGGAGGGAAGAAGGGAGTGAAGGAGGAGGGAAAAAGAGAGAGATGAAATCTTCCCCCCCCCTCATACCACCACTGAAGATCATCTTAGAAACTGCCTATCGCGTACGGGAATCCTAGTTGGGTGGGGATTTCTGATAAGCTCCCAGAAGATGATGAAAATAGCTGGCGACTGAACCAGCTTGCTGCTCATGAAAAGATAGCTCAGGAAGACAAAGAGAATTCATGATGCTTTCATATAGAAGTATCCACTGTGCTAGAGGGCTACAGAGGTTGCCCAGCTGAATGTTCAAGAACTTTCAAATGTTCCACAAGATAGTTTGCATTATTGGCCACCAGCACCAGAGGCAATACAGGGTGGCATGAAAACACCAGATGTCAGAAGCCACAAAGAAATGGTAATGAATAAGCCATACAGCTTCACATTTCCTCAACCACAGAAGCAGGTGCCCCTTTCTTACTGTTTTTCTTGTTTTCAGAAAAAGAGCAAGCATGGGAAGAAACTCAGAAAAAGAACTTTGAATTGTGAACGACTGGCAGAATGAGACTTAAATTTGATTGAATATTTCCTGAGAGAATCTAATATTTTATTAGCTGGGGTACAATAAAATTTGCCAGGTTGGTCTAAAAATAATTTTTCCTAAACTAAGCAGGAAAGGGAGCATTATCAATCTTATTTATTAAAAAAATAAAGTAAGTTTTTGATGATTCAAATTAGCTGGAGTGATTATTCAGTCTAGTACATGCCTCTGGTAATTATTTTCACTGCACCATATCTTAACTGAGTGACTGACATCTTTATATATTTTACCCCTAGTTAAGCTTATGGATATTAGACATGCAAAATAATCTTACATGTACTCTCCCCCCTCTCTGTGTTATGATATATACATATGCATCATGGTCTAGTAAAGGTTATGGTCAGAATAGAGTAAAAGTGTATTGTTTAAAAACTGCTGCAAATTATTTGACACAGTCCTCCATTCTCTCTACTTGGAGTGGGTTCATCTCTTTATGTTATTAAGAGTGTTGAGGATTAATTCAGGCTAAGAGCTGGCACATTTACTAGCAACTCAGATCAACTCATAAATGCTATTCGATGATTATGCCCTACTATCTTTAGTCTAGAAATTATTTTTTTAATTTATCTGTTGTTGTGTAACAATTTTCTCCCAAACTTAGAAGCTTAAAACAGGAATTATTATTTGAAATATTTACTTGACAAATATTCATCAATGTCCATACAGCGTCTGTGGGTCAGAAATCAGCATGACTGTCTCTAGCGCATGTGAAGGCTCATTTGAAGGTAGAGAAATTTCCTTCCAATTTCACCCATGTGGTTGTCAGTAGGTCTCAGCTCAGAGCTGCCTCATAGTATGGAGCTAGATGTTCCCAGTTTAAGTGACCCAAGAAAAAAAACCTAGAGAGAATGCCCAGAGCACGGCCATAGTGTTTTTATAACCAAATCCCAGAAGCAACATCCATCCCACAAATTCTGCCGTATTCTATTCATTAGAAGCAAGTTAATAAGTTCATTCCATATTTAAGAGGAGGTAATCATGCAAGAGCATGCATATCAAGAGGCAGGGATGACTAGAGACTATCTTAGCATCTGTCTACCGCAGATTTCTCCCAGGAAGTGATGCCTACAGTACAACGAGTTAGAAAAATTAAACTGACAAATGCCATATTCTGCCATGTATAATGCACACTTTTCCCTCAAATTTTTGAGGCAAAAATAAGGGTGCATATTATACATTGTTAGTACCTGAAATACCTTGTATCTGTTCTTTTGTTTTCAAATTACTTGTTACATAAAATTTCCTGTACCATAATCTGTTAAAAATAAATGCTAAAATTCCTTTATAATACAAAACAAGTATCTAAATATAAATATATAAAAACTGAATTAAAATTACAGTGAAAGATTTTTTTTCTGAAAATTTGGACCAAAAACATGGGTATGCATTATACACGACAAAACAGTAGTTGGTTTTACTCTGGTCTGTTCAAACACACAACCCAGAGAAAGAACCAGCTAATACTATAACCAAGCCACTCTTAGTCATGTTCTATGTGATCTCATATTTCATATTCAACTGAAAACCCAAACAGCTGTAATAAAAGATGAAATACTACTATTTGCAACATATGGATGGACCTTAAGAATATCTTGCTCATCAAAATAAGTCAGACAGAAAAAGTCAAGAACTATATCTCACTCATATGTGGGATATAAAACTAAAAGCAACAAATGAACAAACAAGAAAAGCAAAAGAACAAAACCTCAAAAGCAAAAAGAACAAAACACAATGGTATGGTGGTTACTAGAGGGAAGGTGGGCGAGGTGTAGGAAAAGATGAAAGTGGATCAAAGATATAGTGACAGAAGATTTGACTGTGGGTGGTGGGCACACAGTGCAATATACAAACATCACAGAATGGTACACTTGAAGCTTACATGATTTTATTAATCAATGTCACCCAATAAATTTAATTTAAAAAGAAAAAGAAAAACTATCCCTCTGTCTTTGTTTCTAAGAATGAATTTATAGTATCATAAATTGTGTCACCCCTATATATGCTCACATGTGCTTGTGGTTTTTATCACTAAAATTGCATTAGTAAAAATAAGAAAGACAGGCACATACAATTTTTCTGTGTACCACATGCCATTCTAAGTGCTTTATATTTTCAACTATTCTTCACCGCAATCCCGAGAGAAGAGATGTATTTTCACACACATTTTACCAAGGAGAAAAGAAAGGCACAGAGATACTAAGGATCTGGTTCAAAATCACACAGTTAGTAAGAACGGGAGTTTGTCTGGGGACCCAGGAAGACTCTGTTAAACCACTTTACTCTTTGCCAGGACAGAAGGGGATTCTGCACTGGGAGGAGGGACTGCTGTTGACCTCATCCAGGCTCTTTGTTCTGGTTCGTTAAATGTAAACAGTGTTCTTGGTTCAACTCTCCTTTGGCCGCAAAGAAATGAAATCATTCGACAACCCTCTCATCGTTCCTCCTACATCTCAACACTTCTTCCCAGGGTGACCATCTGGTATTTGTCTAGCATCCACTCCTGTTCTTCCATGACTACACACCAATTTCCCTGCCATCATTCTGTGCAGTTTGGTGGGATTAATTGCTTCCCACCTTCAAGGACAAGGGCACTCACATTATTCAGAAGAGCCAGCCTGATATGCCATGCTATGTATCCAAGGGTGTTGTGGCAACTCTGAAGGAAAAAGTACTTTCTCACCTTGGAAGGAGGTATAAAGAAGAGCTTAGAGCTGTTACCTCTTTATATAAAGAGACGCTGCCTGAGAATGAAGCCAAAGGAAGAGAAAAGCATAACTGAGTTATGAACAGAGTGAAATTCAACATTCTGTAGTATTTGAGCCCCAGGTCAGGGCTTAATGGGAAACCTCTCTTCTAAAGTTAATACATTTCCTTTAATGCTTAAGCTTTTTAAAATTCATTTCTTTTTTAAATTGAATTTATTGAGGTGACATTGGTTCACAAAACCATATAGGTTGGAAGTGTACAGCTCAACAAACATCATTTGCACACTGTTTCACGCACCCATCACCCCAAACAAAGTCTCTTTCCATCCCCATCTCCCACCCCGATTGTCCACCTTCGCCTACGTACCACCCTTATTAATTTCTGTACCTGGTAATCCTTAGCCAATAAATTTACTGAAAAAGGTATGCTTTCTGAAATCCAATAATTAAGTAGATTCCATTTTGATTAACATAACACACAAATTCCAAACCCTCATTGTCACCCCATTATAACCTGTGGCCTCTCTAAATATTGTATACTAATTATTTAATATGAGAAACATCTTTCTTCCAAATAATATATATTTTTTCTCTTTAATACTTCTACTGGCCTGCGTCCATCTGTTATATGTACTTTTTAAACTGTCTTCTGTTCTTTCACAAAACCCATCTCTGCATTTTCCAAAATCTTCTCTTTTGATCATTACCCTCACAAATGAAATAAATGATTAAAGTAACCAAATCAACCCAGGTTGATTTCCTTATTCTCATTCTAAAGCATGAACTCCATGCAGAGTGACAGTAACTACAAGTAAGTTTTTAAAGAAATATGTTAACTCCCCTTACTGGAACTGATTACTTCTATGTCTCAGATAGTATGGAAGCAATTGGAGAAAATATCCCCACACAGCAGACATTCTCAAGCTTAGCATTCAGGCTCAGTCACTGAGTGCTCTGAGATCTTGATTCAATTGCTCCTGTTGCCACGCCTTGTGATGAAAGTCCCTCCGTGCCTGTTACGCTCCTGCTACAACCAGCTAAGCTCTTGCCTGTAGGCGAGAATTAACTTCCAGGAGAATCATTTTTCTGGGTGTCTAGTGAGCCATATGAAAGTCATGAGGCTTTAAGCTGAGCACAGGAGAGAAACCAAGAGTCAGTGTCCAGAATTCATTATCCTGCTTCATTGTTTATGGTACAATGGATCCTGTCTTCCTGGTGGAGTACCACATGCTCTAATCCCAACTACGTGCTCACAGAAGCCGAATATTTCCCTTTCTAATCTTGTTTTTAATATTTTGTGTATTCATTGTTTATGATCTGAAACACTTCTTGTACTTGTTTGCACACATCACCAAATTATACTTTCTTCACAAGGGAAGGTATTTTGTTTTCATTTTCATCTTTAAATATTTTTACCTCAATACATACGCTCAATTGATCTTTTTTTGATTCCCAAATAAACTGTAAGAGCATTTCTAGTGCTGGAAATAACATGGCTAAAAAGATGTCTTCTCACTCTGTTCATGCAGCATTGGTTCTTATACTGGATAAGCTAATAGGAAAGTGCAGTTCGTGTTACCCATGCTCGCATTACACAAACTGAGATATAATGTCGCAAGGAAACTAGTATGTGCACTGGTGCCTTGCTATCACATGGGCCGGTGTGTGAGTTAGTTCTCACAGATTCACGCAAACATCTGTTTCCTACCTCCCTTGGAATCCTTCTTTAACAAAGATATGCTAAACTCCACTGACTGCTTCTTCAAAGGATAAACAGGATGTAGATGATGAATATTAAAAAATAATTTTAGGGAATTCAAAAATCATTGCTTGGCATTTAAAGAAATAGTTCACATTTCTGAAGTTATGTTCAATAATCAAAGATACTATTTTTTAATTTTATATGAATCGTTTTTCTGTTTTTGTCCTTATAATAATATATTTTTTGTAAGTTTTTTTAATTATTTTTAGAGAGAGGGGAAAGGAGGGAGAAATAGAGGGAGAGAAACATCATTGTGTGGTTGCCTCTTGTGTGCCCCCTTCTGGGGACCTGGCCCTCAACCCAGGCATGTGCCCTCAACTAGGAATCGAACTGGCAACCCTTTGGTTTATAGGTGGGAACTCAATTCACTAAGCCACACCTGCCAGGTGCTAATATATTGAAACTTCAGTATAAAGTAAATAGTTTGAATTCTTGGACAAAGAATCCCAGATCTAGATTTGATTCTAGCCTACCATGAATTAGCTGTATGACACAAAGCCAAATTTATGAAAACTGCTTAAGCCTCAGTTCATTCAACTCTAAATGACTGTAATAATCTTTATAGCTAGTTAAACATTGGAAATAAATACAGTGAGTAGCAGGTGCCCAATAAACAGTAGCCACTACAGTCCTGGTCTTTTAAAATGAATAGTTAAAATTAATAGTTTAGTTATCAAATAATAATATCAACTAATTAAGTAATTTGTCAACAATTTAAGAATTTTATTCATGTAATATGGTTTCAAAATTCATTCATGCTACTGCTCTGATATGCAGAGAACATGTAACTACTTAATTTTGATTATAACTAATATTAAGCTATATTATGACATGCCTGAACTGATCCAGACACTGGGCTAAATATTCTTTGGTGGGCTTCATTCTTACACATTCATTCTTTTGTGAAACTCATGCCCATTCTTTTGTAGTTTACAATGACAAAATAAAAAAATCTTCTAAGATTTCTTTTCTGCCTTATCTTTCTTGTGCACCTTTACTGATTCCTCTTTATCCACTCAACCATGAAATACTGGTTCTTCAAGACTTTTTTTCCTCCTACTACACTTTCTTCCAATTTCATGTATTCACTAAGTTTTGCTTAGCAACTATTTACTAACCATTCCCAATTAATTCCTTCCAACCCATTCCTCTTGTCTTGACTCCAGACCCTTATGTTTCTACTCAAAATTTAACCTGGATATTTTTAAATGACACAAATGCAGTATGCCCAATAACATAGCATGTGATCCATTCACTAAAACTTCTCCTGCTCCTCCCGCTTACTTAATTCTGTAAATTTCTCCAGCATGCATTTAATAGTTCTTGCCAGAAAACCAGGAGTCATTCTTGACCTGTTCTTCTCTTACAACACCTATATCCAATCAAATGGCAAGTTCACTTCTTTCTCATTCCACTGCTGTTCTCATTGCAAACTCTATTATATTCTCTCACATAAATTATGGAAAAGATTTGTTATTCTCCCCAAGTATTTTTAAGAAATGTTTTCTTTTGAATTTTGGAATATAAAAGATGTATGTTCTTGTGGAAGAGAGTAGGAAAACAATTAAAACAAACAAACTACCCTGTATTTTTCCAAAATAAATATGGGTGCAGTAGAGAAATGGTACCTCAGTTTTCTGTCACATGTGGAGTCAAGGTTTCTGCATCAGACTGTGTAGCCTGTGGTCAAAGGAATGAAGCTTCTCCTACCATCCTTCTGGCTAGTGGTCTAGTTCTCCTTAAAGCATCAGAGCATGTGTCATTATAAATCACAACCGTAATTCATCTTTGATCTTTATTGGTTTTATGAGGTAGGAAGTTCTTGGCAAGTTTTGACAATAGGGTTATCTATCAAAGTTAAATTTTATCGCATTAGGGCTTTTGAGTTGTTATGGATCAGGAGAGAACTGGGAGAGGCTGAGTCATGAACTACTGGACAGATGCAATCCTAATCCAAAAATGCATGTCCCCAGTTTTACTGACACATTATTTTCCCAGTCCTTCTTCCAATTGCAAGCGAGTATCAGTCTGTAACAGCAAATGATGAGTTGACTGGCTTAACTTGAATTGATTAATTTGGTGGCTTACATCTGTTTCTTTAATATTATTAATATTATTATTGATTAATACTTAAGTAACATTTTCTATATGCTAGTCACACTTTTTTACACACTATGTTATTTAATACTCATGCAAACTCTACAAAGCGAGTACTTTCTTTATACTTATTGTATAAAATAGAAAGTTGAGGCACCAAACAGCTTAGTGACTTTACCAACAATTAGTATGTGGTAGAACTTGAAACCAGAACAGGCTACCTGGCCTAAGAGCTCAAGCTCTTCAGTATATAATGCTGAACCTTTAATATTCCTCCATTTGGTATGCTTTTCACAGGCATTTGTATGTCACTTTTGTTAACATTTAGGCTTAAATACATACCCCCTAAAACACAAGTGTTTCTGCTAAAAAATAGATTTGATTTGTAGATATTAAGTTACAGAATTTATGTCTTCACATAGGTTTTTCGATTATTTCTTTGCAGAGCTATCAGTTACTCAGCACTATTTTTCCAATGTGACACTGAGAGAGAATGTAAAAATATATGTGTCTTTATAACTATGTCTATCTATCTACTTGTCTATATATTTTATATATATGTGTGTGTGTGCATGTATAGTAATATATATAGTACTTTAAGGCATATAAATAGAATTTTCTTCAAGTTGCTCTATTTAAATCATTTTTATCTTTTATCTTTCCCAGAGTTTAAAATTGTAGCCTTGGAAAGGAGGGATTATTAAATAAATGACCAGATTTGATGAATAGAAGAAAGATCTTTCTTTAGCTGAGTGTTCATAACTGAGTTAGAAATATTAGAAGGGCCAAGTGTCACATTCAAAATGTAAATAAATCACTCACAGTCATCTCCAGTGTTCTGAATGTTGGTGATTTTTAAAAACTCAAGCAAAAAAAATGATACTGAAATAAATAAATCATGTCTTTAACTTTTTCCAACATTAATGTTAATTGGGAATATCTACTAATAATCTCTGCTTATACAGTAATTAAAATTGAGTAATACAATAGATTTATCATCTGTTTACTGGCCTTAACTAATTATTAAGTGAGTAATGCAGCCATAGGTTACTCATTTATGGGCAAGGTTATGTGAGTACTCAGTCAGTCTAAAGGGAAAAGAATAGATATTCAGCTTGACTGGCCTCTTTCTCCTGCAATATATGCACATAGACTAGCTTAATAGAATATAAAAAGTATTTTTCCAGTCTCCTGCCTGTAAGACAGGGAGTGAGAATGCAGCAAATTTACTTATTTGCAGTGATCCCAAAGCAGTCCTTATCCTAAGGCCTGAAATGACAGCAAGAAGGAAAGCATCCCTGTATTTCAAATACTACTATAGGGGCTTCAGGGATCAGATAATTAATAATAGATAAAATAGACAAGTTTTTTTTTCCATTTTTTAAAATGTTTTAATACTATGATTGCATGGAGGTAAATAATGTTTAGTAAATGTTATAATAAAGCAACTGTATTTGAAATTATTTTTTAAAGGTTAACGTATTATTCTAGCAGTCTTGATCAGAACCAAATGACTTCCAGGCCTTGATCATGAGAAAAATCTGTGATCTCTAGACAAGCAACTATTTAATTTACTGCATTTCATAAAAGATTTGGGAACTGAGGGGTAATGTGAAATGTGATAAAAACTAGTCAAGCCTCCTGGATCTTGAGAAGGAAGCACTCAGATTTTTGAGTATATAAGAATTCAGGAAATCAAAATAAAAAAACAAAACAAAGCAGTTATTAGAAGTTATGAAGTCCACCCAAAAGTGTACATTAGTAACTGTATATTGTTGAACAGTGTTAAGAGAACGAGAAAAGGAAATACCGTGCTAACCTCTACATCACTACAAGGTAATACACATATTATAACATACACAGCAATACACATATTTTGGGCTTGATACATCAGTTCTTTCTCAACAGGAATACAGACTTCTAAAATGGGTAAGGAGTTCCTTAAATTTTATTCTAGGATACCTATAGAAGGTCATGGGCATTAAACATATCTCAGAGAGCTAACAAGAGAAGCCTAGAGGGTGAGAGGTACTGGATCATGGACTATGTGGATGCATGTAGAGTAAGGAAAACAAATAGTTCCTTGTGGCAGACCCTTCTGCATGGCATGGGCCCAGCTCCCACTCGGAGATGCACAGGACCCACGCCCACAGACAGGTTCTCTAGTAGGTAATCAGATTTGCAATATACCTGAGCTGTTTTGCTTCTTGCTGAAAACTCCCTCACCTTGCAAATGCTTGTTGTAACTTCCTAAAATCCATGCTAAACCCTGCAGAGACCAGTGAAACCGGCTCAACCACTTTTGCCTTTTCATTTGCTAATATCCTTCTTCTGTGATGTGATGAGGCGTGTTGGCTCCTTTTGTTGTAACTGGGGATAGTGAGTGAGGGCCATCTTGTAATGGGAGGAGATATAGAATAAAGGCCTGTCATGGCAGAGGCCTTGCTCCCCTTGAGAGAAAAGTCACGCTGTCGTCCTTTTTCCTCCACCGGACTTGATAGTCCGTGTGTATGTTATTATTTCATCCATGATGACGCGGACACTGCTAGCCAGTGTCTGCATCAGCTCATAATTTAGAAGTTTAGTTTCTGGTCAGTTTAGTTATTTTTATTAACCATCTAACTTGAACAACTTAAAAGCAAACAAAAATCTTTTTAAAAATCTCTGTAATCATGCATGTAAATGTGAAATTAAAATGATTTAATAGTTATTAAATAAAGATATAAAATATAATATTATAGTCTATGGGTATACTAAGGCACTGCTAGGGGATTGTCATTAATTATATGTTTATTCCTTAACAGATTTCAAAATGCCAGAGAAAAAAAGAGAGTTAAACAAAGTTATAATAAGGAATTATCTGGAATCCTTTACAAAACAAAGTAAGAGTGGTGCATGATAATAATTCAGGAGTATCTTGGCTCTGTGTCTTGAAATAAGGTAAGAATGATTAGGACAGTTGGAAAACAGTGAGTGTTTCATGGTAGTTAAAAGCAAGGATATTTACAATATAATAGACATGGATTTAAGTTTGAACTTCAGTTCTTAGCTTGAGACTGTGAGCAAGTTAACTAATCTCTTGGGCTTCAGTGTTCTCATCTGCAAAATGGGAATAAAATACAGCATCACCTCATAGGGGGAAATAATGAACAGAGTCTTTGGTATAAGCATCAGTTATCATTTATATTACCTTTATTTCATGTTCCCAGGCATCTAACACCTTTAGTCCCTGACCCCTCTCCCACACACATTATTCTCCTCATTTCTTGTTTAGGTTAAAGTTACCATACTGCACACATTTAGGAGAGCCAGACATATCGTCTTCCTTGTGACTCACGCTCCCAGGCTCTGTGGGACCCCATGGCCCTATAAATCAGAATGTAAATATTTTCTCGGGGAATTCAAAGAAGTAACTGTCTGATTAAATAATTTTCATGCTAATGAGGTGGAGATGCACTTGATCTCATTCTCCCCACATGTGGCATCATTCCAACGGTCTTGATAAATCTATCTGAAACCCTGTTAAGTTTTTACCGCCAAATTTAAAACTTTGCAAAATGTTATTCTATAGTAGTCAATATTTAATCTTTCTCTAATGCTCAACATAAAACTGTAGCCCTAGGCAATTGGTCTGTCCAAAATATTTTTATCCTACTGTGTGCATGGCTGCCACATGATTTGACTGATGTTATTATTAACTAAGGAGTTCTTCCATTCCCATGCGATTTTTATTCATTGTTTTCCCATTCTGCTTGTTCATGAGTTGCTTCTGATTATGTTGATTTATAGTTAGCAAATATCCTGTTGGTATTCTCAGATAGTTTATTTGAGTTTAGCTGTTCAGTTTCCCAGCTTGGGGGAAAGCCAAAGACAATCCATTCAGGAAAACCACCAAAAAAAAGCACAATTTGTATAAATTGCAGTTATTCTGAAATTCACTTATGTATCAAGACTGCCTCTCTGATGTGTCAGAACAAAACGAGGTTTCTGTAAGCTCACAGCATTTTTTGTAACAATATGCCATCAGTTCATTAAGAAACTAAGAACTCCTATGGCTGTATTGCTCAAGGCTTCTATTTTTCAGAATTCTCGTTCTTAATCATTGACTTCTTGTGACTAAGTATTCCGAGGTTAAAATCTTGGAACCCAACAAAACAACCTTTAATTAGCAAGCCAGAAGCATTAAAAAACAAGTGAAATGGAACTGAATATTATCTAGCATCAAAATGAGTGACAAGACTACTCACTGACCCAGATAATATATCTTTCTGGAATTATTATTGCTTGAAAACTTGTATTTCAGAAACCCTCAAAATTTGCTTAATCTTCTCAGTTAGACAATATTTTAAGGTAGACTCTTGTTATATAACTTTATAACATTGCCACAATGAGTAAATTATAGATACTGAAGTCAACTTTTCCAGTCACTAATATTTGTTTCTTTTCCCCTGACAGGGCAAAACAACGCAATAGTCCCATCCGGCCTCTGCTTTGAGTTCAAAGACCAGGATCTCTGAGAGATGCCTGGAAGTCTGCACATCAATCAGGTCTGCATATGGCTCTTCCTGTTTCAGAAACCTACGAAGCAAAGGATGAGCTGCACCCATTGCCATCTGCACGCACGCACACACATGCACACACATGCACACATAGAATATTCAGTAGTGGAACAAAGTAAAAATGCCTAATATATACAGTATAATACATAAATGTCCAGTATAACTGGATATTTAATATCTGATTCTTGCCATCTCTTTCATGTGCCTGTGTCCCTTTCTCTAGATTTAATTGTAGATACTTTGAATTTATAAGACTTCTGTTGAAAGTCACACCTAACATCTTTTCCTGAGCAATTGTTAGAGCTACCTGGATGGTTTTCCTGAATTCTATGTGGCTCTTTCATGAGTTTTAACTAAGGGGGCAGTGGGCAGTCTTAAGGTTTTCTTCTCGGAGGCTATCAAAGGATCCCGAATTTTATCTGTACTCATTTGATAAGAATCAATAACATTACTCAACCCTGAAAGTCCCTAAATTTCTGAACTGTCAAAATGCTCTCTTATTCCTGCTTGTAAATGAGCCAAATTTTTTGTTTGTTTTCTGAGATCACTTCTACTATATTGCCTTTAAAAAATCCAATAGAAACTAATTTATGTTAGTTTACAGGGAAAGGAATCTCTTTCCCTGTATTTTTTAACCTAAAGTAATAAGCTCATTAGGGATATTATCTATCCTTTACTTTATTGCAGGAAATTGTAATTTTCAAAATGTTTTCTCACAGTGTAACATTCATAAGCATGTTTTGAGCTTCACAAAACAATTTTTTTCACTGTCTGTAGCCTGGTTTCCTAAGCCAGTGCCACATACTATCGATTTTGTTGTTATTGTAGCATCCCACTTCTATCATTGATTTCTGTACTTTTCAGGATACCTACGTAGGTTATGCTCAGTTACAAACTCTCAGCTCATGGGAGGAACAGCCGGCCCTGAGGATGTGCAACAGAACAACACAATCAGGCTCTGGTTCTGGACCTCAGCTGATGTCAGATCCTGGCCCCAGGGTTCCTTGCCAGAAGCCTGCATGACTAACCAGAGCCATTCGGGATCTTGTAAGGCTGTAGATTTACAGCCTAGGCATGTGCATTTCAATCCTCCATTCTGGCCTGGGTGGCCCCTCCCCTGCACAGGCTGGGCCTCTGGAGGGAGGCACTGCCACTGCCACATTGTGATTCTGAGTGGGGCTTGCAGACAAGCCATCCGAGAGCATTGGGGTGAGCCAGACTCCTTACAGAGGAAACTGGGCCTCCGGGCCTCCAGCACCTAGGGCACCCAGGTGTTTCTAAGCCCACGACTGTACTGGCAGGCACATAGATCCTCTGGGATCCAGGGAGATCAGGCTTCCTCTGGGAAGAGTGGTGGTGGCCGCTGCACCTCTGGCCTGATCTGACCATTCTCTAAGCAGTCCCTGATAGTCAGCAGGTCTCACCCCATCCTCTCCTCTCCCTGCCCCTCGAGGTGAGAACCCCTTTACTCCCCTTAGATATCCAAAGTCATGCAGCATACCCTGTGGGTTCCAACTGTGCCCTAAAAAGGTCTTTGTTTTCATGGAAAAATTTTAAACTGAAATATAATTAACATATAACATTGTGCTAGTTTCAGGTGTACAACACAAGGATTCCACATTGGCATCTATTGTGGAATGGTCACCACCATAAATCTAGTTCCGATGCCTCACCACACGTAGTCACAATTTTTTTCTTATGAAAAGAACTTTTAAGACCTACTCTCTGCAACTTTCAAATATACAGTTCAGTGCTACTTTTGCTAGTCACCACACTGTACATGACATCCCTATTTATTCTATAACTGGAAGTTTATACCTTTGGAGCATCTTCATCCATTTTATTCAACCCCTACCCTGCTTCTGTCAACCACCAATCTGTTTCCAGTTTGATGAGTTCATTTTTTGTTTTTTTTTTTTTGTTTTTAGGTTGTACATATATGGGAGATCATACAATATTTGTCTTTCTCTGACTTATTTCACTTCATATAATGCCCTAAAGGCCCATCCATATTGTTGTGCATGGCAAGATTTCCCTCTTTGTAAGTCCTAACTACGGGTGGTTTACTAGATAGATAGATAGATGATAGATAGATAAATAGATAGATAGATAATTCCTCATGCATCTTGGTTTGGCTAAGATTTTGATTCATATTTTCTTCACTCCGGAACATTAACAACTATTGACATTCATAGTCCACTGACCCAACAAGTAGTATGGCAGTACCTGAGATCCAAAGAGTAAGTAAACCCAGTCTTCTGCAGAGAAGACCACATGGGCAAAAAAGCCCTAATTGTGAGAGACAATACAAGTTACCCCAGCTACCATGTCTAATGGGCCTAGCTCCATTTAGTAGCCCAGAATTCACTTGTTATACCTCACAGATCACATTTTAAGAGACATCTTAGTATGTAAGAGACATCTTAAGATATAGTTGGGGCTATATAAATAGAAAATGCAGCCCTGGCTGACGTGGTTCAGTGGATTGAGTGCCAGACTGTGAACCAAAGGTTGCTGGTTCAATTCCCAGTCAGAGAACATGCCTGGGTTGTGGGTCAGGTCCCCAGTAGGGGGCACTTGAGAGGAAACAACACATCAATGTTTTTCTCCCTCTCTTTCTCTTTCCCTTCCCCTCTCTCTAAAAATAAATAAATAAAATCTTTTAAAAATCAAAATGCAAGACAAACTTCTGCTGCAGAGATCTTAAAAAATCATGTGCTGTCTCTGTATCATAGCATCTCTCATAATAAAATTGCCTAGTGGGTGCGTGTGAGTCACCACCCTGCTTTTTGTATCATGCTCTGCTGGTTCTATCACAATAAGTTGCACACTATTTGATTTGTTCTAAAGCAACCTGCCTTTCCCAAAATGGTAACAGCCACTGTGAGTTACAGAGCAGAGTTCTGTAGCCACAGAAACAAGAAGACCTACCAGGACTTTGCCTTGGCATTTCTCTCTCTTTTTTTCCTCAAAAAAATGTAATTGTGTAATCCAATGCACTGCCTGCTTCACGAGTCAGCAGCTCACGAGGCCTCACTGGGCCTGGAATCACTCTAATTCCCCAGAAGGCCTCAGGAAATTAATATTCAGATGATGAATTTAAAAAGTATTTTAAAGCTCTTGTATGAAACCCAGTTGTCTATTGGATTTTTAAATAGTAATTTAACCAACAGGATTCTCACTGTTTGCTTTTCAGTATGCCATTATTTCTTGCCCATTTCAGCCTTGCACTTCTACTTTTCTCCCATCAAGTTATAAGCAATTTCCTGTGTTATAAGCTCCAATATTTTTAATCTTCAATCCCTTCATTTCTTTCCTACCACCTTGCCTCCACTGTAAATTGCACAAGAAACTTCAAATGTGTAAAGAGAGGAAGATATTTGAATACCACATGATTCTAGAAAGCATGCATTAACAGAACCAGCGCAGTTACTTTGGTTCTGAAAGAAGGTGTTATTCACAGTACACAATATCTTTCAAAAGATAAAGTTTCAAGATTAGACTTTAAATCCTTACATTTAGAGTAAGATGTAAATTGTTTTGATATCTTTTCTTCAACCAAAACCACAATAGATTGGTGAGAAGGTGGATAAGAGTTAAAAGTAGAGGCATAATTGGGGAGTTTTCAGACATACAAGAAAAAGGAGCTTGCCGGGGACTTCATTTTTCCCTACACAGAAAGGAAATGAGACCTTAATAAGTAATTTCCACCATCAGTGGAATTGAGTACTGAGGGAAAACCACAGAAGCATCAGTATCTGCCTGACCAAAATGTCTATGTTCTCTAAGTCTCACTCATGCTTTAGATTATATTGAACGTACTCTGAAACAGTGAGACATGGAAAAACAAATGAACTTGTGTTAAAATCCTGAACCAGCAGCACATACTCATGTATTTTAATGACTAATTCCCAGGGGATTTTTATTGACTCCCAAATTTATTTTTGAGCATACAAGCATAGTAATATTAGAATGCAAAAATGATTTCTCACATGTATTTGAAGTTTTTTGCTTTTAATAAAGACACAATAACAATCCAACGGTAACTGCAAATTACCGTGTGATTGATATTTGATGTCATTGTGCCTTGTCAAAGTTCAGGATAGACTCTACTCATTATTAAAATTCATGATCTTTTATCCATGAAAGGAAAACATTTTAACAATTGAAACTACTTTTATAGAGTTCAGATATTCGAAAATGAGCAGTGTTGCTTTATTAAAGCATTTTAAAGAATAAAACTACAATTTTTAAATATATTGAAATGTCAGCTTACATGCTGTATCAATTAGACTAGGTAAGATCATGCTGAAGTAACCACAGTGTCTTCATGTCTCGACACAGCAAAGAATTAATTATCACTCCTGATACACGTTCGTTGTGGGTTAACGAGGGGCCTTTGCACAGTTTGCCCCTAGTGGGGGGCCCTGGTTGATGGCGAGCCTCTATGTGAGACTTTGGTGGGTCCTTAGAAAAGAGAAAACTAATTTGGAGGTGCTCACATAAGCAATCACATGTGCTGGCACCACTCATTGGCCAGACCTAGGCACACAGGCCCATCACCCACAGCAAGGCAGGAGTGCACAGTGGGCCTAACAGGAGGAAAACCTGAGCTACTTGGTAAACGGCACCAATAACTAACTCGCACATGAACACCATAAGCTTTAACAGGCAGACTTTCAGGGGATAGGATGTTTTTTTAAGTGAACAGAATGAAGAAAAGTTCCAAGGAAATGCTTTCCTGGTTAACAGTAGTGAAGCCTTACAGCTGATTTTTACTCTCTGGTTAAACACAGGAATGAAAAGCATTACACCATTTAATATGTGGACACCTACCTTCACCTCTCCTGGTTTGGCCTTTGCTTCCATCATTGGCTAAGTTGTCTCTGGCAATGGGAGAAACTTAGGAAAGCACGTCAGTTCTTTTAAGTTTTTAGGACACTACCTGTGTCTTTAAGTTAAAAGCTGAACTGTAGACAATCCCAAATATTCAGAAGACCTAGAAAGGGATTAGGGAAAAGAATGGATTTTTCTAAGGTGAGACATTAAATTGATTTCTAAAATACAGGGGACAGCGGGGACCCTTTTGTCTAATAACATTGTTCTGCAAAAATATCCGATAGCCATGGCAGTAAATCAGCCGTGCAGACCCTGGAACCTCAGGTAGCCCTGCAGTCTCCCATTCACTGCCTCACCCAGGGACACAGAGGCTGCCTAACTCTGGGTGCTATGGTAAACAGTTTAACTTGTTCTTCCCCTCCCCAGTCCTCTCCCTTCTGATGTGCAAACGCGCTGAAGTCTCAGATGTGGTTAAGGCAGAGATATATGGGATATGATGTGAGATACAAAATTTTAATATTTATAAAATAGCAAGTATGATGATAGAAAATTGAGCATAAATAAGAGCACTCAGAAATATATAATAAATGTATAAGTGTGGGAGATGATAAACTCTAAATATGAATGAAAAAATGAATGTGTGAAAAATAAATATCACTGGTGTCAAAGCATGTCAAGTTAAAATTAATCATTTTATTTTAAAAGGATTTAAAACTCATCGTTAATGACAATTACTTCAAGCGTGAGAACATAGCAGGGAACTTTGAGCTTGAACCCTGCTCAGACTGAATGTGTGCTTTGGGGTGTGTTTAGAGCCTTCAAATGAATCATTTGATACATCTCTAAACAAATTCTGAGATACCATATGAAAATAAGAGTCTGTAACCGAGATGGCTGGAGACAATAATTTGCGATTTTCACTTTCTGAATCCTTGCATGTATAAAATTATCTGCACATTAGTAGTAACCCACCTTTAAATTTACCAGTATTTTTTCTTTGAGTGTTTGGGGCTTCATTAAGAATTAATAAAGACAAAGAAATATTTCCCACTGGCAATTGGAATTCTATAGAATCAGTAAAATATCTGCATATGTTAAATTTCTCTACAATTTCTGAGAGCTTGCAATAAAAAAAGACATATTTTTTCAAATCTTTAAAAAGTTTCATCACATTTTCTAACTGGAGAAAGTTACCCTTTCTTTGGATGGTCCATTAGGAGAGAGCACTGCAAGAGGAATTATGTTGGGTGGACAAGGTTGGCACAGGGAACTCTTTGTGTCCAAAGTTGCAAAACAACACAAAAAATTAATAGACTGGCCGGAGGTAAGAATGAAACAAAGTTCAAGGTGTACATGCCTGATAAGATAATGCAAAAGTTCATCAAAGAATGGAGTGGGGTCCAAAGTTAGTATCTCCTAAAGAAATAGGAGCCAAGAAAGTGGAAATCAGGAAAACGAGAGATGAGGAGAATTAGAGGCAGTTACCTCTTTGCTGGCTTAAATGGGCTCACAAGTGCAGGGCACAGAGCTGGCTGGGCAGAAGGAGTCCATGAAACCAAGACTGCATATTATATGCCTCCTCAGAAGAAGGTTCTGCCTCTCTGCTCACTGGGAATTGGCACCTTAATAATCTATAGAACCAAGAGCTTTGATATATATCTTAAATAAGGTAAAATGTGTTATATAACCTTGCTCTTCAAGGTAAACATCTACATCATGGGGACAGGTGGTCTCATCCTACTGAGATAGCCCTCTCCTCATGTCCCTCTCCTCTGCAACAGTGTGCAGCCCCCTCTCCCCCCCACCCCCCCGTGCATGCCTGTGGGCATACACAGGACACAGCCATTCCACATTCAGCTATGGAGAATAGTGACACCAGCTTTTATTTACACTTTGGAACAGAAAAGATGCTTAGTTCAGTAATATGGCACCTTGAATAGGGGAGAAAGAAAGGCTAAATCCTCCTGAATTAGGGTAAAAAAAGTGAGAATTTTTTTCCCTCTTACAACTAAGTTTTATTAATTCTCTGACAGGACTACTTATTCTCCATGCATATTATGTTACATTATTTCACACTGAAATTACTGCAACTTTATGAATTCAAGTAGGATTGAGAATATGAAATATTAATAAGGTTACCACTCATCTAATTTTCAAAGTAATGGCCTATATATAGGGCAGAAACCTAGTCCCAGAATAGCTTTGGGCTTCTGAGCAGTAGGGAAGGACTCACAGAGCGATGATATAATGACTCAGATTATAAAATGGATGTGATCACATAAAATTCTAAAAAGAGGTAAAAAATGAATTTTTATTTCTAGAACATATATGTTTAGGGCAAATTAGAAGTCAGGGAAAAGTAAGGTGATAAATTTAATGTGACTGATTCCAAGGCCAACGTGTGTACTGGAATGAGGACTAGGTGTGGCACAACCTTGACTCAAGTGGAGATTTTACCAGCCTGGGTGATATGAACTTGGACAAAGTAATAACATGGAGCTTCAGTATTTTCATCAATGAAGGGGACTAAGAAGAGAGATGCTCACCACACAGGGATGTTGTCATGAACAAGCAATACTAAAAGTGTGGAAAATGTTTAGAAACTTTACAGATATATAAATTCAATTGTTATTCATATGGAAATTATTGTATTTCTCTGTATAAAGTTTTAAATTTTTAAAGATTAATGCCACCATTAATTCATTTATTCAGTTATTCAGCAACTGCTTTTTGTGTACATATTATGGCCATTATTTTATGTTTTTAACTTACATTTGAGTGTTTTTGAATAGAACTTTAATAATGTATAGAAAATGACATTTACAAAAAATTTAAAGAATGTAGGTTCTGAAATCTGACAAACCTGGGTTAAAACTCTAGATATATGACCTATAATCTATGGAGAATGTAGGTAAATTGTCTATATACCATACACCTAGTTTTTATCAAATGTAAAAAGATAGTAATAAAAGTACCTACTGCAAAAGATTATCCTGAGTATTAAATGAAAAATCATGTGAAGCTCTTAGAACAACATCTCGCATGTGAGTGTTATTCAGTAAATCCTTGCTATGATTTTTTAAGTAAAAATTATTGTTAAGTTGTAGCGTTAAGCACAAACTATGAGATACATGTATATGGAATGCCTCGTGGGTCTATGCAAGTTATGTTTTAGAAGTTCATTTTAACTTCATTGTACTTTATATAATATATCTAAGAAATCAAACATTACATTTGTCCATTTCATCATTAATTGTGCTCACATTACAGTTTTTCTCTAGAGACAGTCCAATATTACTTATATTTTATCTCATATGCAGTCATTCTGTGAGAAAAATAGTGATAGAAAAAATAATGACTTTTCTCATTTTACAATATAAAAAATGAGCTTTCTCATTTTACAATATGTTTCTTTTATTGTATTTTCTTGACATTAATCATTATTTGTGTACTTAGTTTTTCTCCTAACAACATTTCCCATCTCCATCCCCACTGGATGTTCACATTAAGGAAGGTATTGTTGGGTCTGAGTCTCCTCTTCCTTGCACTAAGCACACAGACTATTCTATAATGTCACCAGGAAAAAGTCCTATATTTAAATAATAGAAAGAACATGGGCTTTGCAGTCTGGCAGACTCTGAGTTAGATCATTTTAGACCTGTGATCTTAAGCTACTCATGTAATGCTTGGATTGACAGGTATATGGATTTTAAAATATGGCCACTGTCATGGTGTACGATGGTTCCTGGTGACAACAGGTAACTGAGGAGGCCATCCAGTCCCCAGATATGACACAGAAATCTCATCTTCCCTGGTTCCTGAAGGATGTTGTCTTGATCACTCCCTTGGGAAGTAACTGAATCCATGTTGAAAAGAATGAACAAGAACATGAAGATGATTTAGGACAATTGGTTTGAAGATTATTTGTTGGCTAATTAAGGCACCTCAGGAGTCAGGACACCATATATATGGAATGATGCTTTTATTATTGGTAAAGTCAGCTTTCAATCACTTAAAGAAAATGGTAAGTCACATATTCGTGTGGGTAGCTAACTTCATTTAAATACAGTTGTTTGATTAATATTAAGGTACATTTCCATTCCCGAACAAATTTTATTTGAATAAGTGGAAGAGAGTTTAACTAATTGTAGATGTTACTATAAAACTTGATTCACAATTAAAAATTTGTCATATATAACCCACCTATGTGGGATTAACATAGATAATTGATCATTTTAACAACTCAGTGATATTTTATTACTCATATTACCATTAAGAATTCAGGTCATCATGCCCAAACATCTCAGAAGATTAAAAAAAGATCAAATATTCAAATGTCATTTAAATATTGTAATTATTTTAATGTAAATAGAAGGTCACATATTTCCAAGTATTTAAAGAAAAATGTTGTGTGGAGTTTTAATGTTTTCAGTGATTCCTTGTCAATATTTAGACTATTGCTATTTTTGCCCTTGTATTTTTTAGTTTTTGATTCCTTTTGTTTTGAGGAACTTTTATTTTTCTCTGTAATTGTGCCTGCTTCTATAAGCTTCTTTCCACCTTTTGGAAGTGTCCTTTATAATATGATAAATTTAATAATAGTTTTGTAAAAATTTAATATGCCTAAATATAAAAAGACATGATCAGGTACTTAATGAAGACCTAAGAAGTAGCATACTTTATTTCAAGGTCAGATATTACTAAGCTATTTGAGGGAATATATATTTGTTTTAAAAAAATGTATTCCTATATATTTCCTTCAAGTGTTCAGCTCCCTCAAAGACTTATGAACACTTTTACTGAATGCAGCAATTTTATACCTAAAGTTCTGCTACAGTATTTATTTTATCCTCAGAGATGTAACTCTATAATCTAAAAGCATTTAACACTCCACTTTTTCAGTGTTTTATTTTTTTCATTTTATTTTTTATTTTTTAATTTAATCTTTATTGTATTTTTTCCATTAGTATTTAGTCCCCTTATATGCCCCTCCCTCCAAAAAACACCACACTGTTGTCCATGCCCATGAGTCTTTTTTCCTTTTTGCTCCATCTCTCCACACCCTCCACTTCTCTCAACTAGCTGTCATCCTGCTTTGCATCTATGAGTCTGTCCCCATTTTGCTTGTTAGTTTAGTTTGTTCATTAGATTACGCGAATGAGTGAAATCATATTTGTCTTTCTCTGATTGGCTTGTATCAGTTAGCATAATGTTTTCCAGGTCCGTCCACATTGTTGCAAAGGGTAAAATTTTCTTCTTCTTTACAGCCAAATAGTATTCCATTGTGTGATATCCCATAGTTATTTTATCCACTCATCTACTAATGGACACTTGGGCTGCTTCTGTATCTTGATGATTATAAATGGGGAAGGGATATAAAAGACCTGTATTCTGAAAATTATAAAATAATGAAGAAAGAAATTGAAGAAGATACAAATAAGTGGAAGAAATACCATTCCTGTTCATGGATAGGAAGAAGTAACATCATTAAAATGTCTATACTACCCAAAGCAGTCTATACATTTGCCACAATTCCTGTCAAGATTCTGATGATATATTTCACAGAACTATAGCAAATATTTCAAAATTTATGTGGAACCACAAAAGGCCCCACATAGCAATAGTAATCCTGAGAAAGATGAACAAAGTTGGAGGAATCACACTGCCTAATTTCAAACTATGCTATAAGGTCATGGTAATCACAACAGCATGGTACTGACATAAAAACAGACACATTTATCAATGGAACAGAATAGAGAACCCAGAAATAAACCCACACCTTTCTAGTCAATTTATATTCAACAGAGGAAACAAGCACATACAATGGGCTAAAGATAGTTCATTTAATGAATGGTGTTGGGAAAACTGGACAGATTTGTGCAGAAAAATGAAACTAGAGCACCTTCTTATAAAGACACAAGAATAAATTCAAAATGGATCAGCACTTGCAGGTGTGGCTCAGTGGATTGAGTGCCAGCCTGTGAACCAAAGGGTGTCTGTTTTAATTCCCAGTCAGGACAGACATGTGGGTTGTGGGTCAGGTCTCCAGTAGGGGGTACATGAGAGGCAACCACACATTGGTGTTTCTCTCCCTCTCTTTCTCACTCCCTTCTCCTCTCTCTAAAAAATAAAATAAAAATAAAGTCTTTTAAAAAGTGGATCAAACAATAAATGTGAAACCTGAAATCATAAAAATCCTAGAAGAAAACACAGGCCGAAAAATCTTGGACATAGCTCATTGCAATATTTTATCACATATCTTTCCCCAGGCAAGGGAAACAAAAGAAAAAATAAATGGGAGTACATCAAGCTAAAATGTTTTGTACACCAAAGAAGAACATCAACAAAGTAAAAAGACAACCCATGGAATGGGAGAGCATATTTGTTGATACATCCTATAAGGGGTTAATATCCAAAATTTACAAAAAACTTACAAAACTCAACAGCAAAAAACCAAACTCGATTAAAAAGTGGGCAAAGGACCTGAGTAGACACTTCTCCAAAAAGGACATACAGATGGCCAGTAAACATATAAAAAGATACTCAATGTCACTAATCATCAGCAAGATGCAAATTAAAACTACAATGAGCTATCACCTTATACCTGTCAGAATGGCTATCATTAATCAATCAACAAACAACAGTGCTGGCAAGGACATGGAGAAAGGGGAACGCATTGGTGGGAATGCAGATTGGTGTAGCCACTGTGGAAAGCAGTAGGGAGATACTTCAAAAAATTAAAAATGGAACTGCCTTTTTCCCCAATGAATATTCCTTTTTAAAAGCAGGCATCTGAATTATTGAAGAGAGAGTTTAAATAACATAATGAAGTTCACAGAGTTAATTATTATAGTCATAACCTGGCATTTTTAAGGCCATTTTAGTCTTTACAAGGTCCATCTCTGTGTATCCTAAGACCATGTTAGGCCATGAAAAAGAGAAGTCTGCAGTACAAACTAGGATTCCTAAAATTAGTTTGTAGCTTGTTTTAACTCTCTAACACATTTTTAATGGATCTTTGTAGATCCTCTGCTATTGTACCTCCAACATGACACAGCACTAGGTAGATCCTATGAGCCTGGCCTTAGTTCCCTGGATTAAATCAAAATGTCTCTCCTAACTCTATGATCAGTTAACCCCATTGCAATCTCACTTGTAATTGATTTTTATTTCCCCCATATTGCTGAGCTTTTCTTCTGGATTCCCATTGCAGGTGGGCCCTAACCTTTTGGCTAGAACGGAATGAAGCCCATCTTTTCCAACTGTCATGTTAGTGCTATGTCACCTTCATTGTCCACTGTCTGTTGCTGGTTTTCACCTGATAGGACAGGTCAAGTAAATGTAAGAAAGTGAACCACAACTAAAAACCTGGCCGTGTGCTTGGGAAACAGAATCCGAAGAGAGTTTGGATCCCATCAACGCTTAAGCATTAAGTATAAACAGCATGATGCATCCTTTAGGGTTCGCTTCCTTGCTGGCCCGGCCCCTGGCTTTGGATGTACTCTGCCTTTTGGGTTCAGTTGTTAAGGAGAATTTTATAGTGGTTTGCAAAATTCTAACAGATGAAAAGTATTCAGTCTTTCTGGCTTGTCACTATTGCCTCAAACAAACAACTTAATACAGTCAATTGCAGTCGAAAGGCCAGACTAGAAATCCACGGAAAGCCCAGGGTTGTGCATAGGGAAGGCTGGAATCCTGAAAAAACACTCAGCTGATACTGAGCCTTCACTTTTGTGTCTTCTTAGGTGGCGGAGGAGTTATTTGTTAACCCTGTGCTTGCCTTGACTTGGATTGTGTAAATCATATTAGAAAAATAGGTTATCCACTGAATGCATAAATATCCCCCCACACAGGCATACACACACAAGTGTATGCATGTGTACACGCTGATAAAAACAGAAATACTGTATTCAAGAGATTTTTTTTTTAATTTCTCTTAGGCATGTTTTATGTAAATAGGTAATGGGAAAATGTGAATTTGATTGAATCCTTCAGAAAAAGTTTTAGTTCTGCCTCATTTCCTAAAGATCCTAAATGCAGACCCTCAAGTGCTGCTTTCAATTGCAGATCATTGGCCTGGATCCTCCTTAACCTGCTCCCTTCACAATTTCACAGGGAGATCCAATTTATGCGGAGCCCAGCAGGAAGCAGGCCCTTTGTCCTTGCTGCTTTGCCAGTACGTTAATAAACAATCTGTAAAACTAATGTGCCTTCAAATCATTCTGACAATTTGTCACCTTACAACACGCTGCCAGTAGAGAAATCCTTCCCAGTCACAACTTGAGGTATTTTGCACCTACAATCTTAAAATATGAAAGTTACTGTGATGGTTAAAATCAATGAAGTGTATGTCTAAACTAAACCCCAGAGCTCTTTTAAAAAAACTGATTTGAAAATATTGAAATAAATGCAACAAAAGAAACAGCTGTAATTCATATTTAGATATTTCTACTCGTATCATGTATGATAATACTGAATTTTTAAAGCTTAGTAAAATGGAGAAAAGATATTAGAAAAGAAAACTTAAGAACAGATGTAAGAGTTGACATTAGTACATATCAATTTCTAATCTCTATCTAATCTAATTTTTATGGAGCTTTATTTTATTTTATTTTTTTAATCTGAAGACTCAAATAAGCAGCCTGAAAATGATGAAGCTGATTAGTAATTACATAGTAATCTCTTGTAAAAACTAAAAACAAAGGTCTGAATCTTTTTTCTTACACAAAGGAGGATTGTCTAAATAAAATTTTAAAGAGAAAAAATGGTTGTGTAGTTTTATAAAGTGGACTTATTTTACAAAGAAAGAGAATCTGTTTTGAATTAGAATTTTCAGTGAAAATATTTAGGAGCAGTAAATTGCGGTCATACCTCTCAATGCCAGGAGGCCCTCACCACAGTGAGGAGCACACTCACGGTAGTTACAAACACTTGCTTTGGGGTATGGGAAGTTAGTATTGAAATTCCATTTCAGCTTTTTTTCTGAACAAGAGGAAGAAATTAAGCTTCGTTTTAATTTAACTAATGTACTGAACTTGATGCTTTTAACTGATTTGTTTGTCAGAAAGTCACTTATCACCTCCACACTCAAGTTTTGCCAAGAGAAAGAGGATTCGGAGGAGTTGGAGGTGTTGGCAGAACCCACAGGCCCAGCCATTCCCCTCCAGTGCACGTGGCACCTTGCAGATTACATACATAATTTATGTGGATTTATGATTGTACAAGCCTATGTCACGGTATCTTCACAATACTTTGTAATAAGATAAGGAGTAATGATGTAAAGTTACGTAAGGCAATATTATAAATTTAGTGGTTAGTAGCATCCACCGGAGAGAAGAAAGCTTTTCTTCAACCTCTTAGGGTCTCTGGTTTGGAAAATTAAACTGACAAAACAGATTAACAAGAGAAAAGCATACACATTTTGTTGAACTTTTACATGTAAATGGGAGCCTTCACAAGAGAATAAATTCCGAAAGAAGTGACCAGAACAAGATGCTTTTATACCTTTTACATCAAAGGAAGAGAAGAAAGAAAGAAAGAAAGAAAGAAAGAAAGAAAGAAAGAAAGAAAGAAAGAAAGAAAGAAAGAAAGAAAGAAAGAAAGAAACTGTGAACAATTGACAAAACAAAGGGAGAAATAACTAGGGAAATTAGGGTTAGTTTAAGGAGGCTTGTTGCACAGAGTTCTTGGTCCCAAGTTTCCTGTCTCTTGAGCAGGTCTTCCCTCCTCCTGGTACAAGGAGAGGAGCTTTTATATGGGAATTTTATGACTGTTAAAGGGAAGAAGGTTGAGGGGAAGTTCACAGTAAATTTCTTCTTTCTGCTTTTAAAATAAAATTCCTTCAGCTTAAGATATTTAATATGCCAAAATGCTCTGTCGAGGGGTGCTATATTTAGATATTACATGGGTTCCAGAATATACTTTAGAAAAAAAAAACACCATTAGTTTCTTTAATGTAAAAACTATGTTTTAAAATTGTGAAAAAGAAACTTCCTTTTTTCAAAAACATCCATGCTACAAAGAGCACTTTGAAAACAGTTGTTTGAAGATGTTTGCCTAGGTAGGTTATTCCTTTCCAAAATTGGCCTAAGAGAGCCATCTATGTACATATCAATATGAAACAACTAAAAAGCAGATTTTTAAATTTGTTTCGCCATATCCCAAATGAAAAGTTTCAGGGGGCTTAAATAATTTGATCAAAATATAACCATTTTACCTCCCCTAACTTGTTTGAATAGAGTTTGTAGACATCAGGAAAGACAGAAATTGACAAGCTGAATTTTAACAAAACTCCATAATTGCTCAGAGAGCTGAAAAAATTAAAAAAAATATTTCATAAGCATAGCTGATGACTTCTTTTTGTATTTGTATCTTTGTATCTTTGTAATGTTGTCTTTTTCAGCTGTGAGAGCCATGGAAATCGAATGAATGAATTTACAGCCAGAAATTTTGTCCGGTTGTATCACAAAATATTATAGCAACAGTTTCCAGAAAAATGAGATAGAGTAAATAATATTGCTAACACTGAAAATTGTTATTATTAGGTTTCAATGAGTAGTTTTAGTATGAAAAAACTTGGAATAATAAAGTGATACATAAAATAAATATTGAATATTGCTTAATTCTTTCATATTTTAATATTTCTATTTTGGAATATAGTATACATAAAATAATAAGTAGAATGCATCTGTTATTTTTAAATAAATATGTATGTCTATATTATAGGTTCAAAACATCCTAAACATAAAGTGCTGTGTCAAAGTGTTTGACTGTCACTTCTTTCAGAATGCAGCTGAGCGACAACCTGCACATGCAGAATTGAGAATGTGTTGTACTACTAAATTAAAGGATGTTACGTTCAAATATTAGTAAAATATTAAACCACTACTCGTACATTTTGATGAAGTATATTTCTGTAGTAAAAAGAAAGAAATGAGAAATTCTAAGATTATTCCATCATGCCGTGTAAATCTCTTGCATATTATTCTTTATTCATTCATTTAACATACGTTTATTTTGTACCCACTGTATGAAAGGCACTGTTCCGGGCCCTGAGGATTTAGTATTGGTGAACAAGACAGAGCTTCTATTCTGGAGGCAGGGGATCCAGACTCAAAAGTACAAACAGAAATGCCAGGGATGAGCTGGGATGGTGTGCGGATCGTGAAAATATTGAACTATTTCTGTACTGCATGGTAAGTATTTCCTCGAGCTCACCTTCCTCCTTCATCCTGGATCTCCTACCAGCAGTGTCACTTAGTTGGTGTCTCTGGGACACACAGGAAGAAAAAGAGTTGTCTTGGGCCATATGTTAAATGGACAAACACTAACACAGACAAAACAAACCTCATAATGTTTCAAGTAAATCTATGATTTTGTGTTGGGCCACATTCACAGCCATCCTGGGCAGTATGTGGCCCGTGGGCCACAGGCTGGACACACCTGCACTTAGACCCTCTCAGGAACCCTCAGGCTTCCTCTTGATCTAGGTGCAAGGAATTAACATGCAGCCCGATAGGAACCTGGCAAGCGCCCACTTTGATTGATGGGGTTGGCACCCTGTGCTATCTCTGAGAGTTAAATATCTTGACTTTTACTCCAGGGTAAATATTTACGCAGGGTGATATTCTGTAAAATGATTGCAGAATAAGGGATAGAGAGTCCAGGAGAAAAGCAGATGTTTTTTGGGCAAGGTGGTTAGGAAAGGCTCTGGTTAGGTAACACTTGAGCCAGAGAGGTGAAGGAACAGAGAGAAGGAGTGAGCCACAAATATATATGACCGAAGATAGGCGACAGACAGCAAACACAAAGGCTAGAGCTTTGGAACTGAACACTTGATATGGCTATTTGTCAGAATCAGACATTTGAAGAGCCATTTCAATTTTATAAAAACAGTAAGAAATGTGGATTCAGGTATTGAATGAATTACATATTTTTCCCTCTCATCAGTCAAGCCTAACCTGAATGGCAATTCTATATAGAACTTTTGAAATCAGTCTTGAGTGGACCTAGTGTTTATTTTATATTTTCTAGAAGTCTAAACTCAAATTCAGAAGGCCAGGGCTCTCTTTTGCAAGATTTGATGTCTTCCTATGGCATCCCTTACATAATTTCTTCCTTGGTAAAATATAGAGCTATTTAAAATTACCCAATTGAGTGTATTTTAGTCCATTCGTTTAATAAATATATACTGACCACTAATAATTAGGATCTCTGCTTTCTAGGAGTTAACAGTTTACTTGGGGAGGCAGATGTGTAAATGAATAAAACAGAGTAAAAAGTGATAAATCTAAAATGTACATTTAGCATACTGAGTAAAGAATTTCTCCTTATTCTTTCACAGAATTAAAGATTTATTTTCTTATCACTTTTCATTATTTTCAACAGAAGGTGAATCTGATAATTAATGCAATGCACCAACCTCATATTTTATTATTTTAAAATTACCTTGAACACCAAATCAAATCATTCACAGTTAATGAGAAAAAGAAGAAGAGACATATGGTTGGTTGAAATTGTTTAGCTTTGTAGCCCTAATTTGGTTTACTATATTTTGTTCAGTTCCAAGAGAGATAGGTGTAATGAAACTGAAGAGTGTACAGACTCTAATCTACCATGGTGATCTCAAACTAGCCAAACATTTTCATGGCCTGATTTTACCTGCACGGCCACTGGCACTACCGACAGGTTGGCCATTCCTCATTGTCTCCTTCTCTCTTTCTTTTGCTTTCTTTTTCAATGGTTTTGTCCTCTAACATGGTAGAACCCACTTACCACTTGCACTATACAGTAGAATAAGAAGGAGGTTTGAACAATTTTTACCACATCCATCATCATCTTGGATATTTGCTAAGTGACACACAGCACTCCATTTTCGTGCCAGTCCTTTTTTTCCCCTCCAGTTGAGACATGATTACCTGTGTTTTACAATTTCCTTGGTATCTTTTGCACCTAACTTTTATCAAAAATGTGTTGATTCCCAGAACTTCAATTCACTCTCTAGTTTATGGAAAAGGAAAATAAAATACAGTTCCTTTAAGGTAAACGAGTGGTTGCCTCATCATTCTTCATAACACTGTCCTAACTCTAAATATTGGAAAAATCACCCATAAAGTCCCCTTTTATCCGTGGGTTTGCTTTCTGCAGTTACAGTTACTAATGGTCAACCGTGGTCTGAAAACATTAAATGAAAATTCTGGAAATAATTTATATTTGAAATTGCCTGTCATTCTGAGTACTTTACTTCATCTAATCATATTGGCATTGTATCATCTTACATCATTACAAGAAGGGTAAGTAGAGTACAATAAGATATTTTGAGAGAGAAAGATAGAGAGATACCCCATTCACATAACTTTTATTACACTATTATAATAATTATCCTATTTCATTATTAATTATTATTATCTTTTACTGTGACTGATTTATAAATTAAACTTTACCACAGGTATATATAGATAGGGAAAATAGAGTATATAAAGGCTTCAGTACTATCCATGGTTTTAGACATCCACTGAGTGTCTTAGAATAAATCCCCCTCAGATAAGAGAGGTATTTGTATGCCTTTGGCTGGAGAGAGAAGAAGGGAAAAAATACAAGTTTTCTATTTGAAGTAAATTTTGGCTGACCATGTGAAGTGGTGCATTCTCATACCCCTACATCCACACTAATTCCAAATTATTCTCTGAATAAATTTTCTTTGGAGCAGAATTCCCTAGAACCATAGTTATCAAAGTGGGGTCGGGATTAGCAGCCTCTGAGAACTGATAGAAATGCAAACACCAAGGCCCCACCTCAGACCTACTGAAGGAGACACTGAGGATGGGGTCAGGCGACTGAGAGTTTTTTGCTTGTTTGGTTGTTTCTTGTTTTTTAACTTTTTAATTTTTATTGAACTTATTATGGTGACTGGTTAAAACAATTAATAGGTTTCATATATTCAATTCTAAAATACATCTTCTATAAATTGTAGTGTGTGTTCACCACGCAAATTAGTCTCTGTCATCAGATGTCACCCCTTTACCTCCTTCTACCTCTCCCTACCCCCTTTCCCTCTGGTAATCACCATACTGCTGTCTCTTTCTGTGAGTTTTTTGTTTGTTTGTTTGTTTTGTTTTGCTTAACACCTTAACCTTTACCAGAAACACTAATTCAAAAGAATGTATGCACCCCTATGTTCATTGTGTTATTTACAATAGCCAAGATTTGGAATAAGCCCAAGTGCCCATCAGAAGATGAATGGATGAAAAAGCTTTGATACATTTACACAGCAGAATACTACTCAGCAGTAAAAAAGAAGGAAAATCTTACCTTTTGAAATAAGCCAGTCAGAGAAAGACAAATACTATATGATGCCACTTACTTGTAGAATCTAATAAACAAAATAAACAAACAAGAAAGAAACTCATAGAAATCTGAGTTTCAAGAAGGTTTCAGAGGATTCTAATACACACTGAAGTTTGAGAACCACTGAACTAGATTACAGAATGTAAGTAAGCAGGTATGTGTGCTATCTGCTTTCCTGGTGACTATTCGTATAATTTAGTGCCACATCATCATCTGTATAGTAAATGACTTTAAATTATTCACCAGGTAGAAGAACTAATGATATCCCTTACGAACTTTATCTTGGGTCCTTTAGACTCATCACAGAGGGTCATCAGGTGAA
Source organism: Glossophaga mutica (assembly GCA_039655065.1). NCBI lineage: Eukaryota > Metazoa > Chordata > Mammalia > Chiroptera > Phyllostomidae > Glossophaga > Glossophaga mutica. The sequence continues at coordinate 33,605,891 of CM077312.1, forward strand.
CTACAATGAAAAGAGCATAATATTCTTTACATTTTAAAATAAAACTAAAAGTAACCTGTTCATTATGGTATACAATGACTGGTGAATAAAACCTATATTATAATGCACGATTTTAGAATTCAGTTTTAAATTTTTTTAATTTGAATTAATGGTATGTTTTCTTAGACCCTAATGTAAGAAGTTTATATGCAGCTGGTGTGGCTCAGTGGATTGAGTGCCTGCCTGTGAACCACAGTGTTGGCAGTTAGATTCCCAGTCAGGGCACATGCCTGGGTTTCAGGCCAGGACTCCAGTAGGGGGCATGGAAGAGGCAACCACACATTGATGTTTCTCTCAGTCTTTCTCCTTTCCTTCCCTCTCTAAAAATAAATAAATAAAATCTTTTTTAAAAAACAGAAGTTTAGAATGCATTTCTATTTGTTGTAGTTCTCAGGAAATTAACAATTAAATTTAATGTTATTGAAAAGTAAGCAGAAAAGATTTAAACTACATATTATAAGCAGTCATTAAATAACCTTTTAAAAATATGTGAATCTAATTTTTGTAAAAATTAGGAAATACAGTATAAAGATTGTATTCTATATATACATATATCTTTACTTACATATATTAATATATAATAACATATAAGTAGTCCTGGCTGGTGTGGCCCAGTTGATTGGAGCGTCATCCAGTAACCAAAGGGTTGCAGGTTAGTTTCCCAGTCAGGACACATACCTAAGTTGCAGGTTTGATTCCCAGTCTGGGCACATATGTGAAAGCAATAGATCAATGCTTCTCTCTCACATCGATATTTCTCTCTCTCTTCCTCTCTTCCTTCCTCTCTCTAAAAGCAATGAAAAATGTCCTAGGGTGAGGATTACAATAATAATTATATATACATATATAAAATCAAATATATATGAAGATAAATAGATACATACATACACAGATATCTGTATTTTAAAAAAATGACCAGAAACTTGAGGCCAAGATGATTTTGTTCTTTTTTCTTTTTCTGGAATAATTGTTCTTTATTATTGTAACAAGCTTTACTGTTATTCATTTCATTCATAAAGGTGGTTTTTGGCAGTCCCAGTCTAAGATGACACCCCAAGCATCTTCTTCCTGCACTACTCAGCCCTTCACAGCTCTGCAGCACATGGCTGCCTCATACAACCATTTAGAGAGCATATCTGCTCTTCCCAAATGCAGACATACTAAGACGGAGGCGTAGACAGTATCATTCATCCATGTACTTCCTAATATTTAGCATAGTGCCTGGCATTTAGAAGATTTTCAATGTATACTGTGGAAGAAATATATGTGAAAGAAAGGAGTGGTTTTATTCTTTTGTGAGAAGAAAGGAAAGATATAAGGAGATACTGGTGAAGATTAAATGTTACACAAGAAAGTGTTTAAAGAGAAAGAAAAGATGTGGCATAATTTTAGTATGGAATAGAAGTATCCTATTGAGCATTCACCTTTCGTTGGCCATTTAATTATTCATTTAAAAAGTAACTGTAAGGTTTTAAATTTCAAAAGGTACAATTCTTGTTTCTTGTGTCCTGTGCCAGGTCGACAACTAGTAGATATTCGATAGCACCCAGAACCTTCTGTGCTGGAAGGACCATATATTAGCCAGAAAGAGCTGAGTTTCTCCTAAAAGGGTTTTCAGAATGAGCCCTTTTCTATCTTGGTAGAATGTAACATGGTGCTTTGAGAGCCTTTCTCTGGTACAACAATGTTCTCCCCTGTGAAATGACAACAGCAATTTGAAGAAAGTCCAGCACAACTATACTGCGTACCTACATAGAGTCAAGGTGTGTAGAAAGTTAGGTGGTGAAAGTTGGCATCTGAAGGACGCTTGTTTAACCAAACCTTCATATCTGAACATCAGATACTAATAGAGTGAGCAGATGTAATGAGCATGCATATATAATGTTTAGGAGAAAAATATAAGGTGAGGTGTTATCTCTTTCTTGGAGGAAAATGTAATAGGGTACTCATTAAAACTATTGTATAATATAAATAAGGCAAATTATTTAAAGAGTTCTAAAATGTATTAAACAAGGGACAAAATAAAAATTATATGTTTTGTATTCTAAGGAAATATACACATGATTTTTATGAAAAATATTAAGTGCTTTGATATGGCAATAAAAAGTCATTGGAAAAATTCAAGAAAGAAACTTGAAAATGTCATAGTAGAATTTTAAATTATATTAGCAATACTTTGCAAGAATTAGCCACTAAAAGAAAAAAAACTAAACTTGTGATGTAAGAAGCACGTTCGAGAAACTTATCCGAGATTCTGAGGAAAAGGTCACAAAAATGATGGAAGACCTGAGAGAATGTGATAATGAAGTGACAAAAGAGACCCAACACCCAGATGGTCCACATTCCTGAAGAAAATACAGCACAAGTGGAAACAACTTAATAGTCAAAAGAGAATAGAAAAAGATTTTCCAGGGCTGACATGTGAGAACACAGGTCACAGAAGCACAACATGCACCAGATAAAATTAAGTAAGGGATAATAAAAAAATCTGGGTAAAAGATTTTTAAAAAGCTATCAGGAGTCATTCAACAATGATTTGGTTAAGAGAAGGAGTATTGCAGAGTTGTAATAATAAATGCAAGCCATAGGATAAAATGTAATTGAATTGGAGGAACCTTTATAACAGATTGTCAGAAGCCAAAGATAGTTAACAAAGCAAAATGTATTTTCAATGCCATTTTTACAAATTAGGTGTGCTTATAGGAAAAAATTATACCACAAAAACATTAATAGTGACTTTCTGTGGTGATGAGTAATGAGAACACGTTTTCCTTATTTTGTTCTTCTCTCTACTTACTCCATGTATAACAAGATGTATGTTGCATGTGTAATAAGAGTAAACAGTATAACTTAAAATAAATCGTCAGGTCGAATACTGTGCAAAATACCTCATAGAGGGGAGAATTGTTTTAATCCAGGAGAGAACTGACAAAAGCTGCAGGAAAGGGAAATGCGTTGGTCATGTGCTTGGGTTAGAAACATAGTTTATAGCTGTTTCGAGAGGAAAAACATCACATGGCTGTGACCTTTAACTCACGTCAGTTATTTTTAATTCTATGCAGTTTGTTCTTGTTATTGTCCATATCACATTTGATAAAAGTAAATAGCATTATTAGTCAAATAAAAGAAAACTGAATAAAGTATAATAATTTACTTTACTAAAACCTTTGATGTATTGTAAAGAGTGGGTGGGCCAAAAACTTAGTTTGGTTTTCTTTTTCCGTAAGATGGCTCTAGTAGTGCTTAGTTGTCTTTAACTTCATTCAAAAACAATTTTGTTAGATTGTATTGTGACAGCTGTCATATCAGCATGCATTTAAAAAACTTATCGAAATTAAGAATTTTTGTGTAGCCATTTTAATATTGAAGAGGAAGGAAAATATGCAACTTTTTAGCATATTATGCTTTATTATTTCAAGAAAAGTAAAAATGCAACTGAAACACACACAAAAAATTATACAATGTATGGAGAAGATGATGTGACTAATAAAATGTGTCAAAAGCGGTTTGCTCTTTTGAATTGGTGTTTTGGGTTCCATCAGATATATTCCCAGAAGTGGGATCACTGGGTCAAAAGGCAGATCTACTTTTAATTTTTGAGGTACCTCCACACTGCTTTTCACAGCTGGCTGCACCAGTCTGCATTCCCACTCACAGTGCTAAAGGGTTTCTCTTTCTTCACATCCTTGCCAGCACTTGTTTTTTGTTGAGTTATTGATGATAGCCATTCTGACAGGTGTGAAGTGGTTTAATTTGCATCTCTCTGATGATTAGTGACTTTGAGCATCTTTTCATATGTCTGCTGGCCATCTGTATGTCCTCTTTGGAGAAGTATCTCTTCAGGTCCTTTGCCCATTTTTAATCAAGTTGGGGGTTTCTTTGGTGTTGAGTTTTGTAAGTTCTTTATAAATTTTGGATATTAACCACTTATCAGATGTATCAACAAATACGTTCTTCCATTCTGTGGGTTGTCTTTTTATTTTGTTGATGTCCTCCTTCAGTATACAAAACATTTTAGCTTGATGTGGTCCTATTTGTTTATTTTTTCTTTTGTTTCCCTTGCCTAGGGAGATATATGTGATAAAATATTGTAATGAGCTATGTCTAAGATTTTGCAGCCTATGTTTTTTTCTAGGATTTTTGTGGTTTCAGGTTTAACATTTATACCTTCGATCCATTTTGAATTTATTCATGTGCGTCATGTAAGAAAATGGTCTAGTTTCATTTTTCTGCACATATCTGTCCAATTTTTCCAACACGTTTACTGAATAAATTATCTTTCTCCCATTGTATGTGCTTGCTTCCTCTGTGGAATATTGATTATAAAGATGTGGGTGTATTTCTGGGCTATCTATTCTGTTCTATCCATCTATATGTTTGTTTTTATGTTAATACCATGCAGTTTTGATTACTATGACCTTACAGTATAGTTTGATATTTAGTAGCATGATTCCTCCAACTTCGTCTTCATTCTCAGGTTCACCGTTGCTATGTGGGACCTTTTGTAGTTCCAAAAAAAATTTAAAATATTTGTTTTAGTTCTGTGAAATATGTCATTGGAATCTTGATAGGAATTGCAGTAAATGTATTCATTGCCTTAGGTAGTATGGACATTTTGTTGATGTTACTTCTTCCTATCTGTGAACACAGTATGTGCTTCCACTTATTTGTATCTTCTTCAATTTCTTCCTTCAGTGTTTTATAATTTTCTAAGTACAGTTCTGTTACATATCCCCTCCATTTATAATTGCCAAAATATGGAAGCAGCCCAAGTGACCATCAGTAGATGAGTGAATAAAACAACTGTGGGATTTTTATACAATGAAATACTACTTGGCTGTAAAAAAGAAGAAAGTTTTTACCCTTTGCAACAGTATGGATGGGCCTGGAGATCATTATGTTAAGTGAAATAAGCCTGTCAGAGAAAGACAATACCATATAATTTCACTCATCTGTGGAATCTAATGAAGAAACTAAACTAACCAGCAAAATGGAGCCATAGATACAAAACAGGAAGGCAGCTAAGCTGAGGAGAGAGTAATGGGTGGAAGGACTGAGCAAAAGAGGAAAAGGACTCATGGACATGGACAACAGTGTGGTGATCGCAGAGGCAGAGGCAGGTATAAGGGGATTAAATTGTAATGAAAATAATACAAAAAAGAAAATTAAAAAATTGGTTTGCAAAGTTTTGTGCTGGAGATTTTTCATTGGAGGCTGCCCCACAGTCAGGTAGACCAGTTGAAGCCAACAGCAATCAAGTCAAGATATTAATTGAGACCAATCAATCTTATGCCACATGGGACATAGCTGATATACTCAAAAAATCAATGAAGTTATTGGTGAAAATTAAAAATCTGTCTTTTATTGTATGGAAAAAAACTAAACAGACTTTTGGCCAACCCAATCTGTACTTGGTCAGTAATATAATGTGCTTAACGTGTATGTGGATATTAGATTAGTATGTAACCAAATAAGCATCATTTAACATAGACCAGTAAACTTTACACTGCTCATGAGACCCATCAGTTACTATCTTTAAATTTTTAAATGAATTTCTTTTTTATAATTTTACTTAGATAACAGAAATTTATATTTAAAGGACTTTGTAGATATCATCCTAAACAGTCATACCATTGCACATCTCATGTGCCTTAGTAGTTTTTTTCAGATACAAAGAACGTCAGACACTTAGCAAGCTAACACAGCACAGAAAACTTTAAAGCTGGGGTACAAAAAGTGAGATTTGCAAATCTAGAAGTAGCCAAGTCTGTGGATAACCCAAATAGTCACAGCAGCCCTCAGTTACATGGTAGTTTGGCCGATGCCATTATAATTGGATAAAGTCAATGTTAAGATAAATTCAGTACCTATTGTAAGTCCACAATGTCAAAGCAGGCTTCTAGGAAACAAAGGATGAAAATCACATTTCAAATTTTGAAGTTTTCCAAAATGACCAAGATGTATAATGAAAATCATAAACTCCTTATTTGCTTATTTTTTGGAGCAAATTCAGTTAGGAAAGTTGCCTGACACATTGAGCAGTTCATAAAAGAGTTGTTATATTAGAAAATGCAATGAAATTTTAGCAGAGGTTTGGGGAAGTTAATTTCATTTTATTTCCGTCTTATACATTTATTTTTTTAAAAAATTAGGTGCATTTTCATTGACAGTCCAAGGCCTTTACATTCTAATAGTCTACAAAAGCTTTCATTTTCTCTTTCAGTGTTTTCTTTCCCCTTTTACCCATTAAATTGTCATTGAAAATTAATTTGGTAAATGAAGAGAAACAATTTTCTAATTCAGAAAGTATGGACTTAGTTATACTTTTCAAAAGTCATCTATCACTTTTGAATGAACAAACATTTCAGGTATTAAATGAAATAGTGTCTAGTTACTCACCATGCTCATTTCAAATTTAGATGTAAAACCAAAAATAAGTAGAGTTAACTCAATGTGTAATCTTTAAATCATTGGATATATTTTATTTTCTCAATAAATATATTTGATAAACCACCTGATAATACATGATATCAGATTTGGCTGGTCTGCAGTATGTTTGCATTCTGCCATATTTTTTTCATATATATCCAAAAAGACTATTAAAATGCATTGAGGGAATATAGTCCTTAGTATTGTTACCATAAAAGTATATTAACATCTAAAACCAAAGAAAAACTATATTTCTCAGACAGTTATTCTGTATTCTTTGGCTTTCTTAGTCTTTAGTGGCAGAGTTGAATCACTTCTTGCAGGTACATTGGTAGATTGAGGAGGAAGGAGGAAATACAGAATCTGCTACCACTGATACATCTACATCCATCAGCGACTAGGTCAGTAGTAAATACAAGTAAATAGCAGAAGTCCTCAGGTATTCACACATGTGTTTATGTAATTATGTAAAACCTCCAACCTCTTCTTTCCTCCTTCTTTTGATTGACATTGGCATTACTAATAATTCAAACTTTAGTCATCCTGGCTTCCAAGTTCCGCTATATTGCATCAAGAAATACAGTGGATGGGAATGCTATTTATGTCTAACTTGGACAAAGAAGCAAATTAAGAATCCACAACATCTTAAAGATGCCATAATTTAGAGAAATATAAATTCACATTTACATATGTTTACAGACCTCAGAAAAAGCAAGTTAGAGGCCAGACAAAATTTTTGAAAAATAAAATGGATAAGCAACATACAACTGTTCAGACATTCACAACATAAAACATGATAATGAACATAGAAACATCATACAAATAGGCAATATAATTTTTATGTTATCATACTAGTTCAAGAACTATATGGCAATTCTTTGTCTTGTCTCTCCTGACTGTATTCATTAACTAGTATTAACTATTCACTAACTAGCAGTAATATTGTAAAGTACATAGAACTTGTGAAACTTTGAATTGGGAATCTGAAAGTGAGTCAGCTAAGACTTGTAATTAATGGCTAAGTGAATAATACTAGTGACATGCATGTGTCTTTTAGACTAAGTGTGCTCAGATGCACCACAACACAGCTACAGTAGGTGTGGCAATTGATCTCTAAGTGGGAACACATTTAGTTCCAATTCTAAATTGAGTGTGAGATTTTGATAAGGCAATTCATCACAATATCACTAAGACCATCAGTAATTTACAAGGGGGACTCAAAAACAGAATTTATTTATAAAAAATTGTGTTTATTTTTACATGCTTAAACTTTAGTCACCTTCAAAGCACTCTCTATTTGATGCAATAAACTTATCGAGATGTTTATTCCATTGCTCAAAACAGTTTTTGACCTTGCCAATTTGATGCCTATTAGTACTTCTGCCATTTTTTTTTGTGTCACCTCTTCCACATCCACAAAATATTTCCATTTCAAGACATTATTTCATCTGGGGAAACAAACAAAAAAATTTGTTTGGAGTGAGATCGGGAGAACAGGGAGCGTGGGGAATGGGGGTCGGACTGGTTTAGGACAAAAACTGCTGAACATTCAGTGTGGTGTAGGCAGGTGTGCTTGTAAATCACCCATCATGAAATGGGCTAACATGTTGAGAGTCTTCAGTAAAAACTCGCTGAAGCCCAACACAGCCTCTCACAGCAATACCAGCTGGAACACTGATACAGATGGGTTCCTAGAACACTCACCTAGCAAGGGAAGGATGTACTACAAAGATCCCTCCCTCTGGAAGGTAACTCTGGTTTTGTGTGTATGTGTGAGGGGTTCCCCTCGCCCCCTTGGTGGTATTTACTACCAACAGTATGCCTGGCAGGGTTTTATGCAAAAGAATCTGCATTGAACAAGAGAGAAACAGCTATTATAAGGATTAAATATGGCCCCAGTCACTGAGCTGCTGCTGGTGACTCAGCAGCCATCCCTTGAACTCCTCAGCCCCCTACCCTCCATCTCTCCGTCCAACCAACTCCCACTTTCTAAAGGTGGTTTCCACTGAGAAAAGGGAATTCTTTTGTATCTGCTGTCCAGAACCTCCACCCTTTGGATCCCTTTGCTGATGCAAATCAAGGTGAGATTGGACTGGCTAAGGATACCAGCTGAAAGTTCATGGGGTTAAGTGCTTGGGTTCACTGAAGCTTAAGTGAGGATTTACTTACAATGAGTAGAATTTCCCTTCTGTCCTTTGTCACAAGTTTAAAAACCTTACAGTTTGTATAATGTAACCATTGGGTCTGCTTTTAACTTGGACTAGTGTAACTCCATGCAATAAACTGAAATGAGCCATGCTGTCTAGTCTTAAAGTCCCTCATTTAAAAAGGGGTCATGTCCATGTGTCATAAGTTCTTTAGCTTCTACATTTCCCACACTATTCTTGCCCTCTCCCTATCTATTTTCTACCTACCATCTATGCTACTTGTTCTCTGTACCTTTTCCCCCTCTCCTCCTCCCACGCCCCTGTTGCTAACCCTCCATATGATCTCCATTTCTGTGGTTCTGTTCCTGTTCTAGTTGTTTGCTTAGTTTGCTTTTGTTTTAGGTATGGTTCTTAATATTTGTGAGTTTGCTGTCTTTTTATTGTCATATTTTTGATCTTCTTTTTCTTAGGTAAGTCCCTTTAACATTTCATATAATAAGGGCTTGGTGATGATGAACTCCTTTAACTTGACACATGGACATGAACTAAAGGGGGGAGAATGTGGGTGGGAGGGGTGTGCAGGGTGGAGGGGAATGATGGGGAAGAAATGGGACAACTGTAATAGCATAATCAATAAAATATATTAAAAAAATAAATAAAAAGGGGTCAAGCTGTAGGTGCCGGGCAGTGTCCAGCCTGAAAAAAAAAAGCAATCACATGACTGTCCAGCCACACCCAGAACCTCACGATCATAGATGGCTGTGTCTCTCCAGAAGCTCATGGTTCTCCACCTGAAGAGCTCCCTTCCCTAAGAGAATGTCACCAGCTAAACAGCCTTTAGTGAAGCGGAGGAGAGGATTGTGGTAAGGTAGCTGTGCCCCTAGAGGAAGTCTTTGGTAGTCAAACATCCAGGTGGGTGAAGCTTAGCAGCCATCTTCCCTCCAGTGAAGTGATAGAACATTGATTTGCTACCTAAGTCTTTTGACTAGACATATCCTAGCTAATCGATGTCCAAACACCAAGGTATGAGACCAACCTTTTATCAGAGTTAAAGTACTCTGATAAGCTAACTAGTTAAACTGATGTGTCAGTCATGTAGCTTAGCTGTTACTAGTAACAGCTGTCCGATGCCATGCTGAGTAACAACTAATTTCAGCTTTTGTCCCCTTCAATTTCCTTTTTAATGTTATGCAATGTATTTAAAACCTTATTTACATAAAACTTGTTTTCTGGAAAAAATAGATTAGATTTGACTTTGGGGGAAAAGGCTGATAATAAAAAGCAAAAGAGGTAATCACTGTAGACAATTTTAAATAGTGACTAGTGCTCTGAAGAAAGCAAATTGGAGTAACAATGAAGAGTTATTTGAGGAGGAAACATTACCTAATGTAATGTTTCCGATGTGGATTTTGAGCTGAAACAGAAAGTTGGTCTAGCTTTTTCTCTGTTGTGCACCCTATATTTTAAAAATATTTCTCACACATGGGGAAGGACTCTCATTGTCACGGAATCTGGGTAGAATGTTATATTAAACTTTACCAGAGTCACATGAAATAGATTTATCACCACTCTTTCTCAGAGGAGAAAACTGAGACTGAGAGCAGCGCAGTGGCCTGTCACGGGGTTACACAGGCAAAATTGGGATTTGGACCAGGTGTCTGACTCCTAAGCTTGAATTCTTTCCGGTATTCCACATTCATCATTCTATTCCACATGGATCATTATTCACAGTACTTTGGACAATGGGGCTATTTTTTTTTTTATTTGACATTGTTGTTACCTTATCCAGGTCCCTCCCCTGGTTGCTCTGAGTAATGATGGATAACTTCACATAACTGTACCCCTTCTCCAGAGGTTTGCTGATCAAACTGAGCTGTCTTGCTTGGAAATGTCTGGGATTTTTTGTCTCCTCTTTTCTCAGGAGGCCCACTGCTCATTATGGAATGGTATAAGATACAGAAGGCCAATCCTCTCGCTTCATGAGACAACAACTGTGGGATGTCCCTCACACTCCAGAGCTATCCTGGGATCAGCTAAGGAAGACCTCATCTGATGGCATATTTGCTTAGGTCCTTTCCCTGCTTCCTATCCTACTTCCCTCGCTTACTTACAGTTTCTCCTGAGAGTTCTCCGTCAATAAATCATTGCAAAAGAATTTCAGTCTCAGGCTCTGCTTCTAGGAAGCCTGACCTAAGACATTTATTCAACAAATATTTATTGAACACCCACTCTGTGTCAGGTTTTGAGCTAAACTCCAGGGATTCAGAAATCAGTATGCTGTGTTTCTTTCTTTCTGGGATTGGGATGGTGGAGGGACAGTTTGTAGACAGCTAATGAAATATGAAAAAGACCATAATAGAGGAGTTCTATCAAAAAAATATGTCACAAGATCAAAGAAAAAAGAGTAGCTAGCTCTGCTTGAAGTGGAAAGGGAGGAGATAATGAAAGACTTTGCAAAGATCATAAATGATAAATAGGAATTCATTAAGCTGATAAGTGTAGGAAGAGTTTAAAGGAAAGATGGGCAGTCCTGTTGAAAGAGTCAATTAATGAAAGAACAAGGCAAGACTGAGGGGCTCTCATTTTGTCTGACTAAATAGGTAAAACACGGTTTTGCATGAGACAGTAATGGTTGTCTGACCATCCATTATAAAAGACATGATACGTTAAAGAGTTCAAATTGTACAAGATAAAAGTTATTCAAGGTGCAAAATAAAATGTGAAAACTATAAAGCTAATGTGCGTGCAATGTCTTTTATGAATATTAGATATTGTATTGTGTAAATTTAATTGCTAACTTAGGACATAGCTGTATTTCATAATGTGTAGTTGATTAATAAAGTAGAATTACATTTCCTAACTCTATATAGTGTTAACAGAATTATAATAGTCAGGGGCTTCCTTACATTTCTCTTATTATTGAGTAAATTGCATTTTCAGAATGTTCTGGTTGAGGATTGAGTCTGCTACGTTTTTAACATTGCTTTAGAAGTTTGCCATTGCGGGTTTACAACAAGATGCTTTTATGAAGTTAGCACACACACACATAAATGTAGTGTTAATTAGGCACAGTCCAAATTGTCTGTCATGTTCATTACTTCTATAGTTAGGTGTGTATTATTTTACCACGTCAATCAGGCGATGATTTGATTTGCTCATTATGAAAGCTAAAAATAATCCATCTGACCTGTAGTGAGCCATTTACTTTAGTCATCAAATTGTGACCATTGTCTCAGGGTTGTTTTTCATTTTTTTTTATATGAAGCGAGAACAGCACTGGGGAAAAACTGAGAATCATACACTATCCCCATTCTCCTCTCTGCTTCCAGTAGTCTTTAACTTGGCATCTGACGGCTCTGGAATTCTTCATATCCCACTACTGTCATCCAAATACCATGCCTAGACTTCATGAGCTATAGAAGGAAACTTGTCAAATTGACACCAGTGTGTAAAGGATCGATAATCCCTGAGATTTTCTTCCAGGGAGAGGTGGGATAGGTTTGATACAGTGAGTTTAAGACTTCCCTGAGATAGTAAGGAGTTCATACAAGCTGTTTCACATTCTACTCCACAAGGGAAATTCACATTTACTTGTGGTAAGTCTTCGGGACACTATTTGATAAGTTTGTTTCATTTAATTGACAAAATATTTCAAAACACAAAGCCCACACACTGAAAAGCAAGAAAAGAAGCAGGTGGTTAAAAGGTTGAGAAAAACTTGTATAATGGAAAGATCATTAACCCAGTAGACTGAATAGGTGTCTTATCCCAACTAAGTCACTTAATAGATCTATGACTTTATGTAAGTCAGGTAATGTCCCCAAACCTCATTTTCCCCCTCATTGGTAACACAAAGACAGTACCACTCATCTAACCTGAACTAGTAAGTTGTTATAAGGATAAAATGAACTGAGATGCATTTGTTTTGTATACCAGAAGTCGCATGGGAAATGTTACCCTTCTAAGTTTCTAACTTTGGCTGGAGTTCTTGCTTCAAGAGACTTTCTGCCTGCAGAAGAGCTCTGTGCAGTCACATCGGCACCCTGCCCATCGTGTCTTGGGTGATCACATAGTCCACCAAAGTCATAGGTTAGCCCCATGGAGATTTTAAGGATCACTGTTTAAGCGGTTAAAAAATAAAACTCTTGCCCATGCATACAAGGAGACTTCATATTTAAAGATTTCAATAGGAATATACATCCAAGTTTTCTTTTATACAACATTTGTAGTGGCAGTACTATATAATTCACATAAACATTCACATCTCTTTTTGGCGAAATGCTGGGTAAATTTAAATAGTTCATCGTTTTGTTCTATTTCATCAGTATGCCCAGAGGAAAAATGAAAAGGAAAGCCTGCCCATACACAATCTTTAAAGCAGAATGTGATTTTTTTAGTTGAATTTCAAGCATAAGTGTCTGAATCATGCTTATGCACTTATTTGCCACAAATGTCAGATATTAGAACATTTTAATGTATCTTTCCTTCCCTAGAGTCCATTTCGTATGATTTCAGATATCCTCCTGACTTCTTTTGTTGTTTTGACAAGAGGAATAAAATGCACTTTATGACCAAACCTGTGTATGTTTTGGACTGCTTCACTCAGTCATATTTGGGGGAACTTAATCAAGAGAACTTTTATAGAGTTTAATACAGAAAATAAAGCCAAGAAAGTAAGCACTGCAAATAAATTACCTTGAAAATGGAGTAAATCCTTTTTATCTGTCTGTCTATATTTAATTTCTCTCATTTTCACATGAAAGAGGATGCTGCTTTGGAGAAAAAGATTGTATCTCAAGGTTTAACATACTTATTCTGCAATCCCACACACTGGAATAATGTCATCGCTGTAATCATTATGGTCTTTTGTTATTCCACAAGTGAATCATCACTTCTGCCCCAGTTACGGTTAAATGTTTGCTGCGAAATTGCTTGTATTTTCATTAATTCACCCATATTTCTGAACTACGCCATTTAGATTGGGTGCAGAAATTAAAATAATAAGGATAGAAAGACTCATCAGAGTGTCCTACATTCACAAATAGATTACCATTTGCTCTACTATGAGAGTTGAATCTAAGAAAGAGGCCATGACGGTGATAGACTTCGGAAGCAATAAGCCAGAGAAGAAACTAGCTATAGCCTTTGTTTTTCTAGAAATCATTTCAACAATTTTCAAACCCACTTCTTCCTAAGTATTTTTACTTTTATCCTTCTTACCTGTGAGAGAACTACAGCTATTGTTAGAAGTTTTGAAAATCCAGATCAACATTTTCTCTTTGTCTTTCCTTCAGAAGAGAAGAATCCTTTCATGGAAGCATCATCAATTTAGGGCTCAGATGATCCGGTAGAGCCACGCTTGAGTTCGGGAACAAAGCATCAAGTCCTGTAAGCACTGGAGGCCAGGCAGGTCAACGCTGGATTCAGGCACCCTTGAGAAAATACGCAGGGCGGACAAGATATCCGAAGTTCCTTAATTCCAGGGTGGGGCAATCCTCGAGGGCACAGGCAGAAAGTCCCGACTCCCTTACACACTAAATGAACACAAAGCCGGTGGGGAGCCAATATTTGACCTTCTGGTCATGTAACAGAGCTTAATTCTGCGCATGCGGGCCCTTACTCAAGGTTATATGGAAACTGTGGAGTCATAGTCACCCAGAAATCGGATAAGGGAACCTCACTGACTCCATTGTCCCTACACATTGTCATGCTGTAGCATTTTCGATGGTTTTACCTTATTTAGTAATTTCAACTTCGATTTCATCAATAGTTCCTTTTATCTCTATAGCCATGGTCTGCCAATTTAGTTCCACTTTCTTTTTCTTTCCTTCTCAAAAATTGCTGTTCTAGCTGCTGCCCACACTTCTAAATATTCACCAGAGGAGGCAGCATTTAGATGAGAAACACCTCCTTGGCTTTGAGACATGGCTCTTATTAAATTGCAAGCCACATAAAATAGCAAGGGAGGTAATTCAAGAAGCAAGCTCTTCCCTGAACGGGCTTCATCAGGGACTAGTTCAGTGCCATTATTGTAATTTACACCCCTGTCTTTACAAATCCCTTCTATATCATTTTCTGTTTAGTTTAAAGGCCTAACTCAAGTTCTGTTGAATTAGACCCGAAGCCCTAGGCCATGGTGTTCCACTCACGTCTGCCCTCAGTTCTGCATGTGAAAGCAGCCAGCACCCTGCCAATAGAGTTCTACAAAGATTAATGGGGCACCTGGAAAGCAACAAGGACTATGAGTGATTTCAGGGATCAGACTCCAGAAATCAATTTCCGTGAAAATGTCCTTGCTAATTTAACTGATAGCATTTGATACTCCTCCTGCATAGCAGAAGCTGTAAGCATGAGAATCTAGATTTTATTCTGACCAAGGGAATAAATTAATAAATTGGGTTGGCCAAAAGGTCGGGTACATTTTTTTCCCATACAATGGCTCTAGTAGTGCTTAGCTGTCTTTAACTTCATTTGAAATAATTTTGTTAGATTGTATTGTGACAGGTATCATACCAGTATGCATTTAAAAAAGTCAAAATTGGTGAATTTTTGTGCAGCCATTTTGATATTGAAGATGGAAGACTATGCACAACACTGTCAATATATTATGCTTTATTATTTCAAGAAACAAAGGTAAAAACACAACTGAAATGCACAAAAAGATTTGTTCAGTATATGGGAAAGGTGCTGTGACTAATTGAACATGTCCAAGTATTTTGCAGTTTTTTAGTACTATTGACTGAATAGCTTTGTCAAATGATTCTTTGCTGTGGGGCTGTCATGTCTTGGAAGATGTTTAGCAGCACCCCTGGCCTCTGCCCACTAGAAGCAAATAGTGGGAGATAGCCGTCATACTAAAAATATCCACATCAATAAAATTATTGGTGAAAATGAAAAATGCGTCTCTTATTTTACAGAAAAAACTAAATGGACATTTTTGCCCACCCAGTACATAGGCAGATATGTATGTTCCAGCATATAAGTGTGCATGTTCATGTATGTGAACCAACGTGTCAATTGTTTATAAGTTTCCTCAAAATCAACACTGCATTTCTTTAAAAAGCTTAAAGAATAATCAACCCTTAAAGAGATGAAATCATTCAGATTAGACAAAATTAAAGGAAGGTACTGCTTTGCATGGTTTATCAGCGTATTGTATGAACAATGATCTGGTATGTCCTTAATATTTTAAGCTCTATTAGACTAGTGAAACAAGACAGCTTTGGAATTCCAACAAAGAGGATTGAATTATAGGCATAACATATTAAAAACTCAAAATAGGAGAGAAAAATCACAAAATTGAGTGCTGGGGGAAATTTTTGAAGTCTTTAAGTAGTGCTTATGCAAATATTTTAAATGTTTTAGGTACATTTTGCAATTATTTAGGAATAATTATTATCATTTCATCTGCCTAAAGTAAGGATACTGTGATTTTAAGTGAGTTCTTTAAAAAGACTTTTCAAAAAATCTGTATTAAAAGAGAATTTTAAGTTGACTTTATCCTAGCAGCTGGGTTTAGTGAGTGCTTCTTCTAATGTTTATGGAAACTTTGTGAAAAGACAATCTGAAATGAAAAAGTTGGGAAAAGCAGAGGAGGTAAGGTAGAGCGTTTGAAGCCTCTCGACCTTCCGTGCCACTGCCGCCTCTTACTAAGTATACGTTTTGAAGTCTCATTGATCCTTGATTTGAGTTCCCAGGTTTCGTAATAAAATATGACATTATTTCTCACTCTGGCACAGGGCAATTTACTGCAAAAGAAAATGTGAAGTCCTGCCTAGTGTAAGGTTCTGACCTATTCAGAGGATTCATGAAGTTCATCAAACCTGCCCATTAGAACTCAGAACTCCCCATTTTCCATTTGGTTATGACATGAAACTAACAGAGTATGATTTAAGTTAGTCACAGTCTTGGGGAAGTAATGCTATTGACAACTAAAGCAAGTCTGTGGAATTAAAGCATGTGACTTCACAGAACCCAGCATCTGTTTGTCTGTCTCTCTCATACACACACACGTGCAAACACATACACACTGCACATACACTCACAGAGCAGTGCTCGCTTATTAACACAACACAACACAGAGTCAGTGTTATCAGCATGGTTTCTATGTTCAATGACACAGCCCACAACAGAGGGGTTTGCAGCGCAATGGGTAAATCTTTCCAAAGCAGCAAATCTGGAAATGTTCTTTTTTTTGCTTCTTTTAAGGTTCACCTGACTTTAACAATAAAAAGTGAATAGAAATATTTTATGGGGGGGAGGAGAAGAAAAACATTTCACAGAAGCTAAACTTAGAAAACTGTCATAATATTAGGAAAAGGTGCCAAAGAATTAATAGAAGGCAGAGAATAATTACAAAAAGCCTCCATATGTACATAACCCGTAGAGACAGTAAACTGAAAAGAGAAATCAGGATGTTCACAGCCACATATGTGTGAGATTTAGGAAGGCAGATTTCACTGTTGTGACAAGCAAAAAGTAGCTGTTGCTTTGATCCTAAGGCATCTGCTTTGCTGGGTCTTCCCAGTCATATCTTCTTAGATCACTGAATGAGCAATGGCAGCACTGTGACCATCCCTGCCAAGAGGCCATGGGGAGGGAAAGGCCACTGTATGCTACTCTGCCTCATGTCACTACCAAGCAAATTGTCAGATGAGGAGGTCAAGTTGATGTTACTCAGTATCCTTATCATCGGTGGTGGTTCACACTGACTTTTAAACTCTTTCTAGCCCCTCCTCAGAGCCCCAAACCACAGCTGATCTGCAGGCACTCAGGTTAATTCACAAATGGAACTATCACAGAATCATATCACCCATTTCTAGACAAGCCAACTCAAAAGAAGAACTACTGACAACAAAGTATGTTGCTTCACTAAAATATTTTCAGAATGTACTTTGTGAAAGACGAAAGAGCCAAGGTCTGGCACTTGGACTATCTTAATCTCTATCAGAATTCTATTATGTAAAACAAAATGTATTAATTGTTCTTAATTCTTTCACAGGTAACTTTGTATTCATGATATATGAAATAGATGAATTCAGATTTGACATTATGCAATCCATACCCAAGCATTTTTGCTCTCACACATAATAAGTAGCTTTTTTGGTTTTGCCCTTTCCTTTTAGAAAATCTAGAATGAACTACAAATTAGAAGAGAGAAGAAGTAAAACTTTGTCAAATAGTCAATAATCCCTCTGAAATTTGTCATCTTTTTTAAGTGACAAGAATACAGGTTTGTTCTATTCTTTGCTTTGCTGGCAGCTTTCCTAGGCCAAGGCCAGTTGATTCAAAGAAGGCCAAGTATAAATGAAACGCAATCATCCTCAACCCCTGGGGGAAATAATCACTTATAATAATGAAACTACAGGAAATGCACTCCAGCAGGTAGAGACACTTCTGATTTTCTGTAACTTATTTTTTTTTTTGTTTTCCTTATTAATATAGTTATTTTCCTAACACGGTGGATTTTGATATGCATTATTTTTGTTTCCATTCTTACCTGTACACAACCAAAACCAACTGCATGCACACACACACTTACACCTGGATTCTGCAGAGTAAGTATTAACAGACCGTGAAATAGAATTATTTCAGAAGTTATAACTTTAACCAGTGTGAGATAGCTAGGGCTCTCCCGTCTACCTCTCTAATAGTAAACCATATAGTTTTTGGTTTCTTCATTCTTTTCCCAGTCTTCTCTTCATTGTTTCAAATACATGACTCTAAGGTTTCAACAGTTTTCTTATAAAGGAGATAAAAGCAGGAAACAGAGAGATGATTGGGAGAATGGACAGGACAACAGAGGTGTCCCAAAGGCCTCTCTTATTTTCAATTGCTTCTGGAAGTTTTGCCTAGTGTAATAAAGGCATTAATATGGGCAAAGGTTTTGTTCTAACCGGTCGGTGATCTGGGTTAATTCTTTTTGTCCCTTACAGAACACACAGGGATAAAATGCCTTCTCATCATAATGTTGCTTTTTACAATGATCTCAGAGGGGTTGAGGTGGCTTGTAGAGGCAAAGGATGCATACTTGGAATTTTGGCTTAAGCAAGTACTTGCCACGTCTGTATATAACGCATAGATATAAAGATTTACACATAATATTTCTTGGCATTTTACCTGTTTTTCCCCTCATTTTACATTGAAATTTATAGTCCAATATAAAAATTGCAATACAATGCTTTTAAGAATAAATGATTTAAAATGTTGTAAGGAACTCAATCATGTAAATAACTTTATTTCAGGAAAACTTAAACATAGGAGATAAAAGGTAAAAATAGTTTTCCAAAAAGTGTCTACTCAGTTATAAACTTGTCAGCAATCCTACCTATCAATGCACAGGTGTGTGTGTGTGTTAAATACACATATTTCAATACAACCTAGCAATTGCATAATAGTAACTAAAATATATTTAAATGTATAGTTATAAATGGTACTTCCTTATGACAATTTGTTAATATACAGCTAAAATTCATGAGTTTTCTTAATTTGTTTATATCATTTTATGATGTTTATTGCTCAGCCCTTTAATTTGTACTTGTGTTTGTTTCCATCTTATTGTGAAAAACCTCTTCACTATTTTCACTCTTCAGTAGTAAAGCCAAACAAACTATTTTATATTAGCAAGATGTAAAGCCAGGAAATATATTGCAAAAATTAGGGAAAATGTTACAACACTTTTCTCTGAAGTCCAGTTGATACTACTTTATGAAAAATATATAGTGCCATTAGTTTTCAAAATCCACAGACCAACGGAAGCTAAGTAATAACATTATCAGTACACTTATTATTACTATACTAGACAGCATGATTTAAATATCCTTCAGAGATCTCCAGCAAGAAATTTGGATACTGAAACAATTAAAATAATTATATATTTAGCACAATGGGATCTTTGGTAGGAAATAAAATAAACTTGATGTATTTTATATAAACCCATTTGGGTATTTTTTTTTGTTACAAACTCATAGTGAAAGATTTTTATTAAAATTCTAATAGCTAAACTTCTTGAACAATGTCAAAGATTGGGTGTTTTCACTACATAATCTGCTGTAGCTATATATCAAGACAAATTATATTAGCTTTGAATTTCTATACTTTCTGTAATGACAATTATATATATGTATATTTTAAATTGTTTTCCATACCTTACCTCTGTCCCCACTGACTCTTAATATATTTAATCAGATGTATTTAAAATTTGTATTTCATATCACACCCAAAACAACATGCATATGTATAAATTTATATATTTGAATTTTCATGGAATGCTTACATAATAAATTTGTAAATATTAGCCATGTTTTCAGTATCAATATCTGAAACAATTGTAACCATTTCTTACCCTATAAGGATTTAATAACATTATGCATGTTTGTTCTCCAAATTCTACAGATATGCTTCTAAATCAAAATTCAAGTTGTATGCATGCATGCATTTTGCTCTCACTAGGATTTGACTTGAGATTTTTAAATTATTAGTATGTTACCACTGGTGATTTTTACTATTTTATATATTTCACATGGGCTGATAGAATTTGAAGATTAAATACAAGTTACAAATATAAAACCATGACATCTAAATTAACAAGTTATGCATTAAATATCAAATTTAAATCTGCTTTGAACAAAAATATGAAATACTTACTGTAAACTGTGAATGAATCATTTCTAATGGCAATTTTATAACATTGCAGAGGAAACACTTATCAAGGCACAGCTGATTAATGACTAACGGTTGATTTCATTATTTTCAGTTGATTTCATTAGTATTTGTTATATTGTAAAGTACATTCCCTTTAGCCCTGGCTGGTATGGCTCAGTGGATTAAGCGCTGGCCTGTAAAACAAGGGTCGTTGGTTCAATTCCCAGTCAAGGCAATGCCAGGGTTGCATGCCAGGTCCCCAGTAGGTGGCGTGCAAGAGGCAATGACACATTGATGTTTCTCTCACTCTCCTTTTCCTTTCCCCTCTCTAAAATTAAATAAATAAAATCTTTTTAAAAAAGTACATTCCCTTTAGTTCTCTGAAAGTTAGTGATTTATATACATTTAGTGTAAAAAATTTGCTTTAGATAATATAAAAGTGATTTAACAGCTAAGTGAAAGTTTTTTGCCTACCTAAGTCTACTTATTTAAACAAAAATATTATCTTGTAATAAAATAACACTTAATGAATTATTGCCATCCATTCAAATAAAATATATGATGTGGTTAGCTGGCCATCTTCATGCCAGGGCAACAGACTATTACAGTCTTCTTTATGTCTGAAGCATTTGACCATTTTCGATTGAGTGTAATTTTTATAAATTATACGCACTTCACTTACACAGTAGGCTAGTTGAATGATGCTGACCCACTGATTAAAGAAAGCAGTGTTATCAGAAGTGAGATAGACCTGTCACCCACCTATTTGATATCAAGGACAATTTTATATCCTCTTGGTTTTCAAAATAGTTAATAATGATGATAATAATAAAGTGCTGCTTGGAATTTTGCTCAAATACAGTTCCATTTTTGTGATGTGTGTTTTTATATTTTAAGAAATATTAAAGTTAAGAAAGCAAGTTGTAGAATCCACTAATGCTCAATAGATACTATTCTTTGTGATGAGCATTCCAGAAAAATAAAGACTTTGTCCTTGACATCAAGGAGAGAGACAGATAAAGTGCAAGCGTTCACATAGATCATATACAAGTCTGCTTAAGACACAGACCAAACAAGCAACAAAATCAATAAATGTTCTGTTTTGGAGGGTAGAGAGAAAATGTTGTGCCTTGCTCTTAAAATCAAAAGCATCAAAAGCTAATATCAGATATTTAAAAATATTTGGATATCTCACTCTATAGTATAGTTACCTTCAATGTAAGTACTTGCATTTGCAGAATTCATGTTGTAAAAATTAAATGAGAAAATTTTGAGTATGCTTTGGAAAGTATAAAGTTATCATGTCTTTTCAGACCAAATTCAAAGAATAATATCAGGATGCTTCATTTTCTGAGTAATTGATATTTTTACCAGATTATTTATCCTGGTAGAGAGGTTTTATTATTGTACAGTTTTTTAAACTAACATTTATATTTTAAAAAGAAATTAGTAATGCTCAGGCGAGAGAAATAGAATTGTAAAAATTCCTTTCAATTTAAATAGATCATCCTTGCCCTGGCTGGTGGGCTCAATGAATTGAGTGCAGGCTTGTGAACCAAAGGGTTGCCAGTTCAATTTCTACCCAGGGCTTATGCCTGGGTTGCAGGTCAGTTTTCCCTCAGTAGGGGGCATGCAAGAGGCAACCACACAATGATGTTTCTCTTCCTCTGCCTCACTTCCCCTCTCTCTAAAAATAAGTAAATAAAATTTTTTAAAAAGACATATGTTTTTTTTTTAAAAGGTAAAATAAAAAAAGGTCATCCTCACTATGTTTTCTACTGAGGATAGGGGCTAGACCAGAACTCCAAAGATAGTACATAAAAAATAGTTCCTCTAATCAGATCCACGAAGCATGAAAAAAAATGGTTTCTATGTTTTTAACTCTCATATAAATAAAATGATTGATTTGGCCCAATCTGCCTTTCTTTCCATCTTTGATTCCAACACATACCCACTCAAACAAATGTTGTAGAATGCATTTAGTTAAGATTTCTGTTAACTTACATGTGAAATGGGGCTAAAACTTTACTAACCCTCTCCCACCATACCTCGGTTGCATTCTGATTCTCTGATTTAAGTGTTTTACAGGACTGGCATTCATTCTGTGTTTATCTACCGCTTCTAATCAGGTTCTTGGAGCACAGTAAAGTATTTCTGTGGGAATTATTAACCAAGAAGAAATATAAGCAAACGCTTAGAATGAAGGCAAATTGCCTTTAAAATTTAGGATATTGAAATTCTGTTAAGAATTTGCTTTAAGATATTTATGTGAAGTTGCAAATACTCTCTTAACTTCTTCCAATTAACCATAAATCAAAGTTGATAGACTAATAGAATTCAAATATTTATATCATGCAACTCATGGCAAATATCCTCATACACATACTCATAATTTTCCCAAAATTATTCCAGGATAACACCTGCATTTACAGTCATCCTGTCTATCTTTCCACTGGAGAAATGTTGGGATGTGTGCAGGGAGCATTTGCAACAAGTCACAAAAGCTGGTTTCCGTAACTAAAACAGCCATAGAGGAGGTGGAGTGGCATATTTTACACGGTCTCATTGTCTGTTAGACCCTAGCAAGTAATAACGTACAGCTGTGGAACTATTTGTTTAATATAAACTGCCTTTGCTCTGAAGTGTAGACAAATGTGCCTACCTGAGAGCAATTTTCTCTTTTCTTTATTTTTTTTTGTATAAGATTGATTGACTCCAGACTAAATGAATTCTGCTTTAAAGGGAATCTTATTAATACCGTGGAGAATATTGATGAATGTTTATTGACATCCTACTTTATCATTTAATTCACATATGCTTCTGGGCACCAATTGAAAGGTGTCTTTATTTCTATCTTATTAACATAGAAAAAAAGAAATAAAGTTTAATTGAGACTCTGATGGAATTGGGGTTTAAACCTGAAAAGAAAATGTTATTTGGTATGACTATTAAATGAATTAGTGCCCAAATCACAAACTAAAAATCATATAGTTTTAAGATCTTCAGTTTCCCTGTAAAAACTAACATGTTCTATTTTTGTTTTCTATTGCTGTTTGTGTTTTAGGTGTCAAATAAGAATCTGAGGTCATGAAGATTTACTATAATTTTTTCAAGGATTTTATCATTTTAACTCTCATATTTATATCATTTTATCATTTTAACTCTCATTTTTATATATGGTGTGAAGTAGGGGTTAAGGGTGAACAGGAAAATAAGAATCAGGAGGAAGGGATGACAACGGGTGATCAGGAACTTTCTGGGTATGATGGACATGCTCATTGTGTTTATCGTGGTGTTCATTTCACACGTGTATATATGTTAAAGCTAACAACACTTTACACTTTAAGTATGTGCATCTTAGTACATGTTAATAAATGTCAAAGAAACTGTTAAACCAGAAAAAGTCATGAAAAAACAAACACAAACCTGTAGCTTTAAATGCAAATCCATAGGAGCCCCCTTATGTTTACCAGATGGGATGCAGCTCACTTCAGGAACTGCTGAAAAATGCCAATTAGATCTTTAAATAAAAATAATAAAAATAAATACAAACCTATAACTTTTAGGCCACATGAATATAAATATACTTATACAATTACTTCTCAGTTTGTGTCTGTCATGTGAGATCAGAGGTCCCTGTAACTATTAACAGAAGCATTCACCACAGTGGACCCTTTGAAATTCTGTCTGACCACGTTTCCCTGCGTGGATTTTTAGCTGAGGTGAATCATTCATATGTATCCCTTTATTCGTTCATACATAAGTGTAAGTCCTACTTACCGAGTGCATTCTACGTAATTAATACAGCCAGCACCTGAAAATGTCAGGCACACGGGAGGTGTCGGGAAAGTCATTGTTAACTGAACAAGTGGATTAATTAATAATAGGCTTTGTTTTGGCACTTCAGATCAGAGGTTGGAAAAGTAGTCAAGTTTTCTGGTATCTTGGAACAAAAAAATCAAAAATTATCATTTGACAGAACAGGTAGAAATGTAGAAATGCTCTTATATTTGTTTTAGAGCGTACCAAATCTGTTCACATTTGGTGTTTGAATGTCTTATCATCATTTAAAGCCATGACATGCTTTTATAGAATTTTAAGAAAATGTCTAGTATTGAGAAATTTGAAACATAAATCCCTTCTCCTTACTGAAAATGAGTCTTTTCTGAGAACTAGATAATGGGCCTCTTTGAAGCAGTACATTTTCCATTTTAAATATTTGTAATACCTCTGAGTGTTTTTGTTTATCATCATTAAACAAGTTTCAAAAATGATTTGTTGTATCATAGAGAAAGATATAAATTAAAAATAAAGAGATCATATAACATAAACACTTAATTGTGCACACCTTTTAAAAAGTGGGGTTTATAAATCACATTATTAAATATTTAAAGTAAATATGTTCTGTTTTTTGAATTGTATATCATTAGGCCAGTCTGCATCTAACATCTAAATGAACAGATTAAATAAATCTTAAATGTAAAATTCAATAATGATTAATTTAATAATTATTGTTTAAACTGATTTGTAGTGGTATAGGACCAAATCATAATTTCTACACATAATCATAATTATTGTAATTTGTAGAACTGGTTTATAGAGTAAACCTTACAATTTTATTCTTTTTTTTTTTTGTCAAGAATGTTGTGTCTTTTCTAAATCCATTGCATTTCCATATGCATTTCAGAATCAGCTTGTCAATTTCTGTTGTGTAAAAAAGGGGCTTCTGAGATTTTTACTGAGATTGAATTTACCCTATAGATCATTCTATCAGATCAAAAAAAGTTCAAACATAAAATAGAAAATGAAATAAAATGGGAATATTTTAGAAAAGTTGAACATTAACTGAAAATGCATTTTTCCCTTTGAATATATTAAATTTTTTTGAGGTACAATTTACATAGAGTGAAATGCACAGAGCTCTGTATGCGGTGAAATGAGTTGTGACAAATGCATGTATATCTATCCATCTAACCACAAACTATTAACATACAGAACATTTCCATCAATCCTGAAAGTTTCCTTATACACTTCCCCAGGCAGTGCTGCCACACCCTCCAATCAGAGACAACCTTTCTACTAATTTCCATCAGGATATCTCGACTGTTTATGAATTTTATATAAACTCATATATAAATGGCATGCAATGTCTGTTTGTTTGTTTGTTTGTTTGTTTTTGTCTTAGTCTGCTTATGCTACCATAACAAAATACCATACATGCACTGGGTGTCTTAAACAAGTGAAATATATTTTCTCAAAGTTCTGGAAGCTGAAAGTCTAAGATCAGAGTGTTAGCATTTTCTAGTTGTGGTAAGGCTCCCTTTCTGGTTTACAGATGTTCACTTTCTCACTGTGAGGCTTTTCCTGGGTGCATGCATGAGGGCATGAGGAGAGAGAGAGAGAGGGAAAGAGAGAGAGAGGTCTTTTGTGTCTGTTCTTTTGCTGTCTTTGTTTTCATGAGATCTTTTTATTTTATTTTAGTTTTAAGTGTATAATTCAATAATTTTTAGTAAATGTACAGAGAGAACAGCCATTACCACAATTAAATGTTAGAACAGTCCATAACCCCAGAAAGCTAACTCATGTGTCTATATTATCATAATGCCATCACATACCATCACAAAGGACACACTCTCGTGGTTTTACCCCACTATGATCACCTCCCAAAGGCCCCTTCTGCAAATCGCAGTAGAGGTTAGGGTTTCAACATATTAATTTGAGGTGGGTGGACACAAACATTCAGTCTATAATAGTCTGTTTCTTTTTCTTCTTCCCTCCCTCCTTTCCTTCTTTCTCCCTCTCTCTCCCCCTCTTTTTCCTCCCCCAAAGGCTATCCATCAGAAGACTCTCATTTTGCAGATAAATGATCAGGCAATACACAGAGTCGGAAGCAGCACCAGAGAGTATGGCTTCACCTTGGGCACTACATAGATCCTGAAGATCATGCAACTGGTTGCTGTCAGTTAGTTGTACAACTCACACATGAAATGCAGGCTCTTTTATGAACCAGATCAGAATGGCGCAACTACCTCCATGGCTGCTTCAAAGTCTAAATATACATTTAACTTTAAAAAATTGCCAAACTTTTTTTTTTCACTGAAGTTGTTATATTTTACAGTACCATCATTTGGTCATCTCATAACAATTATGG
This sequence comes from Glossophaga mutica, assembly GCA_039655065.1. NCBI lineage: Eukaryota > Metazoa > Chordata > Mammalia > Chiroptera > Phyllostomidae > Glossophaga > Glossophaga mutica. Next base: position 33,632,300 of record CM077312.1, read on the forward strand.
TTGTTAATCTTTAAAAATTATATACATTCTAGTAGTGGTATCTCATTGTGGTTATAATTTGCCCTTCCTTGATGATTTATTTTGTGCATTTTATATGCTTATTTTTCATTATCTACTTCTTTTGTGAATGAATTCAAATCAGTTCTTTAAAAAGCTGCATTGTCTCTTTAGTATTGAACTATATGGAATTTTTCATATATTATTTATACAAATCCTTTATCAAATGTTTAGCAAATATTTTTTCTCCCATGACTTTCTTATTTACTTTTTAATAGGATATTTGACAAAGCAGAAGTTTGATTAATAACAAATTATCAACTTTTTATCAATAGTGTTTTTTTCTATTGTTAGTCATTTTTGCACTTTAGGGAAACCTATGCTAATCTACAGGGATTTTTGTCTAATTTTATTCTAAAAGTTATATAATTTGAGCTTGTAAGATTAGTTTGATGATTCCTCATGAATTAATTTTAGTATATGTAATGTGAAGTAGGGAACATATCTCTTTATGTAATACATGGCCTCAATATGCTAGCATTTCATCTGTAATTTCCTTTTCTTCCTACACCCTTGTCAGGCTTTTGTACCAGAGTTTTATTCCTAAAATGAGTTAGGAGTGCTTCCTCCTTCTCTCCTTCCTGATAGAATTTGTGTAACTTAGGGTCCAGTTTTTAATGTATTTGTAACATAAATTCACTAGTGACACCATCTCAGATTTCATTTTTCTTGGTGGGAAGTCTTTGACAACAATACAATTTCTTTAATAAGTATATGGTTCCAAAGATTTGCTATTCTTTATAGGATCAGTTTTGGTAAATTGTATTTTTTTAAAAGCAATTTGTTCATTTAACCTTAGCTATAGATTTTTTGACACAATTTTGTTGACATATTTACTTACTATATTTCTTTTTTTGAGTTTTTTTTGTTTTTAAGATTTTTATTTATTTATCTTTAGAGGGGAAGGGTTGGGGAGAGGGAGAGAAATATCAATGTATGGTTGCCTCTGGTGTGTCCCCTGCTGGGAACTGGCCTGCAACCCAGGCACGTGCCCTGACTGGGAATTGAACTGCGATCCTTTGGTTCACAGGCCCACACTCAATCCACTGAGCTACACCAGCCAGGGCTATTTACTATATTTCTAATGTCTCTGGGATCACTAATACTATACTTTCATTTAGATATTATTTTTATTCTCTCTCATTTTCTTTCCTCTTCAGTCTTGATAGCAATTCCATCAATTTCTTCAAAAGCAAACTTTGCTATTGCCAATAACCTCTGTCTGTTTTCTATTTTACTTTATCCTTCTCTTATCTTTAACAAATCCTTCTTAAACATATATTTAAAAAATATTTTATTCTATTTTTCCTGGTATTTTAACATGGAAATTTAGAGAATTTATTTTGAATCATCCTTTTTTTCCTGATAAATGTTATTGAGCTATAAATGTTTTTATTTCTAAATATTCTTTGGTTATATCCCACAAATTACATTTTTATTTGCTTTTATTATTATTAGTTCAAAATATTTTCTAAATTTTGGGGACTTTGGAGTCATGATATGTATAAGCTGATCACTCAACTTATAAATATTTGGGTATGTACCGGATATCTTTTTGATATTAATTTATAATTCAGTTATGTTCAGGAAATATTCTCTGAGTTATTATATGCTTTGAGATTTATTAAAACTTACTTATGGCATAATTTATGATATATCATGGTGAATGCTTTATATGAAAATAACCTGGAGATTATGAGTCATTGAGGCATTCTGTGTTTTAGGTTAAGTGTGTTTTTGTCAATTGAAATATTAAAATCTAATGGTGTTTGTCTAGTTTTCTATTTCTTCTTTCATTTAGTTTTTGCTTCTTATATTTTAAATTTCACTTACGTGATGTGTACACAATTATGTTATGTACTCTAGAAGTGACTCTTGTCTTTATGAAATATTTTTATTTTTCTCTGGCTATATGCTTTGTCTTGAAGTCTATTCTATCTGCTATTAAGAGATATAACTTTCAAATTTTTATATAATTAGCATCTGTCTAGTATATTTTTTATTCTTTTACATAAAGCCAATTATTGGCTTCATATTTCAAGTGTATTTCTGAGAAACATCATAAAGTGGGACTTTTTTAATATTCAAGATGAAATTCTTTTCTCATTAAAATACATTATTTACATTCACTGTAAATGTCGATGTGGTTAAATTTCTGTATTATCTTGCTTATTGTTTCCTCCTTGTTCCATTTAATATTTGTTTTCCTTTTCCTGCTTCCTATAATCTTTTGGAATAATTTAGTGTTTAATTACATCTCTGTTTGAATTTAAGCTAGGTATCTGTTTGTTTTATTTTTGTAGTGGTTGCTCTAGAGATTATGATGTTCATCCTTAGATCATTGTAGTCAGTAATAAATTAATATTGTACCATTTCGCAAATAACACACTAATCTTACAGTAGACTATTTCTATTTATTCTTTCCCAGACTTGGTACAAGTTTTGTCATTTATATTTCATAAATTATTTTATGACCTCACAAAGGCATTAATATCACTTTAGTTTTTAAGTCATTTTTTAAAAAATAAAGATATAACAATACTTAAAAATATATTTACCCACATACTTAAAATTGTTGGTGCTCTTCATTCATTTGCATGACTCAAAGTTTCAATCTAGTATTATTTTCTTTAAGATGAAGAACTTTTCAAACATTTATTGTCTTATAAATCTGCTGATCATCTGTTGCTCATCTGAAAATATTTTAATTTCAATACAATTTGGAGGATACTTTTGCAGAATTTCTACATAATATTTTGAAGGTTATTTTCCATGACATTTACAAATACATAGAATTCTAGGTTGACTGTATTTTTATTTTCCCATTCAGCATTAAAAATATAAAGTACCATTGTCTCTTGGCTTGGATTGTTTTTGATAAATAGTTAGATAATTCATTATAATTTTTCCATATACAATGTATTTTAAAACACGTACTGCTTCTAAGATATACATATATTTAAATCCATATCTATGTCTATATCCAGATCTATATATCTATATCTATATACACACGCAAGGTCTATCTGGAAAATATCCAGCCATTGTGAATGTAATGAGTATGGTTTGCATGATATTGATGTAACCTGACAGCCAAGGAGAGTGGACTGGAATGTGCATGCATGAACAATGATGACTTCACTGTACTAGTCAGTGAAAGTGGTAGACATCATTGAGTGAGCATGTGTACTGTGTGGACAACACATTCAAAATGATTGAGCAAGTAGAACAATGAATCTGCATCAAATGTTGTGTTAAGCTTGAACATTCCTCATCAGAAACTATTTGGATGATTCAGAAGATATCAGGGAATGATGCAATGAGTGCAGCACAAATAAAATTGTGGCACAAATGTTTCGAAGATGGTCAAGAATCTGTTGAAAGTGATCCATGTTCTGGAAAGCCTGCAACAAGTAGAACACCTGAGAACGTTGAACGTGTACAGGCTGCAGTCAACAAAGATCAGCAACTGACAGTGGGAAAACTAGGAGCTGATCTGGGGATTCCAAAACTACTGTGTCTGAGATTTTCATTCAGGATCTTGGTATGAAACATGTTGTGGCAAAATTCATTCTCTGCCTTTTGTCACCAGAGCAGAGGAACATTGTGCTGCTGTAGTTAATGACTTGATTAATGACCAATGAACCAGATTTCCTCAGGAAGGTCATAACTTTGAAGGAGGCTGAGGTATCATTGTCCTATGTACATTTTTTTCTGTATATTGTGTCTTCTTCAATAAATGTCTCTATTTTTCATATTACATGGCTGGATACTTTCTGGAATGCATGCACATTCCAGTCCACTCTCCTTAGCTGCCAGGTTACATTGATGTCATGCAAACTGTTCTTGTTAGATTAACAATGGGTGGACTTTGTCCAGACAGACTACATATATATTGTTCTGTCAAAATCTTCCTCTTTTTTCCTTCTGTGACCCCAATTACTGTATGTTAGACTTCTTGATGTTGTTTTAAAGTTTGCTGAGACTGTTTTTTTTTTTCTTTTTGTGCTTCTGTTTTGATAATTTTGCTTGGTTCTTTTTCAGTTAGTTCACTTACCTATTCTTTTCAATGTCAAAGCTCCTGGTAAGCTTATTCAGTGTAATTTTTATTTCAGAAATCATAATTTTAGCTCCAGATTTTCTTTTTATATATAATTTTTCTATTTCTTTCAAGAAAATACATTTGTTCATTTATTGTGTCCAAATTCTGCTTTAAAACCTGGAGTGTATTGTTATCTGTTTAGAGTTCTTGCCTTCCGCTTCTAACACATGTATTATCTATTGATCAGTTTTTCTTATTTTCTTCATTATGGGCCACATTTTCCTAATTTTACATAATTTATATTTAATAAAATATGGCCATTGTGTATGCTATGTGGTAAAGCATGTGGATTTTAATTTCCTATAAAAACATTTCATTTTCTTCTGACAGGCAGTAAATTTACTAGTGGATTCATTTATCTTATGGAGACTCGTTTTAGACTTTAGAGAGTTTGGGTCTAAAGTAAGTCTTTTCCATATAAGCTAACTGTGGCTCCTCTAAACACTCAATTGAACAACTAGAATAGAACCCTGCCCCCCCAACTCATGGTCTGTCTTTAGTGCCATATAAAGTCTGCTGGGCACCCAGTGGCTATCTGTCATGCGTGTCCTACAGCACTTTACACTATTAATCTGCAAGTAAGTATCTTACGAAAATTCAGAAGGGCCCAAAGTATATTTTGGGGCTTCTTCTCTACACTTTACCCTGCTTCTCAATAGCTCACCTTGATGATTTCCATCGCCTCAATAACTCTGACCTTTGATCTCTGTTCCCTCTGCCCAGCAAGACTGTTTTGGTTCCATTTTGGTTCCACACCCCTGTACGGAAGTGTACAAAATCCCTCAGGAGGAAAGTTGAGGGGGTGGAACTTGCTTCATGATTTTTCTTCCCACAGGAATCACAGCCAGGTACTGCTTGTTGTAATGCTTGAACATAGATACCTTATACATTTTTTAAAAAGTTTTAAAACCTATTTCCAGTGGAATAATAAGTCCTATACTAGTTACTCAATTATGCCTGGGATTGAAATTCCACATTACATTTGTTTTTATTATGAATTTCCAAAGTGTTTCAGCATTATCCTTTTCTATTAGATAAAAGAATTGAGATTTAGTAAGTTAATTTTTTAACTCTTTGCGATACTAAAAATTACATCCTGGCAATGTAGAAGTAATTAAAAATGCTAATGAACACCTTAAGCCTTGTAACTGAAATTATTTTCTCCAATAGTTTTCAATTTCATAACATAATTACACAGCAGTTTTATCTTTGACTTTCTTAAAAAATGTTAATTTCAAGTATCCAGAGAAGCAGAATTGGCATCACAAATAATAATCAATCTGAACTGTACTTGAACAACAATAAAAATATTTAAAAAATAAATAAAAATAAAAAATCAATCTATGCACAACATTCTAACATTCAGAGGAAGTAATGTTTTAGTAACATGAAGATTTAAAAATGATATAATAAAATATAGTATAAATAGGCAAATATACTAAAGTCAATATTTTAAGTAACTGACAAGTTGAATAAGTTAATAACTGTCACAATTCCCATGTAGCAAGTTGACTCTGTGACACATGAAAATGCATAAAGACTATGGTAAATTAACTGTCTTCTTCTTGAGTAATGACAGCCAACCAGGTCTCATCAGGGGTAGGCAAAATAGTTTGTTACTACCATTACTGACTTAATTCTTACAACATCATAGCTTTGGGGGTCACTGAAAATCCTCATCTAATGAGGAAGGCTATATCTCTTTTGTGACATATATTTTTTCTTCCCTGAGAAGTTAAAGTTTTTGACAATTTTAGAAAATCCTGAGGGCAATTCCTAAAAGAACTGATAGCCTTGAACTTTGGCAGCTCTCTGGCAGCAAAGTATATGGATTTTGTACAAAGCATTATATTTCTAGGCCAAAATAACCATGTAATTATTTTGTAATTATAAAGCAATCATTTACTGGCAACTAGAAGTTTTTCATTTTTTATGGTAATTCCAAGTACAACTACCATATAATTTGTAAGAAAGAAATAGCTGTGCAATTACTCTGTGTTAACACAGTAATTACCAAATATGTCCAGGCTTATTTGTGTCGTAGGAAATAGAGATTCCCACACCTGCAAACTGCAAATTACACAGCAGCTAAGTGTGCTTTCTCATGTAGTCTATCACAAAACAAAAGGCAGTGGGGTTAGTTTTTGTTTCATCATATCATTGTGTTAGGTTATCAATTGAATGTAGTATTTTGTCACAGCTGTGTCTCTGTGGTTGCAAATAAATGGCTCCACCAGAGAAAACTAGAAATGATTTCCTAGCTGCAAGGAAAAGGCTAGTGCAATGTAAAGAGGAAGACTGTAAAGTCAGATATGTTTTGGAAATCTACCCTGCCTACTTTCTCAAAGCGTAATTTGGATAAATTACCTATTTTTCTTCATCTGTACAATAAAATCCATAAATGTATAAATTTCAGGGATATTGTCAGACTAGATAAGAAATATGTACAAAGTGTCTCATTCACACAGTCAGCAATTCATTTCCTAAATATCTGTGTGCCAAGTTTAGCACTTGGAAAGCACTGCTGAGAAAACCAGACATACTTCCTGCCCCCATGGAGCTGAAAGTCCAATAGAACACATTAACTATAACTGAATCATCACACATGCACGTATAAAATTACAACTTTCATTCCCTGTGATGTCTTAACTAGAAGAAGAATTAAGAATGATTACATAAAAACTTGTACATAAGTGTTCAGGCAGCTTTTTTTATAAAAGCCAAAGCTGACCCGTGACTGACTAAACTAACTGCGTACACACATCTCTCAGCAATAAACACTTCCTGGCAATAAAAAGTAGCAAACAATTTGATACATGTCACAACTTGGGTGACTTCTCCAAGGCATGGTACTGAGCAAAAAGATCAGTCCCAAAATGTTACATACTGTATGATTCCACTTACATATTTTTGAAATGCCCAAATTTCAGACATTAGAGGCATTTCACACTTGCCAGTAGATAGGAGGGAGATGGCTGTGTTATAAAAAAGCAACACAAAGGATCTTCATGGTGACAGAAATATCCAGTATCTTATCTGTGGTGATGAACACATAAACCCATACATAGTAAAATCATATAAAATTAAGAACACCAGAAAAGTGAGTGCAAGTAAAACTTAGGAGCAGATGGGTACTTAAAATTTCAGGGAACCCACTTTGTGAAGTATATGATTTCTAACCTCTGGGTTGTACACCTGAAACTAATACAAAATGATACTGATTATAAATTATAATTGGAAAACAAAATTAAACCATCAATTAAAACTTAGGAAATATCAGTACAATAAGCGGACTTATCAATGTTAGTATCCTGACTGTGATATTATACCACAGCAATTTTCAACTGGTGTGCCCCAAGAATTTTCTTATACTATTCAATCATTTTTTACTGTTATTCTATTACAGTTGTCCCAATTTGTCCACCTTTGCCCTCCTCTTCCCAGCCTACCCCTGACTCCCACAGGTGATTTCCACACTGATGTCCATGTCCGTGGGTCATTCATACATGTTCTGTGTCTAGTCCCCTCCCTTCTTTCCACCATTATCCCCCTCTTTCACCCACTTTAGTCACTTGCAGTCCCTGAATATTTAGTCAGGTGCACTGACTTCTTTTCCCTACATTGTCAAGTAAAAAATGACAACAGTCAACACAACAGTAGCTGTCTGGTGTGAATGAATGAAAATTAAAGCTAACTTTTTTTTTTGTCAGATCAACAAAAAAAATTTTTTTTGGTGTGCAGCAGAATTTCAGAAATTAGTTTGTTTGTGACAGGAGTTGAAAAAGGTTGAAAATTTCTGTTATACCATAGTTTTCTAAATGTTACAACTAGGAAAAAATGGAGAAAGGGCAGAAAAGATCTCTTTACTGTAACTGCATCTAAAATCTACAATTATCTCAATTAAAACTTCAATTAAAGAGCAACTGCATATTTCTGTAATTTCTCCCTCTTCAAAAAAAAATAATAACTGAAAGATGGGAAGTGCTAAGAAGAGCTATTTTCGGAGGGAAGGAGCATAAAATATAAAAGGAACCAAAAAGGACCTGTGCGTGGCAAAGGGATGTGAGATATGAGACTCAAAATGAGAATGAAGAGAATTCAGAAGCCAGACTATTCAGGGCTTCAGAGGTAATAAAAGTTTTGGTAAAGCAAAATAATACCATCAGATTTAAGCTTTGAAACTATCATTCTGAAAAATTGTGCTGAAGGAAATGGGATATATGAACACTTGTTCAGTTCTTTTCCAAAACACTAGGATAATAAAAAAAGAAATGTTTGAAGTACACCTCCACAAAAACTGAGCGATTAGAATAGGAGACAGTAACAGACGAGGTACTTCAACACATTTTTGAAGAACAGAAGGAAGTTTGACAGATAATCAATTCAGTGAAAGGAAGGAAATTTTAATTTAAGGAGCTTCAGTAGACATACATATTTTGTTTTTCAGATCACTGTGAGCCTCATGTTTTGGATTCACCAGGTAACACAGGGAGCATAAGTGAAACTGGTAAGTAGAGGGAGAGAGTGTTTGAAAGTTTCTATAGAGAGAAATTGGTTGCCTTGGTCCCCATTCCTACCACACATAGCAGAGACACCAGTATCCAGGGAAAAGCCCATCTTCTCCCTGATATGTTCAGACCACACTTCCCACCTTCTTTCATAATTTCAGTTGCCAGGCAAGAGTTTCACCCAAATTCATGATATCCTAAGTTTGAATTTCAAGAATAGGGAGAGTGGAAAAAAGAAAAAAATGGAATAAGAAAGGGGAAAAGAAGAAGGCTAATTCAAAGCAGCTTATAAAAAGAAGTGAGCCCTGGCCGGTGTGGCTCCATTGGTTGGAGCATCACCCACACACCAAAAGGTTGGGACTCAGTTCCTGGTCAGGGCATATATCTGGTTGTGGGTTCCACCCCTGGTTGGGGTGTGTGTGGGAGGCAACTGAACAATTTTTTCTCTCACATTGATATTCTTCTCCTCTCTATTTCCCTCCCTGTCTCTCAAAAATCAATTAACATATTTAATTTTAAAAAAGAACTGAAAGATTAGAATTGAAATTGTTAAAGAGCAAATGTATAACACATGTTCTTTCTTCCCCTAAGTAGTGGGTTTATTGCAAAATGTTGGGGAAATCATGATTAAAAGTGCTCATTGGAAACAATTAGCAGAATGCACAAGTTATATTAAGATATTTTTAAAAGTACACCGGGGGTCCACAACGCCGGAGAAGCTGTACGTACCGCTGAGCTTTTCGCTGTGCCGGCTGTCGCTGCCAGTACGGACTTCACGTCCGAGTGCAGCCACCTTTCCCCGCAAAGTGTCCAGTTTGCATGAAAAAGTACACGCTCGCTACAACTACTATAAAGTCCTTTTAAAATGCCATGTAAAGTGCACATGATACTGAGAATCAGACTTTGGTATACTTTTGTGGAAATTACAGTCTTTTATTGGCCAGAGACCAAATACTTCCCATGGACAATGACAAATAATTAGCAATGCTCAATGTAACGTGTTTTAGCAACTTCCACTTATTAAATGATTTTAAAAAGAAAATGTGTATCTTAAAACTTTTAATAAACAGTTTTGAGGACTTTATAAATAAAAATAAACCTTATCATGACAGAGTTTTAAAATATGTTTATTCAATTTTCCCCCTACAGAGAAGAATTGATTAGAAAAAATAGGACAAATATTTAAATTTTAGGGATTCATTTTTAAAACTGCCCCTATTGTCTTTTATTGAGGTGTCAATTTTTTTTGGCATAACTGGCAGAATGAAGCTTCTCATAATTTATTGAAAATCACTTAATGCTCTGTCAGCCATCACAATTTATTACAGTATTGTCCAGATAGGCCAGGATAAAAGAATAGGATACAAGATGATATATTACATAATAAACCAAGAAAGAAAAATACCTCAATTATACAGGAGAATGGGACTGTTTTAAAGAATTAAATTAGAAGTGTACCTATATTTCATAATTTCTCAACCCAAAGCAACCTAAAATCGCAAAGGAAAGAGAAAAGAATAAATAGATTCTATTGCATAATTAGGAGTCTGTGGCTATCTCCTCCAATAAGTCTAGAGTGATAAATATTGAAATCAGATTAACCGATATAGTTAGCAAATGTCAATACTCCTTAGAGGTAAGTTACTGCAAAACTACGACTATTCTAATATTGTCCATCATGTTTGACTTTGCTAACCAAACTAGTTGAAAAGAGATGTTTTCAAAAACATCTGGACAGTGTGCAGCCATTACTGGCATGTTCTGGTATCTGGAACCTATTTTTAAAATATATATACATGAACTATAAACAGAAAAAGAGAACTCTACCAATTAGGAAAAGTTAACTTGTTCCAAAAAATAAAAAGAAATTATATTTCTATACTTTATTTAAAAGACACTTAAAGGCCATAACATGATACACATAAAGATCTTCCATTAAAGAGAACTTTGTTCTCAGCATAAGAGGTTCTTAGCAAAACAAACAAAAAAACAAATAATAATTGTCTACATTATTATCTTCTCTTCTAACTTGTTAATTGCCCTGAATTTGATGAATCACACATTTCAAACAATAAAAGGTACAAAAGAAAATATAGAGAGGGAAAATATATATTGATAGTATTGAATAGTTTGAGAGCTCATCTGAAAATAATAATGATATTGTGACAATGACATTTTGTATCCTCTTCACTGAGTGCTCAGTGAGAATTTGTACGTGTGAGTTTGTTTGCTTAAAGACAGGCAGGCTCCCAGCCCCCATTTTGAATGGTTCTCCCAGAGTGGTACCAAGTTCATGAATTTCAAAAAAAATCCTTGCACGGGACTTTATTATGTATCACACTGTATCATTAACAAGTAAACCGATTTTCTAAATAAAAGTATCTCTAATAACAGTATGAAAAATAGAGTTTTTATTATCTTGGATCTAAATGTCAGGTGCCATTTTTTAAAGTGACAATAAAATATTAGTTTCAGAGAAGAGTGAATTAATCTGAATACATCAAAATGTCAGTCTGAGACCATGAAGTACTAACATCTGAAACAAGCGCCAGAGGAAGGCATTTCACAGGAAATGGCCCATTCGTTGCAGGCTATCATTTCAACTTGTCCACATATCCTCTCAGAAAGAGAAAATTCCACCCTTCCAAAATAGACATTTTCCTGATAGAAGCAGCTTATGCTTTGTCTCCCCACTCCCACCCCCATCCCCACTCCCACCTGTGGTGGTGTGATTTGCCTCTTTGGCCATCTCTGTGCCTCAGCATTTCTGCCATCCTCTGAACACAGCAGGTGCGTGATACAATTTGACTGCATTTTCCTTGCTTGCCAGTTCAGAATGGGCTACGAACCATATCGTGTGTTCAACAGAGATTGTATTGACTGAAATGCTAACAAACATCCCCACTTTGTGACTAGAGCTTTGAATAGCTTAACCAGCATATGGATAGGAGAAACTGGGACGCGCATTACCTTTTCCTCCATTGCTCAGACCCTATTTGCCTTTGATTGTCATAACAAATAACGAGAGGCTGAGGGTTACACACATTGGCACTGAGCAGTGCAGTTGTTTGCAGATATGGCTGAAAACTTTGGTGTTGTTTCTTGCTGTGAACTTTAAGTATTCCAAGTTTGCTTGAAAAATATGTTTTTGATTTCCACATGTTTCTGGATATTAGACTTGGAGTAGAAAGAAACATTGTTTAAAACATTCCTATTTTTCCATTATGAGAGTTTTGGTAATATTCATTGTTTCTCTATATCATGGAATGGGTCCAACATTGGAAACAGGAGGACGGAAAGAGAATGGCTCGTGGGAACAGGGCAGCAGTAATAAAAAGCTGACAAACGTAACTGATGCATCAGGTAGCCTGAACGCCATTGTGATACAAACGCTAAAGAGTTCATTTTCCCCTACTTGCTGCCTTACTCATACTTCATGAGCCTTCTTTTCTTTTTCCTAAGTGATATTTTGGGCAGATCCCATAGTTTTATAAACACTTTTACTTCCCAATATCAAACTAATTTAAAAGTTTAACCTCAAACTGTATCATAATAATTTCCTTTCTTCCCTCCTCTTAGACAAGCTGGAGCTGGGGTCCTGATTTCTTGGAGCAGAGGGGAGGTAATTCGATTAATCCAAGAAAAGTAAGCGGTAAGCGTGGTAGATTCAGAAAGCTAGTTGTCATATTAAATCCCATAGACAAAACGGGCCTAGGATTTGGGGTTCTAGGTATTAAATAAATGTTCGATGTGCTTGGGTTGTCTACATACTTGATCTCATTTGCTTTCTCTCTGACACTGTGAATTTTAGGCCCAGTTACTTTATTCTCTTGAATTTTTAAACAGTTATTTTTTAATTGTTAAATGGTATTTTATAAATTGCATGTCAATTTTGCAGTGTTTCTTAATTTTTTTTTTCAATTACCCCCAAGGAGACTTCTCAGACATTTTTGTTGTGGTTGTTTGGTTGTTAACAATATCACAGATGTCCCCTAACACCAAACCTCCGGGAAATGCTGATACCACAGATATACTGTGTACCTATTTATGAACTATGACCTTTTGGAGGGCCACACATCATTATACTAAGTTTCCTTTGCCCCCAACAGCTCATCTTTACCACCTTGGGGGCAGTATCAGTCTCATTGAGAATGTGTGGTGTAGAGGATTGCTATCAGCACTTTTTTCCACATAAGCCTGGAAAAGAAGACGTCAGTGTGTATCACACACAGTGTAATGGCAGGTATTGTGTTAGCAGGTATTGTTTTGTTAAAATGCTTTTCCAAAATTATAAATTGTGTGTGTGTGTATTCACACACAGTCACAATATAAAATGCACTTTTCACTTTAGCCTTCAATCAAACGTTCAGGGTCACTGTAGCAGATGGCTCCTGGAAAAAGAACATGCAGTACAGACACACACACGCATGTGGCTAAACCATTAAGTGAGAAAGCATTTCTAAAATTAATTTTCAAGGCAGTGCTTCAGATTGGGTCACTAAAGGATGTTTCTATAGTACTTTGACCAATAGCAGTTAATTCCTCTTCTTTATCTCTTTAATTCCAAACTGCTCCTCTGTGGTCCTTTCTGGTAAAAAGAAAGGGTTTATTGCTTAGTCAAGATTTCTTAGTAGCTGTATCTTTCCTCATAAACTTATCATTGTTAGTAAAGACTCAGTTAAATAATCAAAGTTCCTTTTTTTCTCTTAGTATTTTTTGGCAGGAAAGGTTATTTATACTCCATAATATATTAATAATTGACATGAATGTTAGGAAACATTATTTGATCATCATTATATTGTCACAAGCTAGACCACTCACTACATAGTTGTTGCTGATATAATTGGGTAATGGTTGAGTTACAGAATTTTTTCAGAGAATGTGAAAGATTGGTGCAAACTGTGTTGCTCACTCTCTTCATCAAAGTGTAAATGTTAATGATTGAAATACTATTTTCAAAATTGTTTTCCTTTAAAATATTTAAAATTATATTTTAATATAAAAGATAAATATGAATTATAATACATATCAAAATTAAAAAATAGCCCTGGCTGGTGTAGCTCAGTGGATTGAGCATGGGCTGCAAACCAAAGGGTTGCTGGTTCGATTCCCAGTCAGGGCACATGCCTAGGTTGCAGGCCAGTTCCCTAGTGGGGGCCACGTGAGCGGCAATCACACGTGATGTTTCTCTTCCTCTCTTTCTCCTTCCCTTCCCCTCTCTCTAAAAATAAATAAATAAAATGTTTTTTAAATTTAAAAATATTTAAAAACAGCTAGATGCTTATTTTTAATTTTAATTCATTTTAGTACCTATTTTTATAAAAACATATACAATTATTTGAAATTCCAATTTTCAATGTTTATTTATTTGATAATGGCTTTAGGCATGTTAAATCTTGACCTAGATATACATAAGCGTAAAAGAAATGTTAATTATTTAACATCACAACTGTTTCTTCTGCTGGTTTTTGTTGGGACTAAGCCATACTGATTTATAATTAACTCCTGAAGTACAAATTGGAACAGGATAAGAAAAAAGAAAACAGGTACTCTACACTACCAGAAAATGAAAATTCATTATGCAAGAAAGTACAGAGTTTATATTTGAGGAAAAAGATTTAATAAATTAGCTTTCCCCCCTTACCTAAGTGCTTTCACTTGAATCCTTCCTGCACCCCAAAGCACTGTGCCTCCCACATTAACAAAAGCACAATTCCGCACTTTCAAAAGTTAGGATGCAGTACATTTTCTCTCAAGGCTATAGCAAAAATGCAGAGAAATATTTCCTTGGGGCTAATGTCGCTAGTCCTGAGAGCAGATGTTTAGTATTTCAGGTAGTGCCACACTAGTTCAGAGCGCTAGGTTTCAAGCAACGGAGGCAGTCAGGTGTTTTTAATGAATTCATTTTTGTGAGTTTGTGATAAGTGAGGCTCTCTGAAGCTTGGGGCCTGTAACAGACCCCACTTACCTGGGTCTGAGCATAGCTCTGCTTCTAACAAATAGTCTATTTCTTATTATAGCATATGGGACTATGTGAGAACTATAGATTTATGAGCAGATATGTCTTTTAGGGTAAAGTGATTCTGCCTTTCTGTTTTGGTCAAGCCCCAGAAGTTGTGCTTAAATGGGAATGTTGAGTTTAGTAAAACAAACAAACAAACAAACAAACAAACAAAAAACCCTATATAGAGATATAAGTAGGATTCACAGAAACCAGCAAGAGGTATATAAGACCCCCAAGGGCTGGGAACATTGGAAAACAGTGTGAAACAGTGAGAAAACAGGGCTAGCAACAAGGAGAACATATTAGCAGCCCTTAGTCTAAAAGTCTAAGGGGAGGGGAGAGTTTCCAAGTCTGAGAGAGAGAGAGAGAGAGAGAGAGAGAGAGAGAGAGAGAGAGAGAGAGAGAGAGTTGTAGCTGCCCTATACATCCCAGGATAGAGGCAGACTGGGAACAGATATGCCCACCTCACTCTCCTCCCACTTAGCTCTTTGCACTGCCTCTGATTGGCCAATGGAACCAACAAAGCCAGAGGACAAAGAGGCCTCTGATGTACTCCAGGTGGACAAGATGGAGAGTAGGTCTGGGGCTTGGGGTGGGGAGGTGATGGAGAATATTCCTGGCTGTGCACGCAAAGTATTTCTGAGTTCTGCAGACAGAACAAAGCAGCTAAGTCACTCCCAGCTTGCTTACCATGCCATCATTAATAGCTTGTTTTTAAGATTTCAAATGCATGTGTTAGCCTTTATTTAAGAAACTTGCAATGCTGGCAATATTATTATGCAGTTGTGGGTACCAATAATGATTATTTTTAGGTGTTATTCTATATTCAAAATACTTTCGTCATGGCTCAGCTGGCAATTTACATGGTTGTCATAACCTGTGGACATAGGGACTATACTGCTGCCCTTTTCAAGATGAAATGGGGTTGATTAATCTGTACAGTTGGTTGCCAGAAGTCAAGCCTCGTGGTTTGATCAGACCTTTAAAATTTTTTTTGAGCACCTTACTTTCAAGGTATCTACTTTGCCTGTTCTTAACAGTTGCTTATGTATTCTGCCCTCAACGTGCTCCGAACCAGGCTAGTGCAGCGGAGCAGGGCAGAGCTATAGCAAGGAGAGATGTTTATTGGGCATACAAAGCTGTTATCAAATTCTGCTGCTTTAGTAATACACTCTCCAATTTGGGGTTGGCAAAGCACATCATAGAGGAAAATGCAGGAAAGTATCAGGAAGCCTTAGATGTATACAAAAGTCAGTGGGGAAGGAATAAATAAATCAGTACTTACTCCTAAAAAAGCTGAAATTGCCTTTTTTATTTTTTGGTGGGGGTGTTGCCTCTCTGGGGAGTTTAGGTAAAAATAGCAAAACATATTTCAAAATAGCCTTGTTAGACGTAAACTTAACTTATCCCAAAGGACGCTATTTAGTGTACCCTAGAAGCAAATCCGATGTCAGTCTGTCTAACTTCTGCAGTGAACGCTGCCTCCCTCTCGCCTTCCCTAGCACTTCCACCCTCCCCTTAACAATTCTCCAAAGACCTGTCTCTACCCCAGGGCTGCTCATTGTCATTTGTTTCATAATCAACTTGAAGAATTTTTAGGAGATCTGGGAAAGTAAAATGCTGATGCAACTCTACCCGGTTTTTAAAAACTAACTGCTGTGTCCTTGGTCGGTGGTCTGCGTAGATCCCCTGGGGCCTCTCGTCCTGTTTCTGTGATTATCTCCCCTAGCTCCGGAATACATTTGCTCCTGCTTGCCTGTAGGACTGTACTTCTAAGACCACCCTTGGCTGGAATGGCTGTGAGGAGTAAGAACAAGCGAAGTTCCCTGGAAGGAGGACACTGAGGCCACCCTCAGGAGGACTGGGCTAGAATTTGTCCCTTTACGGACTTCTTCCCTTTCCTTTTCCTGCTGAAATCCCCCCCTAACAGTGTCCCTAGGAAGGACCCCTTAATGAATCTACTGCACATGAATCCTCATTTCAAAGCCTGCTTCTAGAGGTCCCAATGTAACATGGCATCTTCTGCAGTGGGGTTCAGCATCGCTGGCAAGAGTATCACTAGTTCCTCATACTCCATCTTATTGTTTAGAGAAATGTATGTAGAATTCATCACGAGTAAGAAATGACAAATTCATGATGAAAACCCAAATAAAATAGCATATCTTTAGAGACAGGTCATGGATATTATCTCCTTTTTAATGTGGTTAGAAAAAGGTAACTAGGGAAGAAATCGGAAAAATTAGTTCAAGCAGACAAACTCCCAGTTGAAAGCTGACATTGATGTGTTTTCTCCATGGGGACTGCTCAAGGCTGCTCCAGGCTGTTCTGTATCAGTGGTTAGCCAAGGGGACTACAGACAAAGGAAGGAAAATAACATTAATGCTCCGACCTCCTGCTTTGTTTGAAATTACTAGTAGTAAAGGCTGAGGTGGTAAGAGCTTTTAAAAGCATCTGTTCACTAAATCTTTTGAAAAGTTCTGCACGCTTCCAGCTCAGACCAAATAATGATATCTCTTCTTTCCACCCACTTACAAAATAAAATCCTTTTTATGATGGCAGAAGCTCCTTACTTCACACCAATTCAGAGAGAAAGATTTTGTCAACTCTGCCTAGAACATGGTTTTATTTAACATCTTAATCCTAACAAATCTCACTTTTGATTGATTTCTGATTTCTATTTTATTAAACTAAGCCTTGCATAGGGTTCCTTGACTCTAAAAGTGAGTTTGCCACTTCCATCCAAATTTAATGTAGCCTTTAATTATAGGAAGCTCAGTCAGTGCATAGTAGACTTCCTGGGCTTTAGGGAATTCCAAAGTACATCTTATTCCTTGTCAAAGAGACAAGATGAATGAAGCATTCCCAGCTTGCGGCTTCCTCTTCTAAAACTTACAGAGATGGAAGGGCAGTTTAAAAAATTAACTCTCAATCTCTTTCCTCATAATAGAAACTGTTTGCCTTCAGATATCATACTTGTCTTAAGTCAGGTGGGATCACGGAAAGAATACCAGGCATTTGGTATCAGAAGATTAAGATTCAAGTTCCAGTTTTGTCATTTAACAGCTATGAGGAAAATTCTCAATTTCCTAACCTATAAAAGGAGCATAAAAAAAAAAACAGTCTTATCTACTAAAAAGGTTGTTTCAAGGATAAAATGAAATGTAAAACTAACACAATTTACAGTGAAATGTGAAAAGAAAATGTATGCTATAATAACTGTAGGAAGAGAAGGCATTATTAGGTGTTTGTTTCGATGGGATAACAAAGATTATATTCCTCCCTGCCCGATCTAGGGAGTAGTTTCTTTCCATGTTAATTAGCAGAGGAGTTTCTATCTAACTTTAGAAATAAAGTCATTTCCAGCTTTCTTTAGTCTTAGACATTTTATCCCCACCATTTTAACTTTTTATACTTTTGTTTGCTTTTCTTTTTTCTACTCCTGGAAGATAAAGAAAATGTTGCTTCATAACATAAATTGTTTACATAATAAGAACCTCTCTCTCCCCCAAAAAGATGAAGAGCATTTTATGTTAATCACGTATGGACTTCAGGATGTTCAATCTAATGATGCATAGAACAGATGAGTCTGATGGATGCTTCAGAAGATTAAACTTGGAGTAAAAGCGCTTGAATTTGACCTTTTTTTGTAATTTACTGTACTATCTAAATTTCTCTTTTGTATATTCCGCTTAACCTTTCTGCACTTGCTTTCTCATCAATAGTCTCAATAATATTGTCCATATGAAATTGGTTGTGAGGATTAAGAATAAACACTTATCACCCATTTAACACTATTATCAATATCATTATTATATCAATAAGGAGTGGCTTAAGACGTAATAATAAGAAAAATTTTAATTAAATTTTCATTCCATTTCTTTCTTCCCCATTACTCCACTGCCTCCATTTAATGAATCATTAGATCCTTTGGATACTCTATCCTAGTTTTGTTTCCCAGTTTATTTTCATTTCTTTTGCTCTGCTCAGGTCCTCATAGTTTCTATTTCATTTCTCATTTTTTCAATAACTCTTGCAAAAGCCTCAGTACCCCTCTGCAAATGATCCTCTCTGCCAACTGCTCTCTTTATAAAACATAACTGACCATATTACTCCTGTGTTTATAATCCATTTATTCATTTTTATTACCTACATTGTTAAATTCTAAAATCCTTACAATGACATTTGAGCCCTTGGTATCCTACTTCCAACCTGTTTTAGTCCCACATATTTACAAGAACCAGACTTTTCCAGGAAACTGAAATGTTGGCCATTTCCCACACCACCCCTCCTTCCATTCCTACTTCCACTCCTGTCATCCCCTCTCTCAGGGCTCTTTCCTCCTCTTTTCCTGTCTCTTATGATCCTATTTACAACTCAAGGTAGAATACAAATGCCAGCTTTCCCCTGCACCTGGCCCAGTTCCCTCGGGGGAGGATTCGTCTCTAATTCCTCTGCTCACACACACTGCTTTGCTTCAATCACTATGAATTCATTGCCAATACTTTCCTCATATTCCATGCACACACACATATACATCCCTATTCAGCTCATCTCTCCAAAAAAGCAGATACAAAGATTAAATTACCTATTTTATCTTCCAACACCACAGTGCCTTGAATAGAGTAGACAGTCATTGAGTATGTATTGAAAGATGATAGTGGCATAGTTTAGTTGCACACAAAAGGTTTGAAAGAATTTTTCCATCTGTCCAAAGACCATTACTTGAATTTGGCCTCCGTGCAAAGAAAAATATATCTTGCTGCACCCTTTCATCTCCTAAGCAAACTTGCTTGTGTTGATATTTCTTCGTAACACTGATAATCAGATAATTGGATAAACCGATTTGTAATATTTTGGTAGTGAATGCTAATAATTGAATGAAAATTAATGCATTGGTGCACAATGGCTCTCTCAGAAATAGGAACTCTAAGAGAAGATATCATCAAGTGAAGCAAATACCTGGAAAGGGAGGCCTTCATGTGTCCTTTTCATCCAGTTACATTCAACTATCTACTCTTCTCTTGCATGCAATCAAGAAGAATGATACTCACACTGGAGAAAATATGAGATAATAGTTATCGTTACACCGTGTATGCTAAGCATCAGAATATCTATTAGGAAACCTATCAACATCCCACCCATCTACTATGGAACACCAGGAAAAAGCCAGTGATATGAAATTTGAATGCAAAGGTGGACTATGATTCCAGGCCAGCAAGGTATCACTTTTCTTAAGTAAACAAGCCCACATCTAAATCAAGAGTGTTTGCCAATCAGTTCTAATTCTTTTGTCCCTATTTGCTACTACAAGTGAGTTATCCTCCACCCGAAGGATGCCCTCAGCAGATCTCTCTCTAGAATGAAGGTCACCAACATTATTTTAAAACTTAAAACTAGTTGACCCTAGATGCGTTATTTTCAAGCCCTCACAGAGTTGAATGGAAGTTGTAAAAAATGGGTTTCAAGGCAGATTTGGCTTCACACATTCAGTAATTCTCGATTTTTCTGGGGCCTTTCTTTTAACCAGGGATGACATTGCATTCAGATTTCCACAAGTGCCTGTTGAGAGGGGGCATTTTCTGCAAAGGTACCTGGGGCCAGTGTGAGGCTTTTGAAATGCTGCTGAGGCAAGTCTCCAATTGATAGATTTATTTGGACCATGTTATATAGTAAGCTGCCACAGTTCTGCACTTTAAAACTCAACGATGTGTAAAGAATGCAAGGGCTGACAGTCCTTCATAAAAACTGCTAGCAATCCCTGCTTGGAGAGCTCTGCAATATGTTTCAGGTAGATGAAAGAAAGCCCACTATAAATAGACTTTGAACAGGAAACTTTAAAAGGGAAATGTTTTCATTGGACAAAGGTATTCAATAATATTGTGCTGCAGTGAGGAGCCCCAAAAGCAAAGAGAAAATGATAATAGTAATAATATCAAAATAGGTCACCTCATGTGTATGACAATGACTGAAAATACCTTCAGTATGCAGGTTCAACATCTTACTAAAACCTTCATTTTTCTCATTGGTAAAATGGGGGCAATTTCACATACATTTCTTCTCCAGAGAACTCCCGTGTGAACATCATTAAAAAGCAACTTTTAAACAGGAAGAAACTGTGTAAACATTAGGTAATCATTAACAACTATTTCATAGGAGAACTTTCCCTGGATGCAGTCAGCACAGTGGGCAGGTGTTGCAAACAAACGAAGTAGATGGGAGACACCAGGGACACCGAGGAGCCTGGGTAAGAAAAAGCATGAACCAGTAATTGATTTTTGTCTACTTCATTTTTTACAGTGTTTACAACTTGCAAAATACTTTTTATGTTTAGATAGCAATAAACCTTAAGCTAAAATGGGTTATCATCTCACAGTTGTTGGAGATGCACTGGTAGCTTCAAGCCAGAGTTTTGTCTAGGAAGTCATATGAAATCAACCTCAATGTCCTATGCAGAAGGCATTTGCAGCAATGACTTCTCATCTGGCCTCCTGTCATCCAGCTGTTTTCAGAAAATTACCCTAAAAAATCCCTCAAATCCTAAGAATTGCAAGAGTCATTTAAATAATATTCTGGCTCTAGCCTTTAGAAAATTAATGTCTTAATTGGGAATACACACACACACAAAAGCCCCTACACACTTAGCTTATGCCAAAAAAAAAAAAAGTCAAGTTAAAATATATCTTACTTTTTTATGTAACGTTAACAACAGTTAAGAGCTGGTGTTCTGAGTTACCAAAATGACATTAAATGACTGATTTTCCTGAATTTACTTGTGTTGCCTGTGTTGCCTCATCATCCTAGTCACATCAATGCAACTCAAAAACAAAAGGAAAAACAGAACACACTTTTGCTGTCCAGAGCCTATTTGAATTTCCAAAGCCGCGGGGAACGTGACCTGCAGAGTTTTCTACAGTGTTCACACCAGAAGACTTGATGCATCACCTCGGATTGCGCACGGGCAGCCGGATGTGTTTCTGACAGGGCTTCCTTTATTCCATCAGCTCCACGCTGGGCAAGTGTCACTGGCACAGTTCTATCCTTCCTGTCCTGAGACTTCTGATTTCCTCCTTCACAAAAATCAGACCGAACCTCATGGTCTTCGTTTTAAAAATAGCGTAATACAAAGCTTTTGATGTCATTTATGATTACTGCTCTGGGCAGTTTAAGTAACCTAATTTTTCAAATTTGATTAATAATTCTCCTAAGACTGAGCACTTCTAGGAGCTGCTCTGAAAGATGAAGATACAAACCATAAAAGGGGAATTCAACTGCAAGTGCAAGCAGGAACGTTTAAAATGCATTAAACACAACATAGATGGCCCAGCCTTTTTGCTATGGCTTATTTTATACAAGGACTGCATTTAAGAAACAGCAAAGAGGTGAAGAGTTATTTAATAGGCAAAATAAACATGAAACTAGTAAAAGGTATATATATTTAACATAAAATGAAAATGTTTGAGAATACTACACATACTTGCTAATGCTGTACATATTTGCTTAATTTGCTATTAATGTGGGACCAGATTTAATGCATTTCACTCCCAGGTTAAACGTGAGGTTTGAATCCTTATGAGCAGGCTGGGAATTTTTTAATTTACTTGCAGCTGAGGGACGGAGGGTTGTAGACCTGTGAGACCACTCCCTCCCAGGGCCTGTGGGCTGCTTCTCCCTCCCCCTCACCGCCCCTGGTGGTAAAGAGAGCATGGCTATGGAGTTTTGGAAATACACAACTTGTGTTGTCGCTTCTGGGTTGGTTGCAGATGAAGTGTCCGGAAGAAACTTTTACAACAGTAGTTCTGGAATAATATTTATGAAACTTATGTACAAGCAACCTAATTAATGTAGAGCGTAATTTAAGAATTTATGACGAAGTCAGTGCCATATGCACTGCTCCATAGTGTGCAAGGTGGCAAACACGCCTTCCCTAAAAGTTTCACAAGTATGACAAATTCAGTGAAATTTCAGTATATTTGGGTAATACTTCAATAAAAGAAGTGCCTTCCTTTCATCTTCCTGGGAACATCATTCTCACCCTCTGTGTTTGGTACAACCTTACTCTTTTTCTAGATAATTTCTAGTATCTCTTCAAATATCAGCTCAATTGTCATTCTCTCGAGAAAGATCTCCTTAAAAACTCTCACTATTTCAAAGTTCCTGAGAGTTCTCCCTGACTCCTTTGTTTTCTACCTTTTAGCCTGTCTAAAAGCTAACTCCGTTGCTTTACCTTAAAATTGTATCCAGAATACAGCCACTTTTCACTGCCTGTGATGTTGCCACCACTTTCTGAGCAATCCTTATTTGTGCCTGGAATGTAAAATGGACTTCATGGTCTTTCCCACTTCTACCTTTGCCTGTTACAGCCAGAGTTATTGTCTTAAGGCGTGTTAGTCCCTGTCCCTCATGAAAGTACTGCAAATCTCACCTTGTGACCAGGGCAGAGGCCAATGCCTTTGAAATCAGCCAGAACACCCTACTTTACCCATCCCCTACCTCAATTCAGGGACTCTTTGACCACATCTCCCTTTATTACTTTTGATTCATCTGCTTGGTATACTCTTCCCTGGATTGTACCTCATGTGTTTATTGTTTCTCTAAAAACAGAAATTTTGCCTGTTTTATTTAATAAAAACAGAGATTTTTCTCTATTTTGTTCATTACTATATACTTAAAAGGGGAAGACACATGCAATACTAGGTAAAAAATAATTTTTATATAAATAAATCACTACGCTTTTCTCTAAGGCACCTGCATAGTCATACCCCCAATGTTTAGGGTGATTATTTGTTTATTGTTTACTTTTCTTCCACTCAATGCTGACGTAAGTACCCAGAGTTCAGAGATCATTTATGTTTTGTCCGCTTTGTATCTTCAATGAATCATTAAATGAACGAATGAAAGGAAAATAGTAGGATAATACCCTTTTTTATTATCTATTGTACTTATAATGTATTTTATAAAATTTAAAATATTTCTATAGTTAATAATGGACTCGCCTTTTGACTTCTCTCTACTATATCTATGTAATCCAAATTTGAAGTTGCATGTCTTGCATAAGTACTTGATTTAAAAGATACTTTGGTTATCTGTTTTATTTTAATACTTTATTTCAAAAGGTGGGTAGTACTTGTTTTTTTTACAATAGTCAAAAATATATTTCATTGATTTTTCTTAAAAGCATAGCATAATTTTGCAACTATCATTTTAATTCATGATACTAAACAAAGAAAATATACACACACCTTGTTGCGTGAGTTCAAGTGAGCAGCATAGCATACATCACTCAGGGTAAAGCATTGCCACCTCCTCATCAACTACATTTGGTTTAAGGCGTTTCCAGCAGATAGAGCATTGGTGCAGAGTCACAAGGAAAGCATTCCAGGAGACCCACACAGGGAGTGGAGGCTTGGTGTTAGTTATTTGAGTGGAAATAGGAGGCTGTCCTCAGTTTCCCAAGGTCCCATCTCTGTGCAACCTGCCATGAAAAAAATTCCAATCTTGTCTTCATCAAGGCCAAAACAAAGGCCAGAGTTCAGATATTTTGTACCATATTAAAACTTAGTCCCTAGTCCAGCCTTTGTCAGCATCAGCTAGAGGAATCCCTTCCCAGCTGTGATCCATTGTTGCGTTGTTGTAGGGAGGCTCCTGGTTGGAGCTGGATGATAGGCTGCCAGCAGTACAGCTGCTAAGGCCACATGGTTGCTTAGGAGAGGGAACTCAGGAGCAAAGTGAGACCAGTACGTGTGTTACCTGTCAGGCAGGCAAGAGGAAAACCTCTTTGTTAGCTGAGATTATATTATCTAGGGCTTGGGAAGAACCAGGGGCTTTTTTCAAATACCAATCAACTTCCCAAGCTTTTGGGACTTCTAATGGATCCACCTCTTAACCAATTTATTCTCCAGATCTTGCAGGGTTGTGTCTCTCACACAGTTCAATCTTTTTCCCAGGCTAGGCTGACAGGCTTCTATGGTCCTATCTTGGCTCTACTGCGCATGTGCTATATTGTTCTATCCCTTCTCCTAGTGATCTGCAGGTAACAGGCTGGTGCTTCCCGGGGAGTGTGTGAAGCTGTGATTTTTGGTAAAGCAAACAGACTTCTCCCTAGTTTATGATGTTTAGTAATGTCTGATTTCCTTTGCTTCCTTCCTTTATCAATCACTAGCTAACTACCTACGCTACCAAGGGGACTGAGGTTTCCATGAACTCTAAATGGTAAACTGCAGGTGCAAGAGTACACATAGCGATATTATACAGGCATAACACGTTTTCAGAACTCTTCCTGAACGGGCCGCGGGCTGGGCAGCCTGCTCACAGTTGACAGCCAACGTACACAGCTCTGTCAGTCGCATTCTGCTTGGTGTGCGCTGATTTAAGGAACATCAGAAATTCTGTGCGGTTCTCAATGCCACATATTAAAACAAAAATTTTAAGCTTCAAATTTGTTTCAACTTTCAGTTATTGAATGTGACATAAAATGTGTAATAGACCTTTACTTTCTTTGAGTCAATCATTTGTTAATAAATTCATCTTAAAAAGCACTGTATACCACCCACAGAAAAGCTAGCCGAAAACCCTAACAGCACTTACCTAATATGCTAAGGTTCTCATTTCTCACCCATGTATTTCTCTTATAATTGTTCTGAATTAATTCGTGATCTTTAGCGTGAAAGGATATAGCAGTTTAGCCTAAATATTTTTAATTGTAAATGGAAAAATATATAAATTGTAGGTTACAAAACAATTGTATATTATCTGATTACCACTACCATAGTAATGATCACTGTCTATCTTTATTTGTACAGTTGTTTTTCCTTCAGTTCACCTGTGATTTTCTACCCTAACTTTAATATCTTCTGCTATAACAGTTTATATCTGAAAGGAAAGATGATGGCTTTAAATATGTGCCAGTATATATGTCAGACCTACATAAATAAATGGATAAATTAATGGATATATTTGAGTATATTTATAGCCACCAACCTTGAAATTCTGTTATTTGCCTGCTAGAATATAAATATATTCAATACATATTTTTGAAAACCTATTTCAGGCTCTGGAAACAGAGCAGTGAACACACAGTTTCCTTGCACCAACATAAATTGTACTCCAGTAAGGAAGGAACTGAACAAATACTTGCTTGTTTACTAAAAACACTAATAATGATAGCAGTAGTAGTACTGTGTAATGCATTTGTAGCTCTTTGTGCTAAACATGGTTCTAATGCTGTCTCTATCTATCTATCATCTATCTACCTACCTACCTACCAATCTCTTTATTCTTCACTACAATCCTTTGAGGTTGATACTGTATGTATCCTACCTTACACACATAAACACAAAGGCATGCGGAAGTTACATACTTTGCCCAAGGTTTTATTCCTTATAAGATGTACAATTGGATTTTAAATTAAGAGAGTCTGATCTCATATATGTACCCCTACATTCATGGTGGCATTGTTTATAATAGCCAAGATATGGAAACAACTTAAATGCCCATCAATAGATGAATGGATAAAGAAGATGTACATGTACACAATGAACTATTACTAAGCCATAAAAAAGAATAAAATCTTGCTATTTGTGACAACATGGACATATCTAGAAGGTATGATGCTAAGTGAAATAATTCAGACACAGAGCATCAAATACCTTACGATTTCTTTTAATTTGGAATCTAGAAAAAAATAAATGAACAAACTCATAGATACAGAGAACAAATTGATGGTTACCAGATAGGAAGGGTTTGGGAGGATGGGTAAAAAAGGGGAGGGGATTAAGATGTACATATGTCAGATATAAAAAGTTCACAAAGATATAAAGTATAGCATAGGAAATACAGTCAACACTATTGTGATAACTATTTATGGTGTCAGATGGGTATTAGGCCTATTGGGTGATCATTTCGTAAGTTGTACAAATGCTTAATCACTATGTTATACACCTGAAGCTAATAATATGTTGTATAATTGAAAAGTAACAAAATATGAAAGTCTGATCTCAGAGTCCATATTTCTAACTTCATTTTATTTCCTCTTTAAAGATGTATCATGAGAGATAAGCAGCATAAAGATAAATGACTCAAAGTAAGGCAATACAGAATATAGTTTTCTTATGGTAATTTTAAAATATGTCCACAAATTTTTGATGCTCTTCCCTTCAATAGGTGGAGCTGGATTTATCATCCTAATAAGTTGAATAAAATTGAAGAGGAAATGGGTTAACCTCCAAGATTAAGGTATAAATACCACTGGGGATTCTTCGTTCTTTCCATCTTCCACCACTCACTGGGGAAAGCCAGCAACCATGTTGCAAAGTCACATGGCCATCTGCATATATATTTTACTTCACATCTTTTCAGCATGCGATAGAGTTGTATTTCCCATTCCCTTTGAAATTAGTCATATGACTTGTTTTGACCAATGGAAGTTAATTTGAAGTGACATTTATTTCTTCCAGACAGAAGCTTTATGAGGCAGTATTTAATTACCACATTCCCTCTTCCTCCCTCTGGCCATTGTAAAAGCACGTGTCGAGACGGATCATCCTTCCACCCAGGGCCCTAGGTGGTCACAGAAAAACAGCACCCTCCATCCCCCATGCTTCTCTATGCTGTAGAGGTGGTTCGAGCAAGATATAAACCTTTGCTGTGTTTATCCCCTGAGAATTGAGGGTGCTTTGTTATGGCATCAGACCCAAACTGTTCTAACTGATAAAGTTCAACTATATTAACATGTTTAACACATGAAAAGATGTCAGGGACACCATAACTGGTGAAGGCTGCCATCAGGTCCCAAAATATCCTTAAGTGAATCCCAGATGACCAAGGGGCTCCAAGGAATAAAGAAGCAATTTGTCCACACTCATCCGACCACATTCATGCATTTATCCCAAAAAGCATTGCCTGGTTCTTTTGGTTGCCAGAGCAGCCTCAGGAGAATTCCCTGAAAATGATGCACCACACAAGATGGATAAGCTTTAATGGGAACAACACGACTCAGGCACCAGTTGCCAAATAGAAATCTTCTGGTTTTTCTGACATGAAGCAGGCTCTGTCACATTTAACAGAGGCAGACAGAGCATCCTAACCGTTTGCATTCATCATTGTTAGAGTGATATCCTTTCTTGTGCTGCTGACATTGCTGGTTTTTGTCAATTTGTAAAGCATACAGCTCTATGAACTAACTACCTTGCCTCCCTCAAAGATTTAATTAAGGAAATCACATGCCATGGCCCTCTCTTTTTACCTGCTTGATTAGTGTGTAGCGAACAATTTGTTGTTGTCAAATCTTAGGGTGATTTATTTTTGTCCAGGGTCCATAGGGAATACTATTTCTGCATATTCAGTATCTTTGCAGGCGGGGGTGGGGGTATCGTATTTTGGAGAAATAGATGCAAAGGGCTTATAACACTTGGTTATTCCAGTGATTTCCATCTTGTTAAGTGTCAGCATATCACTGTCTTGGGTTTCCCTATTGCTAGTGAATAATTTTTAATGCCAAAAAACTATTTTGTTTTTCCTTTATTCCAGAGAGACACAACAAATATTGTAAACAGGTACACATCTATACATCGGCTTCTAACACTATGACTTACAAGCTGTGTGACTTTGAGCAAGCTACTTAACCTTCAGTTTCATCATTTCTAAATGAAGAATGATAGCTCTTGTTTCATAAGGTTGTTGTGAGGATTATGTTAACACCTGTGAAGTACTAAGTATAGTGCCTAGAATATTATGCTTAATAAGTGTTAACTTTTATTCTTTTATATTTAATTTATTATCCCCATGGAGGAAATTGGTTAATCATGTGTTATACTTCTACTTAAGATACAGTAGAAATCAAGGAAGAGTAGATTAAAAATATTTGTACCTGTCTCTCATGTTTTGTCCAAAAGAAAATAAAATGCACACACTCTTCGATGCCCTATGTAAATAGGTGTACATGCGCTTATTTACATTATAATAGCTCTTTGATGCAAACACAAATAGTGCATACTTGAAGTCAGGGACCATATTTTCTCATCATTGTGAAATCCACATCTACCTTATACTATATACATGGTAAAAATAACTATTTATTGAAAAAGAAAATGAATAAAAGAATGAATAACTTCTTCCTTTACTTTTCATATCTTAATTTTCCACTATGCATTGGACCTCTGTGACTTCAATTTCACTTTAAAGATATTTTCAACTTTAGCTACTCATTATATTTTAAATTTGGTAAACATACCAAGTCCTTGACCCCACCATGGACAGATATGACATGATACAGTG
Source organism: Glossophaga mutica (assembly GCA_039655065.1). Taxonomy (NCBI): domain Eukaryota; kingdom Metazoa; phylum Chordata; class Mammalia; order Chiroptera; family Phyllostomidae; genus Glossophaga; species Glossophaga mutica. Next base: position 33,661,242 of record CM077312.1, read on the forward strand.
TCACTGGTATAGAACCCAGGAATGGGTATATTTTATAAGATTCCCAGCATATTCATACTGCAATAGTTCTCCCTTATCTGCAAGGGATATATTCCAAGACCCCCCAGTAGATGCCTGAAACCACAGTTAGTTCTGAACCCTATACATTCTATGTTTTTGCCTATACCTATCTATGATAAAGTTAAATTTATAAATTGGGCACAGTACAAGAATAATGACAATAACTAATAGTAAACCAGAACAATTTTAACACCATACAGTAATCAAAGCTATGTGAATGTGACATTACTAGGTAAAACAAGGTTTACTTGAGCAAAAGCACTGTGACACCTCACAGCAGATCTGGGATGGAAAGGGTTGAGTGCCAACGGGTGGGAGGGAGCACACGCCACCTGGAGACGCAGGGTGAGGGAACAGGGCACGTGGGTGGTGGGACAGAGCAGGATGGAGCAATCTCATCACACCACTCAGAATGGCCCCTAGTTTAAAACTCATGAGTTGTTTACTTCTGGAATTTTCCATTTAATAATTTCAGACAGTGAACCAAATGAAACCACAAAAGTGAAAACTACAGAAAAGGGAGAAGGAACTACTGTATTTGTTAGGTTCAGGGTCCATTCTTTTCAGGTCTCATTAAACTCTAACACTGAATGAAGTTAAACTTAGCTGAGTATCAACTCAAAAGATTTGTTTGGTTTTAGAAATAGCTGGTCCAGCCCTGGTTATATCACAATTGGAAATCCATACTTTTTATAACTCCCTACTACAGCAGTTTCTTTTTTTCTTCTTTTAACTTTATTTTTATTGTTTATACTACTATAGCTGTGTCCATTTTCCCCTCTTATATCAAGTTGGGGTAGGCAACTTCATAAGTATCTTAGTCGTGCTTTATTTATTTTTGCTTTAAAAAACCCTTTTAAGTATGAAGCTTGTGCTCTACTTAATGAGCTTTCTGTAAATTATCACCTGGCTAAAAATAGTTCTAAAAATTGAGTAACCCAGCCACGCAGCAGAAAGGAGGACAATTTGAGTAGTAAAATGGTTATTTAAGATTACTGAAGTCTCCGATGGCTCATTACTACACTAAAAAACGTAGCAATAACCTCACAGATTCTGATATTGCCATGTTTCAGTGTTGGAAAGGTTGTAGCTCACAAAGCAGGCATTTCCATGGACATGTGACTCATCATGTGTTTCAAATCACAGCAATCTGCAAACAAACCCCTTTTTGCCCTGACTTTTCAATGATTTACCTTTCTGAATTAAAATAATTAATCAACTTTGTGCAGGGCATGAAGTAAAATGGTAGAAGTTACATGTTCATAACCAGCAATAAAACTAACTTATTACCACTGAGTTATTAGACTTTTTGGACCCCAAAGAGAATATCCAAGGTCAAAGAGCTGGTACGTCAAAATTGAAAGAGAAGGTGGAAACAAATGTATATTATGATCTACTGTACGCTTAAAACAACAGTCCCTTAAATTTATGTAATTCAGAGAGAGTGGCATCTTGATAGCAAGTGATAAAATCAACAAGCTTATCTAAAATGCACCACCTTCTGTCCTGGCCCTTGGTGGTTTTCTTTTTTTTTCTTTTTTTTCTTTTTTTGATTTCTTTTTTAAATATATTTTATTGATTATGCTATTACAGTTGTCCCATTTCTCCCCCATCACTCCTCTCTACCCTGCACACCCCCTCCCACCCACATTCCCCCCTTTAGTTCATGTCCATGTGTCATAAATTCTTTACCTTCTACATTTCCCACACTATTCTTGCCCTCCCCCTGTCTATTTTCTACCCACCATCTAAGCTACTTATTCTTTGTATCTTTTCTCCCTCTCTCCTCCTCCCACTCCCCTGTTGCTAACCCTCCATGTGATCTCCATTTCTGTGTTTCTGTTCCTGTTCTAGTTCTTTGCTTAGTTTGGTTTTGTTTTAGGTGTGGTGGTTAATATCTGTGAGTTTGTTGTCTTTTTACTATCCTATTTTTTATCTTCTTTTTCTTAGATAAGTCCCCCCCCTTTAGTTCATGTCCTAAAACAAAAGCAAACAACTAGAACAGGAACAGAACTGCAGAAATGGAGATCATAGGGAGGGTTAGCAACGGGGAAGTGGGAGGAGGAGAGAGGGGGAAAAGGTACAGAGAATAAGTAGCATAGACGGTGGGTAGAAAATAGACAGGGGGAGGGCAAGCATAGTGTGGGAAATGTAGAAGCTAAAGAATTTATGACAGGTGGTGGTTTTCTTCATACCGTTATTCAGCTCGTAGCCATGTTATTCACTTTTGTGCCTGTGTATGTGCGTTTCTTTACTCCCCACGAGCACTGAACTTTTTAAGGGGAGAACCTTCTTCATTGTTTTGCCTCTGACACTTGGCACATGAAAAGTAGCCAAGAAACACATGTCGAAAGCAGGCACATAAGCTTATTTTAATGCAGCTATGTTCCTGGCACTGACCTAGGTGTGTGGAGGTATATTATTATTCCAATGACTCTGTGCATATGCATTAACTTTGTTTCTTTTTAAAAAGGAAATTATAATTAAACTAGATCTGGTCATTCGTCCAAGATCTCCTGGCTTCAGTCTACTGTAGTTCCCACTAAGTCCCTACTCAGTAAGAGAATTTGATATATAACCTTTGTCCAAAAATCCCAAAGCACTTTTCAAAACATTTTCTCCAATTCTTTTGACTCTATAATCCATTTCTAACCTAGGAATTAGCAATGTTTCAAAATAGCTTCATACCATAAATCTTAAACTGAAACAGATACTACTATAGTTGATTCTGTTTCATTGACTATTATAATAACAATAGAAAGTATAAATATACAAACCACAGAAAAACAAACTCTTTATGTATTATTAACCAGGCAATTTTTTTTTACGTTAGTCTTGAAGTTTCCAGGAGAGGAATTAACAACTGAATTGTCATACAAAAGCTTTGATTTGCTGGGTGAGGGAAAGCAGAAGCCATTTAGGGTCATGCTGACCCTTGATCCCCATGGAGTTCCTTGGTTGCCCACCCTCCCCTACATCCCCTACTGAGTGAAGTCCTTGACTCCTTAGCCCTCCTTAAGATTTCCGAAACTTTCTTGGACTACATTTGCACTAGTCACCCTTAACTTGGACTTTGGTTTTCACTTAAAAAGAATGGGCCTCCAATAAAGGAAAATTGACTAGATTAAAAAAAAATGTTCAAAGTTTCTCAGCCATTACTTGCAATTTTTTGTCATTTACTATTAACTTCTCTAATCTTTTCCCTCGCTGCTGCTTTCCCCACCCACAATGCTCATTCATATCTCATTCAGAATTTATACCTTTTGTTGGTGGTATTATTTCTTCCTTATTCCTCTTCCGCTGGCCTGCAGAAACAACAACAGTCGTTAACACCAATATTAAATCTCTAACATTCACTTCCCATTTATCATGTGCCTGACCTTATGCTAAGTGCCTGAAGTGAACAGATACTCGTAGTTTCTGCCCTCGTTATCTACGAGGTAGATACTACTATTAAGTACTTTTTATACAGGAGGAAACAGACATCGGGTAACTTTGCTAAATTGGCTACCCCTAGCTAATGCTAGGACTCAAGGTAATGAGTTAAAGTTGATTGTTCTTAGAAGAAAATCTGATGACAGCTATTTAAAAAGAATCATTTCTCATCCCATTCTACCTCCTACATTTTGTTAATTATCCTTGACAAGTCTTTTCAGCCGTGGTGCCAGCGGAGGACAGATAACTGGCCTTGTGCAATCGATCCAGCCCTACCTGACCTGGACACCCTCACCCTCTCAGGCACACAGGCACAACAGAGAGAGCCTGCCCTGGTAATGACGGCACTTGGGCTTGGTCTTTTCTTCTACAAAATGAAGATTTCACATATCCTCTTCTATCATGAGCCTGCATCCTTTAAGCACTTGTCATTCCACCACACAAAGCTATTAAACTCTCTGAAACGTACATTTAAAATTTGCAAAGCCACAACTGCTCATATTACTCCTCCACTTTAGAATGTTTTTCTCCCTTACTTCTATTGATAGCTTATTTCACTCTTCTTAATTCAACTTCCATAGCACCGCATTTTCCTCAAATCCCACAGTGCTAACTTATTATTCCTCCCGCTGCAATGCTCCACAGTGTTATTATTTCTTTCTATTGTGCAGTGCTTCTATTTACTGATACTTAACTTAGTCCCTTCATGGAGATCATAAACACCTGGCAGACAGTGACAATGTTTTCCTCAGTTCTCTTTCCCACATATTGTCAGACCCATAATTTGCACATAATTTTACCTCAAAAGCATTTAATTTATTAAGCAAACAGTCAGAGTTATCCAGAAGCAGAACTTTTGCTTTGCTGACCCTCTCAAACTGAAACTGCAACATTTAAGACAAAATGTTTGGCCCAAGCAATCCCATCAAATGAACTAGAATTCCAAGAAATTGCCTAGAAAAACCTCAAGTTAAGGGTTGTATCTATTAACTGAACAAAGAAAACTGCTTTCTGCCAAAATGTGCTCACCAGCCTTCACTAATTCTGATAAATATGAATTCTTGGTAATTTTCAATTGCTTTTCTTTATTTGCAATTGCATTTCATTTACTTAAGAAGGAGTGCAAATCCAGAAGTATGTAATTCAAATGACCTTTTAAAAGAGCATAGCTGTAGGTTGTTTTTAAAAACTGTATCCAAAAATAGGATCTCAGGATACCACATAAATAATAGGGTGCCCTTTAGTACTCTATTTATGGCAGAGATGTTAGTCTTAATTTGTCATACAGTTGTCTCCCTTATGAGTTCATGGGGAGACTGTATTTTCCAGGCTCCCTTGTAACTAATCACGTAACTGAGTTCTGGTCAATGGCAGAAAGTGCTGCACCCTCTTTCACGACAGCTCTTTAAAAGCAGGCCAGGCAACTGCCACACATTCTTCTTTAGCTGCTGTAACTTTGAAAGATAAATGCACATTTGGTCTAATTACAAGATGGAGGAAGTTCACTTGTCCTGCCTTGGACTCAGTGTGGCTGACAAATAAACTTTAATTGTTAAGCCGTTGGAATTTTGGAATTGATAACGCAAAATAGCTAACTTGGTAAGATCAACGGACAGCACTAACACGCTGAAGGAGTGCCATCTCTCCTTGGAAGGTGTTGACCTCCCTAGAGCAGCCATAGGTTAGCTATGATGTAGCCATAACACACAGCGTACAAAATCCAAGATCATTTCCATGGCCTTATCAAGGATGTTCTTTGTCTTTTTTTTTAATTTTTAATTATTTTTTATGTTATTGATTCTAGAAAGAGGGGAAGAAAGGGAGAGAGAGGGAGAGAAACAAATGTGAGAGAGAAACATTGATTGGTTGCCTCTTGCACACACTCCATCTGAGGACCAATCTCACAACCCAGGCATGTGTCCTGACCAGGAATCAAACTGATGACATTTCAATTTGCAGGAGAATGCCCAACCAACTGAGCCACACCAGCCAGGGCTCTTTGCCTTTCTTTACTGAGATAGTTCCAAAGAATCCTGGGAGACTTAGCTCCAGATGTTGGATCTCCAGAGAAACTTTTCTTGACTTTTTTTTTGCATTAGATGCCCCTTTTATGTTTCTCTAGCAGTGCTTCCCATCATCATAACCATTACTTCGTGCTTTTATCATTATCTTTTTACTTGCCCCCATCCTACCAGACTGAGAGCTACTTGAAGACAGATAATATGGTTTTTATTTCTTTTTGTTTTCCCAATGCCTAGCAAAAGGCTTGTTGTATAGTGTTAGATAAGCCTTTGAGGAAGGAAGAAAAAAAGAGAGGGAATATGTTTAAACAAAATATCCAAACACAAAGATGCTTTACCAAGCAAACCCTATAGGGAGTTATTTCCTCTATTCCACTGTGTTTTATGAGCCCTTATAATAATAAAGCCTATATCTCCCCATGCAGAGAAGGAGAATCTAATCCATTATCTTGTTGTTTCCACCTCTTACATCATTGTCTCAGTATGTGGGTGTGGAGGAGTGAGGGGGAATTGACAGACAGTACATAATGCATCTCACAGAGATCACTCATGCCCACACATAGGAAAAAGCATGAGCAGAATCATTACACAAAATTTTACTTCCTGACTAGTTCTGAAACAAAAGTAGAGACAACTAACTGGATAAATACGACAAACATGACATTTTTAACATCGCTTGAATTTCGCCCACATCTTTGAGGACAGGACCAGTCATGAGTGCACAAAGTCCCGAAATGTAAAATGAAAAAGACATAAGACTGAAAGAGAGGCGATCTGGACTTTGCTAAGAGATTTAATTTCTGTGGCCTTCAGTTTCTTCACCTACAAAAGCAGGAGGACTAGATGTCAAAACCTACAAAAACGCTATAATTTTATTAAAATCTATTTATTTTGCATGTAGGTTATGTGTATGTGTATATAACTTTCATCCAGTGATATGCTCTCATTGATTCTAGAGAGAGAAAAAGGGAGGGAGAAAAAGAGAGAGAAATATAAATGTGAGAGAGGCACATGGATCTGTTGATACTGATATGCTCCCCAACCAGGGATGAAACCCACAAACTAGGTATGTGTTCTGACCAGAAATTGAACCTGTAACTCTGTAGTGCACAGGCGGCAAACACAAGGCCTGTGTGAGCCTAATCCAACCCTGCACCTTGTTTTATCTGGCCCTGCACCTTGTTTCTATCTGGCTATAGCACCGAGCTCCTTGACCCTAGTTAAGGAGTAGTTACATCTATACAGTCCTAAAATTACATTCAACCCTTTGAAGGCAACTTTGTGGCTGGTGTGTTCCCTGTGAAAATGAGTTTGACATCCTTGCTTTAGTGTATAGGATGATGTTCCAACCAACTGAGCCACCCGGCCATGGCAGTCATATATATTTTTAAAACAACTAATTTACAGAACTGCCATGGCGATGTTTACAATTATATTTACGATTATGTTTATGATTTTAGGCAGGTTATATATATGTTTCTGTAACTGGTAAAAACATTATTTTTTTGTATACAATGCTGCCATTTGTCTTTCAGTTTAGATAGGTGAAACCGTTGTGAACATCATACATTCAGTTGATCATTAAGAACTAAAATTGTGTCTGCAGAATATCCAAGGTCATAGTCAATTCACATTTCAATTGATTACTTAGGATCCTTGTAGTTACCTATGGAAAGAAAATATCACATCTCAAATTCAGAGATTAGAAATAATGCCTTGAAAACATGCAAACAAGCATAAGTCATAACCACAGATACACCCAAGATTTAGATAGCAGACTGCTATTGAAAGGAAATTGTCATTGAGGGTAGGAGAATAGTGTCAATACTGGAGAAAGGAGACCCAAAGATTAAAAATAATTAGAAACATATTGAAATAAAGAATATGGAATGATTCAGAATGCGGATCAAAATAGAGACAGCACACGGGGGAACACGCAGGGTAAGTTGGAAAGGGAACAGGGAATGGGTCCGGGGAGGAGAACCCACGGTTTAGAAAAGAAGTACCCAAGCAATTCTCTAGATTTAAGGGATGTGAAATGAACACTAACAGTCAAATATCAACAATACAGCTAGAAATTTATATAAAGCTTAACGAATACCAAAAAAAAAAAAAAAAGCTTAAAAAAACAGGAAACATAAAGGGAAAATGAGTAGTGATGAGTGCAGTTGCTTCAAAGGATGTGGATGTGAGCAGCCAGCTGGTCAGTCTCACTGCTGATGTGTAAAATTGCTCAGACAGCATCGGGTAGTGAGAGATTGCCGGCTGGCCAGAAACCAAAATGTTCGATTAACCCTCCAAACTGGGCCTGCTCCTGCTCCTAACCAGCGTAATGTAAAATCTTTTGATGGAATATATTGCCTGTTATGTTTCCCTCTTCACGTAAGCTTTAAGATTGAGTATTATAGGTTTGCCATGCTAGAGTTTCTGTGATTTCATTGCAACTGTTAATTGTTCCCTGGAGAACTTGGCCTTGTGTCTGGAAGTTTACTGATTTCCAACAAAGGTCTATGTTAAATTTATCAGTTAAGAATGCTATAAGGGTGACTTATACGACCATCTGTCAGTACTCCCCATGTGACAGAGTCATTTCACTTACATAATAGGTCTAATATCTCTTTTCTGATAGAGGATTTCCTATAGCTCTCTGTCACAAAGTTTTAATTTAATGCTAACAAGGAAAATCCATATTTTCTTTCTCTCTAGGTAACTACTAGTTGGTTTCCTACTCTTTTCGATAGATGCTTAAAAGTGGCAGATGACAGATGGAATGTTTTTCCCTGACTTAAATTGCCATCCTGAAAAATAGTCCCATTTTTAGGTGCCTCCTTTCTTCACTCGTATGTCTGGGTTTTTCATTCATCCTTTTCCCCCTTTCACATATACTTATTAGGTGCATACCCTCCCAAGATAAAGACCCAGGCACTGAACACTGATGGCCAAGTCCCCTTGAAGCTGATATCCTAGGACAGACACTGAACAATTAAACAAATTACAAAACAAGATGATGTCAGGTAAGAACAAATGCAAGGAAGCGGAAATATGGAGAGAAAAGAACTGGCTACACTTGATAGCACAGGTCAGTGAACACCTCTCTGAAGAGGTGATTTTGAGCTGAAACCTGAAGGATGTTTTCGTGGAAGCGGCCAGGGGAGTAGAGGGTATGAAAGCTTCTCAGGCAGTGTTGCTTCTGTCTACTTAGCAATGAAAATTTTCCTAAAACACAAATCCTACCATTTTTCTAGATGATTAAACACAAGTAGTTAGAGACTAAATTTAGGTAAGTCAAAATATAGTATTGCTTTTAGGTCTTTTCTCAGTCCAATAAAATAATGTTTTGCTATTATTCTTTAATTCCTGTAAATAAGATGATTTTATTTTAAAATTACTTTGGTAATTATTCAGTGTATCTTGAGAAAAAATGAATTAGCTACAACTAAGTTTTTTAAAGATTGTATTTATTTATTTTTAGAGAGAGAGGAAGGGAGGCAGAAAGAGAGGAGAGAAACATCACTGTGTGAGAGAAACATCACTGTGTGAGAGAAACATCAGCTGCCTCTCACATACTCCCGACCAAGGACCTGGCCAACAACACAGGCATGCACCCTGACTAGGAATGGAGTTGGCGATCTTTCGGTTTACAGAACTATACCCCATCCACTGAGCTACACCAGTCAGGACAGCTGCAAAGAATTTTTAAAACACTAAGAATTGTTGTCCTACTGAATCAGGACCTTCTCATTTCATTGTTCATCTTTGCAGTCTCCATAAACAAAGAGTATATAGAATCATTCAAGAGGGCTTAAGTTTCATTTGTAGTCTGTGGAGCTGTAGACTTAATTTAGGATACTCATACGTGATGAACACAATTGACGATGTTAGGGCTGCTATATTGTTTCATAGCAACAAATGTGCCATGGGTTTTTCTTAAACATATCATCATAACCATTATTAATAAGGCTAGGTAACAAAGAAATCAACTTAATCTTTGAAAAGCAATCAGGAAACTAATAGAATAATTCAAAATATTCTGGCGTTTGAAGATAATATGAAATTAAAATATCCATTCATGGTTTTCTTTTATGGACTAATGCAAATAATAGGCTCAGGAAGAAACTTATTTCTTTCATCCTTAAGAAAGTTCTACTGGTTGCATTGGTTATTCTCGTGTCTTCCATTTACTATCTACTTTCTAAGCAGCTGTCAATTGATGTCAATGCCCACCATTTCTTGTTTGGAAGACTTCCATAGTATTTTAAGTGATATTCTAGTTGTTTGGTTTGGTTTGGTTTTGGCAGCTCCAGAATGTCTATATTGAAGGAAGTTAGAGTGGAAATCCCTTTAGAATGGGTGGGCCTTAGCAAATGTCTTAAAGCTACAGGTAATGTCTTGAAGCATAACGTGACATGCATCTACTTCACTCGTTTCTCTTGTTTTCTTGGGTAGCGGTAAGTGGTTACTGTTGGAGATGGGTTGTGTTTAGCATCACCTTCTCCTTGTCCGGATCTATCCTCCCTAATGACACCTGGTTATGTCTATGAAACACAAATTGCAACTCAGTGCCCACTGTGTAAACAGTTGATAAGCATTTCCCTTTGTTTCCTAGAGAATGATATCCAACTTCCTTAAATGGATGAAAACTTTAGCAATGCGCCTCTGTCTGCCTTTCATCCTTATTGTTCACCACTCAGTCCCCGCTGTCCAACTTCTGCACTGTAGATATTCCAGCCCCAGGACACCCCCCACATTTCCTGAATATTCCACTTTTTCTCTTGTCTTTTTATCTCTGCATGGTCTCCTTTTCACCTGAGTACTTTTTACAGTCCTCTAACCTTAGGAACTGCTACTTATCTCCCAAGATCCTTTTAATGGCTACTTCCTTTGTGAAGGTTCAACTAACTTCCACAGGCAGAGTTAACGATTCCCAAGCCTGCATTCCCAAAGCGCCATCATATCCCTTCATGCAGCACCTCTCATTCTCATAGTGTGGAGATTAGGTACAGCTTTTTCTATCCTCACTGACTCTAAACTCTTTAATGGAGTGTGTCTTAATAGTGTTTATATTTCTATTCAGTCCTGGATCTTTTCACTGTTTGGGAACAAAAGAAACAGTAAATTAAAATAGAAAACTTAATAATATAGACATAGTATAAATATTTAGAAAGATTAAACCTATCAATCAATTGATATGGTTTAAATTGTATTAATCTTTGTGAAGAAGTATGTTACCCTAAGTGAATGATTCTTGAACAGTGGACCCAAAACTAGGTGAAGTGCCGTGAGTTACCCATGGAGTGAATGCACTCATGAACACAGGCTGGCCTCCCTAGCAGATGCCACGCCATTCCAACGGATGGGTTCCCACAGCGGTGGTCAAGAGAACATGCTGTCTATCAATGATTTTTTGCAGGCTCTGTTCATTTTAAACTTTTGGTGTCCGTTCATTTTAAACCTGAATGTCTGGGGTTAAGTAGTTAAATCTGGAAGTATGATATAACAGCAATAAACTGACTTTAAAACCTTGCAGAGGTTATAAAATAAATTTTGGAATCTATTAACAAGTGTATTGGGGAGCAAAATGAGCTAATAAAGGATTTGCATTAGACTTTGTGAATAATATACTCACACCACACATGTATCACACATTATCTAATATTAAAACAATGTCTGTGGTCCCCTTTTATTTAACCTACATATATATTTCAACTTATAAAATGAGGCAGTGAAATAATAGAATAGCTATGAAACCAGGATTCTGAAAATTTGCATCATGGCCCTATTTCTTACTGGGAGGGATTACTTCTCTGTTTTATTGCTTGTATAATAAATAATTATCATTAATAAATCCTAAAAAAATGGTTTCCTACTTAAAGTATAGTCAAATATATAGTCCACAAAAAGGGGCATGTGTGTGTTTGTATGTACAACTTATATATTAAGGTGTAATGTATATTACCTTATTCTGCTTTAATCTCTGCTTTTTGAAATAAAATTTTATTTTCACTGAATTCTGGGTCCTTCAAGGCAGTGTTATATCTTATACAGCTCATTTTCTACTCTTTCATCCGACTCCAACAATAGTGTAAAATCTTTTTTTAAAAAATCACTAAGCTGATGCCTTAGAATATGCTTTGCAAAATCATGTGTTTTATCCTTATACCCTTCTCACCCAGCTCCCAACCATCTTCCCTGACAGCTGTCAGTCTGTTCTCTGTATCCATGAATCTGTCTCCACTTCGTTAGTTTATTTGGTTCATTACATTCCACATATAAATGAAATTACATGGTGCTTGTTTTTCTCTGACTGGCTTATTTCACTTAGTATAATATTCTCCAGATGAAAGACAGACTGATGAACACAGAGAACATTATGGTGATTGCCACAGGAAAAGCGGGGGAGGTAGAGGAGGATAAAGGGGGAATAAATGGTAATAGAAAGAGACTTGGCTTTGGGTGGTGAAAACACAATACAATATACTGATGATGTGTTAAAGAATTTTACACTTGAAACATAAAAATTTTATTAACCAATGTCACCCCAATAAGTTCAAATAAAAATAAAAATATGTGTTTCATTAACAGCAGAACCAATAAAGTCATCAAAATGTATTTCTATGAAATGCATTCAAGCTCCCCCATATCTGCAACTCTTGAGTCTATCCCTTTACTTCTCTTTCTTTTTGATCTCCTCCATCTTCACCTATTCTGCTTGATAATCTCTTGGATCTTGGTTTCACTTTGCCACAAATATGCTCCTGCTCCATTACCTTAGAAAGCTTATTTAATTTCAAAATTGAGCTCTTCGTGTAGACTGATTCTTTTGGCTCACCTCAGAGAGGCCCTCAATAACTCCCTGTCCGAATTCCATTGCTGTCTTAATGAACTCTGATTATTAAAAAATCTAATAAGTAATCATTCAATTTGAGTACTGAGTGAAGCAGTACAGTCATCATTTAGTTTCAGGAAGCTTTACCTAAATGTTCATAGTACAAATACTTCCAGAGAAAGCCACTGAATGGATCTTGAATGAGAAAATATCTAGTGGATCTAAGTGCTCATTTCTAGCAACTAAGGGTTCCATAAATTATCCACGGTACAGAAAAATGCACCTAATTTAAATTAAAAATTCAAAGTAATATATCATGTACACTAATAAAATAAATGTCCAAGTACCTGTAATTTACCTTAAGAAATAAAATTCTGCATCCCTTGAAAGTTACTTGTCTCTTAATTGTATACATTTTCCTTCTCAACAAAAGATAATGGTTCAAGGAACATGATTACACAGCTAAAAACTACAATAAAAGAGTGGGAAAAAAACTACAATAAAAATACACAAAGAACTAAATACTATAAGCTAGAACCAATGGAATAAAATGAGACCTAAAACTTCAGATACTACAATTACCAGATAAAATATATGATAAGTATATCTATTACATTTAAAGGCAAAGAGAAGGAATAAAAAGTATATGAGGGACAAGAGATTGCAAAAACAACCAGGTAGGAATAAATAAGAATCAAAGATAATATTTTCATAAGAGAAAAATATAGTAATAACTTAAAATTCATCAGAGGGTTAGAAAGAAGTAAGACACAGATGGTAAAATCAATGTATGGAAAGATTGAGGTCAAAAAATTATATGCAATTCAGCACAAAGAACAAAGGAGATGGAAATAAAAGAAAAAAAACTATGGAAGATGGATTGAAAAGGTTTGACATATATCTATTTAAAATTGCAGCTAGAGACAAGGAGCATAATGGGAATGGTCAAGCCTAGTCCAAGAAGCCTTCTTCATATAATATCTAAAATCATGCACATTATTTCCTTAGGCAAGCAGCTACAAAATTTATGACACCATTTAAGCCTTGGTAGACTTTCTTTAATAAAAGCAACACATCCGTAGTTATGCTGATCTTCTAAAAGCTGAAATAGCTATAGAAGTTAGAAAAGAATGAAATCCTTCTCTATTATATTGAGCAGGAAAGCACTGCATATTATACTAAATGGCACCTACCTGCTAAAATTATTAGTGAAAAAAAGAATGCAGTGGCAACAGTTTTGCCATCATGAGGTCTAATTTTGAAGGCACATTAGTCAACCATACATCCCAAAACATAAAAGAATAACATCATTTGGAGCAATATCACTGGGTTTATACCAATAGGCCAAAAAGTAGCTTTATAAAAATGCATTCTACTCTTCTAGTTATCAGCATCAAATTCCTAACCATAGGTAATACAGAGAAAGACTACTGCTTATGGCCATTAATTCTACCTCTGAACTCTAATTTTTCTTTTTCTGAGATCCTTAGCTCTGGAAGATTCCAGAGAAGGGCCTTGCCTAATGGTGACTCAGGGGACACCAAAGGAAACAGGAAGCATAACCCCCAAAGGCAAACAAATCCACAATCTGCACCATGCAACTGCAGAGTACTGTTAACATCAAATATAGACGAGCACTGTTCACCAAACCTTTTAAATACTCCTGGAAATTTAAGGATTGCTTCCAAATTCTCTACTGTAGTCTCCCAGAATTTTATCACTCACAACTCTCAAGTCTAGCACAGTGCCTGGCCCAGCATAGAATGCATATCATATCTGTTAAGCATGGGGCTTTAGAAGAAGACAGCTGGAACGGAGCCACCACTGAAACTCGTAGCCATGTGACCCTGAGTGGGTTGATAAAAGTATCCAAGGCTCAGTGTCTTAGTCTGTAACATTGTAATCTGTTAGCTCTTATCACAGAGAGTTGCTGTGAGGATTCAATAAGACCGTGACTACAAAGGATTTACCACCGAAGCTGCCACCGATGCATCACATTATCGTTTCAATAATAATCATCTCCTTGTTGCAGAATATTTACTGAATAACTGCATGGATTCTAGACAGTTCATTTATCTATCTATCTATCTATCTATCTATCTTTCTATTTATTTATTTTGGCACTTAAAGTCAAAAGGTACATGTATCTAACCTTACTTTGAGAATCAGTCATCCTTGGAAGCACAAAGGACAATATCTGAAACATCTTTTTTGCTTTCTTTTTACACATGTAAGACAAAATGAATCTCATACAGATGGGGAAGTATTCCACAGCAATTGTCCATAGTTCTAGGTAGCACTTTCCTGGCTGGGTTGTATTTCCAGCTGCTTCTTCCTCCACTGCTGTGGCCTTTCAAGGAGCAGGTCCTCATCACATGTTTGCTGTTCATATCCCACAAAGGCCCTCCCTCTTCCAGGAGTACTTTTCCTTATTTCCACTTGGCAGTATCTACTTGCCCTTCAAATTGCAACTCAAAGACAACTACATATAGGGAGTTTTTCCTGACTCAATTCCTGGCTGAACTGAGAGTCCTTCATCTTTGTGTCCAGTGCATAAATACTGTATTACTGTCCAACCACATCGTTTTGTAGTGACCCATTAGAATGTGGTTTAGCCACTGCTTTCACAAGGGTTTTATTCACCTTTATATCCGCAGCACTAAACATACTGCCTGGCACATAATAAACAATGAATAATGCACAGACACATAGATGACATCTACTAGACATTTATGGAAGGATGAATAAATGAATAGAAGTATGAATAAATGGAAAAATGGAGAGAAGGAAAAAGATATTCTTGTGTCTTTTCTAACAAAAATTTAAAAAGAACAATTGTGATGTCATTAGACTGGAGTCTGAACTCAAGCTCACTTGCAACATGATTTAAGACAAGTTTTACAAATTCTCTGAGAGTAATAAAAATAGAAGTTGTTTTTTTGTTGAAGTTGATATCATTAATGAAATCATGAACTGAATTCTTCTCCCCTTGCCAAAGTTACTCCCTGGTAGTACGTTAAAGCATTTAGGGATGTGCACTGGCTTTTTCAAATCCTCATTTAGTTCTGCAGCTAGCTCGAGCCAGGTTCTGGCACAATCACTTTCATCTGAGAAGTAATGCCATCTTTTAAATTAAAGGGTGCAGTGAACTGAGCACCATACCCAGAGGACACAAATGGAAATCATTTAGAGTCGCCTGATCTTCCCTTTCACTCAAAACCAACACAAAACAAGCTAGTTCAGCAAATTGAAGCTATAAATAATATACAACTCTTTATCATTTCCGTTACCTCTTTGTACAGCATCCAAGATGCCTACAGGCCTGGATAGAGTAGCCTTATTAGAACACTAAAGGGATGAAGTAGCCACTAGCCAGCTAATCACAATACTGCCAAATTGCTACATCAAATGACTATAATTCACTGAATAGGGTAGTTATTAAAATTCCAAGCAATCTCTGTGATGTGACCAGAATGATAATGACAATACAGTCAGCCTTCCTCGTAAACAATGAGACACAATAAGAAAGGCATAGGTGCCACTATCTCCAATATCTATTCGGTAAAAGCTACCCTTCAATAAATAAGTAGCATGATGAGATTCGTGCCTTCTGCGATGTGACAACATTTGTGCAGAAGAAAACACCCCAGTTCTACTAAAAGAGCTGATACAAGTTAAGGTCTTAATGTTCTGTAAATCACAGCACAGCACTCTGCACTAAAATCACCTTTCACAATTAAGACAAGCAACAGCAAATTGGCTAATTAGCATAAGAATATACAAACATTGTTGTCTCTTAAGTGTCGCTATTAAGCATTCTAAATATAGTCATTTCAATTGTGAAATTTACCAATTATTTTCTTTTTTCTCATAATAAATCTTGGCACCCTTGCGACAAATGCTATAATCCTCACTAGGCAGAAAAGCCCTAAGCTAACATAAAATGAACTTTTTATGAAACCTATGAATCTAGACAAGAAGCAATTGAATTAGCCTTGACACCACCAAAAACACACTTAGATTGGAAAAATTACCAAATCTAACCCAATGAAACTTAAGTATAATTTAATGAAAAGCAGTTAAAATAAGTTTTGAATTAATCTTTTTTCCTGATCATAAAAAAAATATACTTATGGAAAACATAAAACTTCATAAAAATAATTTTGGAAAAATGATTTTGTTCTAAAAACAAATTAGAATATCGTTTATATATATATATAAATATAGATATTTATATATATAGTGCTTTCAGGTAATAATATATATATACATATATATTATATATATCATGAGATATATATATATATCACTTAAATAATGATAAGCCTCCATTCTGCACAAGGAGGCAGATTACAAGAAACCTATCAGAGCATTGTGTTTATTCTGCACGCTTTCAGCTATGGAAAATGGCACCAGTGTGAACTCTTGTTTACTACTAAGGTACGTAAACTAATAAAATTGAATGTCATTATTACGGTGGCAGATGACTTTCTTTTCTCTAAATTCTCCCATAAATGATAGATAGATGGATAGATAGATAAAACATATATAGAAATAAAATTATTAATTTCTAGATTTGGTTGGAAGGGTATCTTTAATCACTCAGGTTAAAATGGAAACCTAACATGAGCTGGATTAAGCCATGTTCTAAAGAAGGAAAATCTCTCAAAGTCAAGTCTCTAAACAAAGGCACACAAACACTCTACACCTCATTCCCCCAACACACACTCCTGGGTAAAGTACGGCCCACCAAACAAAAACCAGATTTTTCTCTGACGCACAGGTTCCCAACCTGTGGCACATCAATCACTAAGGCTCTTATCATTACTGGAAAGGACCTGGAAACTCATTTGAATTTCACCTAAATATGCTGCTTAATTTAACAAACAGCGATTACATACCTGCATATAATGTTCTTTGAAAGTTATTGACACATTCCTTTACAAACGCAAAGACAATTAACAGGCTGCAAAGGTGACGATTCTACTTCAGTTAACCCAGAGACTCCATGCACTGCCAGCACA
This sequence comes from Glossophaga mutica, assembly GCA_039655065.1. Lineage (NCBI taxonomy): Eukaryota > Metazoa > Chordata > Mammalia > Chiroptera > Phyllostomidae > Glossophaga > Glossophaga mutica. Next base: position 33,678,608 of record CM077312.1, read on the forward strand.
AGTCCCAATAGACTTCTAGGAGTAACGAGAAACAGAGATTATCCAAGTGATTCTAGGTGTTATTTAGAAAAATAAATGTCTGAGAAAAACCAGAAGGTTTTTGAAAATACAGACCAATGCAGAAGAATTTGTCTTGAATGAACTAAAACAATTTACAAAGGTGTAGTAACTTAGTGAGTATGAGGGTATGAAGCTAGATAGCCAGCCTTGTCCTTGGTGGGTTTTGAATTTTGAATGTTGCTTCAGAATGACTTGCCAAATCAGGATTTTTAAAAATCCAATATATTATTCTATTTCTATAGTTATTTATTTTTTAATATTTTGTTCATGTACAATTTGTTATTGTTTATAATATAAAAGAAATGTCATTATTTATTTTAAAATAGAAATCCTATACTACACTACAGAATATTATATAATAATTTATTTTCTTACTGACGTAAAACACATCCTTTTCATGTATAAATCTCTATAATGTATAAAAACACTGAAATTATTTTAAATTTTCCTTAATAGAAAATTGATTTAAAATTGTAATAAAAATAAAAGAAAAAAACTTACAGTGCTATTATACAATGTTTTCCCACTACTAAAATGATCATTCAGACAAATATCTATCAGTTTTTAATATCTCCTCTATTAAATTAAATAACTGAGTTTCAGAACATGACATGAATCAAGTGTTATATTTTTGGACGCTTGCATATATATTATTTAGTGAAGAATAAGATATCAAAATGGATTTGTACATGACCTTTATTTTCCTCTGTATATTTCTGCATTTATCAATTTTTATTTTTACTTGTTGCCAGTAAATGCCTTCTCCCTTCGCTCTATCTCCATAGGATTTTTCCCTGTGACTATGTCCCTTCACAATCTAACCCATTTTAAGCACACCTCACATGAAAGTGGGGCCCTGAACACTCGGCCATGTGGTGATGGGAGAAGCTGAGCATACCTGTACATCTGAAATGGGCAGATAATCTGAATGAACTTGAGCTCTCTTGAATTATAACAGCAGCTAATCAATCTTCCTTTCCTACCTATTTTCTATTTTAAAAGAAATGCTGAGCAATCTCTTAAAGAAGAGAATTTGGAACTAGACATTTTTGCATTGGCAAAATATGATTGAAAGTAAAAACATCAACAGCATTAAAATTTAAAAACAAGATTGCTAGAAGACTTTGCTTGGCCCCACAAAGTTTCTATCTCTTGATATCATAGTATTGATCCCTCACTTACCTTCTAGACATCATTTGTTTTATTAGTGTATTTCAGTACATTGTTAAAAACATTGGCAGGATGGGGTTTAATTCTGTGTGGTAGGAAAAAAAAAGTATTTGCAAAAAATGGCAACAATGACCAACCTCTATTTTAGGTAATACATTCAGGATTCACAAATTCAAAAATCTCAAATTCAGGCATTCTTCTCTGATCACAGCCTTCTATTTTTTTTAATTTCTACAACATAAAGTTTTCCTGTCATCTCTGTTCTTTAAGTGCTAGATTTCTGAGTCTCTGACATTGACTTTCCTTGCTCCAGGAACCCTGATTTCACTGTTTATCACTCAGCCACTCCCTTGACAATGTTGTTGTCTGTTGATTCTTTGCCTTTCCTTGTACTCATTTGACAAAAGTCACAATTCTGGAAAATTCAAATCATCTCGTTTCTCAAGTGTTATATAAGAGATGCTGAACAAGCTCAGAGGAAAAAAAATTGCACAATCTTGAAAAATGAAGGCGTTACAAATTCATGGTTTTTAGTTCAAACTGTGCCTTTAGAGCCTCTTAGCGACATCTGGGACCCAGCATCCTGGCATGTCTCCTCAATTGCTGGCTTTTCCTCCTCTGTTTCATGCTTCCATATCGACTATTCTGAATCATCTCCACGTCCATTAAATCTCCTACTCTATCACCCCGTTTCCTTACAGCCAATAGCATAGTCTACCTCACAAAGAAAATAGGAGCATTAGAAAAAGACTCTGTCTACTGCCTCTCCCTTCACTTACCAATTTTCATGCATGTATATCCATCGTGTCTCCATTCCTTTTGCCAAAATTGTTTTCCTATTTAAGAAAAATTTCTCTACCTATGTTTTAAAGCTTCTATTTCCCTCTGTAAAAACTATGCTTCAATTAATTTTCCTTTTATTCTCCTGTGTTAGAAATATCTTTATCTTTAGTTTCTTCTATCCAGCATTTAAACATACTTGAGTCCCTTTATCTTGATTTCTTCATTCCCTCCCTCAATCCAATGTGTTCTTGCTTTCTCCTCTACTTCCTAGATCAAGTTCTTAAAAGTATTTCCAATACACTCAGTTTACTTCTTTATCTTCTATTCACTCCACAAACCGTGTAACCTAGCTTGTTACCAACATTTCATTGCAGCTACCATTGCTAAGATCACCAATAAACTTGATGCTAAATTGAATGGACAAGGTTCAGTATTTATCTCATGCAAAGCCTTGCCCCCTTTGCAGCTATAACTCTATGCTTTCTAAATGTCTTTCTCGTTGCCTTCCCTCATATTTTTTTTTTCACAGGATCCTCTCCATCTACATGTTCCTTAAAATGTCACATTTGTCAGGATTAATCTCATTTACTCCAACTCTTCAATCATCACCTGTGTCCTGAAAACTCCCAAATCTATATTTCTATACATTTTTTTGCTCTAGACCTGTGTACTTAATATACTTAATTCTATTCCATGTCTCCCCTTCTACAGCTTGGAGGCACCTTTCAAGATTTCAAAAGCCAAATCTTTCCCCCAAACCTATCCCGTCTCCTAAATCCCCTATTTCTGTGATGATCCTAATTCCCTTTAGTAATTCAAGCTAGAGATCTGGGTTTTCCATTGGATTTCTCTGTTGCTTAAATGTTAATCATATCTTTTTTACATATTTCTGAGTTTCATACATCTCCATTGCCATAACTAACCTTTGGATTCAGCCATCAATTTCTGGTTTCTACTCATGAATGAAATCCTTTTCTAACAGATGTCATAGCCTATAGTCACCCTTCTTCTACCTTTCCATAACAACTAGACTTAAACCTCTAATATGAAATTTTGATTGTATCAATCATCCTATTAAACTGCTTAGTATTGGGGATATTTTCCAAATGTCTCATCATGGCTTTCAAATCCTTCCTAATCTTAGTTCTATCATCTCCCTCATTATACCTCATTCCATATTCTATGCTGCAGCCATACTATTAAAAATTCCTGGCTATTCTCTAAATTGCATGTTTCCTTTTGCTTCAGAGATTTTGCACTACTGTACACTATGTCTAGAATGTACTTCCCCTACCCTATTTTTAGTTCCAGATTGAATGTCAACATCTCCCTAAGGCATTTCTGATTCATCCACCACCTTCCTCTTACAGAATTTACAAGCTTCACTTAGAAGCCACTACTACAGCATTTACAACAATGTATTTTAATTGCATTTTAAGTTGCCTGTCGGCCATGTAAAAATGTATTGTCTTTAAGGGAGACGCAATGTCTTTTTTTAATGGTGTTTCCAATGCCTGACTCCATGTAGATGCTATGTCAGTACCTGGATGATTGATGTTGGCCAGTTGCCCAGGAACAAGTAAGATAATAGAAAAAAAAGACTTGTGACAATAGGGCAGGGTGTCAGACAGGTCAGAGAACATGCATAATGAAATTAAATGTAAATCAAGATGTGTTATTATACAAGATATATTGACCATGTCTTGAGAATTTGTGCTGAAAGTACCTTGCTGACGGGGGACTTTTTTGATAACATGTCTCTCATCACGTTAATCCTAAAGCCACTATTCCCTGTCCAGTGTGTAACTCCTGTGGGTTTTTCTTTCCCTTACTCCAAATGGTTTGAAACCAGGAAAGAAGTACCACATTTACTCAGTGAATTTTTTAATTAAACTAGCTAACTGATGGAGTAGCTTGGACATATTCTTCTCACATTTGGTTTTGGAAATGGATCCAGAGCAGTGATTCTCCATTATAAATGGTGGTATAGTGCTCATTTGTTTGGTAGGCTGGTGTATCAGAATCATCGCCAAATGCCACCTTTGTGAGGAAATTTGGATCCCATTCATTATCACTTACAGAATCTCGGCCCTAGAGAACCTGTGTTAGTGAGGAGAAAGCATGAGACATCCAACTGTTCTGGGTGTTACATATATTTGTGGTCAAGTAGAAGGTAATGAATTCTTGTTACAGATATCATAAATAAACTGTTCCACTTCTAAATAGTACAAATAATAGACTCTATTTACTATAAAATTCAGATTTTCAAAGAAATATCACCATATAGAATATATTTATAGAATTATCAAATTAACAATCAAGAATATATTAAAATTAACTACCATAATACCTAAATTGAATAAAAATGCTTACTATGGGCTAATCACTCTTCTAAGTGTTTTTCATGTATTAACTCACTTCTTTTTCAGACCAACTCTATGGACTAGATTTCACAATTAGCCCCATTTCATATACAGAAAGGTTAATGCACAGAAATTTACTCAAGGAAACACGTAATCAGTGGCAAAACTAGAATTTTAACCAAGAATTCTGATAATAGCTTCTGTGTCTTAACCAGTACTTTATTCTCTCCCTAATATCCCATATTTTAAATATTAAGAAACCAAGTTCTAGAAAATTTAGACAAATTGCCCAACAACTTTAATATGTCTCTTACGCATTTTATATACCTATGTAATTGTACTTATCTTATTGGTAAATATTGTTAACTCTATAGTGCTGCCAGTTTCTTTGGAGCCACTTTGGAGGAAGATTAAAATTATGTGTATCTTAATAGAAGGAAAGAATTCATTCCATCCTATATATACTATAGAACATAGCAACATAGTCTGATATTTTGAAATCTTTTAAAAATTTTGTCAGTGAAAGGACTTTGTGATAATTCAGTATCTTTATTCAGCTAACCAAGATGATTAGCTTTTCATTTACATTACAACAGGTAAGATAAGTATTTCACAGGAAGTGTTTTGACAATTGGATTCCATAAAACCTTTATCAAATGCCCTATTACTAGCCAGGCCTTTCTTCTGAGATAAGTAAAACAAGCGAGAAGGAGAGGCTTTTTTTTACTGAGTAAAGTAGAAAGGTCACTGGCTTGACTATCAAGGGGCCAGGCCTATAGTCCCCACTTTCTTATTAATGGACTCAGACATAGGTTAAATTTTGTATGTTCCATAGTCTTGCTTTCCTTGTTGGAGAAATATGTGAGGCACCTGGATTTCTCTACCATGAGAAGTTAAGAGGACAGCTCTCATCTTGCTCTATCATCACAAGACACGGACATCCCGGTAGAATTCCACATCCGGTCACAAGACATAATTCCGACTTTCAACACAGAAATATTTGGGGGAAGAAAAGTAATGTCAATGCTCCTCAAACACTTGAACTGACACATGGGGACATGTGTTGTCTCACAAAAAGATGGATAGAAAGACAGGGTTTGATTCACTGAATGAGTCTGAAGCCCATTATGTAGAAATTTTCACAGAGCAGAAATTTTCACAATGCCCAAGGAAATTACTTCCTTGAAAACCTTCCAGAGAGCCAGACTGACTCTATCTGAAGTTCTTTCAAATCTAGTACACTTGGTCCCTGACTCTATTCCTCAGATGCTGTTGCACTTCAGTTTTCTTAAAAATTTATTTATTCATTTATTTATTTATTCATTTATTCATGTATTCATTTTTTTAGAGACAGAGGAAGGGAGGGAGAAAAGGAGGGCGAGAAACATCGATATGAGAGAGAAGCATCAATAGGCTACCTCTCAGGTGCTCCTCCACCAGGGACAGAACTTGCAACCCAGGCATGTGCCCTGGCTGAGAATCAAACCAGCAACCCTTCGCTTTGTGGGACTATGCCCAACAAACTGTGACACGCTGGTCACGGCTGCTGCACTTTAGTGTTATTCGGTCCTAATAGTAATTTCATTTATCTCCTCTTCCCTCATATGTGCCACTTGGTTCAACCTGCATTCTACTTAACTCTGTCCCTAGTCTGATCCATATCTAGATAACTGGGCTAACTTCAAAGCTGGCCACTCAGTGTCACGCATACATTACCTGATGTCCAACCACTGCGACCTTTGCTGTAGTACCTGGCCTGGCTATTCTACAACCACACAGCAAAACATTTCAACCCCTTTTGGCATTTATGTGAGTCAGGAGAAAAAACTGATGAGGCTTAAGCATAATGCCATTATGAATGTGAAGCTATGTTATAATTCATCAATTCTTTAGGAGCAAAACATGAAATTTAAATATGCATTGGTACATTCATGTTTCACTTACTCTTTCTTTTTGAGCGTAACATGACTCTTCTAGTGATTGTGCTTGTGTGATTGATTGTGACTTGTCTGTAGCTCTCTGGGACCTTCCTGAAAATGAAATCGACCATCTTTGAGTGATAATGTCAGTGGGATAGAATGTGTCCCTGCATAATGGTCTCCTGCTGCTGCATAAATGCCAACACAAGGCAAAGGTACTTATGGGGGAAAAGTTCATACTAAGCTAAGATTTTTATTTTCAATGCAAAAGAAACATTTTGCAGTCAGTTATTGCCACTATACCATATGCTAGATGTAGAATTAATAAATATATGTAATGAATGTTCAAGGCAGGCTATGGTATTCAAATGACCAATTCATATATAAATCCAATAGTCTAATTGGTTTTTAAAAATTGAGTTCTTGTTCATTTAAGCAAACCCTAAATAAGATTAGTTTCTCAGAAATAAAACAATTCCTTAAAATATGATTTTTTAAGCAGCCAGAATCCCTTAGATTATATTAGACACTTTTGAAATTTATGTTTTAATATACTAGAACTTCAAGTTCAATAACTAACATTCAGAGGCCTAGAAACTACACTGTTCAATTTATCCTATAATGCAAAGGTGTAGATATTAACATTTGTGGAACAAACACAAAATAACCTTCCAAATTAGAAAGTTAATTTATATTATATATACTGTATCTTGTGAGAAAACATTCATATGCATTGCAAATACTTAACAGAAACCTTATAATTATAAGTCACTGAGAAGACATTCCTAATAAAATATATGGGAAATATATTAAATAGTGTAATGGAGTTGTACAATTTTCTTCCCCCGAATTTGGCATAAAATGTCATACTATTAGTTTTGTATTATACTACAACCTTTTAAGATTGGATTTTCTCTGTAGTGAAAGCATTACATGAAGTATAGATCTATAACATAGAATATATCGACCAATGAGAAATAATGTGTAGTCTAGGGAACACCATTTCCTCAGAACAGTACAGGAGAATAAATTGCCCTGAAATGTGTCAATACAGTAGCTCATTCTGAGTCTTTTGGTTGTGGCAATCATTAAAAAGGAAATTGATATAATTTGTAACATATGTATGACTATTTTGCAAACTGTCTGAAAGAGGTTGGTAAAAGTTAAAAGTAATAGCATCCATGCACACGTAACCACACCACTGAGAAGTCTGATTTTAAAACAGCAGTGTTTCCAGCCTAGAAATGAAGGAAAGCTCAAACACCTACTTTGCCCCTGACGATTTGAAGGTGATTAGAAATGTAATAGGGAATGAGCACATCTTTTGTTTCCGTGAGAAAGCCATTATTCATTGATACCTCAGAAAGCACAAGTTCTCATAAAAATTCTTTTATGTGTCTACCTCAATGTGTTTGACTTTAAAGACTTTTTTGGAATTTCTAATTCAGACATCTTTCAATTAACCAGGACAGTAAAAGGAGAGGAGCTCCTAAAAAATGAAAAAAACATGACTAAAAAATTCCCAAACATGGAATAAATAAAAACTTTCTTTAAAACACCATGCAATCTTTAAGGGCTCATGTACTGTCCTATTTACAACTTTAGTGGAAAAAATCACTTAGTATGCTTATTTAAAAATATAAAAATCCGTACATTTTTAGACAAAAAGAAAAAAAGAACAACTCTGTCTGAACAGTCTATTGCTTATGTTTCTGTCCTAGCGGAGTTCTCCCTTCGCATCACAGAATGAGAGCTGGGAAGATTCCCAACCTCTACCGCCCATTAGATTGTTCTGTCTCACTTTTCTACCACCCATGTATGCCTGACTCTCAGTTTTGGAACTCAGAGTAATACACGTTCTTTATTAATTGATTTATTATTGCTTTGTTCTTAGGAAGAGCTACTGGCATCAGAAAATGTACATAGAGCCTAGATCAAAATAGCCTGTTGATCATAGGTCTCAAGAGGGAGAGGAGACACTTGGGATTGCAGTAGACCCAATGTGAATCCTACTGATAACCTCATGATTTTAACATGAAAGTCCTTATTGGTAGGTTAACATTACAAGATATACAATTGCCAGTATTTTTAACATGTTTGTGCTACATTATTGGCTTAAAGCAGAGATTTAAAAATCTGTCTATGGTTTAGATGTTTCTTCTTAGGTTTAAAGAAAGTTCTCACACCCGGATCTACCCCACCCACTAACGTTCCACCCTACCATTTAGAAGTTATGTCAGAAATACTGCATTGCTTAATTCACTATGCTAAAAGTTTACTCTTTTGACATGTGAATGTTTATTCATTTGAAATAAAATGTCCAAATAAATGGAAAAAGTAATGATAATTTTGGACATCATTTATTCATTTTTATGATATGATACTCTTAAATTATGAGTCAGAATATCACACAATGTCAAATGTGTAACTAATAATATAATCAAGTTCAATGAGTTTTGGAAATAAGATGGAGTTTTACTGACTTAGCATTTTATATCACACAGCAAAGTCCTGCAAAGAATACTGACTTGTCAAATGAGTAGTTGTATTTAAAATAATACTCTAAAATAATAGATACTTTTAAGGATAAAATGTTCCATTAAAAGGTACATGACTCACACTTAGGTGACAGCATTAGTACGTGGGACATTTTAACTCACAGGTGAAAGGGGATTTGAGACCTGAGATGGGAAGAGTATAGAGAGGCTGTCCACTGACCTGTCAATAATGCAAGGGATTACTGAACCTCTTCTTTAAGTTGAACATTTTTTGTTTCTCCAGGTCCTCTTTTAAACTGTAAATAACTGTGGAGAGGAAAGGTAAATTAATAATACCTCAGAATCTTTACTATATCAATTTATTGATTTTTTTTGTTCAATATGAACTAGACAGCTCCATAATTCTAACACTTAACTCTAACAGTTGGTGAAGAAATAAGAAAAGGACTAAGCAACAACAAGTGCACAGTAGAAATATCATAAAAAGAGGCCCAGAACAACAAGGAGACAGGGCCAAAATTGAACCTCAGAACTTCACACTTTTTCCATTAATCTTCTTGTGTATTGCTGATATTCATCTCAAACCTGTATACTGTTCAACAATATCATTCTAAAATGATATTTAAGATATCGTATGTTTTACTATGATACATTTACACAATGGAATACTACGCAGCAGAAAGAAGGAGCTCCTACCCTTTGCCACAGCATGGATGGAACTGGAGAGCATTATGCTAAGTGAAGTACGCCAGGCAGTGAGGGACAAATACCATATGATCTCACCTATAAGTGGAACCTAATCAACAAAACAAACAAACAAGCATAATATAACCAGAGACACTGAAATTAAGAACAATCTGACAGTAACCAGAGGGGAGGGAGGAGGGAATAATGCGGGAAAGGTAGGAAGGGTTTTCAGGAGCAACTATAAAAGACACACAGACAAAAACAAGCAGGAGTAGGGGGGAAGCAGGGGATGGCTGGGATTGGGGGGAAGTGATGGGGGTAAATGCAGACATCTGTAATTGAACAACAATAAATAATTTTTTAAAAATATTGTATTTTTTACATTTCTTAGATTTTTCTTAAAAATAAGAGTATGGTTGATAAATATGAAAATAACATGCAAGGCATAATTTGAAAGGTTAAAATGATTATTCATCAATGATTTTAAGGCTTGTATTCTGTGGAAAAATGGCTTATCAGGAAAGTTTCTGGTATCTATCAATAGGGTACTTAACATATGATCAGTTTTTGTGTGGATAAAGGAAAAATCTTAATTACCATTAATAAAAATAGCAAGAGCTACTGTTTAATCAACACTTACTTTATACCAGTTACCATTTTAAATTCTTTCTATGTTTCATCTTTTTTTTAGGTATAGGTATTTAAAATTCTATATTACTGTCATGCAAAAATTATTTAAAAAATAAAGGTGTATGCAGCAATGCTTGAAGCCTTATATCAGTGTAAACTTGATAGGCTTTTTAAGTGATACAGACTTTCTGTTAATTGTGCCTTGTGCATTTCTACACTTAAACTACATCTTATAACACTTATGCTAAAGTCAATCTGTTTCCATCTGTTTAGGCTACACATTGCATCACTTAGTAGCACAAAAAGAACAGTTTTTCATAGACTCCTGGGACAAAAATCACACAGAATTCGTAAGAGATTCAATGCATAAAAATTCATTTCCTGAGTGGAAGTGCTGCAATTCCACGTAGCAAAAACTATTACTTTTTCCATTGTGTTATAATAAAGAAGTCAAGCAAGCATACCCTTCAGGGCGGGACAACTCGTCCTCACTTGAATGCAGTCACAGCATTGAGCCTTGGCATGTGGAGTTAATTACTCTCGGCATTGGGACGCTCAGCTCCAGAATGACCTTATTTGTAACTATTTGTACTTTGTGTCATGAGGAAGTGAGTTCTTTCCCTCTACACACGCGGGGCCTCTGAATGGAGCGATGGTTCCGGCATCTAGATCACAGGAACTCTTGCCTTCCCAGAGACACATGTGATCGTGACTGACAAGTCTTCCATCAGGCCGCCTTCCTTCCAGCTCAGTTGACTTTCAGAATCCAAAGGTCATGAGTTCAGGGAGATTTCAGCACACCTTTTGGATCCATCGTCTATGAGGCTGCGTCATTCTAGGACCAATTTCTGCGAGAAACGTGCAGCCGTGAAAGCGTGCCACTGTGCGGTTCTGTACGCACCGCCGCCCTGGTGACTGTCTTCCTGCTGAATTGAAGGAGCTTTATTGAAATTCCAGGAATCACTCACTGGCAAAGGACTACACTTCACTCTTTCAAAATTATGTTTGAAAATGCACTTCAGTGGTAAAATTATTGTTATGCAGCAATGGAATGCATGTTTCGGAAGCAGAGGCAGAAATGTAAACTGGATAAAATGCTTATTTTGTGCACTCTAATCCCATTTTTTACCTTTATGTCATCTCCATTATAAAATCCTTGCTATTATCTCTATGCTCCTGATGTCTCAGGAGATAATGTAAAGAATTAATTGACACTCAAATGTTAATGACAATGCCATGTGCTATATTGAGATATTTGTGTAGGTATGCATGCTCCTCTTTATAAGATTTTCGTTCGTTTTTGCTTACAAAGGCTCTACAGTAGCTAATCCATTATTTCTTAAAGGAGAGAAAGAAGATAAGGAAGAAAAAAGCAAGGAATAAAGACAAAGGAAGGGAGAGAGACAGACTGCACTGTACAGTACTGGTAGAACGCATTACCAGACTGGTAAAATCTAGAGCTAAAATGTTGGGTTTGAACTGTGCTTTATTACCAGATTGTGGGCAAGTTAATTTCTAAGACTTCAGTTAGTGTCCTAGTACATATATATTTACACATTCCCCCCCGCCAATTCTACCTCAAAGGTTTTTGTTGTAGTCACTAGAAAAAAAAAGATCGCCCAGAAGTCCACTCTTCTTGGGAGGTAAATTTAATTTCCAAATAGAGACTAATGCTTATGAATAGAGTATTTCAATTATACAGCCAAAAAAGAGAGATTCTCATGTCCGCTTAGTATATGACTTGTGCTACTGTACTAATATTTAGTTGTAATGCTAATTAAGGAGAGAATTAAATTGAAAAAAGGTAACACTTTTTATCTTTAGTTATGAGGAGAAGAAATGACTGCAAAAATTAGAAGATAAATATTAACATGTCTGTTAATGTCATATGGAAGTGACGATATTTTATGATTTAAAATAGGTAATTACAATAAGGTATTTAAATGAGAAAAATATATAATTCAATATTAAATGGATTAGTCAAAAGAAATAATGCTCATCATTTAAGGTAGTTATGAAAAGCATTAATCTGAAGAATAAAGAATGGACAAAGAAAACATGTTGAAAAAGGTGAAGAGAAAAAGAAATACTACAATGTTTAGAATTTTCCATTACTTCTTAATTAAGATGTTTGAATATGAATTCAGTTATTGTGGTTGATTATATTATTATGCATCAAATCTTTACTAACCACCCCCACCCCATGAACAGTTTGATGATGTGACTTGGTTAGGCCCATAGAATGTAATGCCATGATGTCATGTCCAAGGTTAGGCAGTGACAAGTATGGCATCCTGCCCTTCTATTCTTGGGGACGTGACCTTAATTTCTAAATATTGAGAAGACTAGAGGATTATTTCCATTATATATCAAATAATATATTACCATGTCTATACCTGTGTGCAATCTGGATTAATATATCAATAATATGTTGCAATATAATCACATCAGTATCACGTCCTTAGGAATGGAGAACAGGGATTTAAAAAAAAAAAAAAAAACCTGAGTGATGTTTGTAGAAGATGAGATATACTGATGTGTTTTTCCAAGTTGTTACCCAGCCCTGGCTGGGTAGCTCAGTTGCTTAGAGCTATCCCAATATGCCAAGGTTGAGGGTTCAATCCATGGTCAGGGTTTATACCTAGGTTGCAGGTTTGATCCCTGGTCAGGGTGGGTATAGGGGGCAACCAATAGATGTTTCCCTCACACATTGATGTTTCTGTCTCTCTCCCTTCCTCTCTCTCTAAAATCAATAAATATATCCTCGAGCAGGGATTTAAAAAAAAGAAAACAGGCACAGAAGCACACAATGAGTAATGAAATACATCTGTGTTCTGCATTTTATTTAATAGGTTAGCTATGTTATGCTCTGATGTACCGGGCCTGAGAAGAAAGCTGTGCATTAGTTATCTATTGCTGCATTACAAATTACCTCAAGTTAATGGCTTAAAACAACAAACATTAATTATTCGAAAGAAAAAAAATTCTGTTGAAAAGTCTCCCATAAGTGAAATGATGACAGTGTAGCAAGAAAGATGATCTCAACCACCCTGGCTAATATGTTTGGTCATTCATCCCCATTTACTATTTGTGATGACTTTTTGTTGGAAGTTCCCGTGCTTCTGAGGACCTAGATAAATGTATCCCTATCATGTGGTAAATGGGACACATGGGCGAGATTGTCCTGGCTTGGCCAGAGACAGAGCTCTGTATGTTTAGGTTTCACTTTCACCACATTTGTGGTACCATGGCTTAAATGGTTTATAAACTACTGTCAATATGTCTCTTAAAAGAAAATGAAAAAAAATCAAACAAAAATAAGCAAGTGATAAGAGTCCAGGTCTTTTAATTCTGAAGATGTCTTTTGGAAGAGTAGTTTCTATGGAGAAAAGCACAAAATGGGGTGACACTGCTCCTGCAAAGTCTACAGGTCAAGAAACAGATAGATCAGTAATTAAACCTTTACCTGCTGGTGCTCTGAACCAGATGCATACTAAATAGCAACAATTCTATCACACATCCTGGGAAAGCAATGAGCTAAGGAATGTCACATTCTATTGTGTGGCAGATGTGTTCCCACTCATCAGAAGCTGCATGGAACCTTTTTTTTTTTTTCAACTTAGTGATTTTTCTATTGACTTTAATTTAAACTTTGCAGTGCCTCCTGAGATTAGCAAGCTTTTTCTAAAGGGAAGAAAATTAACATGCTTACAGAGCAGGTTTTCCTAAGCTATCACAGAACTAAAGGCAGCTGCCAACTCCCCTGAAACAAAAGCAACAGCAGAATGGGGTGGAAAAAAAGCACTTCAGAAAACCCTATATTCTGTTAGCAGCCCCTTCTTAAATACAAAAACCTTAAACATCAGAACAGACAACCATGAAGGTGACATTTCGGGAAAACTTAAGAAGGTGAGATCTCAAATGGTTTTGCTTGAATTGTCCATTTAATGCATATTTGACCCAGACTAAAAGGACATTATCAGGTTTCCCTGACAGAATTTCCCAAGTCACTTGAATTTTCTTTCAAAGATATTTGAGAAACATGCATCCCCTTAATATGGGCAATACATTTTTTGTCATGCTCAGGAACTTAAAAGGCATCTGTAGTATTAAATGTTTAATATCTGGTGTTAAGTACATTATTTCCTATTAATTGCCCAGAAAAAAAAAAAAAACTATGTCTTTTTAAATAACAACACCTTTATTTTTATTTCTCTTCTCAAACTTCGTATCTTAGTTGCAAAAGATAAAGATTTGTGTCATTTATAACGGCATTTCTGTTTGAACTTCTTTTTTCTTGATTCTTTGTTTTCTCACAGTTTACAAACGAAAGCACTTGCCATTAATCTTTCTAGACAGAGCATCTGAAGGTCAGGTATTGCTTCCATTAATATTGGTCACTATTTGGAGAAAGGAAAGTGTGTGTTAGAACAGTTACGCCAATGCATTTGCCACATTAATTACACAAGTGGAAGGAAACACTTCTACATTATAGAATAGGATTATAAATCAAATCATTACAAGTGTATCCAAACAAAGATTGAAAGCTGACCAGTAATCTGTGAAATGCACATTCAACCCAGTTGACTCTCATGTGATATGTGCACTATACTGAAATCTGGGTCTCCTGTGCCACATGCAAAAAAATGATTTTGAAAGCATGAACTTTTAAAATATAGGGCCTCTAATTTATTGAAGAAGCAAAAAGGTCTACACTGATAGTCTCTTCTTGTAGGAAAAAAATAAAATTAAAACTCTGAAAACTTTTTCTTACAAAAACTGCCAGTAAAGATTGCACTTTCCTTTACATATGCATCGCGATGGAGATGTATTAGTCTCTCCATAAGCTCAAACATGGCTACATGTCTTTTTCTAATATAACAATGCATTCCATGAAACTTCTAGAGAACTGTTTCAATTCTTCTATTTTGAACAATAAATGAGCATATTGTTTTCCTTTTCTCATAGACCAGGGTATTTATCCAGGTGTTTTTCTAGAAGAAAAGTCACAGAAAATCCAAAATCAACTAATTGACATTCCTCTACAATTATTCCACTTTGAATGTTTTCGAGGTTTTATTTTGTAGCCAAGAAGTTGAGGGTGTGCACTGTTACTCACACGCTGTACCCTACAATCATACTCCATGCATAGCACACGTGTTGAATATACTGGTACAGTGTCATTAAAATTAAAATATTGTGATTCATAACATGCCCAGAAGCCAGCTTTAAATCTACCACATGAATTTGACCTGGCCGTATGTAGGGAAATATTTCAAAGGTAGAGAAATTAACTCTCATTTATTATGTAATATATAACTGAATTTTGCCATATTTTAAAAACATTGGCTTTAACCCTGTTCCAGCCATCTACTAATGTATAACAAACCACCAAACCCAATGGTTTAAAATTACTAAAAGTATTTTGTTCACAAATCTGTAATTTATGCAAGGCTTAGTAGAGGATTTCATCTCTGCTCCATGTGCCATCAACTAAAGTAAGCTCAAAGGTTAGAAGCAACTTAGTGGTTCCGGTTAGGGCTGTTTAATGTACAGGCTGATAAACTACGGCCCATGGGACAAATATGACCCACCCATTATTTTTGTAAATCTAGTTTTATTGGAACACAGCCTGGCTTATTTGTTTATATATTGCTTTGGATTACTTTAGCACCATAGTGGGATTGCTGAGTATCTGTGGCAGAGACAGTATGGCCCACAATATAAATAATTACTAGCTCACCCTTTTCAGAAAAGAATAAATAAGTGTGCTGACCTCAGACACAAAAGCTAACTCACGGTGTGTTTGGAGGTTGATGTTGGCTGTTGATTAGAACCTCAGCTTGGGCTGTGGCCCAAGTTTCATACAATGTTAACCATGTAGCACTTTGGTTTCCTCATAATATGGTGGCTGGGTTCCAAAAGTAAGCATCTCAAAAAATAGGAAATGGAAAGATTCATTAAGCCCTGAGCAGTAACACAGTGCAAATTTAAGGAAAAGGGCATATGTACTCTCTTCTCCTGAAAGAAGACATGCCAATGAATTTGAAGGTTATGTTTTGAAACCAAGATAAACCTATGACCTTTCAATAATATAGGTTCAAAATATTTATGGCATATAAACACATAACTTACTATTGCTTAAATATGTGCTTAGCTCTTTTATTATAAAATACATATTTAACAAAGTAGATTTGATCTTTTACAATATAGATATGTTAGCATGGGTAAAAATGAATAATAACCATGTAAATTAAAAAATTAGCATTATGAATTTAGAGAAAAATTAAGTATTACCACAAAGAGTGAAGGGAAGGGTGAGAAACAGCACTGCTTTGGTCAGTGAAAGCCTTGCACCACTGATGTCATTTAAGGTGACAAGAACTAACTAACCCTGAAAAATAAAGATGATTGTCAAGCATAGAAGGCAGACAGACAGCAAATGCAAACATCATTTTTAAAAAAGCTTGGAATATTCAAGGGGACAGTCGAAGACAAGAGTAACTAGAGTATAATTGGTAAAGGACCAAAAGGAGACTCAGTAAAACGATGAAGATTTTACAGATGCACCTGATTTGTTCTAAGTCTAATGGGAAGCCATTAAGGTGTGATCAGGGAGTAGCATGGTCTGATCTCACTTGTAAAAGTTACTCAGGTTGCTATGGAGAAAGGATGATGGGGTTGGAGTTAAAGAGATAAAGAGGGTAATTAATTGAAAGGGAGATGAAGATGGTAACCAAGTGAAAGCAGAAAGACCAGTTGGAGAACAATTGCTAGAGTTAAGGCAAGAGACAATCATGACTCCAACTGGAATGCCAGTAGATGAAATGAAAATAAGTGAAATGAATGGAATTTGGAAAATAGAGCCAAGCAGGACATAATGTGAGTAGAGTGTGCGTGAAGAATTAAGCAAGATTTTATGGCGAATTATTTCTGGAACTCAGGTTTGCTTAGCTGTGTCCTAGCCAGGGATTCAGTAGTTAGAAGAACTGCCTCCAAATTCAGTATCCACTGAAAGGGACTCCTCCTCTTAATGTAACAAAGCTGAAGTTCCTAGTAGCTGAGTTTCTTAGAAAACTCCTTGCTCAACTGGCATCTGAACCCAGATTGTTTGGTGTCTAAACTTTAACTTTCATTTCCCACAGAGAAGGCTGTCCTCATGTTTGACTCAAATGTGCAGTGGAAGGACTTTGGGTATCTCCCCTGGACTGCTGTCTCGATGCCTGTGCCAGTTGCATCATCCCAAGTCTGCAACTCAGTGAGATAGTGAGAGAATGGGGACTGTGTTAAGTTTTCCTTTAAATGTCCCTAACAGAGCATATTCTTTAGGCCATATCACATGATACTGATCTCACCACACACACACACACACACACACACAAAGATGAAAAGGAAGTAACCAAGATGACTCCTTAGTTTTTGCTTCTAGCAAAATGATGCCATTTACTGAGACAGAGAAGAAAAAAGCAGCAGAGTTTATGTGCATCTGCAGAAGGTGAGAATAAACTGAGAATTAAGAATTCCATTTGACCACACCATGTTGGATTTGCTATTATATGATATGGTCACAGGTGGCAAGCAGAGAGCTATACTGAATCGCAGAAGCTCTCAAGACTAAAAAGAAAATAAAAATATATGTAATACCACTGCAAATATAGCATCAGCCATCAAATGTCCTTCATGGACTGTAACGAGAATGACAGTTCTTGGGACAGACAACTGAAGGCAGGCAGGGGAGCTCACTCCCGAGTTTGAGAGCCTCTGAAGGTCTCTGGACTCTAGGAGCTCCCGCCTCATAGAGAGAAAGGCACACTTCCTATTTACGTGCCTCAGAAAGAAACAAAAATAAAAACAAAAGGTTTAAGATATTGGAAATAATTTCTAACTGCATTCTGCCCAGAAGCTGGGTTTGATCAATAACAAATACAAGGAAAATATTTACAAACATCTTGCCCAATTTGGTCACAAGTGGACTGAGTGTAGGAGTCAGTCTAAGGAAAAATGTAGCAAACTCTTCAAGAGCAGAAGTCATTTCTTATCTCCTCAGTGTTGTATTTGTTTTCCTTTTCCCCAACGTGGGGAAAAAGCGGATAGGGAAGATAGAATTAGGAAGAACCTGAGAGCTATTTACCTCCAGCAGTGCGTTTAGACTCAGCAGAAGGCAAAATCAAGAAATAAAAGAATTTTTGTGGCACTAAAAGGTGAGCAGGGGATGTAAGAAAAGGTACCTGATGGCCCTCAGCATGGCTTCTCTCTATTCACTATTGACTAACAATCCTTCAGCAAATCCTTGGGTGCTCCCGTGTTTCCCCCTCTTTATTCAGAAAGGGAACGGATCCTGTGGAGAGGCAGAGAGAAATGGGCATGTCAGCTCATATTCTGGGTGTTTCTGAAATCCTGGGTTAAGAATATTCTCTCACCTTGAGCTGGGAAACTCAAGTAAGTCCAGGATAACCCTCATGGAATAAGTCACGCCCAATTATGATATAGGTAATTCATCAATTTATTATAAGTTTAAAAAGAATTGATCCATGGTCAGTGCTGGAAATATTCCAAGGCACATAGTGAATACTTAATAACTGTTAGTTAACAATACCATTTCTCTTTGAAAACTAATGAGGTTCTTGACTTCTATTATGTTTTCTGCTAACTTTATTTCTTGACAATGACTTAGGTATTTACATCTTAAATCTGATGTCCCAGCCTGCAAGAATTGACATTCTAGTGGGAGGTGATTTTAGAGCTGGTAAAACAAACCCTCACATTCAAACAGAAATGCCTGAAGACAAGACTGTGTACCATAGATGACAGTTTACACATATCTGAATTCAGCTTCTCCTCGTCTCTCTCAAAGTGGACCCAGCAAGTGCTGAAAACACATTTGGATGCTTTACCCTAAATGTGCTGTGACAACATTTCCAGCATTTTCAAAAATACTCTTGTTCAGCTTCAAGACATAGCTCCAAATTTTGATGATGAACAGTGATGCCAGTTTGCTTGCTTGGATTTTAGTCTTTGCATTTGCTGAGACATAGTTAAATGAGATTTAGGAAGACATAATACAAATAGTCTTGCCCAGAAGATTTCCAATCAAATGTCTCTGGGTCTCTTTCCAATGTCCACAGGTACCTTTTACAGTTGTCAACTTCACTCTTCCTTTCCTAAATGGGAAGGGAATCCAGCTTCTCTAATTCGCAGTTCCTTGTTCCTCACCCCAGGAATGCATTTGTTCTGTCCATGACTGAAAATGACTCCAGGACCGTGTGCCAGCAGCCTGCGAGTGAACATAAATAATGACCCTGGAGATATCACCTTCAATAGCCCAGGTGCCAGTAGGGTTTGTGTTGCGTGTAAGTGACATGGATGGCCACCCAAACTGTATGATTTCAAAGGAACTAAAAATTCCCCAAATGTCTTCTACAAATTTTTCTGAACAGAGAAGGTTTTCATAGAAGGAATAGAAACAGTGTTTACAACTAAAGAATTTTGATGGGAAGCTAGCATGTGTTAAAAGCTACATGATGGTCATTTCACACGTATATGTTATATCTTATCGTGTGTGTATATGTGTCTATAACATGTTATATACCATACAACAAAACCACACCCTAATGGAAAAGGAGAAATCACAGGCGCCCCACAGCTGCAGGCTGGAGAAATGTGGGCCGGACAACAGCACCGCACTGGGGGCTGCGGAGCACAGAGAGCAGAGCTGGGAGCGTAGGAAATGGAGTTGGCCTTTGTGACATAATAAAAACACACATTGGTTTCTGCTCCCAGCTCCCATCACAAAACTCCCGAAACCCTTGGAATGTCCTAAGTGATAAGAACACTTAGGAGCACCTTTTATTTTAATATTTGGTCTTTGAGTCTGATTTCTGACATAGGGCTATGAAAACTCTTGCGATTTCCTGGGTGATAGGAAAGTCTTTGTTCTAGTGAGGTGACTCTCATTTGGCTCCTGGGGCAGGCTGGTGACCATAAGGACCATGAAGAGAAGCGTGAAATTTTCAGCCCTGACACCCCCCACCCCACCCCACCCCTTTAAGAAGGAATAAACACAGAAAATGAAATTAATGACTGATCATGCATATGTGATGATGCCTTTAAAGTCCCAAAAGCACAGGGTTTGGTGATGCTCTAGATTGGTGAACACACTCACACTGGGAAGGTGCTGGCACCCCAGCTCCAAAGGGACAGAAGCTCTGCTTTCTGGACCTTCCAAGACCCCTCTCTATGTACCTTTCCATCTGGCTGCCCATCTGTGTCTTTAAATAAACTCCTAAATGTGTTTTCCTGAGTTATGTGAGCTGCTCTAGCAAATGAATCAAATCCAGGGAGTGGGTCATGGAGACCTCCCATGTGCAGCCAAGTAGACTAATGCTGTGAGTAGCCTGGGGGCCCTCTGCTCAAGTGGACCTCTGGAGTGGGAAGAGGGCAGCCTTATGGGAGAGAGCAATGGCCTGTGGGATCTGACACTATCTCCAGGGAGATAAAGTAAAGGACACATATAGGAAAGAAAAACACTGTATATTTTAATGCAGTCTTTGTCTTTCTCTGACTAAAGAGAAGGATGTCTTAAAACAAACAAAAAAAATGTGTTAAGTATCAGGCACCTCCATAACATACATGGTGTCATATAATTTTTCAACAAACCTATGAGTATGTGCATTACGCTCATTTTACTGATGAGAAACTGAGGCTCAAAGAAATTACTTTTACTGTTAACTAAATATAATGATGTGCTCTGCCATTTGTTGGGTGCCTTTATTTCACCAGTGTTTCTCATTGTAATTCTTAGAAAGACTGTGATGTAGGAATTCTTATTCTCATTTTTCATGTGAGAACACCAAAGCCTATGATGTAATAACTTACACGAATAAGTAGCAGGTTCGGGTTCATGTTCAGATTTCTTGACTCTGAATTCAGTATTCTTTCCACTGTAGAGGAGACTCATTCATACACATCCACAAAAGGGAATGCACTTCCATTCCAGTTCTCAGAAAGGAGAGAAACTGGAGAGCATGTCTAGATTTTTCCACCTGCTCACGCAGTCCCTTCAGGAATGAAGGAGTGTCTTATCTGCTTGGTGGTAGATACAAAAAGGACAGAGTATAGTTAGGTCTTTTGACATGGTAATTTCAGGGCCAGTCTAACCACCACTTAGTGCTTTTTGTTCTCTCTGGCTCTAAGCTTATAGGGACAGAATCACTGGAGCCCAATGAGTGAGGAGGACCATAAAACGAGACTGAGTAGGGCCTTGCAAGCCACAGGATAGAGAAGTGAAGAGCCTTTCTGCTGCTGCTCATGGGTGGTTTGATGCCTGAGTAACCCCTGATCCTTCCATGCTGAAACCGTTCCATAATTACACAAGGGACTGGAGGAGAAAAATACATATACTCTAAAAAATGTAAGGATGAAAAAATAGAGAGGTTGCTTTAGAAGAGAAATCATTGCACTTAATCAGTGGCAGAGTCAACTATAAAGGTGAGCACTTAGCTAATAAGTGATAATACATACATTTTAAATAGTGAAGATATTAAGTAGACGTTATCCAAAAAGAGTAACCTTGCTTACTCTCCCACTCTGAAAGTATATTTTTTAATATAATAGTCACAACTAATTATGTCTCAGGCTTTGATGCCAACAGTTCATTGCCATTCTTTAACTTTAAGTACCTAATGTGAGACCCACTTAAGGGTAACATAGACATAAGGCCTCAGAGAAAGGCAGCTGTGGGTTACATGGCTCAGCGCCCAGGGAGAAAAGAAGGCATAGGCAGTAGCTGTGATCATCATCTTGTTGGGGGTGAGCAATACCACATGGGAAAAAGAAATGCCCTCCTCAGCGCAGGCTAAGAGAGACAGAGGGAGAAGGGATAGAAGCACTCATTCCAGGGACGTCTCAGAGAGTTCCGCGCAGGCTAAGAGAGACAGAGGGAGAAGGGATAGAAGCACTCATTCCAGGGACGTCTCAGAGAGTTCCGAACTGTGAAAGCAATTGTGCAGGCGAGATGAGATATCACACCACACTCTGAATTAATGAGGACATTGTCATGCCGGCTGTGGATCAAGCATTTACTACACTTAATCTATTGCAGGCAACTGTGCAGCTAGACAAGACAAAAAATGTTCAACGTCAGACAACATTTGCAAGGGACCGTAATGGAGTATGTGCAATAAATAGGTAGTTTGACATAAAATTCAAATCCCCATGCCTCCCAGGGCAGCAATCCTTTAAAAACAGAAATAGGCCAGGAGTTGCTCTCTGTCCTTCCAAGTTTTGGAATGAAGAAACTTTTTATCCCTGGAAAAGTCTTTCCTATACAATGCAACTTATGAATGTGAACCCATTATGTAGCTATTTTTTTTTTAAATCTTCACCTGAGGTATTGATTTTAGAGGGAGAGGAAGTAAGAGACAGAGAGAAATATTGATGTGAGAGAGAAATATCAATTTTTTTCAATCCCTGTTCCTACCTGGGTCACCGCTGCCATCCAGCATTTCCCTCTCCCGTTTCTCCTGACCATCATGACACCCTGGGCCTGACAAGCTCAGCTCTGGCCGCTGCTCTGACCATGCCTACGAATAGAGCCAGATGCATATGGCCACAGGGCTTCTTAGATTTGTTCATGTCTACTCTGAAGACCAAATTGAAAAAGTTCAGTTCTCTGTGATTTCTAGAGGGACACAATCTAATCACATTTTTCCTGAACCAATTATCTTTTCACCAAGGCAGGAATTGGATTCATTGCCAGTGGGCTTAACATTTTCTGCCAAACGTGTTTTTTTTTTTTTTAATTCCACATAAATCTTAAAAGCAAACCTTGAATTTTCTTTGCAGACTCAAGATTCATTGATCATGTGACATCATTTATTACTGACAACACTATTATATATAATGAGTGACCTGGAACTAATCACTTGATCTGATAGGACTGGGTTGAGTGGGGTAATAACTCTCACCCTTGTTGTACTTCTGCATTTCCATTGCTTTAGGTGTGATACATTCTACCTTTTCTCTAATAAGAAACACAGTAGAGGCAGTTTGTGGCTTTTGTTGAGGTTTTGAAACAGCATTAGCCTAAAAGCAATTTTTTTAATCGAATGGGAATTTATTTGCTTTCACTGACACAAAGCACAACCAGATTATCTTTAAAATATAAGTCGATGATTCCCGATTGTTTCCTCTTTCTACTTGTAAATATAGATTTAACTAGATTATTGCCATGACAAAGTTGAAGCTACATTAATCTCTTCACCCAGCAAATCAGAGCTTACTGGGAAAATCTGGATTGTATCACTTAATTTTACTATTAACTAAGTTCTAACATACAGAGGTTGAATGTGAATAAATTTTCTTCTCAATAATTTCCTTTTAAATATTTTTCTAGTTTTGTTGAGATATCATTGACATACAGCAACTATATAAGATTAGGGTTTATGGCAAAATGACTTTTTTACATATATTTTGAAATGATTACCACAATAATAAGTTTAGTTTATACACATCATCTCATATATATATACAAAAATATTTTTTCTTGTGATAAGAACTCTCAGGATTTATTCTCTTAATAACTTTCAAATGCACCATATAGTAGTGTTAACTATAGCTGTCATGTTTTACATTACATCTCAGTTCTTATTTACCTTAAAATTGGAAATGTGTACTTTTGCCCACATTCATTCAATTCACCCAATACTTTTTTAAGGCATCAAAAATGTTAATGTACAACTTGGATCACATATAGTTAGATATAAATATACCTATAGAATGATATTTTGGTTTTAAAAAGAATTATTCCATCTACAGTTCTCAAGATATTGTGGACAATAAATTCTAAATAAATTAAACCACTCTTAAATGTTTATTTGGATGCTTTTTTAAAACAAATACTTATTAGATTATTTTATAAAGAAAAGGTAATTAAGTGCCTTTCCATTTAATTGAGGTGCTACCCAATGCATACTTCTGTAGCTTATAAGAAACTTAAGAACAGTACTTGATTTGGATCATAACAATTATATGGTCAAAAAAATCGACCAGAAAGTATGTTTAGCACAATATGCAATGAGAAACCCATATTCAGTGTCAGCCACATTCCTGAATGTCACATCAGTATGAAGCCTGATCACACAAAGGGTGTGACTTGAAAACCCATGGAAAGTGACTCAGGCCTAAAATAAAACTTTCACCTATCAGTCACCATCTAAAAATTCCACTTTTTGAGAGTAACTTATGTAACTTAACCCCTAAGATTTTTTTTTAAATATTCCCTTTTAAAAATTCAAATCTCTTTGACAGGGATAAAACCTATGCCACTTACACTTCAGGAAAAGTGACTTCATTTAATTAACACTGCTCATCATGACAGGAGAGACACAGGGGCAGCTTTAGGTCACTAGCTGTCACCAAAGCCTGAGTTTATTAGACAATGAAAAGCTGTACCGAAGCTGAAGATAAACTTTGTTAACTTAACAGGTTTTCCCAAGATGATCCTATTTATATGAGTATGTCTTTAACGGAAGACCACAAACTATATCTTTTCTCAGCCTATTTTTCTTTCTTACAACTGTGCTCTGTCTTGACCCCTGGGCAAGTTTATCCATGATTGTTAAATCCTATTTCAATTTTAAACGTAGCCCAAGCTTTGGGTCAGACCAAATGGATTTGAATATCAGCTTTGCTCCTCAAGGGTTGTAGGATTTTGAACAAACTTTTGAGCCTTCCTGAACTTCAGTTTCCTCAGGGATAATAATTCAACCTCTCTGAATTGTTGTAAGGATTAAATAAAATGATGCTTATGTAAAGTTCATCAGAGAACCTAGTTCTTACATGTTGTTGACAAACTCTAGTCTTTACTGGATGCATCAGGGTCATAGACAGAGTGGAGAGCAGGACAATGTAAGCAGTCATGACAGTGATCTGCGAAATGGAGAAGAGGAAGAGGTCGAAGAGGCCTTTGCAAGAGGAGCCGTGACATAAATCAGACTGACTCCCAGTGTTTGTCTTGTCGCAGGTTGTTTCAATACTGAAAATGTCCTTTGTCTGTCTTTCCATATCCAAAGGCATCCTCAAAAATTTCTAATGATAAAGAACATTAGAGAGGCTGCCCTTAACGTGGCATGCAAGCTAATGGACCAACTGGAATTGAATCTGTAACTAAAGATTTTGTAAATGGTGTTTTGCTTCTGACCCTCTTCTCTTCACTATGGAGACAATTGTTCCAGAACATTAGTCCTCAACACCTGTCTCTTCTATCACCAGAACAAGTGCAATCTAAACACCATTTCAAAATCATATTTTAATGTAATGTAAAAAAATATGAGGATTGAAATTACTAGAAGACAGATAAGAACATCATGTCAAAATAAAGGACCCCATGCGTTCAATTAATAAGAAAATTAATTCATCCAAATTGCAGAGAATCCAGACTTTAAGAAATCATGATTAATTTGTATTTGTATGGAATTGGGTATCTATGGACAGATTCTGCTTTAATCAAATATCTAATTATTCTTATCAGATTACAAATATCAATGAAGTCACAGCATAATGACTTTTAATCATGCTATTACTTTTATACCTCTGTTTTCTTTGTCATGAGGGTACAAATGAAAATTCTTTAATAATTCCCACCAAGATATTCTTTTTAAAATAGGAATAATTCCAAGAATCGGCGTCCCAAGAACCATTTAGAAGTAAAATTTTTATAAGCAGCAAGCTATGTAGACAGTGTGGAAGTGGTGGTGTCTGGTCCTGGAGACCATGCTACCTGATACCACAACGGCTTCCTGTCAGAGGGTGGGCAGTAGTTCAAGGGCCAGGAAAGTATCTGTTTACAGGAAGATTGATATCATACATGATCACACATACATTGACACTAATTGAGGTTACTATTATCTTTCCCTTTGGGTTTTATAATAGCTTATTTTCCTTCTTCCTGTTATGACTCTACTAATTTTCCAAATAACTCATCTTCAGTAATTGTATTTTCTGTTCAAAAAACCTTGAGTGTCACCTGTATAGCATTGCTTCAATCTATCTCCCCAGTTTCAAATACACAGATACACTCAGCTATTAAGCTAATTTAAATGACTCATTTTTCTTCATTTTGTCCCCGCCCCCATCCTAGGATGCACTTTTCAACTCTCACTTCTACTGAGTAAAGTTGAATGGAAAGGCAGTGCAAAAAAAATTACAAGTGTGGTTTCTAGTGTTGGTACACTTAAGATCAAAAAGAGGTTCTAGCTGATTATCTTCTTTTCATCTGGGAGATGGAATTGCATAAAACACTTTAGCACTTTAAGAAGTAATAAACTGTGTATCTATGTATCTGAGAGAATAAATTTGACTATTTATAAGATTGTGGGGAAATAAATGAGCTATTTTATTCAATTCTCTTAGTATAGTATCTGGCACATGGTAAACTTTCTATATGGAGATGAAACCATTCATAATGCTATTATTACTATAATTATTTATTTTGAAGCCCTCCTCCAAAATTTTCTTCATTCATAACCCCCAAATTTACCCTTCTTCATCTAAAAGTGATGCGTGCACCTATATCATGACAGGTAGATGAGAAAGCATGGTAGTAAGACTGAAAAGTTTAAATTTTTTATTTTATGATGAGTAAATGAGTTCTCTGGTAAAAGAAGGCCATAAGCAAATCTATAATCTTCATTTTTTATTGTATTTTTCCCATTACCACTTAGTCCCTTTATACCCTCCTCCACCCACTCCCCCAAATCACCACACTGTTATCCATGTCCATGAGTCGTTTTCCCTTTTTGGTCTGTCCCTCCACCCCCTATCTTCCACCTGCCCCTTATCTGTCATCCTGCTCTCTATCTAACAGCTTGATTGTTCATTTTGTTCACTATATTCCACATATGAGGGAAATCACATGGTACTTGTCTTTCTCTGACTGGCTTATTTCACATAGCATAATGTTCTCCAGGTCTATCCATACTGTCTCAAAGGGTAAAATTTTCTTCTTTTTTTGTGGCTGAGTAAGTAATATTCTATTGCAAAATGTCCCATAGTTGTTTTATCCACTCATCTAGTGTTGGGCACTTGGGCTGCTTCCATATCTTGGCAACTGTAAATAGTGCAGTAACGAACACAGGGGGGCTTATGTTCTTTCAAATCAGTGCTTTGAGTTCCTTTGGATATATCCCCAGAAGTGAGATTGCTAGGTTGAAAGACAGATCCATTTTTAATTATTTGAGGAATCTCTGTACTGTTTTCCACAGTGGCCACACCAATCTGCATTCCCACCAACAGTGCAAAAGGGTTGGCTTTTCTCTACATCCTCACCAGCACCTGAAATCATAAAAATCCTAGAAGGAAACAAAGGCAGAAACATCTTGGACATTACTTGTAGCAATATTTTGTTGGATATATCTCCCCAGGCCAGGGAAAAAAGCAAATCCATAATCTTTAAACACAATACTTAAAGCAGTGTATAAAGTATATCAGGACAGGGAAAGTTGGGATGAAGACACACCAGTTAGGAGGTTATTAAAATACTGCCTTAAAAGGTAATTTATGTCTGTTGGAAGTGAGGCAAAGAGAATATAATTTCCCGATTCCAAGCTTGAATAGAAGCAAAATATCAGAGAATAAAGTGATGGGTGTGTACTTATCGTTAGACTTCAGGACTCTCACATTATTAATAATAGAAACATGCAGCCAGGAAGTAGAGAAATAAATCCATGCCAGAGACAAAATGACACATGTACATATTGTCTGAGGCAATAGGATTAAATACAGTCATTGAAAAAAACATAGTGTTTTATTGATGTAAAAAAGTCAAGGCACTGGTTAAAAGCATCCAGTGTATTAGTGAGAGACTGTGAAAATAAACAAAAAATCAAAATGTTCTGGAACACAAAAGAGATTTTTATAGAAGTCATGGCAGAAACTTTGAGTCCCATCTCTAAACCTGCATTTCTTCTTCCTGGGCCCACATTTCTCATCTGTGCTGCACAGTTAAATGTAGCCATTGAATTGAATTCTAGATAATGGAATCTGAGCAACGTGGTACATGCCACCTCCACACCTGGATCATGGAATCTTTCACCTATTTCTCTATGTTTATTCAGCTGGGTGACAACTCTTAGAGCAACCTAGGCAACTTGTGGAAGATGATAAAATATTGAAGAGAGCAGAGCTGCACTCAGCCCAGGCCCATAATGAAAGCGTAAAGCTGAGCACACCCCCTTCCCCAGTCCCAATTCCCTACCTGGAGCCCCATGGGCTCACGACATGAGTGAGGATTAAACTTCCACAGTGCTTAGCCACCACTGAAATGATGAGATTCCTGAGTTACAAGAGTAAGCCTTTCTTCAACAATATTGAAAAGCCATCTACAAGTCCTGACTGAAGAAGATAAAGACTGAGAGGCCTGGAAACTTAGTGTCCTTCAGGGAGCAGTTTGGGGAGAAGGATGAGAAGAAACCTGTGATGCGAAAGTTAAAGAGTGATGGGGAAGTGTAGAAATGAAGGCAATGTATGCAGTTTTTGGAAGGGGGAGGGATACCATATTGAACAAAAAGTAAGAGATGATGGTACAATAACCTAAACAGAAAACAGGGTGAGAAAAGGCTTTATGATGTTGTGGAAAAATAACAATATCTAAATATTGGACAGGGGAAATAGTCAATGAGATGGAGAGACAGAAAATGCAAGAGGAAGAAAGAGTGACCGAGTAAGACCACAAAAGCAGCAAAGAGATGACTGAGGCTGCTGGTACATTTTGCTCCAAAAGGAAGCACCACTTTTTATATTCCTTAATAAGTAGGAAGGAGACAGTTTCAGAAAAAAGAGTGAGTGGTTTAGGAAAGAGTTCAGGATTCACCACGTGAGTGTTGTGAATGCACAATTCAATCTAGAATGTAAAAATGGCAAACTTCCTTTTAGCTTCTAGGGGTGTGATGAGGAGGAGTTCTTCTATAAAAAATAGTAACTCTACAAAAAGAAACCCGTGATTGTGTTGTTGATACTTTGAAAGGTCTGCAAAGATAGATCTGGAAACCCTTCCTAACCTGGAGTCAATTAAAACCTATGCACACAGTCCAACTTAACAAACTTTAGCTTTGGGAATCCTTAGTCATTGTGCAAATATTTCTTGAGTATCAAACACATGTTAGGACTATGTGTTTAGCTAGGAAACACATACAAGGAAAGAAAACACATAGCTAGGAAAGGAAAATAGCAACTGAGTAAGTAAACAAATAATACTAGAGTGTAAGTGCTATGAATAAAGTGATCTGGTAACTCAAAAAAGTAAAGACTCAGGAGCTGAATGGGAACAGATGATCTTTCAGTTTCCCCACAGTTCTGGACCAAATTGTTTTCATTTATAAACTGGTAAATTATGACAGAGGATAAGTGAAGCTGTACTTATTACAATGATTTGTCCAAAGTTACACCATTTTTGCCATCAGTCCTAATTTCTAGCATCATCTTTATAGTATGTTTAATTTCAGTTAGACCAGATTTGAAGCTATATAGTTTCAGAAAATAAAAAAATTGCTAAAAGATAGTTTTCAGTATGTATCTTGATAGTAACTTATTGAGGTATACTATTTTATTCAAACAAGTTGATAGCTTTGTGTTTTGTTCTGATAACACGTATTAAAATTATGTGTATGCACACCATGAATATATAATGAAGCATGAATATATAAATTAATATTTAATAGTGAATATAGACATTATGTAACAACATTGTTTTGATTGCTATTGAACATGCTTTGTTTATCTTTGTGAAAACTCCTTTCAAGAATGTGTCATAACAAATAACTCATTTTAAGTACCTTGATTTCAAAGATGTGAGTTTCTGAGAAAATTCTTTTAAAAGCCAGTTTTGTAATATGTTTTTATTTCATTGCTGAAATTATAACAGATAAATCACAACAAAAACAGAAAATAAGAAATGAATAATATTCTATGTGTGCTTGATATACGTTTATCTCTAAAAGCACTGTTTCTCTTTATCTGCTCTGAAGCTTTAGTCGAGTGTCCAGTAATACAAAGTGTTTATGGTTCTCTGGATTGGAATTACAGTTTCTTGACCAATTTGATTCAGGCTAGATCCTTGTCACAGTTTTTTACTTTAATGAATAGAAAAGACTTTTGAAGATGCTTAGATTCTTATTTCTCTTTTACATTGAAACCACAGAGAATTTGAAAAATTATTCTTCTCCCAAACATAACCATGATTTCACATATTGTATTCATTTTCATAAAAGAATAGACTGCATTTCAAAGAAGTACTCCAATGTTCAACGGAATAAAATAATGACCTATTTTAAGAATATCTCCAATTTTAATATCATAAACTTCCTTTCCTAGTCTTCCAAAAGAATACATGAAAAATTGACTATTTAAACTCTATCTTTTCTTTTTTATACAATAATATTTCCTTGATTTTGAAATACTGTGTTTGAATAAAATAAGTCATTCCAGATGCAATTGCTTTTATATATTCACTGTTTTAATTTTGATACGAGTTCTTAAAATAATGTCATTTCAGTTTGCTATTTGGTTTGCTTTAATTACAATGTCCTTCATTATTAATTGTATATTTCACAAAGTGACAGATATAAGAAAAAATAGATGCAAATGAATATTTTTACCAAGCCTTAGGTCACAATATGGCTTTAATTTTTAATATATTTTGCCTTTCTTATCTTGAAATATTACTAGTTTAAGAATGTTTTTAACTGTGATGACAAAAAGAATAATTAATGATGGAAAATTGAAGGGTGTTATAATTTTAATTAAATACATGTGAATATTAAATATTATATTTTTACTAGTAGTACCTTAAACCAATTTTGTAATAATTTTTATTACTCAGACTGGATATATAAGGATATAATGCTGTAACATATATGTATAATACATATATTGTATATAAAATATGTATATATTATATATAATACTAAGAGGCAAAACTAAGAAATCCTTCAATCAGATAAAACACCTGTAAGCTTTTCCTAAGGTAAATTATGGACCATTACACACAGAGCCCTAAAAAAATGAGGAAATATCTTATTAAAAGCTCTATAACCTCTTGGTCCTAAAAGCTTCAGGACCAAAACAGAGTTTGAACTGGGGATTATCATATACACTAAATATTTTTCATCATTTTCTCTATTTACTGACCAGTTTTCTTCACTGATGTTTATATATTGTAGTTTAAAAGTATTTTATTAACTGCTCAGTGCACCAATATATAAATAAAATGCATATTTTCTCTAGTTTTTGCATATTTCAAAGTAAAATATCAGAAGCCTTCTAAATTTTTCCCAGCTTTATATGACAAATATAGTGGACTAAATTACTATGAAGAAAATACATCACCCATGCACCCCACTTCTACATTCCACAGCTCCTTGATGCTGAGGAGGACTGTGCAACTTGTTTTACAAAGACTGTGGCCCAGATAGCTTGCCAGTCCCAGAATTTTGAGGGTCATCAGTAGACCTAAACTATTCCACAACCAGTTTCAAGTGGGCAAGCCCAGCCTCAATCAGTGGCACCTCAGCTAACCTGGAGACATATGAGTGAAAAATAAATCCTTTATTGTGTGTACCACTGAGATTTTTGCAGTTGTTTATTATGCAGCAATAGCTATAGAAGAACTTTTGGGAAAAGAAGACTGAACCAAAACTTTTGAAAGAGCAGTAAATAAGCAAATCTTATGAGGAATGATCTTCCAAGATCATAAATTTTCTTCCAAGTTACCCATATGAATGCTTTTGTTTTTGTAGGTGTCATTGTTTGGTGAAGTGGGGTAAAGTTGTTACATATGTTATCTCTAATTCTCATTAAAATACTTCATATGAGAGTCATGACTCCTGTTTTATAGAGGAGGAAACTGGCCCAGAAAAGTTAAAAGAATTGCCCTCAAACACACTGGTGAAGTGACACAGACCTGCTGCCTTAGCCAATCCACAACCCAGTGGAAATGCATGTCAATAGCTGAAAGGAGAGCTCTAAGTAATATATGACAGAGAGGGAAGGAGAACGCTCCTGGATAATAATTATAAAATGGTGCAGACCAAGCATTTGTAATCTGGCACTTATCTTTCAGTCCAGGACAACAGATGAGAATATCCATTCATATCACTTTGGTGTTCATCATGCAATCATTGTTCATGATAAGCTCTCAATGATATTTTGGCATGATAAGTGAGAACCATGCCATGTAGAATGAGAAAAATGATATCACTGCAAAGATACATGAGGGGCAGAAAGCCATGGGTACATAAGGCACTTCTAAAATCCACTATTCTCATGATCTCATTCTCTCTAATTGTGTACCTATTTCTAATACCTGACTTTTTTTTTTTTACTCCTTATTTCTGGCAGGCCAATGCATTTTGAATTCTCAAGCTAAAATTATAGAATAATGAATGCATTTGGTTTGCCTTAGCAAATTACTACTGTTTTAGAGGTAGGGATTATTGGTTATTGTTTTAGAAAACAGAATTTAGAATACAGAATGACTGTACTAGGCTGTTTTATAAATGGGATCCCATTGGGTCAACTCAGATCCAATTAATAGCAATTCTTGATCAAAGAATAAGCCTA
Organism: Glossophaga mutica; assembly: GCA_039655065.1. Lineage (NCBI taxonomy): Eukaryota > Metazoa > Chordata > Mammalia > Chiroptera > Phyllostomidae > Glossophaga > Glossophaga mutica. The sequence goes on from CM077312.1 coordinate 33,711,332, forward strand.
CACTGGGCTGTCTGAACAAGGCCCTGTGAGTGATGCAACCAGGAGGGTCTACCGGACACCCAGGATATTGATCACCATGTCTAACATGGGCAATGACAGCAATATTGAAGGACAGACCACGCTGAGGGGAAGTCCATGACATTTAATTCCTCACACCTGAGTCTGTTCAGGTCTAAGTGGATGCTTCTTGCCTTGGGTACATTCTGTATTTCTAAAAACTGGCTAGCATAAAGAAAATCAGAAAACTAATATCTCCAAATAATTACGAAGAGCACATATCACATGTAAATCTTCCTCCCATAAAAGTGGAGGTTCAAAACAAAACAATTCTACTCTCCTGATTTTTGGCAGCTTCCAAAATATGCACGTTTTCCCCAGAATAGGCATATTTTTAACCATGCAGCCAAAATAACCACTTGATGGGCAGGATCAGCAATTTGTAAGGGAAGAGTTACTGTGAATCAGTGATGTCAGTGGTTCTGCTGCCTGTTCCTTTAAACTCTTAGGAGGGTTTAATTTGCCAGCAGAGCAACTGACAAGCATTCATTTACCGAATAATGATATTCTAAATTCATAATTTATCATGTTATGTGATGTCACTAATTAGATAAAATTATAATGTGCAAGAATGGAAATCCCTTTCAGCTAATCACTGTTAGTGGTTTGAGTAGTTGGGGGAGGAAATGATCGTTTTCATGTACAATGCATGCTAGAGTTCAGAGAATGGATGAAAACAACAGCCAGGGTCACATCTGTTCTTATGTCATCATATAAACTGCACTATGAAGGACTTAATTATAGATATGGAGCTTCAAGGAATATTAAGGGAGTACAAACGTGACCTGGATGGGTGTTGAGAGAGAGTATAAGTATTGTGAACATGTTCCAGGAAGGCAAGATGTGTAAGAACAAAAATAACAAAACTAAGAATGTTGTGTAAAGGCAGTTCAGAATAAGAATCAGAGAGGTATTTTATCTACAAGAGTTTCAATATCTCCATTCTGAGCTTCTGCTCCAGTCATCATGGGAAAATGATTATACTAGTATTGATGCTGGCTTTCTGAGAAAATTTTAAGAATACAAAAAGACGTCTAAGAAAATTTTAAAGTCCAAGGGACACAGGATGAACAAAAGGATATTTCTTCTTGCATTTTTGTATAAATTTAAAAGGGAAATAGGCATTACATATTTTCCCCAAAGTGCTAGAAATAGCTTTTTTATTTAACCTACTACATTAAAATTTGTGTCTATGACTCTGGTCAGGTGGTTCAGTTGGTTGGAGCATTGTCCCATTCACCAAAATGTTGCCGGTTCGATTCCCAGTCAAGGTACATACCTAGGCTGCAGGTTTGATCCCTGGTCAGGGCACAAATGGGAAGCAACTGATAGATGTTTCGCTCTCACATCAATGTTTCGCTCTCTCTCTCTCTCTCTCTCTCTCTCCCCCCTCATTTCTCTCTTTCTAAAAAAGTCAATAAACATATCCTCAAGTGAGCATTAAAAAACTTTGTGCCTATTAACATTTCATGAAAAATAAACTCCAAATTCACAACATTCATTTCAATATACAGGTAAGGGCAAGTGGGAATTATTTAATTCAACCAAGATATTATATTGTTAAATTAACTTGATTCTTTAGGACTAGATTATTTATATTCATGGTGCCATTTTTCTAGTGGAATAATTGGTAATTTTGTTAATCAGCCATATTTTATGTAGGGTTAATATACTTCCAAAATGGACCTGAGCTTCATATTGCTATTTTTTTACTCTTTTACAGGTATGGTTTTTCAGTATGTTTAGTTGGAGTGTGATAGACACATGTTGAGGACTACATTATACATCAGCATATCAGAGATCTTCTCCAGCTTAAAAACATGTGCTTGCCATTTATATTGTCTAATTAGTATTCAGAAAACAATACCGTTTTCAAATCCATATCATACTATTAAATTTCCCAGACTGCATGTGTTACAAACATTCTGAGACTGTTCCTCCAAAGAGAAGGTTTAGTTAGCTTCAGTTATAAAATCACTACTTGGAGCAACGTGCAATGTTAAAGGTCCATCTCCTAACACTCATTTGTATCACTTCTAAATTCTTGGACTTTTTAAAGTCAAATTGCATAGCACTAGTAAATAAATGGACCCCAGACTGTTTGTGGATGCCTGCACCACTGGTGTTTTATGATGAAAAGAAAACAATACCAGAAGGTACAAGATCTATTAAATCTGGTCAGAAAGGTAAGTGGCTAAATAAATAACTATTCTACAATATAATACACCTTACAGAAGGTGGATATAAGGTATTTTAGAGCCCAAAGTTGGAATTTTTTAATTTTGCAGAGGTAAGAAAGATTCTTGGGGAAGTATCACAAAAGTGACATTTTAGCAGAGATTGGAAAGGTAACTGTAGTGTGTTAGAGAGATAGGGAGTAAGAAGAATGTCTGGGGAAAGGGAACCACCTATGGAAAAACACAAAGGTATAGGGGATAAAAGTATAAACTTTGCAGTAGAAAGATTTGAATTTTATCTAATTTTCCCTTTTCCACTTATTTTTTTTCTGTCACATTGGACAGCTTTTATGCAGCCTTTCCAAGCTTATATTTTCATTTTAAAATTAGGATAACTTTAAAGCTGAGCAAAGACTAAACAAGATAAAAAATATAAAATATTTGAAATATCCCTTCTTATGATTCTACCTCCCAAATACTCCTTCCAGTCTCCATGAAGGTACTAAAGCAAATAATGTAACTAGAAAACTATGCAACAGTTTGTATAGTATGATAATGTGAGAAATGAGCACCAGAATGATAACAAGTATTTGGATGTTTGTGGTAACAGGTAGGAGTGCCTATGAAATACTTCACGCAGAGAAGAAGAAATGGGATCAGATTTTTGTTCTAGAAATCGAACACTGTTGGCAGTGTGAAATGGACTCGTGAAGGATGTGAGCGAAAGCAAAGACACTGTGGAAATAATGAGGGAAATGAACCAAGGTCATGCGCATATACATCAGAGGAGAGTGAGATAGCATGCTCACAGTGTGAGTGATGGCCTGGGGACAGAGGAAAGGGGTGAGGCGGGCTGAAAGGGGGAGTAAGAGCCCAGAAAAATGCCCAAATGTTTGAATCTAACAACTCAGTAAAATAGGGAACAGATAATTACACAAAATGAAACATAATGTACCACACACTGTAATGTGGTTCTAAACTACAAGGGCTATAGAAGTTATTATAGAAGTGGTTACTGGAAGCTAGAACAATAAGAAGAGTCACTTTTTGGGAGAAGATGGTGCTCAGTTGATTTGACAAATAAAAAAGATGCACATTGGTGACCAGTGAAATAATGAATTCACAACATAAATGTACAAGGCTGAATTGACACAAGTAGCATATGTCATTGGGTCATCTTTTATGTGTTTATTTATATATTTATGTTGTGCTCAATTCCATAGAGGACTGAACACAGCTAGTAGTTTCTATGTTCTAAACCACAGTTGGAAAGAGTTAAGAATAACCTAAAATACTATGAGGAAAGAATGCATTAGAACACAAGCTCAGGTAATATAACATAGCAGTACACAATTTGCCGACAGTTGAGAAATAACTCGTCTTTCACTGGTCATTTTGAGCAAAGGTACTTGGAAATCTGAGAGGCAATCAAATAGTATAGCAAGTGGGTGTCAGACCCTGGAATAACAGTCTTATCAACTCCAATTACAATGATAGATCTATTCCTTGAAAAAAATCACTTATAGATACATTATTTTCCCCATGCATTATATTTAACACGACCATGGTCATTAAATCACCTTTACAAGGAACCATGCGTTTTGTCTTTGCTTTTCTTTCAAATGAAGTCTAATTATGTTTTGCTTTGTTTATTTTTTTTACTAATGGAGACTATATATGGAGCTATAACACTTAAAAGAAGTTAAATATTAATTTATCAACTAAACAAGCAATCCAATAAAATTAATATGATTTCAGTTTACATCAATGAATGCAGAAGTGTGAGGGATTCAAGTCATGCCGTGTGGTAAATGCGAAGTAACTAGAGATACTGTGCCCCAGCAGAAAAACTTTATGAGGGACATGGTTGTCACCCTCACATACTTGAAATGGTTTAATCAGAAACCGGGATTCTGTGCTTTACATGAGCCCAAATACTAAAATAAATTATGGGTTAGAAATTATAGATTAGTTTGCTTTATTAAAATATATATATGTAAACTTTAAAAATGCTGTTATGAATACAATGATTTGTATCATGTGATATCCATATCCACATTTCTGCAAACTCCAGGAAAGCTGAGTGCCTCCTTTCAGAGTGCTGTAGAAGGAGCGCATCCAAACTGACCTGCGGAGCCCCACCATTCACTCGTAGGAACACTGCCAGGGGTGTCCATACTTTTGGTGTCTCTGGGCCACACTGGAAGAAGAGTTGTCTTGGGCCACACATTGAATACATTGCGACACGGAATCATAAAAAATCTTATAATATTTTAAGTAAATTTACAATTTTGTGTTGGACTGCATTCATACTCATCCTGGGATGCACACGGCCCACAGGCCACATGCTGGACACCCCTGCTTAGACTTCCTAGGCCTGTTGAGCCTCGTATTCATAGTAAAACTGCAGAAATGCCACATATCCTGCAGGGTGATTGTGAGGAACATATATGATTAAAGAATCAGAATGCGTGTAATATAAGGGGCCTTAACCAATGTTAATTGAATATGACTCTGAAAATTCGACTGGGTTTACGCCTGGCAGGGTTGAAAGGTAGCTGGAGGAACAAAGCTGTCAGGTTCTAAAATGTCCATTAAAACATTTGCAGATAGAGACATCTGTGTATGCCTTCTTTTATGTCTTTAAAGTATTTCATTAAGCTTTATAGTTTTCATCATTTACATATATTTATATATTTTATAAATTATATTTATAAGTAATTATACTTTATACTTGCTTCATATAATTATAAATATGTAATTATATATTTTAGATGTGCATAATATAATTATATAAAGAATATAATTAATAAATGATATAAATAGTATAAATAATATGTTCACATGAATTAATTTATAATATGAATATATAATTACAGATATATAAAATACTTGCAATGACAAATCTTTCTTACCTCACCTCAACAAAATTCTAGAGCAAAAACAATATCTCACTTGAGCACTAAGTTCCCTTGTATACAGCGACAATGACCAATGGTTAATTAATTACAGTAGCAGCTTCTCTCCTAGACGAAAGAAACTCATGGTAGATAGTCAGCTGTGGCATGGTAGCTCCACGTTCATCAGGGTCCCAGGCCCATTCCCTCTTGTTTGGCTAATGACATTTAGTGTGCTGTCTCATGGTTCAACAGAAGGGTTCACATTTTAGTGAACAGGAAGTGATAAAAGGAATCCAAGTGGCAGATATTTTAGAAGTTGCACACAATGCTCCCACTTACATCTCTTTGGCCATTGATTATATCCACAAGTGATGCTCTTTGGCCGTTGATTATATCCACAAGTGATGATGAGAAATAGAATCTTTTAGCTAGTGGGCAAAATGCCCACTTAAAAATCAAGGTTCTTATTGCAATGACAGGAACAAAGAATATAGGATTAGCACTGCTGCCATGGGTGAATAGGCTCAAATATAAAATTTTCTTTAGGAAGTAACTTTGGACCTGTTTCAACACCTGAACTTAAATTCCCAGAGTTTCATGTAATAAAGTATGGCCAAATTACTTGACCCTGGAAAACTTTCAAAATAGGAGTGATCAGTAATCCAAGGAGACCTCAGAAAACATCAAAAGACCCTCAATTTATCTGATGCTCAGAAATATGATTTGCCACCATACTCACCGCAATGAACTAGCTTCACATGTACTCTCACTTTGAAAACCAAGTTAATGGCTGTTACATAGAATGATTAGATATAAATCATTTTGAAACTTGAAAACCATCCATCAAATACAGCTCTTTTAGTTGGAGAATAGTATTTTAATGCAGTATTTAATAAATAAAAATAAATATTTATATGTGACCAATTATTTTTAATGCCCACAGCTTACAGAAAATATTATTTCCAATGTATTTGGCTGGAGGACATTTCATTTTTTAAATGGTTTTAACTGAAGTAGAAGACCTGTAGGGGAGGAAAAATTAATTTTCTCTCTACTCTTCTACAGTCTCTGATGTATAACAAAAGAGATCGACAAGAGAAAATGTAAGTTCATCAACATGTATACCTTGTATATACATGGAAGATAAATAAAATGAGCAACTTCTGGATGTGGTTTAGAATTCAGGCTTAAATGTTATCTTCAGGACAAGAGAGAAGAGGATGGGAAAGGCCAACTGTGCAGAAGTAACTGGGAAAAATATGGTAAGCAAGAAGGAGGCTCATTATACAGGTTTAAGTTGGTCCCTTCTCTATTCGTAAGAGTTGTGATTCCGTCACCCTTTCTTCCTGGTACCCAGAGGAAGGTGCCCTAAAATTGAGATTTCCTTTATAAATGGGAATTTCCCTAACAAAAGGGTAACTTCCACTGTATTTTCAGAGCTTCTCCTATGAATTGTGTTTCTCAAAGCTAATCAGCTCAAAATAATCCTTACGCCAAACAAACATATTTGGGGAGGCCATATTCTGCCACCAGTCATTCCGATAAACAATGACCCAAAATACATCATTGTTTACTTAAAAGGTTAAACATGGACATCTTGTCTGTCCAGCTGATATTTCTTCTTCCTTGGTAAGAATCTTCTGTCAGTGTTTGTTACAATGAAACTGTATGCATGATTATCAAGAAAACAATAACTTTAATCGGTATCCTACAAAGTAATGATTATGCAGCAAAGTAAAACATTTAACTGTATTTGACTTTAAAAAAATAACATTCTCAGTTAAAGAATTTTTTAATTCACAATCATTTAAAAGCCACCTAAAAGTTTATTAATGCAGAAGCCATCAAGTCTTAATTTTTTCTGTTTTATTCACTTTGTGAATTATTTTAATGCACAGATTTATTCTATACTATAATTTACTCTTTTATTTCAGTAAATATTTAAAATGTAAAAATATTTGCTTTAAAATTATAAACATTTTTAACTTCCCTCAAATGAATAAGGTAAACCTGGCTTTGAAAGATAACCATCCTATGCAACACCAAAGAGAAATGAGCTATTGATGCATGGAAAAACATGGAGGAAACTTCAATGCATATCACTGAGTGAAAGAAGCCAATCTGAAAAGATCAGATACTGTGTGAGTTCAACCATATGACATTCTCGAAAACCCAAAACTACAGACACTGTGAAAAGGTTAGTGGTTGCCTGGAGTTGAGAGCAGGGAGAGGAATTGGAGACACACAGAATATTTTTAGGGCAGAGTAAATTCCACAAAAATGGATAGATGTCATCACGCATTTGTCCAAACCTACAAAATTTACAACAACAAGACTGAACTGCAATGTAAGGTACGGACCCCGGGTGTGGACGAGGTGTCCATGTAGGTTCATCCATGGTAACAAATGTACCACTCCTGTCCCAGGTTTTGGTAATGGGGGAGGTTGTACGTGTGTGGGGGCAGAGAGGATATAGGGGCATCTCTGTGCCTTATCGATGTTGCTGTGAACCTAAAACTGCTATCCTACCTTGCCCCCAAAGTAGAGTATTAATTTAAAAAGATCCACACTGATACACAATAATTTAAGATTACCTCTCTTCTTTATTTCATAAATACTTCAATTTATCTGGAAAAGTAAATTTCATATTGCAATAAGATAACTTTAGAGGAGCTAGAAACACCCATTATATGAAATATAAGAGTATCTTAGAACAAAAATGTATTTTAAAAGAAGCTTTAGAAACATGCTTCTTAGAAATATAAATGGGTATTAAATCTGCATTGAACTGTTATTAGTAAGTGATAAACCTCTAAAATTAACTACAATGTCGTGTTTAAAATGTGGGAGAACTCTTAAGCACTCAAAGTTTCCATTCTTTGACTATAATATAATACAATGAGAACTTCATTAAAATGTAATGTTCAAAGCATTCCTGAGACACTAGAATTATCTCCCAGTTAAAAAAATTATTTTGCTGTCAAGCTTACATTATAGTTTATAAGCAGTTTCAGATGGGAGTTCTTAAAGTTTTTAATGGCATCTATCTTCAAAACATCTCATCATTTTATTGAAAGTGTATTATGTTTCGAAATCTAACCAATTGAAAATATTTACAATTAACAACATAAATATACTCTGATTAACAGAGTTCATTATCTCTCAAGATTTCAATAACAGCTCCTAATGGATCTCCCACCTCAAACTCCTTATAACTCACAACAAAAGTACACTAATAGGATAAAAACTGGGGACATTTTAAGACAATTTTTTATTTGAATATGCCAAATTAGCCAAGACAATTTTTATTTGTGTTCACTGTTGAAAAGGAAGATATTTTTGTCTGTCTGCCTCTTTATTCACTATATTGAAATTCTAAGCAGAGAAAATGATAATCACTATCATTTACTAAGCACATACTAATTCTAAATTCTACTTTCTGCATTAATTACTTTGCTACATTACCTCACCTTATTTTTACATATAAGAAATCCATTGTTCTGGAACAGAATCCTAATGAAGTTATTAAACTAGCCTGAACTATCATTGCTAATAATTAATGACTGATTGTGATTCAAAGCTAAATTATGATTTCAAATACTCTTTCTAAGCATTATAAACTACTGCCTTTTAGATATTTTGACACACATAAAAATTAAAAATCAATCATTTTAATGCATTTGTATATTCTGTTTTATAAAAACCTTCTTTTACCTTTACTCTTATATTTAATATTTCTAGACATTAGAGACTTGTATGGAACAAGCAAAATTGAAATAAATTTTAAATCTTTTCCCTAGCTCTGGCTGGTGTGCCTCAGTGAACTGAGTGAAGGTGTAGGGACTGAAAGATTGCAGGTTTGATTCCCAGTCAGGGCACCTGCCTGGGTGATGCATCACATCCCCAGCTGGGGGTGTGCAAGAGGCAACCAGTCAATGTTTCTCTTCCTATCTTTCTCCTCATCTCCCCTCTCTCTAAAAATAAATAAATATATTTTTTTCTTTTTTCAAATCATTTTTAATAAAATCTTTTTCAAAAAGTCAAAACAAATTTTTCCCTTGAAGTGACTGTGTAACATGACTAAAAAGATGGATGCTTTCACAAAATAAGAAGCACCTGAGAAATTTATTAACCAAATTAAGATGACACAAATCTTATGTTAATAAACTGAGTTGTTCTCATTGCAACATAGCTTCCTTTGCAGATATGTTTTGCACCAATCCTAAATCAGAGAATACCTATACCACCTATTGTCCTTCAAATACTGGAATACTATAGAAATTACTAGAATTTTATGGATTTACCACTTTTAATATGAAGATTGGAGTGTGTTTAAGATCCCTTAGGGCCTCACCACACATTTGTCTTCATTGGGACCCACACATTTTGGTTAAATTTGATTGATGTGTCTTTCCTCATCCATTTGTATTAATGTATGAAGAAATTGGATGAAAATGATTCTGTGCTTTGACTTTATTTTACCACCCTTTACTAAGTAATCTGCTAATAGCATCTTAAACATGATTTAATAGGAATAATTTATATCACATGGTTAATGAATGGGGAGGACAAGCTGCTAGTGGCATTAAGAGTCCATTTCTGCACCTCAAAACAGCAGCTTTTCTTATCCAGTGCATCATTGCCCTGGGAGAAAGTAGGCTGGACTTCCAGTTACTTTGTTATTGGTTGGTTATGTGTCCTCTAGCAGAAATTCAATCTTTTTGGGTCTTAAGTTTTTTATTTATGGATGATAGAGTTGTATAGTTGATCTCTAAATTATCTCCTAGTCAAATCATAAAATATGATTTTTCTCATGTTAAGAAGAAAGTGGACATTTAGCATATTATCCTTTATAGGTGGAGTTTCAATTTTATTCAATAAACATATGCTAATCACTGACCATTTTCTAAACATTATGGAGAAAACAGAGGCAAGGGACTAGAGTTGTTGGGGAAAGGGACGAGAAGAATAAAACAAATGTTTTAATAACTAAATTGCAGGATACAGTACGATAAGTATCATAGGTACATATTTACTAAGTGCCTCTGAGGGTTCAGATGAGATAGAGTTCAAAATTTCACACAACTTTTTATGCAGAAATGATGTTTAAGATAAGTCTTAAAGGAAGAGATCAAGATTGAGGTAGAAGAAAAAGTACATGAACTGAAAAAGTAAAACAAGCATTTTGGATGTTTGGGAAATGATAACTAGTCCTCTCTGTCTGATCTCGGGGAATATTCTAAAGAAAAATATGAGATAAAATAAGTTCACGTATTTTGAATAATATACTTTAATTTAAATTTTAGAAAGATTACCAATGCAGCAAAATAGAAGTTGAATTGAGAGGGATAAGGGGAAGGGATACCAGATAAGAAGAATGATCTTAGTCAAGAAAAGAAAAAAGAAACACATGAATAATGAGTAGATAAGGAAGACATGAAAAAGAAAAGAAGACAAAATTGAGGAAATCTGCCAAAAAGAACAGGAAGAAAAGAAATAAAAAATAAAAAAACAAAGGATCAGCCTAGAGTTCAAACATGAGTTACAGAAAGAAAGATGGAGAGAAGCAAATTAGAACAGAAAGAATTCTTGAAGTCTTATTAAACTACAGAACATGGCATTTCAGACGGAAAGTCATCACCAAGAAACCAACAAAATTAATGTAAAAAGACCCACAATTACATGACATTGTTATGAAATTTTAGTACTTCTGAAATGAAAGTAAGATTTTAATGGCTTTAAGAAAGTGAGGAGGAGAGATGGTTAATCTTTAATTTGCTGACAGTTACTTAGTAAATTATTTGTATCTAATTAAATGTGGATCTGACTTCAGTGCCCAATCATCTAAAAACAGGAGAGACTGCCCATTAAAAACACAAATGCACAAAATTATCCCTTTTGGTATTTTTAACTTATTGTTTGATGCTTCATGGTTTCCACATTTAGATAATCCTATCATCTGTCATGAAAAATTATCTGTAATTTTATCAATCACAAGTTGGCAGTTAACCAAGATAGCATTATGTAAATAGCAAACATTTAGCAATCAAAGTACTAAATAAATTTTAAGAACCTAAAATAGAACTAAGAAATTACATTTTGACTTTCAAGGTAATGTCTCGAATCTTGCAAAATTAAAATTATATTTTGATCTTTCAGTGAAGCATTTAAAAGAATGTAATAAGTGGTATTATTTAGAAATGGACATACAGAGCTATTTATTTTTCTATTTGTACGGTTCTATACAGCAGACTTCTACTTTTCTCCAGCCCGTGTGTTGTCATCTTTTTTCATTCACCTTGCGAGCAGTCCTTTATTCAACATCCTTTCAATAAAAATTCCTATGTTGTTAGTATATCCTCTCAGTTTCCTCACTGCCAGAGATTTCCTACAAATCATAGTGTTAATTTGCACTCTCTCCAAGTTCCGGTGCCCACAAAGCTCATGGCGGCAGTCAGGGCCCAGTCACAGATCCAGGTCTTTGCCTGGTACCTTCTGGCTTAAGTGTATGGCACAAGCTTCTGGAGCACACACTCCTGGATTTGAGTCCTGAGTGCTTTTATGGGCTGCGGATATTTTTAAAGTGTCTATGTGTTTTATTTCCATGTTAAAGCAAGCCATGCCATTTGATTAATAAAATTTTGTGTATTTTGTGAGGCACGTTTAGCTTAAATAGTTCAGAAAAGAGTTAGATTAGAACTGTGACCTAGATACCTTACCTGTAAGCACAGATAACTGTCACCCAAGTAGTTATTTGTCTACATTAGCAAGCAGTTCAAGGTCCCTCATGATTGTTGACCTTGGTGAGTAAAAATTGATTGTGAGAACAGCTAATGTTTTTCAGTCATTCTGCCTGCAACTCAATCTGCCTTATCACTGCAGTGATAAATGCTATAGGTCCAAATAATTTACAAAAAGCTAACTCTTTCTCTAATAGTAAATATTTATGATAGATAGTGAGAACATCAAGTGCCTGAGTGCCTATGTTGGAGATAATCAGACAGAAAGCTATTGTGCAAACATTAGAGAAATGGGTGAGAAAATATAGAAAAGACATAATACCTATCCTTTAGAATCTTACAGTGTCATCCCATTGACAAATAGCCTAAAAACCCTAATAAAACTATTTACCTTACTTTTTGGTACTATATGCCATGATTCACAAATTTCACCCATTATATTTATGTAAGTTACAACAGGTTATCAATGACTAGCATCATTGAATCTTTATACAATATGTGTGTATGCATTTACATAGTGGCAGACATGATCACAAATGATGTATGGAAGCACTATGTTTATTTTCTCTATTGGTTGAAATTTTTTTCACTTGAAGAGTTCATACTGTGCAGTTGAAAGTAGATTGACTCAAATGTGAATAAAGAATACCTACTTTTTGTTTTCATGGGATGTTTTTAGTCAACTTCTTTTTTCTTTATTTTTGTTGCTGGTATGATTGCAGATGTCCCCGTTTCCCCTCCCACTGTCCCCTCCTCCCAGCTCCAGCTCCTCCTTCCCTCCGGCCATCACCACACTGTTGTCTGTGTCTAAGGGTTACGCATATACGTTCTTTGGCTAATCTTTTCCCTTTCTTTCATCCAGTGCCCCCAACCCCACCCCTCTGACAGCTGTCTGTCTGTTCCATTTACCCATGCCTCTGTTTTCTATTTTGTTTTTCAATTTATTTTTCTCATCACAATACATGTATAAGTGAGATCACATGGTATTTGTCCTTCTCTGACTGGCTTATTTCACTTAGCAACTTTGATTAGATCTGCTTTCGAAAACTTTTGAGTATTAAACTTAAGTAACTAAATAAAATAATAGATTTTATTCACCTTCATTTATACTCACTGATGAATTCTGTGAGACAACAGGCCGATAATAGTTAACACACCGAAGACGAGGTGAGGGGATGAGGTTCCAGTCGCTGGGTGTTCAGACCTTAGTGATTTACTAGTTTTTACGTGGTAACCATTAAGAGCTAACAAACTGAAAAAAAAAAATAATAATTCAAAGTAAACTGAAATACGAGGTCCAGCAGATTTTATGTAGCTAAAGTTCACATGTTGAATGCAAGTGTAGGGTTTACATGCATTACTCAAGTTGCCTTATTTTGGAATCTATATGTTATACTTCTGTTGAGGTATATTTAGACTATTTTCATTTCAATTATAACTTTATTTCAAAAAATTTAGTAGCCAATTTACAAAAAGAAAAAGGGGAGCATATTCTAATTCAATTTCTTCCCATTAAGTCTCTAGTAAAGGGATTGGATAAACTAATGGAAAGTAATTTGCAATAGTCTAGGCATTCACACTATCCACACCATTTTCTCAGTCTCCAGCACATATGTGGAGCATTATGGATTCCACTTCCATAGGTAGCACTGGGGTTATCAAAACATTGTTTTATTCAGTAATTTAAATGGTCAGGTTACTGTTAATCATAAATTATATTTCTGTACCAAAAATAAATCCCATCCAAAGTCAGAAATGAGTATTATCTAGTGGTAAAAGAAGGTAATAGAATCAGGTTTCTTTATGAAAAAAGAAAAATTATCCTTTTTGAGCATCTTTCCAGTATTCACAAATATTTTAAACAATAAAAGTAGTTTCTTTTACTTTATTTTAATTACTTTTAGCCTGTATTGAGGCTAAATTATGCTTCTGTTGAACCCACAAATAACCAGTCAGAGAGAACTGTATCCACATCCAAGGCTGAAAGTAGGCTACACCTTGTCATTCTAACTATGGTGGGATGCCGTGACTTATGTGGTGACCTGGTGGGCTTACTGGGAAAATCATTGCCATGTCAGTTATTCTTGGGAAACATGAAACTCCATATCTATCTATAGGAAAGATTTTGTAAATTTTGTTAAGTGGGTGGCACAATTCATCAGAATTAGTTCAATATAAATAACTTGAAGTAGGTTAATTAGACAGTTACTATTAAAACACAATATGGAAAAATAAAATAACCCCAGAGAATGCCATAATATTTTATTTTTCAACTTGCAATGCATATCCAGTTAATTAAGTGGTTTATTAGAACTTTTAATAGACAATAACATAATTAGTGAATGTTGCCAAAATTTTAGTCAGATATTTATATAAGAATATAATTGCTCAATGGCACTCTATGAGCTGAGTATCAAATATCTATTTTTATGTGCTGCAATCAGTTTTGTAAAATAGATTCTAATGACACTAATCAACTGTGTGCATGCTGGTGAGATTATTTTAAGGAACTATTAAAAATACACATAACCGGACAATTCAACGGAAGGAAGTATGGTAACACTAAAGGCCTAGAAAATCTCAAAAGACAATGAGATCTCAAAGACTATGCTGAGATAAGGCTAAAATTCTGGGCAGTTTCCATTCACAACCCCTGTGATATGTAGTTTTGAATTGGCCTTATAATGGTATGAAGTAGGAAACCTTTTTTTTTATTATTTTTTCTGAAATATTTTCCATGTCACTTACAAAATTATACTGTGTGGCTTTATATTTAAATCCCTATGCCAACAATCAATGCAGCTTACCTAATTTACTTGAGACACAAATGGAAATGTTTTATAGACTATCAGATATGGATTTATCCAATCTTTTTGCTTCCATTTATGGAGGAATGTAAAAAATCAAAATTTGTGTTTAACCAATTTTTATATAATTTGGATGATGAATAGTTAATAGCTAGATCTCATGAGTTTGGGTATAAGTTAAACATGGTTCAAGGAATTTTAATTTTGAAAATGACTTAAGGAACCCATTTCAGAAAATATAATCATTAATAGAAAACTTTTACTGAAAAATACCTCTGATAAGATGGCATAATAAATTTTCTCAATTTTGTTTTTATAACCTTAAAATCATTTGATTTTGTCATATTAGTAATGCAGGAAAATTACCTGGTAGATAAAACTTAGGCTTTAGAATCAACCATACATACAGTTTTTGATAATCACTAGAGAGTGGCATTGAGTAGATTCAATATCCTCATCAGTGAACTGGAATGTAAAATAGTATCTAATTTATGGGCTATCAGGAGGATTATTTACACATTTATTATGTACATGAAGTGCCCTGCATGGTGATCAGCACATGTAAGCCCTCGGTTATTATTACCTATTACATGGTTGTGAGGCTGTTATCTCTAAATACTTACTAAAGAACAAGGAAAATAAATGTAAGAGATATTTAAGCAAAATGCACGGTGGCATCATTTTTTTTTCTTATTGTGGTTCAAGTAGAGTTGTCTTCATTTTCACCCCACCACGGCCCCCTGCCCCACAATTCCCCACCTCCCAACCTCAAACCTACCCACTTTGGCTTTGTCCATGTGTCCTTTATACATGTTCCTTGATGGACCTTCCCCTATTTTCCTCCCATTATCCCTTTCTCCCCTCACATCTGGTTAGTCAGTTTGTTCTTTATTTCCATGTCTCTGGTTATATTTTGCTTGCTTATTTTGCTGATTAGGCTCCGCTTATAAGTGAGATCATATGGTATTTGTCTCTTTGAACTACCAGTATTAGCTTTATATGAAAATGGTTCAAGTGGGAAATTCTGTAGTTGTAGCTTGACCTCTTTACTTTATTGCACCTATTGGTGGACTCCTTACTTTGTCCTGTGGTGGTTACTGTCAGATGACTGAATTCATGCCCAGGGTCCAAGAGGAGAAGAATACATTGTAACTATAAACATATCCCTTTATGCAGACTCGTAGTCTCTCTTTACCTTGCCACACAGTGAAGCCAGTCACTTCTCAGTTTCTGTTGCCTTCTCCCAAGCATCCTACTCATCATTCCTGGAAGGAACCTGTCTGACTAAATGTGCTATTAAGAGCAGTCTTGGAAGAGGGAGATTAATTTCAGCTGGTTAAATTAGAAAATGCTGCCTAGAGACACGGATGCACATCACCGCTTGAACTTGGGTAGGAATTGAAAAGAAAAGTGGGATGAGAAAAACTCGTGTGGGGGGAACATTGTGAGTAAAGGAAAGAAGGCAATATGTGTACAGAATGTGGAAAGAACTTCAATGTAGCTGAAAACTGGAAATTATGACAGACAAATAATAAATGATAACAGACTAGTAATAAAGACTAGAAAAGTAAGTCGGAGGAGATTTGAGCAACATGTTAAGAAGATTGACCTGTATTTGATTGACAATAGGTGAAATTGGAAGGATACCCATCAACAGAGGTAAGAGGTAAGTGACGAGATCACTCTCAGGAACTATCCTTCCACCAGAACATAAACTCCAAAATAATACACTAAAGTTAATTTCTACCCAGAGTGAATGAACTCAATATATAATTTCGGTAATTGGGGGATAGAAGTTCCCTTTGCGTGTTAAGATTAAAGCCTTAGCAGATACATTTTAATTGCTTCACGAATAACCAATATTTGTGAAATGTGTATGCAATTTGTGAATTTTCTTGTGCTAAAATTTCTTTTAAACAAATTTATTTTATTTTATTTTTTAAATAGTTTATTTATTTATTTTTAGAGAAGGGGAGGAAGGGAGAAAGAGTGGAAAACATCAATGTGTGGTTGCCTCTCACCTGCCTGCTACCCAGGCTGCAACCCAGGCCTGTAATGCAGGCATGTGTCCTAGACTGGGAATTGAACCAGCAGCCTTTTGGTCTGCAGGTCAGCACTCAATCCACTGAGCCACACCAGCCAGGACAAAAATTTTTTATCCATATTTTATTTAGTTCTTTCAATAACCCCATGAAATACATATTATGTTTTTTACTCTGTATACAGCTAAGTAAACTGAGGTTTAGAAAGGTAATATAAATTTTTCCAAATTATCGGCTAATAGTGGCGAAACCATAGCTGAAACTCTAGCTTGTCAAAGGCCAGATACCCATTGCTCATTATGTTTAATATCTGTAATCTGGTAGAGATTTCACATTAGTGATTTGTTTGTAAATGCATCAAACTGAGTTTAGAATTAATATCACTAAACTCTTAGATCTTACAGTCTGATCTTTTCATCAGTCAGCATTTGGTACCTAGGAATGAATTTATATATGTAAGTATATATATTTATAATACTTAAGACTAAATATTATATATATTTATATAAATACTTAACACTAAACATAATACATTTATACATATAAACACTAAATATATAAATGAAAATGTTTTACTGACAGATACATTTATTTTTACATATAATATTTAATGTTTATAGTTTATTTGTTAAATGTTATATATAATATTTAGTACTTATGTCTAAGACATATTGTTATAGAGTATTGTTATAGATCTGACTTTACTTAAGAGTGGATTTTAAAAATCCCTCCAAAAGGAATTACTAAGTCAGGTATATTATTTTATGACAAAAATACACATTTTTCTACTTAAAGCAAATAATAATTTTAAAAGCATAAAGATTGATTATCTTGAAAAAGCAATTTCATTTGGTTAAATTTAAGAAATAGGGAAACACCCTTCATTGTAAGCTCATTCCCTAGGCCTAGAATATTTTCATTTAATTATGAATTGAATTAATTTACTTTCAACCATTTTTCTCTAATATTCAAGTATTAATTACTCATGTTGAGGTATGTCCCTGTTTTAGAAACTTTGTTTCATTTGTTCCACCACTTAAAATGTCTCATGTACTGGAACATATTATCTGTGATTTTTTTCCCCTATATTTCTTTGTTCCTTCAAGTATTAACCTGGCTGCCTTCTCAGATTCTCACATCACATCCCTTTCTCTTCTGTACGGACGCTTCCTATGTGATGCAAACATGTGTCGAGGAGTCTCAGAGGTAGATAATCTTATTATCAAGGGAGGGAGGTTGAATGTCACGTGTAACACAATTAACCTATAAGCATTAACTTATAGGTTAACAATACCATTATATGCTTAAAACTTTAATTAAAATTAATAAAAAACTTATTTTCTCTGAAATGTATTTATTGCGAGTATACCTTTTTTCATATATCTCCAGAACGTTTTCTCTAGAATCTCAATAAATGACACTAAGCTTTACATACGTAGTACACTGAAAAGTGAGGAAATAATTTAAACTTAGAAAAAAGTTGAAAACACTACAAAGAGCTTCTCTATCAACATCCTCTGGATTCCTCCACTGTTAACATTTTACTTTATTTGTTTTCTCTCTCTCTTCCCCTCTCCCTATTATTATCAGTGGTAGCAGTAGTAGTAGTAATTGCCTTTTTTACTGAACTAAATGAGAGCAAGCCATAGATGATGCATTATCACTCTACTGCCCTAAACATCTTATGTATAATTCTCAAAACCAAAATCAATCTTTTTACCTCTCCTGTAACCCTTCAAGTCAGAAAATCAACTCTGATACCTCAACATCGAATCCGTAAACTCCATTCATATTTCAACAACTTTCACAAAAATGTCTTCCTTTCATCCTTTCAACCAAGAAAATGCATATCATATTGATTATGGTCCCTGCAATCTGACACAGCTTTACAGTTTTCCCCTGCCTTTTCTATCCTTGACGGTTTTAAAGAGTATAGACCATACATTTTGGAAAGTGTTCTGCACTTTTCCCTCATCATCCTGATAGCTCAGTTGTTCTCACCTGAGACAAATTTTCTTCCCAGGGGTAATTTGTTTGTGTGGGGATATTTCCAGGCTTTCGTAAGTGGAGGATGGGGTAAGGAGCTATTGACATTTCGTGGAAAGAAGCCAAGGATGCTGCTACACGTCTGAAATATACAGGACAGTCTCCACAACAAAAGTATCTGGTACCAATAGTCAATAGTGCTGAGGCTGAGAAACTCTATCTGGCATCTCTTCACAGACAAACTTTCAAGGAGAGTATAAGAAAGAAAAGTTGTAATGTAATCTCAGTATAAACATAGGTGTAAACTTAAAAAATAAAATATTAGTAAATCAGATTAAAGAATAAATAAATTATAACTTCATAACCAAATGGGATTTCTCTCCAGAGAGCAAGGTTCATTTAACTTTAGGAAATACACAATTCCAAAATATATAAAGAAGTGCAAAAAATTCTAGGCTAGATTAGCAATAGATTAGACCCACTTAAGGAACATAGTAATGACCTCTTAAGATAATTCAGTAGAAATTATCAAGAATTTAGAACACAGAGAGTAAAAAAGAGCTTAAAAATAGAGATATTAAGCTATATAGACATAAAGGTTTGAATGATAGGGAATAACATGTCTAATCAAATTTGCAAAAGTAGAGAAAAGTTTATATTTGAAAATGCAGTGGCTAAAAAATTTCCAGAAATGACTAAAGACATTCGGATTCAAGAAGCCAAATGAATCCTCAAATGTTTAAGTGCAAAAAAATTCTCAACTAGACACAAAAGAACACCAACTAAAAGGTCTCTTTCTGAGAGAAAAAAAGGGATAATCTTTCAAGGAACAATGATTAAACTGACTGCTGGCTTCTCAACAACAGTGGAAGCCAGGTACTAAAAGAAAATTATTATCAACCAACAATTCAATAGCAGGAAAATCAATTTCTTAAGTATAAGGACAAAAATGGAACATTTTCAGTCAAATGGAAACTGAAAAAGTTTGCCATTTACTGTAGAAGAAAATAAATGGCAAAAAAAACGTGAAAAGATTCTCAGATCCATTAACACTATAATCAGAAAAAAATATAAACCAAGAACAGAATGGGAAACCAAAGCATATGTACCAGTTCAGAATAAAAAAATTATCTATGTATCAGTCAAGTTACAAAACAATTAAAAACAGTACATTTATGCAAATCTGATGAAAACTGAAATATGTGCAAATATTCTGGGAAATATATTAATAATATTTTATACATGTTAAGACTCACATACTGCGTGGCCCTGCAAGTCAATCCCTTTGTTGCTAAAATAGAGAACATTTTACATGTAAGTACAAATGGATACGTGTAAATGTTCATAGATATGCCGGCACTGAGTATATAAAATACTATTGGATATAAGTAATAAAATGCATAACTAAATTCGTGAATACTCCTTAATGAAATAATAATGATGAACATTAATGAATCATAGCCACACACATGGCTAAATCTTAGAAAAACCTTATGGAAGAAAAAATAGCATGTTGCAGAAAAATACGTAAGTACAATGTTATTTAAATAAAGTTCAAATTCATCCCAAATTACTCAATACATGGCTAACCATAGAAATATATGTGGAAAAACTAACTTTTTAAAGAACAAAGATACAGCAAAAACAGAAAAAACAGCATAGTGGTTCCCTCTGAGCAGAAAGAGGCAAGGGGTGGGATCGGGGGGAGCACAAGCATCGGCTTCCAAATGAGGGGTTATATTTCCTTCTTTTAGAGTTGTATATGTATGTGTGTGTTCACTGTGCTGTGATACTTCAGGTATATGATGCATATATAGTGTAAACGTTATTTGCATCCACTTAATACCTGATCAATAGAATAGTTAATATTCAGTGAGCAATCTCTGGCCAGGCACCCCACTTGATTTTCCTAATCCTAACATTTTTCTCACTTTTCAAACCTTCTTGGTGAATTTTTTTCCTCTTTCAGAGGTATATGAGAAATACCTTGTCGAATTTTATAAAAAATGTTTTTTGCATTACTAGATTGATTTGTTGAATACTGACATTCTTAAGTTCATTTTAAGTTCTTTCTATCATAAAAGTTCAATTTCATCCTTCAGTTCAAATAAATGCATTGATACACATTGCTCTGACAAACCTTTCATTTCTCAGCTCTAATTCAAAAAAAAAGATGAATAGAAAGAAGTACGGAACCCTGCCATTTTTGTTGCTTGAATAAAATAAGATGCTACAATTTTTTATTTCTGACTGAAACTCTCTTTGCTTTGATCTCATGGAACACTCACAAGGGATAAATTCTTTGATCTTGCTAAGAAATAGAAAAATAGTTTGAATGATCTCTTTATTGGGGGCCCTGAAGACTTCAACCTGGAGACAGCGCTCCAGAGTAAGTTTCTGGGTGAGAGAGAGTCGTGGTTTCTAGAGGCAGCTCCTCTGCTCCCCATTGTTAAACTGTCAGAAATTTTACAAGCTACACATTAAACCCAGGTACTGTAAAAATTAAATTTTATAAACTTATACTTAAATAAATTACGTTTAAAACAAAAGTAATAATTATACAAACTATCATTTCGATAATTTTACTGCATTGTACTATTAAATAATGATACATGTATAGTAGAAGTGTTACGTAATAATGTACCACTCTGCATTTCTTTCCAACTTTGCATTCAGTAACTTCATCATGTCGGTGACAAACTTATGTACTTTTAATCCTCACCCAAGGATATATTTATTGATTTTTGAGAAAGAGAGAGATTGAAGTGAGAGAGAAACACCAATCCGTTGCCTCCACTGGTCTCCCCACCTGGGACCGAACCTGCAGCTCAGGTACCTGCCCTGACCAGGGATCAAACCCGTCGCATTTTTGGTGTTTGGGACAATGCTCCAACCACCTGAGCCATCAGACCAGGGCAAGCTTACATATTTTTAAATCTCTCTTCACCATTGATCATTCTTTTAGTCTATTGGATCATCCAATTCTGAGAGTTTTAGATTTCCTCAATATAAAGATTATCACATTTTCCTCATATTATTCTCAATCTTTAATACTTTCTGTTGTATTTATTTGTAAATAATGATTAATGATGTGTGAATCTTTTGGACAATTATAGTCGCTAATGTAAAATAAAACTCTGCCTTATGCAATGTACTTGGCTTAATTTTTACTTTCTTTCATATTAATATTTCTGCTTTATATTTATCTTAAATATTATGTGATAATTTTGTCTATTATAAACACATCCAGCTAGATTTATTTTTCTCAACGTGATAATCTTCATTTCTTATAGAAAAATCTTTTACACATTTACACATATTTTCATCCCGAGAAAGTTTGATTTAATTTCTGCATCTATAATTTTGTTGCAACACATTGCTGAATAATTATTTTGAATTGTTTTCAAATTGTTTGTCTAGAACATGTTGTCAAACTAAGATAAGTTTCCTCATTATACATTAATTATTATTGTGAACCATCAAGAAGAAAAACATGGAGACTTTCCCATCTTGGAAACACATCTTGTAATAGAATGGCACTTTTAATTAACAGCAGAGCCCAAATATCAATAATTCTCCAGGAACTCCTTCTGTCCCAACAATGATTGCTACTAAGAGATTAACTGCTTAGGTTAGCACTGTGACTTAGGTCAATTGCAGAACTCTGATGGTAGTCTGAAAACTGGCAATCTAAAATCAAAACGTCATTCCCTATAAGGCCACTCTCATCACTCCCCAAACCTTTCCAAGCACTTGTATGGAAGATGGTATCCCAGCACCATTAAAGCAGCAATGCCCCTTATCATTTGAACTGCTGTGGTACATGTGTTTTACAGATATGGCCACTCTTTGATCTTCCCCATTGTTTAATATGCACTCTATAATCTGAGTCTCAGAGACCGACTTATTTCTATAAACATGATGTTGATCTTGCTATTTTCTGCAAATGTATTATAACTGGCAGCATGAATTATATATTTAATCCTGTGACCCATTAGTATTCATTAGCATTACATTTTAAATCACACATCAAGAAAATACCTGTGCTGTGAAAAGCTTTTTTGCCTCAGGTGCAAAAGAAGTTTATCCTTCAGAAATGAAAATCAAAGCTGGTTCCACGCTGCAAGATGTTGTTCCCGTTGTAATGCTGTAAATGTGCTGCTATGTATTCAGTTTATTACCATTGCTTTTCCACAGATCCTCTTCATGTTAGGAATTTATTTAGCTCAACAATAAAGTGGGTTCAGATATCCTGGCATTTAACCCCTCTTCTGGTATTGGATAACAATGGGACCTGAGGCAATTCACTATCAAAGCACCACACTTGCAACTTGTAAAATGTATTGATTCTTCAGTGACATTTAGATGTTTAGGGTTCAATGTGCTTCCTGTCCCGAACCTTTGTGCATGCTTCTCTCTCCATCTGGCACCTCTACCCCCTTAAAATCTGAATGACTGCATCACTGTTTTTGAGCCTCTACTAAAACATTAGTCTCTTCTCTGAAGCCCTTCATCATTCCTCCAAGGAGTACTTGATTGACAGCCTATTTCTTGTGATAAATCAGAGGCTCCTTAAGTGCAGCTGCAGTGGATTCTCACTTGTACATCTCTGGGCCTAGCATAATGCTGAGAACAGAGTAAACAATTTGATTTATATAATGCCAAGTCAATGAATACATAAATACCCATGCATGAACACACTGTACTAGGAGCATGTGACGAGAAAATAATTGTGGTGAAATCCATTTTTCTGTATATAGAAAATATCAAGTGGGCTATCAGGCTTCACTTTGCATTTATGCATGTTTGAGAGGTCACATCTTTGTGATGGTCACACGTGGCTTTGGATGAACTAGCTGAGTGTAGATGAAGAAGCAACACTCTGCTGAACCAAACAAGGGTCAGTGCTCAGAGGAGTGAAAGGAAGACAGAGCTTGGATCCATACCTTCAGAGCTTCTCCTTCTCTTATCTTATTATAAGAAATATAATGAATGCTCATATTTTGGCAATCTCAAATTAAGTTCTAGAGTGCTAAGAGATTAAGATGAAGGTTCTAACAACTTTCTTAGAATTTCTTTCTTCTCTTTATTTTTCTTGTTGACACTATTACAGATGTCCCCATTTACTGCTGGTTTGCCCACCTCCATCCAGCCCAAGCTCCCTCTTTCCCTCAAGCCATGGCCACACAGTTGTCTGTGTCTATGGGTTATACGTATACATTCTTTGATTAATCCTTTCACCTTCTCATTCAGTCCCTGTCCCTGACAGCTGTCAGTCTGTTCCATGTACCCATGCTTCTGTTTCTATTTTGTTTGACAGCTTATTTTGTTTGCCAGCTTGTTTTGTTCACTAATTTTCACATATAAGAAATCATATGGCATTTGTCTTTCTCTGACTGGTTTATTTCACTTAACATGGAGGGTTTTGACATTTTAATTAGCAAAATGACCTAAAGCTTGCAGTATTAAAAGGGATGGCATGTTAATGAAGAGATGACAGCTACTAGGTTATTGTTTTGTGTCAGGGAACTTGCCAGAAACACCTCACAATCAAATACACAGGCTGGCTGGCTGACTCAGGGCAGAGTGGCTTCTAACCCAGATGCAGGTGGCCGTTCTCTGCACCCCCAGGACCGTCGGGAAGAAGAAGACCCAATATATTACTCGATAACAGTATAATACGCTAAATTACTTAGATACCATCTCCTTGTCTGTAACAAGTGATAAATGTTCAAAAACAAGAATGTATTTTATGCAAATAAAACATTCCTTAGTTTGTTGTTTTTATTATTCGTGTGATCTCTCTTAATGAGCTGCCACACAAATTACATATTGGGTAATTAAAATAACTTGACAAGTATCATTTTGTGACTCTCTTCAGTTCATGTATGCAGAACAATTTTAATTAGAGATGGATTCAACTCACTTGATGTTTAAGTCATGTTAAAAGAAAAAATTGCTATGTTCAGGATAGGTTTTTATTATTTTATGGCCTTTTTTAGATAATAAAAAAGTTCATTACACTAGTTTAATAGCTGAAAATATATATTAATAAAATCATTTATAAAATAAGAAAAATGTGTAATGTTCAAAGAAAATGTGATTATCAATGCAGATTCAACATACCTAGGTGATCCTAAGTATTTTAATAGCATTATAAATTCTGATTGTTATTCCGAAGCATGTAATACTGTCATTAGGAATCACAATCTGAGAGTCCCAGGAGAAGAGAAAATTATTCAGACTAACAATGATAATTGAAAAAGCTATTGTCATGTTGATGTCAACAGCAATATCAAATTAAAGTTACTTTTGGAATAATGATTACTACATTGTTCATATTTTTGGCAATTAGAATTCTAATTGATAATAATTTAATATTGCAATAATCAACACAGTTTATTAATTAAAACCCGAGAATTCAAACCTTAGATTGAGAGGACTAGTAAGAGAAAAATGACATATTTATAAGATATAAGATATATACGATATAAAATAAAATTGGAGTTATACAGAAGTGTTTATTCCCAAATTGTCATTACTATCTCAAGAAGTTTTTCTTCAGATTCTATCAAGGTATTGGGTATCTCAGTAACTAGCAAATTAAAGACTAAACACCAAGTGATTCACTGTTATCCTCTGAATATTGGGATTATGAACTATTTTTACGTTTTACCTTATTTACTTTTGAGAAATCATTTTTCTATAATTACCATGTATTGTCTTATTATATGCCTTAAACATTTTAAATTGCTTTTAGAAATTTTCAAAAGCTGTGTGCTTTTGGAATTGTTTCCCTTAGCTTTACTGCATTTGTGCAAATGAGGAACATGCTCTTCTTGGGCCCCTTCTAAAGTGAATAACCCCACTTTTTTTGGCAGAACAGAGATGTCAGAAGGGACCAGGGCACTGATCAACGCTTGTATTTCTATACTCCCCCTCATAGCATGTTAATTACAATTATTGTGTATATGCATTTATCAGGACACAGTCGATTCTTGTAACTTAACTGCTCAGAATCCCATGATAGGGCATCCAATAAAACCATAGACTTAACTGCCTCTGCTGTTTTTCCTAGCTGCCAGGTGTTCACCTAACCATGCGACCAGTTTGCTGTCGCTTTCATTCAGCTACAAGAAAAACCAACAAAAACAAGGAGTTCGTTTTTTTGTTGTTGTTTGTTTGTTTTTGTTTTGTTTTGTTTTGTTTTGTTTTGTTTTGTTTTGTCCAGGGCCTGGTCTGAACTGATCAGGAGCACTATTTTCACAGTCCAGTGTAGGAGAAGGTCTTAGAGGTCATTCTTTTGTAGATCTAGGATTTCAGAGGACAATTGCAAATAGTAGCTAAGAGACAAAGTCAAATGTATCCACAGAACAAACTAAAGTAAGCCACTGTAATAATATAGGACAAGAAGTTTTCAGGGACAGAACAGGAAAATATCTGAAATCAAAAGGCAAGGGGACAAAATCCAATAAATTAGCTATAAAATATGAGAGTTACTGGGAAGTCATTCTTGCTAAATACTGACCTGTTACAGAGGGAACACTTCATATCTATAGGTAGATAGATAGATAGTTTAGCACTAATTCACCTCCATCCCTAGAGCTGCCCAAACCACTTTCAGAGATTTTTTATACTGGCATATGAAGCACAACATTTAATTATGTAGAGTTTCAAATTGGTCCTTCACAATCCTTTTATTGGTCTATTGTTTCTGCAACCCCATTACATATATCAGATGCATTTAGGGATAGGTGTGAGCATAAGAAATGAGATGTTATTTAATAATATGATCTGCACCTATGAAACAATATTATAATCTCTTTAATAAATCCCATATATAGGTCTTGCAATTTCCATGAATCTGCTATATGTTGGGAAGTGCCTTGTGTGAAATAAAGGCTGTAAGAGTGAAAAACTTATCCTTTGACAACTGACTTTAGGAAAAAGAAGTTAGAAAAGGAAGAGGGCGGAGCTGAGCAACAGCATTTATACACAAGTTACATATCCATATGCAGATAACCAGTACCAAATACTGTACATTGCTTCTACCTTCTCGGAAAGAAACCTTAGTGGGTTATGGGAGTATTATGCTAGTAATATATGCTGTCATGACTGGAAAACACAAGACATCTGGTTTGTATTCCATTTTCTCCACAGTTGTCTCTGTACTGTTTTCTCCTCCACTGTAATTACCGCACTGGTTTTTGTGGCTCTTGGTTACAGAGATTATTTGTGGCAAGTGTATATGTAGCAATATGATGCAGGTGTACTGCCTTTATTTGCTGTGATTTCATTTGTTTGAGGGACAAAACAGATATGATTAAACTCCTGCTTCAAACCAATGCAGATTGTACCCTCACAGTGCCAATTTTGATGAATCTGTCTAATCTTCAGCATATATAAATACAAATGTCATCTATTTTCATGCTATTTATTACTTAGTGATATGGTCACAAGTGGAGTAAAATGCCTCAGTTTTTCTCTCACTGGGATTTTTTAAGTTGCCATTTACTCAATTATGAGATTGAGACCTGAGTGGGATGAGTCTCTGATATTCTATTCTCAGAGGGCTTCATTTCCCTCCCCTCATCTTTGGTAATAACCTCTGATTCTATTTCCTAATGGGATTGAAAGGCAGCTACTATATAAAATGAGAGCAAATAATTGTATTATTCTTTAAATGAGCCCATTGAAACGGCAAGGAAGGGACATTATAAATCTTTTTTACTGGGATATATATTGAGCTTTTATAGGCCTGAGTTTGTGAAATGCTACACTGTATTACCATTTGCAGGCTCCCACTGAGGGCCACCATGGTAATAGTGATCACAATAATTATAGACATAGATAGCAACTATCTTCTCATCAGTCAGCTGTCTCTAAGCAACCAGGTTTAACAAGACTAACAATTGCCACCGCGAATATTCATGTAAGAATACAACTCTCTGAATTTAGTTATTACAGAACTGGGGCCTGAAGCCCTCTGGCCTCTAATGGATCTGCCATTTATCTGCAGTGTCTGAGATCTAAACTAACTCTTCCAGCTCATAATGGTGATCATTTGTTTCGTTTGTGCCAAACACTTGATGGTTAATTCCAATATAATTTTTATTAAAAGCCAGACATGGGGCTTATTAAATTCCTAACAAATTATTCTTTCCAAACCTAAGATTTCTGTTGGGAGTTAGAATGTATATAACCATATGCCGTAGAACAGTTACCATATGACGCCAGTCAACATGCCTTCCAGTTTTAAGCCGTAGGGATCTATTCTTTAGGCCACATCTCTTCATAACTCCATCAACAGTTTTGACTGAATTAACAGGACGATTAAGCAAAAAAAAATTTTTTTAAAGGATGCCATTTTAGACAAAATCTTGAAGAAAGTTTTTTGTCACTGATTAAAAAAATGATATAAAAGCGTATCACTGATTAAGTACCTTCTGTCCTTTAAAAATAGGGAGCAGAGCAATTAACACCAGAAAGTATAAGCATATACTTTAATATTAGCTAACCTTGCATTTGTTTAGTGCTTTAGTTCTTCTTCTACCTTTTTCACATACAGAATCTCATCTAATTTTTAATTAACCTTGTAAATTAAGCAGGGCAAGATGTTTACTCTGAATTTTCAGGTAAGAAAATGAGACACTAAAAGGTCATATGGTTTACCCACGGTCACTGCAGGAGAGCTCGGACAAGTACTCCTGGGGCTTGATTCTGACCCGTTTCTTCTCTGGAAATACCCATTGATTTATTTGCCATACAGCCAGGGGTCAGGTTTCAGTGATGAGAAGTGGAGGCTGTGCTCTCTGAATTCACAGGGCAGCATTCCTTATTTTTTCAGTGTTCATGCACAAGCTCACTTGGTCCCAGAAGCTCTATGTTGGATTAGAAAACTTATGTTTTTTCCACTACCATGCCTGTAAGAGTTCTCCCTTCTGCTTACATGAGGTCCACCTGGTATTGCATTAGGTAGTCTATGAATTTTTTCTTTGTTTAGTTAACTTGAACAGGTCTGCAAGAACCTTTCTTCTTATTATGTGGCTCGCTCACTAGGAAACTTTGTCTCTCCCATTGTGCCGTGTTGTTCATGGACTGTTTAAGTAACAGTAGGCCCTGGCCAGGTAGCTCAGTTAATTGGAACATCATCCCCACATGCCAAGGTTGCAGGTTCGATCCTCAGTAAGGGCACAAACAAGAGTCAACCAATGAATGCATAAATAGGCGAGGCAACAAATCCTCGTCTGTCTTGGTCTCTCTTTCTCTCCCCCCACCTTCCTTTCTCTATAAAATTCAATAAAAATATTTTTTTAAAGTTAAGTAATAGTGACATTTGGTCAAAAGAGAAACACTCCCTTTAACCACCTTTTTCGCTGTCAGTATAGCTGCATAGACACGAGGGAAACCACACTAGGCTTTATGCTGTCTTCTCTCCTTTTTCACTGTTGAAATGTTTCAAATAGAATAGATGCAAGAGGTCATAAATGCAGTCATATCCCACATTTGCCTACATAATTAAAACTATTTGGATGGGGTGCAGTAGAAATGTACTGAAGGTCAGCTTTATATTGGCAAATCTACAGCAGTTCCCAGGCCAAGCGTGTCTGTGAGGGATACACAAGTTATCTGCAGCAATTTTGTGTTTCTGAATCCTCTCTGTTCTGCTTAAACAGGCTTCACTGACAACTAGTGCCTTCAGGTCTCTCCTATAAAGGCGTAGGGGAGACTTTCAAAGGGATTTATTAGAGTCTGCTAATTTAACTAATTTTCACTGAGGTGTTAATGATATCTCAAGTGAAATAGTATAAATTTGACAGAAGTTTTGGAGCTTAATCCCAAGACATGATTTATGGTGATAGAATTTGTGATAATGTGTCACGAAGATGTCGCATATGTTGGGGCACAAGTGAACTTCATCCCAACCTACTATCATGGAGGTAGCTCCTTAATGCCCCTAGGATAACAATCATTAAAATTCTACACTGTTATTTTTTAAAAGTTCTTAAGGCATGGGAGAGAAACATATACATTTTAGCTGAGTACTGAATTAGAAAATTTTATACAATTATTTTCCTTGATGAAACTTTTTTTCAAAGTTTTGGATCTACTTCTTAATCTACTTTTTTTCTGATATGGATGTTTTTGGCTTCCAAAATTTGGCAAAATTAACCCACCTTTTATTTTCCCATCTCTCCACTATTTTTCGTTGGTAAGCATCCTCAGTAATTCAAGCAAGTTTTGTTTGAAAGAAGGCAGGTACGGTAATCAAATGCCTCAGACACATATGACCACCAAAGCATATGACACTTATACATACTACCGGGCCCCTATATCAGGTGTGTGTCCTCAGGTGTACATATTATTGTAATGTAGAAGCAGGCTGAGCATGCATTTCAAGTGAGAAGGTTAGTTGTGGAGTCTTGCTTTCAATTTCATTCCACTGTACCTTCTCCAAGGCAGTAAATCCAGCAATCAATCATTTTTTCAGTAACCATTTGAGGTACTTCTGTGTGTTAGGTCTTTGAGGTCTAAAATATGTATACAAAATATACCTGGCCTTTTAATAGCTTATAACATTTGGTACACACAACAGGCAACCAGAATAAAACATGGAAGTGAATTATGCATTCCATTGTCCTAGATCATGAATAAGGGGAACTTGGCATGGAAGAATGTGTATAATTTCACCATAAAAAGAAAGTAAATGAGAAAAGCAGGCAGAGAGAATAGAACAAGGAAAAGCATGCATATGTGAGGTACATTTAACATACAGTAGGCCTCAAACCTGGAGTACATTAAAATTATCCAGGGGACTTTTTAAAATTTATGCTTCTGGGCTCTATTCAAAAAACACTGAATCAGGAGCTTAGGGAGATGAGGCCCCAAAATTTATATTTAATAGAAACTGTACTGTTAGCCTGGCTAACTTTTGGGAACCAATGATCTAATTTGTCAGTACACTAATTATTTCAAAGATTATTTACAGACATTCAGAAGTGCATCAGACATGATTTTAGATGCTTGGAAAAAGTAGACACAAAATCTACTGTGTTGTTTACATCCTAGTGGTGTGAGACAGATATTATTCTAAGCAAGCCATGGGTTAACTACATTCTTCTGCACTAAAGCCCTATCAAGACTTCATCTCCCATATGAGAAAAGCTAAGGCACGAAGAGTTTAAATAATTTACCTAAGGTTACATAACTAGCAGGAGTGGGACCTGGAATTCTCAAATGCAATGCGACTCCAGAGCTCTCATGCATGGCCAGCTACATAATTTGCTTAGCCCAGAGTAAAATGAAAATACAGGGCCACTTGTTCAAAATATGGGGAAAAAAAAAACAACTGCTGTTAAAGGTATTAAACTATGAAGTATTTTCCTTTCATCCGTGGTCTCTCTTGCAACATGTGATTTTTTTTTAATTTGGTATGTAATGTCATTCTAAGAAACACAAATTAAATTGTAAATGCTTATATGACTGTTCCCGCTCATCCTGATACTTTACAATTTCAGTTTTAAAGGCAGATACAAGAGCATTTAACTCACATTCAGAATCATTGAAATGATACAGTTTGTATTGCATAATTTGTACACTCTTACTAGAACAGCAGAAATGCTGCATAAAGCAACCCAAATTTTTATTTTATTTCTTAATAGACACATATTTCACTCTTATATACATTTGACTTATGGGTGAATAAGGAAGTAGTGAAGAAAAAGAAACCGTGGGTTGCCTTGTCTCTCCTTCCATAGCATTATTGTCAGTGTAAGCGGTTGACTAATACAGGGCAAATAACACCAATAAGAAAGAATATACTGGGGTTACTTTGTCACTCATGCATCCTAGAGTCATCGCTGTCTTTCTGTGTTTGGAAAAAAGTTCTGATTCAAATGGAAATTGTGGCCTCTCCTGGCTGTCAAAAATCCAGATTTATTCAGTTGCGGACATAAATATATGTTTACCTTTTACTCACATAGAGTCTGGTGGGACTTTCACACATCCTGGTCCCACCAGAATCTATGATCACAGTGCCTCATGAATGCTGTATGGGAAAGACATGGAAATGAACAGCGGACATTAATCTGTGCGTTCTCTCTACTCAAATACATTCTCTATTCACAGGACTCCAACAAAACACCAGTTTAAAGATAAAAGTATGCAACATTTCAAGATGACTACAGAGCATTAAACTGAGCATGGGCCCTCTGAGCCCTTCGTAAGACTTCATGGATCACAGACCCGTGAAAGCAGCACTACCAGTTTTTAACTACCACTCTGTACTGCATCCTGCATGAGGTGGTTTCAGGTTGACTCACCATCCTTGTCATTCTCATTAAGGTTAATTCCTGTTTATAAATGTCCCTTTGTAGTATGATGACCATGAGCAAACGTAATACTCTAGATTTCTTGTTTTCAGAACTCAAAGCATTATTTTCTTGCTTAGACACTCACACTAAATCCACCTTAAATTTCCTAATTTGGATAGATGCAGTGTTCCATCTCATTTTCCTCCTTTTATCCCTCATCCCCTGTATTTAGCATAATACTATGTGCAGGTACTCTTCAAAGTGCTTTCCATAATGCCTCCCTCAATCCTCACAGCAACACTATGAAGTATGTACTAATTAGATGGGCAGAATAATGGTCCCCCAAAGATATTCATGTCCTAATCCACAAAACCAGTAAACCTGGAAGGGTGAATTAATGTTGCAGATAAAATTAAATTTGTTAATCAGCTGATCTAAAAATAGGGATATTATTATGGATCATCTGGGTGGACCCAAAGTAATCACAAATGTCCTTGAAAGTGGAAAAGAAGTTTGGAGTGATTCAATGTGAAAAATATCAGCCCGGCATAGCTGGCTTTGAAGATGGAAGGGAGCCATGAGCCAAGAAATGTGGGTGGTCTCTGCAAGCTGGAAAGGCAAAGACATGATACGATTCCCCGCTAGATTCTCCAAAAAGATTTCAGACCTGCCCACAGCTAGACTTCAGCCCAGTGAGCACTGCCTCAGACTTCCGAACTACCAAAACCGGCTTGCATTGCTGGTTCTCATTACATTTCTATTAGACACTGGATGTGGAACATTTTATTTAGAAAGAGCAGCTTAATAAATACTTTAAAATAAATTACCACTTCTGGCAAATAATAACCTCTTCCGTGAGATATATATAATGTAACTATCTCAATGTTAAACACATAACTATCTCTACTAAGGAAGAACAACTGTATATTGTATTTTTGGTAAAAATTAAGAACTCAGGGGTAACCTCAGACAACTTTCTGGATATTTTTCAGTCCCCATCTGTCATTTTTTAAGATTATGCAAGAAGGTATTGCATTTATCATTCTAAAACATGAAAATATGTCTACTCTCAAGGGGCCATGTAAATCTGGAAGATATTTATTTGCCAGTGTGCAATACATTACTGCCTTCTTAATGCATAACTGGTAGTTTCTTATAGGAAAAAAATAGAGATATAAGTAAACCTTTTTAATGCTTGCAAAAAAATCAACTGAGATCTATTAACATTGTTATGGACCAAGCAATTAGCTGAAGTTGCTAATTATTCAAGAAGCTTCTTATTATACATGACAATGGTCCAAGCCCCAGGTTAAATGAAATGCAAATCTTCTCTAAGTCTGGATTTCAGGTTGCATGCCTACATTTTAAAATTTTCCAGCGTCCTTGTTCCTCTGTCACATGCTCTGTCATTCCTCCCAGCATTGCTCTCACCTCGGCCAAGGCCTGGAAACGAATAGGCAGTTTTCACTACAAAGAAGCTACCAATCCAATATTCTCTACATAATTTATATATGCAGCATGGGGAAATTACCAGCATAATTCCATTATGTCATTTCCACAGTTATACTCAATTGCTCTTCCCTAAAGTCGCCAGCGCTTTCATTTCCAAACATTTCCTTTCCTGCCTCTGTCTCTCATTCCCTGCTTAGATATTTAGTTAGTATGTTCCCATGTCCAGGAGGTCAGTCTGAAAGCCTTTTTGAACTGGTCCCTAATCTTCAGCCTCTCAGTTTGTTGTGGCAAAACAAGCTAGCATGAAACACGGAAGAAAGCATGCTGCTCTTACGTTCAATCCGTTTTGTATGAAGAGCAAAATAAGCAAGCTCTAAATTGCATTCTAAAGATAATACTTTTATCTCCTATAGCTTTGACATTAGGCATTGATTTTAAAAATAAAATTCTTTTGGTTCATTACTGTTTTATGACTGAATTTAAATGAAATCTGACCCATTGACCCTGCCTGTTGAAATCTTCCTGATGTAAACACTCTTCCCGTGGTCTTTCTAACAACCCCCCAACCAGATCATCTCTCTTCCCTCTGTCTTCCCACTGCCCTTTGAGTTTTTTCACTCCTCCTCCAGCATAGCGATGAGTGTACCTAGGTAATTACTTTTATTGAAGAGATTCAATCTCTTGTTGTATATAGGTTAAACTGTATCATTTTTTCTATAGTTCATTTGAACTTTCTTGTATCAAATTTCCCTTTCTGTTAATTAGTGGGCATGTTAATTAAATTTCTTTTAGATGTTGAATATTTTTAGTTACCATCATTACTAGCTTTGGTAGATTTTGATATTTAAGACTGAGTTCTGCTTATTTAATAGCATTTTTTGCAATTATGCTCCAAGAAGATATTGCATTTATCATTCTAAACATGAAAAATATATGCCATTTATTTTATTTTATGTGACATATAAAATATATCATTTATGTTTCTTTTATAAATTTATTTAATAAAAGCCTCTACTTCAAATAATAATCAAGCTCATATCCTCCTTCCTACAACACAGGCTAATACACTGACCCCAATTTCTTTGTGAAGAAGGGATGGAAGAAATTTGGTTCTGAGATATTCTTTCTCCTTTCCTCTCCTGGGCAGTAATCCTTCCAATGCAGGACACCTGGAGAAGGCGGTGAGAAAGGCAGTGAAGATCTGACTACTCACCCATGGGTCCTTGCTGAATGAGGGGTGTTCCCGGCCTAACTCTGCATCCTGGCAAATTCAATCTTATCCTGCTGATGTGGAGGTCTGTCCCAGGGGCAACCTCAGGGAAATGTGCCCGGTGCAGTGGCACCAGGCACTGTGCTCAGGAAGGGCCTTCCACCTGATTGACAGTTCTGCTCCCATCTTGAAATTGTCAATTTTTGAGCAAAGTGCCCCACATTTTCATTTTGCCCTGGGTCCTGTGTAGGTAGCAGCTTTGCTTTTCTCTGAATGCTATTCAACTCCATTGGTCATCATTTTTTATCAAGGATCCCCCTCACAATGGAATAGACAAGGAACTTCCTCTCCCTTTGCCTATGCCAGTCATAATACCTAATACCCCCTCAGAGCTGTGCATGCCATCTCTAAACCTGGGCAACCACAAGACTGCTACCCCCAGAAAGTCTTCCCATTAGCCTTTGGAGCTAAACAGATAACCTACAACTTCTAAGGATGGCTAAGTACTGAGATAAATAGGGGCTGCCT
This sequence comes from Glossophaga mutica, assembly GCA_039655065.1. Lineage (NCBI taxonomy): Eukaryota > Metazoa > Chordata > Mammalia > Chiroptera > Phyllostomidae > Glossophaga > Glossophaga mutica. Next base: position 33,746,544 of record CM077312.1, read on the forward strand.
CCTTCATCTTTCTAGACATAACATAATGCAATTCCTTAATCTTAATAAGAAATAAGAAACCTCATCAAAAGATAAATGTTTAGGAATTAAAAGTTTTTATGGCAATTTTAGTCAATTATTTTAATATCTTGTGAGTTACATATCAAAAATCATACCAACCAAATGACAAGTTGTTTAGGTTCTTCTTTCATGTAGTTGAACGTGAAGAATTAGGTTTGTCTTTCATTTAGTTGAAAGTGAAAAATTAAAATCTAACTTGGAAGTGCATGGGTTAGTTTCATAAGAGTCATTTACCCTTTTTAAATTTCTTTACTAATATTTCAATTTGTCCCTTCATTTGGCATTTCAGAGGCTTTAGTTCAGAAAACAACACACCATAATAAAATGCAGGATAGGTGAAGGACAGACTTTTCTTTTGTAAATTTAGGAAAGGTAATTGGGAAAAGGGTGAAAAACTAGGATAAAATTAATTTAGGAAAAATATAGTTGGTATACTGCTGATTTAAATCATGACCTGCCATATAAAACAAAAACGCAGGTCCATAAAATGATAAAATACTTCTGAAGATTCCATAACTAGTTGACTCTTCCAAAATGAAATTAACATTTAGTGAGCTCAAGATACAGCAATTTTGACATAAACAAGATGGATTTATTGCATTCCTAGAACTTACGGTCTAATGGCAGCTGTTGATTGTTTAACCAGGACTTTCTATTTAACTATGATGTTCAAGGGAGGTATATGGCCCCAGGTTGTCTGAAACAATGGATGATGCAAAATAGAGAGGCAGAATGTATACAGAAGACAGTTGCAACAATTCAATCATAGCACCTTAAGAAACTGATGCGAGCATTCTACTCACTCTGTTTAGAAAGGAGGGAGGCCAAGTCAGACCTAGGAAAAGTAAGTGCTTTCCCCAAATTCCCTCTGTAAGAAAGCCACCACTGGTATTGCTTACCTAGCATTCATTCTTCTTGGTAACAACACCCTAGGTTCACTTTGAGGAATTAGTCCATACTCACTGACTATAATCTTGTGGTCCCTGACAATCATGAAAAATGTCTTCTTCAGCCAAGTATAGATATGCATCCCAAGACAAGGCAAGCAACCTCTCCCTGCAATTGTTAGTGGTTGGAGTTAACTCCCACAGTGTCCAAAGGAAACTGTTTTTCTTGATATATAGGTGTGGTAGACTAAGAAGAACTATAAATTACTTGCACCCCCTCCAAACATGAGTGAGCGTTTCTCCACCCTTGAATCTGAGCTGTGTTGACTCATTTTGACCAACAGAATGTAGTAGCTGAAATGATGATTTATAACATCCAAACCTAGTAGTTATCACAGAACTTTTCATCTTTCATTCTTCCTGTTTTAAAATGCTGTTGCCATGTGAAGAAACATAGGCTATTGTCCTGGAGGTTAAGAAACTACATGGAAAGAGACACCCAGCAGACAGCCACCACCAGCACAAGGTACGTGACTGAGCCATCTTTTACTCAACCTGCAAACCAGTTAATTGCAGCACATATGTGACCTCATACAAGTCAGGGGAAAAAAGTGAATGATTCTGATGAATAGCTAACACATTCATTTCCAAGTTAAGTTGTTTCCAATTCTCACTTTAAACTAAATGAAAGAAGAATCTAATAAAGTTGTCATCTAATAGATTATTAAATAGCTGTGGCTGATAGACTATTAGTAAGATTGTTGACATGTAACTAGTGAGGAATTTAAATAATTTGAACACAGCCCAAATAACTGGCACATAGAATCCCAACCAAATAAAACGCTCATTGTTTTAAGCTTTTAAGTTTTGGTATCACTTCTCATATGTCCAAAATGTTCTTCAGTTATTTTTTTACTCTGTAATGTGGTCTCCTTTTGCAATAAGCATTTTTGTCCAGGAAGTCAGAGTCAGATTTTCTTGCTTGTAATAAAATAACCCTCAAGGTACACTGAATTAAGAGGATTTATCACCTAAAATTCCTAGCTGACAACCCAGTATTTTCTGTTGATTTCCAAAAAATTTACAACTTTTGCAGAAGTCAAATGCATATAACTGAAAGTGCTTTGGGGACATCTGATCTTACCCAAAAGTGGAACTTAATCAACAAAACAAACAAGAGAGTGAAATATAATCAGAAGCATGGAAATAGAGAACAAACTGACAGTAACTGGAGGGAAGGTAGGTGGGGGATAACAGGGGAAAGTAGGGGAAGGGTCAAGTCAAGGAACATGTATAAACGACCCATGGACAAGGACAACGGGAGCAGGGGGAGGATTGAATGTGGGAGAGGGGATTGGACAAGGCAGGGGAGAGAATAGGGGGAAAATTGAGGCAACTATAACTGAACAACAATAAAAAAAGAATTGAAACTGGAACAAATTAGCATAACTAAAGAGATGTACTGATACTACGTTAGTCCTCCTAACATGATCACTTCAGCAGCGCTCCTTTATTTTCCCCTGGAGATGGAACTCTATGATTTTGGGGAGAGCCCTGTATGAAACAAATACATATGAAAATTAGATTTCTAAGAAAGATTGATACATTAGAAATAATATACTCCTAAGATATCTACAATACAACTCTTCGGTGATTTCTCTGCATTCACTCTTCACAGCTTCAGGAAGACTCAGGTTAGGCAATAGACCATCTTGTTACCTGACAGTGAGTTCTATTAGACTATAACTTGTAAAGGGATAATAGAATTTAATCAGTAATGACCCTAAAGGACTAGTTTCATGTTATCATAAAACATTTCTCTTTCATGGACACATAAAATGTATGTACTGAATAAGTGAATTGATCAATTAATTATTTACCTAATCTCAAATATCTGGCACGCTGCTTGATGTAGATGGAGAATCTCAATCTTTTATTTTTGTTTAAAATCATGAAAGAAGAAATTCACAGGAATGAAGGAAAAATAACATGGATGGGGATGGGAAGCCACGGAGCATACATGTAGGAAAATTTTTTCTCTAGGAAGTTGGAGGAATTTATGTCAATTGTGGTAGGAAGGACTTCAAATGACTTGCTTTGGCTTCTGTAGAATTCTAACATGATACTCCTTATATGTACAAAATTTGCCTTTACAAAGATGATTAAACAAATTATAGGAAGAAATCCAGGCAAAAATCTCTGAAGGCTGAAAATTAAAATTTCTGGTTATCTAAAGTAAACAATTTTGAATGTACCTATTTTTTCACCTGAAAAGCCACCACTAAGTTTGTACTAAATGTTTCCAATTTCTGTCATAGCTGTAAGTGGGCTAAGTGACAGGAAAAGCATATTTTGTGCTTACATTTGGCATGCAAGTGAAGATAGGGGTTAGATGAGATGATTTGAATAATCAGAGACCAGGTACTCTGAGATAAAACTACTTACCTAAAGGGAATATGGGACCTTCAGAGCAACCAAGAGAATTGTGTAAGCCAAGCTCCTAAGATAATACAAAACTTCTTTCTTATTATTTTGCAAGTTTTCAGCTACTCGCCCTTGAAAATGGTTTGTCAAATGCAAACATGGGTAAGTTCCATAACACAAGTATGGATTGTACATATTTTTATTTCTCATTCTCCGTAAGTTCTGTCCCTTAAATTTCATAAACTATGTTACATCCATTGTTTCCCTTAGTAAACTGTTGCATTGTGTGTGTGTCCTTCCAACTAACAGGACTTTATTTAAGGTACGCATGGGCTGAACTTCCATTGTGTGCTGTTTTTCTAAGATATTATCCCAAGACATCTTTTTCTAAGACATTATCTATTTTCCTAAGACATTTTCTTTTCTCCATACGTAAACTTCCTGTCTAGCCTTTATGTTAAAATGTACACCTTTATGCCCTGAAAAACCCACTGCAAAATACAGTTTAACACACAATTGACATCCAAAGAGAATCTCTCTAAATCTGACACCACTGTTAGCTGCATTGTCATTTTAGTTTTTCAGTCAATTACTGTTTCTGTGCTTTGGATTTTCACCTAGTCTTTCTTCCTCCAGGATACAGTTCAACAGAAATATAAAATAAAATGAATGAGACCCTTGAATTCCCACCAAGAAGGAAGAGAATTTAAAATTTGGAAGTGTAGAGGTAAAATATTTAGGTAATTTAAATATATTTTCTATTTCTGGATGTAGACAATTACTTTTTTTTCATTCTTAAAGATTTCAAATGTTTACAAAAGTTATAGAACACAAAATGAATATTTTTTAATAAAACCATGTGTTTTACCACATCTTAACATTTCATCAAATTAGCTTCTGATTTTTAAGTTATAAAATATTACAGGTGTAAGTCAAGCCCATGGATCACAAATAAAGAACTAGCCCCAATGTTGATTGAAAGCTTCTTGAATTTATAAATTGACCATGGAGACTGGATATCTTTACAATATTGTCTTCTTATCCATGAACGTGATTTATCTGATGTGTTATTTATATCTTCCTTAAAGTCCTGGAAAAGAGCTTTGTGATTTCTGCATAAGGAGTTTTCACATTTATTACTGGTTTATTCCTGGTGAGCTACATTTTTATTGCCATGGTAGCTTCTGCTGCACTGCCATATACGCACATGCGAATTATTTTATTAATTATCTTGGATCATTCAGAGACTATCATGTCATCTGCAAAAAAAAAAAAAAGACAATTTTACCCACTTCTTTTTAGTTCATATAGCCCTATTCATTTGTTTTTAAGATTTTATTTTTATTTATTTTTAGAGATAGGGGAAGGGAGGGAAAAAGAGGGGGAGAGAAACACTGATGTGTGAGAGAAACATCAGTCCATTGGCTCTCTCATACCCCCAACTTATTTTGTTGTATTTCGCTGCCTAACACTTCCAGAACAATGCTGATTAGAAGTAGTATTGGAGAGTACTATTTTCTTCTTTTTTCTTTATTTAATGAGAAGACTTCTAATATTCCTCCATGAGTTGTATATGGTGCCTGATATTTTGAAAAATAGATCCTCTGTCAAATTATGGAAGATTCCTTCTTTCCTAATGTCCTAAGTGTCATGCTATTTTGCAACATCTGCTGTATCTATGCATTTTTCTATGTATGTTTTGCCCCATTCTGTCATTAATTTTTGCATTAAGTGGATCATGACTGTAGCCCCATCTTGATGTTATCTATGAAGACACCAATTCCAGAACTCTAATTACTATTGGGTGTATATCATGTCTAATCCTAATTATTCATTAGCTACCATAATGAAAATGCTGTTAACTGACCTACAGACAGTGCCTGATACTCTGAAGATTTAAATAAATATGTTTCTTATTATTATTAATGTAGTTTAGTTTTTTTCAGAATTATCCGTGCAGTTTTCTGACATATTTTGCTTCCTGAAATATTCCTTTGCTTACATAGGAGCTTCTCTGAAAAACAAGCAAACATGTATTTTTTCAGCTTAGAATTCATGTCAAGTTAGAAAGTATTGAAGTAATAATGACTTAAAACAATTCACAAGGTCAAAATTTAATGCACCTCAAGTTACAAAAACCATTAGCATTAGCAAGTTAGCATTATCTAATAACTATAATTTATTATGTAAGTAACTCAAAGAATGTAATTATTGGCCAAATGAAAAAAACTGGTGAAAACTATATACTAGTAGGCTGTGTCACTTGGGAATTACCCTTATGTTCTCATAAACAGTAGTGACAATAGGAGTCTTTTATCTTAGTCAACTTAAGATGTTAATTTATATTTTTAGTAAAGGGGTAATTTGATTCCCTGTCTTTTTTTTTTTTAATATAGGGGATTTTTTTTTTTTAACTTTTTTTTTTTGATATTTTATTTATTTATCTTTAGAGGGGAAGGGAAGGAGAGAGGGAGAGAAACATCAATGTGCGGTTGCCTCTTGTATGTCCCCTGCCGGGAACTGGCCTGGCAACCCAGGCATGTGCCCTGACTGGGAATCGAACCTCGATCCTTTGGTTCGCAGGCCCGCGCTCAATCCACTGAGCTACACCAGCCAGGGCTGATTCCCTGTCTTAATAAAGGAATTAAATATTTTGGGGTAATATCTGTCTGCAACATTTCTTTTAAGAGGCTCTCTGAAGACTGCAGAAGCAGTTCATTTGAGTAAACTTAGTATGTGAACACCCTACAGAGCCATCATGTAAGGAGAGGCAATTTCCCTTTACCTTTTCCACTATTCTTTTTATTATAGCTTTATAGAATGCTATAGCATTCCTAAAGACAGAGAAAGATGCTCTGAATAGCTTGAATTACTGAGCACATAAAGATTTAAAGGTTAGCCTTGAGGGACATTATTATACTTCAGGTCAATAATACTTACTAACCTTTCCCATATCTATTGAGAATAAATAGAACTTCTATAATACTGAATTTTGCTTGAACTAAAAGTTTCAGGAAAGTCTGCTTTGAGGTTAAGGGTTTGGGAGAGAGCTCCCAAGAGAATTACATATAAGGAGGAGAACATATGGAAAACCAGTGGTTTTCACACTGCTTCTGTCTTTAATTTAGAAAGAAGGTGCTGATACGGCTCTTTGTTTCCAGCGAAACTTTTCGGGATAAATCAGCTACTAGGCTGTTCCTGTCTTCTTTTAAAGTGGTCCATTTTGGAACAGGCTGTTGATAAAATTGCTCATTTTATTAGTTTTTTTTTGAAAAGTAGGTTTAATAAAATGGAATGTTATTATAGCTCTGACGAGCTACTCTCTTCTCTATTCCAAGAAACTAGCCAACAAGCCACATCCTGTTTAACAATATGGCTTACCATGTCATCCCCAAGATTTACTGTTACACCTAATGAAGGATCTTGCCGTTGTCCAAAGGTGGCAGCACTGAGCAGGGGAAGAGTTAGAGACTGGTCCTGTCCCTTCAGCATTAGCCCTGGGCATTCTGAGCCTCAAGTCCCCCCTTGGTAAAGTAAGAGATTTGGAGACACTTTTAGCTCTAAATTATAAGTATCTGTCCACACGAATTTAATACACTTTCAGGTCTCATCATTCTTACATGTAATCCTGCTGTTAACACAGCAGTTCCCTGTGCGCTAAAAGTGGGTGTGTCACAGGGGCAGAGAACCACACAGCCTGTGAGATGAATCTGGCCTGTGGTTCGTTTTTGTACTGCTGTGAGCAAAGAATGTTTCCTTTTATATTTTTAAAGATTTATTTTAAAATATACACACAATATATATTTATAAAATGAAAAAGAATGTGTTACAGATATTATGAGGCCCAAAAAGTGCTAAAATATTTACTATCTTGCCATTTACAAAAAAAGTTTGGTAACTCCTAAGTAAAAGTTTTCTAATTTATCCATTTATGCTTATTATTATTTGGCCAACTTGTAATATTTAGACTTTTTAAAAAATTGATTTATTTTTCCATTTTGCGATTTTTCTGTTTTATTCCCATTTGTGTTTCTTGGCGAACAAAGCATGGAAGAGACTATGTATGTTTATTTCATTTGTACTTTTCTTTCTTTTCTTTCTTTTCTTTTTTTTTTTGGTCTACATTAAGAAATATTTTTTGGCTCGAGGTAATAGCCTCTCCCATACAGTCTTCCAAAATGTTATACGTTCACTTCTCACATTTAAGTCTCAAATCCACATGGAAATGACATTGGTTTGGGGATAAAGCAGGTCTTGAGATTTAGTTTGGTCTTTTCTCGCTGTGGCTAACCAGTGATCCTGCACCTTGTATTGATCTGCAAGGGGATCACGCTCATAAGTGAAGTTCCTATTTTCACATAGGTTAGTTTCTGTTCAATTACTCTGTGTATCCTATGCCAATACCAAAGTCTCTTAAGTATTAACATTATTGCTCAATGGGAATATAAATTAGTGCATTCATGTTGCAAAAATATTTAGTATTATCTCATAAAGCCAAAAATGTGCCTATCATAAAATCCCACGATCCCATTCAAGAAACATATCTTGGGAAAATTCGTGTGTGTGTGTGTGTGTATGCATGTATATATAAATACACATACAAGTGTAAATGGAAACATAAACAAAAATGTTTCTAAAAGTATTATTTATTGTGGTAAGAAATTGAAAACAACATAAAGCCTTACAATGGAAAGTTAATGATTTTAAAAGTGTTGCATGATATACACAATATATGAAAATGAACCATCTATGGCTTCTTTCGCATTATAAAAGTTACATTTGGCAAAATTAAAGAATGCATATGTTTCCCATTTATATGAGGTATAAAAACAGGCAAAACTAAATGATGCATTCATATGTGTTTTAAATAAAAATAAAACCAAAGAAATAAAATAAAAAGGAAGCCAAGCAAAAACATAAGATTTTGGTTACCTCTAGAGATGAGGAGGGCTATGTGTTCATTGAGAAAACACAGGAATTCCAAGGACTGACTAACATTCTATCAATTATTACTTTCAAAATGGACTATAAATAAATAAATGGAAAATAAATTCATTATAGGTGGACCATAGAAACTCAGACTAAAATGTATTATTCATGAGGCTAAATGGGGTTTCTCAAGCCTTTTTTGAGAAGTCTTGGTGGTTAAGCTTTTGTGCATCAGAAGATAATTTTATAGGACTACAATCTATAAACAAAAGAGGGAAAAAGAGAGAGAGGAGAATGGACCTACTTTCTTTAGATATCAGTTATGTGTCAGGTAACCTGCCAAATCTTTCCCATGAGATGCCTAGCTTTTCTTTCTCTCCCAACTCTGTGAGTTAAGTAGTATTAGCCCATTTTATTCTTCTGAGAATAGTCTCAGACTAAGCTGTTGCCTAGTATACTTAAGGTGGGAAGTGGTAGAGCCAGGGATCAACTAAACCTTGCACTTTGTATCTTATGTTGCACCATAACTTAATTTTGAACCATGTAGACCTGTAGTGTCAGTACAAGAGCCACAAGCCACTGGAACACTTGAAATGGGCTAGACCAATAGAGGGGTCCTGCAAGTACCAAATGCACACCAGAGTGCAAAGACAGTAAGAAAAAGAAATGTGAAATATCTCATGAATAGTATTTTGGATTGATGGATGTTGAAATTATAATCGAAGGATCTATTGGATTAAATAAAAATATGAAAATTAATTTCTCTGATTTCCCTTTACTTTTTAAAATATGGTTACTGGAAAATTTTTAATTACTTATGTAGTTTGTATCATACCGCTTTCAGCCAGTGCTGATAGAGACATTTCTACGGGGAGCCAGGAAAATTTAGTTTGAGGAAACACTGATGTTCCTTATGAGCTGAGACATCTTGAGCAAAATCTTGGTTTAACTGAGCATGAACAATGTGTTTTCCTCTAACAAATGTGGACAATGATATGTGTCTTGCAGGGCTGATGTGACGACTAAAAGCAAAATATATAAGGCACTCTCCAAGTGTCTGGAACATCATGGCCACTTGGGAGAGGATAACAATATTCTGTATTCTATTCATGAATTTCATAGAATCACAATTTCTTTAATATTTTAATAATCTACATGGAACTTGAAGTACTATATTTTCAATCCTATTGGGCTTCAAAATCTACATTTTTTTTTCTACTCCTCATATTGTTTCCATATTACAATGATGGATAGTACTTTCAGCATCCTGAGACCTCAAGAAGAAGGGAAAAGATGAAGATATTAACATTTCAAATAAGCAAATGATGATGCAATGTGGGCCCTCAGAAATGAATGATGACAAAGTGAACTTTGAGTGTGCTGTGAATACATATTTATTATTGATGATAAACTTGTCGTCACTATTTACCATAGATAATCTATCAAGAGAAGATCGCTATTTAACATTTTCCCAGGTCTTCTTTTTTACTTAATTTATGTGCAAAATCATTTAAGGAGTACTTCTTATCTGTTACTGATGAAATATACAGGTATATATTATACACCAATTAAATACACTTAGGCAGAACTACATAATAATCTTGCTTGAAAGAGCCAGTTGGTGCTATCACCATTTGAGTAGTTGTCCTTAAGTTCAAGATTTGTTGTATGTATTTAAGCCTTTTTTATGTTGAAAAACGCACCATTACAGTAAAGAAGTTATGAAATTGATATCATGGGTTCTGATATTAACCTACAACTTCTTCTTGTCAAGAAGTTCGTAACAATGTTATACCAGTATAACTGAGAAAATCCTACCGATCTGTCCTGGGTGGTCTGTTGCAGTCCCACGGTACTCTCTTTCTGCAGAGAATTCTAAGCAGTTTTGTCATTGACTGCAGGCAATCTATCTGTACATTCAAGCAACAATTATTAAGGACAAGCCCTCATTAGTTGAGGCTGCTATGGAAGCTTTTGTTTCACACTAATTTAAACACCACTGAATGCTATTTACCTTTTCCAAAAAGAACTGCGTAGCTCTCCAACACACTTTCTCTAATCTAAGCACTCTTTATCTGCATTCTTCCAAGTGAAAAACCAGCTTGTGGAGCGGCTGTGATGATCAGAGAGACCTTTTAAGCACCTTTCATCATGGAAAGTCACTTCTGTATTCACATCTGAGCTAAAAGGGAGAGACCATTGCCGAAATGAGAATTCTGACAATTCCTGTGTTCCACCATGGAATAGATCCTCAGGAGGTGCTAAGGGACATTGGCATCATCTAATTTCTCTCTGCCCAACACTGTGAATTTTACATTTGCAAACAGTTATTTTCCTAAAGATAAGAATTTTTTTTTTTATCCAAAAGTCTTCTCTGCCTCCTTTATTATCTTCGGAATTAGTTCAAGAGGGGTGTTCTCTACACCTTGAGCAATACTCTGTAAAAAAATAATAAGATATAGACGTGTTGAAAGAACTACTACCACCAGGTCTAATGCTTTGCCTGTTAAGCCAGGGCTTTTTTTTTTTCCTTACTGAAATCGATGGACAAAATATATACTGGCTGAAGGAAAGTTCAACCTCTAAAAAGCCCTTCTGACAGCAGACACCTCAACAGTTTGGCTGAGTGTTCCATCCTGCCTCAATGGAAAGCAGGGATGATTCTGATTTGGCGTGAATTCCCAAGACTAACACCACAGCACGTTTGCCTCCTGCCTGTGGGAACAAGGTTCCATTGCTGAGTGCCAAGGACCTAACAATAGTTAATCTCTTAAAAGAAGCAGGTGGCCGCTGCCACTCTGTCTAAGTTCCCCTTGAGTCTTTGCCAATCGCTTGCCTGTCAGATTTGGCAGAAGCCCAGAGTTTGACTGACTTCGTTTCTACCGCTTCGTATATATTTTTTTAGTTTAAATGCATTTTATTTTTAGACAACTGATACAACATGTTTTTTTTCTTAAAAACAATGTCTCCACTCCAGATAAGTCAAGGGCAAAATAAATGAAGAGCACAAGAGAACATCAGTCCCATTTGTCTTAGTACTGTGTGTGGATGAAAAGCAGCAGCCACTTAGGATGACAGGTGATAGACCCAAATTGCCAGATTAACAGTTTTCCATTTCTAAACCATCCTTAAAGGAAATCATACATGGGATCGCACCATCTTCACAGCAGTCCAGCCAAGTAACTGTGCCATCTGGGTTTATGTTTCCACCAGTAAAGACCTAGCAGCTTTTGAAATTAGCAAAGATGTGCTTGATGTGCTCTGCAGCCCCCATTCATAAAAGGCTTTTCTCTTTCCGGTCTCTGTCCTTCAAGTTTCCCTTTGATTGATTTCATGTAATCTTTTATGTACTTCTTCTAGGTTTCTTTTGTGAAGATGGTTTCCTGCAAATGATTGTTCATGACAACGTCACCACCAGTGTTGACTGTACTTTGGGTATTTTTCCCTCGGGGCCTTCAGCGGAGGCATTTCCACCAACAAGCGAGTCATCAATGCCCCCTCTGTCCCACAGACCTTCTTCCCCTCTACCTCCAGGCACAGCCCGTCTGTGATCTCCCGGGTCTTACAGATGTTAAATGTCTCATCATAACTGATGAGGTTCCTGTAGATGGTCATGATGGCAGCTGCAAAGACAGGACAGCAGAGCTTCTTTAGCTTCTTTCACAGGAGCCCGCAGCTCCCACAGTGCAGCCTCAGCTTGCTTCTGCTGAGGCGGGGGGCGGGGAGGGGGGCGGGGGGCGGGGAGGGGGGCGGGGGGCAGGGAGGAGCGGAGGAGCAGAAGGGTTTGGAGGGGCTGGCAGAGTGCAGGCCGGGGCGGAAAGCTTCATGATTACTTTTAGTGTCCGTCTTTTGACATGTTGTTTTTCATTGTCAGTGTCCAAAAATATTATTGAATGTAAGTTCAAATTTGAAAAACATATCTTACGATTCTGCTTCTTCTTCTTCTTCTTCTTCTTCTTTTTTTTTTTTTTTTTTTTACTGGAACAACCCCACCTCCCCACCTCAGTGCCTGTATCCTGTCTGTATCTCTCATTTGCAATTGAAAAACTAGCACGGTGGCAGGCCAGCCCCACCCCTGAATCTACATATATCCACTTCCTGATGTATTTTTATCTTATCAATGTGTAAAGATGAACCACCACACTGACCATGCCATATAGAATGCACAGATTTTGTTTTCATTTGAGTTGAGAAGGTATTCTGATGAGAAAGCACAATATATTTAATTACAAATTTTAAGAAATTGTTTTTTCATGTGATTAAAAACACATTTTCCAAAAATAGGTGATATGAACTTGCTTCATCCCACATTCCATGACTATCATAGAAACTGATAAAATTGGCATTTATTCTCCTTTCTGCTTAAGCCCTTGGTTGTAAACTTTACCTGAATATCTACAATTATAATCTATAGCTTTTTATTCCAGAGTTTATAAACAGGCAACACAGCATGGACTATAATTTTCCACAGGAAAAATGAACGGCAGGAGACATGCCCTTTAATGTGAGAAACATCTGTAAATAGCCAAAACCCTGCAGAAATGATTTACTGTTTCATGGGTAAGTAGATATTGAATACTCCATTTTATATCCATATATTCATTCCATTGATATCTAGAAAGGTTTGAAATAGAAAACTCAACTATAAAGGGACAGATTTTTCTAGTGGATGCAAATTGTATTGGTGGTCATTCTGGATCCATTTTAGAAAGTAACATCTTGAGGTGGTAATATTAAATGGCCATGTGTATTCTTTTGTTTTCGTTATAAGCTATGGATAAATTTGCAGTATCTCTTCTTCTCCTCCCAAGTGTCACCTTCCTTCCACGTTATACTTCCTCATCTCTATTCTTCCTAGGAATACATCATAGGTTTTATGTTTTTTTATCCCAGTCCATTTTTTAAAACACTTTATATATACTCAAATCCCTACTCTTACTTTACTGTACTAGATATAGTAAACTACATAAAGCACAATATACATAGTATGAGTGTGAATTTGAATGTATATAAATGATATGAACAATGGAATCGTTCTTTGAACTGAAATATCTTTAAGTATCCACATTCATGCATCTAGCGCCAGCTCATTCATTTCTCTGCCACCTGGTATTCCCTCAGTTATCCATTCTCTTTCTGATAGAATATATGAATTTCTCCCTATCTTCTTCCCTTACAAACAACACTGCAATGAACACACTTTCAGGTTTTGTCTTGAATACATTGTAGTAGTGATTTCTAGGTTGTATACCTAGTAAAGAATTGTGGGGTCATAAGAGTATACACATTTCCTAGATATTGCCAAAAGATGATTGACCAAACTTGCGCTCCCACCATCTGTGTATTTTGTTCTTGCTGGTAGTTAGTACTGCCAGTTTTTCTAATTTTTATCAAAATAGTGGTTCTGAAATGATGTCTTATTATTGTCAATGATTGTGTTTTTGACAGTGGTATTATCAGTAGGTCTATTTTTTCTTCTTTTTTAAATGTATTTTCTAACTTTAAAAAAAATACTTTATTTATTTATTTTTAGAGAGAATGGGAGGAAAGGAGAACGAGAGGGCGAGGAACATCAATGAGTGGTTGCCCTTCTTGTGCCCCCTACTGGGGTCCTGGCCTGCAACCTGGGCATGTGCCCTGACTGGGAATTGAACCGGCGATGCTTTGGTTTGCAGGCTGGTACTCAAGCCACTGAACCACACTAGCCAGGGACTAACTTTTCTTTAATAAGCATATCTCTATTGTTAAAAATTATATGATTTATTTTATAAATCTGTTCATTTTATCATTTCCTTTTAATTCAATAAGCATTTATTCTATCATTGTGTTGTTATAGACATAAATTATTTTTTAAAGTTACAGTCCTTGCTATTAAAGGCCTTGTAGTCTAATCAACCTAACAGATATGTAACAAGCTGTATTGTTGTTTGGTAATCACAAAAATAAAACTGTGTGAGAATATAGAAATAGCAGAGGGCTTATTAGCACTAAGGCAGTTCAGAGAAGTCCTTCTAGAGATATAATGCATGAGCTCATATTAATTTTTCTTTGAGGATACTGTAGTCTTCAGCTTAGGATCTAGTTTAACCAACCAGTAAAATATAGTAAAATACAAACAGAAAAATATGAAATATTTGTGTCATCATCTGATGATGAACAGGCCATGACAATTACTCATAAGAAATAGGGTCAGAATAAATTGATGTGGACAGGTTGACTCAGGATGCCTTCCTCTTCAAGGTCTCACAAATACCATTATATCAAAGTTATATGGGCACAGCTTTTGGGACCATGATGTAGAAGCAGGGTGGAGTGAAAAGAGGAAGATGACCTTAACAGCCTATTACAAGTTCGCAAGCTTCAGATCTGGAAATCATGATGAACATGATCACATGTCCTCCTGGCAAAAACAGATGACAGCCCTTGGCACTGTAGAGGGACCAACACTTTCTGGTTCATCAAGCACATTGAAATTATTATTTTATTTATTGTTCTAGGTGCTTGATTAATGAGGGAAATGAGTCTCAGAAAAGCCTGAATTGTCCAAAATCAGACACTAAGATTTGTATCTTTAATTGAAATAAAAACACATTTGAACCCTAAACTCAGCATTCATAGAAGTCCTTTCATTTTCCCTCTTCTAGAACTTACTTGTAGATGAAGACATTTGCATATACATATTCAATAAAGGTCTCTTGAGTATCCATTCTTCTTTGGGGAGTATTTTGAAGATTGTAGAACTTTAGTGGTACACTGTTTCACACAATGTCTTCAGCCTTAAATTTTGGATTTTTCTTGGCAGTTTGGAGATTGCAGGTATATAACTAAAGCTTAAAATTGTAAATCCATTTAATAAAGTTGAAAGTATTTGATTTTTAAAATCAACTTTAAAAAGACAATTGAAAACATTTCAGTCAGTAAAGAGTTATAGTCAAGTTAATAAAGGTGACCTAGGAGGAAAAAAATGTCCTTTTCCTTGTAATAAAAAGTGATTTAATGATGCAGCCTGACCAGGAGACTTGTCCATGCATCTACCCAACAAGTATTTGCTGTGCATTTGCTATGTGCCAGTCAGGGTTAAGTATTTCACAGAAATTATATCATAATAACTTCAATAACAGTGCTACAATATTGGTATTATTAACTCTATTATAAGATAATGAAACTGGAGGTAAGGAGATTAAGTAATTTAATCAAAGTTGCACATCTTTTAAGGAGTAGAACTAACCCCAAAGCTTATTTCTAATTAACTATGCTATGCTATACAGTAAAAATGTTTTATTATATTTTATCTATTATTTTCAGACCCATAGATTTGAAAAACAATAGTTCTCTAAAGAATAAAAAAGGTGTTCAAATATCTACATTTCCAGAACATAGTTATAAATGATTGTATTAATTGTTAATAATAAACAGTTTTGAAAAACATAATGCTAGAGATATTCACATATTTTTGAATGAAAGGAATTTGTATGCACAATAATGTTTTTGTCAAGTGATTTATTGCATCATTTTATATTTGTCAGAAAGTCAAAGCAATTGTCATTTTGTAAGAGAAATATAACAGTCCTGACATTGGAATGTGATATAACTATTATTTTGTGTCTATTTCCAGGCAATCGATCCAACATATATATGATGAAATGTAAGCATGTTGTAAAACTTTGTCGATTTACCTTCCAAAATGTTATTTATTTGACTACTTTGTTCATTTGAAATGTTTTACATATACAGCTTATAATTTTCACATTTGAAAAAAAAATAAAGCCACTGGTTACTGTAAAAGGTCACCTTTCTAATTGGTGTAATGAAGCCCAGCTGGTGAGCCAATCTCCGGAGCAACTCGGGGCTGGCACAGCAGTGGCAGAGTGAATAATGTATTTGGTAACAGAAAAGTGATTTTAGCGTGTGTTCTTTATTCCCCATATGCCAGCCACCAATACCCTATTTTATTTAAGGCAAAGCATCTTTAAATGTTCAAGTGATTTATACTGCAACCTGTGTCCTCATGCTAAACAGAAAAGGGTAGACTTATCATGATGAATATAGAAAAAGAAGTAATTGATTCTTTGGTCTGAATTTTCCTCTTGGCTAATAGATTTCCCCTTTAGCAACAACAAGGCAAAATAATAAGGAAGCATACAAGATAACTTAAGTACAGCTCGCTTTGGCACTGCCAGTCACTAAAAGCTTATCTAGCATTTCCAGCACTCTTCGTGAATGTGCCTTCTGCTCTGTGTTTAGAATAATAAAATCTTGTAGCTCCATAAATGTTAAGTTCATCTTGTAGAAGGAAATAAATATCAATTTTACATAGTGCATAATTCTCTATTTTGTTTCTTGACATTTAAGAAAATTGCTATAAGGATATCAATTCTGAAATAGATGTGCTGCCTACTTTTAAATTGTGATAATGCTGAACAATTATAAATATAATTCAGTCTCCATAGCAAATACCATCTAGGACTTTTACAGCCATAATATGATTTTAGAATGCCTCAAGGAAACCTGATTTCATCAACCTTGATCTTATTGCCAAAGTATTTGGACACTATCAAAAATGCTTTAAGATGACATTGCAATCTTCAGAGGCAAAAGTTTTATTTTTTGTTTTTGTTGTTTTTAAAGCCTTTTTATTACTCCAAAGCTACAGACAAGTTGAGTATGTGTATAAAAACATTGAAAGTCTAAGAAAACTTCAAACAAATATAAACTCAAATGGAGCTATTAGGGCAGTCCTTCAAACAAAATCTCTTTTATTCATTGTGTAGCAGCTATTCGGTGCTTCTGGTAATTTACGCAGAGCTACGTGCTGCATCAGATCACAAGTAAGGAAGTTGAATAGAAGTCTGGTTCATTGTATTATTGGCATAAAAACTAGACACTAAGAGATTAATTTCCAAATTATTTTATTCTTTTGAATACCTCAGTTGCAGTTGTTTTTTTATTCCTTTTCTCTTAATCAAAATTATAAAGTATACTTCATTTACTAAACAAGTGGAATCTCTATTCCGAGTCGTCTTCCATACCAGCTATATTTTTAACATAATAGAATGCCAACACAAAGAAGACTAGATAGGCTAATTTCCAAAAATATCCATATTCATGGAGTCTGCCACACAATATGGGCACAGAGGGAAGAAAGAGAAAGATTCATTTTTAATAAATATTAATTTTGCTTTTATCTAGGTAGTAACATTTTCATGATTTCTTCACAGTCATCTTTGAACTTTTCAATAATTATTATAATTCTTATATTTTTACACTTAGATGTAATTTAAAAATATAATCCCTCTTAAATTTTATTTTAATATCTTCCCATTACATGAAGGCTCTGTGGTGATATATGCGTATAGGTCCAAATGTTGCAACAATTGTAGTGGGAAATTTCAAAAAATAATTTTCTCTATGAAAGAGCTCCTGTAACTTCTTACTGTTTAATTACATACAAATGGAAAGTTCCTTTAAGTATCAAGAACTGTAGCATATCC
The DNA here is from genome assembly GCA_039655065.1 of Glossophaga mutica. Lineage (NCBI taxonomy): Eukaryota > Metazoa > Chordata > Mammalia > Chiroptera > Phyllostomidae > Glossophaga > Glossophaga mutica. The sequence goes on from CM077312.1 coordinate 33,764,335, forward strand.
TTAGGTGAATGAAAATGGAGTGCACTATTCCAGATGAAACTGAAGTATATTCTAGTTATTTTAGTCACTTACAACCATAATATTTTATGAATATGTATGTAACACTTTATGTAAAGTTATAACATCTTACATCCACAATGAATATCTATGTAACAGTGATTGATTGCAAATCCATCTGTAAGATATTCAAGGGTACTATAAAAACAGATCCATGTCCTATAATTCTTGGCAAGCAGGGCAAGCTTGAGCAAGGATATGGGGAAGGCAGTTGATCTTTGGTCAACACACTCTCTCTTTTATCTTCTTTCAGTCACACTGCTTCCCATATATATTCACTGATTTTTCCATTTAATGGTTAAAATGTTCATTTGAATATATAACATATTACCCTAAGTATTCATTTATAATATGTTATATAATAATGAATATTAGTCTTGGTGTCTTTATAAATATTTTCAAAATGTTAGGATGATTATAATTTCTTTATCACTAGTAAAAATTACATAATATTCTGGTGAATTTCCTAGGAAAAAAATCAATGACAGAGAACTTACTGATACAGGACCTGGATTGCATATTATAGAACGGACGATTCTATGAAGGGAAGAAGGGCCATATCTTCCCTTCATTTTCATGAGCTAGTTTCTTAAGTTGTCTCTTGCCTACCCTTGATTCCACCTACATAAGATCTAAGGAAAGGTCATTTACTTTCAAAAAGTGTGATACACATACTTACTTCTATGCAACATTTCTCTAAAACTGTATTTCTGTCCTATTTAATTTCTCAAAAGTTGAAAAAAAATGCTTTATTTTACCTAAAAATGTAATATTTTAAAATTTCATGCTATTTCCCTGGCTGTTGTACCTCAGTGGATTGAGGCCTGGGAACCGAAGGGTCACCAGTTCGATTCTTAGTCAGGGCATATTCCTGGGTTGTGGGCCAGGTTCCCAGTTGGGGACCCGTGAGAGGCAACCACACACTGATGTTTCTCTCCCTCTCTCCTTCCCATCTCCTCTCTAAAAGTAAATAAATAAAATCTTAAAAAATAAATAAAACATTTTAAAAATATATAAATTTCATGCTATTAACAGTAGTAAAAATAACAAAGGGGTTAGGAATGATAGAGAAATCTAACTCTAGTTCTGAAAACTTCCATTCCCATAATTATGAAACTCCCAAATCAGTATTATGATTAAAATGTTATTGCACTTTTCATGAATATAATCATTTACATAAATTAGAAGAATTTAAACCATCACATTGTATGACATGCCTAAATAAATGAAGTGTTCTAAAATATATCATAATGATAGACATGGTATTTCTCACAAAACAATGATGAAATAAGGAAGAGAATGAATATAAAAAAGGAAAAGGATGCCCTGACCAGTGTGGCTCAGTATGCTGGGTGTTGTCCACAACGTGAAAGGTCACAGGCTCAATTCCTGGTGAGGGCACATGCCTGGGTTGTGGCTGGTCCCAGGTCAGGGTATGTGAGAGAGGCAACAAACAGATTGGCGTTTCTCTCACACCTTGATGTTTGTCTCCTTCTCTTTCTCCTCCCCCTGTCTAAGAATAAATAAATAAAATCAGAAAGAAAGAAAGAAAGAAAGAAAGAAAGAAAGAAAGAAAGAAAGAAAGAAAGGAAGGAAGGAAGGAAGGAAGGAAGGAAGGAAGGAAGGAAGGAAGGAAAAAGAGGGAGGAAGAGGAAGGAGTGTAGTGGATTAATTCCTTTGGTAGCAATTGCCACATGAGAAATTGTTGACACATGAGAAATTTCTTCCTCACGAAGAATTATGACAGTTGGATTCTGGTGGTTTCATTGACTTTACAAGTAAGCCTGACAATACTACATACTTAATCAACTTTACTATTAAAGTTGGGCCCTATAGAATGGCAGAAAGATCACTGGCTTCAGAGTCAGAGAGCCTTCTATTTAAAACCCAGCTCTCTGTTTACTTTTAGATCATTAAATTTTCTGAATTACAATTTTACTGTCCATAAAATATTAATTATAAGGATTCCTCAATTATCTGTTGCTAAATAATGTTTATGAAATGCTTCACCCTATGCTTAGTACAAAGAAAGCTCCAGTAAAAAGTCTGATATTGTCATTGATGTTGTCTTGGTGACAATGTAGTCATCTTCATTATTCATGGTAGTTATTTCTATAAAGTCACTGTGAACACTAAATTAATAAATATTGGCACATTGTTCTAAAAGGAAATATAAGATTAGGTTCCCATGAGACTCTGGCCATATCTTTTATCAATCAAAATGCCATTGGCATTAAATAAGTTCATTTGCTAACATCCATGAAAAAAGCCAGTCTCATCAATGTTGAAAACATGCTTTCTTTCACATATACCTTTCCTGTATAACACTTAAAAGGTATAATCTACCTACATTATTCATGATTTTCAAATTTTTTTAATTTGTCTACTCATAAAACTTATTAATAACCTCGAAATCAGTAATCATAGCTCATTTGCTGCCATCTGAGGACATGTAAAATATGCGCATTCCCGGACAAGGCTGAGCAGTGACACACTGCCATCTTCTTTCGGCTCTCACACTGTAAACAAATGCACTTTTGCTGTTCATTTAGTGTCATGTTTTTTGCATTTTTGTGTTTTGGGGTTTTGTTTTGTTTTTAGTGATTTCACCATTTAAAATGGCCCCCAAGCACAGACATGAAGTGTTGTCTAGTGTTTCTAAGCACAATAAGGGCATGGAGTGCCTTCTGGGGAAAAGACAGGTGTGAGATTCTTCCTTTTGACTGCATGTTGCTGGCTTTATCTGGGCATGTGCTTTATCTGGTCCAATCAGAAACCTGGAAGAACCCATACAGGTTCATTCTGGTCCTGGAAATTTACAGAATTTTGGAAAATTTAACTCATTTAATCTTCTTAACAAACATTTTATGTAAATGTCATGTCCTCCATTTTATTTTATTTTAAGGTCAGAAATGACATTTACGTATTTATTTTTAACTATTTCATTGTTGTTCAAGTACAGTTGTCTGCATTTAGCCCTCACCACTTCCCTCCACCCCAGCCATCTCCACCTCCCTCCCCTGATTCCACCTCCCGTAGTTTTGTCTATGTGTCCTCTATAATTGTTCCTGAAAACCCTTCCCCTCTTTACCCCCATTATTCCCTCCCACCTCCCCTCTCGTTACTGTCAGATTATTTCAGAGAGGAAGAAAACAAGAATTTGGATTGTTATGTTTAAAGTAATATAGTCTCACTCTCAGGAAAAAGGATTTCCAGTTATGAAATGAAGAAGACTTCAAACATTAGAAGTTAGATCTGTGTTAGTGTGTAAGAGATTGTGGTAATCACATTGTTCAAAATTCTGTTTCTACATCATCACTAATATATAGCTCTTATTGTCACTCAAATACCTATATTCAGAAGAAATAGTCTTTCTTAAAAGTAAGTTCACTCCATTTTTCAATCACTACATATTATAAAGCTATTTCAAGAGTTAACTGAACATTGTTATGCCAACCGTTGTTCTTCCTGTTCATCTGAGAGTTCTTCCCTTCATGTGGCAAAAGGTTCCAAATTCCTCACTAATTAATTCCCAGACTATGTTAATCACTAGAATAATAGTGGAACAAAATTTAACAATTTTTATACATTTAACAAATAGAGTTGTGAAAATCTTAATATTATATATTTGTAATTACCACTGGGTTTATATCATATATTAGATTTCAGCAATAAGCCACAAGATTTAGCAAAATCTTTTGTTACCAAAAACAATTTCAACAAGACTATTTTAATTTTTTTCTTATAAAAATCAACCTATACTACAAGACTGATGTATAAATTAAAATTTAAGTTCATCAAGGAGCATTAGAAATTCTTGACTCCACAATGGAAAGAAAGAAAGAAAGAAAGAAAGAAAGAAAGAAAGAAAGAAAGAAAGAAAGAAGGAAGGAAGGAAGGAAGGAAGGAAGGAAGGAAGGAAGGAAGGAAGGAAGGAAGGAGAAAGAAAGAAAGAGCGAGCAGAAAGGAAAAAGGAAGGAAGGAAATGAGGGAAAGGAGAGAAGGGGGAAGGGTAGGAGAAATGGAAAGAAAAAGGAAGAAGGAAAATCTAAAAGATATCTTTCAAAACTATGCAACATTTTTTATAAGGGCGCATACACATTATAAAGAGCATCATACTTAAATACTTCTTCCATACCCATAAAGAGATAGAAAAAATTATTCAAGGATGTGTGGTTAGCAGCCTCTGACATGGCTCCCAATAATTCTGTCCTTTGCTATTCGTGCCTTTGTATCATCTTTTCCCTTTGAGTATGGATTGAACTTAATAACTCTGTTCTAATGAATAAAATATAGCAAAAGTGATATGTCACTTCCAAGATAGGTTAGAAAAAGATAATGGCTTCCGTCTTGGGCACTTTCACTTTCTAACTCACCCTTGAGGAAGACAGCTACCATGTGATGAAGCAACCATGTGGAGATGCGCACACTGCAAGGGATGGAGGCCCGACTGCAGTGAGTGAGCCTGGGTGTGGATTTCAGTTCTGTCTTCAGATTAAACTGTAATGAAACCTTGACTGCAACCTTATGAGAGACCTCTAACCACAAATAGCCAGTTCCTAGAATTTTGATTCATACATACTCCGGGATAATACTTGTTTTTTAACTGTTCATTTGGTAAGCATTTCATTATACAATGGTCGATAACTAATATAGGATATAAAGAAGTGATTTACCAAAAAAATAACTCCCTGAAGATTTATGAAAATATATTCAATATTATCAGTAATTGAATAAAAAAATTTTAAAAAGCAATGGCCACTTTTATACCTCAAATCGAATAGATTTAAAGTAATTAAAATTTTCTACTTATTGGGTTCCTAAAGCAAACAGTGAGAGTTTCTGTTTATTTGTATGTGTTTCTGCATGTGTATTCTAAAGATACAAAAAATCCTGGAAATTCTGATTTACTAAATCACCTGCAGGAGAGAGGATTTTGCGTGCACACGCCTGTGGGTATGTTTGCATTCGGAGTCAACTGTGCTGCAGCACCAATGTACTCTGCCTCATAAAAACAACTGGAAGTGTTTCAAGATCTACCCATTATACCACATATCACTTTGGATTCTGTCTGCTCTGTGTGGCAGCCCAAACTAAAAAATAAAATAATAAAAAAATAAAAATAAAATAAAATAAAATAAAATAAAAAATAAAATAGTTGGGTTCAAACTTTATATCTACCACTCTTTAGTTTTACAAACCAGTATACAAAATTTTTTCTGAGCTTTAGTTCCTTTTCTGCATCAGCATGTAAAAATGATTGAGATAATGTATATAAAAATACACTGTAAATAGCAAGATGAGATATATACATAAAATGTTACCTTATAAATTATCCAAATTATTGGTGGCTTTAGGCTAAAACCATAACCAATGAAGGGAAGCAACCTGGTTTTGAATTCCATTGAATTGAATTCTCATTCAATTTTATTGAATTCTATAGCCAATTGGACTCCATTGAATTCTATAGTGAATTATTGTTCTTCAGTGGTTCTAATTTTGAGTGAGCAGAGAACCCTATAATTCATTAGAGGCACACAGAATCCTAGTTTCACACAGTAGGCCTCATCTCATAGGGGCATCTTAGAGATTTATCCTAGAGAAAAATATATTTTTTATTTCAATGAATTACAGTTTTAAAGGATAGTAACATACAGCTGCATATTGGATCTTCATCAGAACCCTGGTAAAGGCAAAACAATTTTTATTTGGCAAGTGAAGTAATTAAAGAGATTGAGTTGCTCGATAACAAATGCACATAAAATAGAATTAAGTATTGTTAATTCTAACTATTTTATTTTCCCATTCAAAAATTATTAATTCTGGGGCAATGTACTTTGCTGTGTTTTTCACAATAGTGCTTATAATTATCAAAATTGGAAGAAAGTCTATGTCCAATAGTGGGTTGGGTAAATTAATTATAGTACATCAATAAAACAGAATATTATATACCAATCCAAAATGACAATAAAGAAGGACACAGTCATTTGCAGGTTAGGTACATTTGTATTTTATGATAACTGTGATGATTCCTCCAGAAAACTAGCAGCATATCAGAAGAAATATGAGATTTAAAAAGTCAACTATAAATTTTTAATTTTTAATTTTTTTATATCATAGTCTTATTAGAATAACTTCAATATGTATATCTATAAATTTCTAAATTAGATGTTTCCCCTAAAATGCCTTTGCTTGGCTCACTTTAAATTTCATGTAAACTCCCTGTCGATTCCACTGATGCTTTGTCGTTTAGAGATAAAAGAATCTGCAGAAGAATTCCTGCAGGAAGCATTTCCCCCAAACAACACAGTTCCCTACAAAGTGATCCAAAACTTGTCTGCTGAGCAAATGTGCATCAGAAGATAATATTAGAAGAGAAATGCCCTTTTTATGGTTAATCAAGTTGTTTCAATAGCTGAATCTAATGTGGATTTCACTGAAGAAATCTAATATCTTGTTCTTAAATATCTATTATTTGATTTCAACCCAGATTATTCTTAGCAGGTCTATAATTTTCCTAAAGAGCTAGATATATTTCTGAATGTATCTAATTAGGAGACATCTCTTCCTTCCTCCTTTGTCATCCCTTTCCACACCAAGGGGACATTTCCCCACCTAAAAATTCACAGTTGACAACATAAATAGTTATTCACCTTAATAATGGGGTTGACTGGTGAAAGATTTCTAGACTAAAAAAAAGTGGGAGGGAGAGTGGTTGAGTTGGGGGGAGGGGTTATCTGGATTCTATATTTACAATGTTTATTTCATTGTATTTCCTTGGCTTTTAAAATATCCACTCCGGTGGTGATATGCAAGAGAAAGGAGCAAGCAAGCATGGACAGCTTCACGTGTCCTTGAAATAGATATTACTTGGTTTCGTAGCTCACATAATAACTGATAGCACAGAACACTCTAGTTTTGTAACTAAAATAAGAGAAATGAAGCAAGTCCTTTTAAAAATTCTGAATATAAACTGTTCACCCAATTAAGAAAGTGCATTCCCTTCCAGTCCACAGTGTGGTAGGGGACAGATAATTGCGCCAATGTCAACCTTGCAAAGAGCTTTCTAAAATCGTTAAGCATTCGGAGATTTTATTCAGCCTGCAAATTTTCCCTTAACTGCACTTACACTTATTAAAACCACTCACTCCCTGACCATCCTGACTCACTTTTAGAGGCCCCCCCACCCCATATCATTAAGTTAAGGTCTGGCAACCATTTTTCTGCAACCAATGATATTTTTCCCTACCGATGCAAACTTCCATCAAAATAAAAATGAAAGGCCTGAGAAAGCTGTCTCAGAGAATGGGGAATTTCCCTCAGGACTGTACCAAAACATGAAAAAGAATGGCCAAGTTTTTAATATTTTGTTTCATGTTGGACCATGTATGCTACAAACTGATTTTATACAGACTTTCATGGAAATGACAATATCCTTCAGTATCATATAGATATAGCACCCATTTCACATCAAATTTCTATTGTATTTCTGTTTCACTAGTTGTATGTCTTGCCCATGCAGTCTAAAGTTTATTTTTATGGTTAGGCCATAGAGAGTACATACTAGGAAGAAGTCATAAATAAATAACTGACGAGACGAATAACTTCCCGTATTGCCCGATGTGACTTTTCCACTCCATCCTGATACCCCACACCTACTGGAGAGCTTCCGCAGTGGGAGTCTTTGTCGGGAGGGTCAGGAGCTCTTTATTTTGTACTCGTTGTGCTGTGGGCTTTTCTCATCGTGGGAGTTTCATGTATTTTCTCCCCCTGGCGATACTACCAGACCGAAGCTAAAAAACATCTATTGTTAAAATCAAAAGTTGCACACTTCAATTCAGTGCCAGTTGTTATTCTGAAAGACGTTTCCTTCTTAACACTGATATCCTCATTTGTATTTTCCACATCAATTTGATAATTAAACTAAGCCAGAAAACCCTAGAATTCCTCTTACTGCAAATTATAAACTTTAAAAACAAGCAGGACACATCCCAGCGGCCTCCAAACTGCCCTGGGTTTAGTCACCACTACGTGCCATTTTATTGTCGAACATTCGAAACCGAGCAGACTCCTGCTGGGTCTTTTCTGGGTCCTCTGGGTATCCGTGCAAGCAGCAACATTTAAAATTCACGCTTTGTACTATTCGTCATCGGCCATTGCTTGAGACTGTTTTTAGATGACAGAATACAGCACACTAGAATAATGAGACATATTCTCCTACTTCTGAACTGGAAATGAAATCTGAAAGGAACTTTGTTTCTCATTTTCCAATGAGATTTGTTAAAAGGCCATTTCTAAGACTTCTTAGCGATTCATCTAATTAGAGGCAAAGCCTCAACAGCAAAGTCCAACTTCCGGCAGGTGCTACCCAGAAATGGGGTTGAAGACCATTCCAGGGCAGCCTTGTGGGTGATTTCTGAAATCACGGTGGTAATAGTGGGAGTGATGGTGTTTATGGTAGCTGAAGTGTTTACTGACTTTTTTTTTTTCCAGAGGTTGTAGTTAAGCAATAAGAGCAGCTCCATTTAACTTATGGTCAGATTTTCCTCTATACGTGACTTCTAGAGGGAAATGACATGTTTCACTGCTTTCTCTTTGTAAGGTTGTCTATTTGGAAGTAGGAGGTTTTCATTAGTCACGTTCTATGGTTGCTGTGCAACATCTTGCAAAATAAGTTACAGACCTAGTACCATAAAGAAAGCACAGCCTGAGACATATGAGAATGAAAAGTGGCTGGTGTGTTTTAACGACGATAAATCTAAGAGCCTTTTGATATTCTTTTTGGGGACTCCCATTGCCTAAGTTTCCTTTGGAATGCAGTTCAGTTTGCCAGATCCATAGAGTCCCACTGCAGGGTAGTGCAGAGTCAAAAGATTAAAAAACAAAAATTCTCAACTCCAGTCCCCAAAATACAAACATTCATCTTGAAGACTATTGTTTGTCTGGAGATCAGAAAAAAATTAATTTCTTAGCCTGATTTCATCTTCACTGCAGTCCATAACAATTTTCATAGGTGAAGCGTAGTGTTCACCAGCACTTTCTGGGACTCAGGAAGAGCTCAGGAATTGTTTTTAAAGCATTCTGAGAGCCAGTTTCAGTCATTTGGGCTTTGGACCAAGTGCCAGTTTACAGCGTAACGTAGCCCACTCCTGCACAATTAAAAGCTGCCAAAACGATGTCTCCTACCTGCAGGATTGATGTCACATTGCAAGATCATCAGCAGTCTTGCTTCTTAGAGACCAGCTGTTGAGTGGGCTATTTCTGGTAGCGACACAGAACAGGAGGCAGGCAGTGCCAGAGATGATTAAAGAAAGGAAGTACCAATAGAAGAAACACACAACAGCTGGAAAAATGTGTGTGAGGCCTTTAGACATAGTTTGTACATCTTTTGAAAAGTCTCTTAATAAAAAGCTCCTAGTCAGGGTTGGAACCCTAAAAGGAATAAAGATATAAAAGGCTATGGCAACTATTAAACCTCCTTTTCAAGAATGATGTCAAAGGAGCCCATTAAGAAATGGGAGATATTCGAAGAGAGAAGCCTTTTCCCCCTACCCTCAAGTCCTCCTGAAATTTTAACTGAAATGTTTTCACATTGTTTTGGGGAGAACCTAAGTGCCTCCCTCCAGCAGGAGAGAAGTCATTTTTCTTTAGAGTCCAAAAGGAGAATCTCAGATGAGAAGCTGGGAAGAGTCACGCGAATCCGTGGATGTACATGGGAAATGGAAAATGTGTGGGGCCGCATCAGGAGAGCGCCCAAGGTGTGGATGAAATCAGAACACCAAAGCACCTGTGTATCTCCACGTGCAGTTGGGATCCCTGCAAAGACAAGAGAGGGAGGGAAGGAAGGAAGACAGGAAGGAAGGGACGGAGGGAAGGGGGGAAAGTCCTTAAGACATTTTGATAAAGCTCTAGTTCACATTTACAAATTTATTTAATTTTTTTCTTGTTCGTTTGTTTTACTAAAAAAAAGAGTTCTCAATATTTTCATAGCATGGGGTGGGTGCTTTTTCAGGTTTTTCTTAGTAGCCTAACAGTACCTTTGGTATTGCTTTAATGGACTGGCAAAACATACGGATAGTCAACTCAGAACATCACCCATAGACAAAGATAACACCTGAGGACACCTGATGTTCGCAGTGGAGCTGAATGTAATCTAGTTTTCTAACATATGGGGTGCAAACATTGGAAGTTTAAGAGGAAAAGCTCTTTCTTGTTGAATGGTTTTAATATTCTGCCACAGGGGTCTCAAGTACCATTTTAATGTTCAGCATCTTCCCACTGCTATGATCCTCTTCTCACATCTAATACCTCTTCAGTAGAATGTGTGATGTGAAACCTTGCCCAGCTTACAATACCTCATTGGCTGACAGTCAGTTTGGAGCCCATGGTACTTGGTAGCTGGGGTATGACTGAAGCCTAACAGTTCTGATTTCTAGATCAAGTGACTAATTCTGCTGGGTAGCTGTTGCAGAGTTGCCCAAGTTGGGCAGAAGAGGGGACTGTACATCTTCACAGCCAGAAAAAGATTATCTTGATGTGATTAGTCAGGAGAGGAAAAGTAAGGAAGAGGCTTGTGTCCCAGGTAACATCCTTTGAATTACACTGTCTCTTTTAATAAGTATAATTGGCCCTGGCTGGTGTAGCTCAGTGGATTGAGCGCGGGCCTGCGAACCGAAGGATCGAGGTTCGATTCCCAGTCAGGGCACATGCCTGGGTTGCCAGGCCAGTTCCCGGCAGGGGACATACAAGAGGCAACCGCACATTGATGTTTCTCTCCCTCTCTCCTTCCCTTCCTCTCTAAATATAAATAAATAAATAATCTAAAAAAGGAAAAAAAAGTACTTAAAAAATTAAAAAAAAATAAAAAATAAATATAATTGCTTGTAACAGATTTTCTTGTATTTTTATAATAAGCCAGGTTGGTGGTGATTGAGGTGCTTATGGTATCTTTCAATTGCATATCAGAACTCCTCCTTGCTAAATTTTGCTCATAACCAAAACATTTGGGATACTCGGATGTAAAAAGATCATCTACCACAGAGTTGGAACTCTAGAAAAAGTGTTGCTTTCATCTGTCTGTTTTGTGTGTGCGCCCATTGTTACTTACAAGAGGCAGCAAATTCCCCTAAGCTAACAATTATAGATGACATCTTTATTCTTCATCATTTCTGATAACAAACAATTTTCAATTCCTAGAAACTAAGGGACGGTACAAAGCAGTAATAGAAGGACACATAAAAAAGCATCAGGCACTTCTGTGCTAGGTATTTTTCCTTTCACTAATGGAATTGCCCAGGGTGGATATGCAGGGCATAATTTATCTGATCTCCAGGAGAAAGATGATGACCTGTAAGAGTGATCCATGGGAATGGAAAATCAAGCCTTGTGTTATTCTCTGATGTGTATATGACTGCTTATATATGATGGAAGTTGACTTTAGCCATTCTTTGATATACAGTATTTCATCTGATGTAATTTCTGCCTACTCATGGGAGAAAATATCAGAACTTCAGGACATTTTGTGACCATGAATCTAAGCAGAGATATCACTTCCTTTTTCAACTCACTAAAATTGAAAGTTCCAAATGTGCCAGTCCATCAACATGTGTTCTACATGCCCCTCAAATATAACAAAACAGAGAAGTCTGTGGTTAAAAGGAAATCTTTAAGCATGAGCATTCAAAGTCCTCTTGTGTTTAAACTAACCTTAACCTGAAACAGCCAAATCATCTCCAAATTCTTGCTGAATATATATTCAAAATTTTGCATTAGAAATTTTGCATTAAAAATTTTAGTGGTACCAATCTATCAATTTAGGAGAAGAGGAAAGAAAAGCATTTTCCATTTGAAGACATAAAGAATCATAAGCAAAGTTCTAAGACTCCTAGAGCAAAAGTGTTGCTTTACATACACTGATATATATTGCCTAATAAAATTAGTCATGTTCTATTATGCAAAAATTCTGTGTTCTTTCTGAGAAGACTCTTTAGTAAACTTGATCACAAACATTAAATATGAAAATAAGCCAAACACATTTAACATTGTTGAAAAGAAATTTGAAAAGCATTTATTATCTACCATCATTTTTTAAGGAGGACTAATGTTCACATAGGATGCTAAAGTCATGCAGATAAAACGAATCAGCTCTTAAATAAATTAGAGGAAATTCACTTGTCTGAATTCAAAAGATATGCAATGCATCCATGTGTATGCCCTTCCCTTTTAAAAGGAATCTACTGGAAGGACCTTCTCCACACAGAATCACTCAGACTACATTGGATAAAGGTCATTTAGAAGGCAGCGAAATCTGTATTACTCATTTAATGATGTGCAACATGAAAGTATTCTGTCTAATTAGAAATGGCGTATCAAACACATAGCTTCATTTAAAATTTTATACAGAACCCTTAAAGAGATGCTCATTTTAGAAATTCACTCAACATGATTTTTGAATTCATGAAGAACATTCTAATGAAACATTTGTAGATGACACTGAAGCTTCAAAGTGTCAGAATATAACGTTTTTCAAATAAAACAATAAGTGAAAATATGAGATGAGTAATTGTTTCAAAAATATCAGCATAATACAAAACTTTCTGAAGGACAGTAACTTCTCCTATATCAGAAGGGCCAATACATCATAATTAAAGGAGAAAGACTGTGCCCTACTCTGGGGATAGCACTTGACTTTCACACTGCTGTCACTGTAACACGCTTTTATTCGACTTGCCTTCTGTTCTTTTGATCGACTCCTGGGACTTATATAGAGTCCAAATTCCGATCCTGCATGTATTCTGGCCAAGTAGTAAGCAGCTGGGTCAACAGACATGACACAGAAGGGCAAAAGCTTCCTGTAAAAGTGTGGGTATAGTGACCACTTATCTAAAGGAGTACCAACAGATAAACAATTAGAAACCTAAATGTTACTAATAAATGAATAAAACCTTTATGAAGATTAATACTGTTTTGTACATACAATTCTAAGGTTTACAATCAGCTTGATTCTATCCTTCATAACCTCAAGATTTTTTCCTCGTAAATTAAAAAAGAAAAAAAACACATTTTTTCATCTCTATCTCTTTCTCTTTAAGAGTTTCCTTCTGGCATTCTATTTTCCTAGGCCCTAAAAGGAAATTTTAAACATGCAGCACCATTGCACAAAGAAAAACGACTCTCTTCCTCCTGGTGGATTCTGGCTGACAGCTTAGCATGGTATTTGATCTGAGTTATAGCACCTCTTACCTCTTCAAGAAGGAGGCCTTGGGTTTTTTTTATTGTTTGTTTTCTGGGAATTTTTTTGTTGTTGTTGCAATACACAACCCTGTGTGGCAGTGCTGCATGAATGGATGGAAGGACATAAAGATGCATGGGTAGTTGGATAGGTGATAAAGAAACAGAGATGTACAATTACATATATTTTAAAGGAGGGGACTTCAAAGATAATGTTCTTTCCTTAGAACATTCTTATGGTAAGCTTATCACTAAAAACTACATTTCAACCTACAATGTCAATGAAATGCATATTGTTACATAGCTCCAAAAAATTAATTTTCTACTTTTTTCTATGGCAGATGAACAGTAGTTGTATGTGCATATGACACCATCTGCAACTTATGAAGCAATGGAATTTTGCAGTGCAAAATAAGGAAAACCAGTAGTCTGAGAAACATATATTTGGTCAGTGCGTTGCCCAGCTGTTCACCTTTTAGCAAATAGAAATATCGATCAGAATAAGGCTTCTCCAATGCATCTATGACTTTGGAGTTAAAATTCTACAATATATTTCTGTAATTACATTTATTTTATTGCATACTTTTATACACAAATGATACCTGCCTGCATTCTCATTATAGCAAATTGGAACATTAGAGAAAGCAAATACCCTCCCCCTTCCTACTACACTCCCCAAGACTACTTCTCAAAGTAAACCTGTTTTTAGTTTGTTGTTTATTCTTCCAGATATGAAAGCATATATTATTTCTTATATAAGAAAGCTATATAAGAAATACATGGCTATAGAAAGCTATAAATATATATGTGTGTATATATATCTATATCTAGATCTATATATCTATATATCTACATATATATTTATATATCTATATACATATACATATATAAAATAAAATATATGTATATAGAAATGTATATGTATATAGAAGCTATATATATATATCTTTCTATATGTATATGTAAATAGAAAACTATAGGAAAACTATAGCTTTCTTATATAAGATATAATATATGCTTTCTTATATTATTAGATTTACTTGATTAATTCTATGGAAAGCAATAAAAATGAGGAACTTATTATATTTTGAATGTTTGCTACAGATATTAAATATTTTACACATATTTTCTTAATTAATACAGCAAAACTTCAATATGTAGATTGTTATTTGCCTTTTAAACATGCAGAGATTGAGAAGGACTTCAAGTGTATTTTTTATGGCATGCAGCTAGTAAGCCACGGAATCAAACCTCTCTGATGTCAAACTCTATGCTGCACTGCCCCACAGTAATCTGAGGGGCATGCTGGAGCAAGCAGCTCATGACTAAGATCCTATTCTGCCATACTAAGGCCCAAACTGAGAATGGAGGTGGACAGAACAAAGAATCTTTTATTCCACTCACACAATAGTTCCATGTGCAGAAATGCCTTTCAAGGCATTTGCTGTTTTTTGTTTGCACACCGATTTTTGGGGGGCATAGTTTTCTGCAACATTAACAGGGGTGACTATATACTAAACATTGTCTATAAATTCAACTTCTTCATCAATAGACAGTGATAAAATAAGACAGAGAGGATATATGTGGATAGGGAAAATCAGTTCTATTTTATAATCTTCAATAGACAAAAGCAAATGTAGAGGTACTTTCCACTTGACCAAAGGTGACTAAGGAATTTAGTCATGCTCATTTAACTGAGAAGATGGTATCTTATCTAGTCAATGAGAAACCGCGAAAGGATTAAACCAAATTGATTGCACTGTAATTCCCAGATTTATACCGTTCCATCCTGCATGACAGAAGCCTCTGACCTGAATGCTGGAAACAACAATCCAGGATAGTCAGATAGTCAGACTTTTGCATGAAATGGAAGCAGATATGCCTTCATTTTTAAAACGAAATCACCAACTGGACTAGCGCAGCAGGGTCAAAACTGTGTTTCACCTTGCAGCAGAGTAATCTCGAATCTCCTGGTTAGAAAAGTTGTTTTACTAACACTTGAAACGGCAGTGCTCACTCTTTTTGAACAGTGCCAAATGGGCGCAATTCATTTCTGGTCTCCACTGAACACTCAGATGTGTTTCACTGTGTGCCTTTTTCTCATGGCACAAGAGATTCTGATTTTCAGCACATGGTATTAGACTGACTCGTCTCGTGTATCTTACAAAAATGACAAACATTATCACTTTCTGCCCTGTACTGGACCACCCTTCACTTATTGATTTCCAGTGATTCAAACCAAAACATGAGATAATAGATGCTGCCAGACCAAAGAAAAAACTCTGGGTGTTCTGGCAAATAATGTTCATCAAAAGGAGTTTTTATTCATGAATGACAATTCTCACAAACAAATAGCAATAAAGATGTTTGAATCTATTTGAAACTTTAAATGGATAATATAGTGTTGACAAATAATCCAGTACTCCAATCCTTTAGCTATTATTTAAATACTTATTTTTTTACAAAATTAAACAAAAACTATACCATAAAAATGGTTATTCTATAAAAATCCACAATGTTATATCATTCAAAGATTATACTAGAATAGATGCACAGATATTTTTTTGTTATTTTTGAGGTCTCTTTCTTTATAGAGTTTTGTATCGTATTTTCTTTAAAAGACCATGGGATAATCTGCCCTCTAGTCAGCCAAACAACTGCTTGGAGTAAGAGAACAAGATAAAGAAAAAGCTGATCTCTGCCTTCTGGTCTTCGTGCTGTATCCAGAAGTACTCTTTTCCCTTTAATGCAAGCTCCACACAATGCAAAGAAAGCCCCCATTCACTTCGGCCCTCATTCATTGTTCCTTCCTCGTGTCAGACACCAGCCATTCAGTCTCATTATGTGCAAAGTCCAGACTGCTGCTTCTAGCATACGGAAGAAGAGCACATTTGAAAAAGCTTTCAGATGACAAGGCTTTATTTCCTCACACCATCATTTAAAAACCTTTTAAAGAGCATTCTGAGCCTCTGATAGTAATGTCTTGCCTAGCAATTAGCCGTGGAGGTGCTGGGCTTTAAAAGCCTTTTAAATTGTGTTATGAAAGGTCCTTCGACAATAGGCTTTCATTTCACGGGGTAAAGTCCACATACTCCACCCATTTCTGGGGCACAACTACTAAGCTCTTCTCAGGGAGTCACTCACAAAGATTGACAGCTTGAAATTCACTAGACACAAAATTTTCAGTATAACATGGCTGCAAAATGAAACCCAATTTCTTATGGAAATTGCCTTTTTACTTATTTCTTTGAGTAGACTAACAAGCAAACTTCAAAAGTTCCTTAGATTTGACTCATGCTTATCTGAAGTATATCCAAGGGCATCGTTAAGACTTTGAACAAGAAAAAGAAGGATTTTTTTTTTCTTCAGTAATAGGCCCAAAAGGATGGAAACTTCAGAATGTGTCCAAACGCCTCGCTGGCAGTGAAAGGACTAGAAGAGGTTTCTCTGAACTCCAAGCTGCCCTGGCACATGAATAGAAAGAAGAGAGGATACCTCACACACTTTAGGGAAGACAGGAAGCAGCTACAATGGCTTAAGTTGTTTTCGAGCAAAACCAGTTCTTTTTTATGCATGTTCAGAGATGCCCAGTCATACTCCAAGGGGGGCCGACAGGAGCTCTGAGCATCTTTCATATTCTCCAATGGTGTTTTCCGTTTGTACTGAGAAGCAGTAAATGCTACTTAGAAGTAAACTATTTTCTGAGTAATTGGAAATATTAAAAGTGGATATAGTAACCAGAGTGGAGGGGGGAGGGGAATAACTGGGAAAGAAGGGGAAGGGTTGTCAAGGAACATGTAAAAAGGACTCATGGACAAAGCCAATGTGGGGGAGGATTATAGGTAGGAGGTGGGGGGTGGGTAAGGCAGGTGAGAGTAAAGGGGAAAAATGGGGACAACTGTAATTGAACAACAACAAAAAAAGAATAAAAGAGTGGATATGGAAACTGGCTTTGCAGTCTGAATGCAAAGTCCTTAATTTTATTACATTTGCTAATGACTGTGAAGTTTGCGGCAAGGAGAAATATAATGCAACCAGGCTGATACCGACCCCTTAGCTGAGCAGCCCTCAGTAGAAATGTTTTTAAAAAAGAAAAGAAAAGAAAAGAAAACCTGCTGCTCCAGGCTGTTGGAACCAAGGCTTTTTTTCAGGGGAATCAATCACAGAATCCAATGTTCTCATCAGACTGTTAAAATCAAACCCAAATGGTCTTCGTTTTCCTTTGCTGACAGAGACTTCCCCAGTGCTCCAGGCGATACAACACTATTTCCCCTCCTGCTATCAGCCTCCTGAACTAAGGCGCCCTTTCCCTTTCTGATTGGTTTATTTCAGGAGAACTTTTCTAGGCCAAACTGATTTTCTGTATCTGCCTGCACACTGCTGAGTTTTATTTGCTTTGTGAGGTTGATATTTAGGACCCAGGGAGCATTCTTGTTAATATTTCAGGAAATGAATTTTGCCTTCTGGATGAGAGTGAATTAGGAGTCAGAAATCCTGAGGGTTTTTTCTTCTTTTTTCTCCCCTCCCACCATAGCTTCATTACTGACTGCTTTGGCAAGTTTAGAATTTTCAGGAATTCTCTATGTTTTAGTTTCATTTATGATTAGATAAAAGTTATTACTGTGTTTTCCTTTTCTACTAATATGATTATGATCATGGGTTTTTATTGTCCAGCTGGGAAAACATCTTACTGAAAGTAAATATAATATCAATTTTTTCAAAATAAAATATAACAAATCTCAGAATGTGATTCTATTAATCTCTCCTCTCATATCCTTTAACATGTATACACATACCACACCAGCTCTGTTTCACTGTCTAACAATTGTATGAGTAAAATAATAACCAAAAAATATATAATTTGCATAGAAAGATTGGAAAGTCAATCATTTTTAATTATTCCCAAGAGAAATTTGTTTAATTGTTGATTTTCTAGGTGGCTTTGATTTCTGAGCATTCAACTGACCTGTAAATTGTTCCTGAAATGTTACAAATCAAAAACAGGAAGGATTCAGTCTTCAGTGAATCCCCTGGAGAATCAGACACTCAAGACAAAACCTAGGGGAGTAAACATATGAGTGTGTCTACTAAGGACAGATAACAGCACAGCAACAAGGGATCCCTGTAAATTTCCTATTTTCTATTTCCTTTTTCTGCTTATGGAAATGGAGCATTAACACAGGCTTACATCCATTACTGAGAAGCTGTTTTGGCAATTCAAAGTCTGATTCCTGACCAAAAGAAAATAGATTAGTGACCTGTGGTTTAGGAGTCAGCAGCACTAGTTTCTGGCCCTAAGACAGACACAAATTACATGTGTGGGGCCGAGGCAGGAAAATTAGAAAAGGGACCAATGGCCTCAAGCTCCATCCCTAACCTTGGCTGGAACATTCCAGATACTTTTGCTGACCACCTGTTCCCAGGCTTTCCTTTCCCCCAAAACTGGTCTCAACCAGATTTGGCAGTAATGCTGACTTACATGTGACCATTAGGGCCATTATAATATCTTTATGGTAAATTTACATTGAGGTTCTAAAAACTCTACCCTAAAAAAAATGCCATGACATTTCCGGGAGGGCCGAAAAGAAATTGCTGTTGGGAGAGTAAGGACAAAGGTGAACCTCATCAGCAGCCCCCCACCAGTGTCAGAAGCTGAGGACCACCCTATTTCGCCTACCCTTGCCTACATTAGATAAAATCCTTCTACCCAGACCATCTTGTTTTCTGAGTTTGCCTGCTCTTACTTCTCAAGCGCAGACTTTTGCCTTAATAAATTTACTGTGCTTTGCTAAATCTTTCTGTCTCAACCTCAGATTCTTTCTTATGTGGTAACAAGTATCTAGACCCTACTATAGGGTTGAGACCTCTTCTGGCCTGTCCCGGGGGTTGAGGGGTGGAGAGCGGACCCTTGTCGGTTGAAATTTTCCTGTGTCTGCTTCCTCACTTGTAAACTTAACATTATGCTTTATTCCACTCTATGTAAAACTTTTTAAAGAAAAGGCATTTAAAAGTTATTTTTAAAATATCTGTATAAAACCTTTATTATATAATTGTGCAAGTGAATACACTACAGAAAACTAAAAAGCAGTTGATGTTTATGGAGTGCCAAATCAACAAAGCAATAAAAGTGTTCTATTCACACTCTTATTGTCAATAGTAATCAATCATGCATTTAAGCAAGTTGGTATACCTTGATCATATTCAAGGGGGCACATGGAGATATTGACCAATATTAGGTTTCTGTTTTTAATTAAAAAAATTTAAATTCTTGTGAAATTTTAAGAATATTTATTTTGATTATTTAAAGTCATTCTCCAGCTTAAAAAAGTAATATACTCAAAGTATTACATTAGAACAGAGCTATTAATATAATAAATTTCCAGGATATAATCTTTACATATTTAGAGCAAATAATAGCCAACATTAATCCTTAATGACTAGAGGTTTTTCCACAACAAGTAACCTCACCGTACTGTTGAGAATCTTCCCTCCTCAAATTTCTTTTAATTTCTTAAGCCAACAGTTTTCAATCTTTTTCATCTCATGGCACACATAAACTGATTAGTAAAATTCTGTGGCATAGAAAATTATATATTATATTTTTCCGATAATGACAAAAAATAGGGATAATTGTGATTCATCCTCACCAGACGGCTCTTGTGCTGGCTGCTGTCATTTTTTAATTTGACAGTCTAAGGGAAAAGAGGTCGCTGCCCCTGCCTGACTAGTCAGGTGTTGCATGTTTTAAAAATTCCTGCAGCACACCGATTGCAAATTGCTGCTTTAAGGAAATGAACATTTACTGGAAAAGAGCTGGCATTTTTAAGATAACTCCAGCACAGTTTTTTTAAATAAATTATTCACAATGTTGAGGGTACTTAGGGAGTCTTATAGATATTGGGACTTTAATTAACATGAATATGTAAAAAAGTACCCAAACTATGACAAAATAATTTTAAAAATATGGTTTAAAGGATAGAAGGGTTCCTGAATTACATCTCTCACAAAATGTCATGGCTTCCCTTAAATGTGTCCTACCAGGTAACGTGACAGACAGTCTATCTTCAACTCCTCTGTTTTCTAGGATGTCACATTGAGATCCCCCAAAACAGTTGTTCTCTGGCAGGTGCTGCTTCAGAAGGTGCTCACTCACCATGGCAAGAGCAGAATCATGAAGCAAGATGACAGCGAAGGTGATGAGCAAGGAGAGTGCTTTTTAAAAATGATTTATTCCTCAGAGGTAAGAATAGGAAACGAACTCGGGACACAGATAATCAGGAGCAGCACGGAAATAAGAGGTCCAGAGAAAGAAAAGTTTGATCCATTCTCTGTTGGGCTTTGCAACTACGAATGTATGTCCACAGAAATGCATAAATCAAAAGTTAAAAAATCATTCCTGATTCACCCTATCTGAAATTGATTTTGATTATGAGAAGCATAAACAAATAACATTGCTTCTTCTGCCTTTCAAACTTGGTACTTAACAGTCTTCTTAACAATATGTCATTTCTTGCAAGTTAAAAGGTAGTTGTTTGGATCCTTTGCTCTGGTAGGTAGAGCATGCCGCATGTGAACCATCACAAAAGGCAGGGTCCGAATTTCATTAAACAGAGGATAATTTTAATATAACTTGAAATATTTCATGCCTCTGAAGTACAAAATACTTAATGTCTTTTTCTTTCTTTCTTCCTTCCTTCCTTCCTTTCTTTCTTTCTTTCTTTCTTTTTTTTTTTTTTTTTTTTTTTAGGAATCCCTCCTACATATTCTTCCACAAATCCTTCAAACTTTCTACAAACTGGTTCTTAAACTGTGAGGTTCTTAAACTGGAGTTGGAAGAAGAAGCACCTGTCAAACAGTTTGGAATGGGTGAACAAAGCTGTTGTTGCCACCAGCTGTGCTGTCGTGGCTGCAGAAATGTGGAACACTCTACTTCTTCCAGCAAGGATTCAAAAGCATTGTTTGAGGGATCTAATCCATACTTGTCCCCTACCACTGGGAGGACCTGTCCCAAGTATGGCTTCTGAAAGGCAGGGCATTTCTTGCTGCAGACAATGGCGTAGTGAGGACTTGCTCCAGAGGTAACTACACGACACAGAAATTTCAGGGCACCATCTCTGATTTGTGACCATAAAAATGTCACTCGGATGATTTATCACCTTGTGGTGGGGCTCCGCCCACATAACTCCATCTGTCCGCCATTAATGAGAATAAATCTACCAAGACATGATCTGCTGGGAGAGGAGAGGTGGCCAGTCTCTCAAAGGAGAAGGGCCAAGCGCCGCTTCCTCAATGGTTTTTATTATGTTCGTAATACACAGGAATACAGGTAAAGCTCATCAATCATTGTCAGGTGGCAAGGATCAAACAACGGATAACATTTCAAAGAACTCTGAGGGTTTAATTGAGTTAGGGTCTGTCAGCAAAGGGGTTACAAAACTTTGGGAGACAAACTCATTTCCTGCTCAAACCCTTATCATTTAAATGAGAGCACTCTTAGCAAAGCAGGTTTCACAGGACTTTATGAATTCTTTCTTATGTCCATCACCCAGGGAGCCCGCCCTATCCAGCACAACCCTGCACCGCCCTCTCTCATAGTTCCAGGCTTAAGTGTATTAGAACCAGGAAGCCAAGAGATAAGGAAAACCTCTCCCAGATGCATTGAGGACTCAGGCTATGCCAGGATAGCTGGGGGATGAGGGTCCATCACCCCCTCTTTGCTGCAGCCCACCAAGTCCTTCCTTGAGTGCCTTCCAAGTGGTTGTGCCTGTCTTAAGCAACCCCTCCCTTGAGGGAATCTTACCCGTCATTGGCTAACCGACTAAGCATTGGGGGCCAGTTATGGATGAAGCAGAAACGGCGCTCCTGTCAGGGACATAAGCTTTGTCTCCTTAGTGGCTTACAGTTCAAAGGTCACTCACTCAGTCTTAGCCATGGTGGGGAGAAGGTTTACAACTCCTGAAACCAGGCAGAATGGTTCCCAACATCACCTGATCTCTAGTGAGGTTAATCATTTTAAGGCCTCCTAAGGAGTTCTGTCAGTATATGTGTGGTAGTAAGGATCTGGATTTGACTGTACGCAGGTACCACTTATCACCAAGATCTGTAATATCGCAGCTCAGCTCCATAGCACCCCTTGGCAGAAGTATTGTACTAAACCTAAACCGACCATAATCTGGGCCAAGGGTCTAGATATATTAACCTAATCCCTCAATCCAAATCATGGATGAGTAAACTACAGTCTACAGTCCAAATCTAGCCCACTGCCTGATTTTGTAAGTAAAGTATTATTGGAACAGAATCACTCATTTATTTACATGTTGTCTGTGGGTGCTTCCTAGATGATATGGCAGAATTGAGTACTTGGGATAGCTTGAAAAACCTAAAATATTTACTATCTGGTACTTTATGGACAAAGTTTGCTAACCCTCTAGGCCAAATCCTCAAGGAAAACTCAGTATCAGAGCTTGAAGAGGAAAAACTGAATATGTTAATTGAATGAATGGGCAACCATCCCAGAAAGAGAGCTTGCATACAGCGAATCCTCCTTACTGTCATATTCTTAAATATTAGGAAAAAATAATTGTATTTCCACATTAAATTACCCTGGGAAGAATCTTCCCAAACAATTCTGCACTTTAACTTGATTTTTTATTTATATGATTTCATTCTGAAAATATTTACTTAGAAACTACTATATACTGGCTCTGTAACTACCAAGATGACAAGACACAGATCTTCAACGACCTCAGGAAATAATGGTGAGACAGGCATACTAGAAAATAATTACAATATGATTCTCTATATCCACAGATAAGGGGGAAGTGAGGTGTTGTCATGGCAGAGAGAGCTATGAATGAGAGAGAATTATACATATGAAATAGATTAAATGGCCTGGGGTTTGAAGAATGAGGAGAAATTATCCAGGTAAGTGACTTGATGAGTAGTATTTGGCAGAGGAAATAGCATATGGAAAGCACACACTGTAGTCTGAGAAAATAAAGTGTCTGGGGAGAAATAGGGAGTGGGAGAGAGTGGCAGAAGCTAATGCTGGAGAGGTACACCTGGAGCAAATCAAAAAGTCTTACGTGATACGTGGATTGATTTGAAATGTATTCTAGAATGATACTTCTGAACATGGCATTGCATCATCAAAGTTTTTTCTTTTTTTTTCAAAGAAAAGGGGATGTGATAAGCCTATCTATAGTGCATTAAGGTAATTCTAAGGGGTGTACAGATAATAAAATGGGAGAGAACATTAAAGAAATGGAGACCAGCTACCAGGTCCTTGGAAGAGCTAAAGGAAATAATAGCAATACCCTGAAGGCAGTGCCCAGGCCACAGGTTTAAGAATCATTTCTTAGGCAAAATCAAGGCTGCACATCAGTGTGGAGATAATGAGGTGGAAGAAAACTCAATTGAAAGATGACTTAAAGAGAAGTAACACTTATGAAGAATTTATTTTGTTCAAATTCCTTTATCTCCAAAAGGAATATGACACTGATTAAATAATTTTTTTGCTAGAGGCCAATAGGAACAAAGTTGTTGTAATGGAGAGCAAGAAATGCCAGTGGACACACAGGGGCAAAACCAGAGAATCCAACGTGGAAAGTCAGGGAATTTCCAGGCGCTTGGAAATAAAGGAGATATATTTCAAAAAGAGGGCTGAGAATGACACCAAAGAGACCCTGTCCCAATTTGTCTCAGTGGGATTTCAGCAAAGGTCAAAGGAGGATTTGTGAGAAATAGAGTGGTAAATACTCCCTAAACTTTGTTCAATACCATTTATATTGGGCAAAAACATTTTTCCAAGTACAAACACTAACAATTGGCAGTTTACAGTTTACATAGGATCTTTTCAATGTCAAACTATCAATAATATTATAATTTTAAAAAGCTTCATTGAAGCCCTGGCCAGTGTGACTCAGTTGGTTGGAGCATCGTCTCATAACCAAAAGGTTGCAGACTTGATTCCTTCTGGTCAGGGCACAAGCCTAGGTTCTAGGTTCCATCCCTGGTCCAGGTTTGTACAGGAAGCAATTAATCAGTGCTTCTTTCTCCCATTGATGTTTCTCTCTCTTAATCTTTCCCTTCATCTTTCCCTAATCTCTCTAAAAGTAATGAAAAAAAATGCCCTCAGGTGAAGATAAAAAAATTTTTGACTCAAAAAATATACCCTGATAATGAAAAGCAGTATCCATTTTATTAAATATGGCAACTATAGAAAAATTATAAAAAAGTAAAAGAATAGACCTAGCTGGTGTGGCTCAGTGGATTGAGCGCCAGCCTGAGAACTAAAGGGTCGCCAGTTCAATTCCCGGTCAGTGCATGTACCTGGGTTGCAGGCCAGGTCCACAGTGGTGGGTGTGCAAAAGGCAACCACACATTGATATTTCTCTCCCTCTCTTTCTCTGTCCCTTCCCCTCTCTCTAAAAATAAATAAAATAAAATCTTTAAAAAAAGTAAAACAGTAACAGTAGCCAGAGAAATCGTTATTGATATTTTGTTATATTTTCTTTTTATACATGGATATAAATTACTTTTATGCAGAAAAAAAATCCTACTTATGTTGTTTTGTTTCCTCCTACTTTTTATTTATTTTACTTTCCCATATGATTAAATATTTGTCCAAGTTTTCCAGTTTATAATCCTTTTCTTTGTCTTCTAAACTAAAATTGGCTCAGACATCAAATTACTTGCAATAGGAAAACTAACAAATGCTCTACATATTTCTGGACATTCTTGAAGTTTATCTTTCTTCAAGACAACCAGTTCCTTCTTCCAGTGAATTCTCAATATTGTCTGCATTCTGCCAACCTGTAGCTAATCCTTTCTCCACACAATATTGCTCTGAATGGCTTCTAATTAATTTATTTCAAAAAGTTTACTAGCTCAACACTATGTTAGTAGTACAATTTACTGAAGATCTAACACCACAGAAGGCAAGAATATTTTTTGGATAAAACAGAGTATTAGTCATTTCTGTTCTTAAAAATCCCTTCAACAATTAAGGTGTTCTATTAATCCAAAACCATTCTCTTCCCCAGATGAATTATACTGCCTGACTTTAAAATAATATTTTACTACTGCATAAAGATAAATAAATCATAATTCCCTTGCTGAAGGGAAGTATGATAAATCTGGTAATTGAGATTTATCCAGTATTTGAGATTTTATTAGTGCTTTGAGGGTACCTTCAAATACTTACTGAGAATGAGTTTGAAAAAGAATGCATAGCTGATCACCTCAGACCTGGGAGTGGTTAATTAATAGGATTGCTCTGGAAAACCTAAAATGAGAAAGCAGGGCTAGCCAACCAGAGAGAAGAGGGTTGGCAAGGAAATTATGAACAAGAAGCAGCCTTGTGTTTCCAGGGAGCCAAAATCAGCTAAGACATGTTAGTGTGCAGAAGTACAGTGGAGAGGAAAAAGGAAATGATGTCTCAAAAGGTCAGTCACTTGAGAATATCTGTGCCTTATGCTGAGAAGAACAGACAATCATTAAAAAAAATTGAGAAGAAAGCAAGACGTTTGCATTCTAGCTGCATCCCAGAGGCAATATTATGAAGTATATATCTGAGGGAAGCAGGGCTGAAGTCAGCTTTTGGAAGCCAAAGCAGGCACTATTTCAGACAGGGGGTGATAATATCCTGAACTGGAGTAGCAGTGGCACAGAGAGAGATGGGCAGTCACATCTGAAAACATCTAGGGCTGTAAAACTGGCAAGGCTTGGTGTACATATGGATGTGCAGAAATAATTCAAATGAGGCAACTGATAGATCAAAGGAATAACACTGACACAACAGTGGATAACTTTCCTTTCTTGGTCAGTAGATTACAGAACTGGCCAGAAAGACAGTATCTTTTGTTTCCATCTAGACTGCTGCAAGAAATTTTAGTTATTTTGAAGCCCTTTTCAACTATTTTAAAAGTCATTCCTCACTGAATGACAAACTCCAAAAATGTTTTTAAAGTTGATACGAGTGGGGTAACTATGGAAAGAGTCTCCTTTTTTCCTTGGACTTTCATACTTAATCCTAGTTACATGATAGCACAAGTCATTCATGCTGCTAGGCATCCTAGGGCAGACCCAAT
The DNA here is from genome assembly GCA_039655065.1 of Glossophaga mutica. Lineage (NCBI taxonomy): Eukaryota > Metazoa > Chordata > Mammalia > Chiroptera > Phyllostomidae > Glossophaga > Glossophaga mutica. Next base: position 33,790,713 of record CM077312.1, read on the forward strand.
AAAGTTAAAATATTCAATACTTTTATTCTCCCTTGGTTTCATCACCTATAACGGGACCCTAACTTACATATTCCCTTTCATTCTTCGTTATTTTTTTTCAGCTGAAGATATGCCTGAAGCACTTTCTGTGCTCGCACAATCTATCCTTTCAACTTTGTATCTCTCTGAGAAAACTTTTATAAACTAGCTTACATAAGAATATCTCAGATGTAAATGTCGATAGAAAAGATAGATACTGCAAGTTGAGAAAAGAGCCTTTAAATATGCCCACTGCAGCTCTTTTGCAAACAAGCTGGTATCACGTTCCAGTGTAATTACTCAGCAAAATGATTTTAATAGGCACTGTCTAGAAACAAAACTCAAAACTTACTGTCACATTTAAGTGGGGTCAGTAGCATTCAGGCAAATGCAAATTAAGATGATGATCGCTATGGAAAATGTTAAAAAATGAAACACATAAAGTGTGGATGCAAATGAGCATCTAGAGGAGGCATCCTGCCCCTCTTGGAGGTGTAGACCGGGGCAGCCAGGCTGGACCGCAAGCTGGCGCCTGGTCTGAGTAAACACACACCAACCCTGTGATGCAACATTCCTAGGGTGCAAGTCCACCCCAAGTCCAGACCACGGGCGCCCCTGGTACCTGCAGTACTGTTTGCGCAGTAAAGGATGTAGGATAACCTGGATGCCCAACACTGTACATAGGTGAGGAAAATGTGGAACAGCAACATGGTTTGATTTCCCCTTATTAACTTGGCACATGTGTGGCTGATTTTATAACGATGTCACATTTCCCACTGTAAAAACTGTGGGTGGTTGTTTGCTTGATTTTTGGTGTTTTTTTGTTTGTTGTTTACTTGCTTTTTCTGCCAAATACCAGCAAGACTCCAGTTTGGTTCAAAACATGGTTGAGACCCACTCTGCAAGCATAAACCCATACATCATACATGGTTTCACCTGCCCTGTGTTTGGTTAAGCAAGAACTTATGTGTTGTGTCGGGGATTGCCCCATTATCCCAGAAGTTCTCTCAAAGCCTTATTTGCTCTCCCCTATAATTGCCTCTAAAAGCCTGAATTCAAAGTTAGTGGAGCGACTGTCCTTTCAGAGAAAAAGAAATATCACCACTATAAGGCCACGGCTACACTATGCTGAGTAAGACTCTCAGGAATGAAATGGGGACTTTCTATTCTTAGGCAATTCTCTTGAGATCTGTATGCTGAGAGGGATCTTCCATGAAATTCTTTAAAAGAGTTGAGCCAGCCATGAATTCATCATTCTATATTCTTAAGTAGCTCAACTAATTATGAGAAATTAACAGGGGAAATAAATGGCATTTAAGACTAGTATCTTTTAATAAATACTGTCATGCTAGAAAATATATGCAGACACATTCCTTCTAGATTTCATCTGTTTCTAAAATACTAAGCACAATATAACATTTTTATTTTGGTTTACAGTTTATGAACCACGCTATGTGATTTTTTAAAAAAGCTGTTAGGAAAAACAAGTAAAAAATTATAGATATATATGTGCAATTCGGATTTAAAAGATAGTATATTTAAGGCTGTTGCTACCTTATATATACATATTAACATTAGTAAAAATTTAATAGTAAAAAATGAAAGATTAATTTTTTTCCATATAGGAGTGTCAAACTCATTTTCACTGGGAGCCACATCAACCTCAAGTTTGCCTTCAGAGGGCCAAATATAAGTTTTGGACTGCATAAATGTAACTACTCAACTAGGGGCAAGGAGCTCAGCACTGCCACTGGGTAAAAACAAGGTACCGTGCCGGATGAAACAAGGTGGAGGGCCGGATTCGGCCTACAGACCTTATGTTTGCTACCTGTGACATAGGATTTTGACTTAAATATATATTAAAATCCTATTTTATCCATGTTCCTACCAACTGAAATGAACAACAGAATGGGGAAACAGAAAGTCAGGGTGCTAAGAAAAAGCTCTGATCAAGTCATATACAAGTTATAGTAGAGATAGGAACAAACTGGAGAAGGCCTGAAGCTTATTCAAAACTCCTCTTTAAGAAAAGCACAGTGGTGCCTGGCTGGTGTGGCTCAGTGGATTAAGCGCCAGCCCGTGAACCAAGGGGTCTCTGCTTAGATTCCCAGTCAGGGCATATGCCTGGGTTTCAGGCCATGTCCCCAGTAGGGGGCACACAAGAGGCAACCACACATTGATGTTTCTCTCCCTCTCTTTCTCCCTCCTTTTCCCTCTCTCTAAATATAAATAAATAAAATCCTTTAAAAAATAAAAAGCACAGTGATAACATGGTGGGGAAATGTGTCTTGTCAAAAATGTCCCATCTCCCAACATGAAAAGTTCCTCACCACCTTTCACTAATTTTCTTTACTATCAAATGACGGCCTTCATTGACTAGGTTAATTATTGTGAAGATTTAAATATGGTGATTTTTCTCACCCTATCCTTCCTGCTACTATTATTAGATTTTTTTTCTGTGTAGGACATTTCCTCTTATATTAAAGCTATTTTTGTGCCTGAATTTTTTTTTTTTTTTAATGTGGAAAAAGCAGGATAAATTCCTAAGTATTTCCCTCTGATTGGGTTTCAGGACACACTACTCCAAAATGTGGAAACTTGGTAGAGTAAATATTTTCAACTAAAAGACTTTGAGAAAACTGCAGACCCAGCAAGGTCACTTTGACTGTCTCCCTCCCTTCTCCCTGAAAAAGGACATGAAACCCTGGTGTGAGAGGTACCTTCCCTCGAGCCAGAGAAAAGGTATATCCTTATCTTTGAAGAGAAAGGGCTGCCAGGAAGAATCCTAACAAAAAAGCATTGCTAAGTGTCTCCCAGTTTACTACACTTAACCCATACTCCTTACTCACCATACATCTACACCATTGTCCACCCCTAGCATTGTCTCATCACACCTAGCATGAAAATTTCCAGGTCTAATGTTTGTTCAGGCCTTCATTTCCTTATGAAGGCTTCCGAGTTGTGTGAAAGTTATTATGTTAAATAAATGTACCGGTACATGCTTTTCTCCTGTTAATCTGTTTCGACAGCTTAATTTTCAAACTTAGTCAGGGACCTCTGAGGGTTGAAGAAAACATGGGTTTTTTTTTCCATTACACCTCTTATCATCAATTTTCTAAGTAATGAGTTGGTGTAACCCTTATAATGTCCAATGATTAGGGCATTGGTTTTGTGTCTCTATCCCATTTTTTGTCCTTATTTTTCATGTGTGTATACAAAGTGTTTTATCAGTGGAAGTCATCTCAATACTCACAAGATACGAGCGTGGTCAGCAGCAGCTCTTTCAAGCAGTCGCCACTATCTTTTTGGCACAAGCCAGGCAACGTTGGATTACTTACTTGCAAATGATGATTTTTGAGTGAAGTGGTGTGTTTTATTGCCTCTCAAACCACGACATAGGAGACCATTTTTCCATTCTAATGCGGGATGAGTGTGAGTGTACTGTATGCAAAAAGTAAAAACCTGTATTTTTTGTACTCTGAAAACTCACATTGAGAAGACATCTTTCTTCATGATGAGCTATTTTTTCCTGAGTGGGTCTAAACAAAAATCACTGCTACTTTTGATTTGTAAAAATAATTATCTATATAAAAATTGAGTCACAAGATGATGAAGCACCTTGTTGACACACACCCTCTGCATTTTATGAAGAAAGTTTAGGAGAACCTTGAAAAGACAGAAGCCAGGTTCAGGTGCAAGGAGCTGCCTTGTAGACGAAAGATTTGGTAAATAAAAATACAGAAGCACAGTTGAGTTTGAATATCAGATGAACTTTCTTTTAGTATAAATATATCTTAAGTATTGTACAGAACATACTTTTATTTCACTGGGTGTCCTATATTTTACCAGACAAACTTACTCCTGGGTCATATTCACCTTTAGCCTCCCCAGTCTGGACACATAGAGATTGTGGCTTAATTGACTAGCTTCAAGATTTGATTAAAATCAGACTTCACAATAATGTAGCATAGAGGTCTTTTAGAAAATTCATTCTGCGCTAGTTGACTGACAGCCTTAGGAAATCTGTAAGTTTCCACAATTGTGTACACTCTTACTGGCCAAGATTTGGAAGCAAAAATAAAATTATTACACACTCCTATCAGTATTATAATGTTAATGTAAGCCTATATCTAGTGTCATTTAAACTGTTTAACAGCAAAATTCCAGGCAAGAAAAAGGAAAAAAGGGTCATGGACATGGACAATAGTGTGGTGATTGTTGGGATGAGGGGATTACCAAGGGACTGAAAGGTAATGGAAAAAAATACAATAAATATTAAATTTTTTAAAAATTAAAATAATTTTTTTTTAAAAGTGGCAAGAGAATTACCTACTCTTTCCAAGAAGATATTGAAAATAATCAGCATGAGTTTCTGGGCAGTGAAACTGGTAATTAAGGGGATTCAGCAAAAAGTAATCAGACTAGAGGTTATTATCTTTTGTTGAAGAACTCTCTTCAACTTGCCAGAAAGAGGGAATTCCTGGATTGGTTTAAAAATGATTCAGGAGCAAGTTTTCAGAAATGATGGGGCTCTACAGCAGAATGAGGATGGATCTCTTCCCTCTCATACAGGAACCCTTGTGGAGTTTATGATTATGCTTCAGGTTGAAATCTACCTTCAAGTCTGAACTTTAGACCTACAAACAGAGAATGATAGTAATCTAGAATTAGTACCCAGCTCTGACACTACAACCAGTTCATGTAGATCAGTATGTATATGGTGAGCTCAACACCATATGGAATCCCCTATGGGAATGATGGCCTTTTCCCAGCTTCAGGGGCTGCTGCCAGAAGGTGCACAGCTGTTGGACCTCTTTGGGGACTGCTTCAGCTAAAGAAAAATGCTTCTATCTGTGTCTCATCTCATGCTTGGGCAGCCCTGGATAGGGACCTCTAACACCAATTTAACTCTTTAGCCATGTGAGACCCAAAGCTCTCCATGGGATCAGCTCAGGTTCCACTCCTTCCCTCTAACAAATTCTGCATCCTTCTCTTCCCTTCTGTAAGTGTTGATCCCAACAGCACTGCTTAATAAATGTGCTGTATGCTAATCTCTATCTCAGTCTATATTCCAGCAACCCAACCTGTGACAATGTGACCTCAACAATAAGATAATCGATGCATAATCTGGAGGCATGAAAACTGAACCAAAGCACTAAGTGCATAACCAGGACTACGGTATCTCACTAGCTGGCTCAGTGTTTTTAACATACTCTAGAGAGAATATATTGATAGTTCATACCAGATCACACTCTAATGTGAACTTACATTAGAATTTTAGAGACTAATTTTAGAATTATAGAGAATTTTAAATATTACGATCAACAAATGCTATTAAATTGATAATTCATTATAAAGCAAACAGAGTAGACCTATTGATTATTTCTTTTTTTTTTTCACAATTTCTTGTTAGAACTGTCTAGTCTCATTGTCTGTAAATTACTTTAAAACACCTTAGTGTAGATAGCATTGTTTAAAAATATGAGGTCTCTCTGGAAAAATACCAACCATTGTTAATATAACAAGAGAGGTTTGTGCAACATGATGTAACCTGGAAGTCAAGGAGAGTGGACTGGAAGTGCATGTGTGAACAATGATGACTTACTTCACTGTACTAGTCAGTGAGGGTGGTAGATGCCTTTGAGTGAGCATGTGTACTGTGTGGTCATCGCATTCAAAATGACTGAGAGAGTAGAGCAACAAATCCACATCAAATGTTGCATTAAGTTTGAACGCTCCTCCACAGAAACTATTTGGATAATTCAAAAGGCCACAGCTATGAGCAAGTGGTGATTGGCAGCTTCCTCACGACAATGCGCCCACTCATGCATCATGTCTCATGCAGGGATTTTTGGCAAAACATCAAATTGCCCAGGTGACTCAGGCCCCCTATAGTCCAGATTTGGTGCCCTGAAACTTCTGTCTTTTCCCAAAACTAAAATCACATTTGAAATGAAGAGATTTCAGACCATTGATGAGATTCAGGAAAATACGAAGTGGCAGCTGATGGTGATTGGGAGAACTGTGTGAAGTGCCAAGGTGCTTACTTCATAGGGGACTGAGATGTCATTGCTCTATGTACAATGTTTCTTGTATCTTCTATCTTCTTCAATAAATGTCTCCTTTTCATATTATGTGGCTGGGCACTTTCTGGACAGACCTCATTATGTATTGATTGAATATACACCCTAGGGGCTTTTACTTAACATTTGAAGTACACAAATCAGGTATCCATCCACACTGCAGGACCAATGAATAAAGATTTGAAATATGCTCATCATGAGTCCACACCATATAGGCCAGAGGCAAGTCAGAACAAGACTTTACATTTCTCTGTCTAGATATTTATACAGGTTTTTGTTAACACAAGAGCTATTCAAATATTTTTCTTTGAGGTGTGTTTTTCAGGGCACACAATTTTCTAAAACTATTATACTGGTATCTCTGCCCTTAATATAACTTAGAATAAAAATCTGAAAAATTCAGCTGCCTCATACTTAAATAATGCATAAATGACAACAACGACATTTTCTTTATCTTGCATCAGTTAAGAGAGAATTCTTTTTCTGTTCTAGAAAATTTTCAGGAAACTAGTGGGAGTTCTTAAAAGCATGGAAGCTGCTAAGTTGGGCATTCTCATTATTCCTTAAAAAAAGAGGGGCTCACGGGTGTGTGTGTGTGTGTGTGTGTATTAAATTTTTATTGAATTTATTAGAGTGACATTGGTTAATAAAATTATATAGGTTTCAGTTGTACAATTCTGTAATACATCATCTGTATATTTTACTGTGTGTTCACCACCCCAGTCAAGTCTCCTTACCTCACCATTTATCCCCACTTTCCCTCTTCTACCCATCCCCACCTTCCTTTCCCTCTGGTAATCAACATACTATTGTCTGTGTCTGTGAGATTTTTTTCTTTGCTTAATCCCTTCTCCTTTATTTTCCATGTGAATTTACAATTGTTTTATATAACAGGCCCCCTCCAAAGATTTACACATAACATTCATATATAAATTTTGAGAACTGATATGTTAAGACATCCTATTCCAGAGATACTACATTGATATGTAAATTTAAATTCATTTATGTGAATTTAAAAATTAATATTATCATACTGTTACGATATCCCATTTGAGATGATATGTTCTCTTAGGCCAGGCAGAGGCAGTGTTGTTTAATGGTTAAGGGCATGAATCTTGGACCAGGCCACCTGGATTTAATTTCTGGCTCTGACACTTCTCACCTGCATGACCCTGGGCAAGATATGCTGCCTCCTGTGTTTTTGTTTCTTCTACTTTAAATTAGAAATAATAATATTACCTGCTTCTTAGGGGACTATGAGTATCGCATAATAAATACAAGCCTGGCTCAGAAGAAACACTATGTAAATGTTTGCTCTTATTGTTTTATTTTGTGTACTTCAGTAAGATTTCATAGACTCTCTTCAGGTCTGTATGACATCATTCTTTTCAAATTTATTCATTATTATTGTGAGTGAAATAAATTTCCATTTCTATTATTATTTATTACTAACATAGAAAGAGATACTGATTTTTTTATCCTGACCTTGTATCCATCACTTTGCCCAAATTCGACAATGTTGAATAAGATTAGTGATAGAAGACATACATTCTTTCAGGATTTAATGGAATCATTACATTTTGGAACAATGTTTGGTATAGGAATCTTCTTAAATATTTTATTTCTCTTCCTGTTTTAGGGGGTTTTTATAAGAATGGTTCATAACTGCTATTAAACTATTTTATAACCATTTGTGTCATGATAATAGAATTTCCTCTTGCAATATTTTGATTAAAATGAATTATATAGATGTTTATCTTCATAATTGAATTTCTGAAGTAAATCCTACTTGGTTGTAGTCTGGATAAACTGCTAAATTCTGCTTGAAAATATTTAACTTGGAATTTTTGCATCTACATTTATGAGTAAGCTTAAGCTAAGTTTTTGTGCCTTTATGATCATTATCAGATTTCATGTTAAGTATTTTTTTCTAAGAAACCATCTGAGCCCTGGCTGGTGTAGCTCAGTGGATTGAGTGCAGGCCTGCGAACCAGAGAATCGAGGTTCGATTTCCAGTCAGGGCACATGCCTGGGTTGCAGGCCAGTTCCCAGCAGGGGACACACGAGAGGCAACCGTACATAGATATTTCTCTCCTTCTCCCTCTTTCCTACCCTTCCCCTCTAAAGATAAATAAATAAATAAATAAATAAATCTTAAAAAAAAAAGAAAGAAACCATCTGAACTAAACATGCTGTTTTGTAGTATCTAAAAAGTAGTATGGTTTGGAAGAAATGTTTATAATATTTGATTAGCAGAAATAATCATGATGACCACCTCTCTAGTATTTTAAGTCTCTCTTCATTATATTAAAATATTTGTATGTTTTATTCATTATTCATAACTTACATGTGTTCTTCAACCAAAACAAAATGAAAGAATATCCACCCTAGCATAAACAACATCTATAAACTCTGACTCCAAGTTTAGATCATTGTTCTTGTGAGAATGATAATTAAGCTTGTCTGAAGTTCTTACAAATACTGAAATAGAAAATTGAGGAATTTTCCATGATAATGTCCTTGAACATCAGTTTGAAAAAGACATGATTGACCACCTGCTGAGCTCTTCACAATACTGAGAGAAATCAGGTAGATTTAGTAGTCAGTTCCTTAGCACAAGTGATAATTTTACTGTTTCATGAATTTGTTTTCTAAACATTCTTATATTCTGTAACTGGTAAAAGCTTTATTGGTTACACTTTAGAGGATAGATGTTACTTTCAGTGAAACAATTTAACGAAGGGGTGAAATTCTCTTAATTGCCTACTGAAAGTTTTTCAAAAATTAGGAAGTGACCATGTATTATATTCTTGAAAAGAACTCACACTTTGCATTTGGTACATAAAGAATCCACACTTGGGAATCTAGGCCATGTCTGTCCTCCATGCTTCTAATGGTCATGCAGAAGATTCCGGTCTGCTCGGCTGAACACTGGGGTAGCCTGAGAAGAAATTAGTAAGTACTCTTATGTATCAAGGTAAAATGTCCTCACCCATAACAAAATTATCCAAGGAATTATAGACTTGCTACGCTAGTTATACTTTTTGACAAAAATGCATATATCTATTAAATCAAAACCTTATATATCTAAATGATTGAAGACGTAATTAACATACCAACTTTGGTTATTTCGTGATGGATAAGTCATTTTGTAAATTGTGATCTACATGTTTCGTCTGAGCAATAGACTGATATATCGTGACTACCTGCTAATCTATGTGTATGACTGTCAGGAAGCACAAAGCTTAATGTGTCCAAAACCACTCTCTCTGTGGCTCCTGCACATTTTCTCAACTTCTACCCTACATCTTTTGTTCTAGTTAGAAACCTCAGAATCATTCTTAATTCCTTCCTTTACCTCATCTCTTATGATCAATTGCTCTCTATTTTGCTTCTGAAATACTCACTTTATCTTTCCACTCATCTCCGTATCCAGTACTACTTCCTCAACTCAAAATTCCATAATCTTTTTAATGAACAAAAAGCTAATTGTCCCCAACATCTAATCTTGCTGGAATCATGTTTAATAATTCACCCATGTCTGTGTGAATCATATTTGTAAATGCCTGTTTCTTCTCTGTAAGTGAATTCCGTTCAGTTTGGTACAAAGATCAAAGGCCTCGACGATGTCTGAAAGATGTGCAGTACAAGAGATATCGCAGGAATCATCTTCTCAACCCTCATCCCTGGCCATGAATATACGAACGTTCATCCTGACTTCATGTCTTTTGTACATGTAGCCCTCTTTCTATGAAAGCTTAATACTCCAATACACCTTTAACTACTTAATCCTTATCACCACACTTTGTAATTACATACTTTATGTTTGAAGTTTTATGGTTCTTTTTGTTTTAGAGCACTTTACCAAGTATCTTCCCACGAATTGCAATCTGAGAATAGACATCATGCATGTTGGATTCATCTCTATATACTCATGCTTAGGTTTTCCAGAATTAGCAAATCATTAATTTTACCTGTTCAAAGTTTATGCATGCACTTTGTAGCCTAGTTAACTAGTGAAAATGTTTCTGATGGGCTCCAACTCATCCTGCATGGGACATGATTATGCTAAAACATTACTCATTGTTCACTTAAAATTCAAATTTAACTGAATGCCATGTGTTTTATCTGGCAACCCTACACATGACCAATCCAGTGCCTACAACATCACAGATGTTCAATAAATATATATTGAGTTAATAAATTTAGTAATATGTTCCATATTTTGAAATAGAAGATATAACATTTTAATATTAAGTGTTTCTTTTTATTAAGTTACAATGTATCAATTATAAAACCTTCAGGGATGATTAAATTCTATGAAATTGACAGATTTTTCTAGTAATAGTAGCCAAGATACTGATGTTCAGACTAGCAAATCAAGCAGTAGTATGCCTTTATAACTACACTGTGTGAATCTTATATAATAAGGACTGCATAGTACATAGTTAAAAACTAATTTAATGACTAACACATTTTATTTTTCTGTTATTAATATAAATAGAAAAACAAGATCTACTTCCAGCTACTATGTTTAAGGTAAATCAGTTGGTGAACTTGAGCACAGAATAAGCAGCAAAGCAATATGTTAAACTCAAATTGTTACTCAAATATAGAAATATCTCTTCAGAAATTATCCAATGATACTACAATTTCTGAAAGTTTTATCTTGATTTTGTATTCTTTAATGAACTAACAGATTTATATAACTTTACCTACCTCCAAAAATGATAATGGAGAAGTTTGCAATAAAAGCTCTAGTGTGGCCCTGGCTGGCATGGCTGTGGACTGAGCACCAGCCTGCTAACCAAAGGGTTGCTGGTTGGATTCCCAGTCAGGGCACGTGTCTGGGTTGCAGGCCAGGTCCCCAGTAGGGGGCACATGAGAGACAACCATACATTGATGTTTCTCCTCCTTTCTTTCTCCCTCCTCCTCTCCAAAAATAAATAAGTAAAATCTTTAAAAAAAAAAAAAAAACCCTCGAGTATAATCAAAAAACACTCTTAATATAAGACAAAAAATTGTTACTTCACTGTTTTTTCCCAGGTCTGTAGATGCCCTTCAATGCCTGCTCTATGCCCTTGGGTGGGAGTAATAGTTAACCTCTAGAACTACATCATTCAGCCCATTGTTCTTTAGCCTTTGCCTATTTTAGACTGGGAATAGGAGGACGAGAGAGAGAGAGAGAGAGAGGGAGAGAGGGAGAGAGGGAGAGAGGGAAAGAGGGAGAGAGAGAGAGATTTATTCCTCCCTCTCCCTCCCAGACACATTGTGGTTTTGACAGGAAGGCATCCTTCTACAGCAGAACTCCAATGGAGCGGCCCCTCTCCTAATGCAGCAGCTCTCTCAAGCAAGCTGTGTTTCCTTACCCTGACTTTTCGGGCACGGGGATTGCAATAACTGCCTGTTCTTCATCATCTTTGGGTGTTTCAACTTCCCTTCTTGATTCCCTTACCACTGCCCACTGCCAAATAAAAAAAAAATCTGGACTTCTCTAAGGAGAGATTTATTAGAAAAAATTATTGCAATCGGGGAAATAAGGAGAATGCTCTGAACTTAGTATCTGCAGCGATCTCAGAGGTCAGGCAGATGGAAGTTCCTTTTACAGGGAGGGGAAAACAGGGCTGGAAAGAACCTGCTGTGGGGAAGTGGGATGAACCAGTGCTATGATCAGATAGTTGAGCAGGGGAATTTTTTTCTTTACAACAATTTAAAAGGCTGCTAAGGAGGAGTTGTTCAACATTCCAGTGTTAGCTCAGACTGAGTGTAGGTCCAAGTTAAGGAGCCTGGGGGAAGGTGGGACTGTTCACTAGAGTTTGGGCAAGTAAAGTTAGCTGATATTTTGTCTAGATCGATCAGTCGGTGCCAACAGTAAATGCTTTTATTATGGGGAAAATGTTCTTCCATGATAGAGGACAATACCTTTGGTTCATAGTTTTGAGTGAAGTTGATGGTCTTGTTTATGAGGAGCAATGATATACTTCTTTCAATGGAATCTATTTCATTTTAAAATTAGATTCACTTTTTTCCTTCGAAAGACTAACTGCTGTCCAAAAAAAGTATGTTAAATAGGATTATATCATGGCTCTCTGGTTTAGATTTTTTAAAAATAAAAATCACTGGTGTTTGGAATGCCCTTGGTTGTGACTCAACATATCTTAAGAAGTAAGAGTGAAGAAAATGTATAGGTTGTCAGAGAAGATCTTATTGTGCTTGAAGAAAGTAGAACAGCGCTATGTTAAAAGTGGCACATTTCAGGCAAGAAAAGATTCACACTTGTTGCAGTCTAAAAAATTACTATATTGTGTAAGGAGATAAGAACAAAAAGGCAGCTGACATTTTGTTGCAGCATCATATATCAGAAACCCTCTCAAAGAAAAAAAAATCTGGTTTCTGTTCTGATACTTGCTAAGTAGGATTATGTGGGCAAGTTCATTTACACGCACTGACTTCCCATTTTATTTATTGGGGAAAATAACTGAGGGTAATAATATATGATGTACCAACTACCTGTAACTTTTGTGAAGATAGAAAGAGATAATGGAATTGAGAGACTCTTACAACCTGTAAAATTGGAATATCAACGTAATGTGTTATTATAGATACTTGAGAGTGTTCCAGCTAAAGCAGAAGGAGTTAGCTGAGGACACACGACCTTCCCTAGTTGTAGTTTTATTAAAATATATGTGCTTCAATCTGTGTTTGAAATCTTAAATAGTACGGATTGGATGATTGTATCCAGTATAATTTCAATAAAGACTTGAATCTTGCATTCTTAAGACTTTTTAAAAATGTTAATTTGTTTCCTAAAACTCATCATTTCATAGAACTTTCAGTAAACAAGAAGTACCTATGTTAATAACAGATATAATACAAAACATATTAATAACAAATCTATAGAGGTGCAAACATATAAGCCTCTTTAAAATGATTATCAGACTCTGTTTGAGAACGTGATAGATTCATCCATTTGAGATAATAGGAAATTCATATTGGTATCTGCCCCTTGTTTCTGCTGCCAAAGTCCTAAAGCCCTTGTAATTTCCTATGAGATAAAAGCATTAGAAACATCTTTTGTTCTATTTAGCTGTTGATCACAGTTCCTGGCACACAGCTCCTAGAAGTACCTTTTGTTCTAATGAGGTGACCCTGGCTGGACTCCTGAATGGCTGCTGGATGAGGGCTGGTCATCAAAAAGACCAAACCATGATTAGAAGCTTGGAATTTTTATCCCCACCCTACCCAGATTTTCTTGAGAAGAGAAAATGACCGAAAATAGATGGTGGATCATGCCTGTACGATGATGAAGCCTCCATACAATCCTAGATGTATGGGGTTTGGAGAGCTTCCCAGCTAGTGAACACATAGAGCTGCAGCTGAGAATGCAGTGAAGCTCCACACCCGATCCTCTAACTCACCCCACCCTTCCTTTAATACTGTTCTGTAAATGATGACCTGTTGACCAGTACTCGACTGCAGATAAACAGCCTGTTTGATTAAGAAATCTAGGAACTAACTTCAAAAGGAGCCGACTCTGACATTCAAACATTCTGGCTCCAGATTTCTTGACCTTCCACCAGTTATCCGATCAGACTGTGCTGGTTTCCATGTAGTTGCCTCAATGGAGAACTCAACCCCCTTCTTTCAATTCCTTTGTTCTTTTTTTTCTTCCTCTTCCCTCCTTACAAAACCCCTGCCCATGTCCAATTTTTATGCTGGTCTTTGATGGTGATCTTCTCAGGCTGCCATCTCTAGAATAAGCCTACTTTCCTTCCACCAGCTCTTGTCTCTCAATTATTGGCTTTTGAGAGGCAGCAGCTGAACATGGGTTTGGTGTCATCCCCACATACCTTGCCCCAAGCATCTTTTCATCTATACTCTTTATCACATCCTTTTATAACAAACTGATAAAGATAAGTAAACTGTTTTCCTGAGTTCTGTAAACCTCTCTAGTAATTAATCAAATCAAGATGGGGTTCATTGGAGCCTCTGATATCATTCAGAAGCACAGGTGACATTCTGGCCTCACCAATGGAGTCTGAGAGAGGGAGTGGGAGCAGTCTTGTAAGACTGAACTCTTAACTCGTGGGCTCTGACACCATTCCTGACAGATAAGGTTAGAATTGAGCTGAATCATAAAATGCTGAGTTAGTGTCACAGAGAATTGTCTGGGGGGGAACACTCCCACACATGTGGTAACCAGCAGTGTCAGAAGTGAAGTGTTTTGTGTGAGAGTAAAGAAGGACTCATAGGTAGAAAGACTGGGTTTTTCCATTTTCAACACACAAATGTAAGAAATGAAAAATCCTGTGCACACTCCACCAAATTGCCCTCAGTGGTTAAGTCTTGTTAAACTGCAGTACAACAACACAATCAGAATATTAGCATTGATCAGTCATGGTGCAAAGCATGTGTGTTCCCACCACTACTTCCCTCCCATCCCCACCCATTTCTTAACCTTTGGCCACCACCAATCAGTTCGATGTTCTGTTATTTCAAGAATGTTACATACATTAATATATAAGTTGATAGTATATAATAAATCAATGTATGCAACATTATAAGTTTGGCATTTGGCTGTTTCCTGTTTGGGGTTATTACAATACAAATAAAGCTGCTATAAACATTTGCTAACAGATTTTGCAGGGATTTAAGTTCTCATTGCTCAGGATAAATTACCAAGAATGAAATTGATGGGTCAAATGGCAGTTGTATGTTAGGTATTTGTGTTTGTTTTTAACTGTAAATTACTTTCCAGAAAGGTTGTACCAGCCTACATTGCCACCAACAATGCATAAATAGCTCAGTTTCTCTGTATTACCATCAGTACTTGATGTTGTCAATATTTTTTTTCAAAAATGTTAGCTATTATGATAGGTAATTAGTGGTATCTCAATGTGGTTTTAAGTTGCAGTCTTTGATGGTTAGCAATGTTGCAAACCTTTCCATGTCTTTATTTGTCACATTTAGCTTCTTCAACATGAAATTCTTCATATCTTTTCCCCATTTTCTAATAAGATTGTTTTTACTGCTAAGTTTTGAGAGTTTTTATCTATTCTAGATACTAGTCCATTGTTGGATATATTAACTGAAAGTATTTTCTCCTACTCTGTTGAATAGGTTTTCATCCTCTTAATAGTGTCTTTCTTGAAGCAAAAGTCTAATTTAAATGAAATTTCACTTTTCAATTTTTTCTCTTATAGATTCTATTTTTCTCTTATAAATTCTTGTTTCTTATAAGTCTAAGAAAGCTTTGCCTAATTCTAAATCCTGAAAAGTTTCTCTGATGTTTTTAAAAATGCTTTATAGATCTGCATTTTACAATTTTGCCTATAACTAATTTTGAGTTAATTTTTGTGTGAGGTATGAGACTTCAGTCAAGATTCAGTTTTGTTTTGTTTTTAACTTGTAGGCATCCAGTTTCTCCAGCACCCTGTGCTGGGAAGGTAATGCTCTTCTACACCGGTTTTGTTTTGCACCTTTGTCAAAAACTCAGTTGTGCATATTTCTGTGTGTCTGTCTATTTCTAGGTTCTCTTTTCTGTTACATTGATTTATATGTCTATCCCTCCACCAATAACACTACACAGTCTTTATAAGTGTAGGTATAAAAAAGTCTCAAAATAAGGTAAACTGATTTTCCTACTTTATTCTTCTTTTAAAAATGATTTTAGTTATTCCAGTTCTTTTGCCTTTCCGTATACATTTTAGAATAATCCTGTGTGTATCTCCACAACATATTGGGATTTTTATAGGAATCAAGATTAATCTGGGAAGAATTGACATTGTTACAACGTGAGATTTCCAATCTATGAACATGGTATGTCTCTTGATTCATTTAATTTTTTAAAAAATTTCTTTCATTAGTAGTTTGTAGTTTTAGCATACAAGCCCTATAGATGTTTTGTTAGATTTTCCCTAGGCTCTTAAAGTAGTAACTTCAATTATTGATTTGAGACTCTTATTCTTTTTTAATGTATACATTTAATGCTATAAATTTCCATTTCAAAAGTGTTTTACTATAATCCTCCATATTTTGAAATGTTTTCATTTCATTTCATTCCATTTAATATATTTTTTAAATTTTAATTGAGATTTTTTTTGAATTATAGACTATTAAGTTGTGTTGTTTAGTTTCCAAGTGTTTTCTGTTATAATCCTGTTGTTCATTCTAGCTTGATTTCATTGTAATTGAAGAAGGTATTGTGTATAATTTCAAATTTTTAAATTTTGGTCCTGTTTACTTATAACCAGGGTATGGTTATTCTGTGGTATGCTATAACTTGGAAAAATATGTGTTGTGTTTTTTATTAAATAAATTGTCTTATAAATATTGATTAGACCCTTTTATTTCATGGTATTGTTGAGTTCTTTTATGCTCTTGCTGGTTTTCTATTTGTTCTACTAGGTGTTGAGAGAAGAATGTTGAAATCATAAATATAATTGGGTGTTTGTCTTTTTACCTTTAAGTTTTATCAATTCTGTCTGTTTTATTTCACAAAACTTCATTTGCAAATGTGTATTATCTTCCTTTTTATCAGGATTAGCAACAAATATTTTGAGTTTCTATATTCAGTACCTTGCATTTCGGATTGCTATATCTTCTTAACAGAGTGACCTTTTTATCAACTTGCAATGTCTTTCTCTGTCTCTGGCACTTTTTTTTCTTTTAAACATTTTTTTATTGTTGTTCAAGTATAGTTTTCTGCATTTCCCCCACCCCTTACCACCACCCCGACCCTTCCCACCTCCCTCCCCTGTTTCCACCCCATCTTGTTATTGTCCATGTGTACTTTATACTTGTTCCTGCAAACCCTTCACTCTTTCCCCCTACAATCCCCTCCCCTCTCCCCTCTGGTCACTGTCAGCCTGTTCTCTATTTCAATGTCTTTGGTTATATTTTGCTTGTTTGTTTCTTTTGTTGATTAGGTTTCTGTTAAAGGTGAGATCGTATGGTATTTGTCTTTCACTGCCTTGCTTATTTCGCTTAGCATAATGCTCTCCAGTTCCATCCATGCTGTTTCAAAGGGTAGGAGCTCCTTCTTTCTTTCTGCTGTATATAATTCCATTGTGTAAATGTAGCATGTTTTTTTGATCCATTCATTTACTGATGGGCACTTAGGTTGCTTCCAGAACTTGGCTATTGTAAATTGTGCGGCTATGAACGTTGGAGTGTTCGTGGATCAGAAGAATTAACATCATCAAAATGTCCATACCACCCAAAGGAATTTATAGGTTCAACACAATACCTATTAATGTACCAACAGCATATTTCACAGATATAAAACAAACACTTCAAAAATTTATGTGGAACCATAAATGATCCGAATAGCTGCAGCAATTTTGAGAAAAAAGAGCAAAGTAAGAGGGATCACAATACCTGATATCAAACTGTGTTAGAAGGCCACTGTAATCAAAACAGTCTGGTACTGGCATAAGAACAGACACATAGACCAATAGAACAGAATGGAGAGCCCAGAAATCAACCCAAGTCTCTACGATCAATTAATATTTGAGAAAGGGAGCAGCAGCATAGAATGGAGTAAAAATAGCCTCCTCAACAAATGGTGTTGGGAGAGCTGGACAGCTACATGCAAAAAAAAGAAAAAAAAGAAAAAAGAAAAAAGAAACTCGAGCAACAGCTTACACTATACACAAAAATAAATTCAAGATGGATAAAGGATTTAAATATATGTCTCTGACACTTTTATGTGCTACTTTATCTGATATTTATAAAGCCACCTCTGTTTTTCTTTAATGTTTGTATAGCATGTCTTTTCTATTCCTTTTACTTTTGACTACTATGTTAATATAATGAAGTTTATTTCTTTAAAATGCCATATAGTTCTGTTTTTAATTCCTTCCAGTTTCTGTCTTTAATTGGTATATTCAAAGCATTTACGTGTAATGACACTATTGATATAGTAGAGGTAAATTCTGTAATTTTATTCTTGTTTTCTGTTTGTTGTCTCTGTTTTGTGTTGTTGTTGTATTTGTCTTTTTTATTGTGCCTTCTTATGGGTTACTTGATCATTTTTTAGAATTCCATTTTGACAGTGTTTTTTTATTAATTCAATCTTCTTATATAGCTTTTAGTGACTGTTCTAGATATTGCACTATATCTCCATAATTTATGATCCTTTACTGGTGTCATTATTGTATCAATTCAATTAATGTGGTATCTCCTCTATTTTAATTTAGCCATTATTTTATAATTTAATTATTTTACATATTTCTTCTACATGCATTTAGAATATTAGATAGTTTTATAATTCTTTATTCAACCCATTGCTTACTCCACCTTACAGCTTCTGACAACAGGCAGGGCAGTTCCCAACACAACCCTCAAATATAATTTTAAAAATTAAAAGAAGAAAAGTCTATTGTATTTACCCATATTTTTGCTTATCATGATTTTTCTTCCTCTCTGATATTCTAAGGTTTCTTCTTTTACCATTCCTTTTCTGATTAAAAGACACCCTTAGCCATTCCTTCAGAGTAGGTCTGCTGTCCTACTCTGAAACAAATTCTCTTGGTTTTCTTTCATCTGAGAATCTTGATTTTTCCTTGATGGTTAAAAATATTTGTTTGGGATATAGAATTATGGTTAAATATATCTCTCAACATTTTGCATTTGTTATTTCTTTAATCCTTCTGTGCTCTATGGTTTTGGATGAAAATTCAGTTGATACTCACATAGTTTCCTTCTATATGTAAGGTATCATTTTTCTCACTGCTTATAACAACATTTTTTTGCTTTGTGTTTAGTTTTCAGAAGTATTACTATAATATGTAATTGTGTGGATTTCTTTGGGGTCCTTCTGTTTGTGGCTCATTCAGCTTCTTAATTCTGTATATTTATATAGTTTGTCAAATTTAGGAAGTTTCAGCCATTATTTATTTGATTACTTTTTCGCTTTCACCTTCTTTCTTCTCTCCTTCTTAGCATGTCATAAAATGAATATTAAGCCCTTTCTTATATTTCTACAGGCCCCTGGAAGGTCCATTTACTTTTTAAATCTATTTTCTCTGTGAATTGCCTATATTGGGTAATTTCTGTTATTCTATCTTCAAGGTAACTCACTTTTTTCTCTATACTTCCCATTATACTTGAAGCCCACCTAGTGATTTTCTATTTTATTATATTTTCAGTTCTAAAATTTTAATTTCATATATATTCTCTTAATTTACTGAGACTTTCTATTTTTTATTTTAAGCATGTTCATAGTTGCTCATTGGAGCATTTTAATAATGGCTGTTTTAAAACCTTTGATCATTTAACATCACTGCCATGTCAGTATTGGCATCTATTGATTATCCTTTCTCGTTCAGTTTGTGATCTCCCTGGTTCTTGGTAAGATGAATTGTTTCCAAATCAAATCCTGAACATTCCAAATATTATGGCACAATATTCTGGATCTTACCTGAACATTCACTTTTAGCTGGATTCTAACACTGCTGTAATTGGAAAAGGCAAAAGAGGTGTGGGGCACTGCTTTGTAACTGCCAAGTGTGTTTAGAAGCCAGGTCCCTCATTTTGCCTTTGTTAACATCCAAGGGGGCAGTCCCTCCTTACTACTGGATGATGGTGGAAGTACAAATTTACCATGCGTTTTCCACCAACATTGCTAGAGGCTGGAGGGTCATTACTTACCAGTGAAGACGGAAGTTCAGTTCCCACCCTTGCGGGAGGGTTGAGTCGCTGCATTACACTCTAAAAAAAGTGAAAACTTAAGCTCTACACACAACCTCTTCTGGGACAGGGAACAGGGCCTCAGTTTCCTGTGTTTTTTATTTTTTTTATTTGACTGAAGTAGAGAGTTTGCTATTTAAACATATTCTATCTTGTTAGGCTGCCTCTGTTCTGTCCCTTTTTTGGGTCTTTCTTTGGGGAGAAGATCTGTATGCATTGGCTCTCTGACTTGTAATTTCTTCAAATACAAATAAGTCTTAGATAGAAAAGACAAAAGGAATACTCAAGGAACACACTACCACTTTGTTCCTTGGATTCTGTGGTCCCCAGCCAGTATACCTTCTTTTCTCCATGTTTCAGAGTCTTCTGTTCTTATTATTCTGATGTTATTTTATGTAGAATATCCAGGGATTTCACTCTATTTAGTTGGAGAATAGGAAAACCATATCTGATACAAATAATATTAATAATCTGCATTTAGATGTAGAACCATTATATAACTGCATTAAACAATGTCCTTTAGATTTCTTCTGTAATTAACACATGCAGTCTTACCCAGCCACCTCATAAGTGAAGACCCATCTCCAAAGGTGCTCAGTTCAAGAATAAAACCTCTAGAGACATTAAGGCTTCAGAATCTGTATCTTAAAAAGCCAGGTCTACTTAAGAGGGAGTGACAGGCCCAGGTCAGGCCACAATACTCTCATCAGCGGTACCTCAGGGCCCATCAAAACTCTTCTTTCTCACTTGGCCACATTAAAAAAGAATGATCAGCCATCTCTCAAACCAACCTATAAGGAACTTACATAACCTTTGAAACGGGAGAAGAAATATGCGTTCTATAATTTAATTTCTCAAATTTGAAATATGAGGGTAAAATACCTTTTTCTTGTTTTTTGTTTTGCCACCCATATGTACCTTAATTTTTTTTTTCATATTTTATATTACAAAATGCACTGCAAACAGGAGCTAATGGAAAGATAGCATCCCCATTTGCCACCGTGATGAACAATTAGCCATGTAGCTGAAGGATAGAGGTAGCAGTCCTTCTCAGAGCAGTTTTTCCACTTACTTCCTCTGCGGCAAGGTTACCTGCCTCAGGCTTGAATATATGAACTAATCTAAAACACATACACACACAACACTTTATACTGCACTTTAAAAGATCACCTGAAGTAATTTATCCTTTTTAATTATTCCTAAAGTTTAACAAGGGACTATAAACTATTTTAAGTGATAAATTCTTAGGAGAAAAGAAAGGTAGAATAAATAATCAGAAGTCTGTAAGACTACAAATCCTATAATTAAATTGTTTCAACTAGACCAATTAGTCAATTGAAAGGAAAATCAACTGTTCTGGTAAGGAAAGAAAGAAAGGCTCGGTTGTGTGTACCCTCCATAAGCAAGAGTGAGAAGTGCTCCTTCACATTTGCTCTCACATTTAATTTTAACGAGATCATGAGGTAAGCAATATTATCAAAAATTTCTGGGTTAAGAACGTGAAGGTTCAAATTCATACAAATAATCAGTGACTAAACTGGATTCAAATCCTGCTTTACCTGGTAGCATTACTCATTTTTTTCCCTTTTCATATTCAGAAAACATTACTGCCATCTTAAATTTGAGTAATGTAGGGTATACTGTTTGTTATATCCTAGTGGCCTATCTTAGTATTACAAATATCTTTTACTATTTAACCCAATCTAGAGGTGCGATCCTATAAATAATGTTTGGGGAAAGAAAAATGTCAAAGGACTAAACATTATCTTCTACTTCAATGAGTGATTTAACCATTAAAGGTTAAAAGTGCAGGGCATCTGTGTCAATAAAAGCTTATTAGAAATCAAGAACAGATATTTGATTAGTTTCTCTAGCCAATCATCCCACATACACTCTTTCCCATTTTCTATAGCTCTAAGAGATGCATATCACAAAATGAATAAGTTGGTTCTGAAGAAAATTTATCCAAACAGGAGAAAAAAGAGTCTACTAGCTCTTTTCTCCTGGGAGGCAAAAAAAAAAAAAAAAAAAAAAGTAACAAATCATGAAGAAGGCAGTTTTCCCTTTCAGGATTCAAATTTTGTACTGGTAGGAAATAATTATTCTCTGTGTTAGAAAGGCAGACAGCCATAGACATTGAGGCATTTTCCCAGTATTGTACATAACATCACTGATGGGTAAAATAATCTTTGTGTCTGGATTCTAGCATCTTTTTCACTTGGAAACTCTCTTTAATCTGGAATACATTAGGTTGACAGATATTGTCTAGAATTGGCCTGATGGATCAAGATAGTTTTTCAACATGATTCTCACATATTCAGCTTGGAAAAGCATCACTAAAAAGTAAACAAAGGAGAACCATCACTGCTTATTACCCATACGCCAAGCCAGCTCAGGCTCTCTATACCTGTAGATACCTATGTATCATCTATTTATAGAAACACAAAATGGATATTTAGTGACAGTGATTTGGCAACATTAAGGACACCAAATTAAAAAGTCTATTTTATATGACAATAAAAACCCTAAATTAGATTTATATTGAGTTAAAAGCACAGATTTTTCTAGGATTTGTCAAACTGAAATAGTTACTCTCATGTAGGCTAGTTCTACAATGCTGTAGAAAATATGGAGAACATCTCAGGGAAGCAGTGAGAGAAGCAACTAACACTGACACCTAACTAATATGATCAAGTGAAAATTAGTCACTAAGTCTCCCCATTTTTCACAGCTACTCACCTTTGCTTTATAAACTTAGGTACATCAGGCATGATGACTTGAGGACCTAGTAAGGCAGGCGGAGAAAAACACAATCCCAATCCAATCAGAGCCATAGAGACATTGAACCAGCAGGAGGCCTGTGTGAAATTATACTTTAAGTATCTGTCCCCTCTTTCCCTCTCTCTTTTAAGTCTCTCACTATCCCTAATGAGGTCATTCTTCATCTACCTCTGGATGAGAACAAGGCCAGCATCACTACTTTTCTGATCACTGTCATGGCCACAGACACTTTCTCAGTTTCACAATCATGAGACTAGTTCCATTGAATAGTCAAATATATTAAAATTTACTTAGTGTTCAAATTGTGTATCCTTAACATGGGCCTGTAACAATCAGGAAGCCTGCAGCCAGAGAAGAGGTCACTGCCATAGGTGCCTTGTCTTTTCCCAATTGAGTTTGACTTGACCTTCCCTAGGAACTCAAGGGTTGTTTCTTCTCTTCCAGGCAGAGTACAGAGGTGGGGAGGGGGCAAGGGTGACAGTTAAAGGTCCCCAGGGTTGGAGAAAAATGGACGAGATGGTGAAGGCACACCCAAGGGATACATACATACAACAGTGATCTACCATCACCGTTGTCAGAAATTGGGAGAATGTTTGCACACTCTTTCTCTCGGGTTAAGTGGGTTCTTTGGTTTTAGCCTCATTTCTGCCTCTCTTACGTGCAGTTTCCGAGAGCTGAAACTAATTCTCAGTCTCTGCATAAACATATTACTCATTTTTACTGATTAAAATGTATTAATCGAAGTAACAGATTGCACTTAAAGACCCCAATACAAAGTTATCACACCAAGATTTGCATTATGACCTTCTTCTTGTTCTGCTCTAAAATCCAAGCTATTAATCTGCCCAATCCCAAGATGTTGCTGCCTTAAAGTCATCCAGCCCAGCTCTAAAACTCTTCTATACCCTTCCCCCATTTTTCCTTTTGGAGAGAACATTAAGATTTTGTCAAGGTAGTATCCTTTCTTTTTGCAAGTAATTTAATGAGCAACTTTGTTTTAAGAACAAGGTTTTCTGGAAATCTTTGGGAAAGAAGCATAGAATTTTGACATCCCTTTGACCCATGCTCAGGCAACTGTGTTCTTGTGTTCTGGTTGGTGACCTATCCCTTCCCCAGTCCCTCTTAATGAGGCATACCTTCAGCTTCTCTCAGCCAAAGGCTTTTAATCCCCTTAGTCCCCTGTTGCATAGAATTCAGGACAATAATACCTGGGCTTTTTTCTTGCCTGGACAAAACCACAATGTGCAAAGCAATCTTTAGTATGTGGATGCTTCAGGGGAAAACCCACTATTTTCTCCAAATCAATATAAAAGAAATTTGAAGCTCTCTAGTCTCCTGAAAGTCCATTTCATGAGGTTTGGGGTCATAAACTAGCACAGCAGTACACATCTTCCCTCTTAGAATTTCACAACTCGGATGTATTGAAATAAATAGTCCTTGGAACTTTAAAATGTCATTAAAATAGTCTTCACAAATCCTTCTTTAATTTCTAACACAAAAATTCACACCCACAATATGAGTGAGACCTTCAGGAGGCCTCTAAATAGCTATGTTATGTATATTTTATAGGGAAGACCATAGATAACAAAGTCATCAAGAATCTTAGAGTCTTATTCAAAGTATCTATTTTAATATAAGTGTTTTGGAAAAGCTCATTTCCCCTGATGGCATGCCTCTCCTTCTTCTAAGGTAACATAGTTTAGTTGTGCATCCTGTAGACCCAGCTAAAGACTAAATTTCCTATCCTCCCTTGCAGTTGGTTTTGTTTGACCAGGCACATAACCAGTGGGATTTTAGCAGAAATAATGTGTGCAACCACCTTAGTACCTGTAGAGAAGGCATTATTTATCCTTCACTACTTTCTTTCTTCTTTTATAAGAACTAGAACATGAACACGGCATGACCCAGTTTTAACCAGTACCCTAGGGAATAAAAGAATAAGATGAAAGAAAATGTCTCCAAAGAACCAGGTCAAGCAGAACTTCTCAATTCTGTATCATTAACCTGTGTAAGGAAAATAAAATCTCTATATTTGTGTCTATGTGTTACAACAGCCCAACCTGAATACTAATAAATTAATCTCCTGTTATACATATAACAACAGAGTTAACATCTCGGCACAGTGCTGTCAAAAAGGAGGGTAATTAATGTAAGGAGAACGTTTAGAGATGTTCAACATAGATAAGCAATTCATAACTATTTATTTAAAATAAAACTGTCTAGCCCTGGCAGGGTGGCTCATTTGGCTGGAGCACTGTTCCATGCACCAAAAGATTTTTTTGAGTTTGATCCCTGGTCAAGGCATATACCTACATTGAGGGTTCGATCCCCAGTCAGGGCACATGTGGGAGGCAACCAACTGAAGTTTCTCACGTTGATGTTTCTTTCTTTCTCTCCCTTCCTCTCTCTTTCTGAAATTAATAAACATATCCTCAGATGAGAATTTTTTTAAAATCCAAAATAAATAAACATATAAATAGAACTTTCTATTACACAGTTTGTAAGAAGAAATTTGATTCCGATTCAGGGGACACAAACAACTTTTCTGAGCCTTATTTTCATCATCTTTTGCATGAGAAGATTTCACTCAGTGGTAAAGTGGTTCTAATTCAAAAACCTAGAATCAATTCTCAATATTACATATGTGTTGGGAATAGCAACATGTGAACATCATTCTTACACCCTTCCAAATATACCTACCTACAAGGCTACAGGTTGCCTCTAATTTTGTGCTTATTTTCCCTTGTTGATTTTATTCAACATTATTTATTTAATAAGGTCAAGAACAGAGAATGCCTAGTGTGATTTTTTTTCTTTTTCTAACTCACCTCTATGGCATTGCCAAATACAAGTTGTGGAAATAACTTCCAAATGACTACAGGTTAACAAAGAAAAAAGAAGGAAAAAAGACCCTCTAATATTGATGTTGCTCTTCAATTCTATGAAACTTAAGTGTTCAACTTAAATATAAACTCAGATTCAGACAAATCTTATAATATCTCATGAAACAGACAGATGCCCAAGGCGCCTCTTTGCTTGGGAATTCTTTAATGAAATAAAAAGCGGAAATGGGATTGTGTGGGGATTCTCTCTTAAGGAGTGGAACCGAGGGATGCCGAAGTGTGATGTGGGAGGACTGATATCTGTTCAAGACACTGATTGACCCGGCTTAGTTTGAAATATGACCTTTATACTCTTCATTGAAAGTGTTCAGGCAAAAGCTGGAGGAGAGCTTTCATGGACAAATCTTAAACCTTGAGAACACAAGCAATGCTGCTGCAGTGACCAGATGGTGATACAGTGTTCACATCACATCAAGGACACTCAAGAAGGAAATGTCATTTTGTCATCTCGAAGACTTCCAGTCCAAAGACATGGAATTGTTGAAAACCTAAACTTTTCAAGCCTTTTTAAAGAATCATAATGATTCTCAGCTGGTTTATATGAAAAGTGTATGTAATTTAGAATAGGGAAGGAGGAAGGTTGGTTTAGACTGTGTGAACACTGAATTTCCACCAAGTAGTTGGGGTTGGCGTGTTAGTTATGATCATGGCGTTCAAATATTACATGACATTAGTTACCCTATCAGAAGTACATGGTGAGGACACTGGAAACGTCAGTTAATGCCACTGCAGCAGAATAAAGTTCCATTACACTATTCTAAATCTCTGAACTTGAAAGCTGAGTTGCCTAAAGCTTTAATTATTATTTGCATAGTTTTCAATTAATCACTTAAATGCCAAATTTGTTGGTTTTCCCTTTTGGTTTTGGCATAAGAACTGTATTGATAAATGCTACAGAACATACCTTAGCAAACAAGTATGAAATAAGACAATGAATTTGAATATAACTGAGGACAAAGTAGAAAAGATATTTCTAAGGCAATGAATGTCTATTTGCTCCAACAAACAGGCCTTAAATAATGAGAAGATCCTAAGTACTGTACATCAGTCACACAGAATCAAGAGAAAAGTTCAGGTAGTTTTGTGCTTTCTTTTATAGTTTGCTTTTGGCATAAACATTAAAATGTGTCTTCTCACTTTTAGTTTCTAAGGTTATATGGTTAAAATCACATTTCTTTAAAGTTGCATTTTTCTGTAACTAATTCCAATGAATTCACAGCATTGATATTAATAAACTCAAGCTTTGAAATTTACCTTTTGAACCTATGCCTCCAAATTATGTTGTTCAGGTGGCTAGACAGTATCGGTATAAATGACATTAATATATCACAATTATATGAAATAGATTTCATCATTAATTGCCCCATAATTATTCATTTTTAATATAACTTTCCCCCACTATCTAAAAGTAAAGTATTTCTATGAAATCTTTTGTAAGCCAAAATGATGTACAGTGAAGAGTATTCCCTAATTTCTGAAAGTTGGCTGTATGCCACTTTGCTTTTACAAAAGTTCTACATCAGTACTGTAACTGCTTTTTTCATAAAAGTGAAAATGCTCATTGGATTTCTCTTGGTTAGTGAAAATAGGCACTATTTCTGCTTTTTCATAAAAATGAAAAGGCATAATGCGAACTTTTGGGAAGAGGGAGAAACCCAGCAACTCTAGAAAATTATCTTCATCTGGCTTTGTTGAACCATCTTTCCTTTCCCCAGGGTATCTCTTGTTCAAACAAACAAACAAACAAACTGTATTTCTGAATGATCTAAATAGTACTTAATGTTCATCTGTGTACTACTCTGTAACACTGAAGCTCCATGCCTCTAAATGACAAAAAGAAAATATATTTCTTATTATCTATGTAGAAAAAGTCTAAAGGCTTCAGTAAATACAATGACCATGCTAAAGCACTTGATGTATTCAATTATGAAACATTTAGAGTAAGTCAGAAAATGCCTAGCTGCTTACTACCTCTGTGTTACATGGACACATTAGAATTTGTTTCCTTACAATTCCAGAATGAATGATGGGAGAAATCAGGTGATCAGTGATATGAAAAGTCACACATTGGGCATCCAAGGACCAGCTCAAGCAAATCGCATCTAACAATGCCCATCTTGTTTCAGAAGAGGTTTATTGGTCGCACATATGACGTGCATTTCAGGTGCATCTGAAAAGCAGCACACAATTTCACACAACTTCTAAATAACAGGAACATCACTGATTAGTTAGTTGTATTTTGCCACAAGTTGCCCTAAAATTTAGTAGCTTAAAACAATAATCACGTTTCATCTCTCACAGTTTCTAGGAGCCAGGAACAGCCGGGGGCTCAATGTCATTCAAATCAGAGACTGGCCGGGGCTACAGTCCTCTGGTGAAGACAAACTACAGAATTTGCTTCCTAGGTTGCTCACCATGCAGGCCGCAAGTTGACACCAACTGTTGCCCTGGGAACTCAATTCCTATCTACTTGGGCTTTTTCACATGGCTGCTTGACAATCTTTACAGTATGGTTATTTGGCTCTTCCAAGAACACAGGATCTATGAAACCAAGGCAGAAACTATAATGCCTTTTGTGTATCTTCTTGCCTCAGAAGATACTCAACATAATAACATTCCCTGTATTCTATTGGTCACACTGACGCCAATGGAAGTAAGATTCTTCCATGGAGTCAGCAGAAAAGCATTTCAAGG
Source organism: Glossophaga mutica (assembly GCA_039655065.1). NCBI lineage: Eukaryota > Metazoa > Chordata > Mammalia > Chiroptera > Phyllostomidae > Glossophaga > Glossophaga mutica. The sequence continues at coordinate 33,818,884 of CM077312.1, forward strand.
ACCCACACGTAAGCTGATGTGATCAACTGAGGCGAGTTTTACTGGAATGAAAAAAAGGACTGTCCCCAGGTGCCCAATGTCTCATCCATGACCAGGCAGCTCAGCTCCGTATTGCTGCAGAAGTCCAGCCTCTGAGCCACAAGCCCTCTGTTGTCCTCACTAAACCCAGTGGGAGGGCCAGGGCCCAGAGATGCTGTGCCATTATCCTAGCATCAACATCCAAATTTTCAGTAGTCCAGCTCAGTGTCTGTTCCCATCCTGCTGGCTTTCTGGGCTACACCTGGGCCTGTACTTGTGCCCAGGGTGCTGCTACAGAGAGAAAATGCAAGAACACACACACGAACCTGGAGCCTTTGTTATGCTTTGATTCTATCTCCTTGGGTTTGGAAAGGGTAAAATTTCTTTCAAACTAATCAGTTTTCTTCCTAATTATTTGCAGACTTGTGCTGAGCCCTCTCCTTAACCAATTCTTTTCCTGGATCTTCCTGGGTTTCGTGCCCTTATCCTATTGGGTCTTTTCCCAGATTTTCCCAGGCTAGACTTCTCCCCTTCATAGTCACCATTTTGGCGCCTCCTGTGCATGCCTCAAGTGGAAGGACCTCTCCCTGTGCTATTTTTGTTTCCACTGCGCATGTGCCCAGCAGAGCATTTCTCTTCTTACTGTTTTCCCCCTCTCTCAGGTAAGCCCCACTGATGGGCCACTTGTCCCTGGTGATTGGAAAGCCAGTCCTTCTTTCCTACTGGGGGAATAAAGGGATGTTAATCCCCTTGACAGAGCAATGCAGCTATCTCCTGGGGATTCTGTGAATTTGTAGCTTCCTAGTTAGTCAGGTTTAGTGTCTGATTCCGTTTGCTTCTTTTCTTAACTAGCCGTCTATGCTAACAACACCAGTCACCTCTGATTCAATGTGGGAGGGGACTACACAAGGATGCTCAGATCAGCAGGAGAGGATCATTGAGGAACACAATGGAGGCTGGCTAAGACAGATTATCTAAAGTTTGTTGTACTTTATAATTTTGAAATTTTTAACCACAAAAAATGTAGAACTGTCTAAAAAGCTAAAAATTCCTACCACATGAATTCCTTTACATAATTAGAAGGACTATATCTTGTAGTGTATATCCATCTCATCCTTTGAGTACAGAGAGAGAAAGAGACTGATTTTCCCTAAAGTAGAATTAAACGAGACAGTGTCCTACAACAAACACTTAAATTTTATTTAGAAAGGTAAATATAACAGCATTACAGAAAGATTAGTAAATCTGAAGAAAGTTACCAATCATAATGATATGAGACAATTCTTCATTTATGTACTCTCAATATTTTGGTATGCATAAATATATTTTTACATAGTCACAGAAAATGTGCAATATAATTTATATCAATACAATTTATATGCCTTTTTTACTTAAGATTTACTTATATTTTCATGTTTCACAATTAGTATTATATTAGTTACATAAGTTTCAGGTAATGCAGAATCACTTTGGTGTAGCCACATACAGTACAGAGACTGTTGTATTGATTTAAATTATTAATCAATGAAAATTCATATGAACACCAAACAATGTCACTAACTTCTCCTCTAATAATAGAATTCCTAATGCACAGCAGTTATACAGAAATATGTTTACTGTGTTTAAATATGTAATCTAATAGATAATACCCTGATCATGTTGTAATGTAATTTTCTGAAATTGTTGCTCTTTAATAAGCTTCTTTATTTCCAATTGTTGTAAAATATTCATTAAATTGGCAATATTTGCTTAATAGTATTCATACATAATTTTATGCAAATTAGCATTTTTAAATCCCAGATTTTTTTTTAATTTGCTGAATGATAAAGGTAAGGGACTCTCAGTTTCATGGGGAAGACAAACAGCGCGTGCTGTAGACAGGTGACAGGGACAAGGGACTACGCCAGCGGGGAAGAAGCAGTGTAATGAGGAAGGAACTCCTAACTTGAGCTAATTTAGCACCCAGAAGAGCTTTAGAAATGTCTGAGAATTAATCTTTCTATTTATCCAGAGTGAAAGGAGACAGAAAAGTTAAGAAAAATAAAATGTAAATGAGCAGACTTTTCTTCCCAAGCAACTTTCTACCCAGTTTCTTAATAACTGAAGCTTTATAAAGTCAAATTTAGCATTAGAACATTTATACATCTTTCTTATGAAAAGAAGAAAAGTGATTTGAGGCTTCATTTTTAACTTTAGATTATAAAATAACATTTAAATTAAATAAAAATAGATAATCATACAAAGTCACCCTTGAAAATTAGGTGCTGAAATTAACACGATGTTTTATAATAATTGGTTTAATATACCTTTTCTCCACTATTGACCTGGGGGGGTTCCATCACTGGAAGATTTGTCTTGTATTTCTGTCACCAAAAACACTGTCTAACAGGCAGACACTCAAGAAAGTCTTGTAAATTATTTTTTGTCTCTTAATTTTAATAGGAGTAAAGAGCCTCAGCTAACTGAAGAGAAAACTTACCTCTTCTAAAATACTATTTAATTCTGTTAATTTTCAACATCTTGAATGTTCTGACTTTGGAAATTGACAAGCTTAGCTGTCTCTTATAATTGGTTGGAGATGATATTTCTAGTATTATTTTCTATAATTATGTAAAACATATATCATGTCTGGAAAATACACACACTCCACACATATGTGCACACATACATGATCATGTTAAAAACGTAGAGACAGAACAAACCCATCCTCTCTCCCACAGCTTCAACCTCTCTTTAAAATCTTTTTCAAAATATTTATATTTGTAATTCTTATCGATGGCTGCTCCCACTTCTCTAATAATTTTTATTACTTTTTCCAGATTTGCTAACTTTAGGTCATATTTATTAATTTTCAGTGATAAAATACTAGGGTTTATTGCACTGGATTTCTTCCCTCTCCCACTGTTGGAGAGTTACTTTTTTTTTTTTTAGTGATTCTATTGATTAACTTTGGAATTTTAAGTGATAGGCTTATACTTCTATTTTTGTTTTGTTTTGTTTTTTAACTTCAGTTAGTATCTTGACTCCTTGTTGAGAGAGAAATTCTTTCACAGGTTTTTCACGCTGCATTTCTGTTGGGTCTGCCAAGACAAGTCCCTGACTGCTCTTTACAAGGGTGGGAGTTGCAGTGAGCAGCCTTGAAGGAGGAGGTATCGTCTCCCTTTGAACAGGCAGTCTTGTTCAATGTCTCCTATAAAACATGTGGATTCACCAAGCTGTCTCCTTCACCTGTGATACAAACCCACTGTGTGAAGAGCATCCTACTATGCCCATCTACATGGGACTAGAGAGTATAGGAAAATTGACCCACACATCTTGCTCACGCTGCCTGATGCATTGCGTGTAATAAGTCTTTTGTCTTTGAATCAGGAGTCATGGGTCTTCTGCCAGCATCTGTGAAGCAATAAAAAGCTAACTTATAAGTAGGATGAAATTGAATTGCAAACCTGACCTTCCCATATGTATGTATGTGTGTGTGAATATATATGGTAAAATGATATATAATGACAATGTAAAATGTGTTTAGTGTCCCTTTCTTCCACCTCCTTCAGCTCATATCCAAAACCCAGACAGACATCCCCCCTCGATCAGCTATGCTCTAACTTTTACATTATTGAGGTACTTAACATTTACTTACCATTCTAAAACTTTAAGCAAACTGCGCTTAGTTCTACATTGGCTCTGTAATCTAAAATCTGATAGTTCACATTATTAATAACCATTAAACATTTGGTGTTCTAGGATTTCATGTCTCACGTTCTGATCCACACTGAAGAGACTTTTTAGAGCATCAAGAGCCCATTCAGTGTGAAGAGTGCATCCCTCTTATGAAGAAAATCTTCTGTTTCCCTGGTTTTCTCCCATTTTTTCTGCTACCTCTTTCTCTACTTCTTTAAGTTCATTGTTACAATGATTGTTGCCTCTTAACCTGTACCTGGCCTCTTGTCTTCTGCTCTACATTCTTAGACAGCTGCTTGACTTATGTTGCATAGCTTTTAACTGAATTTTTAATATACATTTTCACATTACTTTTTAATCTATAGCAACTCTTATTTGTTCTAAGGTAGCTTTTACAACTATCCAATTTTAGTTTTTTAATGTAATGGTCTGTTTCCACTCTGAGACTATGTCATGTTTTGTTTTATTTATTTATTTTTTTTTACTCCTTCTATTTTACAAATAGTTCCTTTTCTACCCCAGGGTAGTGGTTTTCATTTTATTTGTCTTTCTTTCTTTTTCACATTGACTTTTTTCTCACACATCTATGATTTTGAGTATGCTATGGTATGTCATTCAGATTTCCCCATCAGTATTGAAAAATTTATTCCCCCAGCTGCTGGAATGCCTGTCAGCTGACCACTTTCAGCAGTCAGTCCTTGTTTGAACTGCCTCAACAGTTGTTCCATTTAGCCAAAGGTCATGTGCTTTTCCTGGGGCAACTCACATACAAAGTCTAATCGACAACGGAACATAGAGCCTCAGAGCCCTTGCTCCAAAACCTTTGAGGGGTTATCTCAGCTTCAAAATTCCCTTCATTGTCAGCTGTGTCCTTTTTGTAACTGTATCACAGCCCTAGCTCACCCTTTACCCAGGCCTACTGCCTTCTCCCACCCAACAGAGGTCAATCTCAAGAGCACTCATCATAAAACTCCTGCATGATACTCTGTCTCAGGGCCGACTTCGAGGGAAACCCACACTGCAACATGTGATCATTGGTTTCCCAATATTTAAAAATGAAAACAAAAGTAGGTGCCCTTGTAGTCCTTTAGTCTGTGTGGTAAATAAGCATTTCTGGGCGGGACATCTGGCATCTCACTAGTAGGCTTCCACATAGTAGATGTGTTGACTCTCAGATGACAGAATGAGGAGGACTCTACTTTGGGCACAATACCCACTCCGGAGATTTAACTCTCTCCAAGATTATGTTTAGATAAAGTGCTATTGGTGGTTTATTTCTTTGTTTATAGAATGTCTGAATCTCCAGAGGATAGATGAATTAATATTTGTATATAAAAACTTTAATTTATCCTTTTATTTTCTACTTATTTTTAAAATCTCTTCCTCAACTACAATTATTTTCTAAAGTTTGCCCATGTTTCTAACAGCAGGTTGGTTCTCATTGTTACTGTTGTCTCCTCCGGAATATTCTGGGCTCTGATGTCCTATGCTACATTTTCTCCATAAATATTCTCCCAAGCTCTTCCTGATTTCTAAAAATGTGTTGAAATATCCCATTCTCTGATAACACCCTCTTACTATTCTTTTCATTATATTTAGTTTATATTGCTCTCTATGTATTTTTCCAGGGAGCTCTAAAAATAGATTACAAGTGAAAAAGTTCTCAATCTGTGACCCTAAACTGAAACTGCTCAACCAATTTAAGCACTACACTACTGAAATTACCTTGCATCTCTTGTCTATAAATTGGATGGCATATATAGAATGAAGCGTTGTCCAGAAAAACAGCAGGCTTGAGTTCTAGCTTATATTTTAAGTAATTAGCCACAAAGCATTTAGCAAGTAACTTTATAGGGTCTCATTTTTCTTGCCTAAAATGTTCATTTAGCTACTTAAAATTTGGTGAATATCCCTGGCTGGTGTGGCTCAGTGGCTTGAGTGCTGGCTTACAAATCAAAGGGTTGCTGATTCGATTCCCAGTCAGAGCACATGCCTGGGTTTCAGGCCAGGTCTCCAGTAGTGGGAGTGCGAGAGGCAACCACACACTGATGTTTCTCTCCCTCTCTCCTTCCTTTCCTCTCTCTCTCTAAAAATAAATAAATAAATAAATAAAATCTTTTTAAAATTTCAAAAAATAAAATTTGGGGAATATTCCTAAATATTTGTGATTAATCCAAACTTAGATATAAAGCTACAGTGAAAAGAATCAATAACAAAGCCAAATCTTGTATTTTCAGAACATCTGAAAACTAATATTTTACTTTAATGCTTATTGAGGACACTAGATTTGGATATTATTTAGATGCTAACTAGAACTAGTATTTAACACTAACAGCTACACTATGTAAATTGGAATTGGATAATTTCTAGGGAAATCACTCCTATTTATTAGTCCTTTAAATTATCCCCTCAGTTATCTGTTCCTCATTTGTCCATGTGCCAGTTTTTGATATGTACCTAGGAACTCAGCTTCTTCTAATTATATCTCTGTTTTTCAATCATTAGTGAATTTATGCATTCCTGTATGATTTGGTAGAGAAGAGGAACATTCAATAAGTTTCATTTGCTCTTGATTTTGGCATCTCAAAAATGTTCTGGCCGTATTCTCTATTACATACCAATTAAGCTTATTTTGATGAATGTGACTCATCTGTAATTTATTGAAAAAAACATGGAAACAAATTATTTTTTAAATGAGCAAAATTGGAACATGGGTCAATCACGAAAAAAGGTCTTTATCTTTCTTAGAACATTTTTGTCACTTAATAACTGAAGTGTCTAATACAACTGCAGACTTTTAAATATTAATCATCTCTGTTGGATTAGTGGGAAAAAGAAAAAAATACTGTAAAATTTCTGCTCCAGATTATTTGCTGCAGATTATTATAACAAAGCTTTAGACTGTGATTGTGAGTAGATAGGAGTCCAAGATAACTAGAAATAATGTTATAAAATCTCATCAAAGGGAATTTGTTTATGAGCTGATAGGAACTAACAATGACCTCCAACTCTGTGACAGCAGTAAGCATTTGGGGCTTTCAAATTCACTTCATAGGAAAATATTTGTGTATTTATTTTCATTGAATTTTATAATTATTTTTCTACAGTAGTCAAGTAGGAAATATGTAGAAACATTAAATGTCTTAATTTTAAGGAAACATCTAAACCTAGATCTTAAAAATTTCACAGTGAGTAAGAGTTTCTCTGGTTATCTACTTCCAGATACCCTAATAAGAATCCACAATGTGCCCTCGAAATCATTTTCAGCACCTGGCACTCTAATATTTGAAAGTAAAATTATATGTAAATAAAATTTGAGTATTTGCAATTTATTTGATTATGCTATTTGCTGTTGAGCAAAAACTAAATTTGGAAACCCACTGCACTACTGAATAACTATATGCCCCTCATAATGTACTTAACTTCATTGTGCCTCAGTTTTCTCATATGTAAAGTGGAAATAATAATTATTCTTACTTCATAGGGTTCATGTGGAAATTAAATGAGTTTTCACAAATTAAGTGCTCACAAAATGCCTGACTTTTAGTCAGCATATAATGTATTTGCTATAACAAAATAATTATTTTTATCTCAAATAAAGAATATATTTTCCTTTATTTAATATTTTAGATGTTATTAATTATTTTGTCCTTTAGCACTTCAAAACTAATACTTTGACATCTGTAACTTTCCATAAAATCCTAATTATTTTCAAATATTCAATCCCTTGAACTTCATGCAAAACTGTGTTTACTTGTGACTTATATGTACCAAAACTTACATAAAACAATGTGAAGAAGGTAATGGAAAGAAGCAGCTCCTACTCTTTGGAACAGCATGGATGGAACTGGAAAGCATTATGTTAAGTGAAATAAGCAAGGCAGTGAAAGACAAATACCATATGATCCCACATTTAATAGGAACCTAATCAATGAAAGAAACAAACAAGCAAAATATAACCAAAGACACTGAAATGGAGAACAGGCTGACAGTGACCAGAGGGGAGAGAGGAGGGAATTTCAGGGGAAAGGGGGAAGGGTTTGAAAGAACAAGTATAAAGGACACATGGACAATAACAAGGCAGGGGGTGGAAATGGGAGGGCGGGAGGAGGGTTGGGGGGTGGGCTGAGATGGGGATAAAAGGCCGAAAACTGTACTTGCACGACAATTAAAATAAAAAAATGTAATTAAAAAATATAGGGAAGGTAATGTTTAACATGGAGCTTCTTAACCTCAAGGAGTTACAAGTAAGACTGCTATCCACACAACAGAGCAGAATGGAGAGAGTGGACAGAGCTTTACTTTCAGTACAGAAATGCAATAAGAGCATAGAAAAAAAAGAGCACAGAGAAGGGACAGTTAAAATTTCACTAAACTGATGAGAAAAGACAGGAGATATTTGAGATGGGACTTGAAGGATGTGTAAGATTTTAAGAGATAGAGATTAAAAACAAAGGCCATTAAGGTAAAAAAATTTTAAGCTAGAAAATACTTAAACTAGAAAGCACAGGAATATTGAGGTGACCGATCATCTAGGGATCTAAACTTGAGTTCAGAAATATTTAAAAGGAAAGAATTATCATAATCATAGGTTAATTAATTATTTTAATTTTACATATAAAATTAAACTAGTTTGAGTACTTCCTGTTATAGCTCTTATCCAAATATAAAATTAAAACTGTTACCAATTAAAGAAAAACTACCAAACTGGTAAAGTTTATATCAAGAACATTAATGCAATGTAGTGAATAATGTATATGCAAATAAATCACTGCTCACAATATGAAAAGGTTAAAGCCCAGGTTGTTTTGGATTTGTTGTGTCTATATATATCACCACATGCCTTGTGCAAATTCAATTCTCCTACCATTTCTTCTATGTCCAACAAGCAAGATATCCTTGTTCACAGAGCACACGAAGACACCATTTAGTAATTATTAATGTTATTAAACTATTTATGTATAATCCAACTTCTTTTTTAAAAATTTTCTCTCAACATTTAACATAGCTTTACTTGATGCCAATATAATTATAAAGACCAAAAGGAAAACAACATGGCAATAATACAATAGCTGATGCTAAATATGGTTACATTTACATGTACATATATTTAAATAGAAAGGGAGAAGGAGCCCTGACAGCTGTCAGCTGGGAGCTGGGCTGGTCCAACAACCAGGCCATGGCTTCTCCCACTAAATGTAAAGCATGTCACCGAACTGCAGCATCAGAAAAGACTTCCCTGTAACTGTGATGGAGCAAGGCAAAGACAGGGCCACTTCACAGCCATACCCAAGCACAGATGAAAGAGACAAACGGAAAAAACAAACCACGAAAATGATCAAACATGACACTCTTCCAGGTGACATTAGTGACTGCCATTCTCTTAACAGAGTTTTAGGCTCACTTTGTTCCTCCTGCATCCCAGATAAAACTTATTAAGATAACAAAATGTAGAATTGCCCCAGTTTCTGAGAGCACCCAACTCAAAGCTTTACTAGACACTCACAATTGTAACACAAAGTCTAATCTTAACACAAGTCCTTCCAACACCCCTTTACTGGTTCCCCATGTTGGATGGTCTCATTGCAAGAAGAACCAATAAACACAACGTTTACTGCAGATGTGCTCCCGGTGGTCCTTGTTCAGTGTGTCTTAGGTAGATAATAATGATTATGATACATAGGTAGATATATAGATGATAGGTAGGTAGATAGACACATACGTAGATACATACATATATGTATATACACACATACACATGCATGCTTATATATGTATACATATTTATTTATTTTAATCTAAAGATTTTAATTCAAAACCTGGAAAAAGAAGGCAAAGACATGAATACTTATAGATATTAGGTTCATATCATGTCACTGATGGACTTAAAGATCAGGTTAAAAATTTATTCTAGAGATAGGCAGCCATTGAAAGAGAAGGAGCAGAAACAAAATTTAGAAAAGTTAATGGCTTATGTATACTACCTACGCAAACTTTATTTCCCATACTATTTCCCGCATGTATTTTTATTACTAACTGTTCTTTTCATAAATCACTTCAATATTCCAACTATAGAATGCTTTCTACACAGAGTATTATACCTTTGTTGTTTAGTCAAAAGATTATGTGTTGGTGTTTTATGGAAAATAATATGACTTATGTGATATTTTTACATGACAGGAAGCATGCCATTGCCCCAGTATGAAATACAAATGTAGACAAAATCTCTTTCGTGTAGTAATACTAAATAAGCACATAACTTTGAAAGATGTTGATCCATGCAAATCATACCAGGTAGACATTTAATCCTTCTTTTCTGCCACCTACTAGTCATAGGTAGTAAATGATTGTTGTTCCATACTTGGTGATTTAGGAACAGCAATCACATTCACCTTTAGAACATAATGACTCTGAATCTTTTTCATAAAATTTTTCTTTGTCCATCATTCACAAATATCCATTTATTAGAAAAAAGGAAGATGAGAAAAATAAAAAAATCCATTCACCGAAAGTCAGAGCACTAAGACCAAGATTCAATATTCTTACTCCAAACAGGGAATGAGCTAATATTTGAAAGGATTCAAGTGTCAGGCAGACACAGCAAATCCAGATGAGCCCTTGACATCACACAGGTCTGGTATTAAGCAATGGAGGCAAAGTTAAGGGTTCAAGGAGAGGAGGCATATTATTTTATTTTCCAAGATCAGCATTACAGTAAGAATGCTAAACCAGCAATTCACTGACTAGGTCTTTCCTTTTTACTTAGGTTTTTGAGTCAGAATAGGTTCCAAAGTCTGAATTAGAGTTAAATCTCTAGGTACAGATGAAAGCGATCTTGACCATAAGAAACAGGAAATACAGCAGCAGAGCCATTTACCACAATAAAATAACTTTTATTAAAATAACTAATACAATTATAAATAAGATAAATCTTTGCTGTAAAATATTCAAGTTCAAGTGAACACAACAGTGATTAATCTGTGTAATTCAGAATTGTAAGATTTTATTCATGTCTCCTAATTAAGATTACCAGTTGATCTACCTGTCTTCATTCCAAAGTAAGTTGGTTATTTTTAACTAAATACCACAGGTTTTCTCTATCTCATAATAGCAATGACATAAATTTGGAAAAGACTAATTAGCTGAGGCATCAACATATATCTCAGAAGACTAAACTTACCACTTCATTTTCTCAGCCATATGGCTGAGAGATCACACTAGGCGTGACCTTTCCAGCAGTGAGATCAGAATTTCATTTATAAATAGATAATTGGAAATTTATCCATCTGAGGTCCACGATGCCGAAGAATTAAGTTTTTTTCAGGGAGAGCTATTTAAAGACCAAAGGAAAAAAAAACTATCTTTTTCAACACCATATGAGCAGATCTGGGGAGATTCTGAAATACTTAAACAAAAATTATATAAAGTATGTGTTTGTGCATATATGTTCATATGTGTTTTTATTTATATCTATGAATATGAACATTAGTTATGGAAAATCTAATCTAATTACAATATGTTTTTATAGATACCTTATCACAAATGAATTTCTTGACAACCCAAGTGGCTTTCCAAGATAGTTTTTTTCCTCTTATTTTTGGAAGCTCCAAAAATTACCAGCTCTCTCAGGCTTGCTCTCTATCAATCCTGGTTACACATTAGAATCACCCTGGGGATTCTATTAAAATGCTGCTTTTGTGCCATACCTTAGAGATTTGCATTAATTACAGTGGAATAGGACCCTGGCACTGATATTTTTCAAAAATTCTCCACATAATTCTAATATATGGTCAAGAGTGAAAACTTATCTAAATGGTAGGTGTAGTAGACAAAGAGATGCACCCCAGCCCAGATCTCCTTCCAAGAAAGGACTCTGTACAGCTATAAGAATTCAGGTCAGCAGACAACATTCCATTGTTAGCCCTTGAAAGTCTGCCTCACCTGTTAAGAATCACTTTGCCTCAGGGTCATGTCCTTCCCACAACTGCCCATGCCAGTGGCTGAGTGAGGTGACTGACTGTGAGTCTTAAGGTCCAACTGTTTCAGGACAATGCAGGACCATATGGTGGGTGAAATTTTCTCCAGGTCTTCACTGAGTTGACCAAGATTTTGTCAGATCTGTATCAGAATCTGACATCTCCTTCTGCCCAATTCTGTTCCCATCCCGCACCTTTCACAGGTGTTGATCCCTAATAAACATCTTATTTCTCAAACTTCATCTCAGCATCTGCCTCGGGAGAACTCAACCTGTGACAATAGACAGTTGCATGCTCACAGATGGTAGTGATTTTTTTCATTTTGCCAGTCCCTCATTTTATCTTTAGCATCACTTCATGGTTAAACATGCAAGTTCTAGAATAAAAATGCCTGGATTCAAGTCTCCCTTCTCTGTGTCTTTGTAAAGAACTTCTCTGTTCCTCAGTTGTCTCCTCTGTAAAATGTAGATAATCATTGTTCCTGACTTGTAAGATAGTTATGAGTATTAAATGATATAACATAAGCAAAGTCATAAATTTAAGCCATTTCCCAGGAAGATTAATTCTATGTGAATTGGATGGTGCCATCCTCAACCTACCCTAGATTCATAGATGGATTTGTGACTCAAGCCACTCTTGGGGGTAGACTTTTTTATTTTGTGGGGTTTGTTCTATTCTGGTTTTCATTTTCCTTGGAGTAGAATCTGTTTCTGTGGCAAGTTAAATAATGGTCCCAAATATATCTAGGTTCTAGCCCTTGGAATCTGTGAATGTTACCTTAGATAATAAAAGGGACTTTGCAAATGTGATTACATTGTCTTGAGATAGGGATATTACCCTGGATTATCCAGTTGGGTCCTAACACAGCTGCAAGTATCCTTCTAAGAGGGAGGAAGAAAGAAGGTCATATGACAATGAAAATAGTTCAGACCAATGTGCCTTGAAGGCTAAGAAAGGGTCACAAACCAAGGTATACCAGCAGCCCCTAGAAATTGGAAAAGGAAAAGAAACGGATTCTCCTCCCAAACCTTCCAGAAGGAAGCAGCTCTGCTGAAGTCTTGACTTTAGCCCAGTGAAACTAATTTTGAACTTCTGACCTCAGAACTGTAAAAGAATAAATCTGTAGTTTTAAGGCACCACGTTTGTGGTGATTTGTCATAGCAACTGTAAGAAATCAATTTAGTCCCCAACCATCTAAACACCCTTCCTATTATGGAACAACTCCCCAGTGTATGGAAATTGTTAGAAAGCAAGGCCTTGTCTTCCTTCATAGATAGCAAGAAAGGCATTTTAGTTCATTCTGGGAACCAAAGGCCTGAGACGCTTAGGATTCTGATAGTAAACCACAGAGGCTTACATCAGCTAGCTTAAGCAGATATAAAGTTAATTGAAAGACTGCCAAGAAACACATAGAATATGTTGCAAGGAGCTGGCTCAACAACATATAAATCCTATTGTGTAAGCTGATTTGTCTACCACCCCAGTGAGAACCTAAGCCACAACAGCGGTGACCACACTTGAACCTCCTATCTAAGAGCAAACAGTACCCAGGGATGAGCTCATTGCCTTTAATGCCTTCCACCTTAGAGGGAAGTATTGTGTCATCACAATACTAGTACAGAAATTGATGCTGATTTGGGTTTCACTCTGTAAGCCACATCAGCTGAAGCTTATAGTTTGTTTTCTATGCCATCATTTTCTATTAATAGCATTGTTCATGACCATTTAACTTCAAACAGCTGAGTTACTAGTCGAAAAAGGGGAAATTGGGTGTATTTAGAAGAGAATTTAAAAACAACAGTTTCCAGCCTCAAAATTAGTTAAAAAACAAGAACTATAGCTCCTACACATATTTACTTCCTTCCTTGATCTGTCATGTATGTATATGAACACTCAAATCTATTTTCTCTTATTCTTCACTAAAAGGGTAGACTTTAACTGATATTTGTTACCTTTTTCCACGCAGCATTTGAAACTATTTCTTACTTGGGTGGAATCCTCATTGAATGGACTTTGTTTAAAGGCAGGATCCATTCACTATGAAACCGAAGGGAACACAGCACTTCTCTATCTGCTCTCTGGAAGTTAAGATGTAGGCATAGGACCCAGACTCCCACAACCTGATGCCAGAGTCAGGGATGCTTAGAGATTTGTGTGGGTTTAGATTGGAGAACAGGAGTTACTTTGAGCCAATTCACAACCTACCACGCAAGTGTTGGTTGTCAGTCACTTTTTACTGTACTGTGCTAGCTGGACCAGCAGTCGTAAGGAGTGACAGAGTCGTGGCTACAGAGACAGCATCTCAAGTAGACTTGCTGTGCTGTGATCTGGGATTCTTAGCCTTTGTAATTTATGTCCATCTATCCAGGCCAGTTTCCTAGAGTACCTGTGAATTTGGCAAGGTACTGAATATTTTTTCAATAAATTTATTTTTCTACTTTACATAAATTGTACATTTACCTTTTGTTTTGTAACCAAGAATCCTTTTTGATGAATAAAATTTAGTAAGCTAGCAAAATTGAATCCTGACTTGATAATGGCTATTTCTTTTTGCAATCTAAAAAGATTATGTCAGAGAAAGAGAAAGAGAGAGAGAGAGAGAGAGAGAGAGAGAGAGAAAGTCCTGAAAATCTTATAAACCTCTGCATCTCCTAGTGCCTGAATCCACATGCCAATGGAATTTTAAGTTAGTTATAGGAGCCCTCTCATGAACGCTACCTTTTTTGGTTTATTTGTTTGTTTGCTCTATGTAAACTCATTCTAGTTCCATTTCTCACTTTAAACCAAAATAATCTTGAATAGTACATAAAAGTTTATGAGAGACATAGTTATAAGAGAAACGTGATTTTGCAGTTATAAGATAATCATGTGTTGTTTGCAGCTTGTAAACCAGGCCCTGTATAACCCTATCTAAAATGTCTCTTTCTCCCAGAAGAAAAACTAGGAAAAATGTGTTCTTAATAACTTCCATTTCTTAAGTCAGATTGAAAGTAGAGTGGGTTTTTCCCCCTCAGAATTACCAGAATTTCCTCATGTCTGAGGGAATGAACTGAAGAAGCATGTCCAAGGTAAGCAGCGAAAGCCATCATGCATCAGATATGCAGGAAAAAATAAAGAAAGAAGCTATGGGATCAAACGAAAGAAAGGCAGGTTCTAAATACCAGTTCTGCAGCCAAGTTTTCCACTTGCTTCCATGAGTATTTTGTAGGGATGTTGAGAGAACTGAGCTAGGAGGTGAACCTACCACGGAAGTGTTGGTTGTCAGTCACTTTTTACAGATTGTTTTCTAACTATTAAATAGTTGAAATTATTAATAATTGTGTTGAGATGTCCTCTTAAGAAAGATTTATATCTTAAAAATTCAAAATTTCACATCTTTCAGTAGCAATCCCTCCCTCTAAATGTGTCCAAAGCCTTATACCCACCTGGGTCTTTGTGTCTCATAAATCCTCTTCCATGCAGTTGTTTTTTTTTTTGTCACAAATTGTCTTCTATGTCCCATTATATCCCTTCCATTCAAATTTTCTTGTGTATGTACCCATCCTGCTCAAGGTAAACAAAATGAATGTCCTCACAACTCACTCTACCTAAGAGAGGAGATGAACTAATAATTTGTGTTTTGTTTACTTTTATTTTGTTGAAAATCCGTTTATGTTATCACTTAAATACATATCAACCAACACACACATCGTATAGCTATAATCATATGCATATACATACATCCATGTACATATATGTGTATATGTATACATCTTTACTGCAGACTGGGATACGAAAATCCAGAAGGCATAAGCAAGGTGTTGCTTCTCAGCTTTGGCACGGTCATCCTTGTGGAGCAGACACTAGCATAAAGGACTGAGTGGCTGTGGATATCTATCAGGATGGATGGTGTGTTCATTCCTATATCTGCCATGACACCTACTGTACCACTTGGTGGCTATAATAAATAATAGTCTAGTGACTAAAATATCAGGAGCGTAGTACCTGGAAACTACTTAAAAACTCACATATAGGTTGTTAGTGAATGAAATGTCTATATATTAAAATTATAGTTGCATTTGTACTTGATGAGTATTCATTAATAAGCCCTTTTTACTGGCTATATTCTGAGTACATAACATTTATTAGGTGCTAACGTAAACGAGGTGCCTTCCAATCTGTATGACACCATATTGCGATCCCTTGGAGCTTCTTACCAGTTGCCAAGTACAGCCTTGTGTAACATTTTATGTCCTTTTACTAGCTGTTGCATTCAACTTTAATTGACTTTTAAACACAAGAAATGTAAATCTCTGCTTTATTTTTCCTGGCTGCCTATAGCTAAATCAAGGTTTTAGAAGAGTGATAGCTGTGGTTCTCAGTGTGGAGTAATTTTGGCCCCAGGAAACACTTGGCAATGTTTGGAGACAGTGCTGATGGTTGTGACTGGGGTGTGGGGTGCTGCATGCTGGGACCAGGGATATTGCTAAATGGTACAAGGCACAATGTACAAGGCATCTGCAATGAAACAAAACAAAACAAAACAAAAAAACAAAACAAGCATTATCTGGTCCAAAGTGTCTGCAATGCGAAGGTTCAAAAATCCTGGGTTTGAGTAAGGAATAATATAAAATAAATACACTGTTACAATGAAAATATTTCTCCTTGTGTATTGATAAAAGTGACTTAGCTCTTCCACCTTTTTCCATGTGTGTTCCTTTGACCTGCTATACTGATTTCTATTTAGTTCTAAAATGGATTTGACATACTAATTCAGATTAACCAGGTCTTACTACACATAATTAAAAACTTAGGAAGACAAAGCTGGCCCCTAAATAAAAATAAGGAAAATATTTCTGCAGATACAAAAGATTAGATTTAAAGCTTCAATTGTAACAGAGGAGAAAGGTAGACTGAATATACAGAAGGAACAGATATTAGAGATGAGCGTGCTCTCTTTTGTCATTAGAAAATAAAACATGTCTGCCTAACAAAATTAAATGATTCAGAGAATAAAACACATTGCAAAGATCACGAATCGTGACACCATGGTACATCGTTAAAACCAGTTAGATGCATTAAATATTTATGTGAAACCATATTGTTACACCAAGCCCAGCAGACCGACTGACATTTCCCCAGTGCGTTCCTGCAGCCAAAGGCATATGTGCAGCATGAAAAGAAGCCTGCTGTGTTACAGTGAAAATGGACGAGGATGGAAACCAGGCTCTTACACTCTACTTTTCCCACAGCTAGGCCAAGCTGAGCAACAACTTAACTGTGCCCCAATAGCAATTAAAATGTCCAAGTCCATCTAAGAAGTGCCAGACTAGTTTTAGTAGCCATTAATTATTTCTACGCCTAAAAAGATCTGAAAAAGGAGATACCATACATGTTAACACTGTATGGCATATAGTGCCCTCTCCAATTAAGGAAAAGTACAAAAGTTCTTTGGATACAGATATTATGAATGTAGAGTTCAGTTATACATCAACAGATTTTTAAAAATAGATTCTGTTAACTCAGTATACTATATATAATAAAGTCAAGCATCTCATTTAGAGACCTTTTAGAATTCTATTTTGTTTTCATTCTCAAATGTCTACTAAATGGACCATGCGATACTGCCATTTTTATAGGTCAAAATTATCCAATTTCAGCAATTTCAATTGGTTTCATCTACATTTCCATGTTGCTAGTAATCTTGTTCTATTTCTCCTTTTACCTTTATATAAATTTGATGCTAACACATAAGCTATTAATTAAAAATATGACTACATCATCACATTTTAAATAGGTATTTTATTATGCTACCATGGAGAAGGAAAAAAGTGGTGTTGAAGGTTGTGCTGGGTGAGAAAAAGTAAGCAGAAGCTGTTATCTGTTTTGACACTTGCATGAGTAAATGCCTTTCTGAGCTACTACAATCTACTTTTTTAGATGATTTTTATGATAAGATACTGAGATTTCTTAGGTTTATTAGAGACTGGCACTATCTTTAATTTTTTCCTAAGTAGTACTATACTATTCATTCGTATTTACTATAGAGTTTTAAACATATATTCATTTGGTTCTTCCTTTGAAGACCTTATAACCTTTACTATATTTTATTGTAGTAAAATATCAATGATATAAAATTCAACGAGCTTAACCATTTTTAAGTGTACAGCTTAGTGGTATTAAATAATGTGTAATCATCACTGCCATCCACATCCAGAACTTTTTCAGGCTTGTAAAACTGCAGCTCTGTCTCCATTCAGCAACTCCCATTCCTCTCTTCCTCCTCCCCATGGTAACCTCTATGCTACTTTCCCTATGATTTTGACTAGGTACCTCATATAAATGGAATCATACACAATTTGTCTTTTTGTGACTGGCTTATTTCACTTACCCATGTCTTCAAGTTTCACCAGTGTGATAGCATATGTCAGATTTCCTTCATTTTTAAGGTTGAATAATGTGTGTGCCACATGTGTTTATCCACTCAATCATTGATGGAACTTGGTTTGCTTCCACATTCTAGCTATTGTGAATAATCTGCTACAAAAAGGGGTATACACATATCTTTTCAAAACCCTGCTTTCAATTCTTCTTGGTATATACCCAGAAGTACAATTGCTGAATCATATGCTATTCCAATTTTCAATACTTTGAGGAACCACCATACTGTTTCCCTTAGTGGCTGTACCATTTACATACCCACCAATAGTTCAAAAAGTTTCAATTTCTGTACATCCTCACCAACACTTACTTTCTGGGGTTTTTTTTTTTTGGTTTTTTTTTTTGGCAGCCATTTTAATGACTGTGAGGTGGAATCTCATTGCAGTTTTTCTTTACATTTTCCTGATGATTAGTTATGCTAAGAATTTTCTCATGTGCTTATTGGCCATATGTCTATCTCTTTTGGAGAAATCTCTATTCAAGCACTTTGTTTATTTTTGAATTGGGGTATTTTGGTTTCGTTCAATTTTAGGAGTTCTTTATATACCCTTTTATAAAAAGATTTTATTTACTTATTTTTTAGAGAGATGGGGAAAGAGGGAGAAGAAGAGGGAGAGAAACATCAATGTGTGAGAGAGACATCAGTTGTTTGCCTCTTGCACGCCCTCAACCAGGGTCCTAGTCCACAACCCAGGCATGTGCTCTGTCCAGGAATTGAACCAGTGACTCCTTGGTTCCCAGACTGCTGCTGCTCAATCCACTGAGCCACACCAACCAGAGTGATATATATTCTTGATATTAATCCTTTATGAGATGTATGATGTTCAAATATGTCTATTTTTCAATGGGTTGCCTTTTTAACTGTTCATATTATTTTTGATGCATAATTTTTGAAATGTTTATTAAATCAAATCTATTTTTTCTTTTATTGCTTGTGGCTTTGGTATCCTATCAAGAAGTCAGTGCTAAATCTAATGTCATGAAGCTCTTGCCCTATGTTTTCTGCTAAGAGTTTAATAGTTTTAAGTCATATATTTAGATATTTTATTAATTTTGCATTAATTTTTGATTAATTTTGTCTTACATAATATTAGGGACCTTATAGGATTTTATTATTCCTCTTCTATGTATTTTATTGTCTGATTGCATTCTAGTTGTTTATTCACATATCTTTCCTCTAGTTCTACAGTATAAGCTATACTAAGAATGTGTTTGTTTTGTCTATATATTATTTTCCACCATCATATCAAGGAATGTATAATTATAAAAATGCTTTAAGCATAAGTGCCCATTGGTAAATGAGTGGATCAAAAAACTGTGGTACATTTACACAGTGGAATATTATGCAGCAGAAGGAAAGAAGGAACTCCTGCCCTTTATGACAGTGTGGATGAAACTGGAGAGCATTGTGGTAAGTGAAATAAGCTAGGCAGTGAAAGAAAAATACAATGTGATTTCACCTATGAGTGGAACCTAATCAATAAAACAAACAAATGAGCATAATATAACCAGAGACATGGAAATAAAGAACAAACAGACAGTGACCAGAGGGTTGGGGGAGGGGAGTAATGGGGGAAAAAAGCAGAAGGGGCAAGCAAAGAAACACAAATACGAGACTCATGGCCATGGACATCGTCGGAGGGATTGACTAGGGAGGTGTGGAGGGGCAGGTTAGAGTTGAATAATGGAGAAAAGATGGGGCAACTGTAACTGAACAGCAATAAAATAAAATAAATAAATAAAAATACTTTAATTAATGAAGGAATGAATGAATACATGAATGAATTACTTCCAAAAACTGCAGAGCTAAAGTTTTTAAATCCATTTCTTTGAATCTTATTTATATTTTAACTTCTATTCTATGGACTTATTCGTGGACTTATCTGGGGTAAAAGTTTCGGGCAAAAGTGTGAACCACACTTTAGTATGTGTTATTCTAAAGAGTGCATCTATTATGGATAATATTGGGGTATTTTTAGAACTTGATGGAAAGAAAGTTATATCAAGGAGAAGCTTTTCTCACTTCCCTCCCTCTGACCTTAAAAATCTGTGAGAAGAGAGATGCAGAATTAAGAGAAAAGTTATAAGGTAACAAAATCAAGACTTACTCTTTGTGAATAAAAATGATTATAAATAAATAAAGACATAAAAATAGACAGGAGATTTGTTAATAGCTAACAAGCCAAATTTTGGTAGACGAGGTCTGTCTAGAGGGTATCCAGCTATCTAATATGAAAAACTGAGACATTTATTAAAGAAGATACAAGATACAAGCAATATTCTACATAGGGCAGTGATGCCTCAGTCCTCTTCAAAGTAGGCACCTTGGGACCTCACACACTTGTCCTAATTGCCATCTGTTGCCCTATCATATTTTCCTGAATTTCATCAATGGTCTGAAATCTCTTCCCTTTCAAATGTGATTTTAGTATTGGGAAAAGCCAGAAGTCTCAGGGCACCAATTCCGGGCTATAGGGGGACTGAATCACCTGGGTGATTTGATATTTTGCCAAAAATCTCTGCATGAGATATGATGCATGAGTGGGTATGTTATTGTGATGAAGCTGCCAATCACCAATTGCCTATAGCTGTGGCCTTCTGAATCATCCAAATAGTTTCCATGGAGAAATATCCAAGCCTAATGCAAAATTTGATGTATATTCATTGTTCTACTCAGTCATTTTGAATGCATTGGCCACACAGTACACATGCTCACTCAAAGATACCTCACTGATTAGTACAGTGAAGTCATCATTGTTCACATATGTGCAATTCCAGTCCACTCTCCTTGGGTGCCAGATTACATCAATGTCACACAAACAATTCTCGTTATATTAACAATGGTGGGACTTTTTCAGGACAGACCTCGTATGTACAGATTCTCCTTTTAAGTCATGATTCTCATTGAATTAAAAATTATTTTTCCTTACATCTGCTCATTACATGAAATTAAGAAAAGAAAAATTATAAGGAATAAATGAAAAGCACATGTAACCCTAGCAGCAAACACTGGTATCACTTGGCTGTAATAATTTCTTGTCTTTTTTCTTTGTAAATAGATGCATAGGGTACCTATGAAAATTATCTAAAGAAATAGCCCTGGCTGGTGTGGCTCAGCAGATTGAGTGCCAGCCTGCAAATGAAAGGGCCACCAGTTTGATTCGCAACCTAGGGTGCATGCCTGGGTTTCAGGTCAGGTTCACTCCTGAGTAGGGAACTTCCACCACCACCTGATGGTAATGAGGTATCCCTTTCCCCCTGCATGTTGGGGTGAAATCAGAGAACTAATGGAGAGCTGGGCTTTTATTACCACCCAGCTAAAGAGGCCACCCCCAACTCACTCATCAGTGTTCCAGGAGGTCACATGAAAAGCTAAAACAAATACACCTGTCAATCAGTGTTCTATCAGCAAAAAACTTAATGGAGACATGGACAAACCACATGCATTCAGTAATAATGGACAGACTTCCCCTCCCTGGGTTATAAGTGGAGGCTAAATGAGGAACCTGGATTTCTCCTCCCAGGTGGTAGTAAGGGGATGATTCCCCACTGGAGCACCACCAGAAAAAGTCTGCTATCATGGAGTCAGTCACACAATATAATTCCTCAAAGGCCCAGGTTGCAGTCAAAAATTGCCCCTCTTAATACAATATAGGAACAGCTATCCTTGCTATCTTTTCATTTCCACTTTCATGGGATATCTTTTTCCATCTCTCACTTTTAGCCCGTATGTGTAGTTAAAGCTGAAGGTAGTTTTTCTGCAAGCAGCATTATAGCTAGCTGGGTCTTGTTTTTAATCCATTCACCCACTCTATGTTTTTGATTGGGAGTTTTAATCCATTTACACTTCAAGTAATTATTTATTGCAAGGTCTTACTGTTTCCATGTTCTTGATTGCTTTCTGGTTGCTTTTTAGTTCTTTTTTTCCCCTTTCTCTCTTGCTGTTCTTTTGTGATTCGATGATTGTTTATGGCAGTATGTTTTCATCTTCTGTGTGTCTACTATAAGTTTTTGTTTTGTGGATACCATGAAACTTACATAAAACTTAACTATTAGGTGAAATTGGCAATGCCACATGTTAATTTACAAGATAAACATACAAATATTAATTGTGTCTATTTACAAGTAATGAACACATTGAAACCATTAAAGTGCCATTTAAAATAGCTAAAGAGACCCCTGGCTGGTGTGGCTCAGTGGCTGAGTGCTCACCTGTGAATCAAAGGGTTGCTGGTTTGATCCCCAGGCTAGGGCACATGTCTGGTTGTGGGTCAGGTCCCTAGGAGGGGACATATGAGCAGCAACCACACACCGATGTTCCTTTCCCTCTCTTTTTCCCTCCCACTTTCTAAAAAATAAATAAAATCTAAAAAAATAAATTTATAAAAAATAAAGAGAGAAACAGGTATAAATCTAATTGAACATGTACAGGACTCATGGTGAAAACTACAAAATTTTAATGAATGAAATTATAGGAGATTTAAGTCGATGGAAAGACATTGTGCATTTGTGGACTGGAAAGTCAGAAATAATCCAGTAAGTGCCGTAAGCTCATTTTTTAAGAAAAGTGAAAAAAAATTCAGTGAAGGAAAAATATTCTTTTTAACAAATGAGAATGGAGCATTTGTGTACTCACAGCCAAAAATATAAGCCTCAGTTTAAAACTCACACCTTAAATAGAAATTAATCCAAATGGGTCATGTATTTAAATATTAAACATATAACCATGATACTTTCAGGATAAAATATAGCAGAAAATTTTCAGGATGTAGGACTTAGTGAAGAGTTCTTAGAATTTACACCAAAAGCACAATCCATAGAAGGAAATACTGCTAAATTGGGCATATCAAAATTAAAATATTTTACGTAGTAAAGACCCTTGTAAAAGAGTTAAAGCTATAGTTTATGAGAAATGACAAACTGGAAGAAAATATCTATAAACTACATAGCTGAGAATGAATTCATATTTAGAATTTACAAAGGACTCTCAAAACTCAATAGTAAAAAAAAAACAAAAAAACAAAAAATCCAATTAGAAAATGGACAAAAGATATAAAGAGACACTTCCCAGAAGAGGATCTATGGATAGCAAATGAGCACATGAAAAAATGTTCAACCTTTCTAGCCATCAGGGAAATGCAAATTAACTATGAAATATGACTACAATGAGCTAAGACTACATACCTACTAGAACAGCTAAAATAAAAAATGACACTACCAAATAGTGGCAAGAATTCTGAGAAACTAAATTTCTCATACATTGCTTATAGGAATGAAAAATGGAAAATAGAAGTTCTTTTAAAAAGAAATTAAACATAAAAGTACCATATAACAGAGAAATCTTACTCCCAGACATATGACAACTGCCATCCATTCCAAATGTACCCGTAATTGTACATAGCGGCTTTATTTTTAATAGCCCCAAGTTGGAACAACCAAAATGTCCTTCAGTGGGTGAATGGGTTAACACATGGTGACACATTCATACCACAGGATGAAAAGATAAATCATACCAAGCAATAAAAAGAAAATCACAAACAAAATGAACTATTAATACATACAACAACTTGGATGGTTTCCAGGTGCATTCTGCTGCGTTAAAAAGCCAACTTCAAAAGGTCACATCTTTCCTAATTCCATTCGAATAACATTCTCAAAATGATAACAAATTGTGGCTATGGAGAACGATTAGTGGATGAGGAGGCTGAGATGGTTAGGGGAAGGTGACCGGGTGAGGCCTGCAGTTGAGTGTGAAGGAGTAACTCGAGGATGATCTTTGCAGGGAGGCTATGGTTCTCTACCTTGATTCCTTACACAAATCTGCACATCTGATAAAATGTAGAGCCATGAATACATGATACACTACTGTGAGTGCTCTGGTTTTGATATTGCACTACAATTCTATAAGAAGGAAGAAAACTGAGTAAACGTACAGAGGACCCTCTGTATAATCCTTCTAACTTCTTTTGAATCTATGTATTTCCAAAAGTTTTTAATCATGTAGTCTAAATTGTCCTACGCATTTCCTTATTTAATTAAATACCACTTACTTGACACTGAAATTAATCTATATGTGGATAAATAAAGAAACAAATAAAGTTTTCTATTTGATTTTTCTGAATTAGAATATGAGAATTTAGAACAGGCCTACAAGTGAGATTCAGGAAAAAATATTTTGTTCTTAAGGCCACAATGTTGACATATTTTAAATGAGAACTTTTGACTATTAGGAACAGAATATATTTAATGGTTAGCCACTTGAACAGATATCTCTGTTAAGATAGTCCACACTAACTCATGTCTGCTTAGAGTAAACATAATACACGCAGTGAAAACATCAGCAAAATGCATATGAAGGTTTTTACCCATCTACTTATTTTTTAAATAAACTCTTCTGAAAATTCCATTAAATTAAATTACACCACATAATAATTACTGCTTACTATTTTATTCAATCTCCCGATAGGCAATTTTAAATGGTTAATATAGGTAGATGGTTAGGAACTGCTGGCCTGCTCGCACATGTAATTCGTGTAGTTTTAAAAAATGGCAAGATGCTCAGGGAAGTCACAGCAAAGTGAACATAGCCTAATTTGGCCGGTGAGCCTTACATTGTATATCCAGGGATTCAATGATCTCATAGGAACTCCCATCTCTAAAAGGCTCTGGTAAAGACAGTGTAACATTTTTTTTTTTTTTTTTTTGTCTCAACAGGACAATTGAGAATTATTTCATTAGTGAATAGAAATCATCATAGTTCAATACAATTCTACTTGTCAGAGACTCTCAAATTAGACTTTTTAATACAGTTTGATGGTGTTAACAAGAGAGA
Organism: Glossophaga mutica; assembly: GCA_039655065.1. NCBI lineage: Eukaryota > Metazoa > Chordata > Mammalia > Chiroptera > Phyllostomidae > Glossophaga > Glossophaga mutica. The sequence continues at coordinate 33,843,808 of CM077312.1, forward strand.
GAAGTAATGAAAAATTGAAAATATTGTGAATCCAGATGGCAGATTAAATGCATGCATTTATTTCCACAGTCCACCTAAAATCCAGATGTAATACAGAGATTCATAGAAAAGAACAAACCTTTAAAAAATGCTGGAAATAAGAAGAGACCTCTAGCAGACACAATATTTTGACAAATAAGTAGAGATAGAACAAGTGAAATCATATTAGCAAAGAGAGGCCGGAAGATACCAGGAGAAAAGGAAAGTGAAAGCTACAGCCTTCCTTTGGTAGTGTTTTCAAATGCTTTTCTTTTTTTTATTGGAGGGTGGGGTACTTTTACATTTAACCTTTTAACTTTTATGGAATTTGTTTACATGTAAAGATATGTCTTTATTCCTTTCCCCATTGCACAGTTTCTGAACACCATATGTCACATTGTCCGTCTAATTTTGCGTGTGTTTTTCCCAAAAGCAGAGCCTGGAACAGAGGTTATCTATTTTTTGAGAGTGTTCAGAAGGAGCAGGTGTAAGAGACAGATATGCCGCAGCTTCAGGTGACTAGGTACCCAGTGATGGTGATTCTGAGGTGCCTTGTAGCATGTGACTCAGAACCATTCACTCCAGTCTCGAAAGAGAGAAGCATTCATTCATTATCTCCCACTCCCACGCCCCTTTTCAGTGATATAAATCAGGGTCAAGTGCACACAAAACGGTATTGTCAGATTATCAGAGAAGTTCCGGGACAGCAAACAAGAGATACTCAGCACACACTTGCAGTGAGGAGCTGATAGAAACAAGGTCAAAACCTGTGAAGAACAGTACACCAGAGCTGGGCTGCAATGGGAGGTCAGGCCAAGAGGATGTAGGTCAGAGGATGTAGGTCAGTGCTCCAACAGTGTCAGTTGCACCTGCCTTTCAGCGCTAGTTTGAAGTTCTCCCTTAGTCACACATTAAACTTCCACAGCTATGTTAAGTAAATTAAGTATCTTCCTAGAACCTTTATTGTGTTTCACCTGCCAGTTTTATTATTCCTATGCCAATGAATCCCATGTTTTCCTAGTGTGGCTTTAGAGTTTAGAGTATATGTTGATAGCTGGTAGTGTTGTGTCGCTCAGGACTGCACTGTTGCAAATATGCGATGGCGATTTTCCATGTTTGATATTCCAGATGTTTTCCAAATCACATTATTGGGGGGAAAATCCTGTCAGGAGTTGGAATTGGATTGCTTTGAAATTATGGACTAATTTGAGGAGAGTTGAGAACTTTTGTGACATTATGCGTTCCCATCTAAGAATGGGATAGGGCTCCCCATTTGTTCTAGCCTTCTTTCCTGTCCTTTGATTGAGTTTTATAAATCCTAAACATGTGTCACATATTTCTTGCTATGTTTATATCTATGTATTACATAGTTATTAGCAGTTTTTTTAAATTATGTTTTCTAAATAGCATTGCTGCATGACAAAACTGTGGAATTTTGTGTGCTAATTTTCTGTGTGATCAGTTTATTAAGTAAACAACAGTTCTCTGTTTTCATTATTTTCTATTTTGTTAATTCATTGGAAAATCTAGGTATCCAAACACAGTCTATAACTCACTTACACTTAAACCCACTTTAACTTCCAATATGCTAATGGAACTTCCTAGTTACCAGTTGCCTCTGTACTGGCACTCATGGTTACAACAGTTCTCCTACTTCATTTTTCAGCTGCACTGCCCAGAGATGACCGTGTGCACCACCTTGCAATGCACTGTTATGTTGGTTTCAGTGATACCACTCTCTTTAATATTTCTTTTATTTCTCCAGTCACTCTGTCATGGTCTCCTTATCCATCTTACTACTGAACTTTGATATCCTCATGATTCTGTCCTCACTAAAAACTTCCCCTTGAAAACTCTCTATAACACCCTTGAGTTTAAATATTGTCTCTAGTTTGTCAGCTCTTAAATTTGTACTAGTTTGCAGTGACATCCCAAAAGTGGGACAGCAGAAAATCTGTCCCAGTATAGGCAATGAAAAGATGCATTACCTATCAATGATGTAATGATAAAAACACTGATTAATAGTCAATTTGTTTATTTTCCTTATTTGCTGAAAATTTTAAATGTCATAAAAATGTGATAAAATAATCCTCCTTCAAATTTAGATTATGTTCCAAACAATTGCACTAGCTATTAAATTTTTATGATACATATGTAAGTTTAAAACAAGTACATTTTTATTTCATGCCTTTTAGAAAATATATTCTAATAAAAATAACAGAGGAAACTCTTCATTACACAGTCAGCCCCTAATTTACCTGGATTCACCTACACACATTGGTTTCAAGAATAATTTTATAAAGGTTAAAAATAGTCTAAGATTGCTTTATGCACACTCTTCAAATCCACTGGAACTGTATGTTTCTGCTTTAAAATAGTAAATTCCAAATAACCAGTAATTGCAGAGTTGCTATAAAGGTAAATATGGCTTGAGTTTCTCCAGTTCTGTCATTCTATTTGACCACTTGACATTTTTATTTGTGTTTGAAGTTTTCCAACTGCAGAAATATTTCAAAGCCATTGGAATTAATCCTAAAGAACAAAAGACATGAACATTATTGTGGTTTCTGGAACTTATTGTGTTTGGATTTTATGATCTATCCCATACTTATCACTATATTTAAGGTTTTCTTTGTATATCTTTTCCTTCATGTGAAAGACATTTTATCAAATTCAAATGAATAAAAATATTCTTCAATTATTTAGGAAGAAAGATATATTGATAAATTTGAACATACTATTTATTAACCAGAAAATATATGATAAAATACATATTTTCAAAAGGTCCTTGAAAAATTTATAGAGGGTTCAAAAACAGAAACTATAATAGTATTATCCATATGGTAACAAAACAATAAGCAGGTATAATGCATTTGCCTTTTTTCAAAAGACACATTAATATAATTAAAAATTGTTTCATTACTTTTCCCTTTTGTGCACTGGAATACTTATTTGTATTAAAATATATACTCAATAAAAAGTTTCTTTGTATTTTTTCTGGCTATTTTTTATTCTCTATTATATATCAGCAATATTACTGAAAATAAAAATAATTTGATCATATAAAGAAAAGGGAGTATATATTATATATATGTATGTATGTGTGTGTGTGTGTGTGTGTATGTATATATATATATACATACACACATGTATCCTGCTACATATGCTCATGCCCCTGTAGTGGTAAGAACTAATGTCTGAGGTCCGGATCTTAGTATCCAATCTGCCTTTTTGACCTTTCCATTTGAATGAGTCTCAATCATTTAAAAAACTAACAAGTCTTAAACTGGACATTTGATATTCTCTCCAAAACCCCACCCCTCCTGTGTTTTATGTAATCTCAGTAAATAATATTTCCACCCCTCAATTTGTCTATTTTGGAAGGTGAGGAGGCATTAGTAATTTCTCCTGTGTCTCCTATTTCTGTCTCCTCTCATTCTTGTTTTAATAAATCTAGTCTAAAGAAATGGCAGTAGTAAGATAAAGTACAGGTAAAGGAGAAAAGCTCATGTTAAAATACTACAAGCAATCATTTTTAAAAATACCATTTGAGATTCATAGTAATGACTAGTCTATACGAGTACTGGTAAATAGTGGACATGGGTGGGTAGAGGGGAAGGTGAATTTTCCTTCCCATAATGCCTTGCTGTTCCCTCTCCCCAGTCCCTCCCTGCCCACCCACATACACCTGAAGCTTAGAACCCCTTTTAGACATTGACATAAAGCCCATTGGAAAAATATCACTCACTCAAGTGATGTGAAAAACTACAGAGGAAAGAAGAAATGAATAGAAATGAGGATACAAAAAACAGATGTGACAAATGGGAAGGCAATCCATGACATTGTGAGGAAATGAAAGTTTTCAGAACGTCAGAGTTGTGCAAGTGACTTGCACAGCAGGGCGAGGTATTTCCTATAACTTCAGAGCACTTCCCCTGTATGTGCTATGCTTACTGTTAACCTGCCTGTGCACTGAAGGAAAAGGCTGAATGGTTTTGAATGCCTTTGTGTTTTGGTAAATCAGAGAAGTAAAACAATGTTAATTGCTCTTACAAATACCTCATGTATAAGCCATTGTAAGTATCAATTCTCCAGGCTGAGCTTTAAATTCTCATGTACTTCAATTCTGCTTAAAATTTAGCCACATAAAACCCCACTGCTCTGAAATGAGGTTGTGAGTATTGATAATGAGTCTCTCTGAAAACTCATGAACAATTACCAAGACTAACTTTGTTATACTGTTGACCCAGACATTAAGCTGAGGGATGACTTTGAGGGATGTGGGGTGGCTTACAGAAGCTTTATGTGTTTATCCATCCTTCTCTATGGACCTCCACTCAAAGAGAACAGCTGCATCAACTTCAAGAAAACAAACTTCTAAATCATGAAATCACTAGACACTGGGTGAGTTGGGCCAATGCTCTATTTAAAAGAGAATTATAAATTCAGGCAGCATTGCTTTGGCACTATTCAAGTTTGCTGTGTACTTTATGGTTTATAATCAAGAACATGAATACATTTATGTCATCAGAGATCATACATTCAATTTTTAGTAAATGTTGGTTCCTCGAGATCAGATGTGCTGGGCAATATGTTATATTAAAGCTATAACAATATACTAAGTAAAATGTTACATTTTTAAGAGTGTGAATTGCTTGAGGAGAGAACCTCAGAAGAATATTGGGTTCCTTTTCTATTTCTGCTTAAAATTTGCTAGACCTTTGTGGTAATTTGCCATAAAAAATGACCCAATTCTCCATCCTTCCAGGTACCTATGACCTTCACCATGAACTTTGTAGGGCAATCTTACTCTGACTCTGAGTTTAGTCATGTAACTTGGTTTGGCCGGTGGACTTCAGCAAATGTAACACAAGCAGAGGTTCTCAAAGTGTTTGCATGACTGGGCTTTTCTGCTCCTCTAAGATTTCCAGAAGAACTTTCCCACAGTAGCCAGCTGGATAATGGAGACATTGGATCATTTCTGATGAGATTCTCTAGATCCGCAGCAGCCAGTCGACCTCCAGATGCATGAGCTCGCCCAGACAGGATGAGCAGCATGCTCGATGACCCACAGCGAACTCCGGAAAAGACAGCCAAGCCAGTCGGTCAGCTGAATCCCTTAGACTCATGAGCCAAATAAACATATATTTTGTGTGTGTGCATCCCTGAAGTTTTCTAAGTGAGTGTTATATAGCATTATTGTGGCAACAGATAACTGGTACAACCTTCTCATTTTTAAATGAATTTCAAAGTGCCTTAGTACTTTCATTGTACGAGGTTAGTACAATGTGATAAAGACATAGGTATTACAGAAGAATCCAAAGATCTTAAGTCGGAATTTTTCACTTTGAGCACTAAATCTGCTACTTACTGGCTTTGAGACACATGGAAAATTATTTAAATTCATTCACCAGACAACTGGGTAATTGTAAGGATTAAAAGATATGTTATGTCAAACTTGCTCTGTGACCTTGGGCAAGTTACTTAATCTCCTTCATCTCTGTTTTCATTAGTAAAATGTGATTTAGAATGGTTGTTATCTCTCTAGAGCAGCGATTTTTCCACCAGTGTGCCACAAGAATTTTTAAAACAAGCAATGAGTGACTGTTTAGTCAGGGGCACTGACCTCTTTTCCCTTGGATCATCAAATGAAAAGATGACAACAGCCAATGCAACAATAGCCATCTGGTGTGAAAGAATCAAAATTATATCTTTTTTGTCAGATTGGCAAAAACATACATATTTTTTTGTCTGACATAGAATTTTAGTAATTAGTTTATGTGTGCCATGAGATGAACAAGGTTGGAAATCGCTGCTTTAGAGTAATTATGAAGGTTTTTTAAAGGATATAGAAAATTTAACAGACAGCTTGGTAGTTAAAAAGTTTTCAATCTATATCAAAATTATTTTTTTACTAGGAGTAACACTTTGAATTTGACAACAGAAGTGAGGCATTGTGGCTAAAGGATTTTTTGGTGAAATGCACATATTACTCAAGAAGATCTTCAGGGCCCTGGGTGCAAGAATCTATCTCCCTGAGGCTTCATTTTTTTATTAGTACAAATCAGTTACCTGTTACCCTAGCAGGTGAAAAAGTCTTCATGATTCAGTGAATTTTAAACTCTGGTAGTGTAAATGGAACACAAGTGAAGGAAGCAGAGAGAGGGGGTGTATGAAGTAGCTGGCGGGAACCCCCCGGGGGTAGTGGCACTCTATGCCTAAGACCATCCAGGATGGACAAGACCGTCCTGAGCATCAGGATGCTAAAGGGGAGTGTTTGGTGGAATCACATTAAAATACTCGTGAATTATTATAGTTGGCATTTTTAAGTTGGCATTTCTGAAATCTTGTGACTTTCTTTTATTCTGCATAAAGTTAGCTGAGTTGTACAGTGTGGTGGACTCCCATGAGATGGCTGATTGGTGCTATAAGTAACAGGATTTAGACCCACTGAGTCTACACTAGTGGCAATTCAGGTTACAATAACGAGTGTCCCAAATCAAACATAACTGAAAAGAAAGAGCGAGAAAGTGTATAGAGCTCAACAGAAGCAGAGAGAGGACAGGAATCTTTTTTAGCACAAAAACAGCCAAGTGTGACAGTACGCAACAGCTCTAGGAACTGAAGGCAGACAGAATAGGAACGGCTGGCAATCACAGGACGGCAGCTAACTGAGCTCTGAAAGACCTTTAGGAAGGATTTCTCCATTTTTCAGACTGAAGACAATGAATATAAATATTTCAGGATTTTTCTTTATTACTGTACGGCAATATAAGGAATAATGCCATTTGGAAGACATAAATACCCAAGAGAATTTCTATTCCTCAGAAAACGAGCTCGAGATCTGCAAAACCCTTCAGCAAATGGTGCCCCAGGCACCAAGACCTTCTCAGATGAAAAATGGAAAAGACATATCTCCAGAGAGTTAGAGGCTGATTCTGAGTTAATGTGCACAAATGCAAGTAGCCCAGAAGTGAGGATGAAGAGGAAAACAACATGGCTAGTGAGAAACATTCTGTGAATAAGCAAAAAGCAAATTATAAGGAATGCCACAGCAAGACAGATGATTTAAGCAAAAGCAGTCCCTCTTTTCATAAGTCCTATTTAGTTTGTGTAATAAAAAAATCTTAGTCTATTGCTGCTGATCAGTGGCTTGATGTATCAGAATAACATTATCCCCACTCCATGCCCAGATGCTGACATGCCATTATCCCCTAATCATTTTCCTAAAAATTAATTTTCCGTGTGTACCTTTAGAGTTTCCTGCTGAATGGGTCTCACTTTTCCATAATTTGATGGAGGGAACAGTTATAATCAGAGGAGCTAAAAATAAATAGAAGGGGTCCTGAATCCTAGTCCCAGAGCTACCATCAACCTGAACTTGGGCATTTAATTCCTCCCCAGTGAAGGCAAGGAGGTCCAATTAAACAGATAGTATTTATTAGCACGTTTCTGCAAGAAACATTGCTGTATGAAAATGTTGCAGGACAAAAGTAAAAGCACCATGGAAATTGCATCAAGAGAGCACAGAAGTTTCTTTTTACAAACAATATAAACACTGCAGAAGTTATTCTTTACCTTCAACAGGGAGGATTTAAAGTTTTAACATGGATGTCTGAGATTGATACTGTCACACTCATATTTCATCAAAAGGGCCCAAAAATTTAAAGTATTCTTGCTACAGAACACAGGGCCAAGGGAGGGGTATGATATACTATTACCAAAAGGACCCCCCACTAGGTTCACTTGTCTGCCACCAGAGGGAAGATGTCTCTCAATGCCAGAGATTTGTGAAAAGGAAAGGAAATGTTTATTTAAAGCTATATAGACTTACAGTAGTGGCCTAATGTCTTCATTAAAATATCAAAGTCCTTTAGGATACCCACAGACTCACACAGTCCTTCCTTCTCCCAAAGTCTCTCCTGCTTCCTAGGCCACGTGGCTAAAGGAAGCACCCCAAAGCCTTGTGGTCCTCTTCTACCAAAGCTGTGGGGGTCCCCACTCTGGCAAAACCGCGTGGTTCTCCCTTCAATGGCTGCCGTGTCTGGGTTTAAATCCCCACACCAATCTTCCTCTGTACCGCCATTTCTGACTCCTCCAACAATCAGTTACACCTGCCAGTATTCCTGTATTATTCAAGTTTTCTGGGCTGCCATTGTGAGTCTGGGCAGGTGTGTCCCCATGGCATTGAGCCAATCTTCTCCAAGCTCTCATGCAGACACTGTAACCAGGGGGAGCTGCTCCCAATTACATTTTGGGTGGAAGTCACTTCCATCTCCCTGGCTCAAGGCATGACCATAGCTATTTAACATATCTATGCAACCAGTTAAAGGTAATAGATATGTTAAATGACTATGCCAGAGGTTCGCTGCGGCTGTACAAAACAGCCCTGCATGTTCCTGCTCCATGTGTCCCTTCCCCCAACTCACACCTGTGGGGGGAAGGGGTGAGGACATCTTTTATATCTTTCTAATATTTCCTGGACACCCTGAGTTCTGGACCCCATTTTAAATCTCTATTTGGGGTCCCCCTCTTGGCTGCACCCTGTATCATTCGTCCCCAAGATCATGTGTGAACTCCTGTTACAACTGAACCCGTTAATTCATTCATTCAATAAACATATTTTTGAGCAGATATTTTCTAGGTACTGGGGATAGAGCAGGAAAAACAAACAAATACACAAAAAATAAAATTCCGACATCCGGCCAAGATGGAGCCGTAGGTGGACACATTGTGCCTCCTCTCACAACCAAAATTAATAACAACAAAAATTTAGAATCAAAAAAAAAAAAAGCAGAACAGATAGAAAATTGAATTGTATGGAAGTCTGACAAAGATTCACCCAGACCGGTAAGAGGGGCGTAGTCTGTGGCCATCGGAGAGGGGTCGGAGCAGGAAAAAGCAGTGGCTAGTGGTCCCGGACACGCAGGTGGCAGTTGGCACACCCCAGGTGCACAGGCAGTGGTTGCTGGGCACAGGGTGGCAAGGAGCAGACCCAGCAAGGCACACAAGGCAGCTGACCACAGTCACACATTTGGGCACAGATAAACCAGGTGAAAATGGGCAGTGAGACAGACTGTACAACCCAGGGCCCCAGCACTGGGAAATTAAGCCTAAAATCACCTATTGAAAACACTTGTGGGGGTTGAGGTGCTGGGAGAAAATCCCAGCCTCACAGGAGAGTTTGTTGGAAAGACCCACAGGGTCGTAGAATGTGCACAAGCCCACCTACCCAGGAACCAGCACCAGAAGGGCCCAATTTGTTTGGGGAAAGCCACGGAAGGGACTGGAATCTCAGAGAGAGCAGAGCAAGCGCCACTGTTCCCTCTCAGACTCCGCCCCCACATACAGCATCACTACCCAGCAACTGGGCTGCCCCTTCCCCTGTGAACACCTAAGACTCCACCCCTCACTACATAACAGCTGTGACAAGACAAGACAAAACAAACAAACAAACAAACAAAAAACAAAAAACAAAAATGGCTCAAAGGGGAAAACAGATCAAAGCCCCAGAGCCAATTCATCTAAGCGATGAATAGATAGCCCACCTATCAGATGTGCAGTTCAAAGACCTGGTGATCAGGAAGCTCACAGAATTGGTTGATTTTGGTCACAAATTAGTTGAACAAATGAAGGCTACAATACGTGAAATGAAGAAATATGCACAGGGAACCAATAGTGATGGGAAAGAAACTGGGACTCAAATCAATGGAGTGGACCAGAAGGAAGACAGAAAAATCCAATCAGAAAAGAATGAAGAAACAAGAATTCAAAAAAATGAGGAGAGGCTTAGGAACCTCCAGGACATCTTTAAATGTCCCAACATCCGAATTATAGGGGTACCAGAAGGGGAAGAAGAAGAGCAACAAGTGGAAAACTTATTTGAACAAATAACAAAGGAGAACTTCCCCAATCTGGCAAAGGAAATAGACTTCCAGGAAGTCCAGGAAGCTCAGAGAGTCCCAAAGAAGGTGGACCCAGGAAAGAACACACCAAGGCACATCATAATTACATTAGCCAAGATTCAAATGAAGGAGAAAACCCTAGAAGCAGCAAGGGATAAGGGGACAGTCACCTACAAAGGAGTTCCCATCAGACTGTCAGCTGATTTCTCAAAAGAGACCTTCCAGGCAAGAAGGGGCTGGAAAGAAGTATTTGAAGTCTTGAAAGGCAGGGACCTACATCCAAGATTGCTCTATCCAGTGAAGCTGTCATTTAGAATGGAAAAGAAGATAAAGTGCTTCTCAGATAAGGTCAAGTTAAAGGAGTTCATCATCACCAAGCCCTTATTCTATGAAATGTTAAAGGGATTTATCTAAGAAAAAGAAGATAAAAAATATGACAGTGAAAAGACAGCAAACTCACAGCTATTAACAACCACACCTAAAACAAAAGCAAACAACTAGAGCAAGAACAGAACCACAGAAATGGAGATCACATGGAGGGTTAGCAACAGGAAAGTGGGAGGAGGAGAGAGGGGGAAAAGGTCCAGAGAATAAGTAGTTTAGATGGTGGGTAGAAAATAGACAGGGGAAAGGCAAGAATAGTGTGGGAAATGTAGAAGCTAAAGAACTTATGACACATAGACATGAACTAAAGCAGGAGAATGTGAGTGGGAGGGTGTGCAGGGTGGAGGGGATTGATGGGGGAGAAATGGAACAACTTTAATAGCATAATCAATAAAATATAATTAAAAAATTAAAAATAATAAAATCCCTAGTCCTCACGAAACTTGCATTCTAATGGGGGAAACTGGACAAATATTAATTAGTTAATTTATGTGAATGAATGTATGTGTATGTACATATACAAATATTAGCAGGTGTAGTGTTTTGGAGCAAAATAGGGGTAGAAAAAGTCAGGAAGAATATAACAGGCTCCAAATTGCTCAAAGTGAGTTTCATTGACCTTTGAGTAAATATCTCCAAGAGGTGAGGCACTGAACTTTCTAGGCTGAAGGAACAGTAAGAGACTATAATGTCCCTGAGCCAGGTACATGCCTGTGTATTACAGGAAGAGCAAGGATGCTGGTGTGACTGAATTAGAATGGGTGAGGGGAAGCGCAGTAGGAGGTGAGGTCAGGGAGAATATGGGAGGCACAGAAAGTTAAGGCTATTGGCTATTGTAACAATTTTAGCTTTTTGTTTGAGTTTAGGAAGCCATTCCAGGGACTTACAAAGGGGGTTTTATGACATATTTTACATGCATTCTCTGGCTGCTATCATGAGTAAAGGTTGAAAGTGCAGGAAGGTGTGGCAAAGGCAGAATCAGAAGGTGATTGTATAATATAGGCAAGATATGAGAGCAGAGTGGACAAAGGTGGAAGCAATGATACTAGGAATCAGTGACTGTTTTCTGGATGTGTTCTGAAGGTAGTGCTGGCTTCCTTTTTGTAGATAGATTACAGATCGGACCTGGGATATGTCAGCAAAAGAAGACTCAAAGATATTTGACTGCAAACGTTTTGAGTAAAAAAAAAAAAATGGATAGATGGGGTTGCCATTAGCTAAAATGGGGAACATGAGAAGTCAGCATAGCATATGCTTGCTTTACAGGGAGGAGAACTGAGATCAAGTTTTTAGTTTTGAACATGTTAAGATTGGCATGCCTTCCTATATTCAAGAGAAAAAAAGTAAGCAAGCAGATGCAAATCCTGGAGTTCTGGAAATGTTCAGATTACACCAATAAATATAGGAGGCTTCAGCATAAGTCAGTGCGTATAGCCACGAGACTGGATGACATTAACAAATGAATGAATGAAAGCAGAAAGAAAAGCAGTCCATGGAAATGAGCCCTGAACGTTCCAATGTTAAGCACCTGGGAAAAGAGGTGTTACCCACCAAGGTGACTGAAGAAGAGTGGTCAGCAAAGCTGAAAGGAAAACAGGGGAGTGATGGGTCTTGGAAGTCAAGTGAAAGAAACTGTTTCAAGGAGAAAAGAGTTCTCAGGTAAGCCAACTGAGAAGTGATTATAACCGACTATCAGGTTTAGCAAAGTTGGAGTATTCTCTCAGTAAAGAACGGTTTACCAGTTGAGAGGGAGACAGGAGAGGCGTGTATGAGGATAGCGGGTGTTTAGATCTGCTGCAAGTGCCTTTGAAAGAGGAAGGAGGAATGGACACAGTGCCTACAATTTGATTCCAGATTCCATAATTCCACCTGCGCCAGCAATGAAGCATTTCAAATGGGGGAAAAGAGTGAAGGATTTATGGGAACACTTATAAAGGACACATAGACAAAAACAAGAGCAGGGGTGAGAACAGGGAAGGGAGGAGGGGATGGCTGGGATGATGGGGGAAAGCAGGAAACTACTTGAACAAGAATAAAATTCAAAAGTATTTAATAAAAAATACAAAAAAAGAATTTTAAATGCGATTAGTCAACCAAGATATGTCGTTTCCTTCAAACACATTGAGCCATGGCAGGTGCTGCCACAGAATAAGTAGAGAGTGGGAATTAACAAGGATAGGAGTAAGAATAAGGAACCGAGAGAAGACCAAGAAAGTCAAACATGTGCGCAAGGGAGTGCCATGACTGAACATAGTATTTAAACTGGGAAGAGAGGAATGAAAACATGAAGATAGCAAAGACAAGTGAGATCACTATATTTTAAAAGTCCCATTGAGAAAAAATAGAAAGATTGTTGAAGTAAGGGCACTTGAGGAAGTGAGCCGGAGAAATAGGATGTGATAGTTTGAATGTGGGACATTTAAAATTAGAATTACAGTGTCACATTTGCAGGGAACACTAAAACCAAGGGTATAAGGATGAGTGTAAGAGGTTGGGAAGCTGTTGAACAACATTAGAAGAGAGGAGGTCAACGAATTGAGTGTTCAAGGTGTTGGAGGAACAATCTACATGGGTGCTGAAATTGTGATAAATTATGTCAAGAGCAGTGTCAGAAAGCACCATCTACATTTTGGGGAAGAGAAAACATTCAGTTCTCATTCCTGAAATTTATTTTTGTGTGTGCCTAAGAATTTGTAAAATGGCTTAAGGGAATATGTCAACAGAACTATACACTATATTTGAATTGATTATGGGAGGAGCTTTAAGTTGTGCTCAGCATTTGAAGCTCTCTTGTGCTTCCCTTTGTGTGCTCTAGGCAGCATATTTTCTTTTATTGACCAAAATCTCATTTAAAGTTCAATTAATGCAGTAGAGAAAACATGGTACATGCCAAGGCCTTCCATTCTTCATGGTGTGCACTGTGAGTCCAGCCAGGCAAAACCAATGAATTCAAGGGAGCAAAAGAAAGAGATTTTGTTTATCCTTATTAAGAGCTAGTGATTCCTTCTGTGCATGCCAAATCTGGGGAAATGTTGATATCAAAGTAACTGTGTCTTATAATTCAGGACCCTTTTTAAATTTCATCTTTTAACTTATTTTGAGATTTAGTAAAAATGCCAGTAACAATGTTTAAACTCACATACTTACATGTAAACACGTATAGAAAGCACAGTTTTACCAAGGGTGTGTCCTATTTTCTTCTCATAAGTGAATAAAAGCTCTCACTCACACTCTTCCATCTTGCTAGCATCTCCTTTCAGAGCCACTGGGCAATTTGCTGGGCCATCCTATTGCTAACAGGTACATACCTAAATCGATCACACGTTTATAGCGCTGAACACATGAATGCAGAGTAGGGCACTTGCTATCATTCTGCAATGTAGCATCTTTTGAGTATTGTTTGATTTTATTCATCCTTCACTGGAGATTATAATCTACTATATTCAAAGTGCTATCAATTTTGGTGCAAAATTTCTTGTCAAGAGACTTCTTACAAACTGATACTGTGATATGGCTGATCTATTTTCCCTCAACTAACAACTATATAAAATTATAGGTTGCTCTGCTTTTCTTATGTATAAAGAACAAAGATATGATTTGGCATACACAATGTTTTATTAATGCATATCTACTTAAAATAAAACCAACATAAGATATGAATAAATAAATATGCTAAGGCTATATGTCCTTGAACTTTAAAAGCTGACTTGACAGCCTATAATAAAGCCTTATTTTCAAATGTTTCTTTGTGATAAAGACAGTATCACATATTTTTTAAATTCCCTAAAAGTAAATGGCATGGTATCAGGTCCAAGTCAACTGGCTGCAATATCTTTTCTTAATTTATTTTTGTTTGTCAAAAAGAAGGGTATAGTCATTAATATGAAAAGGCTGTGCAATTATTAAAATTTTTGAGTTGGTCAGGAATTAAAAAGAAAATAATTCATATTGAATTTTACATATAATCCATAATAATGAAAACTTGAACAAAATGCAGAGGAAAATACATTTCTTTCATAGGCAAAAAATTTATAATACTATATGAGATTTAAAGATGACATCAGGGAGTGATCTGAAATGTTATTTTGCAAAATAAGGACAGTGCTCATTTTTTTATGTAGTTAGCATTGATTTATATACATCTTTTACTCTCTTCTGACTTGATCCAGACTATGATCCAATTCCTAATTAAATGCAAAATCTTCAGCTATAGATGTCCCTTTCTGTTTTGCCATCGGTCTTCTATCTTAAAGCACAAAACAATGTGAAGGGGCACCCTACATCCTCAGGAATCTCAGACATCACAGTTCACTCACCACACTCTACATTCCCTGACTGAGAGCTCCATCAAGCCCTGGGCTACTGGATATTTAATTCATGCATCTTTGGCAAACATTATCTCATCTGCAACATGAATAATACATTCTCCCAACAATTCAAATTTGTGTTACCACTACCAACACAATAATAATGTAAGTTCAGCATCTGCTGTATAAAGTGGAAAGGATCTAACAAAGAACAAATAAAAACCAAAAGTATAAAGTAAAAGATCTCTACTGTTTCCTGAAATCTGTGCCAGGTCTAATGCTGGGTCAAGTGTAGCTGCCAACCTCTCCTGCTTTTGAAGTTCCACCGCATTTTATCTCTTCTCTCTTTTAGCGGTAAACTCTGTTCCATCTTACAGCTCCCATAATGGGAGTAAAGTGAAAACGAAGAATCTTTGCCACTCTCCAAAACTCACTCTCTCTGAATTTCTATAGCAAGAACTCAACGTGGAGACCAGTTCTGGGTAGGGAACTGCTACTTAAACTCATAGCCAACTGAAAATATTGGTCACATTTTTTTAAGCTCTCTCTCATTTCCCTGCATGAGCTGTGAATTAGTGGAGATAGTTAAGTGGTCACAAAACCAATACGATGCTCATTCTCTCAAAGCGCTGCACCATTCTGAGTAAGAGGCTGGAGAAGACATTCTAGCTCCAAAATATATGTATTCCAAGTGAGTTGTTACATTTCTGATGTGGAGCGTGGAATCCCTAATTCCTGTCCATGCTAAGAATTGCTAAAAATAGGAGGAAACCCTAAATAAAAGAGGCAGACCCTCCACACAGGCATAGTGAAGTATCTAAAATTAATAGTTATATGATACCATTTCTCCTCTTGTTATTCAGAAATGGAACTTTCAAATGCTAATTAAGCTCAAGGGCAACCACTGTAAAGACCACATAGGCCAGACTTCATTGTGGGAATATATCTAAGTTCTGCCCAAGACAATATATCCAGAAGTGGTGGTGAAACTTTTAGGAAGCGCCCTGTTGTTCATATACAGATGAAATGGCTTAAACTGGAACAGGCACTTTGGATCACAAAACAGAAGTCAAACTTTGAAGGTGATGAAGTTAGGTAGAGAAAACCTAGTCCTCGAGAACCACAGAGGCCCTGTACATATCCATACTTTTACATAAGATAAAAATAATTATCTCTTATTTGAAGCCATTGTCATATTATTCTTTTTTCCTGTCACATGCAGATGAAACTTATCATAACTAATGCATTAGAGGAGCCTAATTGTCTCATTTTATTAGAAGCATTCAGAAACAATTATGAAGCACTCCCTTTCACAGGTGTTCCTATGAGATGATTTCAATATTGTATGCATTTCAAGGGGCCTAATAGCATTGAATAATGTAATTAATACAACCCATTTTGATCCCTCATCCATCTCCTCTGAATCCTACAGTTCCCTTCAAAGCTTTTAATGTAGTATAATCACTACAAATGGTCACAAAATTTTTGGTTCTCCTTCAGGCCACCTCGTCGGGTTGCCCTTCCCTGACCACCTGAAGTCAGGTAGCTATGTAGACTAACTTGGTCAATGAGATGTGAGGAGGAGCCCCATACGAGGTCTGTCCAGAAAGTATCCATCTGTGCAATATGAAAAAACTGAGACATTTATTGAAGAAGAAACAAGATACTAGAAACATTGTACAGGACAATGATGCCTCAGTCCTCTCCAAAGTAGGCACCTTGGGACCTCACAGAGTTCTCCCAATCACCATCTGCTGCCTGAATTTTCCTGAATTTCATCAATGATCTGAAAGCTCTTCTCTTTCAAAGATGATTTTACTTTTGGGGAAAGCCAAAAGTCACAGAGCACCAAATCTGTTCTGTAGTGGGGAGGCAGAGTAAGTGGATGTTTTGCCAAAAAACTCTGCATAAGATGTGATGCATGAGTGGGCACACTGTCATGATAAAGCTGCCAATCACCAGTGGCCCCATAGCTGGGCTTTCCGAATCATTCGAATATTTTCTTTGGAAGAATGTTCAAGCTTAAAACAAAATTTGATACAGATTCGTTGCTCTAGTCACTCAGTCATTTTGAGTGTGATGGCCACACAGTGCACATGCTCACTCAAACGTATCTACCACCCTCACTGACTAATCTAGTGAAGTCATCATTGCTCATGCATGCACATTCCAGTCCACTCTCCTTCACTGCCAGGTTACGTGGATGTCACAAAAACTGTTGGTGTTATATTAGCAACGACTGGACTTTTTCTGGACAGTCCTTGTGTATCACTTCGGTGAGAAAGTTGTATGAACCCACGAGATTTATGATGCCCCTTCTCTCCACAGAGATGATTATCAGAGTACTTGTCAAGACGGTGACCTTGTGATTCTCGGGCCTGAATAAAGGCTATAAATGACTCCATCAAAACTCACAAAAAATAAAGCATAACAAGACATAACATAAACTTCATTTTATTAAAATGCTAATTTGTGGGACAGGAGGGTCTTTACAGGTAGCTCTCTAAGCAGTTATTATGACCCAAATCATCCTGTGCATGACTTTATAATGAGAGAGAAAGCAATTTCTTAAAGATTGAAGTGAAATGTCAAAGTTTCCCTTTGCCTGCAGATTTTCTCTCTCCACTGGACTCCCCAGTGTACTATTCAAATACTCTAGGGTCTCCCTTCCTCAAGCATATTTCTCTCAGCTATGATTTTTCTATGTTTTTGGCACTTACATATGCTTATTTCATTTTTAAGGTATAACAGACCTACAACACTCTATTAATTTCAAGTAAACAGCAATATTTATGTATATTGCAAAGTGATCACAATAAATCCAGTTAACATTCATTAATACAGAATTTTTTCTTGTGATGAAAAATGATCTAGTTTCTTAGTAACTTTCACCTATGTAGTACAACATTATTAATAACAGTCACCAAGCTGTCCATTGCTTCCTATGTCTTACTTATTCTATAAATGGAAGTTGGTGCCTCTTGACTCCTTTTACCCATTACTCCAACTTCCAGTCCCTAGCCTCTGGCAACTACCAATCCATTCTCTGTACTTGTGAGCTTTCAACTTGTGCCTTTTCAAGATACTACCTCATGTATCTCCTTCACTCTGTTCCCAAACATCTACAAAAGTAAGTTTACACTACCGCCCTCTACCTCATCTCTCTCATCATTTATATCCATAATCACTCCTAAATCTCTACTGTTCTATTGAAAATGCTGTCTGTAAGTATACAAGTCACCCCATAGTGACCAAAACTAGTGGCTTCATCCTCCTCAACCACTTTGCCTCTCAAGCCTCTGATGACATTTCTCCATAGCTATAATGATGAACTCCCCTAGGGAAGCTTTTTTGGCCCTCTTATCCCTCTAACTTCTGCCACCACCAAGATTCCCCAGTCAACCTCATCTTCACTTACTCTTTAAAATTTCTCCAGATGACCTCATCAATCCCATAATTTATGAGCTGATGTCTCAAAATCTGTGCCTACAGCCCCCAAACTCACTCAGCATTACTCACAAATGTCAGAGAGCACTAGTTCTCATAACCGACAGAAATCAGTATCTTCCATCTCAGTTTCAGGTCACCTCTTCTATTCTCTGCTATATCTCAACCCCATGTGCTAAAAAATCTCAGTCATCGACCCCTCTTCCTCCCTGACACATACTCAATCAAATTCTAAATCTAATTATTTTCTTCCCATTGCTGGCCACCCCTTTATTCATATTATATCCTCTGTACTTGCTCTGTGAAATAGTTTCTTTATTGACCTGCCTTCCTTCATTGTCTACTCATGCTAACTTTTCGTTCATGAGATCTCCTAAATTATCTCTCTTAATCCTTGATTTGGTCATTTTATCTTTATGAAAAGAAGGGAAAATTATCATTGCATTACAAAGCCCTCTAAATCTGACTTTATAAGATTTTAATTTTGTGTACATCACTACCCAACTAGCTCCATGATTCAAATCCTCAGATGACCCTTTGTGCCTCAAATATTTTCCTTTCTCAAGTTTCTTCTTCCCTGTTACATTACTTCCTTTGTTTCTGTCTTTCTTTGAAATATAATGTAGCTTTTATTAAGTAGAGGAAAGGGGGATTCAGCTGAGTGATGCAAAGGATCCAGTTTGAACAGATTCCATAAGATCCCTCCCATTTTCTGTGATCTCTCTATCAAGGCAAACTAGGGCTATCTCCCTGATCCACAGAGGCATCCAGACAGTGACCACTTCAAGGAGCTGGCTCCTCCTATGGAGTGCGTGACAACCCTCCATCTGTCCCAGGAAGTAATGGCAGAGGGAACAACAGTTCTCAGAGAACCACTCCCAAAGTAAGCTTGGGGTGACTTTTTAGGAGTCTCGTATGACACTGTTTTAAAAGATCTGAGCAGAAGATAGGGCAAAGGGCCATGTAAGCAGTGTTGTGTGGCAAATGAAATATCTCTCTCTGTCTATGGCATTGTGGTGGGTGACCCAAGTCTAATTAGGCATTGTATGAAGACGATGACACACTGCCCTCCTAGCCCATCCAGTCAGTGTAAACAAACTTTCCTGGTTTGGCTAAGAGTTCATAGGTATGACCCCCAGAGTAATCCTGCTGAGGTTGGCTGGCAGCATTTCATGTCTGTAGCCATCACAGAAGGAAAGAGCAGTGGTGAAGCAGGGCATGAGGATGTCTTTCTGGACCCCTGGGCTGACTGCTCACCACCAGGAGTCCTGGCAGTTTCGACAGCTGACTTAAAGAAAGCATCTAGCAGGAGGTTCTGAAGTTCTGGGTTTCGGTCAAATGCATAGTTTACCATTCCTAGGGATATGCTTCTGATGATGCAGCCCAGCCCACTCCACATCAAGGCAACGCCACCCTATTGAGGGTCAGCCAAATTCAGTGGCTGCCTGTCTTAGCAGCATGAAGCCTTGAGCATAAAAGATGATCTTGAAAGCATAGAGGGCCTATCACATGTCCTCCAGGAATGATTTCTTATTGCCTTTAAGCTGGATCTTTTGAGGCCCCTTCAGCTTTTCCTAGCTTGAATCCTCTCATCCTTCAATGATGACAGGCAGCGACTGCTTCTCTGATGAGGGTGACAGCACACTGTATTCCAGGGCTGAGATGGCAGTCCACTCCCCTATGCCCTTCTGCCCTGCACTGTCCCTGATCTGCAGCGGAGTACCATCGCTGTCTTGGAACTTGAGAATATTGGCTGTGATTTCAACCAGGAATGAGTCTTACTTCAGTCCTCAAATGCTTGTGCCATCTCATTGTGCTCCAGGCCCAGGACATCCTTCATCAGGTGGTAAGACTCACAGATCAGTTGCATGTCCCCATGCTCAGTCCCATTGTGCACCATCTTCACAAAGTGTCCTAAGTCCCTCCTGCCCCACCTAGTCACAGCAGAGTCCTCAGGTTCCTACTTTTGCAGTGAGTGATGCCCTGGAAGAACGTCTGGATGTGGCACCAGGCCTCTTCATTCCCTCTGGGCATAAGCGCTGGGCCATACTGGGCCCCTTTATCTCCACCACCAACTCGGCTTACCGCAAACAAGATTTTCTTGGCCTTGAGGTCTTGATATCATCTTGTGGTATCCTGGTATTCAGAATTTTCTCCATCAATGATGATGTCACCAGCGTCCAACAATGGCACCAGTTTTTCAGTGAAACATCAACAGCTTGACTAGCCTTCACAAGCACTATGATCTGCCAAGGCTTCTTCAGCTTGGAGACCATCTCCTCCAAGAAGTGAGCACCAATCACTTTGGTTCCCTTAGCTTCATTGGCCAAGCAATCATCAACTTTGAAGACTGTCTTATTAAAAGCACAAACCACAAAACTATGGCTCAAAATTCATGTTCAAAATTAAGTTTTGGTCCATGAGAGCCAATCCAATCAGTGCGACATCAGCCTGGGTCACAGCAGCAGCAGACCAGGCAGGAGCAAAGAGAGGCAAAGTGCACAGAGCGCACAGCACCTGTGACCAAAGCTGAGTTCCACGGTCCCCTGTCACATGTCTTTACTACACTTTGTCTTTCAATCTCCCCAGTACACCGCAAACCACTCTCTGTGCTATAATCTTGGTATTTGCAGCACTTAATCAATGGATAGACAGATAAATACATAGATAGGAAAGTATATGCATCTTCTCATATTCTGAGAAAATATATATATATATATATATATATATATATATACACGCAATAAAAATCTAAGCTTGTATCATTTTTTTGGTACAAATCAATAGAGCTGCTATAGTTTCTTTTATTTTTACTACTATTTTCCTTTCAGTCAAGCTCAGTATAAAAACTAGTTTTCACACTTTGTAAAAGTTCATGTTTTCAAAAAGCGAATCTTTCATTTAGGCAAAAAGTATCTTATAGTCTTTTATAGAAGAGGAAAGTCAGTGCTACATTACTTAGAAACAGTTTCAGAATGCTGTAAAGTAAAAGCTGTAATGAATAACTTGCCCATACTTTGTATGCTGAGACATTTTTGAGCAAATCTTAAAAGCAATGCATAGGGATTTAGTCATGAGAATTTCAGCAAGATTAATGGAAGCAATGTTCCTTAAATCCCCTAGCACATCTGAAATTTCCCATGTGCTATCAGTGATGTGTTTGTGACTTAAAATTCTGGCTTTGGTTTCAGGTTGCAGATTTAAGGAAGCAATGAATGTGTTTCATATTGAAAACCTTGTAGCTTTGATTCTATGATAACAGGATATCAGGTTTCGATGAAAACTTAGAGATGATCTATTTTATCTGATACTTGAATTCTCTCTGCCACACTGGTCAAAGTAGCCATGCCACCTCCATTTAAGCAGGAAAATCATTGCCTGCCAAATGTTGATTTCATTTAGACAAAGATTAAAGTGATTTAATTTGTGATGGTAAGAGATATAAATTTTAAAACTTTAGGGGAAGAAAAGTTAATCACTGTATAGCTTCCTAAATACCCCAGTGAAGCTTGAAGCTCCTAATGACCATTGAAGGAAGTTCATGAAAAAGAGGCTTCATGTCTATTTAGTGTGGGCTCATTGATCTGAGAACATTCTCAAAAGTGGTCTCTCTATGGTTAGCTAGTCATGAGATAGCTCTTGTTTACAAACATCCTTAGGATGTGACATTTGTCAAAATCTCTCCCTAGATGAAAAATTTTCATCCTTTTAAGGTAGACACAAGAATATTCAGGAGACCTAAGAATAAACTTAACCAACCAACAAACAAGATAGTAATTTTGAAGAGTCAAAATGCTCTAGAGGTTTCTAAAATGAATTATTTCTTTCAGGGGTCTTCCATATCACCAATACCCCACTTAGATTTGATGGGGTATTCTGCAGATTCGGTGTCAGTCCCATCCTGATCTAAATCTGCAGCAAGGCCCAGCTATCGTTAGAGACCTGCCAACTAGCATGCTACAACCCCACATTCTCCTACTTCTAGTTGTGAACTAAAATACATTAATTTTTAAAAACCTATTCTTTGTTATAATCTTCATGGCACCATTTTTCCCTGTCAAAATTATTTTAAGCAGCTTCTGGAACATACTAAACTTCCACTAGATGTGGCATCACTTTAAGCCAAAAGAATGTCAACCACAGACATATTTTAACATGAAATATAATCTATATCTCCATGTAGATCACTGTTTCTAATGCAGAATTCTGCTAGAGTGCCAACCTAAGAGAAAGAAAATCAAATCTGTTTCAAATGAAAAAGCCACGAGTTCAAAGAACAGGAAGCCACAGTCTAGGCATTTTACACTTTGATGCATAAAATTACTATACAGTATGCTTTCACAGTACTATTCTTTCCACTGGCACTAGGTAGACTCTTCCTATCTTGAAAGCAATTCTCAATTTAGCCTGAATAAAGATCAGAATCACTTAAATATTGAGGAATGAAGCAGAAAACTCTGATTGGAAGTCTATATGCTCTTGTGGAGAAAGTAAATTAAGAGTGTGTATTAAAAAATACTGTTCTTTTGATTTTAAGGGACAGTAAGTAGGTCTGAGAAGAACAACCTCTGAGTTGTGCTGATAGGTCATGCAGAATCTCAAATAACACCACTGGGAAAATGGAGATAAGAAGATGGCAGAGGATGCTTTCTGGAATTTGTGGGGTATTTAGACCATGAGAGACAAAGAGGAAGGATGGACAGGACAGAATTACCTCTCCAAGACATTCCTTCTAAAGAGTGGATGAAGAAAAGGAAAATACATGATTATAAGATGTCAAAAGAGACCTGCCCTGAACTTTGGACGCCTGTAAGTAAAAGCCAGAGTCTAATACTGAGACACTAAATACTTTGAGACACCAAGAATACCACATCTTTAGGAATCAAAGTCATTGAGAGTTGGCACATTTTTAGCCACATTCTCCTAAAGTAGATTTGATCCAGAGTCACAGGAACCAAAATATATGATGAAAGCTTTAACCAAAAGAGCTTTTGCTCTGATAGCAACAGTGTACACAGGCATTGCTGGAGAGAATGGCAAAAAGGTTGGGGGATGAAAAAAAGGAAATGAAAGTAAGATTAAAATTTTACGTGATTAATTCTGTTAATATAGGTCTACCTTTGTGTGTGTGTATAAGAGAGAGAGAGAACTTCTAATTTGTTCCTCTTTGACATGCACATGTGGCTTGTCATTGTTGTTGTTAGATGTGTTGTCCTACGTTTCAGCATGCAGTAGGTGAAGTAAGTAGGCTTACTAAGTAAGCATGGAGAAAGTATTTTAGGCAGACCCAAATAAGACAGTAAGTGGAGTGTCATTATTTCAATACTGGTGACTTGAATAGAAGCCTGACATTTGTCCCCTAGATTTATGTGGCAAACAACTGGCTTTCTTCTGGACATAATTTTATCCTTTACTCTAGACAGATGATTAATTTTCAGTGTTGGAAGATTGTGACTTTGTCATTATGTGCTCTTAGACACATACGTCTCTTCTGCCAGGTGACCACACTCCAGAGGAAAAATGTAGATTAAAGCATAAGGAAGCTCTTATTTGTCCATATCCTCAATACACTTGAGTGACTTTTACATGCTACCCAGTTTTAGCAAAAACCAAAGTACAGAAGTTCAAAGAAAACTTCTAACATGTATAATTATCTTTGTCTGAGATTATGCTCGTAATTATATAATTGAGATCAAAATGCTCTATGTGGTTATGGTGGACAGCCATTCCTTCTAAAACTGATCCAAAATCACTTTTCTGTATAAAAACTTTCTCTAGCTACTCTCCATAATCAAACAGGAAAGTCATCTAATTTAGTCTAGATTGTAGCATCCCTGAGTAAAAATAAACTCCTTCAAACCATATTTCTGGAAGAGAACATGCTTCCTAGCTTTACACAAATGGCAGGAAAATCTTGGACTTTGAAGTCAGTCTGATTCAGTTTGTTTAGGTATGACTATGTAGTAGTACCTGGAGTAGCACTATTTGTTCTTTAAATCGTGACATTATGAATATAGCAAAATGAAGTCTCAGGAAGAGTGTAACACACAATTTTTTGAGAACCATATACATTTTTATGACTACTGTACAAGGTAAACTATAAAGAATACACTGAAGAGTTTTGTAACAAAGTCCAGTTCCTCTTGCCAAAAGTGGAGAGTAAAATGTTCAATCCCGTGGCTAATTTCTAATTTACTGGATATTCTTCTGTGTTTATAGATATCTGTCTTCTCCCATGGAGCCCAGTCTTCTCTGAAAAATGCACTTTGCTTATCACAAACTGTAGCCATGATAGGAGTTGTTCGTGGGTGCAGGATAAATATGTATGGTTTGCATCTTTCTGTCATCTTAACGTGTGTTTCTTTGGTTGCTGTGTTTGCTGCAACTTCTCTCCATGGTTAGTCACTGTATTCGGTGAAATGTGAAAAATTTTTTCCAGAGAAATAGGCACTTTACACTTGATGAAGAAAATGAAAAGTAATTCCTACATAAGACTGTTATATTCTTTATAGCCTATCCATGGCTGAGACGGCTATTATGTTTCTAGAAAAAAAATAAGGTGACTCATCTTTACCTAACGAATATGGTTAAGGGTGGCAAGGCAAAGTGGATGCCAATTGTATGGTCTCTCCTTCACACTCACCTCTTACAATTCCATTCACAAACCACAGATGCATTTTACAATTCTTACGGCAGTTTGTCTACCTCCTTTGACCTCATGCTCAATGATTCAGAGTTGGCCAATATGAGAACTTGGCTAGAAATGTTGCAACTGGGACTGAAGAATTCAATGCCTCCTTGGGTCCTCAGTTTATGTGATGAAAAGCAGGAAAACTATCAGATGCTGGTGCCACTGACTAAAGAAGTAGATGAAAGGGGGTTGTGATGAAAACGAAGAATTTATCAAATGTCATAATAAGGCAACAGTATTAGGATAATGTTCGATTGCTTCAAATATCTAGTCTCATTTCCTCTCCTCAGTCTTGGAGACCCTCCAATATTCTTATCTTCCTAGTATAAATTGGTCTCATATTACCAACAAACAAAGAAACCTAAATAAAACGCTAGCTCATGAAGCCTTAAAAGATAGGATGTCTTGCTTTCAAGCAAATGAGCCCCAGTAGATACCAGACTTTAACCACACTGGACTTTCTTTTCCCTAACTCAGGAGATGCACTTGACTTCCAATGAGCAGGGTGCTGGACATGCTGTCAGCCTTGGGTCAAGTATTATCCCCACAGGCTTAATTATCCACCAAGAGACTGTGAAGGCATTTAATGATCCCATTAGGTTCAGTGTTTCACTCTTAGGTTGACAGTACTAAAATATACTAATTTATAGTTTCTATCAGGGCAGCCTGAGCCAAGCGAATTATCAAAAAGAGCCCCCAGGCAATCAAAGCTAAGACCTGATGGAAGAAAATCTGACATAATAAATTTTATACAAAGGGGTGTGTGAGAGAACCTAAGTATCACAAGCAAGGTTCACTGACAAACACAGAATAATACTTTATTTTATTAAAACACTAATTTGTATTTAGATAACACTTACTGACCTTTTCTAAAATTTTCTTTTTTATAGTTGCTTCTGGTTGCCTAGCTACTAGTTATTCAATACTTGGTTCTCTACAGTGCTACCCTTTAAAATTTCCTACTCTGAGACATTTAAGGTGAATCTTTGTCTTACAAGGTGAAGCCCACAGCAAAATCCCCTCGATGCCAAGAAGCAATTGAATGTGAACTTAGAACACATGCTTTGAGTGGTATTATTGACTTACACATCAAAGAAAGTGCTAACATTATGTGGTTTGCAGCTGTGAATACAATCCAAGGACTCTCTATTTTCCTTACCCCCTTTTCCTTCTATAAAAAAATACCACCATTCTCTTAAAAAACATTAATTAAAAATGAAAATCCCAAGAATAGGGCATGTTTTGATACTCATTTCTATAATGCATACCTTGATGTAAATGAACAATTTGAGCAAGTCTGCTGAGGAGTAAAGGGTGGAGGGTGGAACACATACATATGTATGGGATATGGGGGGGGGGGCAATAAAGTAGTACCAAACAGGAAAACTGAGCTTGCCAAAAACAAATTCCTCCACTTGATTATTTTTTGCCAGCTAAAAAAGCGTAAATGTCACTTTTGATCATTTTCAATACATGAGTGGAAATTTCTAATAAGATTATTTTGTCTTAAATATACCAAAAGTTTTAGCAAGCTGATAGCTAGGTGGTAATAATGTAGAAATACTGTACTATTGTCCAGGTGACTATTTTTATATTTTGTACTATTTTGTATAATCATATAGGTATGGTTAAATGAGTGCATATTATAATAAATGTGATAAATGATGTTTCTCTTGATCATTTTAATAACAAAATATAACATCATGGCTAACTCATTATGGTATGAAATCCTTCATGAGATAAATCACATAGTAACTGATCTCTGTATCTCTTATAGTACCTAAAAGAGAATCTAGGAAACATTATGAACTACTAAAAAATATTTAAAGCAAGATATAAATACATCTAAAAAATCTAGTGGACTTATTTTTTATCTTAATGCTTCTTAACCATAATCGCAGATCTTCTTTTCCCTAAGTCATTTACAAAAAGCAAGAGTTATGAGAAATCTTTTTCCTCATTAGAAATGCAGTCTTTTTTGAAGGTTATAATATTTTTAAAGGTCAAAAAGTCACTATGTGCCTTCACCTTGTATCTAATATAAAACTCAGAGCACCATTTCTCTTTTTTATTTTTTATTTTATTTCTTATTGTTGTTCAAGTACAGTTGTTTACATACATTCCCTCCCCACCATTTCCCCCTGCCCCACCTGCCCCCACCTCCCAACCTCAATCCCACTTCCCTTTGGCCTTGTCCATGTGTCCTTTATACATATTCCTTGAGAACCCTGCCCTTTTTTTCCCGTTGTCCCCTTCCCTCTCCCCTCTGGTTATTGTCAGTTTGTTCTTTTTTTTTTTTTTTTTTTTTTTTTTTTTTTTTTTTTTTTTTTTTTAACAATGTCTCTGGTTATATTTTGCTGGCTTGTTTGGTTGATTAGGTTCTCCTTATAAGTGAAATCATATGGTATTTGTCTTTCACCACCTGGCTTATTTCACTTAGCATAATAATAAAAAACTATGGTACATTTACACAATGGAATACTATACAGCAGAAAGGAAGAAGGAGCTCCTACCCTTCATAACAGCATGGATGGATCTGGAGAACATTATGCTAAGAGCAGCATTTCTCAAACTTAGATACAACTATAAACCATTTGAACACTACACATGATTAATCACTCACAAGATTCACATGTTCTAAGGAACATAGTTTGAGTACTGATTAAAATTCCCTATCTTTTTTTACCAGGATATTTACCCAGATATCTCAGCACTTTCTTCCTTAATTTTCAACACTTTTATTCTTTCTTAACTGGAACAAAAATGACCATCACACCATTATGGCATCTCACTGAGTGACTCCCCATGGTTGTGTTTAACCAGCATGGAGACATATTTCCCTGTAGCTTTCTGCTCAGAAACCATTCCCCTCAAAAAAGACTTTATGCACAGCTTAATTTAAGTAAATGTTTTCACATTTTAACATTAAAACAGATGTCTTTATTAGGGGTCATACTGTATAAACCTGCCTTTAATTTTTAATGTTACACAGTCATTTTTAGCCAAATATTTGTAAGCATATCATGGAAATTACAAATCTGAATAGCTAAAATCTCACAAGGACTCCAACATCAGCACCATCTATATCCTTCTACTCCCACACTTTGAGGAAGCTCATTTCCAAACCTTTATTGGAAGTCTTTGATGAGTCCAGCAATATCTTCTGTACTGAAGTTATACAAATGAAGGAGGAAGGCAACTCTCTGTCTTCAAGTAGCTTATGATGCAATAGTGGGGAATTGGAAAGGAAATAAACCTTTTGCCCTAAATTTTCCATCCCAAAATCTATTTCCAGGGAACACTGTTTGCTTCTAATGGTTATGTGCTGTCACTTGGCTTCTGTGATTTTGAGATCTTATAATTCTCTTCACTGTCATGAGCCCAGTTCTGTAAGATCCTCTCCTACTTTCAGGTCTGGTTTCTAAAAGGTAGCTGCCACTTAGCTTCTCAGTAGTGGAGGTGCCCCTTGTATTCATGCATTTCTTAAGATTCTGCCAGGCAGAGTACCCTGAACGTGGCCATCAGAAGAGATTACAGCCTTGCTTATATGAGTTTTTTGAGTTTTCTACCATCTTCTGCAGCAGTTCTGGCTTTTCTAACTCAGGGTGGGGTGGGGCATTACTTTTTCCAAGATTTAAAGAGCCAAAACTATCAACATGTTAGCTCCAGGTCCTTGTCACATAATTAAATACCAAGTATTAGAAAGTGCTTCTATAACCACAAACTATTTTTTTAGCCAATCTTCTGTAGTGGCCCCCTTGATCTACTATTCTCACAATGCAACCTTATAGATATCTTCAGACTCCTGATGGTATAGTTCAGTTAGGTCATTCAGCTCTTTACTGTTACAGCAATTTCCCTTGCTTTACATGCTCATTATTTTACCTCTCAGTTCAATACACGCTATACATTCATTCTGGTTCCTGGGACATCTTTTGCAAGGTGAAGACCTTTCATAATCTTTAAGCTAGTGGGACTACAACCCTCTTGTCAAAAAGGTATAAACTACTACTGCAAGTCCAGATAGTTCAGAAATATCTTGAGTTTCAATGTATTCAAATACATCAATTCAGAAGTCTGTGTTGAAAATCTCAATTTCCAACTAGGGCCCCAACATTAACATAAGACTTGTTAAATAATCTTGGCATGGTAATTTAAAAAAAAGAATAGTTATACCATCTCTAGGTAATGTGCCATGTGGGATGTTAGAGGAAAAAAAACCAGCTGAAAAGCTGTAGAAGAATTCAATGTCCTGTTTGCATCCATCTCATATGGGACTCTCTGTGCTTCCTGGACTTGCATGTCCATTTCCTTCATTCTTCTTTTCTGACTGGTATTTTTTATGCTGTTGAGTTTCTCACTAAGTTCCTTGAGCATCCCTATCATCGATGTTTTGAACTCTGCATAGGATAGATTGCTTATCTCCATTTTGCTTAGTTGTTTTCCTGGAGTTTTGATCCATTCTTTCACTTGGGTTATATTTCTTTGTCTCCTCATTTTGGCAACCTCCCTGTATTTGTTTCCATGTATTAGGTACAACTTCTATAATTCTTTGTCTGGGTAGCATGGCCTAATGTAGCAGGTGTCCTGTAAGGTCCAGTGACACTCCAAGATATCTCATAATCAAAATGCAAAAGGTTAAAGATAAAGAGAAAATCTTAAAAGCAGCAAGAGAAAAGCAGTTAGTTACCTATAAGGGTATTCCAATAAGACTGTCAAATGATTTCTCAAAAGAAACTTTGCAGGCTAGAAGGAATTGGCAAGAAATATCCCAAGTCATGAAAATCAGGAACATACAGCTAAGATTGCTATACCTATCAAAGATATCATTTAGAATCAAAGGGCATATAAAGATCTTCCCAGGCAAGAAAAAACTAAAGGAGTTCAATGTCACTTAACCATTATTATATGAAATGTTAAAGGGACTTGGTTAAGAAAAAAAGATAAAAAAACTATGAACAATAAAATGGCAATAAATACATGTCTATCAATAACTGAATCTAAAAAACAAACTAAGCAAACAAGAACAGAGACAGAATCATGGACACAGAAAGTGTGTTGATGGTCCCCAGATGAGAGGGAGGAAAGGAGGAATGGGTGAAGAGGTGAGGGGGTTAAGAAGTACAAAGAGGTACTTACAGAATAGTCCTGGAGATGTAAGTATAGGAAATGGGATAGCCAAAGAACCTACACGCGTGAGTCATGGACATGACATAAACAATGGAGTTGGGATTGAGGACTGCTGGGTGGAGGGTGGCAAAGGGAGAAACATTGGAAAAATTGTAATATCATAAGCAATAAAGTATAATTTAAAAATTTTTTTAAATAATTCAACATCCTCAAATGATGGTCAAGCTTTAATAAAACCAAGAGAAGAAAAGAAATTTTAGAGACATTAAAGATGATTAATGGTGATATACAATTTTACTAATAACAGAACCTGAGTTCAGAGAGCATAGTGTATATGTAGGCAGTGGGGGGATAAAAGATAGTAATCAAGGGGGTGTGTGAAATTATTTCAGATTATAGGATGTCCAGACCAAAAGGAGGCACATAAAGTCAATCATGTACATCTTGAAGGGTTTGGACTTCTGGTGAAGCTGGGATTGGGGGTATGCACAGTAGGAAAGAAAGCATCCTCATAGACTAATGGGAAAAAAGTGAATATTCAGTTTAATTGCAATCTTCTTGAAACTGTTGCTTGACTTTTTGTCATTGTGAAGTCTTTGGCTTGGAGTATGCCGTGGTGCAGTCTTAAAATCCCAGGAATCTCCTTCTGTCTTTTTCAATCTTGATATAAACAAAGTCATGATTTAGTGAACAGTCCATGTCCCAGGGAAGCCAGTTTTTTTTCTCTAAATTTTACTTTAGGGAAGCCAATTTAATACTTAAACTGCTGGTTACACTGATTGCTCCTGGGCTCAAGTTGTACAAATCAAAACCTTGCCCAGGGTTCCTAAACACAGCTGGCTGGAAAGACTTCTTTTCTCTCTGGTGACTGAACTATCAGTTTCTAAATTCATGTCCCCTGTCATGTGGAAGAAGTCTATCTGCTTGAAAGAGAACAAGCAACCTGCAGAAAGAGCAGTGAAAAAAGAGGAAAAGGAGACTATACTGCATTCCAGTCTTTGAATCCAGCTGTCTCTAATGCCAGTACTGACCATACCTTTTATAACCAGGCCAATGCCTTATGCTCTTTTTATTACTTTAATTCAAGTTGCATATATGTCACTCACAACCAAAACTACTTGACCTGTAGATATTTTTAAAACACATACATTTCAAAGAGTAGGATATTCCGGATCATGTTCTTGAAAGTTATAAGTAAAGTGACCTTGAAAGGTCACTTCATCCATTTCTTTGCCTTCAAGCAGAATGACACTTAAGCCATTCAAGAATGCATGTGGATTTTTAATAAATACCATCTGTTGGTGACATATCCCTGTGGGAATTGTATGTGTAAATTACAATTATGAGATACTCAAAAAATAAAAATCAATTATATATTTACATCTCCTTGTCAGGAAAATGATGAATCATATTAAAGAATACATACTTTGTTTCTCTTTTTGAAAGGGCATTACCAATTACTTTAAAAAATGATTTTTAAAAAGCTATCACAGCCTTAATGAGACTTCTCAACATTTCTGCTTTTTAAAATTAAAATCAGACTTCCGGCCAAGATGGAAGTGTAGGTGGACACACTGTGCCTCCTCACACAACCAAAATTAAAGACAACAAAGATTTAGAAACAAGAAAACAGGCAGAACTTATAGAAAATTGAGCTGTATGGAAGTCTGACAACCATTCACCCAGACTGGTAAGGGAGCCGAGGTGTGACAGGAAAAAGTGGAGGTTGGCAGACCTGGGTGTGCAGGCAGCAGCAGCTGGCAGATCCCAGGCTCACAGGCGGTGGCTAGTGGACCCCAGGCATGGGGTGGCAATGGGCAGACCCAGTGAGGCTGAGCAAAGTGGCTGGCTGACAAACAAACAAACAAACAAAAAAAAATGGCACAAACAGGAGAGCAGATCAAAGCCCCAGAGCCAATTCATCTACGTGGTCAAAAGATAGCCAACCTATCATATGCACAGTTCAAAGCCCTGGTGATCAGGATGCTCATAGAATTGGTTGATTTTGGTCACAAATTAGATGAACAAATGAAGGCTACGATAAGTGAAATGAAGAAAAATGCACAGGGAACCAATAGTGATGGGAAAGAAACTGGGACTCGAATCAATGGAGTGGATCAGAAGGAAGAAACAAGCAAACAAACAGAAAAAAAATGAAGAAACAATAATTCAAAAAATTGAGGAGAGGCTTAGGAAC
This sequence comes from Glossophaga mutica, assembly GCA_039655065.1. NCBI lineage: Eukaryota > Metazoa > Chordata > Mammalia > Chiroptera > Phyllostomidae > Glossophaga > Glossophaga mutica. The sequence goes on from CM077312.1 coordinate 33,875,887, forward strand.
CTCCAGGACATCTTTAAATGTCCCAACATCCGAATTATAGGGGTCCCAGAAGGGGAAGAAGAAGAGCAACCAGTGAAAAACATATTTGAACAAATAATAAAGGAGAGCTTACTCAATCTGGCAAAGGAAATAGACTTCCAGGAAGTCCAGGAAGCTCAGAGAGTCCCAAAGAAGTTGGACCCAAGCAGGAACACACCAAGGCACATCATAATTACATTAGCCAAGATTCAAATGAAGGAGGGAATTCTAGAAGCAGCAAGGGATAAGGGGACAGTCACCTACAAAGGAGTTCCCATCATCCTGTCAGCTGATTTCTCAAAAGAGACCTTCCAGGCAAGAAGGGGCTGGAAAGAAGTATTCCAAGTCATGGAAAGCAAGGACCTACATCCAAGATTGCTCTATGCAGCGAAGCTGTCATTTAGAATGGAAGGGAAGATAAAGTGCTTCTCAGATAAGGTCAAGTTCAAGGAGTTCATCATCACCAAGCCCTTATTATATGAAATGTTAAAGGGACTTATCTAAGAAAAAGAAGATAAAAAATAGGACAGTAAAAAGACAACAAACTCACAGATATTAACCACCACACCTAAAACAAAACCAAACTAAGCAAAGAACTAGAACAGGAACAGAAACACAGAAATGGAGATCACATGGAGGGTTAGCAACAGGGGAGTGGGAGGAGGAGAGAGGGGGAAAAGATACAAAGAATAAGTAGCATAGATTGTGGGTAGAAAATAGACAGGGGGAGGGCAAGAATAGTGTGGGAAATGTAGAAGGTAAAGAATTTATGACACATGGACATGAACTAAAGGGGGGAATGTGGGTGGGAGGGGGTGTGCAGGGTGGAGGGGATTGATGGGGGAGAAATGGGACAACTGTAATAGCATAATCAATAAAGTATATTTAAAAAATAAAAATAAAATAAAAATCAATTACCATAAAATTTTTAGTTTTAAAAAGTCTCGCCTTTGACTTATATGTGTTTTCTGCCATTATCAGTGCTGTATGGTAAAAGCAACATAAATTCATGGAAAACACACTCTTCCCAGAACAGTGATGACATCATCTCTGACATTCTCAAAGGTGCTTCCAGCAAACACACTCCACAGGCCAGGGCAATGTTGACGTTTCCTCCATGAAAGCAAGAAACAGTGATCAATGCTCAACAAATAATACAGGATTTTCTCAAAGATGAAGAGGGAGATGTGTTTAGGATTTTAAAAAAGGACCATCAGTAGAATAGAGGAAAAAGAATGAAATGTACATCAAATCATAGCACATTAAGTAACTTAACATTCTATTATTATCAACTATATGAAATTGTAAGCAATATTTGAAATCAGCCAGAGTCTACTAAGGATTACATATCCAGACCTGGAAAAGAGCTTATATCAGGCACAAGTCTGAAGGGGGTACGTACGGTGACTGTTCACTCTGTAGGCCCAAACAGAGACCAAGAAAATTTGTGGAGTCCACCCCATTCAGGTTCTTCTCATAATGAGCAATGTTGCCTGACAGAGATCTTTAAGTAGGATTTTTTAAAAGATTTTGTTTACTCATTTTTAGAGAGAGGGGAAGAGAAAGAGAGAAACATCAGTGTGTGGTTGCCTCTCACATGCCCCATACTGTGGACCTGGCCTGCACCCCAAGCATGTGCCCTGACTGGGAATCGAACTGGCAACCCTTTGGTTCACAGCCTGTGCTCAATCCACTGAGCTACACCAACCAGGGCTAAGTAGGATTTTATAAAGTCAAAATATAGGAGATGTTAAATAAAATTTAATGTCTCCAATCTGTATAAAGTACACTTTATTTAGCGAATTTATAAATATGTATGTTTGAAAATAGGTGTATATTTGTATGTGCATGTGTATCTGTGTGTGCATTGCGTGGATGTCTGTCTCCCTGAGAAGGAGAACTCCTTTTGTGAAACAGCACACTGGGAACAGGGTAACAGTTTTCTCAGGATTCCCCGGACCGGAAAGGCACTGTGACACTTCATCTGTGATAGACACCAGTCACTGGAATGACTTTGCAGGAATAAAATGTGGTATTTAACTCAAATAAGAAAACCTGTTTTGTTGTACAATTTAAGGTGCGATTTATATATCTACATATAATAGAAGGAATCATATTTTCTTCAAACGCTTTTCTTAACTCAATTAACAACACTCTCCTACTTCTGGCTGAAAGTGAAGCCAAGTTATTTCACAGTCAATAGTTCCAAGAAATAACATTTCACATTTTCTTTTTCATTTTTATTTTTTATAAATATGGCATTTGTTAAAGAATTAAATATTTTGTATATTTTGAATTCTCCTTTATATATATATAAAGATATTAACAGTTTATTAGGAACTTTTAATTTAAATATTTACCTTTCTCTGTATTTCTCAAAGTGAGTTCCATCGAACTCTAGTCAAAGGTGATATGTGGTAGAGTTTTTACAAAAAATACATTTGTAAAAGGCTCCCATGAATGTATTTAAATCCATAAAACAAATACTCACATGCAGCCCTGGCTGGAGTGGCTCAGTGCCGGCCTTTGAACCAAAGAGTCACCAGTTCGATTCCCAGTCAGGGCGCATGCCTGGGTTGCAGTCCAGGTCCCCAGTAGGGGGTGCAAGGGAGGCAATCACACATTGACGTTTCTCTCCCTCTCTTTCTCCCGCCCTTCTCCTCTCTAAACATAAATAAAATATTTTTTAAAAAACACCCACATGCAAATTTATATAATTTTATTTAATTCAACAGGCCCAAAATCTGTGTTACTATAGATAACTCTAAGAAAAACAACATAGATCATAGAATACCCTGATAGAAACGCCATAGGAAACCCCAAGTAAAAAACCACTTCTACTAAATTAGTATTAAATGAGCATTTTTATTGAATTAACATTAAAGGAACAAGTCAATTATTATTCAAATAAATGAATTGCATGTAAAAATATTTTAAAAAGTCCTTACATATTAACATATGATCCTATAAACACTCTTTCTCACTGCATAATTGGAGAAACTCCTGGCCAAGAATGGCTGAGGAGAGTGATTCTCTTCCTCTTTCTGTCGTTCTTTTTTTTTAACTTTCACTGAATTTATTCAGGTGATCTTGGTTAATAACATTACATAGGTTTTATGTATAGAATTCTATAATATATCACCTGTATAGAGTATTTTATCACCCAAAGTCAAATCTCCTTCTGTCACCGTTTAGCCCTCCATTTACCTACCTGCCCACACCCCCTCCCTCTGGTAATCACCATACTGTTGTCTGTGTCTATGAGGTTTTTTAAATTCCATTCACCTTTTTACACAGCCCCCCAGACCCAGTTTCCTTAGACAACTGTCAGTCTTTCTCTGTATCTATGTGTCTGTTTTTATTTTGTTGGTTTACTTTGTTCATTAGTGTCCACAGATGAGCAGTGAACTCAAACGCTTGTTCTCTCTCTCTGACTGGCTTCTGACTCTCCTTATTGTTTGTTCCCCTCCTCATGTCTTGAACTCCACGTGTCTCATCCCTGTTGTTTGTGTATGCTGTGCATTGTACCTGATATACTAATTACAAAGAAGTCTCAGATTTAACTTCTTTAGTTGTCCTAAATTCAGTGTCCGTTCCCACTAGTTTAACTGAATATCAGTAGGAAGAGAACAAAATGGAGTCCTTGAGAATCCTGTGTTGGGTTTCAGGTGAGAGGGTTAGTGTAGGAGCCACTGTGGCAACCACAACCAGCTTTTGATCACACAAGGATGGAAACCATGGCCTTCCTGACCAAGAAGATAAAATACACGTTGAGCTCTTTTTCTCATTCTAAACAGACTTTAAATGTATCTCTTGTTCTTACCATTTTTATAAAGTATTTCCCATCTCTGTCTGAACTTTCTGATAGTCTTTGTATACTACAGATATATGCCACACTTTAATGTTCATCCTTGTGTTCTTCTTATCAGTTTTTAAATATAAAGTTTCCCAGTAGCTAGTCATCCAAGAGCAAACTGTACAACCAAAGACCTCATCAAATATTGCACCTTGAGTTCTCATCAGATCCTTTGTGACTGCATGCCTTCACTATTTCTAAGTTAATCATTTCGTCTTCATTAACTTTTGCAATTTTTAATGCTTACCCATCAAACCACTTTACTTAAAACTTGGGATTATCAACAATATAAAATTTGACTCAATGAGAAAATAAGTAATAAACATCTCAAAGGAAAGGGAAATATCTCATAACAGAATCCGAAAGCTTTAAAGTTAATTTTCAGGTTCTGTATCACTTCACTGTTTCATCTTCTTTAGGTCAGATAAGCTCTTCCAAAAGAGAGAAGACTAAAGAGAGATAAAGCAATGGGTCAATAAATAATAATCATAGACATTACTTCCCTGCATTCTAATAGGTAAGTAAATTATATCCTGAATATAGTTCTGTTTGATTGGCTCAGATATTCAGCGCTTTGCTAAGAAAATTATATTTTAGATTCAAGTCTCCTAAGGGGCTGGGTAACTATGGACAGTTTTCTAATCAGAAACAGCATCCATAATCCAAGCCAGCCTTCTCATAACTGTCCACTTTGGTCAGCTGTTTTCCTGGTTGAGAGAATATGAATGGATCCCCACACAAAAAAAAAAATTTAAAAATCTACTGTACTAAACAACTCACTGAGTTAATAATGTCATTTTTGTACGTATTTGTACAAATTTTATTTGTTCAAATGAAGCACTTCCAAGTGTTTGCACTGCCTCAAAACCAATGAAATTTGTACATGTAAATTTCATTTCTTGGTAAGTAATTTCTCCTTTTTCAAGAAAAGTGAAGTGTAGCCTCTCCTTCAGAAACATATTCATGACCTGCTCCCTGCCTTCAGTACGAGTTAGAACTTCTCAGGAGGCCTTCAGGGGTGACCCTCACTCTTCTTATCCAGCTCTGGAAAATGAACTTCTGCGCACCCTGCACTTAATTTCTGCAATGGCATCTATCAACAGTATCTTCGTGACTCAATGACATATCTACCTGTACGTCTTGACCAGAATGAAGAGCTTTCTGGATGGAAAGACTGGGTATGTGTTTTCCTTCAGTGTTTAGGTATGTGTATTCTAAAAGAAGGTTTCTCCAAATAATCGGGGAATAAGATAAATGTTACACTCCTACATAAGGCTTAAAATTATCACAAGTAGAAATGAATGTATCTTTTTAGTTTTCAATGTCAGATCAATCAACTCTGAGCTCCCACACACATCCGATTGACTAAATATAAGCTATTAGTAGTTTTTATGGGGGAGGGCGCCTCTCCAATATAATGCAAGAGTCTGAGGGGTTTTAGATAAACCAAAACATTTCAGTACATTCTGATTTCCAGTATACTTCGGACAGTGTTGACACTGTGTGAGCCTCCAGGGCAGTTTTCTGTACCCACACGTGGCCTGGGCATGAAAATTTCGCATCAACAGTCTTAAGGCCTGACCTATCATCAGGCCATTGGCATCCCTGTGAAATATCAGAGGTCCACCAGGCCCTTAAGAGGCTACATGGGTATACAGCCCAGGTACCCAGCACACCCCTAACATCCTGACCAGGGTCCAGGGCAGGGGACTCTCAGAACTCCTCCACTCTAAGAACTAACCTCAGTCACCCATTTCCCTCTTGCAGGGTCCTTGCTTAATTCTCCTCAAAGTGAATTTTCCCCTTGGGAGAAAAAGTAGAATAAGGACAATTTACCTTTAGTTCTATGATACTTGCCTTTCTTTGCTGAAGTCCAACTAGGAAAGGAGATGCTAACACAGATACTTTCTTTTTTGTTGTTGTTGTTTTCAATTAGCTCTGTTGTTAAGCATCCTTCAGAGGAAAAGATTAGTCAGCCATGTCAGCAACAACAAGGAATCACCGAAGCGAACATTTTAAGCACTGATTCCAGAACACACCCGGGAAGAAGTAGTCTTAGCTCATGGTTTCCAAGTGTTACAGCCCCTGTGCAGTGCTGACATTATTGTGAAGATAGATGCATCAGGGTATCTTCATTGCATTAGGTTAACGCTCAACCTACTTCCCATGATTCAAGTTCCACATTCATCTGAAAATCTTTTTAACTCTAGCTTGGCTCTCCATGTAGTTCTGCCGATAAGGGTGAAATTAACAGGCTTGTCTGCTTGCTTATTTCAGCCTGCGTGGCACTTGTTTTATTTTTCTTATTATACAGTAAGAAATTGGCATTCAGATCTTTTTTTTTAAATTAGTCTCAGGAGTTCTGATAATGTGTATCTTTGGCTAGAGAAATTGATTTCCTGTGCATGAACTGACATGATATGGAAGGTGAAAGGCCATATTGGGGACATGCTATCAGAGACAGCCTTGGGAATCCACCAGGAATCTGTCCTACACCCTCTCCTAGTATCACCAGGTGCTTTCCTTTTCTCTCTGCAGCACTCTGAATCCATCCAAAGGTCCCACCAGGCTTACTATGGAAGCATGCTCATTCTGTGGGTGGAAAAGGAGAGCCAAATAGTTTCGGTGAGTTGCTAGAGGTCACAATGCTAATAAGCCACCGAGGCACAATGCACTCAAAAAATTGAGTTTTACTGTTTATTACCAGAAAGTACGCCATTCAAAACACATGCAAATTACAATAGCTTACAGTTAGGTAACTCACATGCAAGGTACTGTTCTAGGAAATTTACATAATTAACTTGTTAACTCCTATGATAACCTTATGAAGTTAGTACAAATGATTTTCCTCATTTTACCGTTGAATAAAATACATAAACGTCAGAGAAATGATATAGGCTGCCCGAGGTCACACAGGTAGGAAGTGGCAGAACTGGGAATCAAACCCAGCACTCCGTCTCGCCAAACCTGTGCTCTTACCTTAGGTTGTACTACGAATACATGAAAATACTTTGCGTGGTTGGATACCATACATTTTTAGGTGAAATGAGCAAATACATAGTGAAAGAATTTTTAAATTCTCATAATTCATTTTTTGTGCCTTGGAATAATTCCCCACGTCTATGCCCCTTTGTGACAGAAAAGAGGATTCAACAACATGCTCCACGTATAGTAGAACATTGTAGGGATGCTTGCCAGGCTTCAGCTGCTCCCTCATTGTGACTACACCGGTCTTTCTAGCAGATGCATTACACTGATAGTTCACACTAATCTTCTATTTAGATGAAACCTATAAGACTATTTCACATATACTGCAACTGCCAGGCCTCCTGAATCCTGTCTTCATACAATTATTTTATTCCTTAAATGTAAAACTTTACATCATCTCTGCTAATTTAATCTTATTAATTTCAATCATTTTTCCTTGTAGAGATCTTTCTAAAAATACTAATTTTAATATAACATATCCACTATGAATCACCTGAAAATTTGATCAGCATTAAACTTATCACTAAAAATATCTAACTGGCTTAGAACAAAAAGAGAGTTCTGAGTTACATGAGTATACCTTTATATGTCACCTCTAGTTTATTAATCCATTAATCAGCACTATTAGGCTATGATAATTCAACCAGCTAGATTTCTCTTAATATTCCTGTAGACTTCCTACTCAAAAGACTATCTTTGAACACTGGGTAAAATACTCTGCCCAGATGGCATATAATTTATCTGGCCCATTATCTGAAATAATATAAATGGTCTAGTTCCTACATTTTTGTTCATAAACACAGGTTGGTTTTGCGTGATCACTGTTTTCTTATTTAAACACTCCCCAAATATTTGTTTCACATCCACACTTTTGTTCAAGTTCCCAGTGTGCATGCAGAAGGTTGGCGCACCAGGAAAGATCTGGCCAAACATCTGTACAGGAGGTTTTCCAGGGGAGCCACCGTAGATTTTTGAACTTACCCATTAGCTGTGTGATAGTACAAAGATGGAGCAGAAAAGAGCAAATCTTTGAACTGCATTTATTTAATATATCATGAAATGTGTTTAATTATAAAGGCCTTGACAAGGCATAATAAGTAGCTTAAGTCTTTTATGTTAAACTACTTTAAAGCACATATTAATACATTTTGCAAGTGAGGGAGCCTATTCTAAAGCCTTACATTTACTTTTATATGTGAATCTATCATGTATGCAAAGGAAGAATACACCAATTAATTTTGTTTCCCAAAGTCATTTCATTCAAAACAACAATTAGAAATTTCATTATTCCAAATAAGCATTAGCAATTAACAGTATAAAAATAGTGAGAATGAGAAGATTCTATTCCACCCAGCAATCAAAAGGAGGTGTTCTATCAAAAGGAACTGAAAGGGACTTCCTTTGACCCTGACCACCAGTTCCATTTGTAGTTCATTGTTCCGAATCTCTTGTTCTGAAAAGCTTTCACAGAGCAAACACCTTAGCAGCTTGTTCTATCACCTCTCTTGCACTTTGTCCAAAAAATTGGGTCAATATACTTCCTATTCTCAGCCTTTTCTCCTAACTCAACAGGATGCTGGCATCATTCCAAACCTGCTGGGTCCCAATTCTGGTTTCATATAATTTTTTTTAAAAAATCAATGAGAGAAAAAATGTTTCTGAATAGCTCAGCTGACATAGCCATAGGCAGGAGCTGGCTGGTGCTTTTCAGTATTATCCACATGGCCAGCCAGACACAGACTTTGTTATTTCACAGCTCGCCTTGCCAACCAAGTCACTCAATTGTTGCAATCAGTGCTAGTGCTTCGGGGTAAAAATAAATAAATAACATGTGGACTAGAACGTACTAGCTGGCACTGTGAATACACAGAGAACAACAGTATAGGTAGATTCAGCCTGCCAGGGTTTAAATTGTCTAATCAATTCCTGATTTTTTTTGTTTTTTTTTTCTTTTGTTTATGCTTTGTCAGTCAACAGATGGTAGCCCATGAAATTACTTCTTTGAAATAGAGCTTGCTTCAGGTGATACTTTTCTTTCTCAAAGAAAATCTACTGACTGTTGGATGAGGGCACCTAGCACAAGCTACTGTGAGTCAAGAGGCAAAGGGGAAGGGTTATATAGGAAATAAAAAGGAGCGGTTCCTTTCTTGGAAGTATATGAACTCCTTAAAAGCCTTAGAAATGATGTCCCCGTGCAGTAGCCTAGAGATGGTATAATTCATCTGAAAAGCCTCATTCAGAATGGGAAAAATAGAAATATAAACCTATCCAACTTGGCATGAAAAACATAAATGGTGTTGAATAACTATAAGCAGGCAGACTTTACCATATTGCAGCCAAAATTCAAACAGCATGCTGGCTCTCACTACACCGAAAAGCAATCTAAGGCATTATCTCATGTGTCATTCTTTCTACTTTTCTTTAAGAAAACTATAGCAGAAGGATCAGTGTTTTAAAGATGAATGTCAGATATGAGCACCTTGAAGAATGAGTTGGCATATGTTGAAAATGTTGGAGACACAGATACATAGAAGAAAATAAACCTAGTCGTAATTTGAAATTGTCTTTTCTCTGTTTATGCCAAGTGCAAGCTTTGTCACCCATTACAGTAGCAGAAGAGAGTTCAATGCTGAAAAGCTGAGAGGAAAGGGATGTCGCAATAGGCATTTCCCTTTCTATCTATATTAAAAACAACAGCAAGATTTTTTTTTTTAATCCTCACTGGAAGATATGTTTTTTTCCTGATTTTAGAGAGAGGAGAGGGAGAGAGAGAGAGATGGAGAGAGGGAGAGAGAGAAACATCAATGTGAGAGGGAAACACTGATTGGTTGCCTCCCAAGCATGCCCCAACCAGAGTCAAACCCACAACCTAGGTATGTACCCTGACCAGAATCAAATCTGAAGGCTTTCAGTGCACAGGACAATGCTCCAATAAACTGAACCACTTGGCCAGGGCAAAAAGAGCATCATTTTAATAAAGGGAGAAAATACCTGTTTTCACCAATAACACTAGAATTTCACAGCTTTGCTTCACTATTTTAATCTTTCTGAAATTAGCTCTCATTGCTTATCATTACTCTGCAACATGACCTAGACTTTGCACAAAATATACAGATATTCCCCTCATGCATAATGCCCAAATTATAGTCACAATTTTATAACAGTTCAAATCATGTAATGAAGTAGGATTTCATTTATAAACAGAAATTCTTGTTAGCTTCACAAGATAAGAAGGAAATATATAAACAACTGGCAAAGAAATAAAAAGAACTGATGGATTGTCACTGGGACACAAACTGTTTGGAGTAAAAGGTTAATTTCATTAGCAGAAAAATTATAATCACAGCAGAGATGACAGTAACCGAACAAAAGTGGGTAATGGGATCAAAGCATATTTAAAGCAATGGAAAATTGCATTGAACTTGGGAGAACTAACAGATAAAGATCTGTTATACTGAAGGAGGCCAGATGAGAGAATGCATGGCCAACAAATTACGATTTGACTAAGGTTATAAGTATCTGGGGGGAGAGAAATAAAATGATGCTCTACTGATTGTGGAAGCAGAAATTCTTGAATATCATAGCCTTTGAGTGCTCGGGCTTAACATACACTTTACTCCACTTCCTTTCTTTCTTTTAAATGTCAATATTTTTCCCAGTCTCACTTTCCATGGGTGCTTCCTATACAAAAGTGATACGGCTCATTTCAGAAAGATAAACAGAAACCTGAATACGGGAAAGTCCATTTTGAGTGGTAAAATAAGCCAGGTTTTCTTTTTTTATAAAACACTTGCCTCAATTATTTCCTGCAATGAAATCACCACAATTACACTACTTCTGGAGTCGGAGGGTGAGGCTCATCCACCTGGACCTGACACCAGAGGAAATGCCACTCTGACCACTCCCTACAGTGTTTGGGTCATTGTTTGTGTCCCTGTGCAGAGGGGGGTCCCTGTGCATATCCACATCACTGATGAGATTTTTCAAACTTCACAAGCCTACACATAATTGCAGCCTAAAAATATGGTTGCTCTATAGATTGATAATCTCCTCTAGGATTACAACTAGCTCCATCATTTCTAATTGCCATATTTTGCCATGTATAATATGATCCTATGTATGATGTACATCCCCATTTTAGGCTAAAATTTCAAGAAAATAACCTTTTGTGTTAATGTTTTAATTCAATTTTTTAATTTATATTTAGAAACAAAACCAATGTTTATATTCTGGGGTATTATTTTGCTTTTGGTATCATTATTGCTCTCTAGAGTTACACTTTTAACACATAAGCATAAATAAAGGAATTAAAAACATTTCTATAGATACAGAATTAGTACTACCCATGTATAATGTGCATCCTCAATTTTCCCTGAAGAATTTGGGCAAAAAAAGTGTGCATTATACATACCAAAATATGGGTAGCTTCATCCCATTCGATATACACCTTCACTACAAAATGAGAAGCTATCTGAAGACTGAGGTTCAAAAAGAGAAAAAGACCATAAGGAAATTCATAGTCACTAGGGCTGATTTTCATACTTTTAAAAGTTTGAATTTATAAAATTAATGGCTTGTAATGACTTTTTCTTTGTAGCTTATGTGTTAGTTTCCTTATATAAGCAATGCCAAGTAAAACAAATGTGGAAAATATTCACTATTAATTTAAAGATGTTTTTCTTATCTGATATATCAAAAAATCACACTATGACTAAGAACTACAATATAGTTTAAAAACTATAGTTCTTAGTTATAGTCACTAATTTCTCTTTATCATCAACTAACTCTACAGAGAATTTGTAAGATGGTCTATTATATGGGGCCATAATACTTTAGATAGGATGGTTTTTATAAGATGAGATTTGGAAAAAAACATATTGAAATGAATAAATTAATTACTGGCCACTGCATGAAGCCTTGGGTTTTCTGTCATGTACACATTTTCCCATGAACCTATCTTTTTTATTCTAAAGCTTATGCCCTTTCAATTCCACTTTCAAGTAGCCAAAATATCTCCTATCACTGAACTGCAGCAATAGTATTTAACCAGGTGGGTGAGTTGACATTTCTTGATTTTGTACTAATATTTCCATCAAAGTAGCATATTGGCCTCAGGGATGATTTAGATGCAGATGTTATATTTCTACACTGTTTTCCCTCTGTGATTATTTGATGTGAACTGCAAACCAGATAACAATGAATCCAAGTCAAATAACCAATTTATGTATCAAGTATACATTGTTGTAGATCTCTGCTGATCCACCCAGGCCCTTGAAGAGAAAAGAAGGTTAGTGAGCATTTTGCGTTAATGCAGATGTGCTGAGAAGACAGGATGAGCCATGTACGAGATTTATCTGGGGAGAGAGCATGATGCAGGTTTGACAACTGTGAAAGGAGAAAGAAAAGAAAAGAAGAATCCCTGGCTAGTGTAGCTCAGTGGACTGAGCACAGACCTGTGACCAAACGGTCACCAGTTTAATTCCCAGTCAGGGCACATGCCTGGGTTGCAGGCCAGATCCCTAGTAGGGGGCATGCGAAAGGCAACCACACATTGATGCCTCTCTCCCTGTCTTTCTCCCTCCCTTCTCCAAACTCTAAAAGTAAATAAATAAAATCTTTTTTTTTTTAAAAAAAAAAAAAGAATGATTGGGTTGAAGGAGTTTCCAACTGCAGTAACGTTTGAAGACGGTTTCAGCCAGGGGGACTGGGACCCCTCAAGTCAAAGTCATCCATTAGAGAAGTCCCGCATCTCATAGGAAGTGACAGCCTTATTACCCCTATTGTGCTGAGTCGTTGACTGTGAGCAGTTCACCAAGGAAGTGGAGATTCAGGGCAAGCATTCTGTGGAACCCTAGGGATGCCAGTAAATTATGTTTCTCCAGAAGGAGGTATCATAGGTATATTTTCATGGCCACCAAAATAAGTGTATCTCTGCAACATTTCAATCTGGCTTAAATAAAGAGATTGACCAAATCACTGATTTCAATCCATTTAAAACATGGGTGATATAAAGACTTGTTATGAAAATTAAGTTTTTTCATAAGCTTTTATTAAGTGTATACCAAATTTCAGGAACCCCATCACCTACCATGGTACCTGAAATATTGTGATTAAAACATAGTACCAGTTTCAATAAAATCACAAGTGCAGTGTTCCTAAAAAACAACAACAACAACAACAACAACAACAAAAAAAAACACTACATAAATAAAAGTTTAAGCTTCTTGCAAATAAACCAACAACTAACAATATGATGATGGCAGAAGTATTTTTAAAATACTCCCCAGCATCGCTCAATTGGTTGGAGCATTGTTCCATGCAGTGAAGGATCGCCGGTTTGATTCCTGGTCAGGGCACATGCCTAGGTTGCTACCTAGGTTGAGGATTTGATCTTGTTTGGGGCACATATGGGAGGTAACTGATTGATATTTGTCTCTCACATCAATGTTTCTCTCTCTTTCTCCCCTTCCTCTTCCTCTAAAATCAATGGAAACACTTCTTTGGGTGAAGCTAAAAATATATACACATAAAGAAATAAAGAAATGCTTAAGAAATAAATACTCCCCAAATTGTTTGAAATAATAAATCGTAAGTGATAAAGAGGACTAACAAAACTATGAACAACATACTGAAAAAAACTAGGAACAAGAAATCCCATGAATTTCAGCACTGGCATGAATGTGACCAAACCATCAACAGGTGTGTGCTCTGCATAGAATAACAACTATGTGGATGGAATACTGAGGAGTGAAAGAGTGATACCCACTTATTCTGTAAGCCACGAAGACCAAACTTTACTCTAAAATAATTGCAGCCCAAATGAGATCACCCTATGGAAGCCAAGAGTACAGGATCTGGGAAAAGCCGAACTGTCCTTGCGATATACTGGTTTCACAGAGCAAACATGGCTTATGAATGTGAGCAGATCAAACAGAGTTTTGCCAGGGTAAGCCCTTGAGAAATAAAGAGCAAGCATTTGCAGAAATTCAAAGCCTTATTCTCAGGGAACACTATTTGTAAGAGATGCTAAAGTCAGGGGAACAGGAACACTGAGTAAAAAAGGAAGAGAAACTTCAGATACAGGGTGGAAGCACCCAAAGGAAGGAAGGAAATCCTGGAAAGTAGAATACAGGCAAAATTACAAGATTAAGTCTGAGAGCACTACCTTCGAAAGCAATATGTAGCTGAGGGCTACAGTGCACAGCTGAAGAAGGAAAAACTTCTGATTTGTACATATAAAAGACAGAAAAGCACCCACACAGGAGCCTTATTTTGAGTATTTCACATAACAACAGAAAGGAAATTCTCAATGCAAGGAGCTCTCCACAAGAACATCGTTCTAATAGCCTAAGAAAATCCACAGTATTGAAATACTGGGGTGTGGGGACTGTATGAGGTAAACCATAAACAGTCATTAATAAGAAAAATAATTAAAATTAACACAAGGACATTTTGATAGACAAAGAGAATGCACTAAAAAAATGTGTCAATGAAGTAAATGAAAATGAGCTAACAAATGTTAAGAAAATTAGGGAAACAATGGCAGTTTTAGAATAAAAGCACACATCTTAATTGAAAAAAATAAAAAATTACATGATTCCATCAAGAAGATATAAAACCAATAGAACTCAAGAAAAAAATTAAAATAAAAACTGAAATACAAAAAATATAAGTGATTTATACACCAAAGAATATACAAAAGTCAACGCAAAATGAAAAGAAAATCTATAAGAAATTAAACAGAAATGAAAAGAAGAAATTAAAAGAATTTTTAAGACAACATGCTGAGCACAGCCATCAGTCCACCTGATCAGGAAGCCTGGCCAGACAAAGTGGGCGGTCATGAAGGTTACCCCAGGGCTCAGCTCAGTCAGAGAGAGAAGCCAGCAACCTCATCAACTGCTGAGCACACCCTACGGCTTCATCTCATCAGGGAGCCCAAAGAGTAACCCCCGACTGGAAGAGTCCAGTCTAAAGCACCTGTTGTGGCCTATGGCCCTGTTCTTCACTGAGGCAGGAGGACAAGAAGTGACCCCACCCTAACATGCAGCAGGGCATGTGGCCAGGTGCACAGAACCAGGAGAAAAGCATCACCTAAAAGTGGAGTAGAGCCAGCAGGTGCTGAACCCCAGAGCCCCGCCTGATCCTGTAGGCCTGATCCTGTAGCCTGAGGCCATGCCCAGCCAACAAGCCCTGGCCCAGTTGGAACATGTAGCCCAAGCCGCAGACGTCTGCTCTGCTGTTCTGTCACTTTTGCCAGTTTATTCACTAAAAGTCAAATCAACTCCAGCCCACACTCAAAAGAAGAATTAAGTTCTACCTTTTGAAAGGAGTACTATCAAAAAATTTGAGGACACATTTCTAAAACACTATAAATATCAACAGTTGTTTTTCTGGAAACAGACTATTTGATTTTAAAATTAATATGGAAACATAAATAAGCAAGAACATCTAGAACATAATTTTAAAAATATCATAATACAAAGGATATTTCCTTACCATATGCTGTCATATTACTGATTCTATAATTTAAAAATAACACGTAAATCAGTGGAAAAAATAAAAGTCCAAAATATATCCAAGTACATGTGGAAGTATACTAAATAATAACCTATCATATTAGAAAGGAAAAGGTGGACTTTTAATAAATGATGATCATAAAATTGAGGATGGGAAAAGTCACTGGAAGAAGAAATGAACAACCGATTTTAAAAAATCAATAGAGAAAGATAAGAGACTTCTCTAGTAGAGAAGACAGAGAGAGAAACAAGATTTCCCTGGAATGTGTTGATAGACAGCATTCAGTTTGGGAGGTCATATTTCATGTATTTAATAATAAAACAAATGAATTAGATGAAGAAAAATCTACCTTAGAAGCTACAAATATACTTAAACAAATAAATTTAAGTTTGTGACTTTTCCATGGAGTAAAATCTAAAATTGGGGATATTGCTCAGGATAACTAACCTTGTTTTCATACAATGATAGGAAGGAAAATATACGCATTGGGTATAAATTCTACTAAAAATATTTGTGACCCAAATGACAATTGGATATAAATATATGGATTTTATTTGAATTTCAAATTGAGCAAAACCACTTTAAAAGTGAAAACAAAATTTTTCTCAAAACAATGAGAAATATTCACCTCTAGACTGGATAATACATGAAATCAATTCTATCAGTCAAGATCGTTGTAGGGGAAAATGATAGCACGCACGCACACAAACACACACACACATTGAGATATAATAGGGAAGAGAGCCTTAAGAAGTGTGAGCTGGGTTGAGAGATAAAAACAAGAAATGATGATTCACCCCAGGGCTAACAACTATGGGCAATGCATCATCATTAGGTTAAAAAGGACACAGGGAGGGAGTGAACCCCAGAATCCAAGACGCATAACTGTAAGGCAAAACTGCTGCTTTGAGAGAGCCATCACTGTAGGTAAAGAGGTGCAGCCAGGCAGGGAGCCCAGCAGGAGGGACCAGGGGAATACATCCTTGAGTCTTCCAAACATACAGTCCTGCACAAATGGGGGCCAGAGGAGAAGGAAGCTAGCTTAACCATGCCATTTCTGGGCGTAAAATTTCCCACCAGGCAGAGCAGGGTGGAGAAAGACTGAGAACAAACATGAGGTTCAAAGAAATAATGTTAAATGTATTAGGTGAGCTAATGGCATTAAGGTTATACAAGAAAAGGCTATGAATTTTAGGGAAATTCAAATGAATTCAAGCAGATGTTAAAAAATAAAAAATATATAGAATATAATGCAAATTAAAATATTATCGTTGCTATTTTTGTTTTTCTCATAATTAAGAATGAAATAGGCACTGTGTTATGGTGCTGATGAAATGGAAAATTGTCACAGTCTTGCTGGAAAGCTATTTGGTAATATGTATCTAGAGGTATAAAAATGTTTATAGGCTACACTTCTCCAATCTAAAAAATAAATAGCTAAAAAAACAAACATACTCACGAAAACAACCCTTCACAGCTGAAGTATTTTAAAAGATAAATTGTAAAAAAAAAAAAAAAACCCTTAAAATTAAATGACAGGAACATATCACCTAATATTAGGTGGTAATTTCATATTAAATATAGAAAGACTTTTAATGACTTGGGAAAATGCTCCACAGCCTTCAGGCGCTTTCAAGTCATAGTGAGACAGCTCTAAAATTTTTGTTGCTGTGCTAACCAATTTAGTTTAATCAATTTAGTTTAATCAATATGGAATATTCCACAGCTACCTGTTTCATAACCAAATACCCATAGGGTTATCCCTGTGATGATTTCTCTGTGCGCTTAGAATACAAATCACCTCTACTCATTCTTTTGTGGTTATATTTTTATTTCTGTAAGTAATACATTGTATTTCTCCTTTAAAAAACTCATAAAAACACCCGGTACACCAAGCATAAAAGGAAAGCCTCATTTACCACCACTCTAGTCCCCACTCCTCTTCTCAGAGGAGAACACCACGTGCATCCTTCCAGTCCACTTTCCATCAAGTCCTTACAAGAGGCCTAAACTCTAGACACGTGTGTAATTATGAATACATGCACAGACACAATCCAATAATATCTTCCTGTAAATCACTTCCAGTTTTCAAGGCCTTCACCACTTTTTATGCTATTGAAAGCATTTGCTCACAACCTGGCCAAAAATAGTTCTTAGCAACTACTTCAAATCTTATCAATCTTACAGAAGAAAAAATGCCTTTGTGTTTCAATTTTCATTTACAAGTATAATAATGTTTATCGATTATTTTATATCTACAATAATAAATAGCCTGTTTGTATCCAATACCTATTTTATCTATTTAATTGTTTATTTTCCTTTTAATGCATAGTAGCTCTTTATATTTATACAAAGTATCCATTATCTGTTGATGCATTGCCAACATTTTCTCTTCATATTTTTATATTTACTTTGTTGATATATCTATTTTTTGTAGTAAAAGTTTCAAAATTTTTATGAGGTTAAACTCACTAGTCATTTGTTAAGGCATTCAGGAATTGTATTTTTATATGAAGTTTTATCCCTGTCATTTAAAAAAATGTTTGCATTATTGTCTCCTACTACTTTTATTGTTGACTTACACATTATATTTTTCAAGTGCTTATATATAGTCCCTAGGAAAAATATCCATTTTTTATTTTTCCATTTCTTGCCACACAATTTGTCCATTATTTTGTGCAGTTTTAATCACTTTGAAAGTGATAAATAAAACTTCTCCAATTTCTCATTTTCAGTAAATATATTTTATATTTAGCTAGAGCGGATTTGCCAGTGAATTTGTCTTATTGTCCTTGTCAAAGAATCAGCTTTTATTTTTATGACTCAGGATTACTTCGTTAATCCTTTCCTTTATTTGTATTAATTCCTCCATTCTATCATTTTGTGTTATTTTCCTAGGACCTAGTTTATTAACTTAATCTGTTATCAATTTAATCAAACTGTAGTCAGCATTCTGGCTTAAGCACCCCTGGGGGGGGGGGGCAGAGTACTTTCTGTGCGTGTACACATTACAGGATCCAAGATGGTTGAGAAGTAAGAGGATGCTACACTAACTTCCTCCCAGGACTAATCTGGTACAACTAAATTGAGGTTACAGAGCACTTGTCTCTGAATAATAATTCAGAGAGGAACTGGTAATTACCATTCAGAGAGGTGTGCTCTGCCTGAGAGTACTGGTTCCTGCAGTATGAGTAATGACTCAGCACAGGGATCCCGGTGGCTGTTCCTTTAGTTCTCTCTTCAAAGCCACCAGCCCCCAACTCTCCTCAAGCATCTCTAGCCCACCCTGTCCTCCCTTTGTTGGTGCCCAGGGTAAGTCACTGCAAATGAAATTTTGTGCTTTGGCCCTTTAAGATACTCAGCGCACCCCCGCTCTCTCTCCTGGCAGAGAGAAACCCTGCTGCTTTTTACAGCTGGTTATCTGGGTTCCTTTCTGGCTCTGGTGCCTAGGCTGGGAGCCTTGCTTGGGGTTTGGGGACCATACTTCTCAGGGGGAACCCCTGACCACTGAAATATCCCTCCGGAACCTCTGCTGCTACTTTTGGGAGCCCAGACAGCCTTTGGGCACCTCCTCCTCACTCCCTACCAGGCACATTGTGCTGAAGTGTTTTCTTCTGTCTGTCTGTGGTTGTAAGGCTTCTCTCTGGCTAGTATTTAGTTGGTTATTCTGGATTTCTCTACAATTTAGTTGTACCAGATTGGTCCTGGGAGGAAGTTAGTGTAGCATCCTCTTGCTCTCCACTATCTTGGATCCTGTATATCAACATCTGTGTTTTGATATTTTCCCACAGACTGAGAGTTGCCTATTAATAGGAAATTTCCAAGTATTTAAATTTATTTTCATGATTAATGTATCTGGTCTTCTATAATTGAGTATTGTGCTTTCTATTTATTGTTCTTTCTTTACATTATATTTTAATTTTTCTTTTGTAACTTTAAAGGTAAATGTCTTGTTTTTAAATATGTTGAGTTTTCATTTTTAAATAATGAACTTCAATGTCCCTAATTATGAATATCAATAATTTAAGAGCATACCCTAACTTCTATGTAGAATGAGAAAATTACCAAACTTTTTAAAATTCCACTTCTACCTTTCCATGTTTTCATTTTTGTTATGATCTGTATTGAAACCTTGATTATCATTCTAAACTATTTTGTAATGATTTTTTAATTTTCCATCAGTTTTTTCTTAGAACCACTGACAAAATTCTTTGTTAAAATATTTATTTACTTGCACGTCATTCACTTGAGTATGATTTTAATGTGTCCGTTACTTATTTATTGTCAGAATAGAATAAATACTAGCTTTTTTTGTCTTTTCCATTTCTTTTCACAATATAAAGGGAACTTGACAGGATAAAGAATTCTTAAATCATAACCTTTTTTCTTAAAATCCCTTGTAACAGACCTTTCAACCTGGTATATCAAGAAAGGGTTTTAGGAATGTCAACAAGAGTAGGAATCCCCTCAGCCTGAGGGTAAACGAGCAAATAAACACTGTGGCAGCTGGAACTCCATACTAATCACCTGGCCGCAAACTGCCCTAAGGACTTAACATGCAACATTTTATTTCCTCTTTGTGCCAAGTTGCTAATATGTTGGGAACTCCTACCATAAATGTTGCCCTATTGTTTTCTTTTTAAAGTCTGGAAAAGTTTGAAACCCAAGTATTTTTTTTCTTTCATCGTACTTATTTTTTCCTACATTCTAGAGCTTGTACATTTCTTTTTCACTGTTAAATGCCCAGACTTATATCAGAATGCATTCATGTTCTGCTCCTTTTAGTTAAATTTGACAACTGTGAGCCATTTGAGTTTACAGAATAAGTTTATTCTTCAGTTTGAATATTTTATCTTATAAAATTTTGCATGGATCTTCTAGGTCATTTGTTCTGATTCTTCTTCAAAAACAGGAAGTATCCGTATTTTGCTGTTAGTCTTTTATATTTATCATCTTTTCATTCATTGTTTTCAGTTCTTTTTCCTTTCCTCTGAATTCTAGGCTACATCTTTTTTTCACATTAATCCATTTTTATTGTTAGTCTATTACAGTTGTCCCAATTTCCCCCTCTCTGTCCTCCTCCACCTTTCCCACCCACCTCTCCCACAGTCAGTCCCCGCACCATTGTCCATGTCTGTGGGTCATTCATACATGTTCTTTGACTAGTCCCTTCCCCTTTTTCCCACCATTATTGCCCTCCCTTCTCCCCTCTGGCCACTGTCGGTCTGTTCCATGTTTCCATGTCTCTGGTTCTATTTTGTTCATTAGTTTATTTTGTTCAATAGATTCCTCTTATAGATGGGATCATATGATATTTGTCTGTCACCAACTGGCTTATTTCATGTAGTATAATATTCTCCAGTTCTATCCATGCTTTTAAAAGCGCAGAAACTTTTTGATTTAATGTAGTCCCATTTGTTTACTTTCTCCTTTATCTTGCCCTAGGAGATACATAATCAAAAATATTGCTATGTGGGGTATCTGAAGTTTTCCTACCTAGTTTTCCTCTAGAACTTTTATGGTGTCATGACTTTTTAAAAAAGTCTTTTATCCATTTGAATTTATTCTGCTGTATGGCATAAGTTGGTGGTCCAGTTTCTTTTTCTTTTTCTTTTTTGTGTGCCAAGTCCTGTTCTCCCAGGACAATTTATTGAAGAGGCTGTTTTTACTCTATTGTATGCTTGTGCCCCTTTGTCAAATGTTAGTTGATCATTGAGACTTGGCTTTATTTCTGGGTTTTCTATTCTGTTCATTGACCTATGTCTGTTCTTATACCTGTGGGGGAACTTATGCCTGTGGGGGAATACAGAGTCCCCATCCGTCACGGATGAAAATAAGACTACCAAGAAATGATTTGCTTGGGGAGGAGAGGAGGCTGATCTCTCAAAGGAGAAGGACCAAGAACCCCTTCCTCAATTGCTTTTATTAGGTTCCTTTCACACAGGAATACAGGTAAAGTTCATCAATCATTGTCAGGCAGCAAGGATCAAACAACAGATAACATGTAAAGAACTCTGAGGGCTTAATCTAAGTCAGAGTCTGTCAACTAAAGGGCTGTAAAACTTTGGGAGACAAACTTATTCTCTGCTTTGACTCTTATCATTTAAATGAGAGCATTCTTAGCAAAGCAGGTTTCACAGGACTTTAGGAATTCTTTCTTATGCCCATCACCTGGGGAGCCTGCCCTATCCAGCACAAACCTGCACCGCCCTCTGTCAATGTTTTAGGCTTAAGTGGAGCAGAGCCAGAAAGCCAAAACATAAGGAAAATTCTCCCAGATGGATTAAGGACTCAGGCTATATCAGGATAGCCAGGGGGCAAGGGTCTATCACCCCCTTTTGCTGTGCCGCCCCCCCTCCCCCGCCGTCCTTCCTTGAGGGCCTTCCATGTGATCATGCCCATTTTAGGAATCTTACCCATCATTGGCTAACCGACCAAGCATGGGGAGCCAGATATGGATGAAGCAGAAGCAGCGCTCCTGCCAGGGAGATAAGCTTTCTCTCCTTAGTGGCTTATAGTCTGAAGGTTGCTCACTCAGCCTTAGCCATGGGGGTGTTACAACTCCTGAAACCAGGCAGGGTGGTTCCCAACATATGCTGATACCAGACTATTTTCATTACAGTAGCCTTGTGATACAGTTCGATTTCAGGTATTGTGATCCCTCCAACTCTGTTCTTCTTTCTCAAGATTGCTGAGGCTATTTGGGGTCCTTTTTGTTTCCATATAAATTTTTGAAATATTTGTTCTTGGTCTGTGAAATATGTCATTGGTATTTTAATAGGAATTGTATTGAACATATAAATTGCTTTGGGTAGTATGGACATTTTAATGATGTTAATCCTCCCAATCCATTAACACTGCATATGTTTCCATTTATTTGTATCTTCTTTAATTTCTTTCCTCAGTGTTCTGTAGTTTTCCTAGTATAGGTCTTTTACCTCCTTGATTAAATTTATTCTTAGGTACATTATTTTTTCTTGTTGCTATAATAAATGGGATTTTTTTCCTAGTTTCTCTTTCTGATATTTTATTTCTGGTGTACAAATGCTGTCGATTTCTGAATATGAACTTTGCATCCCACTGTTTTGCCAAATTCACTTATTAGGTTGAGATTTTTGGTAGAGACTAAAAAGTTTTCTATGTACACTATCATGTTTGCTGCAAATAATCACAATTTTACTTCCTCCTTTCCAATTTGGATGCTTTTCATTTCTTTTTCTTGCTGATTGCTGTGTCTAGAACTTGTAGTACATGTTGAATAAGAGAGGTGAAAGAAGACACCATTGTCTTGTTCCTGATCTTAACAGGAAAGCTTTTAGTTTTTGCTCATTGAGAATGATATTAGCTACAGGTTTTTCATATATGGTTTTATTATGTTAAGGTATGCTCCCTCTATTCCCACTTTGCTGAGTGTTTTTACCATAAATGGTGCTGGATTTTTTCAAATGCTTTTTTAGCATCTATTAATATGATCATGTGATTTTTGACCATTTTATTATGTTGTGTATTATGTTTATTGACTTGCAAATATTTTACCACCCTTACATCCCTGGGATGAATCCCACTTGGTTATGGTGTATGATCTTTTTAATGTATTGCTGGATTGCCAATATTTTCTTGAGGATTTTAGCACCTGTGTTCATAAGAGATATTGGCCTGTAGTTTTCTTTCTTTGTTGTGTCCTTACCTGGTTTTGGAATTAGGATGATACTGGCCTCATAAAAAGAGTTTGGAAGATTTCTCTCTTCTTGAACTTTTTGGAATAGTTTGAGAAGGAAAGGAGTTAGTTCTTCCTTAAATATTTGGTAAAATTCGCCTGTGAAGCCATCCAGTCCAGAGCTTTTGCGTGCCAGGAGTTTTTTGGTCACTACTTCAATTTCATTAGTTATCATTGATCTATTCAGGTTTTCTGCTTCTTCCTGATTCAGTTTTAGATTACTGTATGTTTCTAGAAATTTGTCCATGTTGTCTAATTTCTTGGCGTATAGTTGTTCATAGTAATTTCTTACCATCCTTTGTATTTCTATGGTATCAGTTGTAACTTCTCTTTAATTTCCAATTTTATTTATTTGGGTCCTCTCTCTTTTTTCTTGATGAGTCTGGTTAAACGTTTGTCAATTTTGTTTATCTTTTCAAAGTACAAGTTCCTAGATTTATTGATCCTTTGAATTTTTCTGTTAATCTTTATATCATGTAATTCTGCTCTGATCTTGATTATTTCCTTCCTTCTTCTTGCTCTGGGCTTTGCTTGTTGTTGTCCCTCTAGTTCTTGTAGATGTAAGTTATGTTGTTCATTAGGCAATATCTTAAGTTAATCTTGTATGTAGTTCTTGACATTCTGCCATGTCAGTCCTATTCTTTATTTTGTCTTCAATGAGTAAACATTTTATTTCCATTTTAATAAGTTTTATAACATTTATATTTGTTGTACTTAACAACCTTTATATTACTTTATATCTCTTGATCCACACATTTTTTATCTTTATTATTTCCCGACATCTCTTTTCTATATTGTCATATATAACATCTTATAAAGTTTGATTGGGCTCAAAAGTTTATACTGACTAACACTACAACAAAATTGGCATTTTCATTATGAGTATTATTTATCATCTTTTTGTTACCAAATGCCTTCATTAGCTCCACATTGTTTTGCATTTTCTTCATATTTGCCAGACGGTGATAATTCTATACAGGCATCTATTTTCCACAAAACAGAGAACTATATGATTTCGGAAGTCTCTTATTCTCCAATTGAGTGCCATCAATTTCCTTTCATTTGGCCTGAAGTTGGAAAGTTAGTTAATTGCTTGTTTTCTCAATCAGTTAGAAGCATAAGGAACACGGACAAAGAATTATGGTCAGTCAGAAAACTGTCTTTCCGTGTTTCTATAAATAGAAAAACAGAAAAATATCTTATACTACATAGCAGGTCCAGTATCCTGGTGCTGTAACCAACTGCCTCAAGAAAGAAGTTCTGTTTCTTTAAAAAAAAAAAAAAAAAATCTACTGTCACTCACCCTTTACCTCTACCTTCTACCTAAGCTCAGGTTTCTGGCATATATACCATCAATTTACACCTGGTCCCCTTCAAGTGCCTGCCATCAACCACACCAGAGAGGAGTCCTGAAGCTTTTGGCAAATGTTCTTTTTCTTCCCAAAGAAAAAGCACTAGACCATATATTTAAGTTTATGTGTAATCCAGCTCCATGTTTTTTCCCACCACAGGTAACTGCTTCTCAGACTCTTATGAACACACTTAAAATAAAATCAAGTCTTGTCTTTTATCTCCACTGTGCCCATATATTGCTACACATAATCATTGTTCAGTATTAGCTTGCTTCCTTGCCTTCATGACTGATAGAGTTATTACAGGAACCCCTATTACTACAAGCAGTCTAGTGTTTGGGACCTGCATTTCAAATGAACATCCTTACTGCTGATCACAGATATTCCTAAAATTTTGAACAGAGGTACCGTATTTTGCCATGTATAATACGCACCCACATTTTTTTGCACATTGTACTCGGGATTATTGTACTCATTCTTATATCCATGGTATGTAATCATTATACCCATATAAGTGCATACTCTTTTCCCTCAAAAATTTGGGCAAATAGAGGGAGGAAGATGGCGGCGTGGTAGGAGGGAGCAGACCCTACTCCCCCTCTACACACAGGAGAAAAACCAGATCAATCTACGTAAAGATCAGAACAGACAAGGAACAGTAATACAGCATATTGGAGAATAAGAGGTCGGAAATTGTAGCGGACACTGAAAAACAAGCGGTAAGGAGAGCTCTTCGGAACAATAAGAGCCCAGGGTTCCAGCGCGCGGAGAACGGGGCGGCCGAGGCCCCGGCCCGGCGCTCCGCCAAGCCTGCCCCAGGGCCCTGGGGAGGGAGCTGGGTCAGCCGCTGAACCGGCTGGGAGATCTCAGGGGCCACCGCGCGACTGCGCCCGAGCAAAAGTGGGTGCCCTGCGAGGGAGCGAAAGTGGGTGCACCCCACCAGGTCACTGCGCGACTTTGAACCGAGTTTTCGTGGTCGCCGCGCGACTACGAAAGCATAGGCGCCCCAAGAGAGACAGAGGCGCGGGCGAAGGGAGACAGCTGAATGAAAATAGACACCCTCAGGGGACCGCACACGGTCTCGGGCTAGTGGACACTCGCGAAAACATAGGCGCAGGCCACTGGAGACAGCTGTGGAGCCAGAGGCGCCAGTTCACCGGCGGGTTCGCAACGCGGACAGCTCAGGCCCAAGGTGAAGGCGCCGGATAGCAGCTGGAACACAGGCCTCTCTCAGATCCGAATGCAGGCAGCTGTGCCCGAACACTGAAAGCCTCCCAGGGACAAAGGCAGGCGGCTGTGCACGTCTGGAGAACCTAGCTCACACCCATAACCTCGGAGAAGTGCGCACACACCAGTAAGTTCAGATCGCACGCTGGAAACCCTGTGGGGAGAGGTGCCCACTAACGCTGGGATTCATAGCACAGTGAGGACTGAGTTCTGAACACAGAGAAAAGCAATAAGATCACCCCTCGCCCATTGCAGCCAGCAAGACCTGAAAAAAACCGGCTGGCAAGTTTGAAAACAACAAGAGGGTTTTTTTTTTTGTTTTTGTTTTTTTTTTTTTCCCTTTTCTTTCTTTTTTTTTTTAAATTAATAATTTTTTAAATTTTTTATTTCTTTAATATATTTTTATTTTTTTAAATATTTTGTTGTGCTTTGCTTGGTTTTTTTTTTTTTTTTTTTTTTTTTTTTTTCCCTTTTTCCCCCCTTTGGCTGCTTATATTTGTGTGGGGGTGTCTGTGTGCGTGTCTCTTTTTTGTTTTGCCAGTTTGTTAGTGTCTTTTTGTTTGTAAGCCTGTATATTTATATGAGTTTTTAACTACTCCTTCTTCATTGTTTATATCTTCTTCTTTACTCCCCAACTCCTTTTGCATTCCTTGAATTCCTTCTTCTCTTATCCCCTCTTCCTTTCTCTTCAATTTTTATCTTTTCTACCTTCCTCTTGTTTCCCCTTTCTTCTTTTTTTCATTTTCCCCCCTCTTCTTTTTGTAAATACACACAAGTGAGACAAAACAAACAAACAAGCAAGCCTGGAACTGTGGCGGGGGGAGATCCAGAGTTGGCCCCCAAAAGAGGGTATTCCAGCTGATGAGTCAGTGGAAGCAGTGAACAACAGGATATCCGAAGGAGAATCCACCATTGAATCTCACAGATATTCTACCACAGAAGGTCATACCACAAACCCAGGGAGCCAGAACAGATCAATTTAAGAAGTTGAGGCTAACAACAAGAGTCTTACAAACAATGGGAAGACAAAAGAACAATCCCCAAATGAAAGGAAAGGAGGAAGCTCAAGAAAGAATGCTAAATGAAACAGAGGCAACTCAACTATCAGATATCGAGTTGAAAGCAATGGTTGTCAGGAAGCTCAATGAGCTCTCAATGAGCTACCATAAACTACAGGGAAGTTATGATGAACTCACGGCAAACTATATCAACATGAAAAAGGAAATAGAAACTATCAACAAGGGCCAAGAGGAAATGAAGAACACAATCTCTGAACTGAAGAACACAGTAGAAGGAATGAAAAGCAGAATCGACGAAGCAGAAGATCGGATCAGCGAGTTGGAGGACAAAATAGAAAAAAATACTCAGAATGAGCAAGATAAGGAAAAGAGGCTTAGAAAGAATGAAGAGGGTTTAAGAGAAATGCAAGACAACATGAAACGGAATAATATCCGTATAATAGGAATACCAGAAGGAGAAGAACAAGAACAAGGGATAGAAAACCTGTTTGAAAAAGTAATGATGGAAAACTTCCCTCATTTGGTGAGAGGAAAAGCCACACAAATTCAGGAAACACAGAGAGTCCCAATCAAAAGGAACCCAAACAGGCCCACTTCAAGACACATCATAATTAAAATGGCAAAACTCCAAGACAAAGAGAGAATCTTAAAGGCAGCAAGGGAGAAAAAGGAAGTAACATACAAGGGGGCCCCAATCAGGTTAGCATCTGACTTCTCAATGGAAACGCTCCAAGCCAGAAGAGAATGGCAAGAAATATTCCAAGCAATGAGAACCAAAGGCCTGCAACCCAGACTACTTTACCCAGCAAGGCTGTCAATCAAGATAGAAGGCCAAATAAGGAGCTTCCCAAACAAAAGAAGTCTAAAAGAATACACCTCTACCAAACCAATGCTGCAAGAGATACTAAAGGGATTGCTTTAAGGGAAGAAAGGAAAAGACAGAGAGAGAAAGAGAGAGAGGAACACAGGTACGAAAATGGCAATGAATAAATACCTATCAATAATAACTTTAAATGTAAATGGATTAAATGCCCCAATCAAAAGACATAGAATAGCTGAATGGATAAGAAAGCATGACCCACACATATGCTGCCTACAAGAAACCCACCTCAGGACAAAAGACATACACAGGCTCAAAGTGAAGGGCTGGAAACAAATTTTCCAAGCAAATGGTCAGGAAAAAAAAGCTGGGGTAGCAATACTCATATCAGACAAAATAGACTTCAAAAGAAGGGCCATAAAGAGAGACCCAGAAGGCCACTTCATAATACTCAAGGGAAGAATCCACCAAGAAGACATAAATATTGTAAATATATATGCACCCAACGGAGGAGCACCTAAATACATCAAGAAAATTTTAGAGGACTTCAAGAAAGATATAGACAGCAACACAATTATAGTAGGTGATTTTAACACCCCACTGTCAAAAATGGACAGATCTTCCAAACAAAATATCAACAAAGATATTGTGGCACTGAACAACACTCTAGAGGAAATGGACTTAACTGATATATATAGAGCCCTTCATCCCAAAGAAGCTAAATACACTTTCTTTTCAAATGCACATGGAACATTTTCAAAGATAGACCACATGATAGGACACAAATCAAGCCTCAACAAATTCAAGAAAATTGAAATCATACCAAGCATTTTCTCTGACCACAAGGGACTGAAACTAGAAACCAACCCCAAGGAGAAAAACCCAAAACCCTCAAAATCATGGAGATTGAATAGCATGCTATTAAACAATGAATGGGTCAAGAATGAAATTAGGGAGGAAATCAAAAAGTTTCTGGAAACAAACGATAATGAACTCACATCGACCCAAAACTTATGGGACACAGCAAAGGCAGTCCTCAGAGGGAAGTTTATAGCGATACAGGCCTATCTAAAAAAGATAGAAACATCTCAAACAAACAACCTAACCCTTCGCCTACAAGAACTCGAGGAACAACAACAAAGACAGCCCAGAGCAAGTAGAAGGAAAGAAATAACCAAGATAAGAGCAGAATTAAATGATATAGAGACTAAAAGCACAATCCTAAAGATCAATGAATCCAGGAGTTGGTTCTTTGAAAAGATCAACAAAATCGACAAGCCTTTAAGCAGGCTCATCAAGAAAAAAAGAGAGAGGACTCAAATAAACACAATCAGAAATGAAAGAGGAGATATTACAACCGACACTGCAGAAATACAAAGGATTGTAAGAAATTACTATGAAGAACTGTATGCCAAGAAATTTGAAAACCTAGGTGAAATGGACAGGTTTCTGGAAAAATATAACCTTCCAAAACTCAATGAAAAAGAAACAGAAAGTCTGAACAGACCAATAACGGCTGGTGAAATTGAATCAGTAATCAAAACACTCCCGACGCACAAAAGCCCTGGACCAGATGGCTTCACAGGAGAGTTCTACAAAACATTTAAGGAAGAGCTAACCCCTATTCTTCACAGACTATTCCAAAAAATCCAAAATGATGGAAGACTCCCAAACTCTTTTTATGAAGCCAGCATCATCCTAATTCCAAAACCAGATAAAGACACAACAAAGAAGGAGAACTTCAGGCCAATATCGCTGATGAACATAGATGCTAAAATCCTCAACAAAATATTGGCAAACCGCATCCAGCAACACATTAAAAAGATCATACACCACGACCAAGTGGGATTCATCCCAGGGATGCAAGGATGGTTCAACATTCGCAAATCAGTAAATGTAATTCATCACATAAACAAAAGCAAAGACAAAAATCACATGATCATATCAATAGATGCGGAAAAAGCATTCGATAAGGTACAGCACCCATTTATGATAAAAACACTCAGCAAAGTGGGAATAGAGGGAGCATTCCTCAACATAATAAAGGCTATATATGAGAAACCTACAGCCAGCATCATACTCAACGGGCAAAGACTAAATTCTTTTCCACTAAAATCAGGAACAAGACAAGGCTGCCCACTCTCTCCACTTCTATTCAACATAGTATTGGAAGTATTAGCCACAGCGATTAGACAAGAAAAGGAAATAAAAGGCATCCAACTTGGAAAGGAGGAAACAAAACTATCATTGTTTGCAGATGACATGTTAGTATACATAGAAAATCCTATAGTCTCGGCCAAAAAACTGCTCGACCTAATAAATGAATTTAGCCAAACAGCCGGATACAAAGTCAATATCCAGAAATCAAAGGCATTTTTGTATACCAACAATGAAACAACAGAAGTAGAAATCAAGGAAAAAATACCATTTGATATAGCAAAAAGAAAAATAAAGTACCTAGGAATAAACCTAACCAAGGAGGTAAAAGACCTGTATGCAGAAAACTACACAACACTGAAGAAAGAAATCAAGGAAGACACAAATAAATGGAAACACATACCGTGTTCATGGATCGGAAGAATTAACATCATCAAAATGTCCATACTTCCCAAAGCAATCTACAGATTCAATGCAATACCTATTAAAGTACCAATGGCATATTTCACAGATATAGAACAAACTCTTCAAAAATTTATATGGAACCATAAACGACCCAGAATAGCGGCAGCAATCTTGAGAAAGAAGAGCAAAGCAGGAGGGATCACAATACCTGATATCAAAATGTATTACAAGGCCACTGTAATCAAAACAGCCTGGTACTGGCATAAAAACAGGCACGTCGACCAGTGGAATAGAATAGAGAGCCCAGAAATAAACCCTAGTGTCTATAGTCAATTAATATTCGACAAAGGGGGCAGCAACATAAAATGGAGTAAAAATAGCCTCTTCAACAAGTGGTGTTGGGATAACTGGACAGCTTCGTGCAAGAAAATGAAACTCGAGCACCAACTTACACCATACACAAAAATAAATTCAAGGTGGATAAAAGACTTAAGCATAAGCCGTAACACCATTAAAGTCTTAGAAGAGAACATAGGCAGGAAAATCTCAGATATTACACGCAGCAACATTTTTACTGATATGTCCCCTAAAGCAAGGGACATAAAGGAAAGAATAAACAAATGGGATCTCATCAAAATAAAAAGCTTCTGCATGGCCAAGGAAAACAGTATTAAAATAAAAAGAGAACCGACTGTGTGGGAAAACATATTTGCCAATGATATCTCAGATAAGGGTTTAATCTCCAAAATATACAAAGAACTTACACGACTCCACTCTAAGAAGACAAGCAACCCAATTAAAAAATGGGCAAAGGACTTGGGCAGACACCTCTCCAAGGAGGACATACAGAGGATCCAGAGACACATGAAAAAATGCTCGATATCGCTAGCTATCAGAGAGATGCAAATTAAAACAACAATGAGATACCACTTGACACCAGTCAGAATGGCCCTCATAAACAAAGCAACAAACAGCAAGTGTTGGAGAGGTTGTGGAGAAAAGGGGACACTACTGCACTGCTGGTGGGAGTGCAGACTGGTACAACCACTATGGAAAACAGTATGGGTTTTTCTTAAAAAACTAAAAATGGATATACCTTTTGACCCAGCAATTCCATTGCTAGGACTATATCCTAAGAACCCTGAAACACCAATCCAAAAGAAACTATGCATCCCTATGTTTATAGCAGCACAATTTACAATAGCCAAGTGTTGGAAGCAACCTAGATGCCCATCAGTAAATGAATGGATCAAAAAACTGTGGTACATTTATACAATGGAATTCTATGCAGCAGAAAGAAAGAAGGAGCTCATACCCTATGCAACGGCATGGATGGAACTTGAGAGCATCATGCTAAGCGAAGTAAGCCAGGCAGTGAAAGACAAATACCATATGATCTCACCTTTAACAGGAACCTAATCAACAAAACAAAGAAACAAGCATAATATAACCAAAGACATAGAAATTGGGAACAGGCTGAAAGTCACCAGAGGGGAGAGGGGAGGGAATTTCAGGGGAAAAGGGGAAGGATTTACAGAAACAAGTAAAAAGGACACATGGATAAAAACTATGGGGGGGTGGAAATGGGAGGGAAGGGCTGGGGTGGTGGGTTGGGGTGAGAATAAAAGACAGAAAACTGTACAAGATCAACAATTAAAATAAAAATTAAAAAAAAAAATTTGGGCAAATAAGTGGATATTATACATGGCAAAATACAGTAATCACATTTCAGTACACCAGTAAAAGAAAGAACATGACATCCATGCATCAATACAAATCCCAACTCTTCTATCCCATCAAGGAAGACCTGTACTTCACTCTACCTCATTCAAGATAACAATAAGGTAAGTGAGGAGTGAGGAATCTGTTATAAGTTGTAACATTATCTTAAAAAGAGAAGGAAGTATGGGCAGCAGGTAGGATTTGAAGCCTATTCAGGGTGCAAAAAGACCTTTCATTATGGTCATTTGGTCCATAAAATCTAGTCCAGCACTGGCCAATAGAACTTTCTGCAATGATAGACTTATTCTACATCTGTACATCTGATACAGTAGCCATTAGCCCCATGTGGCTATCAAGCACTTGAAATATGACAGAATGTCTGAGAAACTGTATTTTTAAATCTTAATTTTAGTTCATTTTAACTTAGTCACATGTATTACACAGCATACACCTAATAAAAACGTTTACTTGTCTTTTAAACCTCCTCCCCTAAATCCATCCTCTAGTTTGCCCAAGAACTGCTGGGTTATTTCAAGGAGATGATGAAACAAATATTGCCTTTCTTACATTTTTCCTTAATATATCACTTTAGATTTTTAAAGATCTTGTGTATTAGGTCTAGAAGTTTAAAGAAAGCATCAAACCCTTCCCTCCAGGAACTACGAGTCTCATGTAAGAGCTAAGTGGCAACTTACTGTCAAATAAACTGGAAAAATTAGGGACGCTTATAAGCTTGACAAGGACTTAGGAAGGAACAGGGGTCTTTTACCTTAACAGTCATTTCTTCTCCTTCTAGAGTCACTTCATGGAAAAGTTCAAAAGAGCCTACCATCACGGATCTTGGCAGTCTTCACGTCCCTCCCCAAGACTAGCAAGATCTGTCCTCATAAAAACAAACTCTTCAACATCATGCGGGGGTTTCAGGTTTGAGGTGTTTTACTACAGCAGTCAACTTCTAATCTCACTGGGTCTACAAAATAGTGCATTTTTACTGCATCTTACCATATTTTTCTTATGAGATTTTAAAAAATAAATTTTCCCTAATGACCTATTTTATGCACAGTATGTGGTTAAAATTAAAGTAATACTGTTCATTCTACATACAAACTATTTTTCATCTTGGGAAAAACATTGATTACTCCCAGAGAACACTGCTGCACAATCATTATTACTTCATCATTTTACAGATGAAAAGTGGGAGGAAGAACTAAAAAAAAAAAAAAAAAAAAAAAAACCTAAATGAAGAATATTTGCGAGGTGCCCTAGCCAGAATCAAAGTTAAACTTTTAAGGTCTGTGATTTTTCTTTTCAACCTCAGACTGTCCTCTCTCTAAAGTTATAACCATAAATTCCCTACAATTAACTGTGAGCATATTTTATATAATAAATCTAAATTCATACCAGCAAACAGTCTTCCCAGGAAAAAACAAAGAAACTTAAGATTTTGTTGTTAGCCATGTAACTGTTTGTTTTTATGCTGTTAATATCATTGAATATTTTATTGACTGGTTCCATGGGAGGAACTCAGGTATTTGTAAAACAAGGGAACTGCTACTCCTTCCTCCACCCTGGTTTAATAACCTGGAAAATAGGAACCATACTACATATGATTTAGAAGTCACTGACACACAAAAATGGCTGCCTCTGCTCCAATGTCTCTATTACCTCCA
Organism: Glossophaga mutica; assembly: GCA_039655065.1. Taxonomy (NCBI): domain Eukaryota; kingdom Metazoa; phylum Chordata; class Mammalia; order Chiroptera; family Phyllostomidae; genus Glossophaga; species Glossophaga mutica. The sequence continues at coordinate 33,909,358 of CM077312.1, forward strand.
CAGCCTGCCGTATCACTGCAAAGATAACTGTACTTGATGGTGTGTGATTGACTGGGTGGGCATGTTTCTTTTGAGAAACATCTTTTAAGATGGAAGTTAAAAATATCTTTCTCTATGTGGTTCCAACCTACCCCAAATTATTTTCTTCCTAAATACACTTATATCAGAAATCCCTTCTCTTTGTCATAAGGCCTAAAATTATGCCAGAATTGCATTTTAGTTAAGAATAATTCTCTTTCAAAATCCAAATATCTTTGAAAATGTTATAGCTCTGTTCTGCATCAAGCTGTTAGAGGAATTAGACTTTTTATTTGGGGCAGGTGCATCAAAACAATTATGTGCAGCAAAGCAGACCTATACAGTATGCCAGATGCAGGCTAGTGGTCCTTATATCTTTGTGTATGTAACATCAACTTCTAGAATTTGGAAGAAATGCAAAGTTTTCGGTCTCCCCCCCGAGAGATTCTAAATCAGTAATTTGAGAAAGGTACAGAAATTTGCATTCAAACAAGTTTTACCAGGCAATTCTGATGCCTGTTGCTCAATTCCCAGATATGTTGTCCCAGTGGAGGTGTGCAGAGAACAATCTGCCTCCTATACGGGACCCTGTGCATCACCCATGTTGATAAGGGTTTAGGTCATTTGAATACATGGAACATTGGGGATCACAGGAAGAAGGCTAAAGTGGAATGACAGATGAATATATGAAAATGACTCAGTGCCAAAGGCATACTTTGTCAGTTCAAAATTTCATCAAAGTTTGGCTCTGCACCCAGGAGAGCAGCAGCCTCACATTTTCTTCTTTTTTCTCCTCCTCCTGTTCATCTTCTACAAAAGTCTCTTCTCTCAGGGCCTGAAATCTATTTTACATAGTCCAACATCACATGGACAAAATCGCTTTTATATGCTTCTGTGGGAATCCATCTATCTTTAACATTACTTCAATAAGAAAACGTATAAAGTACAAACAATGTGGCACACTCCTTCCCTAAGACAGAAATTAAATGCATACTGACAAGGAAACCAGACAAGGTTCCAAGACAAAAGCAAAACAACTCTATGTTGTCAAAAAAAAGACATATTCATGGATTGTTCTGCCTCTCAAAAAAAATCGCAGTTATCAGGAAGATCATAGTAGGGAATTACTGCCATTTTCAAGGGTTTCCCAAAGCTTTGTGTTATAGCTGTTCCTTACAATGTTTTAATTGGAGTGTACTAATTTTTTAAGTGTAATATAAACATAATAAGAGAAGTACAAAAGAATATTCTAAAACCAGTTATGAATGAATTTTGGATTAATCTTCTGCTTCTCTCCATCAGGACAAACTGTTATGCCCTTATTCCTTGAGTATGTAAAGTGTGGAACTTGGGCTTCCGGCATCAGCACCACCCAGGATCTTGTCAGGAGTAAGAAATCACAGTCCCCACCGCAGATCAAATGAGTCCAAATCTACATTTCAACAAGGTTTCTGTTGACTTCCAATGCTCATCTACATTTGAGAAACACGATGACTTCACATCAGGACTCACCTCTGAGGGAACTCAGAGCCCATCTGTTGTGGATACGCTCCGATGTTGGTGATATTAAGCATCTAGAGTCTGGGTCTGAAATATTCACATAGATTATGAGTTTAGAATCAATTTTCAGAAATAAACCCATTTTTATAAATAAGTTTCTATAAAAATTATATCATCAACATTTTGATTCCTACTAAGGATTCTATAAAACAAAGCTAAAGCCCTCAATTTTGTAGATAATGGCAGAGTCTCAGTAGAGAGTAGGTTCAAGGATCATACTAGTTAGAATTTTTTAAATATGTGTTCAAAACCACATAATACTATAAAATAAATGATTGTTCCACCATTATTTGGTTAGTAACCCTAATTAGACTATTTGATGTTTAGCCACTTTGAATAAAAGTGCAGAAGAGAAAACCTATATTGAGCACCCATAAAGCCCTCTAAATTTCTTTGGTCATGAAATCCAAAAGCAAATTTTAATCCTTTACTTCATGATTCTCCAATTCAAACAACCCTAACCCTGAATAAGAGACATCAACAAAATTATGAAACACAATAAAATGTGGGGAAAAGAGAGAAATGGATAAGAGGGTTCATTTGTTAATTTCTCTTTTTAATTTAAACTACTTATTTTGCTTAGTCATTGAGGTCCTAGAATTTAGGCTCCAGACCCTTGAAAGTAGGTCTCGATTTCTGGTAACAATCCTGTAATAAATAAAGTCATTAGTTTACCATGGATCAAAGACAGAGTTCTGTCCTTTGATGAAATTTCCCTCATTTTAATCCTTAACTGTAACTGCAGCCTACACTGAAGCCGATCATCATGAAAACATATGCAGAATATTTTAAAGCAACATGCAAAAGAGTAGGTACATGAACACAAAGCCATCAGCATAATCAAACTATGTAAAGCACATCCCTTTAATGAATTCATGATGTATATGATGAAAAGCTTATTTTTATTCACCATAATAAAACATTACATAATTTTGATGACCCAATTTTTGCTCATTTAAATTTTTTATCTTTAATTTACCCTGATTTACTGATTTCTTATTGCTAACTTTGCATTATTCCAATTTACAACAATCTCTGAATTTTTCTCATGTCATTTTTATACAATTTCATTCATTGCGAAGGTCTCTTTTCTAACATTTTGATACATCCCAATTGACTACAAAGGTGAAGGTAATCAGCTTCTCATGAACAGGGCTTTGTGCTGCCATTAGTATAAAAATGCCATATATTCAGCAGAAAAAGGTCGCTGCTGAATTAAGAATACATACCCTCACTTCTATGACTAAAGGGAGATAGATATTTGTGATTTGGCTTATATATAATTTGTATATATTTAGCTTGGTTGATAGAAGGAGGATAAGTGAAGCCAGACATAACATGTAAACAGAAAAATATGTAGCTTGATTTCATAGGGCTATGCTTTTGTTAGCAGTTGGGAACCTAGCCACCTCTGTACATGCACAAGTATATACGATCATATGCAGTGTGTGTAGAGTTTCCAATGTCCATCAAGTACCTTAATGCTATCAAAGTATTCCAGTGATAATGAAAGTCGAGGCTCAAAGGACAGTGAGAATATTATTCCATATAATGTATTATGCATCAATAGTTTCAGGCAGGCAGATTCTACCAGCCTCTCAGGCCACCACAGCAGTCAGTGGAAAGAATATTAACTGATTTGAGAAATGGAAAAATAGAAAGAAGAAAGAGGAAGCAAAGGAGGTAAAATATACACCCTTCTTCTTCTGTTTTTTGTTTGTTTGTTTGTTTGTTTTTAATCTCTGACCATCTTTTTATCCACCATGAGATCTGCAGATTTCCTCTGTGGACCCTGCTCCTACTCTTCATTCTCCAAATCTTCATCTGACCCTTCCTTTGCCTTTCCTTGTCAAATTAGAGCTTTTAATTCAAATGAATCCATTATTATGACCACACTCTATTTCCAACCTAATTAATATGCCTATCCACAGGCTTGACATTAATTCCACCTGAGCAAATTTTTTTCTGCATAGAAAAACTACTCTGTCACAGCAGCAAATTTTAAAGAAGCAAATTTGCTGAAGTCCCTTTGCTCGGTAATAGCTTCTATTTGTCATTTTAAAAAAGATAAACTGGGTTCATTATTAGGAAATAGTTGTTATTGCCAATCTGTTTAACACCAAAACTGCAACCTGATCTTTAAAATCCCTTTTTATTGATTACTCTCATTCCATATTATGTTGGAAAGACATATTTTAGATAGTATAAAACCATTTCTCATCATTACATAATAAATAAAACAATTTCAGTTGATGTTTACTAGGAGATACGCACTTCAATACTTGTGTACCATACAAAAAATTAACGTACCCCTAGTATCAGGCAGATTGCACAAATTTGCATGGGGATTTTGAAAAGGTGATACCAAAAAGGCTGAAGCAGCACAGAGAGGGGTTTCTTCAACTTCCCTGTTTTCCAAAGCAGTACAGATTACCAACCTTGCAGAACTTTTCCTGTTGAGTTTAAACATACCATATTCTCACATTTTAACATGTGGATTTTTAAATACAAAGGAGGACTTGTCCTTGAATATCAGGAATTTGCTTGTTTATTTGAACTATTCCGATAGTGTTGTAAAGATACTTCAGTAATTTTCTCCTGACTTTGCTACCCGCTTCCATCCAAGTCTTGTATTCTGAAGGCCTCTTTCTATGTGCACCCTGCCTCTGCCTTACAGTCCGTTCAGAAGTGTCAGTGCCGGCACGTATCACAGCAGGTACATGCCTATGTCTGCTCATCTTTTTTACTGTTGTTGTTTACATAATGATGCGAGTCACATTTATTAAAAAATGGTTGCAGGAGAATATCAGTCAAAATCTGGGGAACATCAAACTTCAAATAAATGTGCAACAGGAACGTTATGGATATTCTGTAAAACAAATGGGGGGGATAGCGTGGCAAGTTGCTCTTATGTTGTGCTTTATTTTTTAAAAAGCCTTAACATTTTAAGCAAAGTGACCCTAAATGAAATGAAACAATACCACATGAGGTATATTCATACATATATATGTACATGTTTGTATGTATGTATAAAATCATTTGATATGTATACATTATTTAAATGTGAATGGAAAAGGAATTTAGATGAAAGGCTTCTTTCTCTTTTGGCTCCAAGACCTCAGCTAACCTCACGTTAACCCTTGTCTCTGGATAGCAGCTCTTGCCCACTCCTTTCTGTCCCTTCCTCTCTGTCCCCTCCTTGAGGTAAGCCCCAAAATTTAATGTTGCCACCCAATAACATGCCTCAAGTAGTCCCTGTCACCCAAGTAATGTCACCAGGGTCATGGGAAAAAGTCATCAAAGATATAATAAATTAGCTTCCTTTTGTCAATGCCACATGATGGCATTGACGCAGTCTTTTTGTGGTAGAGAGTATTCAACCTATACCTACTTTTTTGGAAGGAGCACAATTCAACAGTCAAGCTTTAACAAACTTGCAAGTGAGACCTTAAATTATGCACTGAACTTAAATTATGTTTGAAAGAGATTTCTTTATAGGTTAGAACAAACGATTTCCAGATGAGAGTTAAAACTCAAAAATAGAGCCTAGAATTCAGAACTGTTTGGTTGGATTAAGAAATCTGTAGGCTAAGACAAAATGAAGGTTCAAAATCTGCTAAAAGCATGCATTTTTGGTTTATTTGCTCCTTGGAGAATGTTCATCACAAATGCTATGGAATTTCTATCAATTCCAAAAGGAACCAAATATTTTATTTTTGGAAACCTAAAATAAATAAGAAGAAACACAGCTTTTTTATGCAATATGGCATAAAATTCAAAATGAAAGCTTGGAGATAAATCCATTACTGGAACAGTTAAGATCAGATCTAGGAAAATCGAGGACATTTTTTCTGTGCTACTATATCTTTCCATTTTTTAGGGATTTTTTTCCCCTGTATTACCATATACATAGTCTTTTGCTTTGGGAAAGGGAACTCTGAAAGGAATTCATGTGCTTCATTCTTTCACAGAATGCTCTTTTTTGAAACCAGAAAATATAGAATCATGAAATAATTTCAGATTCACATTTTTTGTGACAATTCTATCTTTATGTCAGTGCAGTGAATGTGTGTGGCAGCTTGCTGACAGAGATACAATGTAATACAGAAGCAAAAGACCAGACTTTTGATTTGGAAGAATCAGGGTTGAATTACAGCTTCAATGCCTACTAACAAGTAAAGATCTCTCTAGGCTTCACTTTTCTCCTCGGTAAATGTGAATAACATCTAGATTTAATGGGTATTGGAAGGGTCAGAAAAAATGTATATAAAGCTAGAAACACAGTCTTTGAGTTGTACTGAGCAGTCAGTGTGATACCTATTTCATTGCTAGTATCATAGAAACAGATAGAATTAGCATGCCAACACGCAAATTTATCCAGCAACACCCTCCTGGATCTGGAGATATCCAAAAGTATCAAAGGTACACATTGTAATTGCTAGTTTTCTCAACTCTCCCTCAAGGAAGAAGCCTGCTTTCACTATGGTTTTAGCATTGGAATTTTATAGTCATAAGGATGAAATAAATGAAAACTAACAACTGGCACATCAACCAACAGAGCCACAAAGGCCCTTTCCCAGTTTTTCCAATAGATTTTTTCTTTTATATTTTACTTACTTTTTTGTTGTTCTGTTACAGTTGTCCTAACTTCCCCTATTGTTCTCCCCTGCCCTGCCCACCCCCTGCTCCCACAGTCAGTCCCCACCCTGTTGTCCATGAATACATTTTTAATATGCAGTGTTTCTTTGATAAACCTTATCATAATTTATATTTAAAGAGTACTAATAAAGCATAGATAAATGTGTGCATATGGTGCAAAGTAGGTTTGAATAAAGATATTCTAAACCGACTAGAAAATAAATCTTTGATAAAATCTGTCTCCCCTTTCCTATTGTTTCTCTTGTCTTCTTCCTCGCCCTTCTCTTGTCACTGGAAGTCCCAATTCTATCCATTCTCCAAGTCCCAGCTCAAAGGTCATCTCTTCCATGAAGCCAAGAGAGGCAATTCCTGTCTCCTTTATAGTGATAAACCACTGTTGGTGCAACGTGGTTGCACATTTTTTAACAGTAATCATGATTAACAAACTAGTACAAATTTGTCATCCCTGCAATTACACATGCCAGAAAGTTAAGAATAGCTTTCATCTTTACTTCTAGCCACAGCTCAGCCCAGCAGTCACCTGGGCTGCCATGCACTGTCTATTCCCTCTGCCACTCCTTACTTTCTGACCTTTCATGACCTGGCACTCCTCGCCTGGCCATCAAAACACATTTCAACTGGCCTTCCTGCTTCCAGGCCTGCAACTGCACTGTTTTCCCCTCAACTGTTAACAGAATATTCTTTTTAAAGCAAAAATATCACCCTAGCACCAAATTTGTAAATCGTTTCTCCTTTATCTACTTGATAAAATCCAAGTCTAGGGCATGACTGCATGTTCTTGCCTGAGAAGGTAGGTTTGGGCAGAGGCCGAGAGCTTGGGTCTTCGAATTGCACCCTCTGGGCCTGCAGCCTGCCTCCACCCCTCACTCACCACCTGTGTGACTGAGGCATTACTCTAATCCTTTGGCTTCCACATGCCTCTTTAAAGTGAGAACTGTCAGGAGCATTAAATGCAATAATGAATTTACAGTGACTAGCAGAGGGCCTCCCACACAGAGGCAGATAGTCCTTATTCATAATGCGATCCCCTAATTGCAGCTCTGCCCTCATCTAACTCTCCCCCATTCAACTCCATGCCCATGTCCCAGACTTCTTCTCTTGAGAACATACCGTTACCTACCTCTGCCTGGAGGACTGTGTACCTACTCACTTCATTGATAATACTAACAGGTAGCAAATATGATTCAGTGCCCATGATCTTGGGCATACAAGAAAACTTATAATAACTAAAATTAATTTTCTATTTTGAGCTCCATTTTCTCTGGGAAGTGGAAACTTACTATCAATCAATTCTTGAGTGCACCTCCCTCTTACCATGTCCTTAGGGCTGTGTCTGAGTTCTGAATCATTCACAAAGCACCAAGGTGCCGGAAGCAAGGCAGTTCAGTGATGGTTACCATGCTTGCGTTCTTGATAATTGTGCTGTCTTCACCTAGCTCTGGACATCGATCATGCAGTCCTGGGAACTCTTGCTATTTCCATGCCCGTCTTGGCCACTGAAGAATTCATTCTGCTACTTCTCACTCATTCTAAAACAGCGAGACAGTCCCTGACATGTTTGGGGTCCTGTCATCTCCCTGAACCTCACTCTGTCTACACATGGAGGCCGCAGGTCCTTTGTGGAGGCCCCGTTCACCCCTTCCTACCAAGACTTACCCCTCCTGATGCTGAGAGGTGGGGAAAAAGTTCAATGTTCCTTCTGAAGGACACTCCAACCGAAACTCCAAATATCCTCCTTCTTAACTTTATCTAGTCTGACTTATGAGAGTATATTCTAAGCCTTAGGTCCTTTGGAGTCTATTTCAGTTTTTTCTCTGCTGATGGCTGTAGGAAACCTTTTGATGAGGTGGCGAAATCAGCAGTCTACCTGCTTTAATTAGGAATATTAAAGTGACAATATGCATATTGGAAAAAATATTTACACTTCAAAATATTGTCACAATGCAATATTAAGAATAGCTAACATTTATTGAGTGAGTCAGCCAGATATGGCCTCACACAATGTGTGGTCTGCATCACTCAGGGTCTCAGCAGTCAACAGATGGTAACTCAAATTAGGGATCTTGGAGTAGGATTTATGGAGGAATAATCTTTGGTCAGGGTGTAGATAAACCAAAAGAAAGAATGCAGTTCCCTGGGCCGAGGGATGGGCTGGGAGGGTTACCACCCCAAGACCCAAAGAGACAGGGACAACAGACAATGGGAGCAGTAAGTAGAAGCCAGAAGGAGAGAATGGTGAGGACCTGCCACCTCGGGAAGAGGAGTGGGCCTTTAATTAAGAGCCAGGTATCCAGAAGGAAGCCTGTGAAATAAATACCACAACTGAACTTTTGGCTCTCCCTCGTCTCTCCATCCAGGGCTCAGCAACAAGAAGTTAGAGAACAGGGGAGATCTGTAGAGATACCCATAAAGGTTTGCTTTTTGGACTAGGAAGCAAGACAGAAAAGAGTGGAAGGTCAGATCCACGGGTTCAAATGGAAGATACCCAGTGCATAGTCCAGGAGAAAACTCCTCTGTACTAATCAAGTATAACTCTATCTCAGCTCTGGCTGCTATAGCAAATATCACACACTGGGTTGCTTAAACAATAGACACTTCTTTTCTCTCAGTTCTGAAGGCAGGCTGTCTGATATCAGGGAGCTTGCATGGTCAGATTCTTCTGAAGGCTCTCTTCCTGTCTTCCAGATGGCCACATCCTCGCTATGTCTTCACGTGGCCTTTCCTTGGCAAGTGCACATGGAGAGAGATCTTGCTTCTTAAGGTCACTGACATCATGAGGGTTTCACACACAGCACATAATATGACCCTAATTACCTTCCAAAGGCCCCACCTCCAAATACTGTTACATTGGAAGTTAGAGCTTCAACATATGAATTTGATGGGGCTACAAAGAGTCCAGGACAAACTCAGACAGTATTTTCCTAGTGAAGTCAAACTCATGTAGCAGAATCAACTCTTCCTATATTTTACTCCGTGCTTCAATGCTTTGTACATCCCTCTGTGAAAGACTGGCACATACTGTATTGTATTTCAGTGTACGTGTCTTTCTCTTTCACTGTATTGAGTGCCTTAAGGAGAGAGAAACATTTCATTTGTTTTTTTCTGACACCAATGACAATGCCTAAAATATAAAACACAGTATGCTGGCTGAACGAACAGATAAATGAGTGATCACCTTTACTCCACTGCTCAGCAGCAAACTTCTTAAATAAACAATCCTTTCACAGATAAACTAATTCATGATATCTTCCTTCTTTTCCCGATAAAATATGTGTTGTTTAATCATGGCATTCCATAGGTAATACTTCAGCATTTGTCAAATACCAACTGATGTGCTCTGATATTGTGAAATTTAGGCTCAGCAAGAGAAAAGAGAAAGAGGAGTTTATGGCAGGGTGATAAAATATATACTGTATCTGTCCGGAGGAAGGAATATCTATGACGTTCTCTAGCTTGTCAAGTAGAGCTTCTTACTCGACTTGAATACAAAAGTTAGCATGAATTCAGCAGGAAACACTTACACACAATTCCATCTATAATTATAGTACAACTTTTTCTTTCGCCAGAACAAAGTTTTCTGGTTTGAAAGAAAGAAAACATACATCAGTGCATTGGGTTAGCTATCACTTGCTGGTCATGCAGAGGTGCAAGCATGGCTGAACTGTCGGTGTGCTCCACAGATACCTGATCAAGCCTGGGAACCAGGGGACCCTTCTACCTAAATGCGAGTCTTGGTGCGAGGTTGTATGTACCCGAAGAAAGGGTGTTTTTTTCCTTCATCCATAGGTGTAGTTCATGGACCCAGAAGGTGTTGATACAGAGGGGAAACCTTTCTCAGTTTACTGAGAAGCTTTTATATGCTGGCAGCAGCCCTGGCCTCAAATTCAGTACCGTTGTCCCTAGAACAACGGGGTCAGAGGCGCTGACTCCTCACAGTTGAAAGTCTGTGTATAACTTTAACTCCCCCTAAAATTCAGTTGCCCCTTCTGTATCCACAGGGTTTGCTGTTCTCATCTATAGCAAAGTCAGCGAATGCTAAAATCCCTTATTTATTTATTTATTTTTTAAAAAGGCTTATATCAATGCATACCGTGTGCCCTCCACATTTGCAGATTCCTATGGATAAAAAATACTGTTTTCAATCTGTGGAAGGTTGAATCTGCAGGTGTGAACCCTGGAGATTCTGAGGACCTGAGAAATAACTGTATATTTATTGGGAAAAAAATCCACATATAAGTGGACCCATGCAGTTCAAACCTGTGTCGTTCAATGGTTAACTGAATAGCCAGACAAGCTCTCCATCCCATGCCTCTATCCTTTCTAACAAATGACAATCATCATCCTCAATTTGTTCAAGATCAAGCTATTAATTTTGACTCAATGGATCTGAATAAATAAAAATAGGTTGTATACTACATATAGTACGCTACTATGTTTCTGTGCCAGAGATTATATTATAGCACTGTGTCTCTGTGCCAGAGAGTATACAGATGTTTAGAAAAAGTAAAAAAAAAAAAAAAATTCTTGAACAGCAAAACATTTAGTTGAAATACAAAGTCAGGGACTGACAAATGAGTGAAAAGGACAATGAACTGAAATTGTCCCAGTGATGCGCACAGATAGTTGTCACGGTCCCCGTGTGTCCGGACTCGAGCGCCCCTCCTTTTCCTCCCGCCCTCGTGCCTTTTCATCTCCCAGAAGGAGACCGACGTGGATCGAGTAACCTCCACCACCATTAGCCCCCTTGCTCTGTTCCCACCCAGTTCGGTAATTAATGTTGCCTCAATCTTGTGCAAAAAGTGAACAGTTTTAGGAACTTCATTATTTTTAATAAACTTACAGTCTAAGTAAAAACAATGTATATGATATGCAAATGCATTTTTAGGACAAACACCTCCAAATATTTTGCTTACTTACTTCCAAAAATAGTTCTTAAAAGGTATATAGTGTTCTCACATTTTTAAATTGACATCTAAATCTTTTCAACATATCTTTCAGTAGGTGCTACAGATGTAATTTTTGACATATTGTAAATGTTGACTTGTTTAAAGAAAACTGTTACTTAGCTCATTTAAATATATCTAATGGAAAATAAGCATAGGAGTTTGATACCCTCTGACATCCATCTAAAAAAATACACAACCAAACTGTTTTGTATATCATTTCTTTTTCTTTTTGAGTGAATATTTCCATTTCATTTTACTGCAGAATTTCATCTTTATGTATTAGTAATCAATCTATATTTGTATTTCATCATCTTGTATTAGTAATCAATCCATACATTTCTATTATCCAGGACCATAAAACTCTGAATATTTTAATTAAATTAATATTGCCATAATTAGTATCTAATTAGCCATTATGAAACATAAGTAACATAGGCATTTTGTAAATACAATGTAAATGCATTTGATAATTTAATAAATAACATACAATGAAAAATATTATCAAAAAACTATCTTAGTGAGAGATGTAGCTTCAAATTCATGTACCTGTGAATACCTACTAATTACTGCTAGAATATGATGCAGATCTGCATCGATTCTATTATTTTTATTTGTACACAGAAGTAAGCATTCCGGCAGCTTCATCCATATAAAGTAGTAGAGAACTAAAAGTCTATTTCCCTTTGTAGTAACATTATTCAATTATTCAAACTGCCTCCAAGTTTTATGTAAACAAATCACACCTTGTCAAAATCAAGATTAATAATCCATCAAGTGTCAACCTGGTTAGATTCTTTCTTACATTTTGTTGAAAGAAATGCATTGGAAACTACTGTTTTTGTAAAGGATTTTTTTTTTTTTTTTAACCAGGCCTTCATCTGGGGGATCTCTCTTTCTTAGCAACAACAACAACACTTTGAACAGCCTTCCCGACCTGCCCACCCACCATGGCTTCCTTTCCGGGGATCTAGTCGCACCCTCCTCCTTTCATGTACATATTTTACTCACTTTCCCAGAGTGCCTTTGACCACAGGACTTTTCAGCCTGCAAGGCCTCATCCTCTATTCTCTCCTGTCCAAGTGTGGTCATCCTCTTAGCTCCTTTTGCCCAGGAAAATTTTCCTTCCCACTGAAGATCCAACTGCTCTCTGAGGTCTCATAAACTGATATGCGAGACATGGAAATAAGTATTGGGACTACTTTTTTTTTTTTGAGGGAAGATGGATTTATAAAAATCAGTTGTGTTGCCTGAACATATGATCTTTTATCGTTTGTTACACACATTTATTAATTTTGCATTTCCAATCAGGCAATGATGGGAGAGTGAGCATCATCTTTCACTAACAAACTAGATGGCCAAATAGGCAGCAGAAAAATAGTGCCAATTTGACCTTGATTCTATCATCATATATGAAATGACCATTTCTTTTTCATTGTTTTGGATCTTCCATATTTTTTCCAAAAGTCGTTAGCATATCAAATAACCAATTAAATCTTCTAAGACAACTGTTACTAGTGAGCAAGTTAAGTACTTATTTACTACAAGTTTTACTGAATGAGGACAAAGCTCAATAGTATAAGTTTTTATCTGCCGATTCCCCACTGGATAGTAGAAGCACCTACATATTAGTTAGTTGTAATGTAGAATTATTCTTCTGGGGAAAAAAATCTCAGCTAAGTAAATGTATAAATGGGCTGTGAAATAAATTTCCCCCTACAAAACAAGACTTCACTTGTCACAATAACACCTTGGGTCACTAGTCCTCGTGAAGAATCTCATGCTTTACTATTTCCTAAATGCTGTTGCCAGACTGGAAAATGACAACACAGAAATTAAATTTAAACTTTTGAAACCTAATTAAAACCTCAATACCAACATTGTTAACCTTGGGTTTGTTTTATTTGCATAGTCATCTAATGCTCACATCTAAGTAAATAGACTATCTAAGAAAAGGCCATGTAGAGTTTCTTTGAAAAGCACAAGTAAATTTTTGGCACTAATTTGTAATTATTTTTGGGTGATTCCCCTATTTTAGAAGTCTAGAATCATTTATTGCTATTTTGAATTCTAATTACAGTCATTATATGCACTACTAATTTGATGATGATTTGTTCTACATTATTTTGAGATTTAAGCATTCCAATTGTATATTTTTCCACTTTAATAAAATTATTCAGATTATATAAAATTTTTTCTCACCAAAGGTTAGCACAATATATCACATATTTTTTTTATTTCCAAAGGAATCACAAGTAAGTTGCAGAACAGAACCAAGTATCCTGACCATATTTTTATATAGCCCTGGCTAGTGTGCCTCAGTGGACTGAGTGTCAGCCTGTGAACTAAAGGGTCACCAGTTCAATTCCCAGTCTGGGCACATGCCTGGATTGCACACCATATCCCTAGTAGGGGATGCATGAGAAAAATCAAACACACATTGATGTTTCTCTCCCTTTCTCCCTCTCTTCCCCTCTCTCTAAAATAAAATAAAATATTTGAAAGAATAAATAAAATGTTAACATCTTTAAAAAACATGCATATATGTATGTGTACATGGCTTTAATTTATAAAAATAAACTGAAAGTTTTAAAAGAAGTTTCTATAAAATTATTTGAGCATTTGAGCATTCTGGGTCCAAATATGTGAACTCCTAACAAAAGATGGACCAGACAGTAAGCTTGTAGAAAAATTTAGACCCTAAGTACAATTTTGTTGCTGTGGTTAGATGCCGATGTACCCATAGATATCCTATAATGTTCAAAAGGAGGCAAAGGCGAAAAGGGCTTGAGAGCCTGGAGCATGAGCTCAGATTTAGTCTTTATGAATCATAGTTTGGGTGAAGTAGAGAACACAATTTACTAAGAGAGATGGGTTACTTTGTTTCCTGATGCCAAATTAGATTAAAAAATGTTGATTTTTGACAAGTGACAACTAATCAATGCCATGAGGTCAAATCTAGGAAAAAAGAGTTTGTGACAAAAAGTCATTCATTTAGTGGTCAGATGACTCAGTTGCTAGAGAAGGGTTTTAGTTCTACTAATGGGAATTATTCAGTCAAAAAATGCAGCTTTTAGACATGGTTCAATTGGTTTTAGAGGAGAACATTAACCTAGAAGATTATAATGGAGCGGCATACATGAAGAAGTTATGAGGATAAACACAAAGCAATTCTCCTTCCATCATATCCCCATCAGCATAAGAAGTCAAAGGAATCAGCATTGTACAGATTGTGCTAAATAAGAAGAGAAAGATCTGTTAGTGTGTAAATTCAAAAGATGCATAATAATTCTCATTTTAGTTGATTTTTTCCAAGATGTTGTTCTGTTGGTATTTCCAACCTTCTTGAAACTCCCTTCCCTTCGCTTCTATAATACCATTTGCCAACTCTCCCGAGGGTCACTCCTTTTCATTCTTGTTTGAAGGCTGCTATTTTTTTGTCTTTGTGTATTAATGTTGGGTTTCTTCCATCTTTTTTCTTGGCCTCCTTTTTTACTCTATATAACCTCCCAAGGTAATTTTACCCATGACTGCAACTAGGAGGTGCTCACTCTTAACTCTGAAATCTGTATCTTCTTTCCCAGATGCACATAACCTGCTACTAAATAAACGTGTCCAATGGATGATCCCAGACCTATGCATTGTGCCATATATAAAATTGAATCTTCTCCTCCCAGACTTTCTCCTTCCTCATCTGAAGAAATGGCATGGCATCCATTCAATTGTCCTAGATAAAACTCCAGAAGTAATCATCCCATCCACACAGCTATAGTGGACACCATGTGCCCTGCTCAAATCCTTTTACCAACAATGCATCCATCCCCATGCTGCTGGGACTGGTGCCCACTGTAGTTCACAGCTGCTACCTTTTTCTGGAAAGTTGTCCTTAGTTGAAGAGAGCCACCACACAGTGAACTTTGTCATTCCAGGGTAGCTCACAGTCAAATACTGACTGCTACAGGGAAAAAGCCACCTCCTTACCTCAACGCTGTGGTGCAGTTTATGCACAAGAGGCTAAGCCTCAACTTCACAAGACCATGTCTTTCTTGGGTTCTCTCCCTTCTCCATCTGGCTACAAGAGCACTTGTTTCTTGAAGCAGAGGCACCTGACTCCTTGTCTCAGGCTCTGCTCCAAGAAAAGCCAACCTTGAACACTCCCCACACCCAGTATATCAGAGTCCTATTCATTCTACCTCCTTAGGAGTTTCCAAATCTATGCCCTTCCATCAACACTGCCACTGCCTCAGTTTGGGTTTTCTTTTATTTGTTTGTTGATTTATTTTTATCACATATTATCTTGTCTTTTTTCTTACCTCTTCACAAGATGGAAAATTCCCAATTAACCTTCCAAAGTGGGTACCAGAACCCCCGGAAAGACTGCCTTGTGTTCATATCTCCCCCCTTGTAGTTGGTCCTTAGCTCAGCCTATTTCTGTGTGCTCCCCTCTGCATACCTGTCTACAAATACTTCTTATAATCCTCTGATTACTTACATTATATTTTCTTTACTACTCTGTAAACCCCTGGAATGCAGGAATCTTTTTAATCCCCTGTGCTTAGCCTAGGGATGTGTATTTAGCAGACACTCAAAAGACTAATGTAAAAGGTAGTGATCTTAGAGAAAACAATAGAAGTGTCTGGCCACTGGATAAGGTAAGGCAGGGAGTCAGCTCCTCTAAACAACACACTGTGACAGTGTGTACAAAAAGAAATCATAGCCCACTCAGGGAAGACAGAGAGGGTTTACTAAAAGTACAATGCAGTCAGGTCAAGTACAACAATAAAAAAGAGGTAATCATACACGTTTAACTAATTTCTAATGGGTCAGAATTGGGGCCTCTAATGAAAACACATGTAAGGCATTCAATGCTGGTTTCATAAGTGTGTGACTAGTGCAATTACACAAGGCTTTTCCTGTAAAGCAGCCTATGCTTTGTTTAATGCTTTGCTATGAACATCTTAGAATTTTTAATAATTCTTGTAAAGGGGTCCCACATTTTCCTTTTTCATTAGCTTCACAAATTATGCAGCCAGTCCTGTGTACATTATTTCCAGAATTAGTTACAAGTTAACCCATTAGTGAACCTGTAAAAAAGATTACTGTTCACATAAGTTTATTTACTTCCAAGTAATATCTTACTTTGTAAAGTTAGTTGTTTCTCCTCCACTCTCACTTCTCTTTATTTGCCTCAGCCTAGGTTTCCCTGACCTCCAAGCTGAAGACAAAGGCTAAGTGTGCATGTTTTATGTGAGGGCCTGACAGCTACAACCAAGAGCCACTGTAGACACATGCAAGAATGTATTGTCAAGTTGCCTGTGGCACAGACATGAATGCTCATCCTGTGGGGCCTCCTGAAAGTCTTAGGAACTGTCTCCTAGAAAAAGCATATCATGTATCCATTGTCTCTCATCCTATGTTGGTCAGGGTCAGCCCCACAGGATTTAATACCCTTCTTTCTATGGAGCATGCCCTTGTATCCAGCTAGGTCCTGAGAATGTCAGAGAAAACAGGATGGGTGCACACTGTGGTTCTCCATGGGGCACTGCCATGTTCCCCCGTGCAAAGCTGGTCAAAGCCTCACAGAGATGGTTGATGCAGGAGTGATGGAAGTAAGAAGTGGAACCAGGAAGATATAATATGGTCCTGAAGAAGTGGCCCATATGATACAATTCAGCTTTCTAACTTATATTTTCATTATCGTTTAGATGTCTGACTCAACAAAGTCAAATGCAAGCTCTTAAAAAGCAGGCATTGAGGTTTATTCAACTCATGTCTCCAACGTGGTGCTTAGGCTATAGAATAAAAAACAATAGGTTGTCCAAATGATATGCACCCTATTTCAGATTTGTATGAGACCTTGGTCCTTACACCAAAACAGTACATGACAAGAGCATCAATGTTCCTGTGCACAGCAACAGGTCTCATGCAAACCATGCTTAGGAATTTGATCACACCCCTCATATACATCTCCTCAATGTGTTGAAAACCTCCAGCCTCCTCCAGAAGAGAATAGGCTCCTTGGAGTAAGCTGTTAAATGGCCGTGAGGGAGTGATGGGGGTGTTTCATCTTCACTCCAACAAAGAAGAGGTGGAGAAGGGTACAAGGGGGATAAATGGTGATGGAAGGAGACTTGACTGAGGTGGTGAATGCATGATACAGTGTACAGATGATGTGTTGTGGAATTGTGCACCTCGAACCTGTATAATTTTTTTAACCCATGTCACCCCAATACATTCAATAAAAAGGAGGAAGAAGATGCTTTATAAATCACATGATACACTGTCATTGTCATCCGCCTGGCTAAAAAGTAGAGCACCAGCAGGCTGCATTGGGAGCAAACTGCACTTTCACAGATGGCAGGACAAGGGGATATGTGCATATTTATTCTAAGATGTAAGTGGAATCTTAGAGGGCCTGGGGCATCCCAATAAGGAACATCTGTGTGAGGTAGACTGAAGTAGGATGTCATAATCAGTAAACCAGAGGAGAGATAAAAAACACATTTTGGAAACTTTAGATTGGACGTGCTTATGACAGAAATCTTGGGGGGGGACTCAAAAGCAAAGAAGTCCGTATGCAAGAATATGCCCTTCCTCTGTCTCCCTTACCCTAATTTAACTTTGGAGGTACTAGGAATCACTGTAAACAAGCATTACATGTTTCCAGACCTTAAAAGTAGTAAGCTGAGGCAAGAGAGAAAATCAAATTAGTTAAGAATTAAGTTTTAAATAATGACATTGAACCAAAAACATCGATTACTAGAAGGATGCTCTTTTTGGTTCAGAAGATAAATAGAGGCTTTTAATTCCAATATCATGACTAGAAAAATCTAGCATGACTAGAAAAATCTATGCAACCTCCTGACATTTCAACCAATGGGGTAGGAAATCTCTAGTCCACAAATAATGGGCCATGGGAAAAATTTCAACTACTATCACTATGTATTGAGTCCCACAAATTCAATGTATTTGTTAGAACTCTTAGATATCTGTTTGATAACTGACAGTATGTATGAATAAATTAATTCCCAGTTAAAGACTCGGGTATTGTTGTTGTAGAAATCATTGAAGTTGGATTCTAATAAAACTCATTCAGAGATTCATACAAAACTGGAATGGTTATAAACCTGGTAGCCAAAAAGACATCATGTCTTCATAGATCCACAATTAAATGAGCATACTTCATTAACTAAGAGGGGGTATATCTCAAAGTGTGAGATGTAAGAAACACAGGCAAATTAAGCAACTCTTACGCCTTTTCTTATAAAGTATTTAATGAAAAAATATCTCATTGAGAACCGATATAGGCAATGAGAAAATGAGCAGAGAAGGATTTATGAAATATAATCCTTTTTTTCTTTTTAGCAAGAAAAGATTTACAGGTTGAGTAAAGTTAGTTTAATCAGAAAACAAAGTTAGAAATACTGAGTGGCTGAAATTGCAGGTAAAATAAAGAAGGAAGAAAAAATAAATCTGAGTGGAAAGTAGTATATAAATAATTCTATGCTTTTTTTATCCCATAATTTTATTCTTGTCTTCAGTGATCCTTACCTGTTCCTCCTGACACACCTCTTGAACTCCATTTCATTTCTTAACTTCAAAAGTGTTAATCACTTATTTCTCAATGTATGACTTTATTCTCTGTGCAGACTAATTACTATTGAACATTCGTTGCAGAATTTATCATATAAGTGTAACAAAATGATTCATATATAAGTATTCCTTTCTTTTCTGCTTCCTTTCTCTCTTGATCATCTCCTTTTCTAAAGAAAAAGAATACTTTCTGACTACTTCTTGGACCACCCTTCGTAGTGCAGAATTTAAGGAATAGGTTGAATTTCTTGAAGAAGGCTGTCAGAGTTGATTCTCTTGCTCGGGGATTCCTGCACAGTTAAGAATATCAAGTGAGGCAGCGGAAAGAGAAGGAGGCAATAGACAGAATTATTTGGTGGCAGAAAAGATGTGAACAGGAGATAGCAGTATAGTAGAGTGTGTGAATGAGAGGGAGAGAATTTGGGCAATTGCCAAGGGAGCAGAACTGTGTTTCAGTGTTTTAGCATTTCAGCAAAGAGAAGAGTGGGTTTCGGTAGGAAAGTGAGGGTAAAGAATAAAAAGAAAGACCTTGGAACAATTATGTGAGTCTCAAGAGGTTGAGGAACAGAATAAATTAAGAAAGGGGGTATGAAGAAATGTTGCATGGGTTACAAAGCTACTTCTACTAATATTCTTTGAGAGATGAAAGCTGTGGCATACAGTCATTACTTTTGTAAAAGCTATTACTATCCTTCTTTTTCTTGGACTAAAAAAAGGTTCAGATAACATTGAAGGGAGATCTTGATCAAAGAAAGTAGTTCCACCAACCCCAAGTCACAAATCATGACCATCGGTCCCTGCACTAGCATTGCTCTTGGCTTGTGAATGCTTTAAACTTGCACTTGTATCTTGGGTATGACAGGTACAAAGGAAAATCTAACCAAGAGAGGAAAAGGGTCCTCATTCCTGAATAAAAATGCAAAGTTATTAAAGAAACAACTCCTTCCTCTCCCCCTTCCTTCACTTTTTTCCTGCCAAGAAAGTCTTAGAGATCTAAGCACTGACTAATCATTAACTATTTATTGAGTCACTGAACTAATGCCAGTGACCACTACTTTAAGATTTTCTCTAGTGTGGGAAAACTAAACTGCTATCTACTTAAACCACAATAGTTGGGTTTTCTGTTTCCTATCACTGAATGCATTCTTAGCTAATCAAATAAAGTTCCCACTTTTGATTTATAAGAGTGTCTCGATATCACTTCAAGTCAGACTCTAGCAACCTTGAAATTTATTAACATATTATCACAATACATCATAATTATTTGCACATGTATACTTCTCACATTCTGAGAGCTTCAAGAAGAATTGCATTCTGTTAGTCCCCCTGTCTCCAATACTGTCCCAAGTACAAGGTATACTATGGCAGCTTGTTAAATGCTGGCTGAGTGAATGCATAGAACTGAAAACACTAATAAAAGAGGAAATATCAGTTAAGGTATAAACAGGTTCTTTAAGGCCAACTCAGAAAGGCTTTCAATACCTTTTGTCCTACCTTTAGATATTTGAGCCATATACATTTTGAAATAAATTAACTTTAAATATTCTGAGTTCTAGGTTTCTAGGTCTATCTTCCCTCTAGATCAGTGCCACCCAACCCAGCAAGCATTTGGTGTTGCTTTTGTGATAAGTCAACCACAGGATAAATAAATCAACCAACAGGATAAATAAATTCAGCTTACATCATACTTTTTACATTCAATATTTTTTCCTATGTGACAGGATGCTTAAATCAAAATACCAATTTGCACATTCTGCATAAATTTACATATTATGCTCAAGCATCCTTAACTCAAACCTTGTAAGATAAAACCCAATTAATTAATTAGTGCAACCTACTGCAATTGTATTTAAACCCAATATTCGCAGTATGACACACAATGTATTTTTAAACCAATTAATTTAATCACATTCCAGTTGTGAGAGGGCCAACACAGAAAGACAAAGAGAGACAGAGACAGAAAAAGGTAGAACCAAGGGAGGCTGCAGCCCCCATCCAAATTTAATTTTAACATCAATAGTAGAAATCCAAAAATCAGGCATGTGAATTATTGCAGAAGGTTAAAGATCCTAATGTCCTCAATATCTGTTCTAGTGTGATAACAAGAAATCTATTCTTGATAAAAGAAGGGTCAATTTACTCTCAGTTCTGTTCTACATAAGTTATATTGCCAGACATTATGTATGAACTGGGCTCTCTCTTCAGATTACTAGAGCAATTACTACTGCTACTGCAGTCCACACCAATGCCTCTTCTCCCTGAGCTGTTGGCCTTACAGTTACTATCACATAATTTACCGTGTAATTATTTTACAATTATTTTATATATGCTGCTTTCTCTTATTGATTTGATCAATTTCTGCAAAACCAGGATCATGGACTTTATTTCTGTAGTTGCATAAGTCCCTGACAGTGTCTTAAAGGATAAGTGTACAATAATTTGATCTGGAAAGCACTGAATTGAGTTGTGAAGAACAAAATATTTAAGAGCCAGTGTAGCTTCATAGAGGTCATGTAGTCTTGTTTTTAAGTGACACGGAGCACTCATGTTCTGAGGGATAACACCAGAGAACCTTTGAGAAAAATCATATTAGAGAAGCAGACCCACACACTGGCCAATATTAAGTTGAAAAGAATAAATCCAAAATTCAAGAAAGTAGAGAAAATGATGGACAAATCATGAAAGATGAAGTATCATAAGGCAGAAACAAAAGTTATAATCAAAAATTAACAATGGTCATTCCACAGCTAAAAACAGTTTATCTAAAATTAAGAGCTCAACATGTAGATTCAATAGCAGTTTGGGCATGGCAGAACACAAGATTATAAACTCAAAATATATGTGTGTGTGTATGTGTATGTGTATGTGTGTGTGTGTGTGTATATGTATACATGTTCTCAAAAATGAAGCAAAGAGAAAATAATAATAATGGAAGGGAGCCTATAGGGCATGCTAGACCAAGTGAAAAGATACAATATTTATAAAATTAGAGTACCAGAAAAAAATGAAAGAGGAATTGGGTAGAACAATCATAAAAATAATAGCCAAGACTTTTTTAAAAATATCAAATATAAGCTATAAATCTACAAAATGATGAAGTTCAGCAAATTCCAAGTAGGATAAATAAATACAGAGGAAACACACCTAGGCTGATCTTCATAAACATGCTAAGCACTTAAGTCAAAGAAAAAGCCTTTGAGGTGGGCAGCAACATTTGAAGGACAGTAATAAAACTGACTGATTACTTTCAAAAGTAATCCACTGCTCAACAATAATGTTTTTAAATAAAAGACAATGGAATGACAGCTATGTGTTAAAATAATGTAAGTACTAACCTAGAACTTACACCCACTAAAATATTCTTCAAAAAAGTTGAAAGAAACATGCTTCAGAATTTTTAAATGTGAGACTTAATTACCAAAAGACAATTAAAAAGAAGGTCTTCAAAAGAAAGAAAATTTTCCTGAACGAAAGAAAAAAATGCAGAAAAACATGCAGACATGAATGAAATGATCCAGAAAGCACAGATATATGACTAAAGATAGAGCTCTATTGACTACTAAAAACAGTATTTGTAATGACTTCTAGAGTTAAAAATACATTAATGTAATGCTATGTGACAGAATAATGCAAAACAGAATTATATTTTAGATCTGGAAGCAGTTAAAAATTAGTTTAGTCCCAATATGTTAAAGATGCACACTGAAATCTCCATGTAACCAAAAGAAAGAAAGAAAGAAAGAAAGAAAGAAAGAAAGAAAGAAAGAAAGAAAGAAAGAAGGAAAGAAAGAAAACGAAAAAGAGAGAAATAATTTAAAATATTCATCTAGCAAGTTAATGGAAGAAAAAATATAACTGTATTATAAGTGTTTTCATTAAACAAAACAAAGCCAAGAATGAATGGGAATAGAATCATAAAAGAGATGGACTGAAGAGTAAGAGAATAATAAGGTGGTATATTCTACCTTTTTTTTTTTGCATTAAGTGCATATGAGCTTAATACTCTATTAAACTTAATATTTAATTAAAGATTAAGTGCCAGGCTGAATAAAAAGGAACTACATGCTACTTTTCAAGAGGAACACTTTAAATATAACAGCACAGAAAGACTGACGTAAAAGATTGAAAGATAAAACATCATACGAAACCTCGGAACAATGAAAAGCATTGGTTTAACTGGTTTAGATAAACTAACATCAAAGTAGGCTTTCAGGAAGAAGCATTGTTAGATGTTAAAAATAAAAAGATAGTCTGGTAAGGGTTTAATATCCAAAATTTATAAATAAATTGTACAACTCAATACCAAAGAAAAATCTAATTCAAAAATGGGCAAAGGGCCTAAATATATATTTCTCAAAAAAAGAAAACAGATAGCCAATAACATGTGAAAAGATGTTCAACATTGTTAATCATCAGAGAATGGCCACTGTCAATAAATCAACAAATAAGTGCTGAAAAGCAAAAGCTCCGGCACTGTTGGTGGGAATGCAGATTGGTGAAACCACTGTGGATAACAGTATGGAGGTTTCCCACAAAATTAAAAATGAAACTCCCTTATGAACCAGCAATTCCACTTCAGGGTATATACACCCAAAGAAACCTAAAACACTAATTCAAAAGAATACACACACCTTTGAGTTTATTGCAGTATTACTTACGGCCCCAAACTATGAAAGCAACCCGAGTGCCCATCAACAGACAAGTGTATGAAAATACTGTGATACGCATACACAATGGAATATTACTCAGCTGTGAAAAGGAACAAACTTTTACCATTTGCAACAGCATGGACAGACCTAGAAGGTATTATGCTAAGTGAAATAAATCAGTTAGAGAAAGAAAAACACCATATAATTTCATTTATGTGTGGAATCTAAGGAAGAATATAAATGAACGAACAAAAACAGAATCATAGATATAAAGAAGAGACTGATGGTTGCCAGAGAAAAAAGGGTTTGGGAGATTGAGTAGAAAAGGTAAAGGAATTGAGAAGTACAGATTGGTACAAAATAATCATGGGGATGTAAATTGAAGCATAGAAAATATACTCAGTAATATTGTAAAAATTCCATCAATCAATCAATTTCAATTGCTTAAAAGTCAGTCCCACAAAAATATCAGAATCTTAAATCCATATTCTCTCAATAACACAGCTTCAAAATATGCAAAGCAATCAATAGAATTTTTAAAAAATGGAAAAATCCATACATCAATTGGATATGTGTATTTTAAGTGCTTTGACCCCTTGTTAACATGAGGTCAATTCCAAGGGCATTTTACAAATCTCAATGTAAAAGGTAAAATGTTGACGTTTTTAGAAGAAATATAGAAAAGTGGTTGATGAAATTAGCATAAGCAAAGATTTCTTAAATGAAACATAAAGACATAAAAGCCTTTATGTCTAGACTTTAAACTGCACTGTATTAAGATTCAGAACCTATATTCAGCAAAAGACACCATTAAGGAAGAAATAAAGCAAACCTTAAAGTGAAAGATGCTCCTAACCCATATATTACATAGAGGACATATCTCAAATGTGTAATAACTTCTAAAAACACTGAGAAAAAATGCTCTGGAGGGTGTAACTCAGTAGATTGAGCATGGGCCTGTGAACCGAAGGGTCACTGGTTCAATTCCCAGTCAGGTCACATGCTTGGGTTATGGGCCAGGTCACATGCTTGGGTTATGGCTCATGTCCTCAGGGGGCATGTGAGAGTCAACCACACATTGATGTTTCTCCCCCCTCTTTCTCCTTCCTTTCTCCTCTCTAAAAAAGCAACAAACCTGACAAAAAAAAATGGACAAAGGAGTTGAATAAAGACTTTATAAAACAGGATATACATGTCACTAAGTATATTAAAGTTGCTTAACTTCATTAGTGTGTAGGGAATACAAGTGAAAACCACAATATGACACCAGTAATGGATAATAAAAGGACAATAACTTAGAATAGCTAAATTAAAAATAGAATGCTATTCAGTGTTGGCCAGAATGTAGAGCAAGCAGAATTCCCATATCTTGTATGTACAATTACAAACTGACACAGTGATGTTAGAAAACCGTTTGGTCCTATTTACCAGGCATATACATACAATTCAGCAATTTCACTGCTAGAAAATACCCAAGAGAAATGCATATAAAATTTTAGATCTAATTTATGTTGCAATAAAAGTTGTAGTAACAATAATTCAATGCTGTCACAGATTGTGTCCTCTAGAAGATCGCAACCTGTGAAAAGAAAGGGGGAAGCAGGATTTGACAGAGGGAAATTACCTGAGATGCAAGCCCTGTAAAGCCTCAGCCAACCTGTTAGGGAACCTATCATTGTGTCCCTTCCTGAGCTGCAGTGAATGAGCTCTTTTACCACTCAGCTGCTGGATACAGGCTGCCCTAGGAAAGATGTGACATTGGGCAAGTCAACTCTCTAGCTGAAAGGAACTCTGAAAGACCAGGCAGTTGAGGTTTGCCTGCTGAACACGCTCCCCTTATTGGGCAGCAAGTTCTTTCTTGAAAGAGGAACTGCATGGAGTATCTCCATCCAGATCAGCCACAAGGGTTTCAATGACCTGGTTCTCTTTTAACCCTTACACTAACCTTACGGTGAAGCCATACGTGTGCTCTGCTCTGAGCCTTTGCAAAACCTGGTAGCTATGTCAGGAACCCTCTTCCATCAGTGATTTGCCTGGGTAACTCTCTTACCTTCTTCAGGTCTTTGCTCAACTATCCTCTTCTCAGAGAGGACCAAACTGAGGAATATGTATTACTTTTCAACCAACTCCCATCTCCTACTCCACATCTTCTTTACCTCATTCAACGTCTGCTTCATTCCTTTGCATATATCATCTCCTAGCATATTACATAATTTACTTATTTTTCATTCTATTGCTTATAATTGGGTACCTCCCCCATCTAGAATATAAACTCCACAAAGATAGGGATCATTTACTTTCTTCACTTTGTTTACTTCGTTACTTGGATATGTTCCTAGAATAGTACTTGGCACACAGTAGGTCTTAAAATTTGTCAAATGAAATTGAATAAAAGTTTCTCTTTACCCCTAAACATGCACCCACTAGCAAAATATCATTAACATCAATATCAATAGAAAATAATATTATACCATCCAGTCTAGGGAGTGGAGAGGAGGATGCCTGCCTGTTAGAAAAAGGAGAGAAGTGCTAAATAATGGTATTGTTAATGAGTGTTGTCTTCTGTACTTTTTCCTAAGGGAAGCTTCACACTATGTGTCACTGACTAGGGAAGTAGGCAGAACATAAAGGACTGTCATAGCATTAGGCATAAATGTACCAGTTACTCAAAATCTATTCCTGGACAATATTTTTAGCTTATTAAGTAATTCTTACCTATAATCAGAGCTCAGTGATAAAAGGACAGAAATACTGACATCATAAAAAAGGTTAAAAATCCAATTATCTATCCTAATAAAAATTAAACTAGCTAACATGTGTTGACTGTATATGATGTGTCAGTTACAACGTTAAGTCCTTTTCATGAATTATCTCATTTAGTATTCACATTTCTACGAACTATGTATTAGTATTATCCCATTGTGATTTAATTTACACTTTTTTCACATTATGATGTAAACTTACTACTTTTGCAGGATAGATACTCAAAGCATAGCAAGATTAATCAAGGTCACAGAATTAGTCTATGGTGAGCTGGAATTTGAATCCAGGAGATGGGGAGCAGAATTTGAACCCAGAAAATTGCAGAATCCATAAACTCCCTGTTTTGTCTGTTCCTCAACCCTCCCCACTGTCCATGCCTCCTCCAACAGGACTTCCCACAAATGCAGAATTAACTTGTTTTGTGATAAACCACTGACACGTGGAGTATAGCTGTGTCTGCATGCAGTGTCACCCTGACTAACACAGAGGGAAGTTCAAGGCATTTTCAGTATATATTTCTGTAATCATGTTGTGGCTTGCCCACACAAGTGTGAACCCTGCTTGATGCTCCAGTTGTCAACTCCCTATAGTCCTACCCCACCCTACCCCACCCTACCCCTCAGCAGCTCACCCCTCAGAGGTGCTAGGAACCCAGAAAACAAAAGCACAGAGGGAGAGCCTAGATGACCTGGGATCCCAGGCCAGGCTTCACAGGACATAAGAAGCCTCTGCTTTTCTGCTTTCCTCAGCCCTGGTTTCTAGTTCTTAGGTTTTCCTCCAAGCAATAATACTGATAAGTTTAACAAGTAAAGCAACATTATTTGTGTTTTTTTATTTTAAAATTAATTTGAAAGAGAGAGAAACATCGATATTTTGATTCCCATTATTTATACATTCATTGGTTGATGTTTGTATGAGCTCTGATTGAGGATCAAACCCACAACCTTGGTTTATTGGGACGACACTCTAACCAACTGAGCTACCCGACCAGGGCTACACTGTTTTTTATCTTCCCAGTCTTGGCCAGACCTGCAGGATCCAGAAGTTCTCCCAACCCATAAACTCAAGATTAAAATTGTATATGCTTAAGGCAAAACTTCCCTTCCTTGATCTCAACTCTTTGTGGCACAAACTCCTCCCAGACATTCCTGAAAGGTAAAACCAATCAGACCTATTGAGACCCAACTTCTCATTTGTGCATGTGTGTTCTCATTCTCGTACCATTCTAGTGAGGCAGGGCTTGTGTTGCTGTACATGAAGCAGGATTACCCCAAAGACCACTCAGCCTGGTGAGATCTCTACTATAATGCAGACTTTTCTCATTCCGGATGTCAAACAAAACAAACCATTCCACAGTTCTAGCTTTCCCCTCTTGCTTTTGTATCAATCTTTCTATAATATCTAACTCCTTCTCTTCAAGATCTAGCTGATACGTTTTTGTATTAAATAATAATAATTGTATCTTTATTTGCCTCAACTGCTCTTCTGATCAAGATTTCCTATGCTCAATTCCATGTGCATTTCATTGGCCCGCACTCAGTATCAATGCCACAACCACCAAAACACAAGTGAGGAAATGTCACCTTTGGCTGGGAATCCACAGGCCTATCACCCAGGGGAGCACTCATTAAAAGCAGAGTCTCTGTCCAGGCTGGTGTGGCTCGGTTAGAATGTTGTCCTATAACCAAAAGATTGGGGGTTTGATTCCCAGTCAGGGTACATAGGTTGTGAGTTTGATCTCCTAGCTGAACAAATAGGAGAGGCGACCAATTGATGTTTCTCTCTCTCCTTCCCTCTCTCACTTCCTCCCTCACTAAATCAATTTTTAAAAAATGTCCTTGAGTGAGGATTAAAAAAAGTTAAAAAGTAGAGCCCTGCATAGAGTTGTGCAAGTTGTGCTCTGGCCTGAAGGATAATGGGAAGAGTAGGTTCTGGGAGTCCCTGCCATCCACGTGTTCACCTTCGAGAAACTGTCCATTTGTACAAAAAGGTGC
This sequence comes from Glossophaga mutica, assembly GCA_039655065.1. Lineage (NCBI taxonomy): Eukaryota > Metazoa > Chordata > Mammalia > Chiroptera > Phyllostomidae > Glossophaga > Glossophaga mutica. The sequence goes on from CM077312.1 coordinate 33,937,537, forward strand.
CGACTTCTTTTCCTCACCTTCACCACTATCGCTGCCTGAGGATTCTTGAGCAGTAGGTAGTCTGGTTCATTTTGCTTAGTTTTCTTTTTCTGCATGCAGTTGAGCTGACGTGATTTTGAAATGTATTTGGGGAGTGGGGAGAGAGGCTGAAATAAGCTTGACTGGAGAAACTGAAGAATTGGGAGAGTCGAGGGAAACAAAGAAGAGAGTGGGGAAGCTTCCCTAGGTAGAAAAAAAGCTGGAGAAAGCAGAGTGGTGAGAGAGTTATTGTTGTTTTGAATTTTCAGTGTTGTTTTGAAATTATACTGCACAGGCTGTTGTATGATTCTTTTCTTCATCTTCCTCTGAAAACAAAAGTAAAATATCAATGGTCTTTTTTGGATTTTTAAATGTTTTGTGTGTGTGTGTGTGTGTTGAGGGAGAATTTTACAAAGTGTAAAGTGGGCTTTAGGGAAAATGTGGAACAAAAGGAGTTAAGTCACCTCAGTTATGTAGGATAAATATGCAAATATGCAAACATATGTAAGTCAAAGAATCTCCTATACTAGCCTTTTGAGGGTCTTAACACCTATTTTTATACTGTTAATTAACAAAAAGACAGGCACTCTTATCTGTGTTGTACATTATTATAATATAGTACTTATTATTCCAGCAACACTATGAGGCTAACATTATTTTAACTTATTTTATGGATGAAAAAAACTAAACCTTCAAGATGAACTAAGAAGCTTAATATTTCACAGCCAATAAATAGCAGAGCAAGAATTTTAACCTAAGAGGTATCTAATTCCAAAGCCCATTATGCCTTTAACTTTCCCATTACACTCCTCTTATGCAAGGTCATTAACCTAATTAATTGACACCATTTTGATGGGCTTTATTTCCACTCACACTAAATTTATGATAGGCTGACATATATGTCTATATACTGCTGATGTATTTCAGCAAAAATATTGAGTGACTACTGTATGCCAGAGACTGTGCTGGGGTCAGGGCAAAGATGAATTAAGACACTGTTTAAGATCTTGAGAGGCTCACAATTTAGCAAGAATAAACAATGATATTGTGTCATTTCTTATAACAAGAGGTTGTTATTTTTCAGAAAGCCTATTTGGAAATATAAATAATGATTGTAATAACTTTTCCCAAAACCCAGAGTGAAATGGGACAAAAAATCATCAGCCTGACCATTTTTTTCCTGAGGTATATAACACCAGTATTGTGTTGGGTTAGAAATTTTCACCTGCAAAGTATGTTTTATTCTATTACCTCTAAAAGGCAATGTCTTTAACAAATAGACACACTACAGAGTGTGCACATATTGCTTTCATCAATAATCTTCCGGAAACTATTTAATCGTCAGTTAATTCATCTATAAACTAAAATACGAAAGTGACATACTACCTGGAATGCTAACCAGCTCTGACCAGCATGAGCTCACATGTCACAGAGATGAAAATTCAAAGTGTCCCAAAGTACCAGAGAAAGCGTAAGTGAGAGGTACTTAGGTGGCTCTATTAGACTGTCTTTTTAGATTAGCTACGTCCAAGTTCCTGAGCCAGGTTTAATCATATGCTTCTCTTTGACTCTACTTCTCTTGGCTTGCAGCACTTCACCTAGATGTAATATTCCCTCTCAAATCACTTTGTCAAAGTCACTTTTGTAATGCTTTCCAAACACATGACTACAGAGAACTGTAGTAGCTCCTATTCTTACTGAAATGGCAAACACTGTCTGCAGCTCAAGGAATAGCGCCCACAGTAAACGTCTCCTTGCAGCTTAGCCATGTTCTTTTCTTATTGCTCAGTTCTGCTCCATCTTAAGGATTTCATTCGGCATTGTGTGTTGAAAGTGCACTTTGGGAATTGCATAATTCTACTCAGGAAGCTTTCTCTCCCTGTTTAATACGATATATATTTTTTTTTTACTTTGAAATGTCAGTTGTTCTCTTCCAAGCTAGGCCCATGGTTTTCATATTGTGTGTAGTGAAATCCATACTCTTTTCAAATACAATTGTTAAAGCCACCCAGTATGCCATATATGTATTGACAAGATATATATGACAAGATATGACAAGATAAACTGCTATATATGACAAGATAATCTGTTTTCTCAAGATGTTGAATTCTACATTGTTTGTTGGAAGATTCATCATTGAAATCATAGGAATCTATATAGCAATTTGATCATCACTCCCTTAGATATTCTTGTGTAACTGGTGAAAATACACATTATATTTGTACTGCGACTGTCCCTTAGATGCTAATATTCTTCAATTTATGGATCTTTTGTAACTTGTAAACTTGGGATAACTGGAGTCACATGGAACTGGGCTCCAACCCCGACTCACTGATTCCTTATTGTGGCTTTGAGCAGTTTACTCAAAGTCTCTGCATCAAGGCTTTCTTACCACTGAAGTGAAAGAATCAATCCTTATGATACAGGGAGGGTTTCAGGTGAAGGAGGCCAAGTTCAGTAGATCTTTATCAGGCAGCAAAGCTCTCTGGAGAGAGCTGGTCTCCTCTCTGTTTACATCACAATACACACTTATAGAGCATTCAGACCACAAGTCAACTGCCTCTTCAACTTTCACAAAGATTTTATCTCACTTGACAAGAAATGTTTAAACTCAGTTGGTGAGACTGTAAATTAGTATGGCCACTATGGAAAACAAAGTCCTCAAAAAAATTAAAAATAGAACTACCATGTGATCCAATAATATCTCTTCTGGGTACATATTCAAATGAAATGAAAATAAGATATTGAAGAGAGATTTGCATTCTCAAGTTTATTGCAGCACTATTCACAATAGCCAAGGTATGGAAATAATCTAAGTGTCTCTAAATGGATGAACAGATAGAGAGATGGGATATATATATATATATATATATATATATATATATATATATTTGAACTTAGGGGTCAGGGCAAAGATCTGAATATGTATATTTTCATCCATGAGAAAGAAGGAAAGCCAGTGACACAATGGACCTTGAGGGCATTATGATAAGTAAAAAGGTCAAACAGAGAAAGACAAATACTGAGTGACATGTAGAATCTATAAAATTCACAGAGAAACAAGGAGGACTGGTGGTTATCCAGTGCTGGGGAAATGGAGACTAGATGCTCGAAGATAATAAACTTCCAGTTAGAATATGATTGAGTACTGGAGATCTAATGCACAGTACCATGATTACAATTAACAATACTGCATTACATTGCTGAAAGTTGCTAAGAGCATATCTTAAATATCCTCAGCAATGGTAATCATGAGATGTGATGGAGATGTTAGCTAACGCTACAGAGATAATCATATTGCATTATATCAGTGTATCATATCAACATGCTGTAAATGTTAAACCAGTGATTTTCAACCAATATGCTGCAGCAGGCACACTGGTGTGCTGCAAGAATTTTTAAAACATGTAATACCTGACTAGTCAGGGGCACTGACCTCTTTTCCCATCAAATAAAAAAATGACAACAGCCAACGCAACAATAGCCATCCAATGTGAATGAATCAAAATTACACCCAATTTTTTTGCCAGATCAACAAATACATATATTTGGCGTGCTACAGAATTTTAATAGTGAGTTTATGCGTGCCATGAGAGGAAAAATGTTGAAAATCCCTGCTTTAAACTTACACATTGTTTTATATGTCGATTATCTTAATTCAGCTGAAAAAAAAATACTCTAAAGGCAAAGTTAAAAAAATGTTTGCACTGTTTGGACCATTTCATGAAACAATTTCAAAATAAGTTTTACTCAGCCCATATACAGGAACTGATTTTTTTTGGTCACATATAAGCTACCACTTTTTCTCTCTAGCCTCTAAATATAAAGCTTCTATATCATAACACCACATACCTTCGTTAAGCTTTTTTCTTTCCCTGTGCTTTTATCAAATACCCACTGTGCCTTTCCTTTAATTATATATTGTAAGTATAAATAGTAGTTTGGATGTATCTTTTATGAAGGCATTTATATCATTTTGCCATTTTTGAAGTCAAGTGCACACTGGTTCAACAATTTCCAAAAATAGATGCTAAATCTTCACCTAAACTCAATTGTGTTCACACATTAAAATGCTTAAATGACAACATAGTTTTCTAAGAAATAAGATAAAATACAGACCAATATGCATTGGGGTATTTTTGTTTGTTTTTTTCTATACTGTTTTTATTGCAGAATATCTCTTCAAGAGTATTCACACTAATGTTTTTTAAAATAGCATATTCTTGTTTTTTTAATAAACTATATTTTGTAGAGCTGTTTTAGGCTCACAGCAAAACTAATGAGAAGGTACAGAGTTCTCCTAAAACCCCTGTCCCCACACACAACCTACCCTCATCAAAGTGAAACATTTGCTACCATCAATAAACTTACATTGACATATCATCAGCACTCAGTCTATAGTAGATTTTAGGGGTCACTGTTGGTATGCATCCACCATTTTAGTGTTATACATAATAGTTTCACTCCCTTAAAAACCTTCTGTTCTCTGTCTATTCTTCCTTTCCCATCCCCTAAATCCTGGCAACCACTGGTCTTTGTACTGTCTCCATTGCTTTGCCTTTTCCAGAATGTTATATATCCGAACCATACTTTATATAGCCTTTTCAGATTGGCTTTTTTCACTTAGTAGCATGCATTTGAGAATCTCCCATGTCTTTCATGGCTTTATAACTCTTTGTTAGTGGTGAACAATTTCTGAATTAGTGGTGAATGCACCAAAGTTTATCCATTCACCTACTGAAAGACATCTTGATTTCTTCAAAGTTTTGACAATTATGAATAAAGCTGCTATAAACATTAATGTGCAGGTTTTTATGGACACCTAAGTTTTCAATTCATTTGGAATGGGAGTGACTGCTGGATTGCCTGGTTAGAGTATATCCAGGTTTGTAAAAAACTACCAAACTATTTTCCAAAGTAGCTGTGCCATTTTTGCTTTTCCACCAGCGATGAATACAAGTTCTTGTGCTACATCCTCACCAGCATTTAGTGGTGTCCATGTTTGAGGTTTTCACAATTATTATAGGTGAGTACTGGTGTTCTGTTGTTTTAATTTGCAATTCTCTAATTATAATAAGAGTCTGAGCATACTTTAATGTTATTCCTATGTGTTATCGTTTCATCTATTCTATGCTATTTGCCATCTGTGTTCAGGTCTTTGGCTAGCTTTTCAATCAAGATATTTGTTTTCTTATCGTTGAGTTTTAGGAGTTCTTTTTGTGTATTGGAAAACAGTCCTCTACAGATGTGCCTGCAAATTTTTCCCCTTGAATTGGGCTTGTTGATAATTTTCTAGATATTCTCTTTTACATATCAGAAGCTTTTAACGTATGAAGTGCAGCTTCTCAGTTATTTCTTTCATGCATGCAGCATCTGTGTTGTATGTAAAATGTCATTACCAAACTCAACATAGTCTAGATTTTTTCCCTATGCTTTCTGCTAGGAGTCTTATGGTGTTTGTTTTTTTTTTTTAATTTTACATTTAGGTCTGTAATTCATTTGGAGTTATTTTTTTTTGTCAAGAGTATAATGTCTCTTTCTGAGTTATGTTTTTGCGTGTGGATATCCAGTCATCCCAACACCATTTGTTGAAAAGTCTTTCTGCCATTGCATTGCCTTTGTCACTTTGTCAAAGGCTGGTTGATCATTCTTACGTGGTTTTATTTCTGAGCTCTTTACTTCATTCCATTGATATATTCACCAATTATTTTGTCAGTGCCACACTGTCTTGATTGCTGTAATTTTACAGTAAGTCTTACAGTTGGGTAGCATCAGTCCTCCAACTGTGTTCTTCTTGTCCAATATGGGGTTGGCTATTCTAGGTCTTTTGCCTCTCCATAGAAACTTTAGAATTATTTTATCACTCTCCACAAATTAACTTGCTGGGGTTTTCATTGGGATTGCACTGAATCTATAGATCAAGTTTTGGGAAGAACTTATATTGACAATATTAAGTCTTCTTATCCATGAAGTGTAATATCTCTCCATTTATTGAGTTCTTTCATTTCTTTCATCAGAGTTTTGTACTGTCCTCACAGAGAACTTATACACATTTTGTCAGATTTGGTTTTGTTTCTATAGACAAAAATCACTACAGATTTTAAATTCACAAGCAATGAAATGAGGTGTTTACAAGGTCCACAGTGCTAGAAAATCTCCCCAAGAATATATGGACAATCCAACCACAATAGAGGTGTACAAGATAGGCACAGAATTTAATACCAAAAAGAACTAAGTTTAACTTCTAACAATTTCTCTTCTTAGCCACATGACCTAGCTCAAACTATTTAATGAATCAGAGTCTCGGGTTTTTTATCTGTAATATGGGGATAGTTTTGCAACTCTATCTGATGCATAACCTGTATTTTCTGTTCAAAAGAAATGCATTTTGTGAAAACAAGACTAAAACGTGGTTTTCAATGAATGACTGAGGACTAGAACTCAAATGGTCAAGTAGTAGAGTCTAAGAGGAAAGGAATAGAGAGTAGAAGGAACAAAACCACAAAAACATAGCGAAAGATTTGGATTTTTATCCCATTTTCCAGTTCAAAGATTCAAAGCAATAGTGGTCAAAATCCCAGACACAATCTGTTGAACAATTTTAGAGCAACTGCAAGAATAATTGATTTTGAGCCAAAGAGTGAGATGCATGTCCTAAACACTTTTTAATTGAGACCTAAACTATTTAGCAAATTGGTTGTATTTGAAAACAGACTCCATACTCAATTAGTTCAGTGGGTTTTTCTATTTTATTCACTCCTGTACATATAGAAAATTACCCAAAACATATTATGTATTCAATGAATATTTAATGGATGAACAAGGTAAAGGGATGAAGTTTCTTTTAGAATCCAAAAATAGTTATACTCTAATTTGTGTAAATGAAATCTTACACTTAGCACAGCACAAATAGGATGATATTTTATCAGACTGGGAATCTTGACCTACTTTATCAAAATACTGGTTGATTGATTGATTGCCTGTATCTATCTATGTATTATCTAAGTACAATAGTACATGGAATTACCTTTGTGCTAAGTACAATATTTCAAACGTATCAAGTGAAAGTATAAAGCAACTGGTAAGAATGATCCTATTTTTTCTCCTTGTGTTTCTTTCAGGTCCCAATGTATTACCTGCCTTTTGGCTTTTGTTTCTTCCCATTATAAATAAAATGGTTTCTTTGACTGCAAGCTAACGTCTGATTACTTCTTGCCTTTGAATTGCACTGATAGTATTAATTCCAACCAAGGATAATGATCTTTCTTGTGTTTTTTTCTCTTTTAATGTTCTTTATTAAGTTAAAAAAAAAAGCCATAGTTTTAGAATAAAAAATCAGCAAGATATTAAATAAAAAGATATTGTAAATCTTTCACAGAATAGCATACTGAACAATGATATTTCTTAGAAATAACATGACAAAAAATAGGGTTTTGTTAAAGACACTAGAATATAGTGGCTTATTATAGGTTTTTAAAAAGCTCTTTCTGCAAAATAAATCTAACATTTGAAATAACACTAACCCTTTACAAACACTCTTTGAATACTCTACGATAGTTTTTTAGTTTTGTGCTATATGTTTAGTTCAAAGCAAATTTCTATTTCCTTAAAAAGAGATGCTCTAATAGGTTTAAACTAATCCTAGGGACTGGAGGTAAAGGGAAGGGGATACTGTATATCAAACACTGTAAGACCTTGTATTACTGTACACTGTAACACTGTACTACAAAGGAATGGTTTTCATTAAAGCTTTCCCATAAGAAACCAAATAACTAAAGATACCTTCCTGTATGCATGCATAGAACTAAAAATCCACACACAGAACTACAACCTCAGAACTAAAATTCTGCTTGCACAAGATGGACCAGGTGTTTGCAGTGTGTACCACACTTGGTAATGGCCTATCCACCTCATGGTTGGGTCAGATTCTGATGACTATGTACCAGTGATCTATCACTGGGGGTATTACCAACTGTTGTGGAATTTATGGTGGCGTTCTTTTCAAAAGTACTCCTTAACTTTGGCTTTAAGAAAGAAATTTCCAAGGAAGTTGAGTCATTCAGATTGATTGGAGAATCCTAAAATATTCCATATTCATTGCAAGCCTCAAGTTACATCCAGTGCTCTTCCTCAGCACATCCAGTGCCACATTTTCTCTTTTTTCTGTCACATTATGAAAAAGTCATTGTCTCTACTAGAGTCTACTCTTAATCCTGCCACCCCAATTTTGAGTCATTCATTTATGATAGAACATGATTAATACAATATTCAAAACTAAGAAAGACAAAAATTATATATATAAAGAGAAAATGAGAAATGAAGTGTGTCTTCTAGCAGTGCTACAAGAGTATGAGGTTATTGGTATGCAAACACCTACCCACCAGGTGTTGCAGTCCTAGTCTAGTGCTTGGGCTGTTGTTCAAATTTGAGGATATTGAAAATATTGTCAAAATTCTCTCTAATTACTTAACATAAGTCTTCTCTTTGCTTTCAGAAAAGACAGTTGTATGTTAGCTCCAGTTGTAATTACTCTAGTCATAATATATTTTGCTGGATAGAAAGTACTGAGATGTGTTTAGTACTATACCATTCTTTTTTTTATCCACATGTGCACATACACACACAGCTTTACTCTTTATTTCTTTTGGTTTTTCTTTTTTCATTGATCTTTTTGTTTCTTTGTTTAATTTTAGTTATCCTTCTAATTTTTACATAACAAAAACACAGCTCACAGTAGTTTAAATGAATAAAATGCATTTGTTGATTTACAAATGCAGGTAGAACAATTATGATAAGATTAAGGGATTTAACTATTTTACCATTAATCAACTACATATCTCACAGTTCTGTTTTAATTGTGTTGTTTGACTTTATGGACATTCTCTATGTGGCCAGTCACAGTAATTTCAAGCTTATAAATTATTCGCAGTTGAGGAAAGAGTATTTATTTCCTAATGGTTGTTGACTCTGTTCAGAAATCATTAATTGTAAAATCTTTTGCCATTTTAAGAGGCTCATTTTTTTTTTAAGATTTTTTTTTATTTATTTATCTTTAGAGGGGAAGGGTAGGAGAGAGGGAGAGGGAGAGAAATATCAATGTACGGTTGCCTCTCGTGTGTCCCCCGCTGGGAACTGGCCTGCAACCCAGGCATGTGCCCTGACTGGGAATCGAACCGCGATCCTCTGGTTCGCAGGCCCGCGCTCAATCCACTGAGCTACACCAGCCAGGGCATTAAGAGGCTCATTTTAAAAAAATTATCTAGCCTGGTTCCTTTTTGCTTAACAATTCTCTTTTCAATTCATCTCTCTTTTTTTTTTATTATTCACATGTTTTCTTTACACATAACTACAGGTAAAATTAACGAAGCTTCCCTGACCCTTGTGGCTCAGTTGCTTGGGCGTCACCCCATAAAGTAAAGCTCACGGGTTTGACTCCCACAACCAATCGATGTTTCTCACATTGTTGTTTCTCTCCCTCTCTTTCTCCCTCCTTTCCCCTCTCTCTAAAAACAAATAAAAATATTTTTAATCATACTAATCTTTCTTCTACTACATAACGTGGATTTTCTCCTTCTGTTAGTTTCTGAAAACATGTTCCTTCTTTCTTTGAAGCCCTCAGTAGAAGTGTTCTCAAAGTCCAGATCTCTACTAAGGGTTCAACACAATTTAGAATGTCTTTATTATAGTCCTCAAAATTCTAATTTTCTCACTGCTTGGATCCAAAGCCAACTTCACATTTTTAGAGAGCAACTACTGTTATAAGTTGACTCATTTCCCTCAAAGACACTGTAATCCTTGCCCCAGGGACCTGTGAGTGTGACTGTAATTGGAAATAAGACGTTCACAGATGATCAAGTTAAGATGAGGTCATTAGGGTGGGCTCTAATCCATATGACTGTCCCTATAGAAAAGCAAAATTTGGACATGAAGACAGACATACACAGAGAGAACACCATGTGAAGATGAAAGCAGAAATCAAGGTGATGCCTCTCTAGGGCAAGGATTGCCAACAAGCCACTAGAAGTTAGGAGAGAATCCAGGCACAAATTCTGCCTCACTGTCCTCAAGAGGAACCATGCTGCTGATAAACTGTCATAACTATGAGATGATAAATTTCTATGGTTTCATCCACTCAGCTTACTATACCTTACAAATGCAGCCCTTGCAAACTAGTAGACTTGCTTACATACATCAGAACCTAGATTACTTGTCTCTTACTGTGTAACATTCCTATCAAAAATTCAGCAGCTTAAAATAGCTCTTATTGGTCACCTCACACCTTATGTCAGGTGGGTGTCTAGGCATAACTTAGCTAGATTTTCTACAAGTCTGCTATGAGGTGTCTGCAAAGTCTGGGTTCTCATCCAAAGCCCCATTGGGGAAAGATATCATTCTAAAATCATGTGATTTGGGGCAGAATCAATATGCTTTCCAGCTGTAGGACTGAGGGTCTCAATTTCTTGATGGCTATGGGCCAGAAGTTGCCCTAATTTCTGCACTATATTACCCTCTCCTCATGGATGCTCACAACGTGGCAGCAGGCTTCTTCAAAGCCAGCAAGGGACAGTTTCCTAACAAAATGGACATTACAATCCTACAGAGGGTGAAAATGTACATGCAATAACACTCATCTAGTCAGTTTTGCCACATTCCATTGGTTTGAAACAGGTCACAGGCTCTGCCCACACCTAAGGGTAGGAGGTTATACAAGGGCATGAATAGCTGGAGTCTGGAATCATGGCGGCACCCTCGGGTCTGCCTGCCTGCCACACTGTTTTTATACTTTAAATGGAAGACTGATAGATAGCATATTTTTGGATTTTGATCTTTCTAGCAATTCTGACAACTTCTGCCTTTAAATGGAATGTTTAAACCATTAATACTTAATGCAATTATTTACATGGTTGAACTTGTGTATATAATTCTATTACTTCTTTCCTACTTGTCTCTTTTGTTTTTTCTGTTTTCTTTTAATGCCTTTTTATATACTTAACTAATTTTTAGAATTCCATTCAAATTTCCCTATTAGATATTTAAGCTATACTTTTTAAAATCATCTTTTAGTAATTGTCCTAATGATTGCAACATATTATCCTCAACACTTCACAGTCCATTTACAGTTAATATTGTCCCATTTCATGTTAGACATAAAAGTCTTACAACTCTAGTGAATATGGCCCTGCTACTACTTTATAGCTGATATAAATATATTACAACCATATACATAACTTTGAAGGACAATATAATAGTTTTAGCTTTAAACAATTATATGATTTATAAATAAAAAGAAAAAAGCAAAAATAAACTATCTTCATCCTTCCCCAGTTTCTAATAATAATTTAACGATTAATTGGATCACTGTCCCCTAGTATATAATGTCTCATTCCTCTTGCTATTTTTAGTAAAACACAATTCCTACTATCACATGAGAAGAAAAGAAAGAAGTAAATTCAACAAAGTATATTAAATGATAAGATAACCAGCAGGGATTTTTGTTGTTACATTAATTCTGAAGGAAAATTATTTTCATCAACATTATTAGGAAAAATTACTTTTTATATTGCTCTTTTCTGCACACTGAAAATAAACATAGTCACTGTTAAAAAACAGTAGTTCTCACTGGTGTGATGCATAGAGGTCCCAGTCCTTATACCTCACAGAAACAACAATGTAACAACCATCCATTGCTGAAAAATTCTTTAGGAGAGCTCCTGAATCCAACTGAGAGGTTACAGTACCAAGGTGAAGAACAGAAACAAGAATAGTTTTGCTCTACCCACATCACCGCTCCCTCAATTCAGCACAGCGCAGTGCTGAGAGGGGCGCCCTTGTTTGCAAGTCCTCCCTTGCTTACAAGTCCTCCCATGGGTGGGGGAATAGACCCACCCACACACCTGGCACCAAGCTATACAAGAAATGGTAAAGGTAATCCTTCAAGATGAAATGCAAGAATATTGAACAACAACATGAAAGCGTATGAAAGGATCTAACTGGTAAAGATAATTATATAGGCAAATACAGAATAATGTAATATTGTAATGGTGGTATGTGAAAAACTTTTAACCCTATTGCAAAAGTTAAAAAATTAAGAATAACTATAAACACAAAAGTTTGTTAAAGAATACCCAATATATAAAGAAGTAAATGAAGACATTGATACCATAAAGTGGAGAGTAAGGTATAGAGTTTTTATATGGTACTGAAATTGTTAACATCTTTAAAAAAAGGCCATTATAAATAAAGAAGTGTCCACAAGCCTTAAGATAATGTACTTAAAAACCTACAGTAGATACATAGAAGATAGAGGTAAAATAATCAAAATGTTTCATTTTAAAAAATCACAAAGTAAGACAAGAAAAAGAGGGGAACAAAAAATTCAAAACAGAAAATACTTATCTCATGAATAAAAAATGCAGAGAAACTGAATGGATATTTATTTTATTTTTTTGAGGTAGTAAAATTTTTAAATTACTTTATTGTTGTTCAAATACAGTTGTCTGCATTAACCCTCCACCACTCCCCTCACCCCAGCCACCCTCACCTTCCACCCCCGCTGTTTTTGTCCATGTGTCCTTTATAGTTCTTCCTGAACCCCTCCTTTCTCCTCATTATCCCCTGAAAGGGTTTTTAGAAAGATCCAGCAATATGCTGTATATCAGAGACTCACTTTAGATTTAAGGATATACTAAGTTGAAAGTGAAAGCATGAAAAAAAATTCTATGAAATAGTAACCAATGAGAGCAGGGATGGCTATTCTTATATTAGACAGGACAGGCTTTAAGTCAAAAATGGTCACAAGAGACAAAGAAAGTCATTATAGAAGGATAAAAAGGTCAATTCAACAGGAAAATATATCAATAATAAATACACATGCAATGCACCCAACATAAGAGCACCTGAATATATAAAGCAAACATTGACAGATCAGGAGGGAGCTATAGCAATACAATAATGGATGGATACTTCAATACCCCACTTTAAATAATGAATAGATCATGCAGACAGAAAATCAGTAAGGAAACAGCAGGCTTGAACAACATGTAGACCAAGTGCACCTGATGGAAGCATATAGGACATCCATCCAACAGCAGCAGGATACACATTTTTTTCAAACGCACTTGGAACATTCTCCAGAATGAATGGCATGATGGGGCACAAAACAAAGCTTAACAAATTTAAGACTGAAATAATCCCCCCTATGTTTCCAACTACAATGGAATGAAATAGTGGAGCGATATTACCAAGAGAGTAGAGTAGAGTATAATCAGCTTCCTCCCCACCCAACCCCCCACCAACCTCCCCACACACACAGATCAGCAATCACACAGCTTCCACGAATGAAAATACTTCTGGGAAAGCTAGGAAGTCCACATAAAACACTTCAGGCCCCACTAGTGTGGCTCAGTTGATTGGAGTGTCATCCTGCGCACCCAAAGTTCATGAGTTTGCTATCAGGACACATTACCTGGGTTGCGGATTAGGTCCCGGGTTGGGACATATGCAGGAGGCATCTGATCATTGTTTCTCTCACATGGATGTTTCTCTCTCTCTCCGCCCCCCACCCCCCGCTTTCTCTCTCATCCTCCGTGGAATATAAAACTGCTTCAGCAACACAGTTAAACAAAAAACCTGAGAATAACTACATAAAAGGGTAGAAATAACATATTTATTTTGCTGCATCATCCTCTCCTCCAGGCTAACACCCCTTAGCACCAAGAGGGAACCCCCAATACAAATAGAGTCCCCCTTGCCAGGAAAGGCAGAATAGGGTAAGTACTCACCCCATCCCCCTCCAGCCTTCAGAGCACTACACAAAGAACCAACTTTGCTTTCACCTCTCTCAAAGATAGGCAAAACTGAGACATCTGGAGGCATGTTGGATGAAGGGAGAAGACCATGGGCTCCTAGTATCAGCCACACAGTGGGAGAAACCACATTTCCCAGGGGCCTGCCCCACAAAGAAGCCCAGCAGCTTTTCCCACTGAAGAAGTCAATAGCCAGCACAATAACTATGGACCTTCTCTGGAAAGACTCATTCAAGTCCTTCCCTATTCCCTTACCTCCCATCCCCTTGAGTCCCTGGATCCACACTGGCAGCCAGCCCTGACCTCTGAGGCTGTGCACATGTGAGACAGCAGCCCAGACCTGAGCAGGCCACATCAGGCCATGACTCCTGTCACTGACCTGTACCACTGGGCTCACCTGCCATTATCCCTGCAGCTGTGTACCTATACCCCGCCTGTCTAACCCCTGTCACCAGCCTCTACAGACATGAACACACCTGTGACAAGACACTGCCACCAAAGAAGTGCACATAAAAATCCAGAGTATGCCAGCTAATGGCATGCTCACAGTTAGTCTTGGCCTCTGCTTCTGGCCCTGGCTTTTACCTCTATGTTTGTATCTGAAGCTAGCTCATGCCATTACACATGCACCTAGCCAGCCCTCATGGCCAAATGCATGCACGCCACCAGATCCAACCACCACCACCAGTCCTGGTCCTTAGCTTCTGGAAAGAGGCACTGCTGAGGACCCCAACAGCTCTAGCAGCAACTATGGACAACTGCAGCTCTCACCAATGATAATGTAGTTGTTGATGTCATCATGAACTCCAATGACTGGGGTCAACACAACATCATGACACCCAGGCCACAAGCTACCACAAGTTCCCACCTGGCCTTCTGCACCACTAGACTGGGGTGATAACATGCTCCAGCATGCCCTCACCCTCAGGTAAAAGTCTTTACTGAATTCATTACATGAAGTCTGGAAGATGTTACCACTTCTTCAAGTATGCAGGCACCTATGCTCCAGGAATCATAAAGGATCAGAGACACAGCACCATCAAAGGAACACAGCAAACTTCCAATAATTGATCCGAAATAGATATACACAAATTGCCTGACAAAGAATTTAAAATATGTTTTCTTTTTTTAAAGATTGTATTTATTTATTTTTAGAGAGAGGGAAAGGGAGGGAGAAAGAGAGAGAGAGAGAAACATCAATGTGTGGTTGCCTCTTGCATGCCTGGTACTGGGGACCTGGCCCACGACCCAGGCATGTGCCCTGACTGGGAATCGAACCGCGATCCTTCGGTTCGCAAGCCCGCGCTCAATCCACTGAGCTACACCAGCCAGGGCAAAAAAAATAATTTTAAAAAGTAAAAATAAGAGCTCAGAAATTCTGAAATATGGACAGAAATTTGGACATCCATGTTCATGAAGTTTCTATATCCTCAATCAAATCCAGGTCAAAGATACCTTCTCCAAGATACATTGCAATAACACTGTCAAAAATCAAAGAGAGAATATTAAGAGCAGCAAGAGCAAAGAAGCTTATCATTTACAAGGAAACCCCTAAAAGTCTACAAACAGATATCTCAGTAGAAACTTTATAGGACAGAAGAGTATGGAATGATATATTTAAGCAGCTCTATAAAAAAAAATCCAACTAATAATACCTTATCTAGCAAAGTTTTCTTTTCCAAAAATAAAGATAATATAAAGATTTTCCCAGACAAACAAAAGCTGGGGAAGTTCATCACGACTAAACCTGCCTTAAAAGAATAATGAAAGAAGTTCTTTAAACTGAAAGGACTCTGAATAGTAACATCAAAATATATTGAAAATATAAAACTCATTGGTAAAGGTAAGCATATAGTCAAATTCTGAATACTTCCATACTGTAATATGATGATTCATATTGTAATAGAGTTAAGTTAATCACTTAACTCTATTACACAGGATAAAAATAGCTATAGCTACAATAATTTGTTAGTGGATACAAAATATCAAAAGAGATAAATTGTTAGATCAAAAACATAAAATGTAAGGTATAAGTAAAAGGGGTGACTTTTGTATGTCATCTAAATTAATTTATCAGACTAAAAAAGACAGCTATATCTAGAAAATGTTTATGTAGTATCATGGCCACCGTAAAACAAAGACCTATAATAGATTCATGCAAGGTAAAAAGAAAGGCATCAAAGCACACCACCATGACAATCATTAATTCACAAAGAAACACAGCAAGAAAGGTACAAAGAACTACAAAACAGTCATAAAATAATACGATGGCATTATTAAATTCCTGCTTACAAAAAAATTACTTGATTATTTATTTATTTATCCAAAAGAAAAAATATTTTACAGAACAGTTGGTTTTTGAAATACATCAAAAACCGTGATGTTATTCTTCCCTATTCTCACTGTTTGTCGTGCATCAGTGGTTGAAGAGGCTCCCAAATAATTTCCTTTACATTTAAAATAGCAATGCAGATTTTACTTATTAGATTTAAGTTATAATTGGAAACCAGTTTTCCAAAACTATTATTCTTATTTTATCTTAGGGCTATGCAAAAGAATTTACTAAATTGTTTTTATTTGGGCCTTTGTAATAAGCATGTAAATACACTGTTTGCAATGGAGGTGCTTTCTGACAAAGTAAACACAGAAGTACTCTGCGTCTTCATTCGATTCCATCATCACATTTCATTTTCAAAGATGATGTGATACATCATGTTCACTCAAATTTGAAGATTTGTTATGTGCATAATTCAAATAATTATTACAC
This sequence comes from Glossophaga mutica, assembly GCA_039655065.1. NCBI lineage: Eukaryota > Metazoa > Chordata > Mammalia > Chiroptera > Phyllostomidae > Glossophaga > Glossophaga mutica. Next base: position 33,954,127 of record CM077312.1, read on the forward strand.
CTGAATAATGAATGCTTCATTCTGTGTCTAAGTTTCCTTTAATAAAGATCCCTTGATCCAATAGTAGAGAACTTCAATTTTTTTCAAATATGACAAAACATTTCTCTACAATTGTAAGCAATTTTCCTCCTTCTGGCTATACTGTAAATACTTAGTCATTTAATCTCCACTGTTTGCACCCAGAGGTATTCCCGGACTATCTCACATGATGTAAATACCATCTCTGTGGTACCTCATGGGCTCCATTTGTTTTGTCATAGCTGGGATATCATGATACCCAGTACTTAGGCCGGACATATGCTGAAAGTACGGTTATCTTTTTTGTCTTCATCCTGGATTGTCATGCCAATTCCATTTCTTAGTCAAAATGGAAGTTTCCAAATATGCCCATTATGGATCCTTACCCACTTTTATTAGTGCTTTACCTTTTGGAAATTCTTGGACACATCCAGTAACAGACCAACTTCAGGCTACAAACAGAGCAGCACACCAGGAGAGTACTGAACATGTCCTGTCTGGAGGAGAGGTAGTGAGTGCTTTATTCTTCATTTTTGTCTGCTAACATCTTACTGTCTTCCTCTAAGAGAGGACAGAAAGGTACCCTAATTGGATAGTCTCCTGAAGGATCACTTCTTTATAACTTCATGGGTGATGTGCAGCATAGCTCCCAATTGATCCCTAGGTTTAAGAAATCACCAAAACAAATTCTTGAGAACACTGGTTCTAGGCAGATCTTTTACTTCTTGTGTTTGAATCTGCTTTTGACCTTTGAGGAATTACTCTATGGCATGTTGACCAATAGTCTAGGTCTGACCTCGGATTGATATGTTCTTTGACTGTTCTGCTTTGGTCCTGGGACTTTTTGTTGCTTTAATGTGTAAATGGAAAGCAACACAGATTTTCTCTCATGGATATGGCCAAATGGAAATTCTCTTTGGATTTATCAATATACTTTTTAAAAAAATGGTAATAGTGTTTTTTGTGTGTTTCAGGAGCCAGTGGCTAGATTAGTTGATTAGAATCAACTCTGGAATTAGACACACACTAACACCAGTCTCACTTGGAGGACTGACAGTAAACCTTGTTAGCATCTGTGCCTTTAGCCATGCCCATGCCCATGGAGCGACTCGAGGAAGCTGTCACCCGTCTGATCACAGCCATGCACACCACATGTATGGCACAGAGACCATGGACACAGCCATGGCCATGGGTCTTCAGATAATTACCTTAAATGTGAAAGAATGAAAGTGAAACTTTATTTTACAAAGAGACATTAATTTAAAATGGATTAAAGACTTAAGCATATGACATGAAACCATAAAACTCCTATTAGAAAACGAGAAAAGCTTTTTTTTTACATTGGTATTGGCAGTGATTTCTTAGCTACAACACCAAAAGCATGGGTAACTGAAGCCAACATTATCCAATGGGACTACATCAAGCTGAAAGCTTCTGCACACAAGGGAAACAATAAAATGAAAAGTCAGCCAACAGAATGGGAGAAGATATTTGTAAACCATGTATCTGATGAAGGGCTAATACTCAAAATATGAAACTCTTCTAACTTAAAAGTTAAGAAAAAGATTTATTTTTAAAAATGGCCAAGGGAGTAAACTGACATTTCTCCCAAGAAAATACACAAATGGCCAGTAGGTACATGACAAGGTGCTCAGCTATTCACTAGGGAAATACAAACCAAAACAACAATGCAATATTACCTCACACATGTTCAGATGGTTAACATGAACAAACAAACAAACAAATGAGTATTGGCCAGGATGTGTAGAAAAGGGAACACTTTTACACTGTTAATGGGAATATAAATTGGTGCAGTCACTGAGGAAAATAATATTGAGATTCCTCAAAAAATTAACAAAAGAGCTATCCTATGACCCAGTAATCCCACTTCTGGATATGCACCCAAAGGAATTGAAATCAAGTTCTCGAAGAGATACCTGCTTTCCCTTGTTCACTGCAGTATTATTCACAGTAGCTAACACAGGGAAGCAAGCCAAATGCCTATTGATGAATGAAAATGTGTTATATATTAATCAGTATTCAAAGAGAAGAAAATCTTGCCTTTTCCAACAGCTCAGATGAACCCATAAGACATATGCGAAGTGAAATAAGCCAGACATAGAAGGCCAAGAACCACATATCATTTATATGAGGAATCTAAAATAGTCAAGCCTATAGAAGCAGAGAGTAAATGGTGGTTGCTTGGGGCTTTGAGGAAGGGGAAATAGGAAAGCATTGTCAAAGGGTACAAAGCTGGTTATACAAGTCCTAGAGATCTACTGTACAGCATAGTTAAGAAAACCTGAATATTTAAAATTTTTCTAAGAGGGTGGATTATTATATAAATAATAGTAGTGATAATAATAAAATAGAGGTTAGGAGGAAACCTTTGGGGCTGATGGTTATGTTTATGGCATAGTCTGGTGATAGTTTTATGGATGTATACATTTTCCAAACTCATGGAATCATATCACTAAATATGCACAGGTTTTTATACGTTAATCACCATAATAAAGTGATTTAAAAAATAACTGTCATTAAATAACATATTGAAAAGTAATTCTCCTAAATGATACATGTATGTATATATCTTTATGCTTGTCTGTGTATGTATAAAAATATATATTTGAGGAATGCATTATGCATTTAGTGCTTTTTTTCCTGAAAAATATTTTTCAAAACTGCAAAATAATCATATTGTCAGAAGTGTTCAAATTGAGGTGATCCAGGCTGTAGAGAAATATCACTATGCTGAGCTATTATTTTATCAACTATACTACAATCTACTTAGACAATGCGGAACAGTGCCAAGTGCCATAGTTTGTTGACTTGTCCAAGCAATAAATGCTATAGTCAGTGTTTTATATCCTGGTGCTCTCCAACATGTCAAAATGAATTTTGGCCAAAGCCTGTATATAAGATGGGAATAAACTAAATAAAAATAACTGTCAAAAGGTCTGTCTTCAATCACCTTCTCACCTCCTTCCAAAATAATTATGCTGTTAATAAATTATATTATCTTAGTTGTATTTTTCTGAGTGTTTATCTTTCTATATAATTTTCAGTATTATAAGCCTTTCCTTGCCTTGTTCTCAATGTAAGCCCTGTGTAGGTGTAGAAAGGTTTGAGAAAGACATGCCAGGTTTGGAGCTTCGCATGGCTATGTTTTATCTAAAAGAGTTGATGGCCACCCTAAAGGAGTTATCAATTTTCCTATTTGCGTATATTTAGTGGATTAATTACAATACATCCAATGGCTCTCCCTGCTTGCAACATTCTAACTAGAATAGAAATCTTAATGAGATACAGAGATTAGCTGATTCGAGAAACTTCCATAGTTGTCATGACTTCATTTTTCCACCTAATCTATCTAGCTGCTGTTTTTGATTAAGCCTCATAAATGTAGTATCTATTATGTTAAGAATAGCATGTTAATGGTGTCATGCCAGTTTTTCTTATACATCAGGTTACCAGTTATTATCGATATAATTTCAAACATTTCAAATTATGCTTGGGAAGACCACTAGGATCTGAAATTGACTTTTAAAAAATGTTCAGGCAAATAAAACACTTCCAGAGCATGAAAACTTTAGCTTGGATCATGTTTCCTCCTGCCGGAACTAATGTTTATATAATATAAATACTAGAATACTTTCATATAAATAAATAATTTCCTTAGCACCTTGCTAACCTTTCCACACCAACATTTTTCAGCCTTATTATAAACTGGTGGAGTCAGGGACAAAGACTTAGCTTATTTAATTCAAGTTCTTAGAAAAGATTCATGAGCAAAAAACAATGGCTGCAGTACATTATGAACTCTAACAGGAATAGATGGTCAGAAGGGTAAACACCTGAAGAGACAGCCAGCAGGACAAGTCCACATGTTGACAGTACCAGTAGCCAAAGCAAACAGATGTTCAAAGTCAAACAGGCTGAACCACAGGCCAACTGGTAACCCCTGCTGGCTGTGAGCTGGAATTCACATCCAGATCTGTCTAATGGCAACACTGCTGCCACTTCCTTCCCACCACATCGCCCAGTAGACTGAGCAGATGGCAAGGACAAGCATACCTTCCAACAGTCTTCCTTTTAAAAAATCTTATTATTCCAAAATATACTATGATAAAACACCAACTCTAAACTACGGACATGACTATCAACAGTAAGAAATACATTCTAGCCCTTCCTGGTTTGGCTCAGTGGTTCAGTGCCAGCCTGTGAATCAAAGGATCACCAATTCAATTCCCAGTCAGGGCACATACCTGAGTTGTGGGCGGGTCCCCCATGTAGGGCACACCAGAGGCAACGACACATTGATCTTTCTCTCCCTCTCTTTCTTCCTCCCTTCCCCTCTCTAAAAATAAATAAAATCTAAAAAAAAAAAAAAAAGAAAAAGAAATACATTCTAAGCTAATTAACATATCCAGCAGAAGGTGTTGAGGTTGGATAAATAGGTATAATCTTTTCAAACCTCTAAACGATATAAGCTAAATTTCATAGTGGGTAACAGTTATGCCACTCGTTTTTCAATGTGTGAACTAAGCAAGTTACATAATAATTGGCTATTTCCCAGAACAACACATCAAAAATAAAAATAAAATGCAACACATTCTACAGTTTCATTATCTACAGCAAAACAAGAAGCTCAAGAACTTTCCTTATTATTTGACTAAAATTAGTTGCTAGATATTTATGTTGTACTAACATAACAGTGCCATTTTTATTTTACCAATGTTATAAATCAATTATAGAACTCAGCTAACAAAATGAGCTAAAACTTAGAACACTTTCTGCTGACCTTTATGGTTCTGAAGGTCATTAAACATTAGTTTCCTCTGAATCAAAATTTTTATCTTCACGGAAACAGGGGAAATTCACAGATGTTTAGTTTCTTTCTGGTGTTTAATATTTATAAAATTATTTAAAATTCTAAGAAATCAATATATATTAGGGACCTATTATGTGCTTGGTGTTTTTCCAGGTGCTAGCAGAAATAAAGAATAACTTCCACATCCTTCTGGAACTTACATGCTCTGTGAATCAACAACATATGAACAATTCAGGCATATTTAGTACTAAACTGCTTATTTCTTGACTGTTAAGTTTCAATGATCTGCATGTGCTTCAAATGTAAGTGGCGTCTTTATACAGGAACATAACCTGAAATATGACTGGGATTTCAACTAGGTGAAAAAGAGGAATGATTACTTTTCAAGTGAAAGAAGTAATAGGTAAAATAACATAAAATATTAGGAACTCATAAAATGGTGGTGAAAGGGCTCCAGTGCTTCCAGCAGAGTCATACAGTAGCAATGGCACTCCTCCCCGCCTGCCGGAGAGCTTTGTCTTACACTGATAAACCACGTTTTCACACTGAAAGAGCAAGGAGTGAAGAACCCTGTAGAAGACTCAGATCAGGTGCAAGTACCACTCAGCCTGTTTCCATTCACGATGTCACCTGTTTCAATCTGATTCACCCTGAATTGTAACTTTCCTAAAACATACAAAGGAAACACACATAATAGTAAGCACAACTCTGTAACAACTCAAAAGAACAGTAGTATTAACTTAAAAGATAGTATGCACCCCCCTTTTTAGTGAAAATATACCCATGAGAGATATGTAAAAAGAAATATAAAAGGCTTGCAGAGTTCTGGCCACCACACTGGCCAATCCTTGTCACAGGCATCTCAGAAAACATGTTTTCCAGCCTATCATGTACTTATATAACAGCATACATTGAAAAATATTAACATGACAATATGAAAAGATACTATATCTGAAACCCAAGGTAATGAATGAACTACAATTATATTAAATAATAATATAAAATCCGACATAGTGTGCATAGACAACATCTAGAGTTCTTTTGCATAATCAAAGTAGGCACACTTTAAAATTATACATTAGAAATAAGTGTTAATGTATATGGATAATTCTATCCCTAAGCGATTGAATAACAGTTTCTATAATGGACATCCCCCCAATTATGAATATGTAAATATGACGGCCTATAATGTGACTCAAGTGGTGAGGAACACCAAAATAAATAAATAAAATGGTATTAATTCAAAAATAATAAAGTTAAAGGAATAAAATTAACATTCAAAATATACTAAACAATTCCCAGGAGGGCAGATGACTAACACCCTTCCTCTTTGCTTTCTGAAAGACAAAACTTATAATTTCACAAGACAACCTCTACAGAAAAATGAATTCAGCAGAGTCCATGGAAAGAATGGCATTTTACTAAAGCAACACTGTCTTCTCCCTCCTAATGCTCACAGAGTTCCTCGGAGATATATATACAAACAAAAACAAAGATTAATTTGAATTGAAAGATTGTTACATGGTCGTTTTGTTTAGAGTAGCCATCATATTTTGAAGAAAAATAATATATTAAGTGCCTATAATAGAAAAACTCAATCTTTGCCATAGATTAAGAATATGACCACAAATGAGAAACAGTTTTATTCCTTGAATAGATATGTAGAACATAAATACATGCACACATATTTGATAATGTATCTTGAAATAATTTTAAGTTATTTAAGACTACATTAATGCTTTCCAAGAATTACACAACCTGTAATACAAAATGTAACCAACATGAGATTATCACATTAATTTAGCAACTGAGGTACAGCAACAATATGGCATGTATCATTTTAAAGCCAGTAACATATTTGCATCCTTCATGTTTGTGTTACATAGGGTTTTAAACGTGGCCTCTTCAGGTTTTCATGATAAAAACCCAATCCAAACTCTCTTAAACAAAAGGAGACAGTGTTAGTTCATGTAACTGAATGGTCTGGTTGTACATCTCTGTAAGCCTGGCTGTTTCCAGGGCTCAAGCTGGGTTTTCAGGATTTACTTTTGCTCTACCTCTTGATTCAATTTAAACCATGCAGCCTGCATTTGAAGCAGTAGCTCTCTCTGAAGGATATCCTCTGCCAACATTTCCAAGCCTACCATCTCTGTGAGGAGATTCTTATATGTACAAACTGATGAACATGTAGCAATATATATTAAGATCTAAAAAAAAAAGCATATTGAGTGAAAAAAGAAAATAACATCTACAGTACAACATAAGTACAAATTAATTACAAAACCATAGTTTACAAGAGTAAATTAGATAGGTATACAGACAGATAATAGATAGATAGATAGATAGATAGATAGATAGATAGATAAAGTATATTAGTGTATCTATAGAAAGGAGGAAACAAAAGTGGGCAAGGGAATGAATGAGGAAAAGGAAAGTAAAATAATGCAAGGAAAAGCTATGCCAAAAAAATTCAATTGTGCAGAGGAAGGAAGGAAGGAAGGAAGGAAGGAAGGAAGGAAGGAAGGAAGGGAGAGAGAGGGAATGGGAAGGGGAGGGAATACAGGGGAGGAGAGGAGAAGAGAGCAGAGGAGAGGGGAGGAGAACCAAAGGAGGAAAATGGAAGTTAGTTTATGGGAGAACAGCTCCAGAAGTCACCCTCAACACCATTCCACTCATGTCTAACCCCAAGCAAAGCACAAGCACCTGTCACTTAAATCCAGGGTATAAAAAGAGAATATGATCTCAAACACAATTGAGAAGGTTTGGAAAAGCTGGTGTAAATAGTGATGCTCCAGACCAGAGCTCTTCAGCTAATCTTAGTTGCAAGAGCAAGAGGGCTGGCTCACAGCATCCTCACTCTAAAGGCACAGGGAGTCCATCTCTCACTCCACACAGAATTCCCCTTCAGAATTCTCATTTAAGAGACAGACCCTGAAGAGGCCATTTAAGAAGTGTTAGAAAAGGCAATTCCACATTAAATAAAACCCACATTAGCAGCCCATGTCTTTCGAAAGTGTAAAAACCAAACATTTCCGGACATATGAGGAGACCTAACAACATGAAAGAGGAATATCAAACTGACCTATGTAAAGGAGAGATAATTAAGGGTATTGAGAGAACTTGAAAACAATTTCAGTATTCTCAGGGTGATTACAGAAGAATCACATCCTTAAAACAAAGCAAGAATGCTGTGAAAAGGGGAAAAAAAACAGAAAAAGAGGAGCTTTTCAAGATGTAAGAAAACAATTTATTAAAAAACAAACTACATAAACACTGAAAAATAATGTCTAATAAAACTCCCAGAGCCCTTACTGGTGTGGTACACTTGGTTGGGCAATGTTCTACAAAGCAAAAGGTCCCTGGTTTGATTCCCAGTCAGGGCACTTGCCCAGGTTGCAGGTTTGGTCAGGAAGCATAAGAGAGGCAACCAATTGATGTTTCTCTCACATTGACATCTCTTTCTCTCTCTCTCTTTCTCTTCTCTCAATAAATAAATAAATCTTTTTTAAAAACTCCCAGAATAAAAAGCAAAAATACAAAGTGTATTCATTTCTCATTGCTTTGTAACAATTGCTACAAACTTGTGGCTTAAAACAATACCAATTTATCTTCTCATGGTTCCTTTATAACAGAAATACAAGCATTCATTGTATATCTGATTTCTCTGCTCGGGACCTCACAAGTCTACAGTCAAGGTTTCTTCCAGACCACAATCTCATCTGACCTTCGGTTCCTCTTCCAAGCTCTTTCTGGTTGTTGGCAGAATTCAGCTCCTTGTGGTTGTAAGACTAAGGTTTCAATTTTCTTATTGGCTATTGGACAAGGTTCACTCTCAGCTACTAGAGCTCTCTCTCAAGTTCTACCAAGGCAGCTCCCTTCTCAAAGTCAGAATGCCTGTTATTGCACTAACAGGAATTCAAGAGAGAAAAGAGAGAGTAATGGAGAAAAACAAAATAATAAGTAGAATTTTCTGAGAACTGAAAGATACAAGTTTTCGGAATGAAAAACCTCACTTAACACCAAGTACAAAGAAAATAACAGATACACATCTAGACATGTCATGTCATCAAGGAGAAAAAGGAAATCATAAAGCTTCCAAAGAGAAATCAAACAAGCCAACTAACTAGCATCTGACTTTGTAGAGAATTGTGTAATGCACCCAAGTACCAATCAACTGTAAAGTCAGAATAAAGTCCATTTCTGACATGTTTGGAAAGTGTATATTTTATGCACAATATTTTAGAGAACTACTTAGTCCATCGTAACAAATAAGAAAGTTAATTGTGTGTGTGTGTGTGTGTGTGTGTGTGTGTGTGTGTAAGAGATGGTGGCGGGAGAGAGGGAGAGGGAGAGAGAGAGAACAAGAGATCCACCCCCAAAAATTAAGGAAATTTCTAAGATAATTTCTGTGCTATGGGATTCAAGCAGGAAAACAGAGGGATGGACATAGTCTATAAGTCATCACTGGTTAGGGGAAAGAAGGCCACTTGAAATAGTAAAGTATATAATAAAAATCTAAAAATATTGAGCTTGTGAGAAAGGTAAATGTACAAGAATAACAGAAATGCAACAAAAATATTTAACAACACAGTTATGAAGCTAACTAAAATGTGGCATCATTTCAAATAGTTGATAGAATATAAGAAAAGAGAATTCATTTGACATCATTAGTGAGAACATTGTCCTTCAATGGTACTATACTTAAGAAGAAGCAAATGTAAACTCAGCAACTACCTGACTCCACACCAAACAATGTTTTCATGGCAATCACATGCTGATTAGAGGTATTTGTCAGCTATGGACAAAGCCCTCAGTACCTGTTTGTGGTTCAGGATATCATGTAAATATTAAAGACCTTGACTTTTACTAAAATGAAAATGTACTTGACAGAAGGAGGGATTAGGGAGGCAGTGAGAAAGGTGGAGGAAAAGATTAAGACTACGTTTTTACTTAAAAAGTAAAAAGATGTTATCAAAAATTAATTAAATTGGGAACTAAAGATGTATGTATATTTTAAATTTATCCAATAGACTAAAAATAAGAAAGTAAGATTTGGGAGCAGAAAATTAGCAAACAAAAACGCTCATCTTTTATATCACAGAGTTAATAAATATTTTCTAAATTTTATTCAAGATGTAGAAAAAATAAGTATATTACCTAGTTATAGAAGAAACAAAAGCAAAATTATGTACAGTAACAGAATTTGCCTTTAGAGAAAAGCACTTAGGGTTTAGAAGGAAAGGGAAGAAGGCGGTGACGTTTCATGACGCACAGACTTTTCCTACTGTATTGACTGTGTTGTGAAATATATGTATCAATTTCTTTAAAATGCAACATTAAAAAATGTACTTAGGAACTATGTTGTCCCTGTTCACGATATAACAGCAGTTGAAAAACATTATTTGTATTTGTTCTGAAATTCTGTGAGCAGTTTTAATGGATTCAAATGAGAGTTAATATTTTTTATTCATCATTTAATAATGTTAATAAACTAACAAATAAACTTTATATTTATCACTTACTGAGTCTTTATTTGGCCATATGGTCAAGTTAAAATGGCATACGTCACTGTCTGTCCAAATGAGGAAGGTTAGGCTATGTTGAAACTGCGTGCTGTAACTTTCAGAAACAGCCCAGGAAGTCCGCCTGCAGTGTAATTCTTCCGTTCCTTTCAATGCCCCTTCCACTGTGCTATCCTTACATAAAATAGTTCATACTGGAAAAGCTTGCTTATTTAAATCCTGGAAGTGGACAAAGGCGAGGAACTTAATTTAAGCTTGTTTTCCCCCCCAAATGTAAAGTATATACTGCCACCAAATTTATTACCACCCTGCCATGGCTCCAACTGAAGTCACCTAGGGAATTTTTCCCCTCAAAACAAATTGTGAGGAATCAGAATTCACCACTGAATGTGGCTCACAGCTGAGGAAGGTCTACTGAAGAATTTCTGATTATTCTTACTTCAGGAGTAAGGGAAGCACTGTATCAATTGTGTAAGTCAATTCACATCTGATCTTATTGATTACACATTAAAGTCAGTTATCACAATATGAAAACAAAGATAACTGACACTTCTTTCAACAAAGACAATATCCCATTTAAAAGCACACACTCACATCCACCTCTGGTGGCTTGTCTTTCAGAGCAGCTGAACACCATCCCCTGGGGGTCTTTGATGGGTTTGAGATTCTGACTCTCATATGTTCCCAGGCGATGCTTAAGCTGCTGGTACTTTTTGAATAGGACAGAGAGCTTTCAAATATGTGTTTTATCCAATAATAGATGAGCTGAAAACTTAATCAAAACAACAAAATGATGAGATACCACATCACATCAGTCAGAATGGCCATCATAAACAAATCAACAAATAACAAGTGCTGGAGAGGATGTGAAGAAAAGGGAACCCTAGTGCACTGTTGGTGGGAATGCAGACTGGTGCAGCCACTGTGGAAAACATTATGAAATTTCCTCACAAATCAAAAAATGGAACTGCCTTTTGACATAGCAATTCCACTGCTGGGATTATACCCAAAGAATCTTGAAACACCAATGCAAAAGAACCTATGCACCCCAATGTTCATAGCAACACAATTTACAAAAGCCAAGTGCTAGAAGCAACCTAAGTGTCCACCAGTAAATGAATGGATCAAAAAACTGTGGTACATGTACACAATGGAACACTACATGGCAGAAAGAAAGAAGAAGCCCTGCCCTTTGCAACAGCATGGATGGAACTGGAGAGCATTATGCTAAGTGAAATAAGCCACGTGGTGGAAGACAAATACCATACGATCTCACCTATAAGTGGAGCCTAATTAACAAAACAAACAAGCAAGCAAATATAACCAGAGACATTGAAATAAAGAACAAACTGATAGTAACCAGAGGGGAGGGAGGAGGGGGATACATGGGAAAGTAGCGGAAGGGTCATTAAGGAACATGTATAAAGGACCCATGGACAAAGCCAAAAGGGGGTAGGATTGAGGGTGGGAGGTAGGAGTGGGTGGAGCAGGGAAAAGTGGTGGTGGGAAAATGGGGACAACTGTACTTGAACAACAATAAAAAAAGTAAAAAAAAAAAAAGAACATTAAAATAATTTTAAAAAAGAAAATAATGACAGCTAATGATCTACTTGAAAAATTCTAATTTTTTTCTTAATACTGTTTAATTGCAGTTATTAAATTAAGCAACAATTCATTCATAAAAAAAGAATAAAAGGTAGCATTATTCACAGTAGCCAAGATATGAAAATAATCCAAGTATTTGACACATTAATGGATAAAAACAATCGACAGGTACATTTGCAATGGAATATTGTTAAACCTTAAAAGCGTGCATAAACCTGAAGGATGTTAGGCTAACTGAAGTAAGCCAGTCACAGAAAAACAAATACTGCATGATTCTACCTATGTGAAGTATCTAAAATAGTCGAATTCACAGAAGCAGAGAAATGTCGGTTACTAGGATCTCGGGGTAGGAGGAGGTGGGGAGTTGTTTAATGAGTATAAAGTTCCAGCTATGCAAGATGGAAAAATTCTGGAGCTCTGCTATACAACACAGTGCCTGCAGTTAACCATACAGTATTGTGCACTTCAGAACCGAAGAGGGTAGATCTCATGTTAAACGTTCCTACCAGCAAATCAAATGAAAAATGGACAGGGGGAGACACAAATTTTGGGAAGTACTGATTACCTATAACATTGTGGTGATAGTATCATGCTTTGCATATGCCCCAATTCATCAAATTATACCCATTAAACATATGCAGGTCTCTGTATATCAATTATACCAAAAGAAACCTGTTACATTAAAAAAATTGTTTGGAGATCAGATTAACAATGAAAAATCTAAGGCTAACACATAGGAGAAAAAGAAAATAAAATAACTAACAAAGAAAAATAGAACTTTGAAACCAGGAGAAACTTTCTAAGAAACCTGTTTTGTAATTACATAGGTACATTTTTCTGTTGCAGTGTCAGAACATCTCCTTAAATGGCTTAAAATATATAAATTATATCAAGCCTAAGTACTCACAATAAAATGATTAAAAGCATATTAAAATCAAAAGAGGATCCTTATTCTTGAAGCGTATCTATCTTCTGCTTGCACATTTTAGGTTCTGCTAAGCTCCAATAAAGTAAAAAAGTGGGTGATTTAGAATTATTTAAATCAGTGAGTTCTAAATTCCATGAATTAATAATCAGTCATAATAGGGAAATCTTTAAGACTAAATATCGTAATACAGATAATGGAGGGGAGGGAGGATGTGGACTTGTAATTATATCCTGGAAAAAGAAAACTTTTATTTACCTCCTAAGGAATACAACCTTGCAGGAAATTACAAATCACTAAGATTTGACAAAGAATAAGTATATTCACCCTGGCCATAGGGGTTGGTTGGCTGAGCATGGTCTGGAACACCAAAAGGTTACAGGTTCAATCTTTGGTCAAGAAGTGTAGAGAGTTCTCTCTCTCTCTCTCTCTCTCTCTCTCTCTCTCTCTCTCTCTCTCTCTCTCTCTCTCTCTCTCTTCCCCCTCCTTACCCTCTCTCTAAAATCAATAACCATGTCTTCAGGTGGGGATCAAGGAAAAAAAGGACACTTCTATTTTCTATTTTTTCCACTAAAACATTAATTCTTTTAATTTGCGAATACAATGCCAATTATGAACCTTTTTTCCAGACCTTGTTTTTTTTTTCTGAAAAATTGCATGACCATGGTGTGAAAAAGTTTCAACACCATCCATAATATCTGTAGATTTAAGAAAAATAAGCATCCACACAATATATATCCACTAGGTTATTTATAAAATCTTGTATTTACAACTTAAAAATATTGTCTTAATGAGCCCAAATAAAAACACATTCTCAGTGACTGAGTCTAAATCAAGCATAGCACAAATTTAAATAAACCTTAAAGTTTAACCTTGCAAAGCCAAAGTAAAACCAAGCTGTCCAACACATTTTTACCTGATTTAAAATATTTAAATTAGCAAAAATATTACTTTTGTTTCCAGAAAAACTTCTAGGCTTTAAGATTATTAAGATTATTTAAGATTAAAAAGGTTGTCAAATATGTGACTACAATGAACCCACAAAAATTCCATTTTTATTTGCCAGGTTAAATCCTCCAGCAAATAGTTGGCAGTGTGACGGTGGATACTCATCTCACAATAATCCTGCCCAAATAGTCGTGTTTGATTACTCCTTGTTCCGTGTTGAGAGAGGAAAGTCCAATAAGTTCTCACCGCTGCTTTTCAAACCAGAGAGTTGTCACTACAAACGTAAAAAAATAAGACAAAACGAGTACCAGCATGCGCACACCTTTGTGCTGAATGGTAGATTCTGACAGAAGTGTAATGAACAAAAATGAAGGAGAAGTCTAAAAATATCCATTTTTGAGAGGCTGTGTATTAGGACTATGTTCGTAAGAACCCTCACTATTTTACTTCATATGGAAAACACAAAATAAATATTTATTTTTCAATTAATATAAAAGTAGAAACATACTCTATATAAGGCCGTTCCTTACAAAGTATATCTCCCATATATGGGAGCTCCTCAGTCAATAAGATATTAACCGCTGTGCAAAGTAAGTTGTGTGAACAAAGCACCATAACAAGAAACTGATTTATTAAAAATGCCTTTTTTGTTTGGTTACCATTTCAGTTATGTTATGGGTGTAACAGCTGTAAATGAGACACAAAATGATCATGTCTTTTAAAAAATAAAGTTTATTCTCTTACACATAAAATGTGAACTGACATCGTAGTGACTCTGCAGTCACATGGGGCTCAATGTCATTCCACTTTGTTGCTCTGAGGGATTTTCCCTTACCATATAGTACAAGATGACAACTTTGCATCCCAGTCATCAAAGAGAGAGAGAGAGGGAGAGAGAAAGAGGGAGAGAGAAGGAAGGGAAGAAGGGAGGGAGGAAGGGAAGAAGAGAGGAAAGGGAAAGGGAGAAAACGTCATCCCTTCATGGTAAAGCTATGATTAAGAAATTGAACCCATCATGTCTATCTTTTTTACATTGGCCAGATCTTAGTCACATGACTACACTTTGCTGTATGGAGGTCTGAAACTTGTAGTCATTAACTGAGTAGCCACATACTGAGATAACAACAACTCCATTTGAATAGAATAAGGGGAAACTGAATATTGGGAGACTATTAACAGCCTCTGCCACTGTGCTGTTTTGATATCACAGCAGTGCTGCTGGTTACTGTCAAGTCAAGGCATTAATGCATGAAAGTATTACGTATACTGTAAAGCAGTTTATTCATATAAGGTATTATACTTTATACTGATATCTTACTGAGCAAATGGAACAAATAAAAGGAGGAAGAAGAAACAGAAGAGAAAGACAATTATTCTGTGATACTCTTTTCACAGGAGGAACATAAAGAAAAATCTTTTTAGGTATAATATGAAGTTCAGTCTGATTATGTACAGTATGTTAGACTCAGGATGAGATTAGAATGTGAATGTTATTGCTGTAATTTGAAATCACACCTATTTGCATCAAAATACTTCAGATGACATTCCAATTCATGATTTTTTCCCACACAAATTACTTCCACATAAACTTTTCTTTAATTCAACACTGTGTGCCAGAACTGTGTTCAGCATTGGAGATGAAGGTGAATATGGGTTATGTAAGAAAGAATACACATGCCGATTTAAACAGAAAAATTACAAAACTACGTCATAAGAGAAATTATAAAGTATTCTTTTTTAAATTTTTATTTTAATTGTTGTTCTTGTACAGTTCTCTGTCTTTTACTCCCATCCCAGCCCACCACCCCAGCCCTCCCCACCTCCTTCCCATTTCCAACCCCCACAGTTTTTGTCCATGTGTCCTTTCTACTTGCTCTAAACCCTTCCCCTTTCCCCTGAAATTCCCTCCCCTCTCCCCTCTGGTGACTGTCAGCCTGTTCTCAATTTCATTGTCTTTGGTTATATTATGCTTCTTTTTTGTTGATTAGGTTCCTGTCAAAGGTGAGATCATATGGTATTTGTCTTTCACTGCCTCGCTTATTTCGCTTTAAAGATATTCTTAAAAGTACTGTGGGAGGATCCAACAAAGGAAAGAAATTGGTGCTAGCAGCCATGGCATGTTGGTATTATGTCAGCAATGCTTTAAAATACCCACATATCAGTGGCATGCTTCTGTAAACTTAAAATATTGAGTAAAAATTCGTTTCTGTTTTGGAAAGCAATAGGTATTATGCAAAATATCTCCTAGCCTGCCAAAGTCTCAGAAATTCCAGCAAAACCTAAATAACAGAAATGTAAAAAAACTCTTCAAATAAACCACTTTACTAGGTGGGTCACAGGTAGTTAAGAAGTACTAATAAATTCACTTAATATTAGAACATTTAAGATGAGCAAACGTGTGTACATATATATTAACTTATTAATTATATTGCTTTACCCATACACATAATATAAATATGGGGTTGTTTCTTATATTTCTATCTTTAATTAAGGTATTTCATTGGAAGAAGTGAGTATATATGGTAAAAGAGACTTTTAGTAATATTATCTTTAAATAAATTTGCTGTTTCTTTAAAAAACAACACAAAGCAACCCATCAAAACATGAAATTATTTCCAGAGTGAGAAATGTGGGAGCATCACTTTTAACGGATTTATAACTATTTCCCTGTATGTCCCCCAAGGGGGATGCTGAAGGACAGTGATAAACTGGTACTGTTGCTAGACACGAAGTATTCTGGCACTACAGACTCTGTTATTACATTTCATGCCATCATGAAGTCGAAAAATATCCAGGATGTAATTTTGTTTGGGGATATCTTGCTAGCTAGATAGTAAAATTAGTACTCTGAGGCCAACTGGAAAGTCATCTTGAGGTATTGGTTTATAGTTTGATGATGGATGCCGTAGTATAAAACATTTGCGTGTTCAGGTTAACTTTGGTGATCATACATGCTATCCGAATACATGTAAAATTTCCTGTTTATATTTGACCCTAATTTTTAGAACATTTTCTAAAATTAAATTTTTAGCAGAATATTGTATTTGCCATGCATTTTATATTCTTTAGGTCCTTGTTTGCTGGTACATTCTTTTATAATTAGATTCGTATAGATATTTCACTACTTAGTGAAAGTTAAGGTATTTTACATGATTATAATCCTGTGGCTTTAAATTTATTAAATTATATAGTAAAACATAGAGTTCTGCTATTCTTCAAGCCATGAATTTTGGTAATATGAATTAAGAGGTCTTAATATATCAGTGCCAAAAGTATCTCCCATCCTGCTGAAGGTCCTGAAGTCCCAGCTTCAACACCCATTTGTTTATTGTTTGTTTGTTTTTATTTAATCCTCACTTCAGGTTATGTTTATTGATTTAAAGACAGAGGAAGGAAGAGAGAAAAAGAGAGAGAGGAACATCGATGTGAGAAACATCAATCGGTTGCCTCTTGTACACACCCCAACCAGGGATTAAACTGACAACCTAGGTATGTACCCTGACTGGGAATCAAGCCCACAACCTTTTGGTGTATGGGACAACACTCCAACCAACTAAGCCATCCAGTCAGGGAAAGACCCATGTGTTTTAACTGAATTATAATATCATATGTTCTTGGTCCCTCTCCCTGAATGCCCACCTTTAAGCTAAATGTCAGTCCTGACAGTGGGGAGCTAACTGAGAGCAGGGCTGCAAAGGACCACAGTAGAGTAAATTGTGATGATGAAGACAGTGGACATTTACATCCTACGTGATGTACCTCAATGGGAAGACAAACCAAGAAATGGTGTAAAAGGTGACTCATGACATTCTACAGCAAAAACAAGAACATATGACATCAAGTTTATGGAAAGGAAGGAAACAATGCAAGGAGAGCATGTAAAAGCAAATATGGGCAATTTCATAGGTTTGCCAAGGTTCTGGATCTTAGATAACCTTCATAGAGAAACAACATTTTAAAGAATAAAAAAAAATATTAACAGTTTCCCAAGCAACTAAGGCATGCAGGGGACAAGGTCAGCATGAAATACTGAAGTGACTGGAAGTTGAGTGAGTGTTTGCTTAATCCAGCACTCTCCAAAAGCTATTCACTTTGGTGATCTAATGAGATGTTTTATTTAAAAAGATGTCTATAGTCACACAGGTTTGGAGAATTCCCTCTTAGAAACCCAAAACTGGCATTAGCATATTAAAGTTTTTTTTTTTTTAAGTTTTATAGTTGAGTAAATAACCCCCTTCCATTTGTTGCACGGTAAATTTGCTCCTAGTTACAAACTATGATGAAAAGAAGACTACTATCATACATTGTGCCCAGTAATGACAGCCACATCATTATGATTGATTAAAATACATATCTTGGTCAGAAATATCGCTCTTCAATAAAATTTAGCATTAAAGAGTGCCCAATGGCCATTACTAAATATTTAAATGTTCCTAATATCTCAAAAACATATATTTGGAAGTAATAATCAACCAAACATTGGTAACAGTGAGAGCATATTGACTGATTTAAAATGTGAGTGTAAAGACTATACTTTCAGGGATCATTTCTATAGTTCGTTAAAATGTGAGTGTAGATTTGACTGAGGGATATTCATTGTTGTTAATCATTGGGATTTTGTTTCCTGGTCACCAGAAAATGGACTGACATGACCAATAGTTCACACGAGGCACAGTAACTATTATTAAAGTTCTTTTATAATCACTATTTCAAGCCAAACTTTAACAAATAGCCTAAGACAGGAAATACGGTTTCTATAGCTAATCTTTTCCAGCTTTCCTGTATCCACATCCAAACTTGGGCAAATACAAGCAAAGGCACATGGAGAGCACAGCACAAGAAGGGGCCAGACCAACCCTGGAGCTCCCTCCACGCCTGAAGTCACTTCTCACGCATTGCTCCCAGCTTTGGATTTTTCTGCTAATGCAGGTTTCTGTTTTAAGCAAAGGAAAATAAGATATCTTCCTAAAAATTGTGACTTAAAGGTTTGTGCAACAAAACTCATATTTTCTTAATCTTTAGCTCTCTGTTGCCCTTCTCTCTGTCTGAACTATTGAAATAATTGCTTTAGGTTCCTCAGAAAATGTCATCTGGCTGTCCCACTGACATACTTGTTTGGATACTTTAGAATGTACCTCTTAAATGATAAGACAGTGAAGTTGTGTTTTAGTAGGGAACTTGGAATTAATAAATTACTTACATTTCTAATTTCTGTATAGATCATACGTGGAACAATGAGACCCTTGGACAATGATGTGGTAAAACAAAACAGAGGAGGCAGAGAGAAAACTGAGAAGGAGCTGAAAAAATAAAGGGACTCAAAAGATGAACATTTCACATTTCACAATTTTGTCCCTGCTTTGCTACAAAGTTGTATAAGAGAGGTTTCCAGAAAGTTTTCCAAGTACTTTAGTGTTTACGGTGCTGAACACCTCTCAAATACCTGTCACTGAATATGTGAACGCAACATGATATCACAAAAGAGTGTGGGCTTGGAATGAGATCGATATGGATTCAAATCCAACGCTAATTTTCTGGCACCAGTGCTTTAGGCATCTCTCCTATGGCTTAGCCTGGTGCTACCTGGTCATCACACACATTGCCCATCGTTGGAACATCAAGTTCGGTGCACTCTGTAACCACAACAACCTGCCTTAAACTCCCCAGCTATTCTAAATACACTGTCCTCTAAGCACTTCAGGACCCAAAACATGATTTTGGACTTTTCCCTTTTTGTTTTTTGCTTGTTCAATTATCACTATTATCTTAAACTTTGTTACACATTGCTATATCCTCCTAGAAAGGAACTATTTTTCTCTGTCCAATTATTTATCTTGGAAGGAAGGAGTTAGGCTTTTCTCACTGACAAAGCAAAGACCAGGAGACATAGCAACTGAGGAGACAAAAACATGTTTCAAGTGAAAGAACAGAAGAAACTTCTAAAAAAAGCGAGCTAAGCAAAATGAAGTCAAGCAATCTACCAGGTTAAGAGTTCAAAACACTGGTTATAAAGAGGCTCCATGAACCTAGAGGAGGAGCAGATGAACTTCATGAGAACTCCAACAAACACATAGGTAACATAAAACTGGAGATAGAAAATATAATAAAAGAACCAGTCAGAATTGAAGAATACAATAACTGAAATGAAGAATACATTAAAAGGAATAAAAAGTTGAGTAGATAAGGCAGAGGATCAAACCAGCAATTCGGAAGACAATGAAGCAGAAAACAATCAGAACAGCAAAAAGAAAAAAGAATCCAAAAAACTAAGCATTTTTAAGAAGCCTCTGCGACAACTCCAAGCCTGCTAATACCCACCTCATGAAGGGGTAAAAGGAAAAGAGAGAGAGCAAAAAATTGAAAACCCATTTGAAAAAATTGATGTAAAACTTTCCTAACATGGCAAAGGAAATAGACCTTCAAGTCCGAGAAACACAGAGAGTCCCAAACAGAATGAACCCAAACAGACCCACACCAAGACACATCATAATTAAAATGCCAAAGGTTAAATACAAAGAGAGAATCAGCAAGAGAAAAGAAGTTCATTACCTACAAGGGAGCTCCCATAAGACTGTCAGCTGATTTCTCAAGAGAAACTGCAGGCCAAAAGGGATTGGCAAGAAATATTCAGTGATGAAAAAAGGACCTATAACCAAGGTTACCCAGCAAAGCTGTCATTTAGAGTCAAAGGTCAGATCAAGAGCTTCCCAAATAAGAAAATCTAAAGGATTGCATCACCACCAAACCAGTATTACAAGAAATGATAAAGGGTTTCTTTAAGACAAAGAAGAAAAAAAGATGAAAACTATGAATAACAAAATGACAATAAATACATATCTATTGATAATTACTTTAAATGAAAATGGATTAAATGATCCATGTTGGTGACTGAATGGATAACAAAACAAGACCCTCACATAAGCCGTCTGCAAGAGACTCACTTCAGATCAAAAGACACACACAAACCAAAAGTAAAGGGATGGAAAAAGATATTTCATGAAAAAAGAAATGACAGAAAAAGCTGTGTTAGCAATGCATATACCAGACAAAATAGACTTAAAACAAAGCCCATAACAAGATGAAGAAGAACCCAGACATTCTACTTATGGGTATTTATCTGAGGAAACCCAAAACACTGAATCAAAAAGGCATATGCAAACCTTTGTTCCCTGCAGCATTATTTATAATAGGCACGGTATGGAAGCAACTTAAGTGTCCGTTAAGAGATGAATAGATAAAAAAGAAATGGTGCATACACCCACTGGAATAATGACTCAACTGTTTAAAAAATGAAATCTTGCCATTTGCAACTACATGGATGGACTTACAGGATATTGTGCTGAGTGAAGTAAGTCAGAGAAAGACAAATGCTAGATGTTTTTCCTTATGTGTGGAATCTATAAAACAAAGTAAATGAACAAGCAGAACAGAAACAGACTCACAGATACGGAGAACATTTTGACAGTTGTTAGATGGGAAGGACGTGAGTCACCTGGGTGAAAAAGGTAGAGGGATTAAGAAGTACAAATTGGTAGTTACAAAAATAGTCACGGGTTGCAAAGTACAGCACAGGGACTATAGTCAACAATATTGTAATGACCATGTACAGTGTCCGATGGTTAATAGATTTATCGGGGTGGTCACTTATTAAATTATAGAAATGTCTAACCATTATGTTGTATACCTGAGACAAACATAATATTGTATGTCAACTGTAATTGAAAAATGAAAAAATTAAATTTTAACCCCTTATCCATGTATTTTACCTAAGATGCAGAGCTATAAAAAAAAAAAGGTAACAGGATGTATTTTTGTGATAATCAAGTATAAGTTTCTCATAAGTAGGGTTGAAAATCTCTTAGTGCTTTATGATCACTATTATAGAGATATCATTTAAAGATTATCTAGAAAAACTTGTGATGCATCCAACATAGTTTATTACAATTTTCTGTTTTCCATCAACCTAAATTCATCTCATTTTAAAAAATAGATTGTGCCAATTTGTGCATTATGGGTCCCATATATCTGTAAGGGTTGTTCATAAATGTAAATAATTAGACAAAAATTGTGCTTGTGTAACTGACACCGCACTACTGAAATTAAACAGTTATATTTACAACCTGCAAGGTGGAGAATGTGGAGGGAAAGGGCATGGTTAAGGGAGTTAACAGGATACAGCAAGACGTCTTCATTCTAACCATGGGGAGACTGTTTTCAGTTCAGACTCCAGTCAGAATAGTAATCTTGCAAAATCATGTGTAAGATAAAACCCTTTCTCCTCTGAGCGGTCGAGAGCCCAGGAGCAAAGCCCAAAGTGCTAAAAGATCATGTCAGCCAAAAAAGAACCATTTCAATATAATAAGTAATTAGGGCTGGCATTTTATAGAGTGTAATTGAGAGATGATACCTCCTTAAAAGCACCCATTGATTAAAACTTAGTATTTAAGGTGAACTCAGTGAACCCACATAAAAAACTAATAATTTTCTATAAATAGTGAAAACAGTCCTAAATCAAGAAAGGCAGCTCCTACCACAGACCCATGGGGGAAATGAATATTGAGTGACAGAGGAAAGGATGAGCAGAATTTTCCAGAGAAGGGAAAGTGTGAAGAAAAAAGCGTTCTTGTAACCATATCTGTCTGTGTTATATCTGGTTCCTTAATGAGAAGCATTTTAAATTTATGTTAGAATTTCACTTACATACATGGTTTATAAGTATGGTTAGGTTTACTATATGATAAAATATCTATGGTATCAACTCTTGAGCTTCAGTTCATTCTCAAGTAATTTTGTCTTCATCTTAATAAGAGCCTGAGATAAAAACTCATTCATGTATCATTGTATTTGCACATGGATGAATTGATCATTACAGGCAATAATTAAGAACCTGAGGAGGAAAAATCTGATAAATAATAACACCAATAACTTGATATGATAAAGTTTATATTTTCCTGGGTATTTTTCTAATTAAATTTACATGTGAAAGATATAGAAAAGGATATAAAACAAATATGGCTTCCTGACAGCCCTCTGTTCAGTTTCTTTTCCATCCCTTCCTCTAATTATATGCACATGATAGACAGATTTGATGTAACTAAATATATATTTATAGAATAAATATGTGCCAAACAGTGTACTGGACACTGTGGATGTAATAATGAATGACAGATCCTGGCCTCAAATTCTTAGCGTTCACTGGGAAAACACAGAAGGACACAGGAAATACATTATGATGGGAGGAGCTTAAGATGCCATGAGAAACCCATAAGAGAGCCCCTGAAATAAACCATTGGATGCAGGGAAGGCTTACCAGAGGAGGTGGGTTTTCAAGATGCACAACAGTGAACATATAACGGGTGGCCAGGTGAATATGATGAAACATGTCCCTGGAGAGTCCTGAAAATTTGAGAGATGAAAGGAGATGTAAAGATAGGTCAGGTGTGAAAGACATGAACCTCGACCTTGTAAACCAATCCAGAAACAGAAAGGAGCCATTACCCTTCTTAGCAATACGATAGAACTGTCAAAGTTAAGCATTTCAATGAGCCACTTACTGTTTATCCTGCCCCTTCTTCTAATATTGGGGTCTCCTATCCTGGGAAGAGACCCTTGAAATTGAGAATGAATTAGCAGAAAGATTTTGGTAAAACCGGAAGCAGGAAGGCCATCATTGTTGTTGCAGTAATCAAGGCAAGAGATATGTTGGATTGAATTAAATTACCAGCAAGAAAAAGAAAAATAGACAATAACAGACATTGATAAAATATAAACAGAATCTAGTCATTGATTATATATGGTTTTAGTAAAGAAGGCTGAACAGTGCAATATAATGCTAACAGATTTATACCTTGAGCAACAAATTGCATGGCACTGCTATACCCTTAGTTACGAGGAGCTGGTTTGTGTGAAGGTAAGAAGATCAAAAATCAAATGTTTTACATGTTGAATTTCATGTGCTTTTGTGATAATCAAGTAAAAGTGTTCCATATAGGTCTAGACAGATACATGTTTAGATACTGGGAGAGGTAACAAATTTTAGAGGTTACAAAGCTTTTTATAATCTACACATTTATCAGAGTTTATAAAACTCTATATCTTTATTCTTTCTATTTCTATATCACCTTTGTGCTATATCCCAATGGCTCACACCTGCTCAGGAATGTCATCATATCTTATCCATTACCCCATTATTTTCATCTTCCTCTTCCCTACTGAATCCTCTCCATCATCATTTATATACGCTAAAGCTTCTTGCATATATTTAACAAGTAAGCAAACAAGCAAAGCTCTTGTCTCCTAGCTACCATCCTATATCCCCCGTTATTAACAGAACTGCCTATACGTTCTCTTTTCAGCTCCTTCTAAAGTCTGGCTTCTGCCTTTCATTTCCATCCACCACCATTATCCCATCAATATTACTCTATTTTTGCACAAAAACTGCACTGCTTGCTTTGGTGTGAAATTCAACAACTCTTCTCAGCCCTGATCTTGAAGGTCTCTAAGCATCACTCAATGCTGTTGCCTAGTCCCTCTTTCTGGAAGCCCTCTCTAGACTTCGTGTGCAGCTAATCTCCTGGTTACTGCTCCTAGGTCTCCTTTACAGGGCTCTTTCCTGTCCCTCAAAAGCTGGTACATTTTTCTTACTCTACACATGTGCCCATGTGATGTCATCTATTCCTGTTGATTGTTATTTTGTATCAATGATTTCCAAATCCATGTCTCTGGCACAGGACTCTCTCTGAGAAGTGCACAGAGCGACAAGGTGAAACTCCCTCTCCTCAGCTAGGCACTGTCTTGTCTTGCAGCCCCTTATAGCGCTGTCAGTCCAACATGTGTGCATGCCTGTTCTATGACACATCACCAATGAGGACATCTGAGTTCTTTGCTCCCAGCTGTTCTCTAATCTAGAATGCCCTACTCCCTTATTCTATTAAATTATATCTTATCACTCCTTTAAGTAAAAGCTCAAAACTTACTGTTTCTAGAGAGATGTTGCTAATCATGCCTTCCTCTGAATTTCTAACATACCACACTATATCACCTCCACAGTATGGAAATATTTACAAAATTTCATCTTGAATGTGTATGTTGATTCACAGGTAACACCAACCCAGAGCTCAGTACCAAAGAAGATTCACACTTCCCCGTGTCCATACACAGCAGGGAAGTAGCAAGACTGGTTAACCATGTTTATCATGAGCACAAAGAGAAGGAGCAGCCTCAAGTCACATAGTTGCCATCCATGTCACAGCTCTTAAGATCCATTATCTTTATTGTTGTCTAATTATAGCCAATTATTATTTACCTTGATTATGAATGCCCTAGCCTTACCACAAGATTTTAAATCCCAACAAATTAAAAACTGGATCTTAATCTTCCTCATATTCTCATGAAAAAAAATAATGAGCAATAAATGTTTGATGAGGAGAAGAAAGAGATGCTAGCAGAGTAATTTTTGGAAGTAGAAACAAATGTGGTGTACAGAAAAATTAAACTTTCTCAAAAAAAGAAATTGAAGTCTTACCCATTTTCTAAAGGTATGTTCCAAAATTAAATCACCAAAGTACAACCCAGATGGGATAATTATGTTTTCAGAAAACATGTTTTTCTTTTGAATGTCATGCAATCTCCTTTTAAAAATCTATTGGTTTTAAAGTACATACTGTGGTTAAAATAGCTTCTACAAATCTATGCATATGGCCTTTATTAAATCCAAACTCAGGTTCCAAACTTAAATATTCTTATTTATTTTCCATTTTAGAACTGGAGATGTGGGGTGCATTCAAACTTCACGCATATTTTGAAAGATATATGTAGAGAACATTGTACCAAAACAATGCTACAAAAATGAAAAGTGACCAGGGCAAAACATCTAAGAGGAATATTCTCTCGCACCTCCCTTTCCCTGCCATCTCCCATGATTCATCTCATTGCACATATTCTCTGGGATGCTCTCATAGTTACAACGTATAAAATATATGCTTCCCAGTATATATGAAGAGCTCAAGATATATAGAAAAACTAAATCCATAAAGTAAACATTTAAATATTTCATATCTTAATTTTTTCCCAGTAATTCTACTATTTTCTTTAATGCCTTTTGTACAAGTTACCATACTAATGGTTGATGGACTAAAATTGATTAACAGCTTTTCAAACAACAAATCAGCATATTCAGTTTCCAAATTTAGCCTTTTATATTGGTCCTCCTTCGTTACCTGCTGTACCATTTCTTCTGTAGCTCCAAAGAAGCATTGTCTTATAGGGACATGGTTCTGAAATAATGCTAAGGGAACTGTGTATTGAAAATACTGTGCCTGTTTGATTGAATATTAGAGAAGAAACAGTTTTTGGAATTAGAGTAGATTTTTGAATCCTCTCCATGAGTTACTGTATTATCTCAGATAAGTTATTTAACCTCCACATGATTTTGGACAAGTGTCTCATTTGCAAAATAAGAATAGTTATACTTATTACATTAGAGTAGGCTATAGTCAAAGGAAATCATGAGTATTTTTTAGAAAGCACAATGCCTTAGAGTATAAAAGGTGATTAATAGATGCTAGTTCAGGTTATTTTCCTTTCAAATGGTGCAAAATAAAGTTATAAGCAGAAGTATGGATTTAAACATGTATAATTTTTCTTAGAGTATTTATGAAAGTATTTGC
The DNA here is from genome assembly GCA_039655065.1 of Glossophaga mutica. Lineage (NCBI taxonomy): Eukaryota > Metazoa > Chordata > Mammalia > Chiroptera > Phyllostomidae > Glossophaga > Glossophaga mutica. The sequence goes on from CM077312.1 coordinate 33,980,644, forward strand.
TTGACCAAAACAGAAAAGGATAGTGCCAAATTTTATATGCAAAATAATTTTACAGTAGAAGTACTAATATCTAAGTATATGATCTACCAAGTTAGCTGGATTGATGCTTTTTTTGTTTTCCTTGTCCTTTCTCGCTATTTGATAATGATGTCTGGATGAGATGTGAGAACTCCCATGATATCATGAAGCCTTAAAAAACAGAAAAGCAGGAGACAAATGTTGCCTCATGAATTTCGGGGAAATGAGGGCTGAAAATATTCAGTAAATAAAATAAAATGCAAAGTCAGAATTAGAGTTTTAAAATCTTAAAATTCAATAACCTACACATAAAAGAAGTCTTGGGGATTCAGAATACATATTTGGGAAGACTCCTATAACCCTTTGGAGGTCTAAAACACTGATCTGATATTAGGAGTTTAGAAGCAAATAATTTTGTTTGTTCTAGTGTGTTCTGGAGTTTGTGTAGAAAGTGGTATCTTGGACATTATTACTTTACTGTTTTCTTTTTTAAAAAAATTGTATAAGTTTGTATAGCCTTTTTTAAAATATTTTATTTATTTTTAGAGAGAAGTGAGGGAAGGAGAAAGAGAAGGATGGAAACATCACTGTGTGGTTGCTTCTCATGTGCCCCACACTGGGGACCTGGCCTGCAACCAAGGCATGTGCCCTAGACTGGGAATCAAACCAGTGACCCTCTGATTCACAGGCCTGTGCTCAATTCACTGAGCTATGCCAGCCAGGGCACTTTACTGTTTTCTAACCTGTATGTCTAAGAAGAACTACTGTGTTCTATTTGGTAGAACAATAGATTGGGAGAGTGTGGTGTTTCAGTGAATAACTGATCATTGGACCCAGTAGTAATTGGTCATTTACTGAACATTAACTCTCAAGGAAATCATAAGCATGTGTTCTTTCCTTTAAGTGATAATAGTGATTGTGGTCTCAAAATACTATTGTAAGAATTAATGTGGCAGCACATCACAAACCCCTAAAGTCCTAAGTTTTATATAAGACCCAAAACAGTAAAAATAGATTAAAAGTCTGAAAACTGCTCTTGAAGGGAAAAAGACAGGACTTTCTGTATCAAAACACTTTACTATGTTCTTTGAAGCTGCAAACAATTTGGGAGGGTGAAATTTTCTTTTCTCAGCTATTCCAGTGACACATAATTCTATAAAAAATTAGATCTAGATATGAAATAGAGGACACCTGGAGACAGCTGAATTGAAAAGCTACATTTGAAATGAATTGTTGAACCAATGCATAATGTTACAGGTTTAAATGTTTTACCCATGCTTCCTTTGCTAATTGCATTTGTGTCCTGCTGCTGCCTTTATTGTCATGATGTTTTTAATACTAAATCTGTGTGTGTGGAGAATGAGGCCTGTTACCTTTCATGTTTAAACTTTCTGAAAAAGAGTGACCTATATTTACTTCAATGGTGAAAAGACTTATGAGAATGCTGGATAATGCTGATTTATCTGAACCACTTCTTTTTATTTTTTTAAACATTTTATTTACTTATTTTTAGAGAGCGGAGAAGAGAGGGAGAAAGAAAGGGAAACATCAATGTGTGGTTGTCTCTCGTGTACCCCCTACTGGGGACCTGGTCTGCAACCCAGGCATGTGTCCTAGACTGGGAATCCAACAGGTGACCTTTTGGTTCACAGGCCATGACTCAATTCATGTAGTCACACCATCCAGGGCTAAACCACTTCTTATCAATCTGAGGAAATATCAATTGACAGTCTTGATCTGAGAATCCGGATATTCTTTCTTCTTCACTCCCTAAGTTCTCTTAAAACAGAACAACCGTGTGACTATCTATAATATATTTGTAAGTAAGGTCTGAGTATCCATCACCATCATCAAGTTTCAATGCTGTTGTATTTTCCATTTTGAGGTTACATGAAAGAAAACAAAAATCGCATGGTGCCATTAATAGAATAGATATTTGCAAAACTTATGATTTCACTTTATGTTGTGCAATTGTAAAGTAGAGCTAAATCCTGGAAACAGAATAATCAGGAAGCTGAATGTTTGGGTAATTTAACTCACTGGCTGACTTTTAAACTAATCACAGAGCTATTTTTCTTTCCATTTGTATAGCTGAATGTCAAATAATATAGCCAAATGTAATCAATGTTCATTGAAGCTAATAATCCATAGTGTTTATATGGAGGATTGAACTGCATTTACAATGATGTCAGAGATCTACTTGAATTTTTTTTTAAAAATACTTGGTTTAATTCTCATTTTTACTTCCTTTTCCTCAAAAAAATGTTCACTGTAAGACAGAAAAAAATGTCATTTGGAGTAAATGTTTGTAAAATTTGATTTTTTATTTGGCATATTTATGAAATAAGAAATTGGTAAACAAAGATTTTAAAGTATATTTATCACTTTTAGTTAGGAGAAATATTATGATGGTAAAGTACGCAAAGAATACATATGTATACCCAAATGACTCCTGCAACTTAACCCAGTGAGACCACAATTAGGATGCTATTCTAATGCCCTGAAAGAGGTAAATTCCCTACACAAAAGGACCCAACTGTTTCTCAGATATCTTAACAAAGGAAAACTAACGCTCTGTGTGATCCAAATTCTGTATTTCTTTTTTATTAGTTATTTTTATTTTTGTTTTTCCTCCTTTTATACACCCTTCTACACTACATATTCAATGTTTATGCCAATAACACTGTACTGCTACACAGATTGTGAATCCCACATTTCATGAAGTAAGAGAAACATAAAATAATCTAAAACTATGAACCAGAAGCTTCAGCTTTTATTTCAAACATGAAAAAACAAGGAGATGATACTTTTAGGAATCATAAGCCCAATACTCTTCAAATAGTAAATGTTCTATATTTCCTGTTGTTAATGAAAACACATCAAATATTAACTGATATCTGTCTTAAAACAATATATTCTATGTAGCTGAGAATATGTCAAACCCATATGTTATTGACGTTAATATTAATGTGATTAGTGTATTTATATTATGAATGTTAATATTAATATTAGTAGTATATACTATTTATTATTAATAATATAATGGTAATATAAGTACCAAGGATTCTTGAACTGTTTATTTTCCTATCAAATAACAATACCTGACATATAGTAAGCATTCAACTGTTAATAAATAGAAGTAATTGGAGTAATTAATTCTTTTTTGCATTTTCACTTTTCAATTATAGTTTACTTTCAATATTATTTTGTATTGGTTTCAGCTGTACAGCATAGCAGTTAGATAATCATTTAGTTTACAAAGTGTCCCCCCTAATATTTCCAGTACCCATCTAACACGACACAGTTATTCCAATATTATTGACTATATTCCCTGTGCTGTACTTACATCCCCATGACTATTTTGTAAGACCAATTTGTGCTTCAATCCCTTCACTTCTTTCACCCTGTCCCCCAACCTTCCTCCCCTCTGACAACCACTCTTACGATATCTTATTAAACACATTTGAAATATGTTTATAGATTCAGCAGAACATTATATTTTGGGCTCCATTTGCTGTTTTTTTTTATGAATCTGAACTAAAGCTATATTATCTGTCCAAGACTCAGCAGGAAACAGTTGGCACACTCAAATACGGCCATTGAGGCATTTTTTTAAAAAGAATTCCTTTCAGGGTTATAGTTGCTCTTAACAGCAAGCAACAAAAGATGGCACAGGACCCTGGACTAGGAAGAGCAGAAAGCCTTTACTTTCCAGGCCTAAAGACAAAAGGGAGCAAGTGGCTCCTGGAAGCCAGAGAGGATAAAGATACCCTAAGAGAAGCTGTGACCTTCAGTATGTGTGGCAGGAAGGGAGCTGGGGAATACACTCCCTCACACTCTGCCCCCACCTTGCAGAGTTCCTGTTGGTACCTCCCATTGGCAAAACCGTACCAGAAGCTGGGAGCACAAGGGCACCTGTTGAAGCAAGCCATAAAGACCAGCCTCCTTGGGCATGAAGCAGGTTGCAGAACCCTAACAGGTGTCTCTGAGGAGCAAACCTCAAACACCCAGCACAGCTAGGTTGAAATTCACTTTGGCTCCACAGAAAAAGGTCTGATTATCCAATTAACAGTGAAAACTAGATACTTACACAATTATTAACACTTAAAAAGAATTGATCTTTTAAAGCACCTCTTCTTAGAAAAGCATGATTCAGGGGAAAATATTTCAACTATAAATCAATCTTGAAGAATATGGTAATTATCTCAGGAAGCTTAACGCATTCATTGGGTAGTTATTGTTGCCATGAATACAGAAAATAAATAAAACTGATTTGTATGTGCTCTATATTCATAAATCCATATTATCTAATTAGTACAAACTCATATCTCCTTCAATTTATCTGAATTAGTGAGGTTTTAAAACATATCAAAAATCAGTGATTCCATTGCTGAGAATGTACCCTAAAAAGTCGAAAACACCAATTCAAAAGGACTTATGCATCCCTGTGTTCATAGCAGCATTATTTACAATAGCCAAGTGTTGAAAACCGCCTAAATGCTCATCAGTAGACTAACTGGTTACAAAACTGTGGTACATTTACACAATGGAATACTATGCAGCCGAAAGAAAAAAGGAACTCCTACTTTTTTGCGATAGCATGATTGGTACTGGAGGTTATTATGCTAAGTGAAATAAGCCAGTCAGTGAAAGACAAATACCATATGATCTCACGTACAAGAGGAATCTAACGAATAAAATAAACTAACAAGCAAAAACCAGAGACATGGAAATGTGGGACAGACTGACAGCTCCCAGAGGGGAGGAGGGAGGAGTAAATGGTGGAAAGAAGGGGAAGGGACTAGTCAAAGAATCTGTATGAATGACCCACAGACATGGGCAATGGTGTGGGGACTGGCTGTGGGAGCAGGGGGTGGGCTGGGTAGAGGAGGGCAAAGGGGGAAAATTGGGGCAATTGTAGTAGAATAAACAAGAATAATAAAAGAAAATAAATATACATATAAACACAAGATATCCCTTGTAAAACTTACAGAATTTACAAAAATCCATAAATTTTAATGGCTTAAGAATAGTATGAATGTCAAAATTCTGCAAAATTTCTTATCTGTCTTCACTATGCATTATCTGAGTTTTTGCTATTAAACCTTCAGCATGAACCCCTAGTAACAAAGATCTTTTTTTTAGCTTTTATTTTTTTTATGTTAACCCCCTCTTACACCACACACCTGTTAAATCACTTACCTAGACTGATATCCCTGGAACTTTCCTCTTTTAAAAAAACCAACACCAGAACACTAATAATCCAATTCAAAATGGGCAAAAGACCTGAATAGACATTTCTCCAAGGAGGACATAGAGATGGCCAACAGACATGAAAAGACACTCAATGTCACTAATCATCAGAGAAATGCAAATTAAAATAACCATCAGAAGTCACCTCACAGCTGTCAGAATGGCTATCATCAACAAACCAACAAACAACAACTGCTGGTGAAGGTGTGGAGGAAATGGAAACACATGCACCCTTGGTGGGAACGCAGACTGGTGCAGCCACTGTGGAAAGCAGTATGGAATTTCCTCAAAAAATTAAAAATGGAACTGTCTTATGACCCAATCATTCCACTTCTGGAAATATATCCAAAGAAACCTGAAACACTAATTCAAAAGAATATATGCACTCCTATGTTATCTGTAAAAGATATGCATCCAGCACTATCTGTAGTAGCCAAGATTTAAAAGCAGCCCAAGTGCCCGTCAGTAGATGAGTGGATAAAAAAGCTGTGGTACATTTACATAATGAAATACTACTTAGCTGTATAAAAGAGGGAAATGTTACCTTTTGTGACAGCATGGATGGACCCGGATAGTATTGTGCTAAATGAAATAAGCCAGTCAGAGAAAGACAGGTACTATACGATTTGACTTAATGTGTGGAATCTAATCTAATGAACACAATAAACTAAAAAACAAAACAAAAACAGAAACAGAGCCATAGATACAGAAAACTGACAGCTGCTAAAGGGGAGGAGAAGGGTTGGGAGACTAGGTGAAAAAGGTGAAGGGATTAAGAAAACAAAAAAGAAAACCAACAAACAAAAAACTCAGAGACAATAGTATGGTTGTTACCAGAGGGAAAAGGGAGTGAGGGGAGGTAGAAGAGGGTAAAAGAAGAATAAATGGTGATGGAAGGAGACTTCACTTGGTATGGTAAACACACAATACAATATGCATATAATGTATTATAGAATTGTACACCTGAAACCTATGTAATTTTATTATCAATGTATCCCAATAAATTTAACAAATAAATAGATATAAACATTAAAAAGTTCATCATTCTCATTCGCCCTAGTCTACCTTATAAGGATTCTTTTCTCACACGTACTTATGCAAACAATTTCTCACTTTTAAATTCTCATATTATGTTCCAACTGTTATTTTTTATTACGTACACTAAATCTTCAGTCCGACTAGATACGACTTTAAGTGAAAAGAGGTTTGCCTACATTTTTCTTACACATTCCATAACACCTTCAGTTAATCAGAAATATCTCATTTCAAACATTGCATTAATAAACAGGTCAGCCTATTTCATTTCTTTTATAATGATATATATAGAGAGAAATAGATATATATTATTTTGTTTCACTACCCAAATAAATTGTTTAATTATTTAAAAAACAGAACACTAAAACATTTTAGAGTTATCAAATTAATGGTGTAAATAAAGATCTCCAAAAGTGTTATAGGACTGCCTACAAAATGGGATTCGTTTTTTAATCCTCACCTAAGGATATGTTTATTGATTTTAGAGAACAAGGAAGGGGGCAGGGAGAGAGAGAGAGAAACATTGATATGAGAAACAATCATCCCTTGCCTCCCTTACATGCCTCGACTGGGGATCAAACCCACAACCTAGGTACATTGCCCTGACGAGGCATCACAGTCCTTGGATGTACAGGACTGTGCTCCAACCAACTAAGCCACCTGGCCAGGACAAAGTAAAATATATATATATATATCTTGATGTGTTTTAGGGATTCTGAGACAAACATTTCAGGGCCTCAATCCGCAAATCAAATACAACTCTCCCACTCTCTTTGGTCGTGATATTTTTCTCTAAATTACATGAGGCATATGAGATTTAATTATTAAGCAACTGATACAATTTATCTATAATAGAGCAATTTGATAAGCACAAATATTATGTTTGAAATGTGAGAATATGATGTCTTTTAAAAGCAGGTTTAAAAGGTCTTCAGCATCGTTTGTATCTCACCGCTGCAGACAGAATCAGGCTGCACGCTTAGGCAACCCCACCGACAGATTCAAACTGCCGGTTCGCCCGGCAGAGACCTCTCAGGACAGATGGAGGAGGACCTTGGAAACCGGATGACTGGTGGAAACGTTCCACCCCACCCTCTTCTCTGCTGTTAGACTGCTATATTTATCTTTTCCTATAATTTCTCTACTGAAAATTTCAAAAACCTTCCTTTAAATCAGGTTTTAAACAAATATATTTGTTTAAACATGTGTCTTATGAAATCAAAATATGTTGGGGTATGCTATCCATTCTCTCCCAGATATTTACAATGCATTTCACTGAGTGGATTCTCTGAGAGTTTTATAGTAAAGGAATCTAACTTAGATAAATCCAGTTTTTTCCCAAATTAATTTCATGTTGGGATTCTTTTTAACTTTTTCCAAAATATCAGCATTTCTTAATATATTCATGTTTCTTAATATATTCATATTCAACAGGACACATTCAAGGAACATTACTTAAAGCATTTCAAGATTAAAATATTATTTTATCAGATTGGAAATATGGTCCAATCCGATAACATTTATCAAAGCGTGTACCTGCATCCCTCTTCCTGTTAAATGTTTTAGTTACTTCCCTTTTTTATACCCGTATCACTTAGAATTTTTCTTTATCAAACTGATAAACGATAAATAAGAATTACTCTCGTTCAAGAATACTTTTTTAAAGGCAAAGTCATAACCCCCATGCAAATATAAATGAGCGCATGTTCAATATCCTTTTTAACTCATTAATTAGTGAGGGAACCCATACAATGCTGTATCCAGTTCCAAGAAGAGTTCACAGGATGCCCCTGTAAAGGCAATCACAGATACCAAAATAGATTTACCAGTAGATCACGTCTCTGCTGGGCATAACTGCTGGCATGTCTGTGGACAAGAATCAATCTGTACTATTAAAACTACAGCTTACATAGCTACAAAATCACCCCATGACAAGGAAACCTGGAGCGAAGCTAGTGCTTATCTAAGAGAATGTGCAGAAATAACTTTTCTTGCCCATTTCTAAGTTATTCAGAATTTTATGGGCATTTTTAATGCAAAACAGTCCTATTTAATTTAACCACTATCAAGAAATGCTTTTCTAGCCCTGGCTGGCGTAGCTAAGTGGATTGAGCTCGGGCTGCGAACCAAAGTGTCGCAGGTTCGATTCCCAGTCAGGGTACATGCCTAGGTTGTGGGCCAGGTCCCCAGTGGGGGCCATGTGAGAGGCAACCACACATTGATGTTTCTCTCTCTTTCTCCCTCCCTTCCCCTCTCTAAAAATAAATAAATAAAAAAATCTATTAAAAAAAAAAAAGAAATGCTTTTCTTTTTGGTCTTTACCCTAGGATTTATATACTGCCTACTCTCAGATTACTACTACTTTATTTATTGAGTAGTTACTATATACCTAACATTATGCTAATGGCTGCATGCATTATTTCATTTAAACCTCACAACTATGATATTTTGTTACCAGAGAAAGATAGTGAGACTTAAAGTAATTGATCCCTCAAGGTCACAAAAAAAAAGAAGCAAAAACCTATGTCCTTCAAGTAGTAAAACAAACTCACTGTAGGTTTACTATGGATATCAGTATCATTGAGATAAAATGTGTCTCCATAAGAACCTGATCGCTTACCCATTTCCAGATAAAACCTTTCCCTTAAAGTCAGTATTTACACGTTGTTCAACTACCTCCTTAACATTTCACCTGGATTTCTAATCAACATCTTAAAATTATCCTTCCTCATCTCCATATCCTATCCATCAGCACACTTTAACATCCTTTCTTCCAACATTTATTCCAACCTTGTCTGCTCGTCTCTGTCTTTGTCGCTGCCTCCCTAGTTCATTCAATCATTTCTTACCCGAACTGCTTCAATAAGTTCTCTTTGTCAACAGTCAGACCATATCTGGATGATGGAGAGGAATGAACCAAAAAAACCATTTTCATTGTTGTCAACTACCTTAGGTTATTTGTTCATATTGTCAAGGCAACTAGTTAAAAATAAATAATTTAGTCAAATAATTATCTTGTTGGAGATATACAAATCCAAATAATGGATTTTCCCAGTGAATAGCATGATTATTTTTTCCATATAGCAAAAATCATCTAGTTATCTAAAATGGAAGTCTCCTTAATTTAGGAACAAAGACTTAGCCTAGTGTCTTTTTTATTCCCAGCTCCAAGTTCAATGCAGAGCATATAAAATAGTCATTAAATGGCCTTGAATAAATGAAATGTCCTACCAGATGTAGGTCCAGTCAGTGGTTTATATTGTCACATGGTACATGCAATCAATTGTAATATGTATAAATCAGTCTCTGGTGTCAATGCAAAAGAAAACTCAGAAGCTGATTTAGTTGTTTCTTAAGCAGTCACAGGTGTTAAGACCTAAATGGTAGGTAATTGTAAATCATTATAAACATTAATTCACTATAGCCAAGAATTTCCAGATCTAATTTCTAACACTCCTGATAGAGTATTTAAGTATAGTGTTTTTATGACATGGTGGATGAACTTTAAGAAGAAAGGGAATTCACATCCTGTTGGTGAGAGACTACCTGCTTAAAAACCTGCTTGGATTTTTGTTAGAAATTAAATTTCTAGTCTTACAAAATAATTGGCTCTGTCATGAAGATTCAAATGCTATTCTGAGTCATTGAATATATATTCTCACGTAATTTCATGAAGGTTCATAAGGTTTCTTCAGAGTATTTTGGCATAGTTTTCAAATCACAAAAAAGACAAACTATTCACAAAATAGATATGAACTTATTATTATAACGGAAAAATTTATAACTAAACCCCAAAAATATTCACAGAAGCAAATGGAATGGAAAAACTGAGACAGTAAATCAAGTCAAGGCTCAAAACAGAGTATTCAGGGTCAAGACCTTGAATCCAGGAACAAAGTCATAATATGAAACAAGATGAAGCCAGAAAAGCTAAGAAGTATCAACACATTGAGTTCATGTCCAAAACCATGACACACCATATACCAATTCTGAGCATACCTTAAAAAGCACAATGGGACAGCACATTGTAAACTAAGATTGTTCTCTAGAAGATCTAAGTATGCATCTATTCTAACTATAAAAACAACATGTCAAGATAATAGAACCTAAATTTAAATCAGCAAGTGTCTGCAACCTCTTTGTCTCAGGAGAGCTGATACATTTGTTTGCATCTTCCAAATGTCTTACATTCCAAATGAGGCCTTCCAGAAAGTAAAAAAATCTAGAAATATTATTCAAGTCTTATCACTCATTTATCTATATCTAAATGATCATCTTTTCGGTCAATTACTGAGTATTTTAATTTGTAATAATGAGGACTACTAAGAGGTAAAGACACTAAACCAGCAATTTTCAAACGTTTTCATCTCATGACACACATAAACTAATTACTAAAATTTTGCAGCACACCAAAAAAGATATATTTTTGCCAACCTGACAAAAACAGGTATAATTTTGATTCATTCAAATGGGATAACTATTGCTGTGTTGGTTGTTGTCATTTTTTATTTGACAATCTAAGGGAAAAGAGGTCTGTGCCCCTGACTAAATCGTCAGGTGCTGCATGTTTTAAAAATTCTTGCAGCACACCAGTTGAAAATCGCTGCACTAAGCAATTGATCTAATGGGAATATATGACCCTAACAACTAAAATGAAATCTGCACAAAATATTTCTCTACTGTATAAAATGATGTTAAATTGTACTAAACTATAACCACCTGATCCAAAGTAATTAATGATAGGAGTAATGCTTTTATTTATTTGGCTATGGTTAGGGGCCAGGCACTATTCAATTCATCACTCAAAGTATCCCTACATATAGTGAGGAAACGAAGGCTCAGAGAGTTTAAATAATTTTTCCAGGGTAACATAATTATTAAATGATTACTGAAAGAAATGAGTGTTGGTGGAACTAAATCCATGGAAACTAGTAGATGTGGTTTCCCTAGGAAAAAATGCCTCTGTAAATCTAATTTTTATTCTAATGGATCTTATGAGAAATCAAATTATAGCAACTTAGGCTCTTTTACGTTTTACAAGTAACAAAATTTTAAGAGGACAAGAAACTACCAAAGTGGTTACTTTTTAATTCAATAAAATCATTGTACATGATTAGTCTAAGTATAACCTTATTTGGCTTGGAATGATGAACTGCATTCTTCACTAAAAGGCCACAGAACCTTCATGATTGCTGTACGTCTGTGTCCACTCCATTCTCAAGCACCTGCAGTACCCACAGCCTGTGGTGCCCACCCTCCATTCGCCTCCCATCTCCTATATAAACCTCCTCCTGCAGGCCTGTGATATGCGTTGTCTTTTTTCACCAACAAGAAAATAAGTAACAAAAGTAAGGCTATGGCTTACAACTCAGATCTCCAGAACTCCAAATCTTAAGTGCTCAGTAAATACCTTTAAAAATGTAACAAAGAGGTAAGAAAGGGAAAATAAAGCAAAAAGAAAGGAGTGGGGTGGGGAGGAAGGAAAGAGGAGAAGGAAGGAAGAAGGAAAGAAGGAAGGGAAGAAGAAAGGAAGGAAACAGGGAAGGGCTACAATTTACATTATTAAAAATTATTTTAGATTGTTAAACCAGTTTTTTCAAAAAACAATTTTTTCAATGATTGTTTCTAAGGAGCAATAAGTAGTAAAAGCAACACAGGTATAAAGTTAATTGGTAATATCAAAATAATTCTGTGACTATAACCTTAACTATTAAAATAATTTAATCTAAAATGTAAAGTTTTTTCTAAAACTTAGAAAAAATGTAAAGATTTAATGTAGAATGACAGCAAATCTAATGGAAGAAATGTAATACTTGTAAAAGCAAAAAAAAAAAATAGGTTTGCTATTTTAAATTGATTTGTGTGACCTTGGCAGATTTGAATATACTTTCACCTGAGTTTGTAATTATCTCATGATACTTGCAACTCTTTGTTGTCTTAGAAGACTTTTTAAAAATGAGTCCTTCGTACGTATTTTTAACCTGACAGCTGACAAAACATGTTATAAAAGAATGCAATGGTCAAGCTTTATATTAAGAATTTACAAAAAGAAAACTATTCTTAATTGCAATTCTGTTAAATTTAATACATATCTTGCATAGGTCTTCTGCTTAGATTGTGTATGGTAAGAACTTAGTAAAGGCACCTTTACATTTTTTAAATTTTTGTTAACCGTGATATTGGGGAATAAAAACTTACAATAATCTACACATATTTAAAGCACACTTTGATAAGCTTTGCCTTCTGTATACATCCACAAAACCATCACCACAGCCAAAACAATTCCTGTATTTATCACACCCTAAAGTTTTCTCAGGAGCCTCAGAATCTCACTCTCCCTTCCCCCGCTCCTCTCATTTCTCCATCGTCACTCACCTTTGCTCAGCCACCATGGATTTGTTTGCATCTCCTAGAGTTTTACATAAATGGAATAATACAGAATGCACTGTTTTTTGTTTTAGCTTCTTTCACTCACCATGATCAAATTAAGATGTATCCACGTTGTGTCATATCAGTAGTCACATGCCCCATAACGATGTTTCAGCCAACAGCAGAACTTGTATACTACAGTGGTCCCATAAGATTATATAGGAGAGCTGAAAAATTCCAATTTTCCAATGGCATCCCAGTAGTCCTGACATCATAACATAATAATGCAAGACATTACTGTTTTGTGCCCGTCTCAGTCCATCGGTAGCAATGCTATCTGCTAGAAATGCCTGGGGGCCTCACCTGGGCCTCAGAAGCTTCCTGCAGGCGTTTCTTGGTAAACAAATGTAACAACTGAACAGCCCTTTATGGTTCTTATTGTGATTGCAAGACACCCTTCAGCGATAACCAGTAGGAAACTTGAAGAAAAATAGTTTGTTACAGACACAACAGGGGCACACAGGCCTGGGGTTCTGCTTTTATTGGGGTCTAAGGTGGGGATCTCAGGTTTGGGGGATCACTCTTTACTGATGAATTTAGAAAATAAGAGTGTAAATTTAAAGCTCAAGAGTTAAAAAACAAATATCCAAATGGTCAGTTATCCAAGTTAACAAAGATCTAAAACAAAGTTCTTTAGCATTTGACTACAAGTCAGGTACCAGAGACAATTTGGCTTTAAAAAGTAGGGCCTGGCCGGGACCACACAGCTTTCGCAGCCCGCTTCCTCGCAGAGCAGGCTGGGAGGCCTGAGGATTGCCTTAGGGGGGTAACAAATTGTACCCTAAAGCTTTCGTCACTCAGGCCTAAGGTTTGTATTCCTTGTCAATGCAATCCCCACAGAAACTTAGAAAAATCTTCCAAAAAGGCAAATCTGAGAGCCTCGGATTACAAGGGACCCAGCAGCTTCTCACAAGAGTGGATCCAGTGTTTAAACAAAAAGCTTTCTACAATGCCACTGCAAAGTCTTCACAGTTTCTCACCTACGGAACTTCACTGTTGCTATGGACCAATGCGTGACTTCTGGGTTTTTATTTATCTTCCATTCCCCACACAAACAATTTTATTAGGGCTACACTGATCCTACTCCACCATTCATTATTGGGTAGAGTATGGAAGGTAGAGAAATGATTCTTTGAATGGCTTGTAGATATTTAGGAGCCACTTCTCAGCTGTTGGAATGCAGGGCACATCACTCAGAGATGCTGGAGTTTGAGTTGCATGCAGTTTACTGGATGGGTCTTTGGTCTTTGGATCTTTGGGTACCTGGGGCAAGGATGACATGGTCTCTGTGGGAAGAAGGGTGCACAGGCAGACTGGGTGGCCATAGTGGCACATTGGGGAACACAGCATTGTCTTTAAGTATATTCTTCCTTTCTTCTTTTTAACAGGAGAAACTCCCTTTGTGTGTTAGCTAGGCACGTGGCTGCTAAGCTACAGACTGCATTTTCCAGCTTAATTCATATCAATTTCCTTTATTCCTCTAAATGTCAAGTTTATTTATTGCACTTAAATACACATCAAGATACCACTTTCAAAGGACTAGCAAAGCAGACTGATTAAAATACGAGGCTGTCTACAAGGAATGGTAGGGTGAAGAATTTAAAAATTATTTGGATAACTGAGGCTGCAACAGCTTCAACAGCCAAAAAAGACAATTCTTTTATCTGAAACTGCAAGTTCTTTACCTAATTCTTCATTTAATTTCTACGTGAAGCAATCACTTTAGTAACATTGCATTGTCCTTGATAAATTAGATAACTGGCCATATTTGTGTAAATAATGGTCATTTAGACATCTAAAAATATGTGGTTTCTTCAACATATCTAAATTTTTAAAGGTCTGGTTTAATTTGTATGAATGCATGTATGTATGTATTTATATATTAGGGTTATATATATATATAGTATATATGTTAGGTGTGTATATATGCGTATTAGAGTTGTATTATTTTATGAAAAAGAAAATTCTTAGCTAGAAAAGTCAATATTTGATAAAATAGTCAATACCTCAATTAAAATAAGCAGTTATTAGAAAAGAAGGAAAGGACTGTTTTAAATAGATTCATAAGAACTGGCCCAGCAACTAAGATCATATGCTCTCCTCAGAGTCTTCTTTTTTAAAAACTTTAAACGAATGTAATGTCACCTCACAACTAAGTACAGAAAACTATGAAACTAATATTTAATGTTGTCACTAAAACAACATTAAGTAGCTTGGGAAGAGAATGGGAAGCCGAGAAGACCACATCTGCAGGGCTGAGATGGTAATGCTAATGAACAGAACTGGAATGCAAGGACTGGGCAGCCTGAGGCCCATGTCCACATGAGGCTGGAGAGAAAACCAGTGTTTCGTATGCAGCCTGAGATGAAATAGAGCACTGATGCAAAAACAAAACACAAAACTGGTATGGACTATTCTAAAATGCATAAAATAACTGTTAAGAATTTTTTAAGTCATAAGATTGCTGCTAAATAGAATGGACATAATTTTTGCAAAGCCATCATTTTCATGAGACAAATACATTGTTACCAGATTTTTTGTGTAACATCTTTAAACCCAGATGAAATGTGGAAGTTCTTTGTGATTTTAATTTTACTAAGCAATTGTTTCATGAACAAAGAAAATAACTTAGGCTTACAAAGATAATAAACCATTTAAGGAGATCTGTGGTTTAAAAGTCTGTTTTACTAAATATCACATTATACTTATTCCTTTGCAGAAATCCTGGACAGAGTATGAAGGATAACATTTCTAAAACTGACTGGGTATTAAATAATTCAAAACCCAGGAGTTGTGATCAAACATATCTGTAGGCATATGTAAGTACCACTGAGGTGA
Organism: Glossophaga mutica; assembly: GCA_039655065.1. Lineage (NCBI taxonomy): Eukaryota > Metazoa > Chordata > Mammalia > Chiroptera > Phyllostomidae > Glossophaga > Glossophaga mutica. The sequence goes on from CM077312.1 coordinate 33,996,217, forward strand.
AAGTGCCAACCAAAGCAATTAGGCTGAAAATTAATGTCTGAAGGTAATCAATGAAAGAGCTGGCTGTGGATCTTCAAGTATGCATCATCTTTGTTTGTTGCTGTAGCTGGGTATCACAGAAAAACCAACTCATCTCTCAAAGACAGAGAGGGGATGTTTCCCTCAATGTTGGCACTCCTAAATTGAGCTGGAATCTATAGGAAGTGATTCTATACTCAGATCTTAAGCTGATCTTTATTAATGTTGCTGGCCAGTAATGAAGATAAATGGTAGGCATAGTCCACTGAAGTCAGGAACTACGAATGCAAGGTTGGGAGAGGTGGAAGTGACTAATTATATTCTCTCTATAAGGATTCATGGGGAGCTGGAGTTACCTTTTTCTCTAATGATGTGTCTTCCTCTGACATTAGCAGCAATGATGTAGGAGATAGGTATTTGACATTCTTTTCATGATCCAAATGTGACTTAGGGGCATCATAGTGAATGCTTCAAGGTGAGACCATCTTGGGCATGCTCTTTATACTTCTTAATGTATGTTATACCTGTTGGTAGTATTAAAAATCCCAACAGGACCATTTGCAGCAGTTGTGTGTATGATTAGGGAACCCCAATTTTTCTGGATATCTGAGGGGTTAAATAAAAAAACCTGTTTTGTTTCAACCTAAGTTGCTGAAAAAAATCTTTTCAAAATGCATTAGTCCACTTCACAGTCTTGCTAAATACAGTATACTGAAGCTAATTGAATATTTCTTTTATGATTGATGACTTTGTAGTGCCCCGAGGTCAGTATGAATTGTTGAGGTAATAAGGTGTAGTATATCGAACTCTGAGTCTGAACTGACCAGATATTGGTTTATTTCATTGTGCTTTGCTTCTTTCTTCCTTAAGTAGCGCACAGAAAAGAAATCCACTGGTCTTATGGTTCTAGTTAGAGCTTTTTACTGTACATGTGTGTCATGCATTGTGGTTCTTAGGACACGAGTGGCAGATAAAATATCGTTTGCAATGATTCTGCCATATAGTCTTTTTTTTAAATATATTTTATTGATTATGCTATTACAGTTGTCCTGTTTCTCCCCCATCATTCCCCCCACCCTGCACACCCTTTCCCACCCACATTCCCCCCTTTAGTTCATGTCCATGTGTCATAAGTTCTTTAGCTTCTACATTTCCCATACCATTCTTACCCTGCCCCTGTCTATTTTCTACCCACTATCTATGCTACTCATTCTCTGTACCTCCCCCCACCTCCTCCCATGCCCCTGTTGCCAACCCTCCATATGATCTCCATTTCTGTGGTTCTGTTCCTGTTCTAGCTGTTTGCTTAGTTTGCTTTTGTTTTAGGTGTGGTTCTTAATAGCTGTGAGTTTGCTGTCTTTTCATTGTCATATTTTTGATCTTCTTTTTCTTAGATAAGTCCCTTTAACATTTCATATAATCAACTTCCCTATTCTTGAATGTGAGAGACCGCTACCAACCCCACTCAATTTATAGGTATCTCAGTGCTTCCACTTCCTCTGAAATTGCCATGATTCTGATCAGTAAGAAATAAGCACAACTGTAATTGGACTGTCAGTATTGCTAATGACTTTATGGTCAAACTGGCAAGCATGACAATTGTGCTCTGAATTCTGATCTTTTAATAAGGAGATAATAATGACAATTTATCATCAAATTACACCATCAATAAAAAAATGCCATCCTGTATAACGTTGCTGCCCCTGTGCAAGCCTGCAGACCTATACAAGCTTTCTCATTTTATTTGGGGAACTTTATGGAAACACAGCCTCTAAGACTTTTCATAGAGCTTCTTCTTCAGGAGGTTAGAAGAGGGGTGCATCACTCTCTTCCTGTTGTTGTTTTAGGATCGTTTCACTTTGTTCAGAGAAAGAAACCATAACTCTAAAAATCCCTTGAGGAACAAATATAGAAACTACCTAATGGAATAGGACTCCTCAGGAATACTATTTATATGAGCTGAAGGGTCAATTCTCCCTGCACCACTGAAAACCTAAGACTGGAGATGCCCATGGGAAATTACAGAATGCTGTTTGGTAATGGCGCTGGAAGATAGTAAAGGTTATTCCAAATGTCCCCATAATTTTTCTAACCTAAAGACACAAAGTCCTTAGGCTTTCATTTTGCTAAAAAGTTTCCATAGTGGCACAACATACTTGAGACTTAAGGAACCTTTGGAAATATCCCTTTTGAAAGAACAAGGAAGTTGCTCCTTTGTTATATCAAGGAATAAGATATGGGAAAGGAGGAATAGAGGATAAAAATCATTTGTGGAGTACCTAGTACATGAAAAAAAATTTGATAGGATCTTTATGTATATAACTTAATCTTCTTTGTAATCATACAAATAATGCAATGTTAGTCCTATTTATACATGAAGAAATTGAGATTTAATGGCACGGACTAATATGCTCAGGTAATATTTTTAAATAACAACAATAACAATTATAAGTAGTTATTAATGGAAAGCTGAATATATGTCAGGCATGGTGCTAGGTCTTTACATATATTACATTATTTAATTTCAACCACAATCACATAGGATAAATATTACCCACATTTTACAAAAGCAGATTGAGCCCTGGCTGGTGTAGCTCAGTGTATTGAGTGCGGGTATTGAGTGTATTGAACCAAAGGGTCACCGGTTCAATTCCCAGTCAGGGCACATGCCTGGGTTGTGGGCCAGGACCCCAGTGGGGGCCATGTGAGAGGCGATAACACATTGATGTTTCTGTCTCTCTTTCTCCCTCCCTTCCCCTCTCTCTGGAAATAAATAAATAAATAAATAAAATATTTAAAAAAAAAAAAAAAACAAAAGCAGATGGAGGCTTAGAGTTCAAAGTCAAAGTAAAAGGCAGCTAAGATTTAAAAGCAGGTTCACCTGAGTCTGAAATCTATTTTATTCCCATTATACCAAGTTTAAATGGGGAAAGCTATGCACCCTGGTTCCCACAAGCATTGATTGGGCAAGCCTCACAGATCCAATTAGGATGGGTGTTGAATTGCAATTTTTGCTCATCAATTTTTTTTAAAATGGGATTTTCAGAATATGTAAGGCAGAATTTTAGGCAGTGAAAGGAATACAAAGATACATACAACACAGTCTTTGCCTACTAGGAATTTATGATCTGTAAAATAGACAGGAAACTGACTAGAGTGGCAGTTATAATATATACCAAATGGTTTCTAATAATAGTGAATATTTATTGAGCACTTATTTTGTGCCAGACATTTGCTCTAAGTTGTACATACATTAGCTAACTTATGCTATAAACAAGATAGGTAGGTAACACCATTACCCATTTTACATGAGAGGAAACTGAGAGACTTCTCTACAGCATAAGCTATGAAGATATTCTGAGGATGAAAAGGTCCATTTCTCCTAGGAACATTAGTGAAAGATTTTTGGAAGTGGTGAAGGAAAGGAGCAGAGCTTTGGGGAGGCCTTAAAATGTATAATGGTTCATGCAAAAAAATATATATATGTATATATAAAATGTATTTCAATAGTTTTTTAGGCCCCTCAGTAACACTGGGAATTTACATAATGTAAAAATGCTGTATCCCATATAGAAATGAATGGTAACAAGGAAAAAAAGAATAAACAGTTTAAATAATCATCACTTAAAATCCTGCATATGTATATATAAAGAGCATAGCCCCCCCCCCCCAAAAAAAATCACTTACTTTAGTTTCGTAGGAACTATAGAAAGAACCCTTAATAAAAAAGAGTAAAGTCTTGGTTAACATGACTAAAAGACAGGTGGAAAAGAATATAAATAATTAAAATCATAATAAAATTACATCTTTTTTCAATGATCTAGGAAAAACTCTGAAGGAGCAGAAATTCCATTGTTAGAACCAGGCCATGGGAGAGAAAAAATGATAACAATGGCAATGGGAGGTAAACTCCCCAAACCCACCCCATCTCTAAAAGGAGCATCTTTCTTCCTAGCTCTGTTTGGGGGAAGGAATGGAGTAGAGTTGTGGGTGAATCAGGATTACTCTGCTTTGTCTAATTTCTCTCCATTGAAGAACTGAATATCATATTTTACCTAATCTAGAAAACCATCAATTGAAAACATACCATTCATTTAAATGATGCTAAGAAAAAACTAAACTCTCAGAATCAAACCATGACAAATACTTCCTTATCATCAGTTATAAGGTAATCCTGATGTCAAAGATGTTAAAATGTCAACAAACGAGCATATTCTAATCAATGAAGTATTCCATCATCCAATTCTCATCTAGGTCTTAACCTTAGTCTAGTCTGCAAATCTACTAGGGATTAACAAAAATCTGGCTATATGACCTGGTATAATTTAGAGCTGGAAAAAATTAGTTGATAATCTCCTTTGAAAGAAGTAGGAAGAAATAGTAAAGTGTTGCATAAAGCACGTGGATTTTGTAATTATATATCCTTAGCTTTTAAATCTAGCCCTGTGCTATATACATAAAATGAACAAAAAATGTAATCTCTTAATTTTCAATTATTTAATCTATTAAATAAGAATAACCCAGGTTCTTGTGATGGTTGCATAAAGTGATTTTGTGTGTAGCACTTACCACAATTTCTGGCACAGTAACTGTTCACTAAAAAGACCCCTAGTAGAATAAGTGAAGATTTATAGGCTATCAAATCATGCAATTAAGTGAGTTATCAAAGTTAGTAGTAAAGGCACAGGTTGTCTCTAATCCTGTGAATAAATGCTCCCTTCCTTCCTCACTGATATCACCAAATATCTCTCTTGTGATAACATGCCAAGGTATGGAGACAGTAAACATGAACAAAATAATGAATAATTTTGAAGCTAATTTCTAGATACAATGGTAAAATGTATTGATATGCCACAAATGGAAGCAAAAGAGGAGTGTGAAATGCTATAACTGATTAAGGTTCATGGATAACATTTGGTGTTACATTTAAGGGGGAGAGGACTATTGGTGGCCACAAATTTTAATAGATTGGTTTTTCTGAGGAATAATCTGTTGTAAAATGGGGTTTATTTGTTTGCTTGTTTTAATTTGTTCTTCATGTCTCTTACAGTTATAATGATCTTTAGACTTAGATTTTGTTTCCCCCTAGGGATATAATAAATTAAGCTTTCTTATACTGTGGCTGATTACATTTGCCTACATTAAATTCATTCTGATCTCTATTGTACTCGATTTTAGCTTAGAAATGCTCTAGTGTACTTATTTTTATTTCCTTTTTCTTTCAAAAAATGTACTAAGGGAAAAAAGAAAAAAAATGGTTTGTAACCAATATTAAGAATTTAGAGCAACAAGTATAAAGGACTCATGGACAAAAACTATGGGGGGTGGAAATGGGAGGAAGGTGGGGAGGGCTGGGGTGGTGGGCTGGGGCGGGGTAAAAGAGAAAACTGTACAATGTCAACAATTAAAATATACTGATTAAAAAAAAGAAAAAAAGAATAAGAATAGTCTAGGAAAATCAGAACAACAAAATTCAGGGATGTCATAAAACATTAAAGAAGTGAATTTCCCTCTCAGAGAAAATACTTTTATAAAATAAAGGAAGGCCATTTTCTGGAGAAGCCAGTCTTAAAAAACAAGAGCATTGACTATTAAAAGAAATGTTTTATTTTCAATTATATCTTTAAAGCAAGGTTCAAGTATTATATTTTATATCATTAAAAGTAATAGTTATATGGAAATGTGAATGTATGTTTAACCTTCTAGTACTCTTAGATCAAGCTCACATTGCCATGTTTAGAAGTTGCAATAGCAATTTGTTATATAAATCCAGGTCAAGGCTATGCCTAATGGCTACCTACCACACCTGTTTAAAATAGACACTCATTTAAAGCCAAGTTAACCCAACCCAACAAAGTAGATCACTTATGTTGATGAGCACTATGGCCTAAGTAACAATTCCTTCTAGCCACATCCATAGCCTTTGTAAAAAGTGTTTTCAATGAAAATTAAACTACCACCAGTAAAACCATCATGTAAAGATTCTGTTGCTTGGAATTTTTGCCGTAATCATTAAATATTTGACACGCATAAATGAAACTGACATAACATATTATATAAACTCTGAATCTTGGATCCCATAGAACATGTTGATCAAATCAATGCTTTTGAAAGGGACAAAGAAATGTTACAAAATCTCAGGCAAAAATCGCCCTAGCCCAGGACTTGCTGGGCCAAATTTGGGTGTACATGAGCTCCGTGCCCCAAATTCATATGGAAATGAAGATCAGTTACTTTGCAATCTCGTAAATAGGAGGTAACCTGAATTTCTAAGATAGAATTCTCAAAAACTTTGTGGAAATCTAGGATACAGTTCCTCACTTTATTAAATAAAAAAGTCTCCTATGATTGGGAACTATCAGGCAAGGCAGTCGCCTGTTTCCTCCACTGGTTAGGATCCTTGAGGTTTGGCTGGGAGTGTTGCTTGGAATAGATCCCAACCCAGGCTTCACTGATTGGGGTCCTGCATAGTTCCTGCTACAGTCACGCACAGCCTTAAAGGGAGTGCAGCCACGTGGTTTAAAATGGTTCAGTTGAATTTCAGGGGAAAAGGGGAAGGGTTTACAGGAACAAGTATAAAGGACACGTGGACAAAAACTAGGGGACATGGAAATGGGAGGGAGGTGGGGAGGGCTGGGTGGGTGGGCTGGGATGGAAGTAAAAGACAGAAAATGTACTTGAACAACAATTAAAATAATTTTTTTTAAAAAAATGGTTCACTTGGGTATTTTCTCCTGCAGACGTGAATGCGGAAACACGTATCCTAGTTGGTGCGAGGAGTCCTTTTACAGTATTTTTGCCCAATTCACAGCAGAGAGTGGACGCAAGTGTCAGAGAAAATCGAGACCATGCCTGAGTTCTCCTCTAGCTCTGAACACTTCAGTTACAGGGCACAGCTAACCTAACCTCCTTCAGTATTAAAGCCAATTAGTTGCAACTAAAGCATTCTAAACTGAAGCAGGAGAATAGCCTTGTCTGTTCATCCAGAACCCAGCCAAATTCAGCGGGCATGTTTTCTATTTCCCAAGACAAGAGTTAAGAATTACTGACCCAGCACATACTGTGTCCTAAGAGCAGTATACCCTCTGATTTATGATCCTCTGGGAAATTTGAACATATTGAGCTGCCTATTTGCGTTCTCTCAGCTTCTGTCACCTAAGCAGACACTCTGCTTTAGGTTGTCACATAAAGTTGTTACAATGAATCAAAGTCCCTTCATACCCTAGCAGATCTAGATACATTCTCTTAAAACAGACACCACTGTCAATTTGGAAGTTGGCCTCCCTACCTCCCCCTCATGCTGCTCTGCCCCACAAGTACAAATCTTTGTAATAAAAAGTGAGCATTCCAGAAAATAACTGAGAATGGATAGCTTTGTTCCCTTCCAGTCCCGCTGCTTATAATAACTGGAACATCTGAGAATTTGTGCCTTCCATCACTCGCCAGGTTTCAAGGGGGTGTAGGCTTAATCAGTTTTTCAAACAAGAAAGGATGAAGCCAGGAAGAGAAAAGAGAAGGCACACACAAAATTCTCCCTTCAGGATCACCAGTGGGACTCATGAATTTACCAACACTGAAATTCCAAACCAGCGACAGGGCCTTCCTTCCATCCCTCCCACCTTGCACGCCAGGGCGGATGTGGAAGGTGTAAGAATCTTCTAGGCATCTCAGAGTCACTGATCCCAAAAAGACAGCCAACCAGAAATGTATGGCTTTATTTTTTTTTACACAAAAGTACACATGGATATATAACTTCTCCTTTAAGCATCCAAAATTTTCCTTAGTAATTATCCATGTATATACAAATATAAAGAGAAAGGCATCCCCTTGAGCTAGTGCACAGAAAAATAACACGATATTCCATTAGAATTATATTATGGCATCAAAATAACAGATATGAAATTCTAAACTGAGGTGCCAGGTAAGGATATAAATTTTAGTAAACATTAAAGAAATATTTAAAACTTATAATTTAACTCAAATTCAATCACAGAGCAGGTGTAAAAAGAGAGAGCTGTTCTAGCACTCTGAGCCCCATTTCCCCCCAGGTAGAGATTGGGAGTCATTAGCTGCTCATCCCAATTTCAGTAAAAGGGGCTTCAAATAATCACCAGGACACCTTGATGTATGTGCACTCTAATGCAGGATACACTAAATCGTGTCTAACTCTTGCCCACACACAAAAGCTTCTTCCTCAGTGCAAAGGGCAATAGGCAAAGGGCAATAGGCAAAGGGTTCACATTTCCCTTGGGCACAAAGCAGGCCACACATACAGACAAGAGCTGGAGTTAGGTCATCCTCCCTCCCAACAAAAAAGGGCCACCCAGAAGATGAACCAAGATTAGTGAAGAGAAGCTGAGCCAGATTCCTACCAAATGCAGAAGGAGAAGTGGTGAACCAGAGGAGGGCAGATAAAGTAAGAATTTCCCAGCAACACCTCGCTCCAACTATGGGCTGATCAGATATCAAAGTCAGGAAGGTAGAGGAGGAAGATACTGGAAAGACAGAAAAAGCTGAGCAACAGGTTCTAGCTGAAAGAGAGGGGACATTTTGAGATTGAAAGATTTAAAATTTATATGAGATATAACATTCTAATTTCAGACTTTAGTAATTACAAGACCTCTTGGATTTTTTTACCTAATTCTGATCAGAAAAGTCATGGAAATGACCGTAGTTTTCATGGAAGGACTGGGGAGTAAGAACTTTCCTCACATGCTTATAAAGGAGGAGGGAAGTCAGTATGAAGTTATTTAATACATTTTTTAATATGATTGAGCATTTTAAAATATATTCATATGATGAGATTTTGAAGAGAAGGAAGGATCTCTGTTAACATTTCAGCACAGCCAAGCAGTTGAGAGGGAGCAGAAGAGCAGGCATTTGGAGCAAAAGGTTGCTCTTTCTCTGCTGGGTAAAAAAGCCGCTGACTTCAGAACAGAGACACCGCTGACGGTAGGATTGGGTCTGGGAACGACATGAAGAACTGTGAGAGTGAAAGGCAAAATGACCTTTGCTTTCTTAGGACAGTTTGTTGAATATCTGAACAATGTTCCATATGTAATACCTAAGCTTTTGAAATTTACTATAATCTAAATGTTTCCTTATATTAATATAATCATGCTTAGTTTACAATGAAACTTCATGGATAAATGAAGCCATGTGTGTTTGTTTACTAATACAAAGTCCAGCATTGTCATCAATGTGCATTGAATTCTATAGCTCATGTTTCCTCCATAAAGCTCCAAGCAAAGTATAATATCTCAGGTGTTTCTGTGAAGCAGACAGGAGAGCTCATTATTAGGGAAGTAAGTAAGGTGCACAGATTCAGAATGGTTTTCCCAAGTTCCCACGGTGAATTGAATCATGGCAGCTAAAATTAACTGATTTCTAGCTCATTTTTTAAGAGCATTAGTATAGCTGTTGAACACTTTTTGTACAAACTTTAAAATGTACAGCCTGAATTTGTTTTCATTAATTTGATATATATTTATTTGATGCTTACTCTGTCCAGGCACAAGATGATAAACTGTCAAGATCACCAAACACATTAGGAATACTAGTAACTGTGACAAATATTATTAAGCAATTTAATTTTGTTACCAACACAACTATTTCAATTTTATGTTTTCTATATACGGAGGAAGGGAATATGGAGCCATTCAGGTTTTGTTCAGCCAACAGACTTTATCTCACTGATGGCAAACAATAACAAAAGTCTGTTATTTGAGATGTTAAAGGCTTTTTGTTTTAATTCAAATACTCTTCTATATCCTGTTGTGTTATTTACATTTTTCATTAATTTAACCAATTTTTCAAAAATTTTAGCTTTATGTTTCTTTTTTATTGTTTGCTATACATTATTATATTTTTCGATCAGCTAAAATGTGATTTTTTTCTGTGCTTTTTTTTACCTAACCACAAAATCACGTTAGCAAAAGTCAGTCTTGGAATGGATGCATGTAGGTGCTGACGGCTCTTGTTCTGTATTAGTTGAACCAGGAACTTTTTAATAACATCCACTGTGCAACATATAAATAAAAGCATAAATACATAAATATGTGTAATTTTATTTTCATACAAAGTCATGAAAGATCCGAATTTATAGAGTATGTGAGAAAGGCTCATTTTGCTGTCTGTGTAACTTAGCACTGCTTCCCATGTTGACATCCTCTGTTCTCAGTGGCTAGACGGCTGTCCATTACATTTCTCAGAATCTGTTGCTAGTTGGATTCCAGGATATATCTTACCACTGATAGGTACCTGTGAGACATTTGCAAGGTACAAAAGTGGAAGCAATACACATAACATTGCTTCTAAGTCAGTGGTGAGTAGAAACATGCTCTTCAGCAGATTTTTTTTGCAAAGCAGTGTTTTTGAAATGGCCTCCAGCTATTGCCTAGTAAGTCACCTGTCTTGCTACAGCAAGAAGTTGGGATGATTATTAATAGTTTTCTATAGCTTTTCAAATTCCCTGGCCCTCTATAAGGTAGTGATGAGCCTGAGAGTTAACAGTGATTTTTCAGGACTTTTGCTTCCCCAGGCACTTTAGCAATTAGGAAAGCATCTAAGGCCCTCTACTAAATCTTCTCCTCTCTGAAATAATCCAAGTAGTTGCTATTGTCCAGGTTGGACCTTCTAAGAAAATATTTGGCACTGAAAGTGGTCCTAGAAGTAGACTTTGAAGATGATGAAATCTGAGATAGCTTGTCTGCATGATTAATTTTAAAAATAAAATAACCTCATTGTGACGGTTCATGACAATCAGAAAATTTTAAATAATCATTAACTTATCACTAAAGTTGCCTGAAATGAAGTACCTATTAAAGGCAAGGATTTGGGATAATAAGAGACTGCTAAAATAAAACAATCTATTGTAAACAAGGATGAGAAGGACTATTAGATAGTCTGTCTGCTTTTGATGGCACGACTTCTTTCTACAAAAGAAGATTGAATTGCTCAAGCTTTTACATTTTCACCTCAATTCATATCTGGAAAACAACAGAGCTTCCTAAAATTGATCATATACTTATAGCCAAATACATGACCAATGTTTTTTAAAACTAGAGTGAAAGTCTAATGATGCACCATCTAGAATTATAAACAACCTTGAATGCATAGTCTTGTTTGGTAGCTTATATGAAATTTAGGGCACTTATTGGGAAAGAGTTGGGACTTTTGGGTGGATTCTGTTGGATATGAACCTCCAAATTCCATTGAACTTCTTGAAAATAGAAAGTGCCCTTCCTTCTCTATCTGAAGAACATGTTAAGGGATGCACTCAAGGCAGCTGCCTTGCTTGGAGTTATTAATTTTTCATAAGATGTGCCCAATCACCTTGCATCATTTCCAGATGCATAACTATACTCAGATCACAGGAGGATGGGTACAAAGTCTGTAGTTTGTCCAACAGAGGAATTAGAAGGTTTTGCTAATTTATACTGGTGAAAACTTGTGGAGAGGTGCCTTGAGCGGAGTCTAAGGGTCCTAGTTCAGGGAGACAGAAACAAAAAGTTGGATTAAGTCGCATGTATTAATGTAATTGCAGTCTCCAGATCTAGTGGATTCAAGATGTTTGGTATTTGAGTATATAATTTTGGTTTACCAGATTACATGTTTAGTGGATTGAAATTGGGCTCCATGGTGGTCAAGGTTAAACAAAGAGTGGAGATTTCCAGGGTATAATGTAAATGAGTGTATACAGAGAAAGGTAGAAATGCAAGTGCAGATTTTCAAGTGTTACTTGCTACTCATCCCCTCACTATGTTAACTGGATGGTCTCCAAGGACATCCCTTCACCAAAGTATTAAGAGATACCCAGTGAGGCCAAGAATTATTATAGCAAGTAACCTCATTTAAACAGACTTCCTAAATTTAGTGGGGATAATGGAGTCCTGTAGTATGGCAGAGCCAAGTTAGTTTGCTGAAGCAGGAAGGCCAGAGATGAGAGGACGTGATTCCCAAAGCTGGTAGCTGGCTAAAGCAGTTATCATAATGACTTAAGCTACAGGAATCATTGGTGGATACCAACAGATTGTAGTATCCACTGAACTGAAGTAGAATTCCTAACTACTAGCTACTTGATTTTTACAGTTTAAAATACTCTAGGTTTCATAATCAGATTTTTGGCATAATTGAGAGTCATGGTCTCTCACCCAATTTCCAGACTTGAAGCCCCTGGAATGAGGAGTGTGCCAGGCTTTTAAAGAAGTACCCTATGCCCTTGACAGTGTGGCTCCGTTGGTTGGAGTGTAGTCCCATAACCAAAGAGTTTCAGGATCAATTACCAGTCAGGGAACATACCTATTTTGTGAGTTTGAGCATCTGTTTGGGTGCGTATACAATCCAGTCCCTGGTCCAGGGGTATAGTGGAGGCAACCAGTTGATGTTTTTTGGGGGGATCCCACCCGCAGAGTCCCTCAGCCATCACGGATGAGAATAAGTCTACCAAGACATGATCTGCTTGTGGAGGAAAAATAGCCAGTCTCTCCTAGGAGAGGGGTCTAGAGCCTGTTCCTCAATGGGCTTTTATTGGATTCAGTTTGCACAGAAATGCAGGTAAAGCTCATCAATCATTGTCAAGCAGTAATGATCAAACAATAGATAACATTCAAAGAACTATGACAGCTTATTCTGAGTCAAGATCAGATAGCTAAAGGGCCATAAAACTTTGGGGAACAAACTCATTTTATGTTTAGACCCTTATCAGAAATTGAGGGCATTCTTAGCAAAGGAGTTTTCACAGGATTTTATGTATTCTTTCTTAGGCTTGATATCCCCAGGGAACCACCTGTTCCTGCCCAGGGCCACACCCACCTCTGGCATTGTTTCAGGTTTAAGTGGGGGAAGTAAGGCAACCAAGAGATTAGGAGACTTCTTTTTTTTTTTTTTTTTCCTTTTAGATTTTATTTATTTATCTTTTAGAGGGGAAGGGAAGGAGAGAGGGAGAGAAACATCAATGTGCGGTTGCCTCTTGTATGTCCCCTGCCGGGAACTGGCCTGGCAACCCAGGCATGTGCCCTGACTGGGAATCGAACCGCGATCCTTCGGTTCGCAGGCCCGCGCTCAATCCACTGAGCTACACCAGCCAGGGCAGGAGACTTCTTATAGATAGAATAAGGACTCAGGTTATGTCAAAGCTGAGGGGTGAAGGTCCATCACCCCTTTTTTCTATAGTCTCCCAAGTCCTTCCCTGAGGGCCCCTTTGTGACCATGCCGGTCTTAGGTTGTCCCTCCCTTGAGGAATCTTACCTGCCATTGGCTAACCAGTTAACTTCCTGGGGCCAAGCAGAGTGAAGTAAAGGGGGAAGAAGCAGCGCCCCTGCCAGGAAGATAAGCTTTGTCTGTAGTGGCTTATGGTCCCAAGGTCTTTTATTCAACCTTAGCCATGGGGGGCTTACAGCTTCTGAAATCAGGCAGGACAGTTCCCAACAGTTTTTTCTCACATCAATGTTTCTCTCTCTCCAAAAGCAATGGAAAAAAAATGTCCTCTGATGAGGGGGAAAAAAAGAAGAAAATGTACTCTGAGTCTTTGCCAAAATAATGAACTCCGAAACAGCGATTCCTGAAAGAGACTTATCGCCATCAACCAGAACAACTGTGGATTGTATAAAACAAGGCAATCTCATTTTTAAATACATAGTCGGCACAGATACACTCTGCCAATGATAGAACACCCACATTGGTTCTTTGACTCATGGGATAGATCTGATTTCCTCTAGTAGTGTAGAAGTATATTGTCACTTCAACTCAGCGGTAGGCCAACTGTATGCTCCTCTGTCACCCTCAGCCATCTCTTGAGACATTTTCTTGATCTACTACATTCATTGTGGTGGGTTGCATTTTCCAAGATGAAAAGATGGTCTCTGCAGGCTTCTTTTAAACTCTGATGAATCCTATGCAAGACACCTGGCTCTTTTGTTTGAGCAAACACTGTCCTGAGACTTTTGGTTATAAAATCCAGGTTACTAAAATGAGACAGAGTAAATTAAATGACTCTGTTCAATCTTTTTAAAATCAATTTTCCATTTTCTTTTGTAAGCTCAAGAAAGAAAAGTTTTAGAGAAACCCATGCACTTGAGGGAAAGAGATGCTGGAGAATGACCTCTATAGAGAATAAGGGTATGAGTCAGCTGTAGTCGTGAGTCTGGGTCCTCAGAAGAAAGCTGGCACCCGAGAAGGAAACCCCTGTAACTTAGAAACCATGGCACCTGATATTGATAATGCAGAAGGAAGTCGTTATTGTTCTGTGCTATAACCTTCATTTTTTAACCTCCTACATTCAGGACAATCTCCATAAGTTTTAGAACCACAATAGTGCATTTAGCTGTATTTTTTTAGTGCTGAATCCAAGGACTAGAATATTACCTGGCACACTGTAGGTGCTCAATTAAAGAAGATAAATAGCTGGATTTGTGATGCTTTGGGAAATGCCTGATGAAAATAATGTTTTTTATCTGTGCCTGGGATGAAGTATGAGGAGTGAATTCTGCTAAGTATACAGATAAAACAACTATGTATAGTTTAAAAAAAAAAGAAAGTGGTAATTGAGAGTTCAGAGTAAAGGGAGAGACCACATCACACATTTAGGCACATGTACCCTCCACAAAGTGAAGAATCCTTAGAAATACTCAGGAGGGCATGGGTTTTCCATCAATTACTTGGGATGGAGGCTCATGTGATGGTGTATGGGTATCAAAGGAAAGTTTGACTACAAAAGGCTGGTGGATGTGGGATGTTAGGTAATATACAGTAAATTCATATCAGATAAGTCTCATGAATGTGAACTTAGCTTGGTGAGAGGTATAAACTACTGACCTGCCTCTTGTGTGCAAAGGGAAAATGCAAACAGCAAAGGTGCACACACAGTCCTATTTTAGACCAAAGTCGTGTGCCACTGAAGGGATGAACCCTACGAGCTGCCATCTGACGGGCTTTTACATTTTATGCTGGACCCTTGAAATGTGAGGATCCCACTCCACTGGAGACTGAACATTGTTATTTGCCATGGGTGCATGGGGCCATCATGAATATGGCAGGGAGTCTGCTTGTGCAGGGCCCAGATGGAGGACCATGACTGCGAGAGCAGTGTTCCCGAGCCCACAGATGTTCTGCCTCCTCGGAGCTCTTGGAAGGGCTGTCTGCTCAGACACAGCTCCTGTTTTCTCTGTTCTCGGAGAAGGCCCAGGGGATAAACCACAGAATGGTCACTTGGGCTACAGAAACATCTTCCTTGTAGGGAGGTTCCAAAGCAAAATATTGTACAACAGGACTGTTTTTGTGTAACAACAACAACCAAAAAAAAAAAAAAAAAAAAAAAGCAAAGCATCCTTTCAGACTGTTTCCCCGCTAGGCCTCCTAAAGTTGTATTTAAACCTCAGTTCACAGTTTTCACTAAGTGCAGGCAGACTGGGTACTGCTTTTGCCAGCAACAAAACAGGTTGTACAAATGGTAGAGGTCTTTATTTCTCTACAACAAAAGTGAATTTAGCCCTTCACCCCTAATTTCTGCTGACGGTGGTAAATTGTATGTGGAAATCAAGGCCCACTCACTACAATTTGTGATTACTTAGCACTTTCAGGTGTGAACTCATTTTCTTTTGGGTAATTTCTTAGGCTACCAGAATGCGTCCCCTTCTTTTTTCATTTCCTCCAGAGGCCATCTAAATCCTGAGTGAGTGTGTGTTTGTGTTGGAGAGGGTGCATGCCTCATCTTTGGTTTAGTCTAGAATAGTGCTTCTCTAAGTGAAGTCCTCAACCAGCAACATAGTGCCACCAGAAACTTGTTAGAAATGCAAATCCTTGGACCCATCCCACATGAACCAATGCAATCAGAAACTCTGGATGAGGACCTGGGAATCTGTGTTTTAACAAGGACTCTGGGTGATTCTGATGTCCACTCACCTTTGAGAAGCACTGGTCCAAAGCCATGAGCATCCACCCTCCTTGGTTTCTGATGAGACCTATGATCACCACTAGTGTTCCGTTTTGTGGCACCTACCCCCACTGTACGCACTACTGCAACGTCCTTGCGCTCACAGGTTACCTCTGTGGTCTTTTCCTTTTTCTTTGGCCTGACCAGAGGGCTGGTGTGCTCCTCTCTATTTCTGTGCCTGGTCAGAGCTTGGAATACTTTTGCATACTCTTCCCTAGTCATTTCTACTTTATAGCTTAACAATTCTACGCTCAACACAGAGCTTCCCTAAAGGGTTGAGGTCTACCTACTATGTATGGAACCTGGGCAGTACATCTCTTCTCAGGAATCCCCCAAACATCCCTGGAGTTTTGATCCTTTCTCATCAGGGATTGACCTTTGGAGAGCACAGTGTGGAAGACCAAATTCTCAGTTCTTCCCTATTCTGCTATTCATTCTCTCTCTCTGTCTCTCCTTTCCTCCCTCTTGTTCTCCACACTCAGGAAGTCATTTTGTTTGTTTTGTTTTTGTCTGGCTTCCTGTGAAACAAACAGACAGAAAACTTGATTAGCCACATACACTATTGACTTAACCATTTTTAAAAAGACCCTTGCTCTTTTTTGTTTTTTAATTGATATTCAAGTGTAGTTGTCTCCATTTTCCCCCTGCTCTTTATACAAATCATTCTTTTCTCCACTAATGTCCACTCTTGTCATTGAAAACCTTAACTTGCAATTCTGTGGGCCCATAAAAATTCAACATCTGTCTTACATTGCAAAACCTTTAGCATCGACTGATTATGTGCATTCTTGCCTTAAAATCCTAATGTTCCTTAAGATAACCAATGATACCTCTTCCTGAATAGAAGAAGATGAAGTATAAGAATGTATGGAAATGGATGAGATGAAGTTGTGGAAGAAAAAAAAGAGTCAAAAATAGCTTTTTAAAAAAAGGCTGTGTGGGAAAGCAAACATAATAATTAAAATTTCAAGATATTATTGCACATACCTGAAACCTGATTTAGAAACATTGTAATAGTTTCCTATGCACACTGTCTTATCCAAATCACTTAATAGGAAAACCTTTTTGTGACTAAACTGATTCTTATTAAATACTCCTTTTAACATATCATTTTCCTCCTTGGGTTCCTTCAAAAGGTCCCTTTTCCATATAATTTATAAACAAATCTTGACTTAAAAATGATATGTCCATTCACAGGAACAAATATTTGAAAATGAATGAGCACATTCCAAACCAACCCTGACCTGGTCTTGATTCTTGTATGAAACACGATTTCCAATACATCACTTACTCCCCATTATACTCAGCCTAATTTACATTAGAAAGAGACCATATTAAAAACGTAGTCCCCACTGGTGAGCTCAGCCTGACTCCTGGATCTAGCATCAGTTCTTACCTTTGTAGAGGATCATTTAGGCACAACAAGACCAAAGCTCTAGACTCCGAAACAAGTTCCGTTTATGGTCCATTGGTCTCTGTTATAATAAAGTTTCAGCTTTATTTTCAAGAATCAGTCTTTACCATAGTCCCAGTAATTATCTGTTTGGCTTTCTTTCCACTGAACTTCAACAACAGCAATGTTAAGTATTCAATATTATTTTTACTCCTTTGAATTTTTCATTTTATTGGTACTATTGAAATATTTCCACTGACTTTTGCACAAGCAAGTTTTCCTCCATTTACTTTAGTACTAGTGCTGTGATATGACCCAAAATAGATCTCATTTGTCAGGATTTCACAGGCTAAAAGGCTGAGCCATCATTAATAATTTATTCCAACACTTAGGATTTAATAAAATAGTGATAGCTAAATTTAGAGTAACTAATCATAATTTATACACTTGTATTATGTAATCTTTGGCTAAAAGGTTTTTTTTTTTTTCATTAAATGTGATATATAAGGTTACAATGGCAGTTTCTATTTTACATTTCTCATCTTCTGTATTTCATATTTCACAGCTATGTGAAATTCGGTGAAATAATGGGGGAGCTATAATAGTCTTTTAAAAATTCCCCACAGCAGACATAGTCAAACTTTCTACAATTTCGGATGCTCCATTTGATGACGAAATCATTTCCAACCCTTGCCCCAGGTATTATAGAGTATTTTATTGTAATGATGTGTCATCTCTGTTCTATATCACCATTTCTCAATGCACTTCTGTCAAGGGATTGTGGCAGTACAGTGGTGCTTCGTGATTACTTTGTGGTTCTCTGTGGCTCCTTTGAAATCCTCTTTTTCTCACTCACTCTCCCTCCTGGCAGCCTTTCAGCTTGGAGAAAGATCCACTTGTTCAAAATTACCCATATAGCCATGCGTTGAATTAGTTATAGAGAAAGGATCTCTGTTAAAATCGAATGACTCC
Organism: Glossophaga mutica; assembly: GCA_039655065.1. Taxonomy (NCBI): domain Eukaryota; kingdom Metazoa; phylum Chordata; class Mammalia; order Chiroptera; family Phyllostomidae; genus Glossophaga; species Glossophaga mutica. Next base: position 34,014,531 of record CM077312.1, read on the forward strand.
ATGACAGCCACGTTCTGGTCTCCCAGAGAGCTGCATGGAAAACTGAAGACATAGATAAGCTGATACTCTTTTAGAAATATAGTTTATGAAATATGCATTCAAATATGTGTAGTTAATGTTTTGCTATTATGATCATGCTAATTCTTACAAAGTTGTTCTTAAAAGCTGATATAAATATATTAGGGTATATAAATAACTATAAACAACTCAGATTTCATGTCACAGAATGACCATTTTGAGTGTACATATTTTTAGAGTATTTATACTCAGTGGATTTTGAAAAGAGTCATGACGTTTTTTAAAGTACATAAAATACTACACCTATAGAGACGCTAATGTGAGTCCATTTTTAACCTGTGATGATTTTTACAGGCAAAGAATAGGGCTTTGAATAGTAGAACTGCTATAATTAACTCAGTTGTCAATAAAGGCAATTTTCCATGGCATCCATTCATAGTTTAAAATATTTCTAAATACTCTAGACTTTTGCCATTACTAAAATGCTTTAGAAAAAAATATGTATTGCACCTGAATCATTTTTTTAAATCCTCTATTAAGGAAATTACCAAAATCATTTGTCAGATGTGTTATAAAAATAGTAAAATATAACTAACATTGTGATTAAAAAAGTTTGTGGAAGTTGGTGCTTTTTATTTGCAAAATCAAAACCACATTTAAAACTCCTCTTGTGTCCACAAAACCCCACCTACTGTCTGGCTGAAATCAGTGCCTGAACTGGGAGTGGCCCTCTGACTCTAAGGCCTTCCTATATATTTACTACAGCAGCACCAAGAAAAACGTGTGAAAGCAACAGAATTTCTGTAAATTTAAGAGTGGCAATCAACACATTCATTTCATTCACCAGCTCTAGGAAAACGTTTTAAATGATGTTAATTATAAATTGTATTTTATATAGAGGTTTATTTGTGAAATCAGACGAATACTTTTTTAAAATTTCTCTATAATGTAGATAAATGTATCCCCCCCCTTTCTTAAAGGAAGTATTTTTTAGGTAATTAGCTTTAAAATAAATCAAGGTGAGATAGTTATAGCAGTAAACTGAAATATAAAAGTACTACAGTGTACTTTTAGAAGATTAGGGTACTTTGCATGAAAACGATTTAAGTCTTTAAGTTGTCAATGAAATAAAAGGACCCAGGGCACAGCCTTCATTCTGCTGGTGGTAAAGAAAGGGCTTCAGTGCTTTCGGCTCCAGTTGCTCAGAAATGGAGCTGAAATCAATTAGGAAAGGGGAAGGAGGGAGAGTGTGCAGGGAGGATCACCAGAGTTCACGTTGCCGCTGCCTGTGCTTCCTGACACACCAATGACCCCCATGGCCATCCCAGCACCAATACAGTGGGAACCTGGTGAAGGCAGCCTGGGTCCCACCACCGGAAGTGTTAGGGAGATTGTTGCAGAAGCCAGGTTATATTATCGGACAGCATTACAGAGAAGGAAAAGAAGACAGTGCTAGTGTGGCAATTATGTGAACTTCTAATTGGGAAATTAGCAGGCAGTTCAGGCTTCAAAAATAGATCTATGCAAAACCAACTAAAAGAGCAGCTCTGTTAAGTGAATGCAAGAACATTTCCTTTCACCCCAAATGTTTAACATCTTGTGAAAAATCTGTTGATCAAAGGTCTAGCATTATTTTTAAATCAGGAAGAGAATGTAGTTTGGGTATAGTATGTTCCAGAAAGACAGAAAAGAGTCTGGCTAAAAGATTTGACCCCGAAACTTTCCCCTTTCCTGTGATGTGTATGTATAGCATGCAAAACAATGGTGGAAATAATTAGGCTGGTGATAATTCTCCCATCTTTATATTCTTAAAAGGCACATCAAATCTTTTTGATCATACTAAAATTAAAAATTTATTATACAATTCTGTAGCTCAATTTAAGGGTCACCAATCCCCATTTAATCTATAAAGGACATGCTTATCACCACGAGACCTTCAGTACTGCAAAGAGATTTGATGAAGAAAGACTGCATGTTGAGATTAATATCTCCTGAAGCCCCCTGACAGTTTGGTTATCCTGATTTCTACCACTGTATGAAATGTGTGTCCTCTGGGCAATGCAACAGAATTTCCCAAATGTCAGACTGCAGACTAACACTCTTTGTGGCAAATTTTTACGAATTTACAAAAATGTTTATTTCTGAAAGGGGCTTGGACTGTCATCATCTGGTACAAACTTGTATCTCCCCTGCCTGTAGCCTGAGAAATTCTGGTATGAATCCAGAGCTCAGTCACCCAGGGCTCAGGTCCCTGCTCCTACAGGGTAACACTCACATCCACCTCACCAGTCATTCCTCTTTCTGGCTCTCCTAAAATGTCCAGGTGTCTTATTGGACAGAGATGGTCTATTTTCTGGGCTTTAAGTTTATCCAACATTGATTACAGGCTTACTCTGAGCTGGACACTGCCTAAGTCACAAAGAATCACATGGTAAATAAGAAATAAGCCCTGAACTTGAAGAGCTATGGTAAACTGACATTCATCCAAAACTAATAGACAAGGGGGAGCTTTCTGCAAGGAAGGAGCAGGTAGCAGCAGAGTTCGTAGCTTCGCCTAGGATACCATCAAAGCTTTCTGGAGGGGATTACCTTGAACTAATATTGAAAGATGAAGATGAAGGCAAGGTGGTCACTCAAGGAAGAGTGGAAGGGCTTTTAGGTCCAGGTTATAGCATAAATGAAGGTCTCCAGGGATGTAGTACTCTGCATATACTATTCATATATTCAAGCTCAAACCCCCAATATGACTGGATTTGGATAAAAGAAGAGAGAGCATCTCTCCCTCCCTCTCTCCCTCTCTCTCCCCCCACCCCCCCCCATACACACACACACGAACTCCCCACAAGTACACATACTAAGGAAAGGCCATGTGAGCACACAGGAAGAGCACTTTCATCAGAACCCAACCATGCTGGAACCCTGATCTCTTCCAGCCTCTAAAACTATGAGAAAATTAAATTTCTGTTGTTAAATCCACCCAGTATATGGTATTTTGTTATGGCAACAAGAGTAGAGAAAGTACTCTCATGCACTTGGGTTATTTTTGTTTTTCTTTTTACTGAATTTACTGGGGTAACACTGGTTAACAAAATTATACAGGTTTCAGGGGCACGATTCTGCAACACATCATCTGTGTTGCGTCTGTGTTGTGTATTTATGACCCCAAGTCAAGTCTCTGTCCACCACCATCTACCACCCCTATACCCTTCACCTCCCTCCAGCAATCACCACACTGTGCACTTAGGTTACAGCTTAAAGAGTCAAATTCCTTGAAAACAGAAATATGTATAGGTATACTAGTAACAAATTTTATATAGCCAGATTAATTATTAAAAACTGAGAAGAGGAAAGAAAAGGATTAAGGAAGCACAGTTAATAAACAAGACCCTCTGTTGCTATTTTGATTCATCAACAAATAGTTATGAATATATCTTAATAATGATGAGATAACCACTAACAGAATTAAATACAGGAAATCGGTTTTCTAAAACTGTTGAGAAGATAAAAGTAAATAAAATGGCCTGTAGAACACAGGCCACATGCGAGTAAACGAAAGACAGATGACACAATTACCTACCCGACCAAGAAAATTAACGAATGCAGTTTAAATTCCCCTAATAAAAAAGGCAAAATGTGCCCTGGCTGGTGTAGCTCAGTGGATTGAGCGCGTGCCTGCGAACCGAAGGATCGCGGTTCGATTCCCAGTCAGGGCACATGCCTGGGTTGCCAGGCCAGTTCCCGGCAGGGGACATACAAGAGGCAACCGCACATTGATGTTTCTCTCCCTCTCTCCTTCCCTTAGTCTCTAAAGATAAATAAATAAAATCTAAAAGGAAAAAAAAATCTTTAAAAAAAAAAAGGCAAAATGTGTCGGACTGAGTAAAAAAATAATCCTGTGATTTTAAGAGAGATCTAAATACTTTTCAGAGAGATCTAAATAATAGTAAAAATAATTACAACAGAATTGGCAACTCACACAAATGAGACTAAAAAGGGCAGTTATAGAAAAAATCACGAACAGTAAGAGAAATGATACTACTGAGTACCTAAAGCTGAATAGCTTAAAACACATGAAACAAAATTATTAAAATCATAGGAAATTTCATCTTAAACATACAACTCATCTATCTAATCTATCTCATCTATTCTGGTAAACATCAAAACATTCCAATAGACAGACAGATGGATGGATGGATAGATGTAACAAATAGTTCTATTTTTATATCAATGTCTATATTGATCTGACAAAAACAATTGTTAAGGAATTTGGACAAGGCAGAATTGGCATAGATATATGTAATTTTTTCCTCTACTGCCCATGGGTGTCTTGCATTTCTGCACATTGCACAAGCAGAAGCACTATATTCCTTTGTTCTAGACTATATTTCCAAGGATGTTTTTTATAGAAAATAACCTTGGAAGAGAGAAACAGTCTCCATCTGAAGCAAGTAGCTGGCTTGCTTAGACTCTTGGAATATAGAACAAAGGACAGGTATGGTTAGTGTCTTTTAGAAAAGAAGAAGGTTTCCTGAGCTCAGGATTCCTCCCCTATAAACATGCACTGTGACTCCAGGTGCCATGCGGTCCTCTTCACCTCGTTGTGTAGAAATCACAGCCCGGGGAACTGACACAAACATGATGATACTTCAGGCATTGCTATTGCTTTAAATAATAAAATCTTTTTTCCCTGATCCAGGAACTATCTGTCTTCTCCCAACACCATACAACAATGGAAGCTATCGAGTACAGCATAATCTCAACCTTTCACAGATATTGGCATTACCAGTAGCTTTTTTCATGTAAAGTATGCAAAAAGCATAGAAGAAAATTGATGCCAGACCAAAAGCAAAGCCAGTAATCTAAAGAAATCAAAAGTATGTTCTGTATTAACTGACAAAGATGGAATTAAAAATTTAAATATTCTGTTACTAAAAATGAAGTTCACATAGACACTTTTCTAAATAACTATTGAGCCAAAGAAGAGATTAAAAATATAGAAAAATGGTAAAGCAAAAGGTATGTGCAAAATGAATTCATAAGTATAAATATTTTTCTATGTACTATGAGGGATGCAAACAAACTTAAATTTTTGAAAAATAGCATCAATATACAATAAAGGAGAAATTAGGTAACAAAATTAATTAACAGTAAATTAAAAACAAGAACGTACATCCAAATATTTAAAAACAGAATAAAAGCTAATGTCTAAAGACATTATTAGCAAACATCAAATACAATTATAATTGATAAATATAACAGTACTTTTAGAAATAGAGTATCAAATATTGCCAAAAATAAGTCAACATGTCTCACAGAAAATATATTTTTTAAATCAGAAATAAAACTTAGAAATAGAACTTGACACCACATACAAGAATACATCAAGTAAGATTTATTTCAAGATTTCAAACAAGTCAGTATTACATGATTTATTATAATATAGTCAACCATTAGGTCAATTTAGAAAATTATAATTACCATAATTTTTGACAAGGCATCGAAAAACTTAACAGTTACAATTATTGAAAATACCTTGAGCGAAGAATATACCATAAACGTGATTAAAAAATAGTCACTATCATACTTTTCTAATGTTTAAACCCAAGGGAGGCTGGTATTAAATGTGGGGAAAAAAGGAAAAACAGTGATGTCTAACATCCTTATTAGAAGGCTTTGGTCCATGTTAGCAATATCAATAAAAGGCATAAAGAACAGTGATTCATTTAAAGAAAATCCCAAATGATATCGCATGGAAAATGTATGTAATTATTTTACTATAAAAGTACAAAAACAATAGCATGCTTATATGCAGGTAACAGCAAATGTGGAAATAAAATTTTATAAAAAATGTTACTCATTGCTGCAGCAAAAATATCAAAGCCCAAGAGTCTAATTTAATAAACACACATTTAACATATGGAGAACGCTGTAATATTTCTGAGCGATATAAAGGACTTACCTGGGAAGGCTAAATATTTTACAGATATTAATTACTACCAAATTAATTGCTAGTGAATGCTATTCAAATATAAATCCAATGTGATTTGCAGTAATTTAACAAAATAATAGTGAACTTGTCTTGGAAGAATAATCAGGTGATAATAACAAAGAAATTTTTTTAAGTAGAAGAAATAAGTCTTCTGACGCAGTACATGTATTATAAAGCTGTAACAAAGTAGGGTAGACTTAATGCAAATGCAGGAATACCCTGATTAATGGACAAAATAAACGGTACCCCAAAACAATCAGTAAACACACTTGGGACACTAAGTTAATAATTAATGGTATGGGTAGACATGGAATTGAATCTTTACACTTTTCATCACTCAAAATCTCCAATATGCAGGTAGTGTGTACAAGAATTAAAACTGAATTTAAGCCACTGAGTTTTAGGCAGTGTTTGTTAGCCTAGCATGATTTAGCCTATCTTAACTGATCGTCATGCTCTAAGATATAACTTTTCCAGTAAACTTTAATGTTGACTCATACTATAAGCCTATATTTGAAATTATTTATCTCAGGTAAAAAGGGGCTTCAGTGTCTTATGGAACTAGGGTGCAAATTCCTATGCTGCCAGTAGGTGTCGTGATCTCCATGATACAGTGAAGGCTAAAAATACTTGGGTTTAAGATTAGTTAAGTATGAGTTGGGTGGCACAGATGTAAAAGTAAGGTCAGTTTTCTTATTGGCCAGGAGGTTAACTCCAAGTAATAATATATTTTCTAAAATTAGGTCTCTATTTCATCAATTTTTTAATTTGTGCAATTTTAAAATTCTGTGCATTGGTTTCCTTCAATGTGGACATTAAAAAAAGTAATGTTTAGTGTCGATGTTTGATTGCCACAGTGAACTTGATAATTGAAGCCACTGTTAAATCAGTGAAGTAATTTTTGCACAGTAGTTTAAAAATTTAGTGCATGTACAGTACCCCCTTAACAATAATGCCTATTATAAATAACCAGCCTAAAATCTTTTCCTCTCCTCCAAACAGTACCTCAGAGCAAAACCTTGGAAACCTACCAAAGGTTTCTGATGGCCTTACTTGTCCTTTAGTCTTCTTTGTTCCATGAAAGTTTATATTCGTGCCAAACACTTGTCAAGTAGCCAGATTGGGTCTGTTACAGCAAATAAAATACAATAATGGTGGAAACAAAATGAATAGTTAACACTCTGAATGCTGTCCATAATAAACAGCTGCGAAACTGATTTATGAAAATAGACTCTACCCTGGAGGTGTATTCAAGGTGCGAATATACCCTTCTATTTTACAAAATTAGATGCAATCCTTGGGAAAACTTCCTGAAGACCACTGCTTTACACCAACCATCATCAACTGTACCCTTCTGAAGGCAAAGTAGCTGAGTTGTTCTTTCTCAAATACATGTTTTCCTTTTAACCTGATGTGTTTGTTTGAGGGCCTGCTGGTGTTCTGTGGTGATGGTTGCCACAGAAACATTTGTGTTTTTGGATTAATTGGATGACTTCGTTTTCCGAGCTGTCAGCTTGACAATTTTTAAGTTCAAATAGAACAAAATTTCTGAAGTTAAATTTCTATCACATAAAAGCTAAATTTTGAGCACATCCTAATGGCATCTCTTAAAAAGCAGGGCCACACCTCACTCCTTTTTAAGATCAGACATTTAAATAAAGCAGAGAAAAAGTCAAAATGTGGGTAACTCACTATCTTTTTGTTCTTTTCTCCCACTTACTTCCTCCCTAATTTTTTTCTTGCTTGCTTATTTTTATGATGTTGTTAACCGATTCAGAATAAATACAGATTTTTTAACGTCATTCACGGAGGGCTAAGAAATTATATCTGCTATGAATTTTGAATCCAAGCAAGACAAAGTTGGAAAAATGTTGAGTAGAGAAGACTATAGTCAAAAGCAAGTAATTTTAAATAAAAATAGAAGTTGGGGAAATGATAACTAAGGACACAAAATATTTTCATGTTCATAATTTTGCATAAAGAGTTAAGAATTTGATTTCTGGAAAAAAAATGTTAACTGTGATATCCGTTGTTTGATACGAACGCACCATTTTGGAAGACCACATGGTTTTCACTCTTAGAGAGCAAAGACATTTTTAAATATAAATATTTTAAAGCACTAATTTTATTAAACTAAAATCAACACATACACTTTTTACTTTAACTTCACAACCTGAACTGTATTATTTATAGAGGACTGTTAAACAAATTTCTTAAAGGTGTACAACATGCAAACAACACATTTTATTTTGTGATGCTTAAAAACAAACAAAAAACATGTAGCCCAGGGTTGCCGATTATCGGATCAAAGGCTAGGTCTGAGTGTATGTGTGTGTACGTGTGTGCGTGTGAAAGTGTATGTGAGAGAGAGAGAGAGAGAGAGAGAGAGAGAGAGAGAGAGAGAGGGAGAGAGGAATAGAGAGAGAATTTCTAGAGTTAGGTTTTAAAATGAAAATTAATCACAGTCATAAGACCTTTCAGATTTTAGACAGTCTTGAGTTAGGTAACTTTTCTAGGCTCTCCTGACCAAACTGAAGAATTTCCTGCTTATGCAGAGCCAAGGCACCTGCGTTCCTTCAGGCAAAAACTGTATGAACTCATCATCTGTCCAATGCTAGGTTTTGCCAGGCACATGGAGCATAAAACCCGCACTGGAGCCTGCAAGTGTCCGTGCTCCTGCTCACCAGGGCTCTCCCTCCCGCCAGCCTGCCGGTTACCCCTTGTTCCTTTGCCCATAAACTCGGCCCTCTGTACAGAGCTGCTCTAGCGTCTGCCTGTTCTCTGTAGAGCTAACATTAAAAGAAAAAATAAATAAATGGCATTGGTCTTGCATTTTGTTCTCACTCTCAAGTTCTCCAATTTAGACACGATCTTCTAAAAAGTCGCCATTTTTAGGAGTATTCCTTTATAATTAAAAAGAGGTTTTATCCTCTCATATGTTAATAAATTTGTTGTTACTACTAAGTAGTAACCTACCCAATTTTACTGAAAGGTAAACTGGATATTCTAACCGGGAGTAATATGTTTCTTGAAACTGGTTATATGGAAATAACACTTCCAGTGAGATGGTAAATGATTACTGTACATCTGTTAAATGGATGCTAATATCCCTTTTAACTCTAAGCTTGAAATCATCGTGTATAAAATGTTATAAATCCTTAAAAGGTGAAGTGATGGCAAACTGTCAAGTAACAAGATGAAATTGAGGGTCCTTATGATTTTGATGAAATTTAGTTTTAAATCTTAGCTGTAGAAATCATGCCACACTCTATACAGGGCAGAGCAAAATTGGTTTACAGTTGTGAGTAGGTGAGACAGAGTTTATTCTTGTATGATTGCTTATGTATTAATTACTTTCCATACAAACTGTAAACCTACATTTGCTCAGCCCTGTATATTCATATATACCCCTCAGAGACCTAACCTTTTCCCCAGATAACCAGCAACCCCCGAGGCAGCAGAAGACAGTAGCCAGGATTTGACTAACAGTCACAAAGAGTGGACCTCCGGGCAAGCCAAAGATCACATCTTGACCTAAGTTATGTTTCACTTCCTGAGCCTTAAGGTGGAACGACCTGCTGCCTATTTTCCATGATATGGGACAACTGGGCACTGGAAAAGACCTCAGAAGTGTCCTTGAAGCCTGAAAAATGACTTATTACTCTTTCTTCACTTCTGACCAATCATCTCCCAGCACAACCCTAAACCCCCTGACCCACGAAGTCTTGTGATTTTGTCCTATGTAATCTGCAACCTCTATGCCATTGGGAAGTTGGGTCTTTAGAGCATTAGCTCCCTAACTCCATATTGGCCAATAATAAATGCTTTTTTCTACACTGAAAATTTCTGCTGATGTATGTCTTTAGTCCAGTGCATGCAGGCAGGTGGATCTAAGGAAGAACAGTGGCATTCCAGTAACAATTTTTGGTGCCCAATGTGAGTGGTCTCTTCATGTGGCTACACCAGCACCTACCCCAGGTGAGGTCTCTAGGTCCCCTCCTAGCAGCTGCTGGGGCCCATTTGGTCTGGAGACAGGAACTGGGACAGGGAAACAACACAGTTAGTTAGATGGCAATGTTGACCTCTTGAGCACTTTTTTTGTTGTTGTTAAATTTATTGATCTGAGAAAGCGAAAGGAAGCAAGAGCAAGTGAGAGAAAGACAGAGACAGAGAGATAGACACAGGCACTGATTTGTCGTTCTATTTATTTGTGCATTCATTGTTTGCTTCTTGTGTGTGCCCTGACCAGGGTCAACCTGTAACCTTTGTGAATCCCGAGGATTTCTAAGCAACTGAGCTACCCCAACAGGGCCCTACAAATGCGTCTTGTTTACAGTAGAAGAAATGCAAAGGATCAAGATATCCCCTTCGGTTTTGTTTTGGAGATATCTACTGGGGAGTAACCTTAACAGTGATCATCCCAGGAATACCCTCCCCTGTATTATTACTTTTCGGTTGGGTGCTTGAAGGACTCAATTTAACTTGGTTTAGGGGTCCCCCTATTGGTTGTTCTAGGAAGGTTACAGTTAGCAAGTAGGATTCATCACTAAAACTGTAACTGTTATTTGTTGAGTCTGTGTTTAGTCTCCTGGGAAGGGCGGGGAGACAATTACAACTGCATTACAGCAGACCTTGCAGGAGTAGACACCTCAAGCTTAACTGAGCAGAACTCAAGGTATCTTTACTACTCAGGGTCCCAGGTACAGTTGGAAGTTTGGACCACCCAACTGTCCCCACTGTCTTGTCTATGGTGGCTGACTTGTCAGGGAGCAGACTTTCCAATATAAGGCTTGAAAAAACAGTTTTTGAAAGAATTGAGGATAGTAGTTTTCTCCTAAATAGGTTGGTGGACTCTAAACAAATAATAAAGGATAAAACTAAGAGAAACTAAGTGTACTGAAGCTAGTCAAGTCCTGGCAGGTCACTCTAGTATTCAGGCAGACGGAAGAAAATGCACGGAGCCGTGGGGATGCTTGACATGCCTTTACTCACGGGGGGGTGAGCCAAGCACGCGGCAAGCTGCACGTCCCTCTGCACGTCTCTCGTTCCCCGATGTGGCGCATGTCGTGGCACCCAGCGGGGAGTTCCTGCCTGCTTAAGCACTAGAGACAAACAAAGCTGGCAAAAAGCCAAAAATATATATATAACATAGCATGATTCTGCACACTTGAGCCTACTTCATTTGTCGGATCCAGTCTCAAGGCTATGAGAACACTACTTATCAGGCCCATTCAAGGTTATGGGAACACTGCTTCCCTTAGTTACCTAGACACCAGGATGAGGAAGCCAGACTGCCTCCATTTGCCCTTCACTAAGAAAGTGGTAGAAGGTCTGTGGAAAGTAACTATGAGAAAAGGTATTATTGTCTTGGAGAACCTGATCTCTAAGACAGCCCTACAATGCAGCCCCCCTAACAAAGCTGGGCCATGTTCAACTGTGAACCAATGAAGAGAAAGAGAATGCTCTTCTTCTGCCAGGTGGAATGGCCACAGTGTAATTCAGGATCAGGTAAACACTGACCAGAAAATGGGTCCTTAAATGACACTACCATCATGCAAGTTGAGTTTTTTATAAAAGAGGGAAAATGGGATGAAATCCCCTATACAGAAGTATTTATGTTTTTGTACGAGAGTAAGTCTGTTCAAAAGAAATGCAAAATAATACGAGCAGGTCAGCTGGTTAGGTCGGTTCTCCCGGAGACTCCTGAGAATGAGGAAGACACATTCTTACTCCAGGTTAACGACCCTGTGGTCACCACCACTCCACCTCCTTATGGAGGGGATGCAGCTGCAGTTCCTCCCCAAAAGCCTACATGGGAGAGGGGGCCTTTACCAGGCTTTTACACCCAAAAGGGCACGAAATTCGGTCAGGAGGTTCCTGCAATCCAGGCAGGGCAATTTCCTCTAAGACAAGTGCCAATAGAAGGACTCAATGTCCACGGACAATCGGCAGGAATGGTCTCCATGTACACTCCCTCTACAACTTCAGACGTTTTTACTTGGAAGAACGATCTGCCTGAATTCCCAGTGTTTACTCTTAAGAATGGAAGGGAAGATAAAGTGCTTCTCAGATAAGGTCAAGTTCAAGGAGTTCATCATCACCAAGCCCTTATTATATGAACTGTTAAAGGGACTTATCTAAGAAAAAGAAGATAAAAAATAGTACAGTGAAAAGACAGCAAACTCACAGCTATTAAGAACCACACCTAAAACAAAAGCAAACTAAGCAAACAGCTAGAACAGGAACAGAACCACAGAAATGGAGATCATATGGAGGGTTAGCAACAGGGGCGTGGGAGGAGGAGAGAGGGGGAAAAGGTACAGAGAATAAGTAGCATAGATGGTGGGTAGAAAATAGACAGGGATAGGGCAAGAATAGTGTGAGAAATGTGGAAGCCAAAGAACTTATGGCACATGGACATGAACTAAAGCGGGGAATGTGGGTGGGAGAGGGTGTGCAGGGTGGAGGGGAATGATGGGGGAGAAAAGGGACAACTGTAATAGCATAATCAATAAAATATATTTTTAAAAAAGTCTATCCAATAAAAAAAAAGATGGAACTTTTTAACTATATGGAGTGGCATAATAATCTTTGCCCTTGACTGTGTGGACAGGAAGGTGCCTCCGGATGAAACTTATGCCTTACAGGCAGCTTTAATGACCTCAACATAGCAAGAAATTCTGATTGAGATTTAAAAAAAAAAAAAAAAAAAAGGTAACTCCAGAGGTCTGGTCCCAGGGCAGACTTAGAAAGGAAAAAACCACCACTCTGATACAAGTACGATTGTGGTGGGCAGGGGCAACTGTCCCCCATCTAAAACTCTAAGAGAACAAGTTAAGAAGGGAATCCAAACAATGGTAGCAGCATTCTTAGAATACCAGTTCACCAGGCCTTGTCATTTACTATATAATACTATCTTATTGGGGCGGAAACCAGGCACTAATGAATACTGGTTAGTCTAGGACTTGTGAAATGGAGGGTCCTTATAACTTTGATTAAATTTAATTTTAAATCCTAGCTCTAGAAACCATATCAGTCTTTCTTTATATTCCCTCCCAGAGGCCTAGCCTTTCCCCAGATAACCAGCAACCCTGGAGGCAGTGGAAGACAGAAACCTGGACCTGACTAATAGCCACACAGTCTGGATCTCTGGCAGGCTGAAGACAACATCTTTACTGATATTACTGACCCAATAACTGACCCAAGTTATGTTTCCATTTCTGAGCCCTAAGGTAGAATGAACCCCTGGCTACGTTTTCATGAGACTGGACAGAGGAGTGCCAGAAAAGTCCTCAGGACCTAAAGAAACAATGTATCACCCTTTCCTCCCATCCAATAAATCAGCTCCCATCATGACCTAGAACCCCTTAACCCACGGCATCTTGTGTGAGGTTGCCCTATATATTCTGTAACCTCCATGCCATAAGGAACTCAGGTCTTTAGAGCATTAGCTCCTCGTCTCTGTATTGGCCAATTCAGTATTAAATTATTTTTTTTCTTATACTGCAAACTCCTGCATTTTGGGGGCCAGTATGTGCAGGCAGATGGACCCAAAGGAAAACATTGGAGTACTGATAACAAAGATGACAAAATTCAACCTCATAAGTCTTCAAATGAATAATACAAGGGTCATACTAAGAGAAGGTGAAGGACAATTAAATGTTCAATCAGTGACTCTCAACAGCAGTAGTGTTAGTGGTGGATAAGGTGTTAATGAACTTCCCCACCAGGAACTTGTCACAATATTTAGAACAAGTTTTAGTAGAAGCAACTTATTGATCCACATACACTTATAGGGTACATCTCCCCCACTGAAAGATGTTTTCTCTAGGACATTTAACAGACACATACAGCATTGTAACCCAAACTACCGTTCTTTTATCATCTGTATATGATGACTTATAAATTCACATGTAGCTACAGATACACATCCTGTTTGCTTAAAGGATTCTAGGAACTAACCTCAAAGGAAGCAGTTTCACTTTGGGAGATTTGCTTACCTTTGACATAAAACTAGGATTAGGATGACGAAAACCAGACCATTGCTCAACCGGCTCAGAGATAGTTATCGAAGCAGACTGTGCTGACCGTGCGCGTAGCAGGCTGTGCGCACAGCACCCTCAACGGAGGGCCCACCACCGCCTCCCTCCCTCCTGTTTTCTTTGTTCTGCCTTCCCTTTCCCAGCTCATAAAAGCCCCCACCTGCACTGAGATGTTAAGGCGGTCTTTGCAACATTAGTCTGCCATCTTCTCAGGCACCAGGCTCTTGAACAAACTGACTTTCCTTGCACCAGCCCTCGCCTCTCAATTACTGGCTTTACGGGTAGCAGGCAGCCAAACCTGGGCTCAGCATCAGAATGACAACACCAGAAAAGAAAAGGTTGAAGATAATTATAATAAATGTGTTAGTTACTGAGGTATTACTACCTCATTTCTGCCAAACTTCTGGTTTGGCTTACCAGTATTGTGTATTTATATTTCATTATTGTCTATTGGAAACATAAGTCTCTCCATATTATGTAGAAAAGTACTTCACTCTGGATTGTTTTAACTAGTATGAATGCAAGTGAACAGATTAGGGTGAATACACCTCCACGGTTTGCTTCAATATAATGTGGTTAAAACCTTAAAAATGTTTTTTATAATTCTTATTATATTAAGAATAGAGCATTTAGAATTCTCAAAAAATACCTAAAAACTAAAGGGGCTGAGAAAATGATTTCGATTACAATTTGTGAAGAAGATATTTCTCATAGAACATGGGAAATGGGGTGTCCTTCATTACCTTCAGGAAGGGCTGTGTTAACAATGGAAGCCCTAAGCTGCTGCCACAGACATGGGCCTCAGTTGAGACTGATGTGTACGTCATCCTTGGGAAAGGGTTGGATGAGCAACTCAGGGGAGAAGTACAAGAAGTCAACCAGCCTCCTATAATCACATAGTGCTGCTTCTTTCCTTTGTCAATGAAAAAGTAGCAGATTAAATCTGGACAGAAATAAGTCAAGTCAACAGTGCTGTGCAGTGTGGCTTAAGTCTTGGCCAGCTGGGCAGCTTCTAGAGGTCAGAAACTAGTCCCAGGAGGCATATGGGTGGGAGGCATCTGGTATAGGTTGAGGAGTAACAACCCATTTTACACAAGTGTGAGAGGGCAGTGGTTAGAAGACATTCTGAAGAGACAATCTTGAGAAGTCTTCAAGACCAGCTCTGAACTGACTTGACCCAAGCAAAGCTCAGGCAGGGTAGGGTGGCTTATTTAAAACTGGGAGGATTAAATGAAATTCTAAAGTGCATACTAAACATAATGCCCCCAAGAAAGTATCTCTCAAACATGAAAGGCAGATATAAATAAACACTGCAAGAAAGCAACAGAGAGAAAACCAAGATAATGTTGATATCAAGCCAAGATAATTGTTTAAAATAACTTTTAAACAACATTTAAAGAGGGAAACTCTCACATCCACGAAACAAGAACAAGTTTCTATGAAAGAAACCACCAGAAAACAATCAAAAGCTCTTGAAAATAAAAAATATGGCTAAATATTTAACAGAGAGGCTGGAAGTTAAAGCTAAAGGAATTTCAAAAAAAATATTTAAAAGGAGGGGCAAGAGAGATAAGAAAATTAATAATCAATCTGTGAAGTTCTACATGCAAAAAAAAAGAATTCCAGAAAATGAGAAAAAATTAAAAATAATATATACCTTCTTCAGCTAAAGCTTTTACACTATCTCATTAACATACGGATATTGCCTATGTTTAACTAAAAAAAAAGGCTATAAACTAGAAAGAGCCATTTTACATCATTTCCACCTTCATAAAAAAATTACAGGCATTTTTGAAGTATAGATAGGTTTTTAATATTTGTTGAGGAAACAATTTGAGAACTGAGTAAATACCAGCCCACATTCCCACTGGCAAGCATCTCAGAGGGACGTTATCCTAGTGCCAGTGATGACTTGCTCTTCAGAAGAGATATGCAGATATCTGGGAGAGGACAGCTGAACGGCCCTCCATGGACTCTGACTTATCCGGCGCCTTGTTGTGTGGACATTCCTATCCGTTCTGGATGCTCAAAGGCTGTCATCCCACGCTCTTGTCCAAATTCCACGTCCTGTTTTTGTTTTTTTCTGGCATGACTCACTCCTGAAATTGAACAGATATTTACTGAGCAGTTATTGGGATTATGACCTTGCCTGTGTCAGGTAGTTTGGCCATATTCCACATTCTCTCTACATCGCAAGCCCCTTCTCTCTTTAGAGAGCAGAAACTGAGGTATGTCCACCTTTCCCTTCTTCTCATGTCCAGTTGTGATCCTGTGTCCCTACCTCTGCTTATCCCTTCCCTCATTGTCCTGATGACCAGACTCCTTAAGCTCTCTTTCCTCCTTTGTCCTAGGGGGCTGCAGAGAGTTTGAAACTTCTTAAAGCTTGGGTAAAGTAGTTTTGGAATGCAAATACATATTTATCAGTGGCTTTCAGAACAACTTTAGAAGTGAGAATATTCTCTTCTCCTGCAAACATGTTTATGAAAATTTTTCTCAAGGATAATTCAAAATAATAGACCTCCTAGAAACATAATACTTACCTGTGGTAATCACTTAGCTCTTCTGAGCTATGTAAAGAATGAAACAGTGATATAGATTATAAATTCTGTAACAAATGGGTCTATCATTGATTTTTTCTACATTCAAAGTTTAAAAGAAAAACTAGGACTGCATTATCCCATATAGTACTGTGATGTAAGGACTCATCTATATATCACATATGAATAATTATCGTGCTTTCAGTGATTATTTTACTGAATATTATTCTCTCAAACTATGCATGAACATGTGTTGTTGTTTAATGGAAAGATAAATACATTATTTAAAAATTTTGTGGGTAAGTGAAAAAAAACAAGAAATATTCAGTAAATATTTAGTGGCTTTTTGGTTGTGCTTCATCATTAAAATGCGATTTAACTTTAGGAAGCAAATAATCATTCCTCTTCTGGTAATTGAATCCATAGCCTTAAAGAATCCCATGTATGTACTGAGAATTTCACTGTAAAGAACTAAATAGGTGTTACCAACATTACTTTCTCAGTCACCTTAGCACGACTATGAAAAAAGTGGTATTATTCCTGTTCTACAGAAGAGAAAACATGGAAAGAAATTAAGTGGCAAGTTTAAGGTTATTTAGCCAGCCACAGACCTGGGAAGAGAACACAGGTATCTTGAGCCTGAGAAATAATTTATCCACTGCCTTGATTTCCACTGGAGGAAAAGGCGCAGGCAGTATCAGTTCAGATACTAAACGTGTTTTACTGGCCTCCAAATACTGACAGTTATATTTCAGAGGTATCCGGAAGGTAGATCTCTGCTTTAAAAGGACTTGAGGGCAAAAATTTGGCACAAATGTTACAAAATCTTCAATATGATTTGTTTTATTATCTGAAGATATATTTATCTTGAGAAATAGGCCTTATGACTCTTAAGTAATACAAAGTGCTGCTGTTACCCCATAAATACCCACATTCCTCATGGAGAAGGGAGATTTCTTAAATATCATGGAATCTTTTTTCTCCAATACAGCTGATCTTGGCGCAGGACTCATGAAACCAACCAGGAAAATTGGACTCCGGGAACATATACTCACAAAGTGGTTGGAGAACTGATGGAAACCAGGTTCACTGGAGAAAGATCCTAAGTAAAAGGAGCTTTAGTCCTGTCAGGCTATCACGCATTTATGAGGTAGTTCTAAAAATGAATTGGTGTTCCTGTATGAATTCAATACATTAAAACTGAATATTTTCCTATGAATACTTTCATATTCTTGAGTATATGCATCTTATAGAGCCACCAAATTTTTATTAGTTGTGTCTGTCTGTAGATTATTTACTCAGTCGTTACTATCTACATTAGTTACTTTGTGTTGTTCTGTAAAATTTGAGCCGCCAAATGAAACTCTGATTAAAAGCTCTAGGTTGCCCCCCCTCACCCCGAGGGGTTTGTTGTGCAATTTTTAACTGCAGACAGAACTGGCGGGGGGTGTGAGAGGGGCGTTTACTGAGATTCCTGACCACTCTGCTCCAAATCCTTAATGGAAATAAGCACATTTAATACACATCCATGCTAAGCTCCTACTGTAGTCCACTTGTGTCTATCAGGGTTTCTTAAGAAATATTGGCATATTTTCCACATTTGAAGACAAGGAAAAAGACCATTAGAAATGTTCAGAAACTCACCCTTGATTCATAGTTGACCGTATGTACTTCAAGTTACTTACTTGTTTATATTTTCCATGAAAACTCTGAGTTTGACTTTCAAACACTAAAAGAAAGAGAAGGAAAAGAAAAAAGGTAAATAACATCTCCAAGGAAGAGTGGATTAAAAAAGAAAGCCAGGTTTTTCTTCTAGTATCGGAACTGACCATGACTTCTCTGGTTGAGTACCAGATAAATGGCTGGCTTGGGTTTTGGCAGTCAGGTTCTATAAAAGATATGGATCTTGAAGTGCCAGAATCACACTGCACATAGCGAGATGATCGCACTGAGAAAGGCACATGAGAACTGAGAGAGCAGCAGAGGGAAAAAAGCAGGGTTGTCTCCAGTCCCACCCACAGAGTAGTCCTCCTTCTCTGCTGTCTCGCTTCCTGAGGTTTCAATTACCCATGGTCAACCATGGTCCAAAAATATTAAATGGGAAATTCTAGAAAGAAACAATTCTTAAGTTTTAAATTGTGACCTATTCTGAATAACATGATGAAATCTTGAGCATTCCCACTATGTCCTGCCTGAGACCTGACTCAGGAGCATGCCCAGGCTGTGTACACCCCCTGCCCTTTAGTCTCTTGGTAGCCAGATGCGTTATCAGAGAGAGATCACATTCATACAAGTTTCATGATAGCATATTGTTGTAACTGTTCTATTTTATTAGTTATCATTGTTCATCTCTTACTGTGCCTAATTTATAAACTGAACTTTACAACAGGTATGTATGTGTAGGAAAAGTGTAATATGTATACGGTTTGGTACTGTCCATGGTTTCAGGCATCCACGAGGGGGCTTGGAACATATCCCCAACAGATAAGGGGGAGGACTTACTTTACTTTGAAGAACAAATAACTGACAGAAACGGTGGACAAATCCTTAACATCATTAAGTTTTCTTATTCTTTCTCTTAAAGAATAAGAAATGTCTTATTCTTAAGACATTTAATGTCTTAAAGAATGTCTCCCTCTCCTTCCATATACAGTTGACCCCTGAACAACTTGGGTGTTAGGGGCATGGCTGCTGCATAGTCACAAAATCCACCGTGTCACTTTTGATTCTACAGTTGGCCCTTTGGGTCTGCAGATTCAACCAACCATAGATCCAGAACAACATTATCCATCCAGTAAGGAATCCATGGTTGGGAAAGTGTGGTTTGGAATGCAAAAATATTATTTCCAATCTCCAGCTGATGTGAAAATCTGCAGACATGGAGGACCAATGGACTGTATTTAATGGGGAAAAAAACTCATGTGTAAGTAGACCTGTGCAGTTGAAACATGTGTTGTTCAAGAATCAACTGTAGTTGAATTTTTTAAAGTTAAAAGGGACTTCCTAGACTCACATAAAGAGACTAAAAGAGACTAAGTTGAGGGTTGTGTAACACTGTGGACCCCAACTTGCCAGCTGGTAGCCCTGTGTCCCTCTTTAAGCCTTAGTGTTCCTGTAAAATGGGGGTTGCATAGACCATTTTTCAGTTTCATTTAGAACATTTCATAACTCTGTGAAAGGTATATTACCCAGGGACCCTGAAATTTAATTCAATCATGCTAAGTGTGGAAAAACTTGCAAAGTGAGGGTGGACACTTCCCAAGGGAGAAGGGACAACCCTAGCTTGTCCTGGAGGTTGGGAGAGAAGGAGGAAGAGTACAAGATGGTCTTCACTCAACATTCGGAAAGCATTACTTAGCTGGGTGTCAGAAGTAAAGACAAGTTGGTCTCTGCTTTGGAGCTGTGTGTTTGGGCAGTGGCAGGCGGGTGCTGCTGCTGACAGACTACTACTGTTTGGCATTTGTTTCCGAAGTTAAGATCCTTTTATGCAAACACTCATCTGATGTATGTATACACTAAGCATGTCCTGTTTGAGAAAATTCACCGGAACCAAAAGTTATTATGATTTTATTTTGTAATGGATGTGTGTGAATGAATTGCCATGGCATTATGTACATATGAAACCTGGCTGTGTGCAGAAGACATCATTTACTCAGCACAATGCTTGGTGCACATACTCATTTGCAGAACTCTTGTGGTAAAATCAGCACCAATTCACAGGTAAGACATCAAGGAATTAGACTGACTTTTTGTGTATATGTCCAGCCTTAGTTTTTGTTATTTTTCTTGCCTTCTCCCGCTTCCTCCACCATGTGGCTGTTTCTCTGGGTCACTGTCAAATTCCTTGCAGTCCTGGAGTTTTCAGACTGTTGATGGATGCTTTGAGCAGAGGCTGAAAATCTGAGTTTGATCACCATTTGCCCAGAGAAATGAATGGCTTCATTAGATTGTTCTAAGTCTGGTGCAATGGAGGTAAAGCTGTGTAGGGTGCCAAAATCAACACCAAGTCTACTTTTATTAACACCAAATGAAAGCACTAAGTCTCCAGTAACATGATTTTAGACTAGGCTATTCCTTCCTCTGACAAAGGTTGATTAGCAAAATTTGACTGACCATGTGATAAGGTTAAGCTCATGCAAGATCCCAAAGCAATTCACAACCATTGAAGGGTGAGAGGAATACAACCTGGATAACCCGCCCCCCCAAAAAAAAAGTACGAAAATGCTTACCGAACTTACCTGTATGAGCAAAAGCAATTGGAATCAGAGAATTAGTTCACTTACAGGCATTCCAAAATGAATTTTCAAGTTACAAGAGTTTAATTTATTAGAGGCATGATGTTCAAGATGTTCAAAGCTTCAAGCATAATACCAATGAGTTACAGTTATTCATGCTGGAAGCTAGCTGTTCTACCTTTATATTAATCAGAATGGCAATAAATATCAATGGTTACTGCTGGGAGTGATGAGGATGGTAAGGCCTCAGGTCCAGGATCACAGCTGAATCTGAGGCATGGAGATGAGATCTATAAATCCTACTTTGTAATAAAACAAGCATTATCCCCATATTGCAACTGAGTGTTTTATTATTATGCATGGCTCCTTAAAAATGGAACTTATAAATACCCTATTGCAAGGACAACTTTAATGCCAATTAGCAATAGTGTGACAATAGTGCCTAGCAAAAGAAGGAAGAGAAAGAAAAAGAACAAGTGGAGCCTTTGGTCTTTAAATTAATTAACATGACCTTCTTTATTCTTTTGAGAAGCTAGGAAAAAATTTTGAGTTTCATTAAGAAATGGCCTATAATATTATGTTTTAATCAAAACTGAATAAACTTCCTGGGGAATATTAAACTTTAAAAGCCTAACCAGCAAATAGCATATTATTAAAAGCTGCATCACTTATGTCAAATAAATTAGTACTTGATTTTTAGAGATTCTTAAGTGATCAGTATCCTGAAATTCAAATTCAAATAACGTTAATATTTCAGTTACAGAAAGCAGAAGGGTTGGTCATAAATTGCAACAAAGTTCAGCAACCTCCAAAGTGTTCAAACACTTCGATTAAACCGATGTTCTTTCTTATTTACCTGGAAAACCTGGAAAAACAGGTCCTGGAAAGTTTTATTACCTCGCCAAGTTAATTGCTCCCTCACCCTTCCATCCATCCCACAAAAGTTTTTGACCTCAACTTGTAAAGTCTCTCACTTTTTGTGTTCACGTTCGTGCCTTAAAAGGAGAAAGTAAAAGTCCTTTGCTTGGTGCGAACTCTGCATCAGTCTATTTTACCCGTTAGATAATCCTATTTTCATGACAAGTTCTGGTTTTTAGATTGTTTCTCCCTTTCTTTTTCTTTTCTTTTCTCGTTGTTATTGGGGATGGTGCAGGGAGGATGTCAAAGCCTCTGAAACCGTTTGCCAAAAATATGAACTGTACACTAACAAGCAGAAATATAAAACGGGAAGTTTCCAATAAACTAACAAGCACTCTCAAACTCTCGGAACAAAACAAGACCACAGGAACTTAGACTGTTCCGTCATAGCCACAAAGGGGAGAAGTGCGATCGCCGAGAGAAGCCGGGGCCTCCGCCCTGATCACCGGCAGGTGGCTCGTGGCAAGCGCCTCAGAAAACAATGGCCAGAATGGGCTTTGCCTGCGTCGCCAGTTCGTGGTGTCTGCCCCGGCCTAGAAAAATTATCTAGCTCCAAAGAATGACAAAACAGAAACAGAAGCGTGCATTACGCTACCAGGGAGGCATCCCCCGCCCCTTCGGCCCCCGCCCTGCACCCTCATTTCTAATCTCTCACCGATTCTTTCTTACTGTCCAAAGAGGAACCTGTCACCAATCAAGTTCCTGCGCAAGTTATTTCCCACAGCCCCTCCACCTGCCAGGGCGGTGTTCTGCGCACCCCAGGCTTCCCTTCGGCGACAACCCCCACCCATGGGCTGCAGCAAAAACGGGGCGCTCCGGTGGGGCGGGGGTGGGCGGCTGCGGTGGATCCGGCCGGCTACCGCCGCAGCTTGGTGGCCTCCGATTGGCCACGACGCGGGCGGGGAGGCACGGCGGAGGAGGGAGGCGGAGGCGAGGGCAGGCGGCGGCGGCGGCGGGCGGGGATAGGAGAGGGGAGAGGGCCGCGCAGCCGGGTAGCGCGTGCGGCTAGAGCGGGGAAAGCGCGGTGGCGGCGGTGGCCTGGTCGCGCTCGCGGATGCTCAGCGGAGTGCGCGGCGGCAGGGAGTGGGGCGGCGTGCGCATTGAGCCGCGCAGGGCGAGGACCGGCGCGCAGGCAGCAGGTTCGGCAGCGCAAGCAGCTTCGCGGGACGGAGCCTTGGTGGTAGTGGCCAAGCCGTCCTCCGATTTCACCTCCGCGCGGTGAACAATCTCTAACTCGCCTGGGGGACCGGAAAGGGGAGCGCAGAAGCGGCCCTCAGCCCCCACGCAGAGGAGACGCCAGGCGGTGGGACTGCTACCCTTTGTAGGCGCAGCGCGCAGGACACCGAGTGCCCTCCCTGCGGCGCTCTCTCGGGAGTCTTAGTCGTGGCGAGCGGACTTGGAGAGGGTACCCGGAGCGGGGAAAAATACAAGACCGAAACCTCGCGTTGCGGAGCTTCTGCTCCACTTCCACCTCCGCATCCTACACTGGCCAAGGTCCCCGCTGCTGCCGCCCGCATCCCTCCCGGCTTCCGCTGCGCTTTGGGCCACACCAGAATCGCCTGCGCTGCCACCGCGGCCGCCTACTGACACACACACCCTCACACGCACTCCCGCCTTCTCCGCCCCCTCCCCAGCCCCTTGATCTCTCGGTCTGTTTTATTACTCCTGGTGCGAGTCCCGCGGACTCCGTGGCCCGCTATTTGTCATCAGCTCGCTCTCCATTGGCGGGGAGAAGAGAGCAGCGGAGAAGGGGGTGGGGTGGGGAGGAGAAGGGAAGGGGGTGGAAACTGCCTGGAGCCTTCTCTCCGCGCTGCTGTTGGTGCTGCCGCTGCTGCCGCCGCCTCCGGCTCCTTGCTCGGCCCCTCTCCGCCTCCATGTGCCGGATAGTGGGAGCGCCGCGGACCCTGCTGCCGCTGCTGGCGGCCCTGCTTCAGGTACACGGCGGTCCCTCCGGCGGGCCGCGGGTTGGGTGGGGTGAGCCGGGCGGCACCGGGTCCCTTTGTTCCCCGCGCTACTGCGGGGCCCGGCTGCGCACCCGGGAAGGGAGGTGCGGCACCGCGCGGCCGGGAGCTGCGCAGACTGGAGGCTCGGGCAGGGCGCAGGGTCAGGGCTGCCGGGGCCAGCTGGTCTCTCGCGCCTCTCCTGGCAGGTCACGAAGAGGCGATCGCAGGCCCCTTCTGATCCTTCTTTGGGGTTGGGCGAGCTCCCGGGGCTGACCCTAGACAGAAGGGTAAGGTAAGATAGCAGTCCTATTTTGCAGTTTTTTCGCCCCTCGAATTCCACTTTGCCCCTATTTTTTGTTCGTTTATTTCTGCAGGAATGAGTCTCGACTTTGCAGTAGCAATGCTCACTCTGGTGTCTTAGTTACGGGACTTGCCTCCACCCCACCCCACCCTGCCCTGGCACCCGCGCGCCTCCGAGTGCCTTAAGTCTCCACCGTCCTATTGTCTTTACCCCAGCCCCGAGTTACCTCCTATTCTTTCTCTTTTACCCTCACAATTTGCTGTGTCGGTCCCACCTGGGGATAAAAAAGCCTCACCCCTAACCTCTAGGACTTTATACGGGTCACCGTCTCAGCACCTAGCCCTGGCCCCCGCATGCTCCTTATCCCATCTAGAGGGGAGAAGTTCCGTTACTTGGCTATTCCTCTCCCTCGGTCTGACTGCCTCTTTCCTGCCTGCGACCGGGGGCGCAATCGCCAGAACCCTTCGCACTTTTCACGCTTTCGGAAGAGCGCCAACTAGCCCCTTCTTGGAATCGGTACTAGGGGGGTCCTCCGCGGCAGGAAGCACCTGCTCCGGATCAGTAGCCCGGCCAATCGCCCAACTTTATCGCGGTGTCCGTCCGGAGAATGCCCCGAGGTTCCTCTCTGCCAGCTAGCAAAGTCCCGGGAAGACACCACGCACCTCCGCCGCGACCCCTATTTTTGGTAGGGACCGGGTGGGGGTTTTGAGTCTGTCCCCACTAGCAGTGGGGTCCCGGAGCTGCTGCAGGAGAGGGGCGTGTCGGCCCTCATTGCCAGCTAGAGTCTCCGGGGAAATCCGCCGGAGAGGGCCCCCTGGAGCACAGCCTGCTGTTGGGGGTGGCGAACCGATGGCAGCTCTGAAAAGTGCGAGCGCGGCTTGAAAGTGTCACTGCTCTGGGGGCGGCCGGGTCAGGGACAGATGGTGCGGATCACCGGGTCCTGGTTTTCACGGGTCAGGTCCTGGCTCACTCCGGCCTGAGGAAAGGGGCCTGCGGGCACCAGGAGCAGGACAGGGCCGATGCCCGCGGTCCCTCGCACTTTCTCCCACCGCCTCCTAGAGGGGTTTGGGCCGCGGCCGCACGGAGCCCTGTCCATGGTGCGCGGAGGAGCGGTACGTCGCGCTCTACTCCCACCAGTCGTGCTCTCCCACTTTCCACCCCTCTCCCTCCCACTGTCTCTGACGGCCCAGGTCCCGTCGTTCCTTTCTGCTTGAATTTCTGCTTTTGTTTTTTTCATCTCCTGCTGGTCTTTCTCTCTCCCCTTCCCCCACTGGCCGGTCCGCCCCACTCGCTTCTCTCCGGACTCTGGGGTTTCAGAACTGTTAGTCTAGACATTTTTGGCCTCTGCTGTTTTGGGGAGTGGATGGAATTTCTTTTAACTTGGAGGAGGAGACCTGCCAATCACTTGCTAACAAAAGTGCCTCCTGTTATAAAACCGCCCTTTATTCTTGAAGCACACTCTTCATTCTTTCACCTCCTGTCACTTCATTTATCTTTTTTTTTTCTTTTAAAATGGGGTTTCTTAAATAGGTAAGGGAAAGAAGGAAAAAAGTGATACTTCAAATGTTTGAGGTTAAGGGGAAGATAAACTCGAATCTTAGGCACCTCAGTTACTTTCTTTAAAAAAAAGGGAAATGTTATAGATCAAAAAATCTTATTTCTCAATGTATTATTTTTGAACGTAATATATCATCAGAGCGTGAATCCAGTAGTAGATGGTATATGTTCACTAACTTTTTGATCTGAAAGTTTTAATTGAATACAGTACAATGAATTTAGGACTGGAGGAGACAATTAATACCTTGGGATTTAGTGTGGTATCTCTGGATCAATTTCATTTCCTCTTGTACTCATTTATGTTGAAGTCAGGTGTGAAATTTGGAGGTCATTTACATTTTTTCCATAAGTATTTTTAAATACCATTCATAAATGTGAAGTATCATGCATATCTTTTCCATCGTAAGATCTTTTCAGTGTCTTCTAGATGATATGTTGACTTTTATAAACCTTCAGGAAAGGGGAAATTATAACTTTGTCATCAAGTTTTTTGGCCATCTTATAATTCATGGGTGTAAGTGAAGCAATAACATTGTATGATGTGCAAGGTCATTAGGATCGGAAGCAGAGCAGTTTGTGCAACATGAGTTTGAGGGTTATGTGCACCATGTGGATAGTACAACTGAGATTAGAGATGACTTTGTGCTAATGGTCTGCCTTACACACCAGAATAACAAAGATCTGTCTGCAAGGTGAAAATGGTCCCTCTGCAGTCATCTGCTATTAGAAGTCTAGTGTTCTTCAGGCCAGACTAAAGAGCCAAGAGTTTTAGAAAAGAGAGTGGGTAGATTATTATTGTAGATACAGAGCAACCTTGTTTTTTTCAGACGAGTTAAATAAGGATAATTGATTATTCAAAAGAACTTTATGCCTTTAATTGTCACCTGAAGTGTACCTTGTTTTACTTTGAACACTTTTTTTCCACTTTGAGAGCTTCTTTATTAGTTTTGTTATAGAATTACCTAGATTTAAATGTTAAAATTTTCTTTGTTCTTTCTCATTTTAACTTGAGGTATTAGTATTGTCCTTCACATTTAAAAAAAGAATTTGAGCACTAAACTTCACTTATCGAAGGATATCAGAAAGTTACTATAAGCTTTTCTTTTAAGTTATACAAGTGACTTCCAAATCCATGAATAGATTTATCATCAGGGGAACATCAATTTAACTTTTACTACCTACCAAATAATTAATAGATTAGGAATCTGTTTTGTTTTCTAGCTCACATTTTAATTACATAACTCTGTTGTTTTTATTTAAATAACTTGCATGTGTTATCATGCATCAAGGACATCACCTTAATGTCCATAAATAGTCTAGATTCATAGTCTGACCAATAGGTCCGGCATTCAACCCTAGATGAAAACATATGGAAAAAAAACTGCATTAACCATGAATGATTTTCATCTCTTTAGGTATAGACTTCAAAGAGGTTAATATTCAATACATGACACCTGTATAAAAAGAAGCTTTTTTAGGATGTGATCATCTGAGATGCAATAATCATTTGAAGTATAAAAAATGTATGCCTTTGTGTTTACTTGATTTTTATGTGTCTTTGTTACAAGTTCTTGTGAAAGTAAGGAGAGTTAACATAGTTGGTGTTCACAGTTTAGTCTACTTATTGGACATGGTTATGTGTATCTTTGCCCTTTTCTTGTGGTCATTACTAATAAATGGTGCATTGCAAACACACTAGGTATGGTTTGAAAAATAATAATTTGTGTATCCTAAAATATTTCATAGGCATGTTTTAAAATTTAATATATATTCATATATAATATTGTAGGCCTCAGTTGCAAGTTCAGAATTTATTTACAGAGCATACTCTTTGACTTTCATTCTTTTATTAAAGTCTGCTTTGACCTTCTAAATGTTGGGGCTGAGACTTTAACAGGAAATTCTTTTGAGATAGTTCATGATTTTTCACATGTAGAGACTGAAGTCTTCTTGGAACGGATTATTTTGGTGACAGTGCATTGCACCAAACTGTCCTTAATTTCCCTTTTCATTAAAAATATTCAGTTCTTAAATCTGTTTTGCCTCATTAAGCTTTAGGATTATTAATTGGGAAATGTCAAGACTTAAAGCAACAGTTAATCTTGCTTTAAAATGCCTTTTAAAACATATCCTAAGTAACTCAAATCCCCATACTGTTTTCCAAGGTATAGTCTCAAGTTAGAAGAGTGATTTTTCTTGAAAGAAAAATCAGCTGTTATTTAAGAAATGTAGTGTTTGTGCATACACTCTCGTTTTGCCCAAGTTAACATTATTCAAATTTTTTCTTTTGGCTCAAATACAAAAAGTAATCAAGTTTAAGCACTGCAGAGACTTGTGGTGAATTTTATCAACCATTTAAAAATGTGATAGATTTGGAATTTGAGTTTTGTAATTTGAGTATTTTATATCTTCCATCAGTATACCTTCTAGAGCCTAAATATTTTCAAGTTGGGTTAAGAACTGTAATTGAAACATAATTTATACAAACAAATCATTATGCCTCACATTTCTGTTTTTTTCCTACTAAAACTTGTTTTGCCTTAAATTTTCAGCAAATTATGTCGGTTAATTTGAGTAGCTACTAGTCTTTGTGTGTTTAACTAAATGTAGATAAATTTTAATTAAACAACCCTATTCATGCCTGGCAGATAAATGTTTTAGTAGTAAGGGCTGTATCTTCTACATACATAAAGTAATGGGCTTAAAGCAGATGGAAGAAGGTGAATTTAGGAGCTAAATAAGAACTTGGAAAGATTTGGGCATAAAGATTACAATTTGTGTTATAATACAATTTTTAAATGAAAGTTTAGGTTCACATAAACACTGCTCAGTTTTTCTTTCTTGTTACTCTCTACAGTACTGAGTGTACTTTCTTTTCTGAGCTCCTGACTATACTTACTGCACCAACTCATTTTCATGCGTTGTACATATACAACATACATGCTATACGCTGAGGAATGCTGTCTATATGTCTGTCTCCTCCAACACTTATTTCAGGTTGACATTAAGTGTCAGTTGATAGTGAATCAATACCTTTGTGTGTGTCACCAAGGTGGTTTGGGCACCAAGAGTGTAATAAATATGTCTTTGCAAATGAGCTGCCCTTACATAGGGTCAAGGACAAGAGTAAGTGTCAAGGGCAGGAAGTTGGTGTTATAATCTAGTCCAGGTGTGGTTTAACCTCTTAAACTACCATAACATCTTTTTCCTCAGTATAAAATCTTGGACCTGGTTGGGTTAGTTCATCTCTAAGGGACTTTTCAATTCAGTGACTCTTGCAGATGCTTAAAAACAGCCCAAATATGCCTCTTTTTCAAAGACTTTGGAATGACTCTAATTTTTAACCTGAAGTGCAGGAATTTTCAGGTACTCATCATAGTAGAATGTGACCTTAGGGTTATTAACAATAGTTTATCATATATGGTAGGTTAGAAGTTCTCTGTATTTTTTATATGCTTGCCTTTTAAACATATTTCTTTCATTGGCTATATTGCTTTTACCACTAAAGGTAAACTTGATGTGGGGAGGGGCCGGTTAAGCTTAAAGAAAGGAAAGTATAATGTTAAGAATAACAATTTTTCATCTTGTTATTTTTTTGTACTTTAATGTTTTTTTGAGAGAAGATAGCCTTCATGAGAATCACTGAATTCAGTGATATGGGTCAGCATTAACAGTACAGCCCTTTGACCTAGAAAGTCCTCCTTTAGTTATTTTTCTATAGATGTATCTGTGCCAGGGTGTACATGTGTTGTGTATTCATATGTAAAGATATGCACTGAGGCATTTTTCAAAAATCGTTACACAAAATTGGATTAGTTGATGTCTGAAAATCCATCATAGGAACCGATTTAATAAATAATGGTAATGTGTAGTCAAATTTGAGAACCATTACTGTGTGGAATAAAATAATTTAGTTCTAGTTCCAGATCAGGAAAATGATTGTTAAACTACCCAATGTTTTTAAGATAATTGTGGACCTAGAAAAGCTACCAGGAAGGACAGTTAGAATAATCAGCGGGATTCCAGGGCTTCTGAATGAAGAGAAGCTGGACAGAGACCACAGATGGAAGCTGGACCTTCAGAATAGAAAATCAGGAAAAGTAGAAAAAAGAAGAAGATTACCTAAACTAACACTAGAACATTCTTAAGTTAGGTTGAGAGCAATCTATAGCAGGGTGATCTATAAGTAGTTCCAAAGGAAGATTGGCTAAATTAATGGATAGTTAAATAATAGATAAGTTTCCATGTTGTATCATGGAATGACCACACTGCTGAGTTATCTGTGCCCGAGAGATTATACTAGTTGGCTGAACCATTGTAATATTTCTTACATTCTCTTGGCTGATTGAATATTTAATTATTCTTCTGTTCAGATGTGAAAGTAGTCTAGTGGGCCTTACTACTGTCTAGAACTTGAAGTACAGAAGAACATTAGTATAAGATGTTCTGGCCTACTGCCTAGATGAAGTAAACTATTTAACTTGGGTTTTTCCTAAGAAGCATTGGGAGGATTAGTTGTGTAATGCTTTTAAAACAGCTTGAGCTGTTTAAAAGGAGGCGCTATTATAAATACCATATGGCATTCATAATAGAGTAATATAGAGAGGTGCTTGATCCATGATCTTCTCTTAGGTTTTCTTTTACAAAATATTATTACCTATAATAAAAATAAATACTGGAGTAATAATATACTTTTATAGTTCTCTTAATTGTGATTTTAATATTGGTTTTCATGTTAATTTAAAAAATTGACCATGGTGTACTTGTGTAAATTATATATTATAGTTTTAATACTGAATTGTGTTACTTTTTTTCAAAAGTTACTTCACCATCATAATTTAAAACATTTAGACCCAGAACCCCTCCCCCCAATTCTCATATATTTTTTAATGTTTTAGTGGATTAAGCAAGTAGTAAAAAAACTTAACTAAAGGAGCTTGATTTGGAATCTTTAGTATTCTAGAAATTGCTAGAATTGGAATGTGAAACAATTTTTTTCTTCCATTGTTAAAATACCTTGAGTTTATTTAGGTTTCTTCTGTTGCATTATATATAGTAGTCTTGGACTACTACTTTCAGTAAGGGCTCTAAAGATTGTCCTTTCAGTTTTTTGTACATATGCAGTTCTAAGACATTTCACAATTTATTTTATTTTTAGTTATCCTCATTAGTTCATTCATATAACTCTGAGGAGCACAGAGGCCAGGGCAAACCATGGGAACTTTAGATATTTGCTGATAACCTCTTCAAGTCCTTTTTTTTTAAACAATGCCTGGTAGTACTAACCTCAAAATGAAGTATTTTTAATTTCAGGAAGGGAAACTAATATGTTATCTCAGTTAACTATTTCTGTGACTCTGGGAGGTAGGTGGTTTTATCCCCCTCCTAGAAATGATGAGACTGGAACCCCAGCATTTTGACTATTTCGAGAATCCGGAGGATACAGAGAACCGTATCCGTAGAGGTGAACCTGACTCAGAGCCCATGGTTTTCTCTTCCCAGGTGGGACCCTTTTAATATGATACTTGGGGAACAAATATCACATAATTGAAATTTCTCTCTACTGAATTGATTAAAAAATTTTAAAGTAGTTAACTTTTCAGCTGCAGTCTTCGTTTAATCTTGACCTTGAATATTTTTTATTTATTTTGGAATCTGAAGCAAAAATTTAATGGTTGGTTAGGACTTTCCCTTGTTTTAAAAATATGTCCTCTTAGAGAAAGATGAAAAACATTTTAGGGAAATGATTCATAGTCAGTTTTATAATGTTCTTCAAATTGTCTTGATCATCAAATAATAGACTGATAAGTGCTAAAAAAGTAATTCTTTTATGTGAATTCTGGAACTTAAAAATACTCCCCAAGAGCCTATAGAAACTCTCAAGGCTATGAATGATTTTTTTCCACATTCTTTTGTGTGAAACAAAATTGAAGATTTTCCATCACTCCGTTTTGAAATGTCTTCATGTTTAATGGCAACTTTTTTTGTGTTTGAATAGTTCTAATCATGTTTTTCCCCACAAATGAAATTATTTGGCATCTTTTAAAATATATGAGGTATGTCCAGAAACTATTCATCCATATAATATGAAAAAGAGACATTTATTGAAAATACAAGATACAAGACACTTTGTACACAGGACAGTGACTCCTTAATCCCCTTCAAAGTAGGCACCTTGGAACCTCACACAGTTCTCCCAATTGCTATCAGCTGCCTTGTCATGTTTTTCTAAATCTCCTTGATGGTCTGAAATCTCTTCCATTCCGAAGGTGATTTTAGTTTTGGGAAAGCCAGAAGTAGCAAGGCACCAAATCTGGGCTGTAGTGGGGCTGAGTCACCTGGATAATTTGATGTGTCACAAAAAAACTCTGCATGAGATGTGATGCAGGTCACCAGTTGCTCGTAGCCACAGACTTCTGAATCATCCAGATAGTTTCTGCAGAGGAATGTTTAAATGTAACGTGAAAGTTGGTACAGATTTGTTGCTGTACTTGCTTAGTCATTTTAAATGTCAGGGCCACACAGTACACATGCTCACTCAATGGTGTCTACCACCCCCACTGACTAGTACAGTGAAGTCATCGTTGTTCACGCATGTGCATTCCAGTCCACTCTTCTAGGCTGCCAGATTATATCAGTGTCACACAGAGCATTCTTGTTGTATTAACTATGGTTGGACTTTTTCTGGACAGACCTCATGTATGTCCATACCTCAAAAGGAGGCAGTACAGAGAGGGTCCTATGCGTGTTTTGTGGGGTGACCGAGCACAGACACTGATTTATCTGTCTGCTGTTGTGAAAACCTAGAACTATGTTTTCTGTAACTTGACCTACAAGGGAGGACTCCCAAAACAGAATTTATTTATACAAATTATGTATTTACTCTTACATGTTTAAACTTCAGTCACCTTCAAAGTACTCTCCATTTAATACAATACACCTATCGAGACATTTTTTCCACTGCTCGAAACAGTTTTGACCTTGTTGATTTTGATGCCTTTCAGTGTTTCTGCCAATTTTTGTTTCACCTCTTCTGCATTGGCAAAATGTTTTCCTTTGATGACATTTTTCATGCAGGTAAATTAAAAAAGATTGCTCAGGGTAAGATGGGGTGAATAGGGAGTGTGGGGCATGAATTACGCCGTTTTTTGGTCATAAACTGCTGAACATTCAGTGCGGTGTGGGCAGGTGTGCTTGTGAAGTACCCGTCATGAATTGGGCAAACAAATTGAAAGAGTCTTTCAAAAAAATTAACTGAAGCCAAATGCAGCCTCTCACAACAACACCAGTTGGTACACTGATATAGATGGGTTGTTAGAACCATCACCTAGCAGGGAAAATCAGTACTACAAGGGGGCTGCCCTTCAGAAGACAATTCTGGTTTTTTGAGGTGGATGGGTACACTTGGCTGGATGATAATATCCAACAATATCACCGTTAGTTGATTGGGGAGCTATTAAGTAAACCCTGAAATAACTGACTAAAAAACATTAATCTTACTAAGTTTAGAGAGGATATAATCGACTCCTACTTAACATAAACCTTGAATAAACTAGAGACTGAGATCACTGTAATTTTTTCTTTTGTTGTCTTAATTGGTTAACACAGTGGTTCAGAGACCGAAGTTCATTCTTGATGGCTTTCTGGTACAGTAAATAATGAAAAATGTGATTTGCGCATCCAAAATATTAGCCTTTTATAGCTCCTTGGGCATCCATTCCCAGTAGAGTCTGTCTGGTGCTAATGTCTCCACAAGTGGTTTCTAATGTCCTGCTTTCCATGTTACAGTTTAGGGAATTAAAATTTTGAAGTTTACACAAACATCATTGACATACACACTTATAATTTATAGAAGTATAAGTTGTGTGCAGGGAAGTGCACATACAGTGGACAGCTGCTGAATGTTCACAAATTGAATATACTATTGAATCAGCAACCAATCAGTTGCAGCATCAACAGCACCCAGGAGTTACCTTCTTCCAGTTTGAATCAACCCTCAACGGTAATTATTTATTTGATTTCTAATAGCATAGATCACTTAGCTTTGCTTATTTTTATACCTTATCTGGTGATATACTGCACTGTATGCTTGTTTGTGTCTTGCATCTTCCACTCAATTTGTAAAATTGTTCATCTATTTGTGTCATATTTTTTATTTAGCCACAAAATTAGGAGACTCATTGACACTATAGAAATATCTGGAAAGTTAAGAAAGTTGAAAGAAATTTAAAGAGCAAAAAAACAATAGATGGATTGTTTCATTGCAGCTAAAACTCACTTGCATGTTTATGGTCTATAGTCACAAAATACCTTCTGTGGGTTTTCCTATGTAGATATCTTTTCCTGTACTTTTGGTAATTTGGTAATATTGCTCCAAATATATTTGGAATTCAGTGAGTCACAACCTGTCCTTATGAGGAGGACGGAGGCAAAGAACTAAACGCCTTTTGGACTTGAAGTCTTCAAGCAGAATGTTTGAGTGTTAACAGATTCTAATCTAAGTGATGCTTCTTAATACGTTCTCTGAGCTTAATACGTTCTCTGACCCACTTCTTAATGAGGCCTTACCCGGATTTATTTTTAATTTAAAAAAGGTTAAATTGTGGGGTTATAATTCCACCAACTGCCAGTTTTTTCGGATGTTCAGTGCATCTTTGGGTAGCGTTGACCTGCTCTCGTATTTGTGTAGTTTTTTTTAAGGATCTGAGAGGTTGCCGTGAAGGATGCTGAGTGCATCCCTGTCCCAAGGTCTTTCTTTCTAGAGGCCGTTACTCTCCATTTATGACGGTTGCTGAGTAGATCTAGATTCCAGGTGGAAGATGCTGTGCAGAATGATGACTAAGGAATCAAATTCCAGAAATAATGGCCCACCAACGATTGTTTGCTCAAGACGGCTCTAATTTACTTATGTTGTACACATGTGGACTTTATTTTAAAGTATTTAAAAAGGTTGTACACATTGTTGGCCTTAGCTTATTGGTGTGTATTTTGTATTTACTTCTGTTTCATTCCTACATATAATTTTTCTACCATAAAAGTAATGGTTTGCATAGTATTTGTGTTTTCAGCATTACATTTTATTTACAGTTCTGTTTTTCTGCTTTTTTGTTTGACAGATAACTAAGAACATTTAGGAAGAATATTATAACCATTGATTTAATTAAAAAATTAATTATAATTAAGTACCTTGTAAATGAAACTGAGTTATTCCAGGATTGGGGTAATGACTTTACCTTTATTTGAGGCAGTCTCAATGGAGCTATGTTTTAAAGGGGGATAGTGGTATATTTAAATGTAGAGAAGAATGGGTTATCTGCAGATGACTTATAACATTTTCTGGGCTAAAATATAAGCATTTTGGAAAATAGATTTTTTTTTTTAGTATTTGCATTAGTAATGGATATTGTCATGATTCCAAATCTTTATTTTCCCTGAGCCTTAGTTCTTCATAATTAAGATAAAGAAATATCTAAAAATAATATGTAATGTGTTTCTGGAATAATGTTCTTTGGTAGGTTAGTCAAGATGTAAAGCGAAACCACCCGCCTCCAAACAGTCTTCCCAGACCTTATGCTATATCACGTTGTATTTATCTGTTTATATTTTCACTTTCAGATATCTTACTTTTTGGAAATTTATTTTTGTATATGGTATGAGATAGTGGGTCTTGTTTTAGTTCCCCCCCAGATTTTATATACATAAGACATGGGTGACTATCATTTGCCAAATAAAGTTTCTATTTTTCTGAACTGAAATGCTTCATTTATTAAATACGATATTTCTGTAGATTTTTAAATTTTATTATTTTCCTCTCTTCAATTTTAGCGATTTAGTTGCTTCTAGGGGCAGTGCAGTATACAATGGTTAGGAGTGGGAACTTGGCTCTAGATGACCAGTGTTTGTGCCCTGGTTCTGACACTTGGGTGTCGTAGAATTTGGACTGCATATTGACATTTCTATCCCACAGTGCACCCATTTGTAAAGTGGGAGTAGTAAACAATATGAATCATAAAGTTGTTATGAGGAGTGAATGAGTTCTTATGTGTATGAACTCGTGTGTGTGTGTGTATGTACATATATATATACACACAAATATATATAGATATGTGAAAACACTTGTAAAAGTGCTTTCGTAATAATAAGCAAGGTGTAAGACCTTTAAAGATTTTTTAGCATAGTCACTACCGGTGTTTTACACAAAGGCAGTCAAGGATGATTTAATTATTTGAATAAGTTTGAGCACTTGATGTGGCAAGGCTTCGCCCAGTGTCACCGCTAGACGACTTCGGCTCTGTATGCGCCACCACCAGTGTTCCTTAGACCACACTTGGAAGCCACGATTCGTCCAGGGCACCTATTGTAACATCCCTCCTTAAATTCTAACAGATTTGATGTGTGAATGACAGGTCATCAAACAGGAGGTATTCTGGTCTTCTAGATCTGTGATTTAATTTTAATGGCCTGGTATGGAAGCAGCGGGGGTGTGTGTGTGTGTTGTGTTCTGAGACTGGTCTGGGACCAGATTAAATTATGTAGTTTGTCGATATTTTTCTTACGATGAAGAGGACTCAGTAGACTTGAGGGTTGAGGGTAATGTCAGCATACTGGTGGTTGCCAGCACAAAATCTGCCAAAGCAGAGCGCAGGTAGATTCACTGTCCTTGTAGACACTGATGACTTGTTAACAGGCAGATGCAGAAAACGTTGCTTTGAACTTAGTTTCATCTTACCCTAATATTGGCGTTTCTGTTTTCAGTAACACATATGCCGGGCACTGTTTTAAGTACTTTACAGGTGTTAACTCATTAAGTGATAAAGCAAGGATTCCTATGCCCGCAGCCTGATGTCAGAGCTTGTGTTCCTAGGCTTTTATCTAACATTTATTTAAATGCAGGTAAAAAAAAAAATTAAGGCAGGATTGGCATCTGGTTCTGTCTTGCGTATGTATGAAGTTCAGCCTTTTAAAAAACCTTCTGTTGTAGAATGTTGTACCTGTAGAGGAGCATAGAAAGCATATGCGCACAGTACAAACAGTAATTAAAGTATACAGACTATGTCAGTTTAACCACCATCCAGGTCAGGAAATAGAGTATCACCATTGCCTTGGAAGCCTCCAGTGTCCCATTACTCTCCTTCTCCTAGAGGTAACCACTATTTTTTCTAATAATTATGCCTTGCTTTTCTTTATAGTTTTACCATCTCTATGTATGTTTTTATGTACAGATAGAGGTATTTATATAAGTGTATATACAGTATATCATGCATATTTGTATAAATGTACAATTCATATGTGTGTTTATGTGTGTGTACATATAATGCAATTTTTTTTATTTTCTTCTACTGAGCATTATGTCTGCTGGATTCATTCGGTTGAGTTATTTAGCCATAATTTGTTCCCTTTCACCGCTGTTGGGCATCGCGTGCTCTGAATACGGTACAGTTTACTCAATTCGTCGTTGATGGGTTTGTGTGTGTGGGGTCAGAATTTTGCTGCTGTGAACATTCCTAACCAGGCAACCTGGGCATAAGTGCCAGGAATACTCCAGGGCTGCATTTCCCAAACTTTAGCTTGCATAAAGTTTGCCTGACAGCTTGGTAAACACGGACTCCTGGACCTCCTCCCACCCCCTGAATTTCTGATTCAGTAAATCTGTGGTGGACCCTAAGAATTTGCATGTCTAACGTGCTTCCAGGTAATGGAATGCTGGTTTGCTCTGAACTACATACCAAGGAGTAGAATTTAGCATTGCTGGGTAGCAAGCTGCGTGCGTGTGCATCTTTACTAGCTAATTTGGCCTTTTCTTCTTCCTTGAGCTATCTGTATGAACCCTAACCTAGTGGGCGGGGTTTGTGACTTGTCTGTCTTCCTCTGGCTGTTTGTTTCTCATTCCCTTTGTCCAGTTCTGGCTCATATGGTGTGCTTCCTAGGATTGTGAGCCTTCTGGAAAGCAGATTCATTTGATTAAATCTACTATTTGCTGAGAGCTTACTACGTGCCAGGCCAAGCACTTCACGTGCATTGTCTCACGCAGTCCTTACGTCAGCCCCCTGAGATATGTCAGCCTCTTATCATCGTCCCTTCTACAAAAGTCTGAACAAAGTCTGGCGTAAACCATTTACCCAAAGGCACACTGCTAGGAGGTGGCCAGTGGGGTGGGAAACAGTGGGAAGAAGATAAGTGTCTATTCAAGATTTTAAAGGATGGCAGTCTGGAGGAGGATCTGGACT
This sequence comes from Glossophaga mutica, assembly GCA_039655065.1. Taxonomy (NCBI): domain Eukaryota; kingdom Metazoa; phylum Chordata; class Mammalia; order Chiroptera; family Phyllostomidae; genus Glossophaga; species Glossophaga mutica. The sequence goes on from CM077312.1 coordinate 34,052,298, forward strand.
TTAGAATGAGGACTTAAAGGATCTCAGTTTTAAGGAACAACCTTTGGCCCTATGAGTGGGAAAATCTAACAGATTGAGCCAATCTAACAGATAGGCTACCATGGAAGTAGGCAATTTCTGTCACTGGCCACGCTGTCCCTGGGTGGTGATTTTAAGAGATGGAAGTGACTGATGAGTAGTTAATGGTTATGTGAATCACCGTATTTTTCCTGATTTCAACGTGGCCCAGAACTGTAGTTAGCCAGGAATCCACAGGTACCTGTGACTTCCTGTTCCCAGCCCATCGACTCCCTAAGCAATGGAAGAATCTTGGTTGTCTGTTCTCAGACCAGTAGTGTCCAGCTGTCCTAGTGGCCTTGTGGCCCCGCTGGCAGTATAAGAATTTTTTGACCTGGCTCCTTTTTTGATCTCTTAGCTTTGGCCTTTAAGTATTTCATGATGGTGAGTCTTTATAGGTAATTTTGGTGTCTTTGAAGGGACTTCATAAATAGTGCTTCTTATCCATCTAAGTTCTGAATAAATAAGACAAGAGAGTAAGCAAATAGAGAACTAAAATACATCCTTTATTACTGATAAAGACAAGATTGGAGAATGCAGCTTAAATGTGTTGGGTCTCAGAATGAATACCCCCAACCCAGCAATGCTGGATGAGGGCAGGCCTCCCAAGTGCGGATTCTGCCACTGTAAATTCACCTACAGCATAATGATCTTTGCACTACATGGGCAAGCTGGCCCCCAGCAGAGAAGTTACTGCAGGTGGGGGCATGGGGAACTGAGCTCCGTAGGCCCCGTTATTTCACCCAAACCTGCTAGAGGGGTGGACAGAGGTCAGGAGTGGTATGGCTAGTGTAGTGTTCTCTACCTGGAAGTAGGGGAAATAAGGGTTCCACAAAACCTTCCCCAGATTTTGGATTAAACATTGAGTTTATGTTCTTAACCATCCAGTGCATGCTCCTCCCCTGGAAGCATGGTGATCGCCTTCCAAGGGGGCGATGTGCTTTTGTCAGGGCAGTCTTGCTTCCAGCCTCATGGAGTCTTAGATGATCTATAGCTTCACTTTTTACAGAGTCCTCAAACCTATCGGGGCATGCAAGATGAGCACGGTGGCTGTCAGGCAGCCTGCAGCAGTAGAACCCAAACCATTCGCCGTCCTCAAAGAGTTATCCTAGGCGAAATCATCATGACCTCAGAACCTGTCCTGAAGCGTCCCAAAGAGTAAAGCAGAGAGCCAGTAATAACTGGGGGAGGGACTCACAGTGGGCAGAGAACACATTCCCTGGTTTAGCTTTTCCTGAATGCTAAACCTCATGCACTGATCCTTGACCTTTGAACTAAACACAAAGTTCAAAGGGGAGATGAAGACTTAACGATACTGAATATGCTGGATGAGAAAGAAAGGTACCTGGAAAAGGGCAGGGATTGCCACCGTTGGACATTTCTGAATCTTGCTCATAAGTGGCAGTATCTCAAACACCAGCTTTCTGAGAGAAAAACCCAGAATGCTGGGGTGGACCCCTCCTCCCCAGGTACATACAAAGTGCTAAATTTGACCTCCCATTGGGAGCCTTTCCCTGAGGAGTTTTGGTTTGTGACCAGCACATCCAAACCTCCTACTTTGCTTTTCCCTGTGAGCCCCCTGAGACTGACAGTGTGGTGCCGTCACCAGTGTGGGCAGTGGCAGGTGGTCGACTGGGGACATGCTGCCTTGGGAGCAGGTGTTGTCTGTCTTGTGCCACGTTGGCTCTCTCCATGCCACTTGCTCTGGGCTTGCTTTGGCTAAAGAAAACCATCAGTGAGGGACAATTTCCCCTTCGTTTGTAAAGACTAGTCCAGACCACGTGGTGGAGGCCGACCCTTGAGCCTGTGGTCAAGCTCTGAGAATCCTTAGGCCTCCTGAACTCACTGTCATTGAAAAACAGCAAACATCGTTCTGCTTACTTAGTTGTTAGGCAATAGTTGTTGAAATGATCCCCTTTTCTTATGCCTTAGCTGTCTCTGCTTATTCAGGCTTGGGGCCTGTGGGTGCCTCCAAAAGTGCTGACCTGCCTCAGACCTTTGCCAAGGCCGACCTGCAACAGCCCTCATCAAACGTTTGACCAAGGTCACTGTGAGTCCTGTCTCTTTTCTGAGCTTCCTGGCCTGCTGCCTTTCCTGGGGCCCCTTGTCCTTGCTCCAGGCCCTACCTCTGTAAACAGGCACTTTCCTCGAGAAAAACCACCGTAAGTTGTGGTCACACATGGAGATCAAAATACCCTGTGGCTTAGGAATTAAAGCCTCTTGATGTTAAAAGCTACCTGCCAGCTATAAAAACTAGCTACATCACACATTCAAGACTGCAAACCACCTAGTTAAAGAACGTTCAAGGCCTAAGTAAAGCACCTTTTCTTCCCTAGCCGAAGCCCCGCTATCTCCATGGGAGATATTTTCTGCCCCCAGCGTTGGACTCCTTTTTTATTTCTTGTGGCCCCTAGAGAGTACACCAAATGCCAAAGTCTCCAAAGAGACCTAATAAATGGCACTTCTCTTCCCCTTTGCCAAGTTCTGAATCGAGTGTAATATAAGCCAGAAGAGCCAGAAGAGCAAGAAAAGGAAAATACCGCCAAGGTTCTGATAATGTCTGGGCTGGAGGGGTCGTGGCTTTTATTTTTCTGTGGGCGTGTCTGTTGCTGAAACAGAACCCCAGAATTCCACAGACAGGCTCACTCAGCTGCAGGCAGTGTTGGGCTACCCCCGTTCCCCAAATGCTGCAGGGCACCTGCAAATTCCCAGCATGGAACTAGCATGGAAAATATGATCACCACACTTGTTTTCTATGGGCCTGTGACTCCCAAGTAGGGAGGAGTAGGGGACAGGGCTGGCCACCAGCTGTCCAGATTTTTCTCTGGAATTCAGTCTTTAGGGAAGTTCAGCCCATCCCTCTTCTCTCGGGGGCTGCAACTCACAACTTCTTGGTGTAAGGACCCTTTTACACTCTTAAAAATTATCAAGTGCCCTAATGAGCTTTTATAATGTGGGTAATATTTCCAACATGTAGCATTATTAGAAATTAAACTGAGAATATACATAACATTTATTTAATTCATTTAAAAATATTAAGCCAATTACATATGTAACACAAATACCAGTGTTTATGAACAATAACTATATTTTCCAAAACAGAAAAAAATAATTAGTAGGAAGAGTAGCATTGTGCTTTTATATTTTTGCAAATCTGCTTAATGTCTGGCTTCATAGAAGGCAGTTGGTTCTCCATACCCGCTTCTGTATTTACCCTGTTCAGGTGTCACAGATCACATGGCCACTGGAACATTCCACTTTACACTGGTAAGAGAATGAGAGTGAAAAGGCCAGAAATACTATATTATGAAAATAGTTTCGCCTTTCCAGATCCTCTGGAAGGATCAGAGCACATTTTGAGAACTGCCATTCAGGGTATTACTGATTGATTGGTGGAGCGGAAGGAGGTGGAAGTACTGCAGTTAGCAGAAGTCCTTCCACAAGGAAAGGAGCTTCAGGAGATAAAGAAGCATTCCCCTCTACAGGTTACACGGTGGAACTGTCCAAATGCCAGACTTGAATCACTCAGGATAACCATGGGTGGAAAAAATGCTGGGTTTCCACTCCCGAGTTGAAACTGGAACTGATGATATTAGCTCTAACCTCTTAGTTAGCATGCAGGCCTTGGGTTTGCTTCTTTGTTGTTTAACTTGTTGGAAGCCCACCGGACAGGGTGCTGCTTCAGGAACAAGCTCAGGAATGGCTTTGAACTCGGACGTTATTGACGGCGCCTTCCTGTCGCTGCAGCACACTTCTCCCAGCTGTGCTGTGAATGTTGTTTTATCACAAGAATAATGATATAATTGGGTTGGGTTTGTCTTATCAAGGTCTTGGAATTAGATAAGTCATCACTATGGCCAGCTTTTCAAATTAAATCAGAGTTATGGGGACTGGAAAGGTCTGCAGCCATTTTTAAAAAGTGAAACCGTGCTTCAGGTTTTATGAAACAGACCTGATTGGATAAACACAACACTGTCTGGATGATAGCAAATTAGCACACTCTGCCACCGACTGTAATCATTCCCTCATCAATGTCACCTACTGAAAATTAACACGCTGGATGTGTGCTTTTAGAAGAGTTGAGGGTGATGGGGCGGGGGCTTTGATTTGGGTGACTTAAAAACAAGATGTTTACAAAACTTTGATTTGATGTCTTTTTCTCATTTTTCCATAGTGAAATTATTTTATTTATATATATCACATGTCATATGCGAGAATTCTATTTTAGAAAAAATTCACAGTGGCAGGGGTAAATTTGTCACTTGGTCTTAATTTACAAAGGACAAGTTTCTCCTTAGCCTGTTAGGTATATGTTAGTGCACTGGGATGCCTCCAGGTAGTTTTATTTGGGATTGGGCGGTGAAGGGCGGTCCCTAAAGGCCTTCAGTGCTGGGTTGGATATCATTACTAAATTGACTAGTGACCTAGGATCATTTTGTTTGTTTACTTCCTTGCTGCGAAATAGCACTTGCCGCATTGGATTGTTGTGAGGTTTGTTGAAGTATAATGCCTGAAAAACATTGGACCACAGTCACATGGTAAGCACTCCGTAAATATTAGCAATCACAGATATTCAGTGTATTTAGTTAAATATATTCCTAAGTTGATTATAAACACCGTCTGATGTCAGATACTATAAAATTCGATTTGAACATGGTATGGAAACATGTTGCAGTCTCTGGTAAGTGTAATGAGTTGATGGGACAAGCCAATATAAACCAGGATTGGCGGTCTCTACTGGAATTGCTTTAGACACTTTCTGGAACTTTTCATGCAGGTTAGTTGCCTAACTGCCTGAGCTATCATCGCATGGTAGTGTTACACTTTCACAAGCTGAGTCAATCAGTAGGTGTAGGATTGCTATTCATGCCATTAAAAATCTGGGACACTCACTAGTAAATTCTCATCTGTGCTCTGGGACTTCACTCCAGGTACCGTGGAAGCCTCCTCTCATATGGGCTCTGGACATAGGGCATTGCACACACCTCTGTGGATTCCACTTGATGGATGTTTACATATGATCCTACCTAAGCATTAAGTTCAACTCCTGGAAGCTGATACTCTAAACCACATTTTGTATGTGGAACTAGACTATGTCCATCAAGCTCTTGTATTGTGGTGCTGTCTTCTAGCTCAGAGTTCAATTTCAGCAGAATTGGCAGGTTCCTGGGTCAGTATCAATGCCATTATCTGACCAAGCATTGCCTTTGGCATTGCTTGGTTAAAAGGGATGAAAATCAGAAAAATAATGGTACTGATGTTAGAAATATTCAAGGGCCCACCCTAATAATACAATTGAAGCTCAGATGGGAATATCTAGGTGGGTAACGGGGGTAGTGTGTGGACTTCATCAGGTGTACTTTGCACTTAAGCTGGTCTAGATTGTATCATGAAGGCAAGGAAGAGTTAAAGAACCTGTTGGAAATGTTGTGCTGTCCCTCTAGAACAATATGTGACGGAACAAAAATATCAACATCCAGGCCTAAACTTCTGCACATTTCAAGCATGTTTCCAGGGATATGAAATTCAAAGTGCCATCAATGGCATGACTGACACAGAGAATAATCTCTCAAGAGTGGCAGTAGCTTTTGAATAATCTTCTTAACATAGCCTCCAACATCATGGATAGAATCCTATGAAACGTAGAGAGTCTGGCAAATGTAACGGTATGGTTATAAATTGGATTAAGAAATAAAAAATTAGTCATGCAGACTGGGTTCTTGAATGGTTTCATTATTATTTTGCCATGTACCCCACTAACCGCTTTAAACATGTCTTCACCAGTTGTTTCCGTGTGCTCATGCCACTTGGAAGACAAAACCACATAGTGAAGGTGTTACTGTAGTTGTCCCCACTGCCTCGCCACCGTTGCCCACCCCACTCCGCAAATCACGTGTTATGAAGGGAATTCCACTTGCTTTCCTTTGTACATGTGAATGAACTTTTACTGGTTTCTTTTCAGTATTTCTACTTCTCAAAATTCTTTAAAAATATTTGTTGGATACTCATATAACAAAGAGATCAAAATCTCCACCATGAAAACAATAGATCTTAATATGTAATAGCTAACCATTGCATTGTGGTGAATGAGGGATTATTTTTAAGCCCTTTATATGCTTCACAGCAATCCTGTGAGGCTGATACTCTAGTTGTTGTTGTTGTTATTGTCATCATCATCATCATCATCAAGGAAGAAGCTGAGGCACTGATGAAGTTATATAGCTTATCAAGGTCAAGGTCATGCAGGCCTCCCCAGGGCCACTGCAATACATGATTGCCTTTATACCCCAAAAGAATGAGGGGAATAAACATACTGTAAAGGAAAAGGAGGTTTTCAGCTTTATTGACTGTATTGGATCATCTACTTTACAGTACTCCAACTTTTACTAGATTCTGACCAGAGTAGACCTGGGAGGGAAAAAAGGAAGAGATGGATACTTTGGGGAAGAACATCCACTTGGTTAAATGAATGAGTTTATGATAACCAGCTGAGCCTAAGTTTTAGTTAGGTGGTCTTCAGAGCCAGAAAGAAAAAATCGTATTAGGTTTGGGCCACTTTCCGATGTAGAATTTTTAGTCAACAATCATAAATGGGGGAGTGGTACAGAGATTGAGGAGACCATTGAAGTTTCAATGGAATATCTAAGAGCTTGGATTTGGGAGTGACTTGGATGAAATGGGAAAGCAGAGCCAGTGACCGAGGATGACTGTGAAAAAATAATCATGAAAACAGGAACCTCTAAGAGGAGTGGACTCAGGCTTTAAAGCTCACAGTATTCAAACTGTGGGAAATTTTTAACCAGAACAAAAAGTGATGTTGCAGTGAGTTCAGAACTGGAACAGATAGACTAATACTAACAGGCAAGCAGAACTCATCAACTCCTATTACACTTCTGTCCTTTTTAGACAAGAAGGTTGATCTGCAGCCGGGGAAGAGTAGAGCAAATACTTGTAGGAGGAAATTGAAACTCAAGATAGGTGAGCTGATTGTACGAGAGTGTGGGGCGGCACTGAATGAGTTCAGATCCTCTGCCCAGCATGAATTTCGTCCTGATGGGCCAAGAGCACTTGCTGACTGCTTGTAATCTGTGTAGAATTGTGGAGAAGAGGAGAATTACTAAAAGACGGAAGATGGAATATGCTTCCATTAAAAACAAACAACAAAATCAGGAGGGAGTGATTTTCAAATAAAAGAATAACCTCATGCTGACCTGGGGCAAAATTCCCGTACTTGTAATTATGAAAGGATGACTGTGGTTTCCATTTTCAGGTGCACAGAGTAACTAAGAGACAGCATGGAATTGTAAGAGCAGAAAAAAATAAATCCTGTGTTACTCCTTTTTGTTGTTGCTAACTTATTAGACCTGAAGACTAGGAAGAAAGATAAGATATGCCATATCTGGACTTCAGAAAGATTTCAGAGACTGAGATAGGGGCTGAATGTGTGGCCATTTGTTAAATATACTGATGTATTCACAGGTCCTGAGATTCTGTTTTAGTGAGTCTTGAGTTGGGATCTAGGAGTTTGTATTTTATGTTATTTATGTAATTTTTAAAAATATTTATTTGTTTTTAGACAGGGGAAGGGAAGGAGAAAGAAACATCAATGTGTAGTTGCCTTTCACGCACCCCCTACTGGGCACCTGACCCACAACCCAGGCATGTGCCCTGACTGGGAATTGAAGTGGCTACCCTTTGGTTTGCAGGCTGGCACTCAATCCACTGAGCCATACCAGCCAGGACAAGAAATCTGTATTTTAGACGAATATCCCAGATTACTTGATAATGCTGAGCCAATTTGGAAACTAAAGGGGCTGTATGACAGAGGTACTATGAGTTAGATTCATGTTGTCATAAAAGTAGTAATACTACTATTGCTCATAGCTAATACATTGAATAACCATGTGCCCGACACTCTCGTGCTTTACATATATGATCTCACGTACCCCTCTCACCTGTCCTGTAAGTGGGTACTGCCTTTATTAAACATTTTGTGCAGATGGGAGAACTGTGACTTCTCTGAGGTCTCATATAAGTGAGGGGTGGGGATTCAAACTCAGGTATCCTGACATGTTGAAAATCCGTGCTCCCAACTACTCCACGGACTGCTCTTCCAGAGCCTGCTTTTGGCTCCTGAGTCCCTGTAGAGGACAATGTCTGGGTGTGTGTCATGCCCTCTCTTTAGTATCTGTGTAGCATCTTTATGAAGACACTGGATATAGTGTTAGATTTGCTTGATATGGAAAGTCAGAAGGAATGATTCAATCTAAATGTAATTATTAATTTGTTGAGATAAAATCTTGTAGGGTTAAATGTAAATTGTTGTTCCCAGGGACTCCACATCAGCAGCAAAGATACTGGAAGCCATGACTTAACAGTTGCCTGGTGTAAAAGATCAGGGTTGTTTGGGTTGACTACAAGCTCAACATAAATCAACAGGGCCTTTGTTCACGCTGCACCTCTTGCCTGAAATGAATGTCCTTTTCCACTTCCTTTTCTTTCTCCTGGCAAATTTTTAATCATCTTTAAAGATAGAGCCTAAATGTCACTTCAGCTATGCAGTCTTTGATTTCCACAGGAAGATTTACCATCCCATTCTTGCTGCTTCTTTAGCACATTGTTCCTGATGTAATAATTTTAAGATTGCCTTTCTTAGTTTTTGCCACTCATGTCCACAGCCACTCAGCTGGAAACGTGGGAAGGGCATCACTTCCTCCTTCCCTCCTTCCGCTGTGAGACCTATCATTTTTAACTGTCTTCATATTGATGCAATCTGCCCCTTTTTCATTCCTGCAGTTTCTGCCTGAGACAAGTCTGTGTCCCATGTTGCCGCCCAGCCTTCACTTTCCCCACCCCCAACCCTCCACCACACACACACATTTCCCACGAAACATCAGAGAATTGTCTATCAAACACAATCTGCTTCTGCTTAAAATCTCTGCCTGGCTCCCCCAAGCCAACAGGATTACCCTAAGCCCCCAACCATCTATGATCTAACCCCGCATAACTCTCCAGCCTCAACTTTGGACTTTTCTGCCTTGCTTGTCGGACTCCAGTGACACTGAACTCATTATAATTCCCCAGGCGGTATGCTGTTTCTCACTGCCTTGTTCTCGCTCAGGCAGGGACTGCCTGGCATGGCTTCTCGCCACGTCCCACCTCCCGGTTCCTCAGGGCTCTGCTTGGGGGGCCCCCAGACCCCTGGCCTGGGCTCTCCTATGCCCTTTGCATATCTTTACTTCCTAGTCAACAGTTTCTATTGCAATCAGTCACCTCTTTATTTTGCTCCAACATTAAGCCTTGAACTTCTGAAGGGCAGGGGCAGTGTCTTGTTCTCTTTCCAGTGGCAAATGGATACTTAATGTTTCTGAAAGAATTGTAATTATTTGCTGTACTTGGAAAGACTGTAGGATTAGAATCTTGCCTCTTTCTCCTTCCTATGTGAGGTCTTGAGTATTCACCACTAAGTGAGAACCTATTTGCTCATTTGTAAAATGTGGATAATTTCACCCTGCTCAGGGGGCGATGGTGAGAATTAAGGGAGATAGCAGTGTTTTTTTTAATTTACCATATTGTTTCAGGAATCTAAAAACAGAAGTCCTGATTGCTATTTTTGTATGGGCATGAGTGTTTTTTGCTCTGGCTGGTGTGGCTCAGTGGACTGAGTGCCAGCCTGTGAATGAAAGAGTCACCGGTTCAATTCCCAGTCAGGGCACATGCCTGGGTTGCTGGCCAGGTCCCCAGTAGGGGTGCACAAAAGGTGTCCGCACTTTGATATTTCTCTCCCTCTTTCTCCTTCCCTTCCTCTCTCTAAAAATAAATAAATAAAATCTTAAAAACAAAAGACTAGGTTCCTACAGAGGTACATAACACCCTTCAGTCTGGGAAAGTTTGCTTGGTAAGAAGTCCTGTAATTAAAAAAAAAGAGTGTTTTTCACATTTTTAAAAGTATAAATGCATACATGCTTTTAAAAGTAATCAAAAGGAGAATAATTTTTGACACTTGAAAATTAAATGAAATTCAGATTCTGGTGTCCATAAATAAAGTTTTATTAGAATGAACAGTGCCGTGTTCCTTCTTTCCAGTTGACCGTGATTGTTTTTGAACAACATCAACAGAGTGAAATGTTTTCAACAGAAATCCTGTGGCCTGCGAAGCTTCGAATATTTACTGTCTTGCCCATTTACAGAAAACATTTGGTGACCCCTGTATTATTCAAATATCAAGAAAATGCAAGTGACTCACAGCCTCCCCCACTGCAGGGAACTTTTTGAGGGGATGGTTCTCTCTCACCTTGTAACTTCCAGAATCTTATCTTAGGCCTTGCAGAGTGATCACGCAGTATTGGGGGAGGGAGGATATTCTAATAAGAGTTTAGTGAGCTATTTAAAGAGACAGTGAGCTTCCCACTACTGGAGGTGTCAAAGGGTAGAAGGACACCCCTTTTTCATGGGTGTCACCCTTGGCCCTATTGACGTTTGGGGCTGGATAATTCTGTGGTGTGATGGTTGGGAATTTTTCTGCCCTCTAGCTATAAGGAGCCAAGAGTAACCCTCTCCCAGTTTCAGGAACCAAAAAAGCATCCTGACATTGTCAGATGTCCCCTGAGGCATGTATCTCCTGGGGCAAAAGCGGACTGAGGGCCACTGTTGGAGAACATTCCAGCATTCGCTTTAGGTTGAACTAATTTCAGTATCCAACGGCCTGCTGTCACCAGAGGCTTCACAGGTGGAGTCAGCTTCCCTGGGTAGACCATGCCCCCAGCTCTGCAGTACCCCACGATCTCAGAGCCAGCACCAGCTCAGCCTTGGAGGGCTGCTGTGCTTATTACGTGAGATATCAATGCACCGGCACAGTGCTAGGCATGATGTATCTCCAGTTTTGAGGTTGCATTCATTTCAGGGCTTCCTGTTTGTTTTTTGAACATGTTAATTTGGACTGCATTGTAGGAAGGAAAATTAGTGTTGTATTAAATTAATAGGGAGAAATATATGTTTGAATAATTTTATGGAGCCCATCATTAAGGAAATATACTGTAGGTTAAGAACAGCATGTACTTTCTGTGGATTCATTTTGTCTTGGGGAAGAAGAATTTAGGAAAGGTTCAGCTCTTTCAGACAAATATGAAACTCCCATAAAGTGATGCATGACTCCCATGGTTGTTAAGTACTGGTGAGACTGGGAGAGAGCATCTGTCAGAGATGTGCTTTACAAACAGTGTTTCAGCCGCTGTGTGCAGGTGGGTGCCGGTTTCCGGGTGAGGAAAAAGAGCGGAGTAACATTCTAAGGGCAGAAGTTCCCTTTTCTGAATTGAGGGGAGACCGATACTCAGAAGTGAACATTTGCAGAATTACTGGTGGACTTTATGTGGCCTCGAAATCCCACTCCTGTGGGTTTAGGTGAGGAGCGTGTTGCCGCTTGTTCCCCGGACTTAGGGCCGATCCACTGAGAAACAAGACGTTAGTAGTGGAATTCCAGATCACTGTGTACGTTGACGATGGTAACTAGACTTCCTGCGGTGATTGTTTTGCAAGAAGTACAAATATCAAATCATTACATTGTACACTGAAACTAATATAATGTTATATAGCAATTATATCTCAATTTTTAAAAAAAATGATGTAAGGTATGACAATTACAGCTCAATTTTTTAAAGTTTTTTAAAAAGTGAAAAAAAGAAAAGATTACAGGGTTCCTCTAGTCTTGGGTGCTTACCTCTCCCAAATGACCGAGTTGGACTGTGACTCCTGCTTACCGAGTGCCTCCTGTCACTTGCCTGTCTGCCGCCTCAGCCAAGTTCTCGCTCTCACGTGCCCTCCTGGGCGGGAACCCTGCCACCGCCTCCCTCTGTAGAATCCTGCACCGCACGGGGGAAGGCAGACCTGTACCCATCAGTGGACACAGACTCTCAACACATTGGCCCATTTTATAAGGTGATCTAGTGAGCTTCCTTTAATTTGTTCCTGTTTGCTAGAAGCAAAGAGCTTTCACGTACTGAGCGCTTTCTCTGTGCCGGGCCCAGGATAAGGGCCTGGATTTTTAGAGTTGGCAAGTATCGAAATACTGCATGGTGTCCCAAATTGAGGAGTGTTAGAAACCCAACTCCTCCATCCCTAGTATTTTCTCTCATTATGAAATATGTATAGTATACAGAATACGTAGAGAATAATATAATTTGCACCATGTGCCTATGTACATCTTTACATTTCACCCTGTTTGCTTTAGATTCTTTTTGAAAGAAATGAATTCTTAGAAATAAAATCAAAGCTGCCTATGTGATTCTTCCTGATGCCTTTCCTACCTTGCTGCCTTTGGGGTGGCCACAGTCCTAAATTTAGTGCTTATCGCTACCTTGTACATTTTTATATTCTTACTACATGTGTCAATAACATTATTATCTTTTGTACTTAAACATTACATATAAAAATGGAGTCATCAATCATCCTTTTTATTTTTATTTTTTTGCAAGATTAAAGAAACTGACTTTTTGTTTGTTTTGTTTGTTTGTTTTGAAAGCAGTTCCACATCTTCCACTTTAATGCTGTTGAGTATTCCTTTTTTTTGGCTCTTTGAAATTTATTAGTGCATTCTCCTGCTGGTGGGTGTTTGATAGTCTGCAGATTCCGCTGCCATAACCATGCTGCTGCAGTGAACATTCCTGCACCTGGGACTGGGGCACCCATGGGAGAGTTTCTCGAGGAATATGCCTCCCATGCAGGATACTTTCACATTCATCTTTACTAGAATTTTTCAAATTGTACCCCACTGTGACTGTACCAGCTTCCACTAACACCTGTGCAAAGCTCTGTATCATTGACTTGATACTCAAAACCCTTTCTCACACATAACAGACTTAAAACTGTTTGCTAATTTGATGGTTTGAACTATTATCTCACTGTTACTGCTGATTCTTATCTGAGATATACTGTATGATATATTTAATGAAGTTCAAACTTACTTTTTTAAAAATTTTCTCGTATCTGAAAGGAACAGAATATTAAATAACAATTCGAGTAGTCTGGATTTTTGCCACATTAGTATTTGCAGAAATTCACATGCATAATCCAGGTGGTCCTTGAATTGTGAAGCTGCACTGCTACTTCATTCAGGCAAACTGCCTTGAGGTCTCTATTTCTGGGGCTTCCCTTTCTCCTTCCTTGCAATTGCTGATTCTCCTCACCAGTGCAGGCTGCTTCTACTGCTGGCACAGCCACTGCTGAAATCCCTCCCTCCCTCCAGCAGCCTCCATCCACTCTTCCTCCGCCTTTTGGATCCTCATCAGTACGGGGTAAACCTTCCTATAATTAATGCAAATGTTGCACAAGTTCTAGTGAGCCCTAGTTGTCCTGGGATGATGTCTGTAGGGCTGAAAGAAGTGGTGAAACCAACTTGGAGGACTAGGTGGGTAGAACTTGGTATAATGGAGTTTTAAGCACTCCAGGTAGTTAATTGTGTAAGTGATGATAGGAAGATGGCAAGGGAAGCCGATTTGAAGTCTAAGAAAAGAACATAATTGTATTACTCTTTATTTATACTTTTAATGTCTCCCTGTCCTTCAAGTACACACACACACACACACACACACACACACACACACACACACACACAATTTGGATTGATTGGTTTTACTTGGTATAAAATACTCTATATCCTGCAGTAAGTGTATTGCAATTTGATTTTTTAATTACCAGAGTAAATAGTGAAACAAATTTCATAATTAGATGAGATATAGAAGTTTGTGTACTTGAGTGTCTGCATATTTTTTGGGAAGTTAAGTTAGTGGTGCTGATTTGTGGAGCTCACAGACTATCTGGCTGTCCCCACCCCCAGATCCACCTGCTGGTTCTTCAGTCACAATGATCATTTTCATTGAAATACTCAGTTCGTCGAAAAACCTGGAATGTTTATTATATGGATTTTACTGGACAAGACAAGTGGGATTTGTTTCTTCTACTCCAGTTATCAAAAACATTAACCCTTCGCCCGCTCTGTTCTAGTGGCAACCGTTCGGAAACAAGCGGGTGTTTGTACGCGAGTTGAAAACACGAGGCATTAGGCGAAGTGGGATGTTGAAGGGGCAGCAGTCATCACACATGTTCTTTTTCTTGTGCTGCAGGCGTCTGCAGAGGCTTCTGCTGAAACCGCGTTATGCAAGACTGGGTTTCCTGAAGACGCTTACAGCGCGGTCCTGTCGCAGGGTGTGCACGAAGGACAGCCTCTTCTCAATGGTACTGTCTCAGAATATGTTTGCTCCTAGAGTGTCTATGCTCTTGAAACAAATCAGCCACTAAAAAGGCTCGAAGTCACCTCCACTGTATAACAAGTATGAATTTTTCACCATCACTATAATGAGGCTTTAGGGACCTTATTTTAGGATTACAGAAGAGCTCATGAATCTCTCATGTACAATATCAGAAGGCTCTTGATCTCTTAAAAACTTCATGTTTCTTCCATTTTTAAATTGCAGTGGAAACCATTACACAACTAATTTTTACTCTTGGGCATATATTTTAAGTGTGTTGAAGGATAATATTTACCAAACATCTGATTCTAATGGTTTTAAAATAATTTACAACGAAGATCCACTTAGTATTTTGAATTAAAGAAATTACTCTAAAATTATCTTTGGTAAAACATGTCAAACTTTAATATTTTGCTAAATTATAATGAACAGATTTAGCAGGTGAAGTCTTGAGGCAGGAGCGTGAAATGTATATTTCTGTTATGGCATTGTTTATAGAAATTACTAGATAGCTAATTTAGTTGCAGCGTATGTGAATTTCAAATATAGACTCATCTATTTAAATATGGATCAAGTTCATTATAGTTATCATATGAAAAGTCTTGCCAGTAAGTGTAGATAAAACCTGAAATAAAATTTGAATGTCTAAAGCAAAATTGAGAAGCCCCCTCCATTACCTCTAACTGAACTGAAATAAAATATCAGTTAGTTGAATGTTCACGGTCTTGTCACTACACAGAATGTCATTGAAATGTGAAAGCAAGCAGAATTGATTAGTAAATTGTATTTAAATTCCAGTCCCCTAGAAGTTGTGCCTATCCTCTGAGGTTGTCTCAGAGAGCTGCTTTTAGAAATCTGTGCATCCTCAGCTAATTAATCTGCACAGAGCTGCGCCACACAGCCTCAAGTGAGGTGCCTGCTGCCCGGACAGACCACAGCGCTGCCACACTGATGCCACAGACAGGGAACTTTAAAATGGGCATGGCCTCTTATCTACCAAGGCTCTTTAGTGCAGGTTATCATCTTATTTTCATTTCTATTCTAATTGTGATTTGCTCACACCTATGTGGTTTTACTGAAATTGATTTTTTTAAAAAGACATCTTCCTGCCCCTGTCTCATTACATGGTATTGTAATGAGTAAATATTGAATCAGTCTGTCTCAATACTGAATTGCTGCCTCATCTAGTAGGTAATGGTTGACAGGGTAGAGGTTTAATTCAAATCAAAGTGTGTAGATTTGGTTTAGCTTAATGTGAGTCTTGGACTTCTGCATGTGTTATTTTCTTTAAACCTGTATATTATTATGTGACATCCTAGACCCATGTGACCTGCAGATATTATTTGAATACTGAAAAATACATTGATTTGATTTTTCAGAATAACTCAGACAGATTACAGATGTCAGTGGAATTTGTTGCATGTTTGAAATTTATTTTTCGATTCATTTTTAAGTGGATAATTCCTTCTAATCTCTTTTCCTAAGAGCTTGAATTTATTGGCTGCAAGTAAGCATATGGTCTGTCACTAGAAACAGTCTCAAAAATGAAAGCCTGTTTTCTAATTATTAGATAATGCTGGTGTCAGTGGAAAGTGAGCATGCTGTATGCCAGTGTCTTTTTAGTATAATCATACCTGTGGAAATTTGCTTGTGTTCTAAATGTGAAAGATTGAAAATACTCTTAACTTTGGGCTGTAGCCATCACTGAAAGAAGTGTGTATGGTAGCCTCTGGTAGAATTTCTGTAGTTTGGGTGTGCCCAGTTTTATCATTTTTACTTTTTAGCCTTAAAAAAATAAACTTTCTCTCATGACACATGATTACTTTTTTATTTATTCATAGAATATGTTTAAAGGTACCAACATCTTAAAGCTTAAAACATAAACTTCAAAACATTGATTCATAGAAAAAATGGTTTTTTTGGGAAGGAAGAAAACTTAGGCTTCTAGGGTAATCAGCATTCCTTTGTACAAGAGTTTTGTCACTGGTTAAGTCTCTTTTGGAGAATTGTTACTTAGAAGAATTTGAGATTTGTGCCTTTTGTATCTCGTGGTAGTTTTTAGTAGGATGATAACCCAAAGGCACATCTATACACTGAACACAGGTCCCATGCTGTAACTTATGGTCATGAATCCTGTCACTGGCAGTAAGTCCATTTACTGTGTTCATATTGAAGCTGAAAGGGGTTTCCCGCTGGGCCAGCCAGAGTGATCACTTTGGCCATGGCTTTGTGACTTACAATGTTCAAGGAAAGAGGTTAATTGTACCTCAGAAATATGTAGTAGTTTCTAAGATGTTTGCCTCATGGTAAGTCCTACCATACATATTAAGGTTGACTTTAGAATCAAGAGTTATATTGAAGTTATAACTGTTAACTCTTGATGCTCCCCTTAATTTCCCTTTACTGATGGTTGGGGAGTGGAGGACAGTGGTCCAACCACATGTCTGGTGTGGTTTCGTAGGGTATATCCCTGGCACACTAGACCTTGTATGGAAGTTTAACATCTCAGTTTATAGATGCCATGGATGCTGATGGTTTTTCAGACAATTCAGTAACAATCTTCGTGGCGGCGCTTAAAAAAACATTCACATTAGAAGGAGATGTATAAGGCCGTATTAGTTGTGTTAGAAAAGCTGTACAGAAGACACTTGAAATGGAAAAGCTGGCCTGTAGTTTTGAAAGCATTCCCTTCTCTCCACCCCACTTTTATTGTTTGCCATGTAATGACTTTAATAGAAAGAATGGACCCAATGGACCAACTCTATCCCTCCAGCTGCTATTCTGGTTCTCATCAGTATGTTTTGTTTTACAAAATCCTGAAGAGGGCAAACGTATTTGGTGATTAACGTTCACATTTCATGTTATATCATGTTGAATATTTCCACTCTTTTGAAAATAGTTCAGTATTTAAAAAATGGCTCTGGAGGCCTTTGTTCATTCTGTTAGCGAATCCAGATTTTGCTGAACCGTGCCTCTATTTTTGTACTTACAGGTTGTTTCCAGTTTTTCTCTCTGACATATAATGCTGCTATGGAGATTTCCTTTTAAAAGAGAACTTTGATTTTTCTTTAAGGATATTTTCTTTGGGGATTTGTGTTCAAAAGTAGAATTACTAGGCCGAAAGGAATGTGGAGTATGGCAGTATTTCTCTTTGCATTTTTGTAGGACTCTTTTTATAGGGCTGAAGTATGTTAGTTCTTTTCTACATCCTCATTACCATTTAATTTTATAATGTTTTTCATTTTCCTGTTTCCCCGCAGGTGAACAACATTCCTTTTTTATCCTGTGGCATTTTTCTGTGCTTGCCTTTATAAGTTAGGATCAATTTTAAGCATTTATTGCCAACCCCCTCATTTTACAGATAAGTAAATTGTAGCTCAGAGAGATTATAGGCTTTCCCCATGATTATATAGTTCTTTAGATGGTTAGCTATAGATCTGGAATTAGAACCCAGGTTCCCTGATTTCTAATTTAGTTCTGATGATGGTGATGACAAAAACCCATTATGGCGTAATGCAGGGAAGAGTGGGAGCTAATGGGGACCAGCCTAATAGGCGTCTTAGGACAAATTTATCTCAGAGCTGGTCTTCCTCACTCCCGCTTAACACCATGACTTGTGGTTACTAGACATATTTGAGAATTGGTGGCTATAAGGCACCCTCCGTACTGGAAAATAACTTCCAATTATTGTTCACCATTAGTATTTTGCACATACGTGTTTACAAGCAGAAAAATTTAGGGCTTTGGAAAAGAATATTTAGCCCTTGATGCTTAGCTTACACTCCACTGAACCAGAAAAATCTCTTGTGGTAGCACATTACTTGAAAATAAAATAACTGCAATCATAAATTTTCATTTTGTCACCAGCAGTGTATCTGACACTGTGAAATAACTGCCACACTGCAACGGTGCAGAGGGGATCTGGGCTGCTTTCAGTGTGGATGTCAAGAGTGACTTTCCCATGTGTTCTGCCTTGGTGGTCTGTGTGTGTCGACACTTCCCTGAGTAGACTCTCCAACTCTGGTGCACATAAATGGCAACCTGCAATTACTGCGAATATTTTCAGTAATTCATTCATGCTCACCAACTCTGGGCAACACATGATGATTATTTTCAAGTAGATGGAGTTTGATTTAGATTAGTTTACTTACTGATTAAGTCTTGTTGGCATGAACATGCTCAGAGGAAGCTGTTATCTTTAGAAAACAGTCCTGAAATATTTTTTATTACTTTAGTAGGACTATACAGCTATACTCATTTTTTTAAATAGTATTTTCATGTGACACGTACTACTGAATTGGGAAGCTGTATATATTTTGGGTAGGTCTGCTATATTCCAGGCTTGTAATAATTTGTTATGAAATCCGGGGTTTAGTTTCATTTTGATAAATCTTTTTGGATTATTGAATGTGTTTTTTAAAATATTTGAAAGGTAGGTTTATAAACATCTTGTTTATAATGTTGGCCATCTGCTTGCACTTTACTGATTTCCAGTTGATTGTGGGAAAAGGTACTGAGTACGGAAATCATTCTCTTGGATATTGTTGCTCATTTCTGAGGACTTACAAATGAAATGCAGCCATGTAGATTCTCGGGTGTGGGGAGCTTTATTAAAACCTTGTGGCAGTTTTTTTTTTTTAAAGAAGAATTTAGTATATAATATGATCATGTAAGAACTGAGAAATTTCATTCTTGTTTTTACTATAATTATATAGACTTTATTTAATACTTAGATTTTTATATGCCTTTTGATACATATTTAGGTCTAGATTTCTTTTTTTTTTTTTTTTTAGAAAATTTTATTGATTTATTTTTAGAAGGAGAGAAAGGGAGTGAGAGAGGGAGAGAAACATCAATGTGTGGTTGCTTCTTGTGGTTCCCCCGCTGGGGACCTGGCCCACAACCCAGGCATATGCCCTGACTGGGAATTGAACCAGCAACTTTCTGGTTCACAGGCCAGCACTCAATCCACTGGGCCATACCAGCCAGGGCTAGATTTCTTAATGTAATGCTGCAAACTATGATAAGCCAGTTTGAATGGTCACTTTTTTTTAAGTCCTTTGGCATTTACTCATAGCCTTCCCTAATTTGAAGTAGTTGGGGTCTGCTCTGTCACAAACTAGCAACCAGATATGTGTTAAAGGTTAAGTAAGTCACAATTCACATATGAAAACATCATAGCAAGCAGGCATCTGAATGGTTTAAAATCTGTCTTTCTAAGATCACGGAGCCCCTTTCTCTCTTTCCCATTAAGCTCTCTAGTAAGCATCTAGGGAGGAGTAAAAGTAAACACAATAATAAAATTTACTGTATGGATGCAGACAAATAAAGCAGAGAAGTAAAATAGAATGTGTTCTGCAGTTTGTACAGGGTGGTCATGGAAAGCATCATTGTGCAGAAAACATCTGAGTAAAAACTGATGTTGGAGATGGTTCAAGAGCTATTGATATCTGGGAGAGGGACCTTTGAAATAGAGCAAACAGCAAGTGCAAGGGTCCTGAGGCAGGAGTGTGTCTGCATTATTGAAGGAGGAGCAAGGAGCCTGGTGTGACTAGAGTGGAGAGAGGAAGGGGTAGAATTGTAGGGAATGAGAGCAGATGAGATGACAATGGTAATTGACCACGCTGTGCTGGCGCCTTGTAGGACTTTGGTTGGACTGTGAAGAGGTGAGAAGCTATTGAGAGCCTTTCAGCAGAGGAAAGACATGGTTTGACTGATAAAATTGTATAGTTCTGGCTATTGTGTTGAGAAAAAAAATCCAAAGGGGATAAGAAGTGAAGAGGAGACCAGTTCGGAGGCTAGTGATAATCTAGGAGAGAAGGTGGTGGCTGGCACTAAGGTGGTTCAGTAGAGGTAGGAGAAGGGGTTAGATTCTAAATATTTTTTAAAGTAATTTATTGAAGTGAAATTCACATAACAGAAAATTAACCATCTTGAAGAGAACCACTCAGTGGAATTTAGTAAATAATAATATTTTGCAAACACCATCTCTATCTAGTTCAAATCATTTTCATCACTTCTAAGTAAGACCTCTTATCCACTAAGCATTTTCTCCCAAGTCCTTCCCCTGCCCCCAAACCCCTTTATGTTTGGCTTTTTTACTTAGCATTTTAGAATTTCATCACATTGTAGCATGTGTCAGTACTTAATTCCTTTTTGTGGCTTAATAGTATTCCAATGTGTGAGAGAGAGAGAGTGTGTGTGTGTGTGTGTGTGTGTGTATTTACATTTGTAAACTATTTGTTCAACCATTCATTAATTGGTGGACATTTGGGATGTTTTCACCTTTTGACGGTTGCGAATTGTGCTGGTGTGAATATGTTTACGTGTACTTTATTGAGTACCTTATTTTGGGTTCTTTTGGGTACATACCTGGGAGTGGAATTGAGAGGTCACAGAGTAAGTAATTCTGTGTTTAACTTTTTGAAGAACTGTCAAACTGGTTTCCACAGTACTTGATCCATTTTATATTCCAACTAGCAATGTGCAAGGATTCCAACATTCCACATCTCACTAAACCTTCTTATTTTTCATTTGTTTTGATTGTAGACATCCTAGTGGGTGTGAAGTGGTACCTCTTTGTGGTTTTTATTTGCATTTCCCTAATAATTAATGACGTTGACTGTCCTGTCATGTGTATCATTTGTACATCTTTGGAGAAGTGTCTATTTAAGTCCTTGGCACATTTCTTTTTAGATTTTATTTATTTATTTTTAGAGAGAGGGGAACAGAGGGAGAGAGTTATCAATGTGCAAGAGATACATTGATTGGTTGCCTCTCGAGCACCCCTCACTGGGCACCTGATCTATAATCCAGGCATGTGCCCTGACTGGGAATTGAACTAGTGACCCTTTGGTTCGCAGGCCGGCACTCAATCCAGTCAGCCACACCAGCCTGGGCACTTGGCCTATTTTTTAATTAATTTTGTTGTTGTTGTTGTTTTTGAGTTGTAAGAGTTCTTTATATATTCTAGATACTAGACCTTTGTCGTGTGTTTGATTTGCAAATATTTTCTCTCATTCTCTAGGTTGTCTTTCATTTCTTAATGTCCTTTAATGCACGAGAGTTTTTAACTTTAATGAAATCCAATTTATTTTTCCCTCATTTTGCTTTTTTGGTGTCATATCTAAGCGTCCATGTGGTATGAGATAGAAGTTCAGCTTCATACTCTATGGTTTGAAAACAGTGACAGGATTTGATGGACTGGATAGGTGGTGTGAAAAAAAGGGGAGTCCTGGATGATTCCATGATATTTTGTCTGAACGCTGGAGTCACTGTGATGGGGCGCATCAGGAACTTGGTTGGAGTCTGTAGAGATGACTATCAGAGATGCTGAGGAGACATTTATATATGGATTCTGGGTTCAGTGGAGTGGGCTGGGCTGCAGATGGGCAGCAGTAAGTGTATAACTTACAAAGTCATGGCGTAGGGTGAAGTCACTAAGTAGCCCAGTGTGAGGAGGAGAAAACTGAAGACGGAAAATGGTTTCATGGTGAGCCTTTGAGCTCTCTAGTGTTAGGAAATCAGGATCAAGAGGTGTCTGAAGAATGAGAAAGAGTGGCTAGGGAGGTAAGAGAAAAGCCAGTGTGGTATGGTGTCTTAGAAGGCAAGTAAGGGAGTGTTTCAAAAGAAGGGAGTGATCGTCTGTGCCAAATGCTACTGAAGGGTCAGCTCAGATGAGGACTGAGAATTCACCATTGATTTTGCACCATGGAGGTAACTGGTGTCTTTGATTTGGCTTTATTCAACGGTCAGGTGGAGGAGGGAAACCAGACACAGGTTGAGGTTTTGGGGGTTTTTTTTGAAGGAAGAGAAATTGGGTTGTAGCTGATGAGGAAAGTAGGGTCAACCAAGAGTATTTTTTAAAGATGAGAGTAACGTGTTTGCATGATGATGGCAAAGAATCCAGTAGGCAGGGGAAGTGTAGTGATGTGGAAGAGAGGGGTAATTGCTAGGACAACAGCCTGGAGTAGGCTAGAGAAATGAGTTCAAGTGGACTCAGAAGTCTGTTTGTATGGCAAGCTCCAGAGATGTTTTTATTCACCTGCATTTGAGAACCACTCTTAACACATTTTGTTCAGTCACTCCTAAAATGGTTTAAAATCTTTCATTTCAGCTTGATGATTTTATGTCAGCAGAAGCTTTGCTCAACAGAAATGGTAGCTGGGATAAAAATGAAGCCCTTGTGGCGTTCGATGATGTAAACAGTGTTTTCATTGCTGTAGCATCCTTGACAGATGGTTATCCAGCCACTGCCACTCTCTCCCAGCAAACGAGGAGGATATCACTCCCTTACAAAATCTGCTCCATCTTTGGAGAGCTCTAACTGTTAAAAAGTGGTTTCTTAAAAAGTTTAACTGAAGCATATGTTCCGAAAATTTTCACCCACTGGCGCCTGCTTCATCTTTTGGCACCACACAGAGCAAGTATATTCTTTCATGTTCCAGGGTCATTTATTTTATCGTTTCACGTGCCAGGTATTTCCAAGGAATGGGGTGATGGTGGACAACAAAACAGGCAACATGCCTGTAGTAGGAACTTCTGTTTAAGAGATCTTCAAATACCTGAACATAATCACCTTGGCTCCTTAAATCTTTTCTGCTGCAGGCTAAACATCAAACACTTTCTTCAGTGGAGCTTGAGCATTCTGGCTTCCTTTTGCCTTTCAAAGAGAGGAAACTGAGGTTCCCTCCACAGCTGAGCCCTGCTGCCTCTGTCCTGTGCGTGCTGTGGAAGCTGTTTGATGTGGACGCAGTGCTTCTGGGGCAGCCCAGAGGGCGTGGGCATGTGACCTGCGGCCTCATTCTGTTGGCTCCTGTCTCAGGTTGTGGTTAACTAAAACTCGTGGGTGTTTTCAGATGAACTGCTAACCATCTTGCACTTGTAAAATTGATTTTTGTACTCACATGTTAGACCTGTGAGTTGATTTTTTCCCCTGAAAGGTCATAGCTTCAATACCATCAGGAGACCCCACTGGCAACCCACATATGTAGTAGCCCAAGGAATAGATCGATGCCAGCACTTATTTTAGGTCCTCATTTGAACAAAGGGGTATTTGGTAACATCTAAAAGTTTGACATAGCTGTCAGATTGACGGAATAAACTGCAGCTATGGGAACATATAAATAACAGGGGATTTAGATCATCCTGGTTGGTAGTTTCAGATTGTTGCCGAAAAATGAATTTCATTGCACAAAAAATAAAAATGATCTGTTTTCAAGAATGCACATATCTTATTAAAGCACATCTCTAGCTATTTCAGAGTCTCCGTTTCATCTCGAGAACTTTTATGTCAATAGCTGGTTGTCCCCTAAGCTGGCAGAACATAGAACAAAGAAGAATCCTTTTTGCTGTGTGATCTGAGCTTTCTTCTTCTTCTTCTTCTTCTTCTTCTTCTTCTTCTTCTTCTTCTTCTTCTTCTTCTTCTTCTTCTTCTTCTTCTTCCTCTTCCTCTTCCTCTTCCTCTTCCTCTTCCTCTTCTTTCTTCTTCTTCTTCTTCTTTTTGCCTTCAGTAACTGTTTTTGAACTGCGTTTCTGCAGGTGTCTAAAGTTTGCCTCTTTAATTGTTCTTGTTGAGTCTTGTATAGATCACTCTGGCGGGAATTAGCTCGCTTGTCAGGGAGACGTCATTGGCACCTCGATCTCTGATTTTTCCTTGTTCAGTATGGATTGAGCTTCTCTTATGGATGCTTTCCTTTGCCGCTGTTTTGAAGAAAATGTACTTTATGTTTTTTATAAATGCAATTGTCTTTGACGCCAGTATTTGTACTCTGTGTTGTATCAAGACTATAATAGGCATGCCAAGAGTTTTTGAAGACCTATGTCTTGACACCAGGACATGCCTGCCCCGTGCCACGTGCCAGCAGCCAGTCATTCTCTGTGACAGTGCACTATTTCTCCTTGTTTAAAACTTCTACGATGAGGAAATAGATTCGTCGGATTTTCATTGTACTGTCTTTTAAATTGACTGTTACATATTCTGTACTATATGCTTTTATTCCTTTCAGTTTAACTTTTGTTCCTAGTGTTTGGATTAAAAAGTACAGGAAATAATTCTTCCAAAGTCCTCTAGTTTTAACCTTCTTTTATGTAAACCATTATCACTGGTTTTCAGATTTTAGGGTGCTTGACACTTACTTTGGGGTGAGCTTATTAAAATGCAGATTCCTGGGGCCCATCCAAGAATTTAAGGGCTAGATCCTAAGAATATGTATTTTTGTAAGTGAACTCCATGTGGTTCTAATAAAGGTGGTCTTCCACCAAACTAACCTAGTTGGCCTTAGTATGCATTTTCATGGCAGAAACATAAGTCAAATTCATTATATTTCCTCTATGTTTAGGTAGTCAAACCCTATCAGTCCAGATAGATTTTTGGAGGTGGTATATTACCTCTTCTTTCTTGTATTTTTACATAGGAGCTTACATCTGTCTTTGGATAGGTATTACAGCATCCAACATAGATATTAATGAACATTTTGTTAATGATTGATCAGAACATACACCTGTATACACTCTAAATATGTGTTTTTAAGCATCTGAATATTTATTTCACCAGATGCTCAAATAAGGAGACTAGTGAGCTCTAATATAAAGTGCTAATAAATTGAGATTAAGAATTTTCCTTTACCTGGTAGGAAAAAAAAAGTCACAGCAAAGAAAACGGCTCATAAGTTCCACTTTGAGTTAATTCCCAGGGCTGAAAGCCCTTCCTTCCCGACCTCTTCACTTACTCGCTGATGGTGTGTGTGGTCTAACCAAGGGCAATTCTGTCAGAGCGGGAGCACCTGATACACTGTGTTTGATTTTTTTCTGAAATCAGCTGGCCTTCCTGATGTCCCCCTTTCATGCTGGCACTTGACTTTATTTAAGTTGTTGAATTACATTTTTAAGGCCTACGAATAAGGTCCAGTTCATTATTACTTTGTCTTTCATTTCAGAAGTTCACTGTAAGTGTTCTCAGATTAGCAGGTATTATGAATTTAATAAAGTGTTGATATGGAAATTCTCAGAGCCTGGGGAGTATTTGGGTTCTGTACCTTCATTCAACAAATACTTGTTCTCCGTTGTATGTAAAGAGGTCGCTATGCATTCCCTTAGAAAATGCCAGTGCCCAGCTAACACTGATTAGCTGTGGAAGTGGGGAAAATAGTCATAATTTGTGGTAATCATTTAAATTATAGAAATTTCTTTGTAGAATTTCTGGATGGTTTTGAAGGCCAAAAATAATGATCCACCTTAATGAACTGATCAAAGAAAAATCTCAACAGGACTGAATATTTGTTCTCCGAATTTCTTTGTGAAATTAAATCCTGTAGATTTTTACATTATGCATATATGTACAATATTTATTTATTCCTTCAGTCACAGGTCTTCTGTGGCATATTTTGTTGACTCGTCTACTCTGTTGCTGCAGAAGACATTTATTAAAGCATCTTGTTGCATTTATATTCTAGGAAAATGGTCCCTTATGTGGTAATCTCATATTAACTGCTCAAATTCATAAAGCCAGAGTGTGGTATTGTCACTCCACTAAGGATTAACAAATTAGTGGATAACATGAATTCTCAATCCGTATTAGTGCCTCATTCTCAGAGGTCTAGTAACTTAACCCATCCCAAATAATAATTTATTATTTTTCAGGCAGCCATTTAAATAAACTAGGCAATTAAGAACAGGTTCACCCTGTGTTTTGGTGATTATTGATGTGTCTGATGCTCATGATGTGGGCATTTCGGCAATGCTACATGCAGATGTGTGTAAGAAACACCTTACCTTCAGCATCCAGGTCGCTTATTTATTAAAGTATTATATTTGTGTGGCATTTTATACTTCTCGAGCAGTTTCATAAATTTTATTTTAGCTGCCCCAAACTCTGAGTCAGGTAGGATGCTGGGATCTTTCTGTTTTCACATAATGAAACTGAGTTCACGGAGGTGGAGTGACTCATAGAGAATCTGAAGGTGCAGATGTAGCTGAATGTGGTCTCAATACTGTCTTCTGATTTCTGCCCATTGCATGGAGTTGCTTCTCTGGGGTTTTAAAATCCACTGTGCCAATCAAAGTACACATTTATTTTCCCATCCCCCTCAGGAATGATCGTAAACATGGCTCTGTTTCCTTAAGATGTTAATGAGTATACCTAGAATTTTTCTCAGGTGTTTGGAACTCTTTGAGCTATGATACATTCTCAGAAACATTTAGTTCTCTTTTACTTGCTGTCCTGGGGGAGAAGGTAGTTTGCATCATCACCATCTCTACCCAGCACACTTTAAGCCACACATGTCTTCTACTTAAGGAATATAAATTAATTTCTATAGAAGATGATAGAAGATAAATGTAGCCCTCATGAAGCAGCATCTAGGTTTTGCCAGATACAGTGGCCAGCAGTTCATTTGGCACCGGTATAGAGATGGATCCTCTCGTTTGCCCTAGAATACTAAGTTGTTTAGGGAAGATCTTCTAGCACATCAGGGCACTGGAGAGCTCCCGGAGACTGCATACAAACTGGAGATTCCATGGGTTGACACTGGTAATGCATTTTTTTTTATTTATCAAATGACTTGCATGGGCCAGGTTCTTAATAGAAATTATATTTAGTCTTTACAATGACCCAGCAAAAGTGCTAATCCTGTGTTACAGAAAGGAGAATCAGACATAAACAGTTTTCAAGTGATTTATTCAAAGCATACCATCAACAAGTGGTGGCCTCAGGACTTCAGCCCAGGTCTGCAGGACTTCCACTCCTGTACTCTTCCTAATAAACTGTGAGGTCTCCATAGGATGTACCTGAATATTCAGGTAAATGAGGGACTCCATCCGGCAATGATCGGTTATTGGAGAAGACACTTTGGAGAGTGGCAGTTTGGATGGATAAGGAGGAAAGGTAGATAAGGAGTATGTGTGTGTGAGAGAGAGAGAGATCAGACTGACACAAGAGGAAGATTTTTGTTGGCAGGTACCCCCCAATATGTAGACTGGTGGGCCCAATTGACCCTTAAGTGGCACAGTGAGGGATTCAGTTGGCTGATAAGGTGGGAGTCATCTAGAGCTGAGAAGGAAAATTGGGCAATTATGGATCCTAGAGAGGACGGTATGAATGAAGTTGGTTTTAAAGACTCTAAACCGTAGGTGAATAATATTTTGTGTAAATCAGTTGTGTAGTGGACATCACGGTGACCTCCCCTGAGATTCCTCCCTCAACTACTATTTGGGTACCTACTTCTGGCCACCTTACAGCAGTCTGTAGCTTTAGAAGAGGTTTAGTCCACCTCTGGTCCTAGGAAAGAATTACCGTGGCCCTATTCCTGTGACCCTCTGGACCAGTGAGGTCAACATCAGGGAAATAGAGTTCTCTCTCAAACCTGTCTATGTCTTTTACACCTCACTCCCCCAGCCACGCCCCCCCCATTCCTACCCTTGCCCTCCGTGGTTTTTTCCTCTCCCTCAATGGGAATAGAAAAGCAAATATGCTCCAGAGTTCTTGTCAGTCATCTACTTTAGACAGCTTGGAGAGTGGAGAGAAACCTGACCCTCGATGCAATTACTAAATGGCTGAATATAAAAATCCCGAGCTTTTCCTATCCCTGGGCTTCCAGGCACATTAGCTGATAAGCCCCATCCATTGCATAAGGTAGTATAAGG
The DNA here is from genome assembly GCA_039655065.1 of Glossophaga mutica. Lineage (NCBI taxonomy): Eukaryota > Metazoa > Chordata > Mammalia > Chiroptera > Phyllostomidae > Glossophaga > Glossophaga mutica. The sequence continues at coordinate 34,080,239 of CM077312.1, forward strand.
TGAGTGTTCTGGTACGGGCGATGAGTTGCATCCTCACTGATACTGGGTCTTACAGAAGGTCTCCGTGAGGATGGGAGCACAGATTTCATAACCTCAGGGGAATAAGAATCTGCTGTATATGATTATGGCCAGAAAGGGAAAGCATCAAGGTAGAGAAATGAAAGGCGTTGCTTTGGTTGTGGGTCTGTGTTTTTCTGCTCTGGTCCCAGGGTGGAGGTCAGCTGTACAGGGTAGGGAGTGGGTCACTTGTTCACCCAGGACTCCCAATGCTTGGCACAGTGCCTGGCAGATCCGGCTGTTAACACTAGCTGGCCGATTAAGTGAATGAATGAGTATGAACAAAAGTTTGGAGATTTACTCGGAAATGAGGTCACAGAGAATATCATCTATTGCCAGCAATAGTATGGAAATTTAAAAAAATGAGGTAGTAATTGGGAAAGATGGAAATGGGATGCTAGCTTATGAAATCGGTAGAAAGTATTTGGGTAAAAACAAAATTCAACTAAGCTCTAGGGTTACACTATTTCAGGTCACCAAAAAGAGAGAGAGAGAGAGAAGGAAAGAAAGAGAGAGAAAGAAAAAGGAAGGAAGGGAGGGAGGGGAAAAACTGCTTTGGGAACAATTTTTTCTCTGGTTTATACTTAATTTTTTTTCTTCTCTTTAAATGGACCATTTTTTTCCCTAAGTGTCTTTCAAAATATTTTGATTCTCTTACAAGGCTATATTGTAAGATAGAGAGTAGAGAAAGAAAAATTAAGGGCTTTTTCTAGGTCAGATCTTAATAGAAAATCACCATGGCAGTGATTGATGTGCTATGTGAGGATTCTATTAAAGTGTTCCTGTAACTTGTCTAGATGTGAAGTAAGGTGGTGTCATTAAAACCCCACAGTGTGCTTGCATAGGGACTTTGCTATGACGATCTTTACATCTGTGGCCTCTTTTTCTGCAGAGTAGTGATGCGAATGATATTCAGAATGTTAGATTTTTAAAAGTTGACAGAAAATTCATTGTCTAGGAATTTTTTTCTTTATTTCTGCCTTAGTCTGTTTCAGCTGCTATAACAGAATATGAGAAACTGGATTACTTACACACAACAGAAATTTATTTTTCACTGTTCTGCAAGCTGGAAAGTCCAAGATCAAGACCGAGGCTGATTTGGTGAGGGCTTGCTTCCCAGTCCATAGGCAGTGGTCTTCTCACTGTGCCCTCACAGAGCGTAAGGGGCAAGGGAGCTCACTGCACTTTTTATTTTTTAAAATAAGGATCCTGATTCCATCATGGGGACTGTACCCTCATCAACACATAACTCTGAAAGGATTTCCTTCCAAATACCATCATATGAGGGAATAGGTTTCAACATATGAATGTTGCTGAGCCACAAATATTGTGTAGAGCAGTTCCTAGCAGAAAAAAATATTTAGTATTTTTGAACAAAATTATGAGGTACTTTGTAAGTGTAGATTTGTGAGTAAGTCAAAAGAAACTTAGAAGGAAAATATGGCTTTAAAATACTGTGGAACTAAGAATGTCTTATTTGAGCTTTTGCGTATAGGTAATTCCATCAACAAATTATATGGTAGATATTGATCCAAAACGACCTTTGCTTTCTCAGATTTTTGAAACTGTTTTTTGGTTATATATATGGTTAGCTTAGAAGATGTTTTTTAAAATACAGATTGCATTAAATGGATGAATGTGTGTGCTCACAAATGTGTCGGATTCTAAATTTTTAATTAACTCTTGAAGGGAACTCATCAAAATTTGGGATTACAGAAGTCTTAGCCTCCCATGGAAATTTAATTCTTTCACTGTTCTAGACCACACTGTAGGAGGGATTATTGCCCTCACAGCCGACCTCCACTTGGAAAGTCTTGGCAGCAGTACAGCTCTCTGCGCCCCAAAGGAGGTAACACAATTTTAGATTTCAGTCATTGCGGCCACAGCCAAAATCCTCTCCTCCAGGGCTCCCTGAAAGGGGCTTGCTCAGCTGCACTGCTCACACCTCCATGCTCTCTGTTTTCTCATGGCTTGTGTCAATTAATTCTGCCTTGTAGACTCCAGGTAGCATTGGTGTGATGACTACACAAATGTCCTGTTTGGGGTGAGTGTGTACCCATGTCTCTGAGAGCAGTAGTTTTCAAATTATTATGACTGGGAAACATTATCAGAAATACAGTTTACATCATGATCTTGTGTTCTCATACACACACACACACGTATACATATATATATGACAGACGCATTTCACAAGACAGTACACTTACCTTTGAAAGTGATGTACTCCATTTTCCATTCCATTTTATACTAACAATCTGTTGTTATCTGCACTTTGAAAAGCAGTGCATTCGCCCTGCTTTCTGGGGTAGAGAGAGTACTCAGCTCCGGAGTCTCCAAAAGTGTTTCTGCCTGTTCCCTGGCAGAAATGGGCTCTGATGACTGGCCATGACTTACCCATGCCCATAATCACTCTGTTGGTGTTAATGCAATTCCAAAATGATCATATGCTTCTAATATTTCTTTATGGAACCCTCTGTATTAGATATGAAATTTTTAAGGGATTAGCTTCCATATACCTCACAGTCTTATGTTAGCTGTGAGCACTATGATGTTCTATTTTATAAATTAAAAGACATATTCATTATTCTACCAAAGAAGTAGAAGAGCAAGGACACTATACTTAATGCTGCATTGTTCCAAAACTTCTGCTTTTTGACCTAATAATGCTTTTCTTAGGCAGTTCTAGATGTCCTAAAATGAGTAATAAGGAAAGTATATGAATTGTGATTACTGACATATAGTCGTCATTCACTTTTTATAAGTTAATAATTTGTATTTTTTAAGTTGTGTGCAGAACTATAGTTTAATAGATGTCTGTTTGCAAATCATAAGCTGTACTTTCATTAAGAAACATAAAGTTTTGATATTTTATCTTAGGTTTATGTTAACCAAAGACATCAAGGCTGACTTCTTTCAAACGTTTATTGATAATTACCATAATTGAAATATATCTGCTTTAGTTGTAGATAGGTTTTTATATGCAGATAATAATGTTATTTATGAGTTTAAAATTTTGTAGCTGTGATTTAAAAATATTAAGTTAATGGAAGTAATTTTCAGAGAAAAATAACAGCATTAGAAATATGTCAACTTTGGACTCAAGATGTTTTGAAAGGCAAATTATAATTTGTAGTAGAGTAACTGTTAAGCAGATCATATCATGGCGGTTCTGAGAGGGACAAAAGTCACATGATATATGCTGCCTAATTGCTTTGAGTGAATTAGAATACATCTGATATATGTGTATATATACACATATGTATATCTGTGTGTACACACACACACATATATCCTGTGTCATTAGAGATTGTGGGTGTGACCTGTCCATTGTTGGTTGCGTTGGACACTAGTGTATGCATTTACTTTCAGATATAAGCAAAACAACAGTTTACATAGGCTTTGGTTTGTACCACTGGTGGATCTGCCAGAACCCAATAAATAGTGTGTATTGAACGTTGGCAAAGCTCATTTGATTTATTATGCTTTTCTTCTTTCTGTAGGAGTTAGCCTCATTAATAATGGGGTTAATGCTACATCCAGCACTTATTTAGCTGATTAATTCATGAATGCCACTGAAGCATATTAAAGGAAAACCTTGAATATTACAGCTTAGCAGTCAGGCTTTTTTGGAGGGAAGTCAAATATATGAGAAATAAATACACATACATCTGATATTTGAGGTACACAGTTATAGTATCTTATTGTTCACAGAGTTCTTGATGCAAAACCTATGAAATTACATAAATGATAAGATTATGAGACTTAGCTGCAATTTAAAAAGGTTTTCGGAACCTAATTACCTATTCTGGTGTTGCCTATTAATTCATTTTAATTTCATATTCGATTCAGAAAAAAACAAAAGCCAACACAGAATTTTATGATAAAATTTTTAAAGCCAATCAAGAGTGTAGTAATAGGTTACCATCGACTCCATTTAGTTGTTAGTGGTATACTGACCAGAATTTTTTACTATTTCCTTTGGTTACATGTCCTAGGAATGTTCGAGGTATCTCAGAATAGCAGCCAACTCGTCATGGATCATTTCTTTATCCTTCTATTCATTATCTAAAATCTTCATCACTGAGCATTCTTTCAGGGTTACAAGTTTATAGGTAATCATTTAACATTGTGAAATATGTGGCCACCATTGTTGTCCTTGGCCAGCATTCCCTGTGCACTTTGATGTCTAAGCACAGGGAGCTTCAGAATAGGCTAACCTTAAATTAGCAGTGTTCGTGTGTGTATATAAAATGAAAAAGGAAATGTCACACGTTTTTGTTCTTTTATGAATGTTCTAATTGTATTTGTACTGAAATAACCTTATGGCAACACTAGGACAACTCTACCTCCAATTCTAACAAACCCCACATTTTTCCGACTTAATTGTATTGTGTATATATGTATGTGTGCACACATATGTATATATGTGTATGCATGTAAAATATGTGTGAGTATATATGTGTCCATATATATTTATATAAAACAGTTTATATATATATATAGATAAAACAGTTTTTTTGGCATGACTTAAATTGCTATATTGTAATCAGTCTTGGTGCTCTGTGACTAGATTATTTTCCTTGCTGAAATGTGGAATGATGATTATTTTGATAATGCTAAATAAAACCTTCACTGTATTTTGAATAGGCAAATTGGTTTGACCATTGCTCACTATGAAGAAAGTATTCTCTCTGGGCCTCAGGGCCTCGTACTGACGGCTGCTTCCCAAATTTTTGATAGAACTAGAATAACCTGTCACTATGGCTACCAGAATTTAAATTTACTGTTATTAGAGGGAAGCTTGTGAATTCCCAAGCCACTCAGAAGTTGAATCCATGAACTAAATCTGTAACTACTCCCATAGGAGCTGGGGAAGAAGCTCTGTAGATTTTAGTATTATTCTCCTAGGTTAGTGGATTGGATAACTTGACAGTCATTTTTTTCTTTAAAAAAGATGATTTAATATGTAAAGCAATGCTGATCTTTTGTTTTTCTTTATAGTACAATTTCTCTCCAAGCTATTGTCTATAGTGCTGCTGAAATTATACAAGGCAGATAATGTGTTTCTTCTGCATAAGAGCTCACCATGGACCGCTAGGGGCCTGCAAGTGCCTTAAGGAGAAAGTCTGGCTGCCTAGCCTGGCCTTTGAGGTCTACGATCTGGCCCTGGGTGTGCCCCTGCAGTTCCTTTGCCCCGTCGCCCTTGTGGACCTCCTGGACCCTAGTCATATGGAACTATTATCGATGGCTGCTGGCTGCACCGTCAGGTCACGTTGCCATGTTGTTGCCTATTATGATAGGGGTCTCCAGAACCTCCTGGTTCCCTCTGTCTACCTTTCAGTTCTGGAAAGTTGTTTTCCCACGCCAGTCCGGCAATTTTGCCAGGATGGCCTGCGTCTTATTTACATCTGTCTTTTAGGTCAAGCACAGCACACTCAATAATGTTTAAAATCAAAGATGAAGATCACTCATTCATTCTCTTTAGTTAAGAGATTAGAACATTAGATAGATTTTCCCAGTGTTAAGATTTTTTTCCAGATAAATTATTTGTAGAGGACAGATTAGGAACCTTTGACTATATTTTGTGTTTATATGAGACCAGATGCACTTGAGTTCCAGACACTAGGTTAGGAGCTATAAATGTGTTAGTTAGATTTATTATCATTAACAATTAGTTGGGGTAGATTTTTATATACATTTTAAAAGAATTGAGTAAAGAGATTCCGAAAAGATAGGGGGAGTTTGCACAAGCTCCCAGATAGTAAGTAGAAAATTACGTATTTTTACAGGCCACATGACACCTTTCTAAGACTAGATTATATAGACATAGTTTAGAGAAATGATCCATTTTGATTTTTTAAAGGTTTGACTATGTAGTCATATTACCTCCCCCCATCGTTCTGTTTAAATGTTATATTATGTCTAATTGTGGACAATCTATAATAGAGCAATAATGGATATCTAAGTCCATTTTTCTCAGGATGATGCCAGTATTCAAAATAAAAATATTTGTATTGTTTTTATAACATGCATATGGATCTTTTCTTAGAATCACAATAGTTGACCATTACAATCTCATTTTTATGGAATGTTTTCTGTGTCTGAGCAGTTCAAAGTGTTAGGCAATGCAGTTGACCATAGACTCCAGCTCCTTGCCTGTAAAAATACTATTACTTCAGGTAAGTATAGTATTTTTCAGGTAAGTAAAAGGTTAAGTATAAGTATGAGGATAAAAATGGTCCCTATCTTGCATGCTGGTTAGGATGAGTAAATGAGTTAATATCTGTAAAGTGTTTAGAACAAAATCCAGCCAATAGTAAAAGCTAAATAAATGTTCCTTATGGTAATTGAAGATTTTTTCTTTACAACTTTGCTTTTAACATGAAGTGCTTTCAGAAATCAAGTTAATTCACATTTAATATTTACACTTAATAAATTAATAGGATAGATAAGATCATTCTTAGAAAACAAGTTCTGGGTTTAGTGTCTCATTCCTTCTCCTCCCCAATATATTTTCACTAATCTTGACTCCCTTTTTAAGAAGAAAAAATAATGAACAGAATATGCTGTTTGAATCTTGGCAGATACTAGTTTTTTCAGTCAATGTATTAATAGAGTGGTGGCAGCCCCTTTTTTCGTTCTAGTAGGTACTTTGTAACTATTGGTTAAATGAATCAGTGACTGTACAGTAATGCGCCGGGTTTCTGGCTTCTTGACTTTCAGAGAAAGGAACTTACAGAGTTTTCTCATACTTCATATACTGAAACATAAATACTAAAGTAGAAGTCTCTCCCTTTTCCCTCCCTGAACAAAAAGTCCTTGATATCTGTGTCACAGCTATGGCATTTGCCTGATAAAGTAGACATAAATATATTAGAATTTAAATCCCAGGGAACTTTTTAAATAACTCATATTTGTATCAGTACCGCTTTACAGTAAGTACCCTAAAATTTCAGAAGCAGCCCGGTGAACAGGCAGTGTGTGTTTTGTAAAACTAGCACTGGAGGACATAGCAACCTGCCTGAGGCACTGCCCTGCAGAACCCGGTCAGGACTGGACGGAGACTGGGATTGCGGTCAAGTTTGAATGCAGTCAAGTTTGAATGCAGTCCCGGGCGGGATTTCACACCCCGGCCCTGAACTACATGCAGCCAATTACTTTATATCTTTAAATGAGTCATACTTTAATCATTATTAGTCAGTGAAGTTGAAAAGACGAGAAATATTGGAGAGATTAATGTAGTGATTTAATGCGAAATCAGTGTCTTCTGTATTACATACTGAAATATGGAGTAGTAATGGTAGAGTAATATCGAGTAAATGTGACAGTGCATCAGAGCACTTAACCCTTTTGATTTGGAAGAAAATGGGGAAAGGCTTTTTGGAATTCTGCCCTTGGCTGATAGTTAGGAAAACAACTAATTTTCCCTTTTATTTATTTCGAAGTCGAGAAGTCTTTGTAAATATGGATACTGACAAAGTTTGGTAACACATGCTTCGTTTGTGTTCTGAAAACCAGGATAAAGGGGTAGTATCTCTTTTTTTTCTGAGATTAAAGCCTGCTGTAAATTTTGGCAGCAATATTTTATTGCAATAAGATCAGTTCACAGTATATTCAGGCTTAGTTTGAATGAAAATTGAATTTGACTAAAGAAAATTATGTCCTTCTAAATGAAAATGAGCAGATGTACAAAATGAACCTTAAAATTAATCTTGGATTTACCCCTTCCTGCATGCATCATTTCACAGTGATATTGAAAGTGACAAGGTGGGTAGGGGGAGGCTGCTGCATATTTAGAGTTTTAAAAAAATCACTACAGACCTATTTGGGGGGCTTCAAAGGAACAACTATTAAGAAGATGAAATTGCTTTTCTGCTTAGAAATATGCAAAGAAAATATTCCTCTTTTAAAAATCATTTTACCTTTAACTTCTTATTACATCATTTAAAAAAATATGAATTATTTGAATTTAACACAAGTTTTATCTCCCTGCCTGTTGTCTAACTGAATGCTGTCTATTATTTTAATAATGTTAATCTACCACTTAGTGTAAAACGCTGCTCTGTGGCTGCCGGAGAACAAAAGTGCTTTCTGTTCTCCCTTCTTCAGTGCACTGGCCTTCACTTCGTGCATGGTCCTGCAGCAGCTAGGGGTTTCGTACAAGCTGATCAATAATACAGTCAGAACCCTTTATTTAGTGAGATCAATGCAACGTAATGAAGTCTGTGTTCCAATTCCCTTCTAAGCATCACTGCCGGGCTAGGAAGGTGTCTTTTTTTTTTTACCCCCCCGTTCGAAGCTCAATCAAAATTGTGTTGGAGGTTTTTTCTTATTACTCAGGATGGAGAATGCTTTTGAGCCCTCTTTAAACATGCTCCACTACACTAACTCCCCGGTACATTCCAAAGATATTCCTCTGTAATAATGAAGAAGAGAGAAGTCATGTGAATTAAGAAAGAAAACTGAGTATCAGCAAAATACTGCTGCTTCAGTTAAAATCTATGCCTTAATCCCATGAGTGCTGATAAATGGTTTTGAATAAAGTGTTTCATTTTATGAAAATATGCCCACAGGTTAGCAGCATGCTTGTGAAAAGTATATGGATTATCATAGGATCACAGAGGTGATCTGTCAATTAAGTGTTATAGATTCATTTATATGCAGCATGAATAAAACAAATGGGAATCTATTCTACTTCCCTTCTGAGTTATATTTTGCTAGGATTTGCTCTTAGACTTTAAACTGTTTTCATCTTAACTTTAAAAATATTTATATATTTGGAAGAGTGTTTTAGAGTATTTGGGATATCAGTTTGCTAACACTTTCATCAAGATAGGCAGACCTGAGGTCTGAAACTTGGTCTGCTGTATAAAGTGCTAAAACTCAATTTGCCACCTTGTTGGCTACTATATTTTAATGTATTTTTACAAGCTTTCATCATGACCTAACAATGTCCTAATAATTATTTTAGATGGAAAAGTCTATCTCAATCAAGGTTATACTATTTACTAGAAATTACTTGTTTTTAATATAAGACAGTTAATTGAGGCCCATTGAAGAATTTCTATTTTCTAGGTTCTATTTTACTTGGTGTCACAAGACAATGCTTATATTCTTAGGCAAGGCTGAGTTGAAGCACATGACTTCTAGTGTGTTGAAAGAGTTTTAATTAAGAAAGTTTGGAGCCCTGGCTGGTGTAGCTCAGTGGATTGAGCGCGGGCCTGCGAACCGAAGGATCATGGTTCGATTCCCAGTCAGGGCACATGCCTGGGTTGCCAGGCCAGTTCCTGGCAGGGGACATACAAGAGGCAACCACACATTGATGTTTCTCTCCCTCTCTCCTTCCCTTCCTCTCTAAAGATAAATAAATAAAATCCTAAAAGGAAAAAAAAAGTACTTAAAAAAAATCTTAAAAAAAAAAAAAAAGAAAGTTTGGAGAAATCACCATATAAGGTGTTGATTTAAAACAGTTTATTTCTCAGTGTTATATACTGAGAAACCTTAATACTAACAATTTTTAGGTAACCATATTTTACCAGATGGGGGAGTAGAATTCTAGACTTGGAAGGCATTTTACAGATGGCCTAGGCCTTCTTCTTCCATGGAGCCCATTAATTAAAAAAAAAAAAAAAAAGCTTAGCTAGCGTAATTTATGTTGAGTTTGCTAATAGGGTAAAATGAGATCGTTAGAACAATCTTAGTAATAAGAGTCAGTGTAAAGATGAGTAGGAAACAACAACAACAACAAAAAAAAACTTCTGGGAGAAAAAGCAATTTTGAGCACCTGGCGTGCACAAAGGCTGTAGTGCAATTGTGCATAGAAGTAGGTTTGTTTTCTGTCAGATGTTCATAACATGGAGCTGCTGAGCACAGGTAACATAGTAGAAGTATTAGAGGGTCCTTGGAGGAGTGATTTTTTTCTGTCTGGTGGAGGTTGGGAAAGGCTTCTGGGAGAGATGGCATTTGAGCTTAGCATTAAAACATAAGCATGAAGCAGATGAACCAACTGGGATTTTCTGCTGGGTATTTCTCAGGTATACGGTCCCAGGAGTAGAAGGGAGCCCTAGCCTTTCAAGATGTTAAGTATAGCCCACACTACTGTGGCTCAGTTGGTTTGGCATCATCCAGCAAAGCAAAGGGTCACTGGTTCAGTTCCCGCTCAGGGCACATTCCTTGGTTGTGGATTTGGTCCCTGGTGGGGCTGTGTACCAGAGGTAGCTGATCAATATTTCTCTCTCACACTGGTTTCTCTCCCTGTCTTTCTTCCTCCCTTCCCCTCTCTCTGAAAATAAATAAAATCTTTCAAAAAAGATAAGATGTAAGTATAAGTAACTAGAAGATTGCTGGTACCATTATCTGAAATAAGCCCCAAAACTAAATTTCCAGAATGGGAGGGAAGACATCCACCGTTTCTAAAACCTTAGCTCTTGCTTTGCTGAGTGAAGTGTGTACAGTTCTTGCGCACCCTCAGCTGCACACTTTTGCACGTCACTCTGACCCTTCTACCTCTTCCTTCCCTCTCTGCCCCGCTAACTTTGCTGTTGGTGATTCTTTTTACAAAACCCAGGTCAAGTACATGGCTTTGTGCACAGCCACTGGGATGCATGCTCTCCTGCCCCCAGTTAACCTTTGGTGGTTTCATTAATGAGTGTGGTTTCATTTTGTGGCACTACAGTGACCTTGTTTTTCTCTGTAAGTCTAATCCCAGCACACAGTTAATACTCAGTAGATTCCTGTTGGATTAATGAAAGAGGGTAAAGAATGCTGGTTTGTCGTGAAGATAACCAAGGGGAGGACATTGACCAGCAGTGACTTGGGTCTAGATTTGGGGAAAAGGTTTGGGGCTCCCACACGTTAGAATTGGTGCTTTGGAGCCAGAATCTGGAGAAGAGGAAAAGTGCCGAGGACTGAACTGTGGGACCCCTGATGTGGAGCTGAAGGAGGTTAGAGAGGAAATCGGTACAACATAAGCTAAGGACAAAGAAAATCCCTGGAGTGAGGGAATGACCAAGGAGTTAAAATACTGCAGGGAGGCCAAGAAAAATGAGACATAATGAAAAGGTTGCATTCAGTGAATGGGCAGTCTCTTGGGCCCCTGAGACTAGTTTAAATAGAGTGGTTAAGATGAAAATATGTGTTTCTTTAAGAAAACATTCACATGTTTTCACATGTCATTTGTAATGATGTGCTGGACAATTTAGTTTATTTAGGTGTTTTCTATTGACCTTTTACCCCTCAGTAACCAGAAGGCTAAGGATTTCTTGTGGTCGTTTTTAGTTGATTTAAAGCTGGTCATTGGGTAAAACACATACTCTAAGTACTGGATACTTATGTGAAACTGCACAGAATAACATTAGTGTTTCCCCATGGCTTCATGGGTTTCTCTATTTGTCCTTGACTCATAATGAGCCTAATAGCTCTAAGTTGTCACAGTGCCTATGGTTACAGCCACATTCCATGAGAAAAGATTAACACCTGTGGCCAAAGGGGCTTTTTCTTGAGAAGGGCTGAAACCTTTGCCAAACAATTTAATTTTCTAATCAGGGAATTGTTATCAAAGGAAATAAAAATGATAAGACATCTTGATTGAGTGATTATCTGTCTAGGATGTCCTGTGAATGTTGTGTCTGAATATTTCTTCACTTACTGTTCTCTTGTTCTTAGGTTTACAATTTAGGCTGGGATAGATGGTGCGATGAAGCTCCATAGGTTTTCTGTCTGAGTTGGGCATAAATCATGCCTTCCATTTATATCTATCTCTTTCATATTACTGCTCATCTGTCTTCTTTATTATGGTCATATTTGTTTTCTACATACACACAGACTGTCTAGCCATCTACTGTTGGGTGAAATATCAATTTTGGTCATAAACAGGCATATATTTATTTTATATTTATAAATATGTAACAGCAAAACTTTTGAAGAAAACTAAGTGATATATACAACTTATCATAATCTGTTTCTTTTCTATTATTGAATATTCTATAATTGCTTTGTGCAAGTTCTCAACTAGTCATGTTTCAAAGCATCCAGTCCAGAAAAATGCATCGGGGAGAAGGCATTTAAGAAATACGTTGGACCTGTCCTTATGATATGTCATCTCAAAGTGAGTGGGCCCCACACATACACATTCTACAGACTTGTGCGTGTCTGTATCTGTTGTTCTAATTGTGTATGTGAGAGAGAGAGATAATTTAGCCCAACTACGTATGGATAATTAAAAAGTGTGGGTTTTGTTCATTTGGTTTATGAATTAGGTAATATACAAATTTGATGCTGTGAAACAGGAACTAAAAATAACAATAACTTAAGAAATGAGTTTATTTCCCTCCTAGGTAACCATTTAGAAGTCCGAGTTCAGGGGAAGGTAGGGTGGCTTTGCTCCATGAAGTCATTCAGAGGCTTAGGCTCCTTCTTGGTTATTGTTTTGCCTTCCTAGACAGTTGTCTTCATTTGCAGTCTAAGATGGCTAAAAGTCAAGTCCTCAGCCTAAGAAACTGAAAGGCAGAGATGTGCCTGCATTTTATTTATTTATTTTTATTTATTTTTTATTGTTGTTTAGTTACAGTTGTCCCCATTTTTCCCCAATTGCTCTCCCCTGCTTGTCCAACCCCCTCTCCCAAAGATAACCCCCACCCCATGACCTGGAAGTTGCACATATTACCCTGGTATCTCATTGGCCAGAGGTTTCTTTTGAGGCACATCAACCTGAAGGAAGGCAGGGAAATGACTCTTTATTTTGAGCTGTAGTGGACCCAGCTAAAAATTCTATTGCTTTGAAAGAAGGTGAGAATGAACATTGAGTTATAGTTTCTGCCCTAGGGCACAATAGATTTAATGTATCTAAACTGCAAAAATCCCGCTTAAGGTATTTGCATTATTGTAGATCATTTATTGAACGTCCATGCAATATTGCTCAATATTAAGGCATCATCAAATGCTTTATAAATTATTCATATCTCCTTCGGTTGGAAAACTTGATGATCTCAAATTCCAGAACTTTAATCTCTGAGGAATTTGGTTGTGTAGTAGACGGCATTTAATTACTGACGGAAATCCGTTTGTTTCTTAGCAGGTTGGGGGTGGTCAGTATCTGATTACTTCTTGAATATTTTGTTTATTCATTCATTTCAATTCCTTATTAAGCTTTCTTAAGCGGAGGTCCTGTTCCAGGCAGTGTGTGAAATATGGAGTGAATTGGACACAGACCCTTGCGTCGAGGCTTTTTTTTACAGTTGTGTGTACCTCCCTGTGAAACGCCGGCCTTGATGGTAGTGGTTTTATCTGGTGAAAAGCACCAAAGAAATTGCCCAAAAGTCTCCTGGTTGCTAATGTGAGAACATTTTCTTGAAGGTTCAAATTCTTTTATTTTCCTGGAATTATTTGTTGGTGTCGAATTTTCTCATGGGTTAGGAAGTTGCCCCCACTGTCGTCAATTAGTCATGTGAGGGAACGAGGGAAAAAAAAAATATTTTTACATAATTAGTGGTTTTTCAAGATTTGGAAAGTTTTTTTAACATAACAAAATATACTTTTAGCTAATAATTTAGCTAGGTAGTAACTTTTAACTAGTAATTGAAGACTTAATCCTTTCTTAAGCAATTGAGATTTAAAAGTTTCCCGTTTAATCAGACTCTAAGTTCTGGACTTTGTAGAATGAACGATCTTAAGAAATAAAAGGCCAGTTTTAATACAAAGTAATGGAATACATCAATAACCATTAAGGTATACAGGCTAAGCCTCCCTTAGGTGCACTATTTGGGTTTTATTCTTAAAATGCCTAACACAGCAAACCCTGGTATGACCTTCACATCGCTCCCAACCTAAAGTCAGCGCACACACACACACACACACACACAGAGCACCTGTCAAACCTTAAGTGTACTGCACTATAAAACAGCAAAGAACACTGGCTCACCTAGTTTTTTCTTTGTTTTGTGAATTTTCTTTAATGAGATCTTTGGAACTTGTTCTTTTCAACAGTCTTCTTTTGTAATAGGTGATTGTTTTTTCTTTGATTACATTGAAAGAGTAAAGACCAATATTGCTGTTACTAAATGTCGTATATACAACAGAAGGTGGAGCATCTTGCTGGCTGTAAATATGACTCAGTACATTGATGGCACAGTCAGCTTTTGTTCCTAGCTCATTTTTTTATTGCATGCCTGGCCGTTCACGTCTTACTCTTCTTTCAACCTTGGTCCACTCTCTGTTTTTTAACACAGAGATATGTGAATATTGATTATCATACAGACAACTCTTGAATGATAGAATTCAAGAGTTGGGGGAACTCTTATTAATGGGGGAAAGAAACAAGACTCAGGGGAGAAAGTTAGAAAAGGAAGAAGTCTCTGTTTCCCTACAGTTGGCAGGAGGACAATAAAATTTAAATAAAGATGTAGATAAAGCATCACTCTTCTTTTCTCTTAAAAAAAAAAAACAAATTAAGTCACTGTGCTTAGGTTGGTTACACGAAAAAGCTCTTAAAATTTTTCTCAGGATTGTGCTGTTATTTAGGTGACAGGCAGCTTAACCTACTAGGAAGAACAATAGTCCAAGAGTCAGGAAACTTGGGTTTCAGGGTCGGCTCATCTACTAACTGCAGTATAGGCTTACCAGGCATGTTGTATCACTGTGACCATTTCTCATTTGTAAAATGCAGGGCTTGCACTATGCGGTTTACTGAGATTTCTCTCAGGTCTGTGATTATCATTTTACTGGTCACTTTTATCTTAAAAATAGCACAAAATAAAGAAAAAGGTCCGTATTTTTAAAGCCACGTTCTACAACAGCAGTATTTGTGCACACATCTGTGTAGCTAATCTTCCCTTAAGGCTACAGACCTTTCTTGGTAGTTGAAACTTTTAATGAACATGGTGTATGATTTAGAGATGTCAAGCTCTAGGCCCTGGGTTACATAGCATGAAGCCTCTTTCTTTTGTATTCTAGGAGCACTTACATAGAATAAAATCTCCTCAAACCGGCTCGCAAGTGAAGGGTTGGTGTGGGCAGCACGACAGTCGCATGTTCTCTATGGGTGAGGGGCCAGGCGGCCAGCCTGGATGGCAGTTCCTTAACCTGCTGGTTGTCAATATTTGCCCCTGTTGTATATTTTTCCTTTAGCCATATTCCCCTTGGATCACATGTCTGAGCGTATAGATTTAGTTCACTTAATTTGAGGTTGGTATTTCCAGTCTCACTTAACCTTATTTAGAACATTTTGGTTTTTATAAGTAGGTGAATGGATTTCTCTTGGAGTGTCATTGCTTCCCTTTTGGTAGTAGCAGTCGATTTTAATTTGAAGGGGATATTAAATATCAGTATGAGAAAAATGATAAGATAAACAAGCCACTTTGCAAACTTTGAAATTTAGAAGCTTTCATTCAAATATATTGTAATTTCGAAGGGAGAGAGGATATAAACACTAGATTGTGGGCACCGTTGTGGGAGATGAAGCTGATTAATGAACAGTCCTCCACCTACAAAATTTGAGTACTCTAGTTTTTAAAAAGATGGAATATCAATCCTTTCCACTTCATCCCTAAGACAGGTTCTTCTTACTAACAGTCATTTCTTTCGACTACGCTCTGTTAACTCTTTCAGGTAACTCAGTTACCTTTGGTAAGGCATGGTTCAGTTCGCGAAGTCAGGATATCATACTCTGAATCATTCAGACCATGAGTGTCTGCTGTGTTATTGATTGTGTGCTTGGAATCAAAGACAAACAGAGATGTGGTGGCAAACTTTTAACAAATAGGAAGCTAGTTTGGGAAGTTGTGAGGCATGTAGTCTTTGTTATTGACTAGTTTTATATGAAGGGTTCAAGGTCAGTAACCGCTGGTATCTACTCCTTCCGTCGTCTGGCCTTTTGGGAATTCTTCTCTAAAATAGGCACATGCCTGGTCACTCACTCTATGAAATAGATATTTTCTTGAGAAACTTTTCTTTGTACTAAGTTAAATCCATGTAGTGAGACCCAAAATGGTTCATCAAAGGGGTATTTAAAATAATACATCAAGTTTGAACAGAAAATAAAGTGGTTAGTAACAATTAAAACATTATGCAAATATATCAATTATTGCCTTCATCTTTATAGACACTTAGGTTTGAAAGTTATCTAGTTCAGAATTTTTTTTATTCTAAACCCTATCTTTATCACCCCGTGGTCACTTCCTAACAAATCATCCTTTTCAGCCAGCAAATCTAGGTCACTTGGATTAAAAAATAAGTACAATTTCAAAGAAGTTGTCTAGTGGAGACTTTAACTCAGGTTTCTCTACCTCGGCACTGTGGACATTTTAGACCAGGCAGTCTTTTGATGTGTGGGCATTAAAGGGTGTTCAGCAGCATCCACTCTGCCATTAGATGCCCTAGTTCTGACAACCAAAAATGTCCCCAAAGATCGCCAAATGTTACCTGGATGGTGGAATCACCTACAGTGGAGAACCACTGCATTAAAGAAGCAATTATTATCACCATTTAATACCAAAAGTGTCTCAATAAAGGACAAGCCTTCTCAGGGAAGGATATAGTGTGAGAAACAAACTGACCTCACAAAATTTCAATATTCTCATTTTTTGAGGTTGAGTTTACTTGTTTTCTTGATACGTTTGACAAATCTAGACCAGGGCATAGAAGGTAAAGTGGAGTTCAGCTATCTCACTTGTTCGGTCACTTACAGTCATTGTAGAAATTCTAATTCACATAGGCATATCCAGATATTCTGAGCAGACTGGATAAGCTGGCCAGTAAATGCGGTGGTTTTGGTGTCGTTCCAAAGGGGCCCCCAGATTGATAATCAGGATGTTGTAGTCAGGGGCTCTGACATCAAGAAGTTCTCTGAGAAAGATACCAAGGGACCAGTAGGAAGCTTGGTCACCAGCCAGGAGGAAACCCTGGCCTGTGTTGGGGAGTCCAGAGGGCTGACTAATTTGGTTTCCCCCTCCCGGTCACTGATAGGTGCTGTGCATAAAGCCCAGAGGAGCACGATTCATGATGATTCATGCTGGAGATAACGCTGTGCCTTCCAGTCTGGTGGGTCCGAAGAACAGGGCAGGAGTGATGACTCTTGCTCCCCTCCCACAGGCATTTCTAGTGGAAGTGATCCTGAGGGCATCTTGTGGGTGGGAGATCTCGGTTAGGAGTGACCTCGATAAAATAGTTCAGCCGTAAGTGCCGCCCAGGGACCAGTACTCTGAGTAACCCCAGTTCTTTCCAGGATATTAAGTTGGTTCCCAGGCTTCAAGTAAAAGCTGGAAACTCCTGGCACTCCAAAGTTATTGACTCAGTGAATTTCAATAGATAAGATACATCTTCCAATAATGAAAGTGTTGTGTTGGCACTTACCCTCTGACGTGACTAGTTAGGACCCTTCTTATTCTTAGGGTTTGTCAATCCCTTCCATAGGTTGGGTAGGAAAATAGATGGGAATCACTGGGGACCTGAACATTTTTGAAATGCAGAAGGTAAACCTTAACATGGTTCATTGTAAGATATTTCTCAAATATTTGTTTTCCACTGTAAAAGAAGTCTGTAATTTAGATGTAGAGTGTTACATTTATTTCTTTAAAGATGAACAAATTGAGCCAAAGATTGCAGTGTGCCTAAGGTAATGGCATATAACAAATTCAAGACCTCAAAACTTCGAGGCCCCATAACTAAAACCTCTTATAACACAGTAACTTACGTATTTTACTGACACCAAATCTAGATAATGTCAGCATTGAACTACGTACAGCTTGATATGTGAATTATGATTAAAATCCATGTTTGACAGCTACATGTCACTGAAGTTAAAGGAGAAGAACACAGTTTAAATGAAAATAAAGCCTATTTTATTGCTAATCAGTTGTCAGTTAAGAAATGAATTCAAATAAAACAAGTGATCTAGTTATGAAAAATGCAGTCACTAATTTTTTCTTATGGAACACATGTTTCTGTACTAGTTGTATGTTGGAGAATCATTGGGAAAAGTTAGTGTGTGCATGTAGGCCTGGAGTATTTGGACATGTTTTAGGATCTGGTTCTTTTGTTCTACGTAACATCTTAATTGTTGGAGTAGGGGATGACACTACTAAAAGCTACGAAATCTGACTTCTTTCCAAATGACTATTCTTGTTTCTCTTTAAAGATACTGTCAGTTTTCCCTTCGTTTTTTAAAAAGAAAGTGCATATCTTCATTATGCCTTCTTGGGGTTTGTGTAGATTACTCAGTCTTTTATGAGGAGTAACTTTATATATACTAGGAGTCATCATTAAAAACTTGAAGGAATACATTTCATATTCCCTGTTCTTTTTCAGACTAATTCTATAGTATTTTTATACATCATGCTCATTCAGTATTCTGAGGGAGAAAAGCTGTATGAACGCCTGCAGTAGAAATGTTTCAGTCCCCATAGCTGTGAAGTTTTGTGCTGTCTACGTTTAAATCATTCATGTGCCACTTATGCCTCATCTTTCTCTATCTTACCTTCCCTCCTTAGGCAGCAGAGAATATTTGTGCCACATCTTGGTGAACATGTGCCCTTTTATTCATCTGTTTTTCCTTTTATTTTGGTTTGTCATAATATTTTGACAATTCTGCATTCAAGACAATTAAAACTGTGCCTGTATTTAAATGTTCTGTTCAGTATGGTAGCCAATAGCCAC
This sequence comes from Glossophaga mutica, assembly GCA_039655065.1. Classification (NCBI taxonomy): domain Eukaryota; kingdom Metazoa; phylum Chordata; class Mammalia; order Chiroptera; family Phyllostomidae; genus Glossophaga; species Glossophaga mutica. Next base: position 34,098,944 of record CM077312.1, read on the forward strand.
ATGTGACTGTCAAACCTTTGTAATTTGTAACAGTGCTAAATTTGGAAGACTGAGTGCCAGAAAAAGGAGGTAAAACATCTCCTTTAAATGTATTGATCACATGTTGAAATGATAATATTTTGGGTATGTTGGGTTAAACAAATTTTACTATTAAAAACTAATTTCACCTATTTCTTTTTTACCCTTTTTAAAAAAAACTGGCTAACAGAAACTTTAAAATTACACATAGTGCTCACGTCATACTTCCGTTGGAAGGCGCTGCTATAGAATCTATGTAGTTCGTTTGCAACCCAGCACCGGGATTCATTATTTTACTCAAGGCCTGATATATATTGTGTTGAAATAACATTTACTGTCTTCATATTCTGTGAATAATACTTTCCTCTTTTTAACCTAGCCTGCTAGTACTCTTAACTTTTAGCAAAAGTGATGAATGTATTAACCTTTTTTTTTCCTTCTACAAATTTAACATCCTTGATTTTTCTTTCCTGTGTTGTTTCTCTGCTTTGACTTTTCACCCTTAAGAGAATTGGTGGGTACTCTCTTTTTTCGACTTTATGTTTATTGCTGGCACCATTATAGATGTTCCCATTTTCCCCTCCTTTGCTTACCTCCGCCCAGTCATCCACCCCCATCACTCTCTCAATGGCTCTGCCTTGTTTGCCGACCAGTCTGCTAGATAAGGGTCTCAGAATGCGGGCTTTGATCTGCATGTTTGAAAATCTGCTACTTTGAACGTGGGCAGTGATCCCCAGGAAGTTTTTTTTTTTTTTTTTCCCTTTTAAAATAAATCTTGAGTTACCGATTGGAGGGCATTACGAGAGGTCCCAATGCTCTTCTTTAGGGAAGTAAAGGTTATTGGATACTAAACATGACTAAATGAGCACCAAGATGTAGTCTTCAGAAACTTACTTATTTTTCCTATCCAGTCTGTTAATTACTTTTGAAAGCGTTTGAAGCTTTAGTGAATTTTTACATGAACTTCACAGCCTTGTGCTGAATCCATCACCTTCCTGTCCCCTTCAGAGGAATTTGAGTCTGGCCTTTTCATTGGCCATTTGGTGTCCTCTCTGCCGAGGGCCTCACGAAGGTTTTTCTCCTTCTTAAGACCAGGGTGTGGAATTCTGCAGGCCAGGCATCACTGACCCATTTGAGGACAGTGAATGCAGAAAGTCAGAAGGTTTTATTTTGGTTCATTGGAGTGTCTGTGACCGCGGAGCTGAAATATGAAATAAACCAGCTCTGGAGACATCGAGGAAGAGATTAGATGAGTGGTTGGGTAGTGACACAGACATGATTCATGCGCTATCTGCTGATGCCGAAACTTTCCAAATACTTGCAGTGCACTGATAGTGGGTTTCTTTAAGGCTAAATATAGCTACCACTTAACAGCTAATCGTCAGGCTTATTGTCTGTTACCCTCAAATGCTAAGGTCAACCTGTCCTTCCGTGTTTGTAGATATGAAAATATGTATGTGCGGTAGGAGCTAGGAAATAAAATACATAAAATTAAGTGAACACCTGTAAAACTCGGTTAGCTTAAACGTTTAAACTAATCATTGTAAAAGCATTTGAGCTATTTACACTTTCTTATTTTCTCTTGGTAAAGAGTAACAGAATTTAGATCTGAAAAAAAGAAAAAAAACCTTTTAGAGATCATCTGTCTCAAGTTCTTTGTCTTTCCATGTTGCAGATTAGTAAACTGGGCTTAAAGAAAGTAAACACCCTTTTTAAAATCTCCATGACTAATGGAGAGCATAGGAAGTTAAACCACAGTTGGTGTCTCTGACATTTACGTTTAGTGTTCTCTCTGCCTGTATTTGACGCTTCTCACTCAGAAAGTTTCAGGCAGATTGAGACATCTGAGCATTCATGTTTTTAATTTCAAAGACACACCACTTGCCTCTGTGACCTAGGATACTTCATTTATAAAGTGATAGGTCTTGATTAGATGATTCCTAAGATTCTTTGGCTCACACAAATTATAGCATAAAATTATTTCTTTTTTCTTTAAATGCGGATAGTGTTATTAGCTCAAATATATATTTTCCAACCTTTTAAAAAGCCACTTCTATTTCAAGTTTACATTAAGTAACATTCCGAATCCAGATGAAACCAAGGAGAAAAGAATTGTGAGATTTCATTGCTGGGGCAGGGGCAAGGGGCACGCGTGTACCTGCGGTGCGACTCACCAGCTCATATGTGTCTCCATCTAGGTCAGCAGGCGGGCTCCAGGTGGAAGGGTGAGACTGAGGCCCAGCTGTGAGGCTTTGAGATTTGATAATAGAAGTCCTGCTCTATTGTTCCTTCCCTGGCAGTATTTGTCTTGCCTGTTTCCAAGGCCTGTAAGTAGGCCAGGCAAGCCACTGAAGGTTAGCCTTGGGGGTTGATAGGAAAGTTGATAAGAACTCCCTTCCCCTTAGCACAGTAGGCAAGAAGGTCCACCTTCTGTGACTGCACTGTCAGATCAGCATGTGCTGTCCTTACCATTCTCTTTAATTTCTCTACCATGCTGAACCAGTTCAGCTTGATGTGGAGAGCCAACTGTACGTGCTCTTAAGGAGCTAAAGGTAGGCTGAGGCTGCCTTTCTGCTGTCCAAACAAGTGTAGTGATGCACCTGGCATAAATGCATGACGTAAGTGCTAAAGTGAATTTCTCATTTACTGCAGCAGAATTCAGAGAAGAAGGATGCCCACACTATGTAATGGACCATGTAGACGGGCTTGGTGAAGAGAAGCCACGTTTTGGAGAAAGCATGATTTAGGTTCCATAAGCCAGCCTTGTCCTACTCACTTGGCTAAGACTAGCCACCTCTCTCTTGCCTTAGTTTAGACTATATCTTACAGAAGCCTTTTTTAGCTCCTGGACAGCATGTGCAGTTAGCCCTCTGTATCTCTGGGTTCCACATCTGTGGAATTAACTAACCATGGATGGAAAATATTTTTTAAATGTTATCTTTTTGCTGCTGATGTGTACTATGTATAGGTCTAGGATAGTTGTCTGTACTGAACATGCACAGACCTTCTTCTTGTCATTATTTCATAAACAATATAGAACTCTGTATTAGATATTATAAATAATCTAGAGATGATTTAAAATATACAGGAGTATGTGCGTAGATTGTGTGCAAATACCATGTCATGTTATATAAAGGACTTTTGTATCTTTGATTTTGCCATCTGCCAGGGCCCATGAACCAATCCCCCATGGACACTGAGGGACAACTGTGTGTTATTTATCCTTCTTCTGTAACTCTTACTATTGCGTAGGTAGATCAGCCAACTAACTTGCAGAGCAGATGCAAATGCACTGAAGAACGAAGGCCAAGGTCTTTCTTCAAGAAATAATTGATTCAGTGAAAGAATGTGGCCAATAGTCTTATACAGGGAAATGCTGGTTGTTAGTCCTTGGCTGACATGGAAACAAAGCAGAATTAACCGAAGGACAGTGCTACCCTGTGGCGATAACAGCAGAGGTCCCCATGTATAATTAGTGTGGAGTGAGTATTTTCTTATTTTGTATGTTAACTCAGGCAACATCAAGTTCACGGTCCAGAGAGGAAATAAACTCCTATTTTTGGCAAGTTCATTGCCTTTCACCTCATCTCAAGAAGGGACACCATACGGCCCTGTGTTTGTATACTCTTGCCATGACAATTCCTCCTGTCAAAAATGATTCTCTACAGAAGTTTGGTATGTAAATTCTTGGCCCATCATTCAAAAAGGAAGGAGATAGAATTCGTTAATTAGCATTTTTGAAGATACTATTTGGCATATGAAAGAGGAATTAACAACCCCCTATAAGTGCTGACACTATTTATGTACTTTTAACGATAATAAGAATATGTAATTTTATAAACTCTAAAAGCTTTCTTCCTGATCGGATTATCTCGGCATGGAAGATTATTTTTCAGAGTTTGACACTGCAAAGTAGTAGAGACAAGTGACAAAGAGATGTTGACACCAGCTATTTGTGAAATCACCTGGAAGCTAAGACTTGGTTCTGTCTTGAGTGTTGTTGGATTTGTAATAAGAAATCCTTCCCTAGTTTTCGAGAAAAACTGTCCAAAATGTCTTGTTTAGGTGGTCATTCCATATCTCTCCCCTCATTTTGTTTCGTTTATTGTTACAATGCTTAGAAGGAGACAGGGCTGAACAGCCCCTCTTCATTTTCTTTAAGCTCAGTGAACCTTTCTCCTGAAACCCGTCATGGCCTGTGGAAGACGAGAGCATTGCTCCTTACTCCTAGGTAGAAGCGGGTAGAGAAACCCCCCACTTAGGATTAGATGGTGCCTCACTTATTTACTTGTCAGTTTTTTTTGTCAATTAGTAACACCTCTTTTTTCTGTCCCCTAACAGTGTTAAAAATCAAAAGAAAAAAGCTGCGATCCCAGGCCAATCTACCCAAAATGCGTATTTTTCTGCATAGGAATCTCGTTTCTATGGAAATTTTTCTTAATTTGTATTGGCATTTCAGTGCCAATACAAATTCACTGGTTTCAAGAATGAACTTTCTCTTTTTCTTCTTTTGCGCACCAAAATAGGAGTTTGTAGATACAGTATGTATGCCGCCAGCAGTCTAATTGCTCTCCCGTCACGTGGCCACGGTTCAGATGCCGGTTTAATAAGATTAATCATACCGCTTTTAGTGCTGGAGAAGTGCTGTCGTGCTGTCAAAGTATGCTTTAATGTTCAGCGACAACAAAGCCTGTTGAGGTGTGAGTGGACGTGGTTCATTATTTTGCATTTCTCAACTGGTCAGGTAAATGGAATTCTACAGGCTCCAAGGGGAAAAGGGGAAACTGTATTTGTTTAGACATTACTCCAGCATCTAGTTTAAGTTAAAAATTTGGGGAAAGCTATTCTCTTCTCATTGTGATCTTGTTTTACTAAAAGTGCCTCTAATCTTTTTGCACAGCAGAGTTCACCTCAATAGAATGCGGCTAGTTAAAACCTTCTGATAATTCATGTAACCACTGCAAAATACTGCCATAGAATAAACTAGAGCTTGCACTTTTGTAACTGTGGTTTGTGTATATCCAGCATGCATAAATGCATCCTGAGGACTTAGAATAAACTTGATTTTCTGGAAATCCTCCTTGGATGGGTGCTGTGTTTGACTGTGAAAGGGACACACATGTTTCTTTGAGCAGCTGCTTGATTAAAAGCTTAGCCCCAGTCTTTCAGGGTGAGGTAGAATTGGCCAGAACTCAAGTGTACGTGATTGCGTTTCATCTATTTGCTATCTCAGCAGATGGATCTATTTAATTGAATATTTGCAGTTTGTCCTTCATTGATGTCTGAGTATACCAATGACTGTAGAGTCCATTGACCAGAAAGAGTTAATGATGCTTTTAACTAGATAGTTATGTTTCCCATAGTAGTTTTAAGATTTATGGATCAAATAAGCAAGTGAGAATTTTCAGCACTATTTCAGATTTTGGAGGTTGTCCCAATAGCCTGGTCCAAGGAAAATGAAGCCATTTATCTTTCCAGGGGTTTCCATGCCCTCTCAACACCTGTGTGTTAATGGGGTAACTAAGAGTGGTTTTCACTTTGGAAACCTGCAGACTGTCAAATGGAGTGGAAAACCGGAAAGGGTACTGCTTGCACTGTCTACCAGGTTTTATTGTGGAAACTGATCACCAGATAATTGGGTTTAATTTGTAGCAGAGGGGAAGATTTGTATTGTAAACGAGAAAGCTCTTTGAAGATAAATGGAGCAGTCTCTGTTGCAAGGATGCTAGAGAAGGCCTTGATTTTTTTTTAATGGCCTGGAGTGGTATGGCGTTTTTTTTCTTTCCTTTTTTTTCATCCTCTTTTCACCCTTTTGCTAGACTACAAAGTGTTAGGCTGGAAGGTGATAATTAGTAGTCTTCACCTGTTTTGTTTTTTTTTCCCCCCAGGCTGGCTAATTAAAATGCAAAAAAACTTGCACTTTTTTTTTTTCTCGAAGAGAAACATACTTCTTTTTGACAGCTGCCTTTTGGCCTTCTGTGGTCTTTCCTCTCACTCTGTTTTACTGACTACCTCTTTAAATGATTGGGAAGAACTAATATGCTTATTTTTAAGTCCTAAGTGTTAGAGGAATGAGTCCTACTTGTAAATACATGGTTTGTACCAATATTTTACCAGTGTTACCGCATACATATTATAGTCCTATTAAATCTTTTAGTCAGTTCTAGTTTTTTGCATTGGGCTTTTCCTTATTTGGTGTTGTGTCATTTTTAAGTCCTTAGGTCTTAGTGCTCCGAAAGTTTTCTGTGTTGTGATGCGCACCAGTTCGGCAGCTTCTGTGTTGATACGTGGGCTATCTCTCATTCCAGACTTTGCTGTCACATGGACCATCGACTAATTTTTCAGCATTTCAAACACAGTATCTGTGGGTACTGAGCATGAGCTGTTGTGGACTTAGGTTTGTTTTCTTAGGTGCCTTGCTCCAGATGATGTGTTATTATTGATAAACTTTGATTTTATAGTCTAAACCAGTGCTAGATTTTTATGAGGCATATTATAATAAATGCATTAAGTACTACATTCTACTTTTGCCTACTTTTAATTGTCAGACTTGTGGGGTTTTCAAGTTTTATTACTTTCAAGATTTTTTATCATCTAAGAAAATATCTCAGGATTGGAAAGAAATGTTTAGTTTTGTGTGTGCTTGCACGTATTTTCTCATCCATGCTTTTGCTGGGTTGCCTCTTTGTGCATAATTTTGATTTTTGTGCTTATATTCAAAATAAGATATCTTAACTAGAACACTTATGTAACTAGACATACTGTAAGAAATAGCCTCATGCTACCCATGATATAATTAATACAATTAGAGATGCTAAATCAAAATTATAAATTATTTTAAGGACTTGAATGTGATTTTTTTTAAATGCTGCTATCTCTGATACTTACCATTAATGTAGGAAAATAGCTTTAAAAAGAATAACTTGATTAAGCCAGAAACAAGAATCCGTGAAATGGCGCAGATGCTCTGCGCCAGGAAACAGATGAATAGTGGCTCATCCTGTGGACTGCCTCGCTGTTAAGTAGTTACATGTACATGATTTTTTAAAAAATCATATCTATACATTTGTAACTGTGGATTATTTTCAATAGACAGTGTTTTTTCAATCTCAGATGAAAAAGTAAGTGCAAACCACCTGTCTAGGAGAAAAAAACCCTGGTTAATTGATGCCCATAAGATACATGTAACAGTTTCTTACCCCACATATGCTAATGGTAACTGACTGTTGGCAGGAAGTAAGATTTTTCAAGAATCTCACACTCAAAATCTCAGAGCAGAGAACTTGTGACTAAGCCCTGTGAATGAAGTAATATCATGAGGATACTATTTAAGAGAATGCATTCTACTCATTTTTCATCTCTTAAAAGTTCTGGTTAATGCTTTTATAATAAATCCTTAATTCAGGAATCCACACAGTGGAAGGTTTTTTCTTTGTTTTGTTTTCCCCAACTTAATTAAGTCATGTAGGACTTAAGTTAACCAGGAACCCATTTATATTCAAGGTTTATTTTAAAACACCTTTATAAAACGTAGTAGGATACTTTTGCTATTTTAACACCGTTAGTGAATGTGAATATAGTTTTAAGGACTGTGCATTGACCAGGGTGAATAATTTTCTAAATTTCAATTTTCATTTTTCATCAAAGAGTGCTGTGACATGGGCCATGCCGCTAAAGTTAGAGTAAAAAAGGTTTACTGAATAACTGATATAAATTTCTCTGTTGTGAGATTGAACTTTTAAGATTGGAGAAAAATAATTTTAAACTTTAAATATATCTAATTGATGGGTTCTGTTTGATAACACTTCACTGTATTTCTTCCAAAAGCCTCATTTGAAAGGAATAGAAGGAATTTGCAAGTATTCCAGAACTCTCTAAAGTTCATGCTTAATTACTTCATTCAGATTTTTTTGATTGGCATGTGATCCCCTAAGCTGTGTTCTGAAACATCCAAAATCACAACATCTTGATAGAGTCTGCTCTATTTTTGAATTGTTTTAAATAGTAACTTCAAAATTTGCATTAATTGGAAAGTACCTTGTCATAACATTTGCTTTGTGTCATGAAAGGTTATCTATATTTGGAAATAACATTTTGGTAAAAGGAAGATTATGGAATATTTATGAACTTTCTTTCTCACAGATTCATAGGTTATTAGAACAGGATGGAACTTCAGAGCTTTTCAACCACAGCCTTCTCAGTTAACAGGTGAAGGAAATGGGGCCCAGAGAGATTAAATGACTTGCCCAAGGACGCACATCTGAAGCATAGTATAAGAAGGATTGTAACTCTGGACTCCTGGCTCCAGGTCAAGTATTTTTTTACCATGGAAAAGTCTCTCCAATAAATGTAATATAACTTTTCAAAAAATCACAGTGTGAACCAGGAAGAGAGTGAACTTTATTTGAGTATCCTTCATTATGGTGAATTAGTGTTTGCATATATACGTGTGTAGGTAGCTAATTTCTTCCTATTGAAGTATGTTTACTTCAATATGTTAACTACAAGAATGAGAGTGATTTTATTTGGATGAGAATAAATTTACTTATTCTTATGACCCAATTTTAGGACTATTGCTACATGATAACACCTTTGCAAGATAAGGGAAAGGAATACAGATACACTTAGCTTAAATTCTTGGATCACTTTATAGTTTTTAAAAGTATGTTTGAAGAAAGTTGAAAATGAAACATTATCTGTAAATGGCCCTTGATTTCAAGACATCAACAGTTACAATCTCAGCTTTCATATAACCAAATTTTATGATATGGAACAAATGCCTGTGTACTTTTAATTAATTTTGTTTTAGTTAATTTCTTTACCAGCCAATATTTTGGAAACCTTTTAATGAATACGGTAAATATTTTCACATTCATTGTATTTGCTAACGACAGAATCTACGAATCTTCTTCTAACGAAGAAACTATTGATAATATTATCTATAGTCTTCCTTCATTATAAATCACGTTCAGTAACCAAAATCAATAATATAGCCAATTGGAACTGATTTTTTTTCTTGGAAAGACAGAATAAAGTCACAGCCACTTGGCCTCAAGAAGGTGCTGCAAGAACACCATGCCCCTGGCCACAGCTGGTAGAGTTTTCTGGAAAGAGTGGCATTCCAAGTTTTCCATGGTCATTGGTATTCTCAGTGTGTAGCCCATTTTCGTATTACAGAGCCAAAAATATTTTTTAAAACAATAAAGGTATCAGTTGGGCTTATGACAGACTTGTATCACTTCATTTATTTTTTAAATGGCTATTTCCTGAATACCCCCTGCTGTATGTACCTACCATTAAGTAACTAGTGAAAACAGGGCACTCTTTCTAAGCAAATCAAGTTTTGATGATTATAATCAGCTCTGCTGTATGTATTATGTATTTTACCTGACTTCAAATTTGTGCTCTAATTTTTTTTATGATCTGAAGACCAGTTTCAGTTGCAATGTTAAGGATTATTAGGTATTTAACATTGCTCACTATATATTAATAACCTATTTTTATACTTTATTTTCCTCCTAATTTCCATTTCAGTTTCTCAGGTAAGTAATCTGAAGCCATTACCCACACCCCTTGCCACCTTGCCCGCAAATAAGCCAAATAAATAAGGCCTCTAATTATTAATTCACTCTAAACCACAAGATAAGTTTGAAGATTTTCTATATTTAATTTACATTGAATGTCTAAACTCTTGACTTAAAAAGGCAAGGGAATAATTTGCATATTCATGTAAACAAAACAATCTACTCTGCAATTGCCCTTCCGCAAGGTTCCACCTGCTGTCATTCATGGTGAGATTCTCAGTGTGGACATGGGCCTCTTGTCTGGCACAAGGCCCGCAGCCATGACTGCAGGTCCGCATATATGGGACCAGAAAGCAAGGGTATTGGTCTGTGGTATTGTCCTCTGTGTTTCTAGTTAGGACAAGCTAAACAAAACAAAACAAAACAAAACATTCAGGAAATGATTTTATAGAGATGGATCAGCATGCCCAATCTACGCGTGAAGTTTTTCATTTCTTAATTCTTTAGGCATTTTTGCAGTCAATCAATTCCAAACACTTGGGATTTCAGTTCTCCATTTAATAAAGTAAAACAAGAACATTTTATTCCACTAAAATTAACTCACCATTTCGTGGCTTATGGAAAATATAATGGATTCCCCTAAAGAGAGAGAGAAACCACTGGGTTTTGCTCTGTTTTCTCACTAGAAAGACACGGGCCAATTTCATGGCAGAGAGGTTTCAGGTTCATGATAATGGCAAGTTGACTTGTGGGCCTTCCTTTGCAGAGAGAGGGCCTTGGGAAGTGGGAACACGCCTTAGCTCCTCACCGTGCACTTTCATTGCCAGTTCCCCCTTGAGCACTTCGAGAAATAGGAAGACACGTTGGTAGAAATGCAAAGGGCAGAGAAAAACTGAAACAGCTGTACAGGTGGCTAATTTGGGCTTTTGTAGGATTTTCATAATGGCTCAAGTAGGAAGTCTTTGTAGCATGAAGTCATTATTTTACTTTCATGTATTTGGAATCCTTCTCAAGCAGTCAGGGAAATGAGAAACCCTTTCATGTTCAAGATGGACTTTGGTAAACTATTGTATGCTTCATTCTACACAATTTAGTTTCCTGGATTCCAGAAAAGTTTATTTTCGTAATTCAATCAGTTCTTTCTCTTCTGAAAACTCTGAATCCCAAGAACTGCTATTTCAGGCAAACATAACATTTTATTCAAGTTAATACGTGCATAGGTATTAAAATGGGTGAGATTAAATTCCCAAATGTGTTGGGATGTATTTGTTTGCAAATCACAGGTGTGGTTACAGTCAAGTCTCCAGATGGCTTCTGGAAGAACACAAGTTAATAGGGTTCTGGTAAAGAAATGCATACAGGTGCAGATGACTTTGAAAGGCAGGAAAATTTACCACTGCCTTTATCATGGCTTGATGAAATTAAGTTATGTGTGGTCATGAGGCTCACGTAAATAGCTACAAGGGTCCTAGGACATAGCTAGGCAGGTCTGGAGTATGTTCGTGGTTTAAAATTGTGTGTGTGTGTGTGATATGGTAATTTCTGGAATACCTTGAGAAAAAAAGTTTAGATATAAAATCTTAAGTAGAAAGCCAACTACTAAGGTATTCTAGATATCATGTAACTGAAAAGTGACTTAAACCATTAATATATATGTCTTTAAACAGAAACACACGTAAGACGAGGGTATATATTGATGAGTTGACAAAAGTGTTCTGACCAGAGGCTGTCAGGATCCTGTTTCTCTCCTAAGAGAAATAGTTACATATTTTCACTAAGTCAGTGTTTAAAGTGACTTTATAGAACCTAACTATCATGAGTAATGAGATTCAACTTTAATTTTTTTCTTTTTTCAAAGAATTCTGTGCACATTTGAGCATTTCTTTTTGTTTTTTTTAATTATTATTTTTCAATCATTTTATTGTTATTCAAGTATAGTAGTCTGCACTTCCCCACCACTTGTGCATTTCTTGTTAATGTTGTATTATGACCACTCTCCTGTGTCATTAAATATTCCTCAATGTCTTTTCAATTGTATGTGGCAGTACAGTATACAAATGGGCTTTCAAGTCCTTTTAGTCCTGTCTGCATGGCTCAGTTGGTTGGAACATCATCTGTACACCAAAAGGTTGCAAGGTCGATTCCCGGTCAGGGCAAGTACAGGAAGCAGCCAATTGATGTTTCTCTCTCACGTTGATATTTCTCTCTCTCTCCCACTTCCTCTCTCTAAAATCAGTTTTAAAAAAAGCAAAACAAAAAAACATATCCTTGGGTGAGGATTAGAAAAACTCTTTTATACAACACGTACTAGCACCCACCCAGCTGTTTTGCTACTACATGTAATTCTGGAATAAACATCCTTGTAGTTTTATCTTTATTATATCCATGATTATTTCCTTAGGACAAGTTTTTGGCATAGGATATGCAAATTGAGACTTGCTGTTTGCAAGATTCCTTTGTGATCGTTCTGTGTTCTTTTCTGGGTAAAAGGAAATTAACAAAAAATGCTGTTTTTATCAAATCTTTAAAACCTTCATAGGAGTATAAGAAAACGACAAGCGATTTTTATCTCTTATTTCTGTGGCCATTTATAGTAAATTTGTTTTAATGTGTTTAAGTTGCAGTGCAGTGTACTTTAGATATGGAGAGAATTGTAGATTAGATAAGAATACACTTGCAGAAACTTCTAGGATATTTTATTCCAACCCCTCTTTTTTACTGATAAGGTTGGAGATGGTTTGAATATATTATTGTGAATTTGTTTTTCTTTAAAGAACAAAACTGCATAGCTTTATTTTCTTTTGAATATTATAACCCATTGGTATAGAAGGGAACCTAAACTGTTCACTTCCATTTCCAGCACCTCTTTGGGTTTTTTTTCTAGCTTTGTTTCAAATAGTGAAATTCAGGAAACACCAATTACACATCTATTCTCTGTGGAGGCAGACACAGAAGCGAAGGGGTACCATTCCCTTCATCCAGCAAGTCAGAGCAGGTTCCCTACACAGACCCTGATTAATGCCTCTGGAGAAATCTAGGCAGAATGCATTGGAAATACAGAGGTCGGAGCAAATGCTACTTTCTGCTGTGAGATTTGGCGGCTGAAAGAGGTGGCATGTGTGCTAGACATTGAAAGATGACTTATGCTCATGGGAAAAATTATCTAATGCTATGAATTTGCATACTTGTACTACATTGGCAAATTTTTAGTTTTGCATATGATATTTCTTGAGTAGGGAGCATGCCTAGCTTATCATTTATTTTAAGCATTGCTGCTCCAAGAGAGCAAATGTTGGTTTATGCTATTTAATTCTTATTTACAAAGTACATTGTGGCATTTCATAGTTTGTACATTTCTAAATAACATTTTTTTTGGTTTGCTTCTGCAGTGCTTTGGTGATCATAAATTATTGAATAGACAATATTAGATTGTGTCAATATATTTGAATTTGTTAACATTCTTCTGTGATTTGATCATTTTGGATTTGTTCTGCTTTTTTATTAATACGGATAATGCCAAATGAACAACTTAATGCTTCTATTTTTTTTCTTTTTATTTCTTATAGGGTATTTTTGGAGCATATATTCCTAGTAATGGAATTACTTGGAACTGCTTTATTGCTTTTGTTGTATGTTTCATATTGTTTTCCAAAAATGTATTCCTAGTTAATGACATTTCCTACAATGGTTACCCCATGGTCATGTGTTATATGTATTAAAAACAACAACAAAAAGAATCCTGCTTTCTTAACATCCATAAAATAGCATCTCAAGGTTTCTTTAATTTATGTATCTTTGATTGCTAGCAAGGATCAATCTTTTTCTAATTGTATGTACTTTCAGAATTTTGTCTTGTGTTAAAACATTGCTTATAGTTTTACCCAAATACTTGCCTAAAAGTCTTTTCTTTGCCACAATTAAGGACATTTAATACTTTATGGAATTACTCCAAGTTAAATATGTATTTATCTATATAAAATTTAAAACCTATACCTTGAACCTTTAAAGACCTGAATAGTATAGAGGGAATAGCGCCTCATGTTAATGGCTCTTACTCGGATTCAAACACTTTAAGGAGTAAAAACATGTCTGAACCACCCTCATAATGACCTGTGAAAGAAGCATACAGCATAATTCCCAAATGCATAATTCCCAAATAGTTAATTCTCTCACGTTGGAACGCACCCATTGATTCACAGCAGTACTGCTTATGCTTCTCATTAATTCACTCATCCCTCTTCTGTTTTGTTATTATTGTACCTCATATGTGTGCCTCATGTGTACCTTAATCATCACAGTACATTGCCCTTTTTTATCACTTTTATGTTCCCACTTCCGGACACTTCCTAAAGATGGGAAAACCCATAGTCAGATTGTTTCTTTCTTTCTTTCTTTTTTTTTAATTCCTTCTGCCTAACACATAGCAGTGCAGTCATGCCTAAGTTTGTTGGTTCATTCAGCAAGTATTTATTGGATGTCTGAGTGCTGCCCTAAGCTTTATTGGGCATGGAGTATATAACGATGAAAAAGCCCTGGTCCCTGATGTCTGGCCCAATCTTTTACAGGGGGGAAATCCTGGGTCCCTAAGTAACTGATAGAGTGTGAAGTCTGATTTTAGACCTAAGAATGGCCCTTAGCCACTAAAATATATGAGTTGAGACACCTTATTAAAGCAGCAATGATCAGGAATTATTGGAAAAATACATCAAATAACATGCTGTAAACTTTTTAAAGGTTGTTTTCCCAGACTTGATAGATTTTTAGTTAAGTTGGCGTGACCAGCTGTAAGCCCCACCCTCATTCGTGAAAGACTTTAAGGCCTAGAAATGCTTTATTTAGAGCTAGCAGAGACCTTAGAAATCGTCTATTTAAAACTCCTTTTTACAGTTGAGGAAACTGAACTTCAAAGCAGTTGTGACTTCCCCCAGGCTAGCTGAGATTTCTCTTTGAAAAGAAAATATTTCAAAAACATGGAAGGATATAGTTCTTCATAAATATGATGAAGAACTTTACACACCTCTTTGCATATCTGAGCCTAAGAGTCTTTAATCAGATGCGCGCATCACTCAGGTTCATTTCTGTGAGGGCCGGAAGGGCGTGTCCAGCTGGCCTCGGGAGCAGTGTACGCCCGCACACTGCCCTCTGTCTCTGCGTCCTCGGTGTAGCTCCAAAAATGCTTCGTGGATCTGGAAATTGTGATGTTTAGACATGTGTATATTCGTTGCTTTTTTAAAAGAGACATTTAAATTTACTTTTTTCTGTCAGTTATGGTCTTCTTTGTTGCAAAGACACGTTTTTGAGTGTTAGTTCTTCAGTATAGCGTTTAATTGTAAAGGAATGAAATAGAATATGTCAAGGAAATTGTATTAATCATACAACCGGCTGGCAGTAGTAGTGTTTTTCATGGTGTTGTATCTGACTTTTATGGTCAAGTGTTTCATTGTTTTTGAGAACAATGCAGTGTTTTCTTTTCTTTTTTACTTTGCTTAGACTTCAAAAGATAAGGACATAATTATTTTAATACCACCAGACAAAGCTAACAGAGTGGCCTCCATATGGGATTAGGATGATGTAAAGAGGCAGAAAAAACCTTTGAAACTCTGTTATCTAGTCATTCAATTCTAAAAATCTGGCATTCTGATCTTATTACATGGCAACTCTTTCTGCTAAGGTGAGGAGGCTTCAGGGGCAAGAAACTCTACTTAGCATCTTCTAATTTAGGCTTTTTTTTTTTTTTTTTTTTAATCTGAGTCAGAGGTTTTGATTCCTGAGTACTTTTTACAGGAGTGTTTGATTTCCCTGAAATGCCAAATTTTGCGAGTATATCTATTTTTTCCCTCAAGAAGAGGGTTCATAGATCATCAGCTGTGTTCTCAAAGTGGTTCTTGAACAAAACGAGGATGAGAACCATCGCTCCAGACCTTGACACAGTGCCTGCTAGATGGTTGTAATTTATGGAATGACAATTTTATTATCATTATCCTTTTGAACAAGTCCTTCAGAATGACAGAAGTGACAGTTCAGTGTCACCTGTATTTGTAATTTGCCCAATAATGTGAAAAATATTTAAATTCATTTGTTGTCTTTGGAAAGAGCATATAACCTAGGTATAGGGGGATGGCTTAAATAGAGGGCCTTGGCTTGACTATGGACTGATTCCACTTAGTTGTCAAGAAAAAAATTTTTAATTAACATCTTTCACTGTTAAGGGGGATAGATGTGAAAATTTAAATGATTCTATCTTTCTCCTGTAATTTTGTTCATTCTGTAGAATTAGAAATAAGTTTGTTAAATCAGCGTAAATGTATGTATTTAAAAATCTAGAGAATTCAAAGAGTTCTTTCAGTGTGCAGTACATTAGTCAGTTCCTGCTAAAATGTGATTAGATACTACCCTGGAATGTGGATTTTGTCTTGCTTTGGTTTTTTTCCAAAGATATGGTCTCTACCAAAATAATATTATATATTAAGATTTTCAACTGCTAGTTTCTATAAATCTTTTGCCATTTTCATGCTTTTTTTTGGTAGTTTTTTTCTCTTTTGATCAACATTTTATTCCTATTCCTTAAAATAGGGACTTTGGAGGAATTTTGAGAATTGGACTGAGCACAGTTTAATGACATTGGGCTTCTGAATAGTGACGACCACCGTCTGTGTGTCCAGCCTTCCTCTGACTCCCTTGTGTTTTGTTTTGTAATATTCATTTCAAATTTTACCCAAAAGTAGCCTTAATGAAACATACCAAGATTAGACCACGACCAGCAGTAAGTGTTGTTGGTTTGGTGTCATTGTCAGTAATTTCTCTGACTTTCCCACAGTCTTTCCCTGACCTTGGAGATAAAGGAATAATGTTGTTTGAGAAAATCAGACATTGAAGGACCACTCGGAAATGAAGTGTTAGACTGCATTTGGAGGTGGGGTCTGTAAAGAGGTAATTAAGTCAATGTCATCATCAGGGTGGGTCCTAATCCAGTATGACCTGGGTTAGGCCAGAGGGACACAGACAGGCCCAGGGGGAAGACCAGGTGAGGAGATGGGGGTGGGGTGGGGTGGGAAGACATTGGCGGTACCTACAGGCCCAGGAGAGAGGCCTCAGAAGGAACCAACCTTGATCTCAGACTTCCAAGTCTCCACAGTCATCAGAAAATACATTTCTGTTGTTTAAGCTCCTCAGTCTGTGGGGCTATGTTATGGCTGCCCTGAGCAAACTGATATAGGGACCTGGTTTAAAGAGTGATTAAAATAGCTCGGTTAATGCAATGAAAATATATAAATCTATCATTTCATGTTTGTTTGGAAACAAAGTTTTTATTAATGTCTCTTCCCCATAATCCTTTTGAAGATGCCCTAAAACCACTGATACTTTGTTTATCAATTGTCCAAAGGCAGCTCCTTCAAATAGGAGAAGAGTAGGTTTTCTTTAAAGTGTATTTTTTTCTGTGAGGCTTCAGGAAACGTATACTTTAAAACATAGTATGAGTTAATCGTTAGTATTAATTGCTTCATTCTTATCAAAATATTGTTTTGTGCTCTTTGATGGTAAGAGAAATTAATGAGGTGGTTCTTTTTTCCCCACCACTTTACAAAAACATTGAGAAAATAGTGAAATGTTTGCTAGACAGACCAAAGGACGAAGTCTGCTGGCTAGCTGAACTAAGGGGAATTAAACCAAATTAGTCACAGAGTAGGTGAAAGGTATTTAAGTGTCAGGGGGTGCTTTTCATTTTCTTTCTATTTCTCAAAGTAATTTATGAACAATTGGGAGAAATGAGGGAAAGCAGATGAAGTACAATTTTATCACTTTTGCTCTTAATTTTGGTTTAAGATTCCTAATGTGAATTTCTAGTAGGGGGAAAAAAACCCTCTTTGAAATCATGTAGGTATACAGAAACCTTCACTCGTTAGTTTATTTCTTCTTTTGGCTTCCTATAAGAGTATATCTTGATCCTTTCATTTTTACAACTTTGTCCTGGAAAATATGAGAACATCAGCCTATACAATTAAATGTAAAATCAATGTAAACTGCCCAAAGGACTAACATATTGGGTATTAGCTTGTATAGACAAATGCTTTTTCAGTCCCCTTGTGATTCTACCTCTATCGAATTTAGAAATTTAAGGCTCAGTTGCTATTATCTCAGTGTTATAGTTGTAGGCAGAGTGAAAAGGAATAAAAGGACATTTTTTTTTCTTCCCCAAACCAGAGAGATCCATGTTGCATTAGAAATATTTTACAGAATTCTGGGTACTTTTAGGCCATGATAGATATAACATTCTACAGTACAATAAAACAAAACTTGTCTTTTGCCCTGAAGTTATATTTTGGCTTTCATTAAATTCTTATCTATAGTAAGATTGGGAGGAGAAATGCATTCGTAGTGTTTCCAAGCATTTCTTCTACTGAAACGCAGTAGAAGATGCTCTAAATAGCCTACAGAGCGCTTCCTTTCGAATTTTGTAGGAGAAGGAGAAGTGTGCTGTTTGGGAGGGAGGTTGTCAGTAGCACCTAAGGAGATGTTTGTAGATGATACTTGGGTGGAAGCCATTAGACCTCAGTGTGGTCAAGTCGATTCTATTGCCAGTCAGTGGCATGGCCTTGGGAAGATGATTTGGTCGTTTCTGGCCTTCAGTTGGTCCGTGAGAGTGAATGTGGAAGAGATGGATGAAATTTTTGGTTCTTTCTTTTAAGGGGCCTCAGAATTATTGCTTGATACATAAATCCATAAGTCAGTTTACACCACATATTTGCCAGTCTTCTTCAAGTTAGTTTAGATGTTGAGATTATTAGAATATGCCGGTATTTGAAAGCATTCTGAATTCACTCTTTCAATATGCAGTATATTAATTAATCCATGCTAAAAAGAACAATTACTGATACGTGGGAAGGAGTCCACAGAGTTCTGATTTTGTGTAGTTTTGTTTTTGTTTATAAATTAAAAATTAGTGCTTATATTCAGAAAGGAAAGGAACAGCCAGACGAATTGATCTCCAGGAACCTTACAGCTATGGCGTTCAATAATTTTTTGAAGCATGCTAACTACACTCTGGTTTCTCATCCCTGAAACCTCAAAGATTTACTAAAATGATATGCTCAGATAGTTGAGTTCATAAAAGCAGTTTACAGTGGTATTGAAGATCTTCTGTCTGCCAGCTGTGGATGTGAAGTGTGGAGAGCTCCATTAGGATGGAGCCGCCTGTCTTGTTCCCAGCTGTATTCCTGGCACCTTTCTTATGCCTTTAGGTGGTATGTGCCCACTCAGTATCTGTTTCTGAATGCACCTCTTGGAATAAGTCCTAGTAAGAGTACTAATCATATTTTTAGCTAACCTTACTTCCTCTAATCTTTTCTCTTAAAAAAAAGGGGGGTTATAGGTACAATATAACCAAATAGGAAACCGATAAATTAGATATAACCATCTGTTTAGAAAAGATGATTAGACTTGAATAAAATTGCAGCTGAAATTGTTTTAAGCTGTTTAAATAATTTGAGGACAAAGTATGGCTGTAGAAGCTATCAATTTATATGCATCTTTTTTTGGGGGGAAGAGCTTATGAACAATCTGATATTCCTATAGAAAGAGAGACAATAACCATTTTAAATTTCCTTACATCTAGGAAATGTTATCAACTATAATAATGACTAAAATGTGAACATTAAGCAATTTTAATGTGAAGAAATATATAGAATTGGTTATACTTTCTAGTTGTATACTTTCTAATTGGTTATACTTTCTAATATTATTGTTCGAGTTTTCTGTGGCAGTCATCACCTGGAAGGACTTCCATTGTGGTCTGACTCCTTTATTTGAGGTGCTAAAATCTTTTTTTCCTGAAAGTTATCAGTTCATGGTGTCCTAACCTGGCTTAGAGTCAAAGAAGTTTGTTTCACAGGTAGGCTTTTATGCAGGTTGTTTCTAGCTGTTCTTTATTATAAAACAGTCTTCTGAAGTGTAGCTTTGAATGGCAAGTGAAGGGAACATACTTTTCATCTGTTGCCATGCTCCTTTCTCTTTTCTATTCTGGGTATGTTCAGTTATGAGAAAGAACAGATGAATAAAACCAAGTCATAGGCGTGCAGGTTTTTATTAGTTTACAAAGCCCTTTTAGAATGGTTATTTAGTGAATTATAGTAATCTGTGTATTAATCATTTGAAAGTCAGTTTTGCCTTCCTTTTGATTTTATACTGCAGTCTTTACTGACACCCAGCACAAAACTGGTGCTTTCTCTCAGGCTGCACAGCATCCGCTTCCACTCCTTTTTCACTTACACGTCTTTCCCTCGTTGTTGCCTTTCACTAAGTACAGACAGCCCCCAGTTTAGAAACACTTGACTTGCTGAGCAGGTGGCTGCCAGGGAACACTGCTCAGCAATCCTGTAGAGAGCCCTTCCCCTCCACTGGAGGGGCTGTTGGTGCTGGAAAAAACCTTCCTCCCCTTTCTGTGGGGTGGGAGAACCCTGGCCCACCAGGCCCTCTGGGACAGACCTAGGCCAGGAGGAGGGCTCCTCTCTTACTCTCAGTGCCTGCCTGCCTGCCTTCAGGTGCATGAGACGGGAGGCAGTGTTGTGAGCTTCCTGGCGCTGTTAATTCACTATGCTCTAGGTTAGAAAGAGCCAGGAGTCGTTCCTGTGATGTTCAATTTAGTTCGGAAAACTTGTGGTTCAAGTGTCGGATTTATAAATTAACTTTCAAATGCATTTGCACGTTCGGGGCTTCTTAGATTCGTCTTATTTCTGATACTAGATTCTCAGTCTCATTGTGCGAGGGCAGCTTCTTAAAAAGTGCTTCTAGTGATTTCTTTTTATATACTCAAAAAATGTAGTTCGTTTTTTGAGTACCAGTCTTCCCCCCCACCAAAAAAAAAAAATAAATAATAAGGAAAAAAATTATACTTTAATCTGTTATGAAACAGTCTCTTATTTCTTTAACCCGTTTTTGTCAATTTAGCATTATAAATTAGTTGCTTCTCTCCCATTAAACCTTATTAATCAAGGTAGTGTATAATTTTCTCTGATTTACTGTCTGGTTTAATATATTTGGCAGAGAGTCATCTTTCCATCCTGACAGACCAAGTCTATCCATTCTGCCCTCTCCGAGGGGGGGAACGAAGGCGGGAGGAGAAGCGACGGGATCCGAGTGATGGGCAGCCCAGATTCGCCTGCCCTTCTGTGGAGCTTGGCTGTAATTTCATTGTCCCATGGCTCCCACGATGGGAGTTTGGTTAGCATTATTTTTTGTTTTCTTATTGTTTTTTAAGATTGCGGCAGAGGGGAAAAATATTTTAGCAGAAGATGACACTGAAGTGGTTTTGCCAAACTTTTAAAAACATAGCAAAGTTATATCAAAGGAATATGGATTAAGGTATTGAGGTATTTTTTTTTCTTCTGTACCCAGTGTATTAAGAAGCTTGGATGAAGAAGGCCCCAGGAGTAAAAGCCTTGTGAGTTGAAATGGTGTCCTTGTAAGGGAGGGCATGACGCCAGTGATGCCCAGACTCGGTGGTGTGTTTGAGCGGGCATGCTGACATACATAGAGGGTATCTTAAAATGCCCTGGCATGTGAGAAAGTGAGATGATGCTTTTAGTGCTTTGCTCCGGTTACTGTTGCTGCTAGAACATGTGTTTTTGCTTTCTTTAGACAGGCTCACGGTGTTTATACCCTTCCCTCTCTGTCCCTCCCGTAGAGTGGGGAGAATGGAGTTATGCTTTACCATGCTTCTCTTCACGCAGATGCACGGCCCTTTGTGTGCTTTGCATCAAACTCATCTTTCATCCTGTCTTTTGTATCTTTTGCAAGGAAATTGATCTCATAAAGAATGCTATCAAATTCATCAACTGGCAAAAGATATCATTTCAAAGTATAAGGAAGGGACATAAAAAGGATGCAATCGTTAGCTTGACTGTTTCAACAGAGCTGCTTAGCAGAAAATATGAAATTTGCCTGCATGCCATTAAATCACTCTGGGCATAACTAGCCAAAGAATTTCACAATGTGGATAACCTCCAGCCCTCTGACTGTATGCAAAGTGGGAGGCTTGAATAAGAGCATTGTGTTAGAAATCCTTATGCTGGAGGGAGACTAAGAAGCCCAATCTCACTGGTTATTTTGGACATTCAAATGCTGTCTAAGAGAAAAGAACTCATTATGACTCAGTTCCGTTAATTAGACGTAAATTACCATCTTTTGTCTGATACAAATGAAGGTGAAGGGAACTCTGCAAGACCAGAGGATACAGAAATTCTAATGAGATGAGAGCATTGGCTGGGAAAGGACTGAATACAAGGAGCCATTCAACTGGAGGCAAGCCCCAAGTGTGGCTTGTGTCTGAGCAAAAAGCAAAAACATACATTTGTAATGGTCTGGATTCATATACTATTGAGAATTGTGGTCAGTGTCTCCACAGAGCTCAGAGGTTCCCCATTTTGACAGGATGTGAGGCTGACCCAGGGAATTTGGGCTTCTTTTCTGATTACACTCTGAAATTTTTGTTGTGTACACAGCCTGTTCTCAGTGGGAGATGAAAGGCCTCAAAAGTGGTTAAATGATAAGTAAATGGACCTTTCACATAACAATTAAGAGCTAATAAATAAAGGAAGTTAGCAAAGTTTGACCAGGAGACTTAAGGAATTAAACAGAAATGGAGGGGTTGTTGAAGCATAACAAGAACTGAGGAATTACAGAATTCTGATGTTGGAAAGGACTATGGGGTAATTCTGGAACTGGGAAGGGACTTCATTAGGCTAAGAAAATAGTAACCTCATTAATCTCTTCTTTAGAAATGTATAAACACATTTTATGAATTGCATCAACTTCTCAATTGCAAACCAGGTTGTTCCAGAGTAAATTTAGCCTTATTGTGAAAGCTGAACTTCTCCCTTGTGTTAGGCAGAAATTAACATGGTCTCAGAGGTCCTATAGTCTGGTCACTAAAAGTCATTAGTTTCTAAAACAAGTTTATAATAAAATGGTGAGCGTACTTCTAGGGAGATAACATTTCTATTCCCCTTTGAGAAGATGAGTGCACTAGGAGTTCATGATCTGTGTCCTGTGGCATTTACTATAATATAATACTAGAAATAATTAATCAGGTCAGTCATTCAGCACATTAAGTATGTATTATGTCCCAAATACAGTATTACGTGCTAAGGATTACTATGACCCCGGTGCTGGGAAAGGGGAAAGAGTACAGGACCCAGAAGAAAGTCCCCTGAGAATTTTGACTTTGAGATGCCCACATGCATGGCACCAGTCAGCGCCAAACAGATCACTGAACCTAGGTTTGTGAAGAGGTTATATCTGGGCTAGTAGGTCCAGATCCAGAAGCCACCAGTAGGGTGTTTTTTGAAACCATGTGATCGTGGATGAAATCTTACCATGTGAGTAAGAAGAGTCGTGACATGTGGATGATGCCCTAGGAATTGTGGTTTAAGAGGCCGATGGAAATTTAGGAACATGAGATGGAAAACTAAGCCTGTTCAGCAAAGCAGGGTAGGAAAGTGGAATGCAGTGTTGTGATTGCCAGGTAAGGAACTGTCTTGTCTTAACATATTTGAGTTGTCAAGTGAGCGTGTCTCAATATATGTGAGTGGTGTGTGGACTGAGATGGGGGAGACTGCCAAGCAGAGCTGAGAAGTGTATTAAGATATGGTCTGGTGGAGCGGGATGGCCATTTTGAACAAGTTTATGGCCTGTATAAAGAAAGAAGTTGGAAAACAGGAGGGAGGTGGGGAGGGCTGGGGTGTTGGGCTGGAGTAGGGGGAAAAAGGCAGAAAACTGTACTTGAACAACAATTAAAAAAAAAGAAGAAGAAGAAGATGAGGCCACAAAAAACTCCTGAAATGTTGGTGATCCTTACTAGTGTTTGGTACTCTTGAGTATTCCAGCAAAAAACAAAACAACAAAGAAACAATAACAAGAAAACCCCTTCCCTCTCGTGTTTGAGCTCAGTAACTTTTTTCCAGAACCTGCCCAATCAGTGTCCTTAGAGTTCGGTGTGAGGGATCGACTTCTGTCTTCAGTATTGCTTGTTAGTTTTCAGGTAGACATAAAGACAGCAGGCCCTGCCTTTGAGTGATGCTTGTAAGAGCTCAGAGGCTAATAGGTGTACACAGAAATAAATAAATGGGATTTATTTATGTTGGTTGCTGGCACTGAGTCATGTACTGTTGACATTTGGTAATTCGAATTTGTCAGACAAAAATCTTCATGGTTGATTTGCTTACTGGCTGTCTAGGACAGGCTTCAGATTATGTGTGAACCAAGCTGGAGACAGCACTCTAAGCTTTGCAAAATTGCTCTCTGCTGAACTCTGCAAGGCAAATGGAGAACTAAATAAACTACAGTATGAGCCGTCCCAACCCTATGGAAAAATGTGAATGTGATGAGTTGATCGAAGAGCTAGCCTAGTGTGTTCTCCAAATACTGACTTTAGTACAGTGATTGCCAAGCCTGACTTTGTGATATCTGTGTCTGTTTCCATTTGCCTCAAAGAAAAAAGAACATGGTTAATTCATTTGACTACAGTGTGTGTATGTATATTTTCAATCAACCTTTAAAACAATCTACCTTTTAAGAATGAGATAGCATGTTGAAATGAAGGGGGGTGTGTGTGGGCTGGGGCAGGGGGAGTTGGTGAGTGAACCTTAGCCGGACAATAAGGAAAATCTGGGTTTTATTTCTTATTCAGCAACTAACCAGCCTAGTCACCTTGTGCAAGTCACTTCCTCTGAGGTCTCAGCTTCCTCAACAATAAAATGATCTTCAAGGTCTTTTTTTTAGATCTTCATAATTCACGATCTTTTAAATTGTGTCTGAAAGATTTTTAAAACAGTTTTTTTCCCCTTGTGTTTTCTACTTAGGTCAATGTGGCCTAGCTTTTTTCCTGGTATAACAGTATTTGTGCTTAAACTGTAGATTATCCAGGTTTCTGTTGGAACAAAGCCCTTCCTTTTCAAATTCTTGGTCTTGTATGTACGCTGTGACTTTTGGCTGTTTGTCTATTCATTAGCACCCCAGCAGAGGTGGACAGGGACAATAAAGTAATGAAATCTAGGCATGGCACTGCAGTAATCTTGGTCCTGGTGCTGAAAATGAGTTTCTTGGGGGATATTATCCTTAGTTACTTAGTTATACTCTCAGTGTCTCCAGGAGCTAATTGAGGGAATGACTCTGCAAACACATCAACAGCAACAAACATGCGTTACCAGCCTGGCTGCCCCAGGAGGTCCACAGGCAGGAAGTTTAATATCAGCATTCTTTTCTGCATGGTTGGCATAAATTGTTACTTGCTTTCAGGCTGCTCACAAAGTATTTTTAGACCCCTTTCGTTGGGTTCACTATAAAGAAAAAGCAGAGCAAACCCTAGCCCCGTGGTCATTGACCAAGGTCGGGAAGAACTTTGGAGTTGGTGCAGCCCAGCCCTCCCTCCACCAGTGCTGAAAATATCCTCCTTAAGGTATGACCTGATGCTTTTGTCTTTGGGTATTCATTGTGTCTTGCCTGTTCTTTTCATTTGTGTCTTAAATGATTAAAAAAAAAAAAAACATTTTAAAGTGTGTTTTCATTAGATTCAAGAAACTAAAGCTTAAGTACAATGAAGAAAACAGCCATTTAAGGAACAGCTGTGTGGTCATAAAACAATATGTGGAGGGCATCATTTTATCATCTTAATATAAAATATGATTGATGAGATGTTATGAATTACTTTGTGAGTATTTGAGCCACTTGTAAGAGGAAGATGTAATTTAATTTCTAGATGGGGGTGCCTATTAAAACTTCTGTGTGACACAAAGACTCGATAGGAATTTGACCCACTTTGGCTGGTCTGCGTCAACTGGTGTTGTGAAGTCTCTAGAGGATCTTGTGAGGATGACTATGGGTATTGGTTGCCATTTTAAAAACTATTTAAAACCCTGAGGTGGCTGTGATCCTCATAATAATAAGTGTAAAATGTTTGGATCATCATTTGGATTCAGTAAGCTTGTCAGTAGGTCATAGCATAATCTTGCACTTGATCATGCTATTTCAGGAGTTGATATGGAAAGGGTGTTATTCAAGAGATGACACTGAAGAAAATGGTAAACTCTTGTCTTTGTTCACCTGTTTATACTATGTATTTTGAACAAATAAAATACCTTGTTGTAAAATATTTCACCTTTGGCAAACGTTATTCATGCGTATTTTACTATCTAATGCTAAATTACATGTGAGTTTCAACAGCCACTATGCTGACCACTTAAGCATGCTGACATACTGATGCCTGTAGCATAGGAAACAATTAATTTTATAAATGCAGTGTACTCATTATCCAGGGAAGACTTTTGAACAATCCTGAAGCCAGATGGTATTTTCCCCATGAAGCATCATTACACATGATAGGTGAAATAATACAATTAATGGTGTATTTTACTCATGGAGAAAATTTACTTTTGTAGGATGATCTATAAACTTAAAGATTTGTAATATTGAAACTTATAAAACATCAGGTAAAATATTACAGCTACTTTGTAAAAACTTTTAATGTAGCTCATTTGTCAGGGATTCCTTATAATTTAAAACGTTTTCTGAAAGTTAAATTTCTAGATAAGTTAAATTTAATATCTAGATATGTTATATGATTAAAAAACATTTTAAATAGTTCTACTCGGGGCTTCAACAATAAATGAATTGATGAATATTTATTTTGACTAGTACTTTACAAGGTGCTTCAGAGTATAAGATAGGACCTGCCCTATAAAAATAAAATGTAGCTGGGAGGATCACTAACGCAACTATAAACCATTAAAAAAATTAAACACTAAATTGTTAGAGTTAAAGGAATCCAGAAGAGGAGAGATTATGCTGACCTCGGCAGGCAAAGAGTGTCTGACGGTCACTCCGGAATGATGAGGCTCGTGAAGTGAGCCCTGTGGAGCACCAGAAACCACGCTGGGTCCTCACTGTGGTTAAGCCTCCCAACAAGCAGCCTTTTCCCAAGGAGGAGGCCAAAGCAGAGCTTAATCATTTACGCGGGATCACAAAGCTGCTCACTGGGCAGCCGGCCTTGAAATCAAAGTGGAAGGGATGCTTGAAACAAGGCACCGGCCTAGGTCCAGCTGCACTTTCCAGGCCTTTGGTAGATGCTAAGCTTACAGGAAATCAGTGTGCTACTGGAAATCCGATTTAGATGTGACGCATGACCTTTGAGAGTATTGTGAAATACTTGTCCTTGTATTCTTACAAAATGTGCCCTATCCTAGGTGCTCGGTGATAGCTGATTGAGTGAAGGAGAATGCATGTTTCCCTATTTACTGGATATTTAATTAGGTTAGTCATTGGGTTAAATTTTAGCAAGTGTGATTCATGAACAAGCTCTAAGTATTACATGAACAAAATAAGCTCTATCACAATTTAGTGTAATTTGTTTCAGCATTTTTTATAATCAAAGGTTTCATATTTTTTAAAAAGTACTTTCTTTTTCTATGTTGTCTGTGCTGCATTAATTTTGGAAGACATAATAATTACATTTTAGGATATCTTCTAACAACTTAAAAATTGAGAAAGTGAGGTATGTTTTATAGCAGAAACCAAAGAGAATTGTAACTTGTGTTTAATATAACTTCTGGGGAATTTTAATTTCTTTTTGAGTAGGAATAGGGACTATTTTTTTTAAGATTTTATTTATTTTTAGAAAAAGAGGAAGGGAAGGAGAAAGAGAGGGAGAGAAACATCAATGTGTGGTTGCCTCTCATGGGCCTGCCACCAGGGACCTAGCCTGCACCCCAGGCATGTGTTCTGACCGGGAATCAAACCAGCAACCCTTTACTTCACAGGCAGGCACTCAATCCACTGAGCCACGCCAGCCAGGGCTGATGTGGCCTTATTAAGTAAGAAAAGAAAACAGATTTCTTTATTCTGGTGTTAATTTGTGTTTTTGGAATATTCCTGAGAGGCCTCTGGGCTTGTGTGAGATTTCAGCTAGTGACCTTCAACGTTCATTGCTAATTTCTTTTTGGCTTTAGAGCAAGTATCTTTTTGGTTTATGCCTTGCCCTCAGGCTCTTGTCTTTCCTTCACCTTCTGGTAAATTAATTACCAGAATACTTTTTTCTCTCTTTTGAATATCAGCCTGCGTCCTCTCCCTAAGGAATCTGTCATTAGTCAGTGTAAGTTCCTGAGGGTCCCTGGATCAGTCTCTGGGTAATGTCATTCTAGAGCATTTCAGTTATGTGTTAGATGTCGAAAGATACTTTTGACCTCATGTTTCCCTTTGCTAAAATTTTATTTTTATTACTTACAAATTAATGGGCCAGTTTTAAAAAATAGGTTAAATCCCTATGATCACATGACACATTTTCTCTGGAAAAATTTTTACTTTTTAAAAAGTCTACCCGGTCTATCTTTAGAACCAAGATTTCTATCGTAGGACATTGCCTTAACAATGCAGGCTCTGGCCTCAGGACAGTGTCCTGCTTGACGGAGCTCTGTCCTTCTCAAGGATGTGTCATCTTGCCTGGGACTTGATAGCAGGACTGGAATTGGGAATCTTTACCACCTTAAGTTATTGACCAGAACACCATTCTTTATTTTCTTTCATTCTTTCATAAGTAAACTGATCCTACGAAGGAAAATTAAAACAAAAAAATATTCATTGGGATTATGGAATTTGAAGCTACAATTCTCAAAAAGCAGAAAAAATACACAGCTATGGAATCACAAATTATTGGAGAGATCCAAATACAATTGATTATGAATCTTGATTCTATACAGTCAGTACTCAGAGCCACACAAGATTGGAAACAATATAAACCTTCTGCATGCCTTTATTGCAAAATATTATTTTCTAGATTGATCGCCATATTTTAAGAACTAATGAATAAATTAAAGAAAGAAATAGAGTGAATGATTAGAGAGCAAGGGTTTTTGTAATCTAGAGCATGCCTAAAAAATAATACAGTTTTATTTAGAGAAATTAGGCCAAGCACAGGAAGCCATTGTAGACAATTTAGGTGGCTAAATGTTAGATTATTTAAATTATTTATTTAAAAGTATTTATTGAGCACTTACTAAGTCACCAGATGCAAAAATAAATTTAAAACATGCCTGTCTATTTAAGGAACTGAAAGTCCATTAGTAAAATCAGGTAAGCAAATAATTACAGTTCCAAGTGGGTTCTCCTCTCTGATTAACTTGCAGAGGTATGACGTTATTAACGTCCAGAGGAAAAGTCCCATTCAAAGTTATCACAGATTTGATTGCTCAACCCAGTGTGAAATAAGCATGCTCATGAGGGAAGAGTGAGCAGTGTGCTTTGGATACCTAAAAGACAGGGACTAAACTTCTGGGGGGGTGGGGCATAGAAAGCTTTTGATGTGTGGAAATGTTTTTCTAGGGTCTTGAAAGGTAAATAGGAGCTTTTCAGCTACAGAAAGGTTATTTCAGGCAAAAAGGTGCCTGGGTGCTTGAAAAAACACATTCTTAGTATGGAGGATTTAGTATAGCTGGGGAATTAGATATGAGAGAGAGGAGGTTCAGGAGATGAGGCAGGCAGGTAAATCAGGCAGTACTAGTCCTGAAGTCTGAGATAGCATCATTCCACTCCCGAACCCCAGTACCCCAGTTAGTCCCCTACAGTGGCCTCTACTGCCTGAATCTATCTTTAGTTAGTGACTTCCCCAAAACTCTACCTTCCCCATTGCTGAAGTCCTGCTCTCCCTCTTTTATCAAGACATTAATGAATCAAATTTATTCATGAATCTCCATCTTCATTTATATGTGAACATCGCTACTCTCCTTGGATGAATTAAATAAGTGTAATGTTTGCCCAAGACCAGGATCTTAATGGGCTGATCTAGAAAGTCTTTTCAGCTCTGGAGAATCCTTTTTAGTTAGTCTGGAAAGTTCTGGAGCACAGAATGGATCTTGAAAAGTACATTCCAAGATTTCATGAAAACTCTGTTTCCATGGCAAATGGAAATGCAAAAAGAATGTAACATGTCCCATATGCAAGGGCAGTTTTCATGATATGGCTTTGATGACTCCTTGGACAAAGCTTATTATGCCCCACTTTGTCGTTTACTGAACCCGGGTGCTTCGGTTTTGTATTCCATAACCAAGTACTTCCTCCCTTGCAATGACCACTGATTTGATTCAGTGTCTAGAATTTTGCAAAGTTTCCACTTTACAGGGGAGGATAAATGTTAGTGATAACCACCGTTCCTTTTCTTTTGGCACAGGGTAAATGTTTGCAATTTATTTTTTTTTTCTGTTGATTTTTAGAGGCAGTTAAAAAATAAGGCTGTTTCCAGATTTTCAGATAGCACTGTAATATGCTTCAGTCTAAAGTAAGCAGGAAGTTTTGGATGTTCTTATGCTTTGGATGTTCCTTTATTAAAGGACTTCTTTAGGTCTTATTTTAATTTCTGATTTGAGGATATCTTTCTTTATAAGTTTTCATTTTATTCAACTTGAAGATTCCGTAAGACTTTGATATAATTCATGTACTATTTATTCCAAAGAATATGACTTCTGCTGTTATAAACAAACAGGGTGGTATGCAGTTACTCACTTTTTCTTTTTTACCAGTTTTAACATATTTAAATCAACAGTGTGGGCTAATGTACCAGAAAACAATAATTATCTAAAATAGGAAAGATAAAATTAACATTTTTTTGCCAGTAGGACTATTTGATGCAAACAGCACCCAGGTTTCATTCCCAAAGTGGGAGATGAATGGATACTTCTGTAGATGATGATGACTTCCAATTACAATGATGATGGTAATGATAATGGCCAACCTTCACTGAGGGTCTTTGCTGTTTCATTTAGCAGACTTGCAAAGATGTTTGGGTATAATATGGGGAGAGATCTGATGGCCTAATCAATGCATTCCATAACAGCACTGTTTCTCAAGATTGAGAAATTAAAGGGCCTTTTTTTAATGAGGATTAAAATTGTATCCTGTTAGTTATAAATGTGCAAAATATGAAACCTTTCTTATAATACATGCCTCATATAATTATAAAGTCAAGGAAACTTTAGACATGCACCCAAAAATTTCAAAAAACACATTAAAATTGGAATTAAGAGTGTTAATTCAGTGTCACAGATGACGACGTTTTGTTGGAACTAACTTTGTGCAAAGTGTGTCTGTGTTATGCTTTTTTCCTGTGTCATATGACAGCCAGCTTTCCTCACTGCTTCTTTATTTCAACAATTTTAAAACTTCATACAGCGTGGTGTGGCTTTATTAGACCTTTGCTTGACACGGCAGTATCGTCTTCATCTAAGTCCACCTTTTCGTACTTCTTTGTACCTCTTTGTATATGTGGACTACAAATGGGTGTCGATTACTCCTAACTTCAGAAATTATCATGTGAAGAAAATGAAAATTTAATTTTTAAAATTCTTGTAAAGAATTTGTAGTTACCCAAAATTGCTTAGCCATATCTTCCTGCCTCCCCCTCACCCAGCATGCTAATTAAATTAATGCAGTAGAAAAATAAGAGAATTAGTAGTTAGATGCTATGCTAGGCTTTTTAGATACACTATCTAATTGAACCTAGAGCAACCCTAGGACCTAGGAAGTCTCGTTATTTCTCTTTGATAGATGCGGGCACTGAACATTGGGCATGTTGAGTAAATGACTCCCCAGATCACATGACTAGTGGAAAATCAAACTAATTTTGAACCCAGGTTCAAAAATAATACCAGAGCCAATAATACCCCTACCAGTAGCTTTATTTCTATAAAAATGATTCTATTAATATGTATGTATAGTGTGCCTTCCAGTGCATCAAGTACCAGGCCAGACACTTCCCATATATAATAATCTTTACAAAAATCTCAGCCGAGTAACACTATCATCTGCCTTTAATAAGCTAAGGAGGCTTAAGGTCAGCCTTTCAGAAAGTTACTCCTCACCTTAAAAAATGTAAACATTTAAAGACTTATTGTAAAGGACAGTTTTAAAAGCAGAATATAAAATAGTGTCTTTCCTGGAGCTTCAGGGGCTTGATTTATATTTTACAGAGAAAAACAACAACTAAGAGATCTTCTATTTATATTATTTTTTTAAATAAAAACTTAAAAAATGTTATTAGAAAACAGGCCTGTTACACTCTGGAAGGGCCTCTATTGTCTGTGATCCACGACAAAAGGGTATGAAATAAATGCTTCATGAAAGGAAGTTCTCTATTAAAAACATTTTTGGTCAGCAAATTTTGTAGCAAATTTATCGACATAAATATTTCATTTATTAGTAGGGCTATTTGGGAGGAGATTTGTTTGCACTAGAGTACCAAAGGAAATGTAATCCAAATTACAGGCATAATGACTCTGATTGATATTCTTGCAGTGCCCTCTGGCTTAGATGCATCTATAAAATGACTTTTTGAAAAAACCTTCTGGGTCACGGTCTATATAATGTATGAGATTATGGACAATGCATGAAAGCTCAGACAGTTACGGGAACTCCAGGTGAACATGCATATGTGAGCACATGTGTATGTTTACATAGATACATAACACATGTGAACATGTGTGAAACCCACACATCCAGCTGAGGTTCATTTGCTTTTGAACACTGGTGGATTTTTATTTTGAATTTATGCTTACTATGTTCAAATATTACTCTGTACAGAGCAGAAATTATTGCTTTGGGTGTGAATAATTGTTTAAGGTCTTTTAATATATTACTTTTGTTTGAAGGATAATACATTATAATGGTAAACACATCCTAAAGTTGGAAAAGTCTCCCTGTGTTACATGTTAAAATTTCATGGAAAATTGTTGGGCTTCTTTTGTTTTTCATCTCTATCATTTGGATACAATCTTCTTGTAGGTTTTACTACTCAACTCTTCACTGGTTACTTGCTAAGTCCTAAAAGAACATAGTTGTTAACGAAAGGGGCAGAGTCCCTGACTTGGTGGAACTGGTGAGCCAGACAGACAGCTAGCAAGTACACGATCCCACATTCTGGTGAGGACAGAGAGGACCTTGCCACGTAGAGTATTCAAGGTTAAGCAGGGCTCTGTCAGGTGGGGATGGGACATGGAAAAAGAAAGAGAGCCACAGGAATGCAGACTCCATGGAAGGTGGAATGCGTTGGGTGTGGTGGTCACATGGAGCTAGTGTTGGATCAGGCGGGTCATTAGCTTGGACAAGCCAGAGGGCTCTTCATATCATCTCGGGGAGAGTCGGCCAGGGGCACACGTACACTTACGAGAGAGCTAAAAGAAAGAGACTGATAAGGAAAAGGTACAGGAGTGGGAGAGGAACAGGTGAGAGTGTTGACCGAGAGAGCTAGGTTATGGGGTGCCTGTGGGTTCAAGGAAGAGGGAGTAAAGGATTCAGAAAGTATCAAATGTTGCTTTCTTTCAAGACAAACACTCTACGGAGTCATTGACTGCAGCAGTTAAGCAGTCATTGGTGGCCTTATCAACAGCAATATCTCTATCCCTAGTGTCTATTGAATTTCTAGGATCTTAAAAAAAGAATTGTACGATGAAAGAGTCTCATAAACTAGTCATTTTCTTAATGGTGGTGGAACTCCTGTAGGCATCATTATTACCACCCTTTGGGTTAATCGCATAATTCCTGTTTGTGAGAAGGAGCCAAATTGTAGCCTGGAAGGAGGAAGAGAGCAAGGAGAGAGCTTATCCAAGCTACCTCAAGGAAATGGACAGTGGACACAGGCTCATCTGGAATGTTTAAGTCACAGGATTTACCTTAGTAGCTTATACACAAAATGACTTGGGTTGGTTGCTGATTAAGAAAATGCATGTCAGCTTGTCAGAATGCCAGTGGTTTGTTAATTATTTAGCAATAAAAAGGTTTAATTCTTTCCCTGCTTTAGGGCTCACAGGAAGATAAGAGGTGGAGGAGGGGAGGCAGGTCAAAGCCCTGCTGTTCTTGGAAAGCTTTCTGGTGTGAAGTGAGATGACGGAGTGACTGTCACACACAGCTGTCCCTCCCATCTGAGTCCTCTACTCCTTGTCCTTACTCTTGCCCTTCTTAGACTTCCTACTTCAGTCTCCGAGGATCATAGGAGGAACTTTCAGCTTCTGCACACCTGCATTTTTGCTCACTAGCACTTTTAGTATGTTCCTTTAGGAACGGCAGATACGTATTTTCCTACATTCTTTCTCTTACTTAAAGGAAGGAGGAAAAAAAAAGAGAGAGAGAGAGGGAGGGAGGGAGGCGGGAGGTAGCAAAAAAAATTGGCAGGAAACCGTGAAAGAAAATGAGTTTGACAGATTTGTTCAGTTCTGGATTTCTGTCTTCCTGTTTCCGAAATCTGGCAGAAAGCTAAGGCCCTGCCCCTACAATGAATAAAATCCCTAAGGCCACTGTCTGAAAAGAGGGGAGACACACATCATTTTCTCTCCAAATTATCAGAGGAACATCCTTGCAGACAGAACCCAGACACAAATCATTATCTTCAAATTATTGGCGGGAAATCAAATTAATGCTGGAGGCTTTAAAATGGGTGGGCTTATGTGGAGGAGAAGAAAATAATTGAAAAACAGAATGTCTCATGAATAATAAATACATAAAATCCAGTTGTAATTTAATTCAGATCCTACCACGAATGGATTGCTCATCATTAGCGGTGTGGTGTGCTTTTTACTGTTTCCTGATATCTCACCTCTCTACCTGTGCTTTCTCTCCTAAAATGTTTATATCATGATGTTTAATTACTTGTTCACACTTTGTTGGGTCCAGTTAGTCCATGAGCTTCGTGAGTCCTGAGACCAGGCATACTGCATTCTCAGTGCTCAACTAATAGTAGGTATTCCAGAAGGTTCCTGTGAATACCCAAAGCTGTGTAGCAGATTTTAGTTTGCAGACATTTTTTTAATCTAGTTAGGGGTCCAACTTTGTAATGGTGTTATCTTCCCAGATGGCCTGCCTCAACGCTTTGCTGTCTGCATTCTATACCTGGCTCCTCTGGGCACTGGTTGATTAAAGTCCCCTGCTGCGTGATGGAATGCACACCGGGCTTGGAGTTAGTGAAATCCCAGTACAAATCTTGGCTCTGCTCCACTCTGGAAGGACCTTAGCAAGTTTCCCCACTCTTCCCAGCCTTAGCAATTAAATACGATAACTATACTTACCTACTGGGGTGTGAAATGATGCAAATAAGATAACTATGAATGCACTTTATAAATTATAAAGGTGATAGTTGTAGTTGGGCTTATAAGAGAGCAGAGCAGTAGCTGCAAATACTGTACTTCCTATGCAACTTTTGGCAAGGCCGCATTCTCTCTCTCACTCTCTCTCTCACTCTCTCTCTCTATATATAGGGAGAGAGGGGGAGAGAGAGTTAGTTTTCTTTGCCTGTGGAATTTCTTTGTGACTCAAAGACATGTCCTTAAACCACACCCAGGTTTCCCTCCATCTCTAATTCTGTGCAGATTGGGTTTGCTGTCTGATTTGTTGCCTTTTTTTTTTTTTTTTTTTTTTTTTTTAATTTACCTGACTTGTCCCTGCCTATCTGGCTTCTTGGGGCTGTCAGTACACAGGATTCCTTTAAGGTAAACCTCTGATTTTTTTTGTATTTTCTTCTGAAGGGTTGCTGGTATCACATTTTTATAGAGTTCCCAAGAAACAGGACCTCAAGTGTTAGTCAAGTTGGGATGGGGAACTAGGTGACTAGCTCCTGAGATATGTCCAGGTAAGTTGGACAGTCAGCACTGAATGAGCTCAGGCTCATTATGGTGGTAGTTCCACCCCCGCGTGGAACATGGTGATGCCTGTGTTTCTCATCTGCTTGTGGGCAGACAGCTCCTCCCTTCTCTGTATGC
This sequence comes from Glossophaga mutica, assembly GCA_039655065.1. Lineage (NCBI taxonomy): Eukaryota > Metazoa > Chordata > Mammalia > Chiroptera > Phyllostomidae > Glossophaga > Glossophaga mutica. The sequence continues at coordinate 34,134,267 of CM077312.1, forward strand.
TGTAGTACAGGTATCAAATACCGTAAGCTTGCGAGAGCCCAAGGACCGGGCACTGATAATCTGTGGGTGAGATATCAAAGTTAGTCTTTTAGTCCAAGATCTCAGGGAGGAGTGCATGAAATAATTCACCTAGGAAAGGATAAGGTGCCCTGGGAAGTGGCATTAAAGTGAAGTGATTGTCACTGTCTTGGTTCTGGACACTTGTACCTTGGAATGAAAACAAAAGGGAGGATTGCTACAGAAAGAGCACCAAAGGAGGAGGAGGGGAGCTCCCATGGAAAGAATGAAATTCAGCATAGAGTGGGAGTAATATTAGAGGTTCAGAATAAAATGGATACTTTTTTCCAGTTGAAAAATAATCACAAAGAACTTTTTAGATTATTCTCTCAAAAAATATTAAAGAAGAATGTCAAGTTCCAGATTAACAAGAGAAGCAAAGGTTAGGATCACAGTGTTATCAGATTTCCAAAGTTTAAAATACTATAATATAAAGGCATGCATAAAAATTTTTGCATAAATTCTGAAATAATGTGCATCTCCCTAAATTTAAAAAAATGTGTCAAGATTACTACAATTTCAGAGTGGTTGAACGGACTGAATTTTCATGATGGTTCTGCTGCATATGGTAAATATCCTCAATCATTTGTCAGTCGTAGTCATGGAATCAAGGGAGAATCTAGGAATATGCCCCTTGTGTAATATGTGGTGGTGCTGTGCCTTTTACCCCAAAAATACCAGAGAGGGAGAAAGAATAAAGGTGGTTTGTTGTATGGTAGGGAAAAGACTTGTCCTTTTCTTATTTAATCTAAGTTTCTTAAATAGATTTCGGATTGAATAGCTTTTTACTGGCATAGTGCCTACCAGGTTTTGTCAAATTAGGCACTAGTTAATGGAATAGCATGGGATCTCATTCACCATGATGAGCTAGTTCTTCACCTCTGCATCTCTGCTTTAGCTGGAGGGCATTTCTTGTCAGCCTTCTTAAGACCAAGTTTAGTCTTAAAGCTGCTAGTTCTGATCGATAGTAGCTAATGTTATCTTCATGTATGAACATTAGGTGTCACAACCTTACCACAAGGCTTAATGAAGCTATTTTGGCTATGCCGTTAACACTTCCACTTTCAGTGCTGAGTGTCTGCATTGTCTGCTGTCTGAGCAAATTCAGTTTATTTTTAATTTGTTGATAAGTTTTGTACTGGTTAGAAACATTTATCTGTGTGTTCCTTCTCGGGGTGTTCACAGTCTCCTTGATAGTGATATTACGAGTGTTTGTGCATGTGCATTTGTTAAGTTCACGTACTTGGATCTCCAGAAATGCATACTACTTATCATTTGGACACTCTGGAACATCCTTCATATTTATAAACAAACAGTTTGCATGATAATGATAGTCATAACTTACATCAAATAACTCTGATATTTTTATTTCCTATTTACAATTAGCTTTTGAAATTTGAAATGCTGTTTGAAATGGTTGAGGACTGGGAGTCTTTGTTTGCCCCTGCAGATCTACTCTGCCCGCTGGGGCTGACCCGTGTGGACTACGACACTGGGCTCCTTTGCCCTCTATTCTTGCATGGATGCAGCCAATTAAATCCTTACCTAAGACTGGAGAGAAAGAGCACAAGTGAATCAGGACATTTCTTAAACTGTTACTTATTTATTTATTTACTTACTTACTTATAGACAGGGCATGGGAAGGAGAGCAACATTGATGGCTGAAGGAAACATTGAGTGCCTCCCTTACTCCCCCAACTGGAGACCTGCCCACAACCCAGCCATGTGCCCTGACCAGCAGTTCAGTCTTCAGGTTGATGGCCAACCAAGTGAACCACCCGTCAGGGCTGGACATTTATGACTCTACTTCCCTACACGCGGAATGGCTTTAGATTAGTGTCACCAGACTACACTTTGGGTTCTCGTCAGCTTTTTTTTTTTTTTTTTTTAATAATTCTGCCCACTGCATTTTGAATATCAGTATCTAGATTCTTAATACCTGAAACTCAGAAATAATTTTTGTTTCACCATAGCTAGATAATTCATTATTTCATAAATAAGAAAACAGAGGCCCTTATAAGGTGGTGGGCCTTGCTTAAGAATAGTAGTGCCATTTGATCCTCAGAGACATTTAGTACTTTTGACCGTAATTTTGAACAGAAAGGAAATTATTTTTATTTGGAGAGGAGATGCTTTACAGAGCTTGATAAGATGACTATCTTTAGTTAAGAAAGTAAAATTAAGCATTACCCTGCTCCAAAACCTAAGACATTACGAAAAAGAAAACTATAGATCAATATCCCTGATAAAAATAGATGCAGAAATCCTCAACAAAATATTAGCATATTGAATCCAATAATATATTAAAAAGATCATGCACCATGATCAACTGGGATTTATTCCTGGGATGCAAGGTTGGTTCAGTATCTGCAAGTCAATTAACATGATACACCACATAAACATAATGTAGAATAAAAATCTTATGATCATACCAATAGATGCAGGAAAACCATTTGAGAAAATCCAACATATATTTGTGATGAAAACTCTCAGTGAGGTGGGATTAGAAGGAACATACCTCAACATAATGAAGACCACATATGACAAATGCACAGGTAATGTCATACTCAATTGGGAAAGACTAAGTTGTTTTCCTTAAGATCAGGAACAAGATAAAGATGTCTGATTTCACCACTTTTATTCATCATAGTATTGGAAATCCTAGCCACAGCAATCAGACAAGAAAATAAATGAAAGGTATCCAAATTGGAAAGAAGTAAAACTGTCTTTATTTGCAGGTGATGCGTTATTATGCATAGAAACCCTAGTAACTCCACCAAAAATTCTGAGAATTGATAAACGAATTCAGTCAAGTTGCAGGATAAAAAATTAATATTCAGAAATCAGTTATATTTTGTATATACCAATAATGAACTATTAGAAAGGGAAACTAAGAAAAGAACACCATTTATAGTTACATCAAAAATAAATAAATAAAATACCTAAGAATAAATTTAACCAAGAAGGTTAAAAAATCTGTATTCAGAAAAATTTAAGACACTGTTGAAAGAAATTGAGGAAGATACAAATAAATGGAAGCACATGCTATGCTCATGGATGGGAAGAATTAACATCTTTAGATTGTCCATACTACCCAAAGCAATATATAGATTTAATGCAATCCCTATCAAAATACCAATGGCATTTTTCATATAACTAAAACAAATAATTCCAGAAATTTTGCATTGGAACAACAACAACAACAACAACAACAACAACAAAACCTGAATAGCCACTACAGTTTTGAGGGGAAAAAAAGCATAAAGTTGGAGTTATCATACTACCTGGTGTCAAACTATACTGTAAGGCTATATTAATCAAAATGGCATGGTACTGGCATAAAAACAGAGGTATGCATCAGTGGAACAGAATACAGAGCCCAGTCTGGTCAGTTACTCTATGACAAAATAAATAGGATAAAGGCAGCTTATTCAATAAATGGTGTTGGGAAAATTGGACAGATACATGCAAAAAATGAAGGTAGACTGCCTTCTTATACCATACACAAGAATAAACTCAAAACGGATTAAAGACTTAATTATGATGCCCCAAGCCATAGAACTTCTAGGGAAAAAAAAAAACAGAGATAGTAAACTCTCTGATACTGCTTTTCATAATTTTTTTTCTGGTATATCTCTTCTGACAAGGGAAACACACGAAAAAATAAATAAATTGGGACTACATCAAACAGAAAGCTTTTGCACAGCCAAGGAAACCATCAACAAAATGAAAAGACAAGCTACTTATTGGGAGAAAATATTTGCCATTGATGCATCCCAAAATGTATAAATAACTCATACAGCTTAACCTCCCCAAAACAAACCAATTAAAAAGTGGGTTGAGGGCTTAGACATTGCTCCTAAGAAGACCAGCAGATGGCCAGCAGGCATATGAAAAGATGCTTAACATCACCAATCATCAAAGAAATGCAAATTAAAACCATGTCACTTCAGTACATTTAATAAAAAGCAAAAACTCATAATGAATTATCACCGCACACCTGTCAGAATTGCTATCATCAACAAATCAACAAACAACAAGAGTTGGCAATGATGTGGAGAAAGGGGCACCCTTTTGCACCGTTGATGGGAATACAAATTGGTGCATGTGACTGCACCAATTTGGTGCCTCAGAAATTTTTAAAAATAGCAGTTTCGCTTCTGGACATTCATTTGAAGAAAACCAAAACACTAATTTAAAAAGATATAGGTATCCCTATGTTCATTGCAGCATTATTTGCAATAGTTAAGCTAGGAAAGCAACCTAAGTTCCCATCAATAGACAATTGGATAGAGAAGTTGGTGTGTGTGTGTGTGTATATATATATGATTAAACCATTAAATGAAATCTTACTATTTGTGACAACACGGATGGATCTAGAGAGTATTATGCTAAGTGAAATAAGTCAGAGAAAGACAAATACCATATGATTTCACTATATGTGGTGGCATCTAAAGAACAAAATAAGTGAACAAACAAAATGGACAAACTCATAGATACAGAGTACAAACTGATGGTTGCCAGCTGGAAGGGGCATTGGGGGCTGGGTCAGAAGAGGAAGGGAATCCGAAGTACAAGTTGGTAGTTGCAGAGTAGTCACGGGGATGTGAGGTGCAGTGTAGGGATATAACAATAATGTAATGGCTGTGTATGGTGCCCGGTGGGTGCCAGATTTATGGGGCGGTGGGGAGTCACTTCATAAATTATATGGATGTCTGACTATTATTCTGTGCACCTGACATTAATATAAAATAATGTTGAATGTCAATTGTAACTGGAAAATTGTCTAAATTAAAAAAATAAAGTTAAACTAGGTAAGAATTACTATTTTAAAATTAGTCAGTTGAAAGTAACCCAAATGTCCATTAACTGATGAATGCATACTTGTACATGAAATGTGTATTCATCTAATACGATAATATTCCACCATAAAAAGAAATGAAGTACAGATATATGCTACAGCATGGATGAACTTCAAAAACATGCTAAGTAAAAGAAGATAGTCACAAAGGACCCTGTATTGTGCGACTCCACTCATACGAAATGTAAAACACAGATAAATCTGTACAGACAGCAGGTAGATTAATGGGTGCCTGTGGCTGGGTGGTAGGGAGTTGGGATTAGGTGGATAAGGGAGATATGATGGCTAAGAGATGCAGGGTTTGGGGAGAGTAAAGAAGATTGTTCTAAAATTGATTGTGGTAAAGGGTGTGCAACTCTGAATATGCTAAAATCCACTGAATTGTATATTTTGAATGGGTGAGTTGTACATAGAATTATATGTCAATAAAGTGTTAAAAATTAGTGTCACTACAAGTAAAAAGCAAACAAAACCAAAACACAAAAATATATGTTGTATAACTAATGTGTATATGCAATTATTTGCTTTCAGCCTCTGTGAATTTTTAAAAATAAATTTTTGATTATTATCATTACCAGCAAGTATATAAATCCATGCAATGTATTTGTTAGTACATTTGTAGAGTTTGCTCTCCCCTACAGATTGTATAGTTTTGTTTTGTGAGGAGAAAGATCCAAGTAGAAAAGTAAATTTCTATAATATTCCTATTTTAGGCTTTTATTTCAATTGTTACTTGAAATTTACTTTTGGCTTTTCTATTTTATGGGATTTGCCAGTACTTTCATATTGGAGAAGCATATATATAAATGCTGCAAGCATCCTTCTGAATGCTAAATGTGCTCATATTGTGAATTTCAGATTCTGATGATCAACATTTTTGTAACTTACGTATTAAATTTTTTTCCACCTGATTCAGTGGTAAAGCTTATCCTTTGTATAATTCGGCTTCAACTTAACTATAATAGAAATCATTATTCAAACAGTAGAGTAGTACCAGATTTTCAGTGGCACCTAAACTAAAAAGAGAATTAGTAAAATGGTTTTAATTACATGCTTGTCTATCTGATAATCAGTAAGAAAAGGGGAATGTTGCCTTTGGAAAGTGAAAGAGGTCTATGTGGAGAAAGGGGTTGTCAATACAATTCAATGCATCGCTATCAAGAATCATTCTGAAAATTGTTGATGCATTAAACATAAGAGCCTTTGTTTGAACTCTTTCTCAAAAGGTGGCAACCTTAAAATCTAAAAATACTCTGATTAGAAACCTGTTTTTCCTTAATAATGTAAAATTGGTGTTCTCTTTATGAAATAACTGCATTTTTGAAGCTTATAGGTAATTACGTTTGAAGATCAAATTATTTTCTATTGAGTAAATATCTGCTTTGTCTAAGTCTCCTTCTGTGCAGTTGAAATGTGCCATCCAGTTCAATCCAGTTGAGTTATAGTTTTCCCGACAAATATTTTGAGTTTAAAAAATAATTATTCTAAACACAATGATTAAGTACTTTTCAAATGGTTATTAACAGAGAGTTGGGGCATAAATGACATTCAAGTCTGGAAACATGGCAAGCCCTCAAATATTTGATAAGGAAGTAGGGAGAGAGGTGTAGCGCCAGCCCTATCACCCCCACCCCACCCCCACTTTAGTTGGAAAGCTACAGGATGCCTCCTTCCTCAGATTTGCTACTTATCTCAGTGAATAATGATCGGAGCCTAGGGAGACTAAAATTTAATTCTGTGATGTTCTTCAAATCCCTTACATTTAAGTCAAGCTTTACCTACAAGAAATAAATGCTAGGGTATCCTGCTTTTCTGAGTCATTAATCACATCGTTACTCGGGGGACTACTGAGGTCTTTCTAAGACACCCTTGCTTATAGTCTTCTGCCCAATTTAATATTGAAGAATTGGACAGGATGATGATGATGATGATGATGAAGATGATGTTGATGACCAACCATATAGAGGAGGTTGATACAATTCTTTTTTTAATATATTTTATTGATTATGCTATTACAGTTGTCTCATTTCTCCCTCATCATTCCCCTCCACCCTGCACACCCCCTCCCACCCATATTCCCCCCTTTAGTTCATGTCCATGTGTCATAAGTTCTTTAGCTTCTACATTTCCCACACTATTCTTGCCCTCCCCGTCTATTTTCTACCCACCGTCTATGCTACGTATTCTCTGTACCTTTTCCCCCTCTCTCTTCCTCCTCCCACTCGCCTGTTGCTAACCCTCCATGGGATCTCCATTTCTGTGGTTCTGTTCCTGTTCTAGTTGTTTGCTTTTGTTTTAGGTGTGGTTGTTAATAGCTGTGAGTTCACTGTCTTTTCACTGTCATATTTTTATCTTCTTTTTCTTAGATAAGTCCCTTTAACGTTTCATATAATAAGGGCTTGGTGATGATGAACTCCTTGAACTTGACCTTATCTGAGAAGCACTTTATCTTCCCTTCCATTCTAAATGAAAGCTTCACTGGATAGAGCAATCTTGGCTTTCGTGACTTGGAATACCTCTTTCCAGCCCCTTCTTGACTGGAAGGTCTCTTTTGAGAAATCAGCTGACAGTCTGATGGGAACTTCTTTGTAGGTGACTGTCCCCTTATCCCTTGCTGCTTCTAGGATTCTCTCCTTCATTTTAATCTTGGCTAATGTAATTATGATGTGCCTTGGTGTGTTCCTCCTTGGGTCCAACTTCTTTGGGACTCTCTGAGCTTCCTGGACTTTCTGGTAGTCTATTTCCTTTGCCAGATTAGGGAAGTTCTCCTTTATTATTTGTTCAAATACGTTTTCCACTTGTTGCTCTTCTTCTTCCCCTTCTGGCTCCACCCCTCACTACGTAACGGCGGCAACCAGACCAGAAAGGAAAAAAAAGGCTCAAACCGGAGAACAAATCAAATCTCTGGAGCCAATTCCTCTAAGCGATGAAGAGCTTGCCAGCCTATCAGATGCACAGTTCAAAGCACTGGTTATCAGGATGCTCACAGAATTGATTGATTTTGCTCACAAATTAGATGAAAAAAATGGAGGCTACAATAAATGAAATGAAGGAAAATGCACAGGGAACCAGTAGAGATGGGAGGAAAACTGGGACTCAAATCAATGGAGTGGACCAGAAGGAAGAAACAAGAATTCAAAAAAAATGAGGAGTGGCTTAGGAACCTCCAGGACATCTTTAAACGTCCCAACATTCGAATTACAGGGGTTGATACAATTCTTATAATATGAGCACCCTAGGAAAACAAAGAACCACTTCCATAGCAAGTGATTGTGGATTTCCTTGGAGGTGGACAATGACTGAATTATCAGTCAGCCAGCATTCTTAGCACTTGAGCCAGTGTCTGAGAATGCAGAACAGTAATTGCTCTTCCATATTAGGAGATAGACGCATTTATAGTTGAAAATAGAGGTTCTTTGAAAGACTCCTCTATTACAGTTGCTCTGGAATGGATTCTTCTTAACATATAATCCAAGTGCCTTTTTTAGGAAGACATCTTCTGTAATTAAGTGTTGTTTGGATACACCTTAATCAACCTGCATCCTGATATATGGGTGTTACAGTATATTGTATAGATACTCCATTGTGAAGCCTTTCAGAGTTGGGGCCCAGACTTAGATCTTGGCTTGATCTTGTCACCTCTGTGAACAGTGAAGTGTCAACAGGAGATAAACCCCCTGCTCACTGAGTTTCTGGCTTAGCCTCCTGAGAGCTCCCTGTGTAAGTGGGGCTGAGGAGTAAGTGAAGTGCTACAAACTGAGGTGTTTGTAATTACTGTAATTTACAGTTTTTGGTACCCTCTGAGCATAGCACCTGAATTGTAGTACAGCATCACTTGTGATGTTTTGGCGTATGAGAAATCTTATGGTATGTGACTGCTGGGAAGGAAGGGACTTGAAAATTCATGGGTTTCAGACAAGACAAGCTGAGGGAGTAGGGAACAGGAAAGATTAGGCTGAAGGTAAGGAAGCTAAAAATCCAAGACCCCTCACTTTCAGGCCCTGAATGATAGGACTTGTTGGGAGTTACTTCAGAGCATCCTAGTAGGGGAGGAAAAGCCAGGTTGTAATCTGTGATTTATTTCTCCTTTTAAGCAAACTTTCAAGTTATTTTATATTTTCTACTGTTGTTGAATGTGGTTTTAGGTTTCTGAATACTTCTGGTTTGGTTACCCCATTCGTTTGTTTTTTCCTTTTCTTTGAACCACCTTGGAACTGGGGGAGGTGGCCAGTTACATTCATTCCTGTTTCTCTACATTTTAGTCTATTACTGTTCTTATCCATCTGTCTGTCTATCTATCTGTCTGTCTGTCTTTCTATCTATCTATGTATCTACTTTTGGCACCCTTTATTTTCTTTTTCACTGCACTCTGTTTCTCTGACTGGTGCTTCATGGGAAAATGAATGGTTTAGGGAGCCAGTGAAACGGGTGAAGAAAACTGTCCTGACTTCCAGGGATCCCTTCCATGTAAGTGCCGTATTTAGAGCTGGAGTTCTTTTTAAGAGAGGAGAGAGAAAAATGTCTCTCCACGCCCCCCCGCCGCCCCCGCTCCACTTTGAGGAATTTGTAGCTTTAAGACATTTCCAGATGTTTCTCATCTAGACATGTCTGGAGAAACAAATGAAGGACAACATATATTTTAACTTGTTTTGGCTGTTAACGCCTCTCAGGCAGGCAATAAATATTGTATTACTTTTTCCTTTGCCTAAGTCGATCTTAATGATAGGATAAATTGGGGCTGGTATGTGCAGTAGGCTGTGCCACTAGTGACGTTTGATGAGGGTAGAATGTAGACAGTTACAAAAAATAATACAAAGTTCCTTTAGGAAGAAAATGTAGAATAGCCTGTTTATACTTTTTGAAGCATGAAAGAGGATATTTTGTCTACAAATCCCAGGGACATGCGGCATAAATGTTGTGAAGTTTTACATAGACACAGTTATGCTGTCAGGTCTGTCCTAGCCAAGTAAATTTGTCTCAGTAGACACCCTGCTGAAGATCATTACTGGGTTCAAGCTTCACTTTATGGCTTCCCGAAGCTACAGGCCTCCTGCTGACATTTAGTTTTGCATGTAGATGAGAAAGGAGCCCCTGCGAAAAATTTTTATTAGGATGTGTTAATGATGCTTTAGTGCTCAAGACAATGGGTTAGAGAGATGCGCTCTGGTTGTGGGTGTGTGCTGCCACCATAAATAACTTGCTAGAATCCGTCATTTTTCTTTGCTCCAGATGAAAAAGACTGTTTCTTCTCCCACCCCCTCAAACAATGGAATATTCTTCTGCAATATACTCTCTCCTTAGTTGTTGGTTGTTGACTCCCGTACCCATCTTTAAAAAAAAAAAAAAAATCACCAAATAGTGACTTTAATAGTAATGGCATGTTTAATAAAATGGTTGAGTTTTAAAATATAAGAAAAGTAGCAGAAATGTTGCCAGTTCCCTATAATAATTTGGGGGTATGATTTTTTCAAATACTTTTTAATGAAATGAATAGAATTTTATAAAGCTATATGCTTTTATTTTTAATCACCATGAAAATAGTGAGAAGGACATATGCTCCTACTTAAACCTAACATTCAAGAAGCTGATTTTTAAATTACTGCTTTTTATTATATTATAGTTTTAATAATTTGGGGGCCTTTAAGGCTTTTATGAAACATGTATTTAACAATTTGTGATGTTTCATATCATTTTTAATGTTATACCATTAAACTTTGGGAGGTTTTCATATATGCAGGTGCCTGATTTCATGTTACTGTGGTGAATATTTGCATTATTAGCTCAGTTGCAGGATATGGAGTACTTGATTTACAGTATAAGGAGCTATTTTAAAAATAGTCTTATAATTAAAAACGACCCTGGGAATTATAACAGGCTTCATCCATCATAGCTTATAAAAATAATAAAGGCACACAAAACTGAGATTCTATTGTTGGCTCAAGTTGAATATGTTAGATTATAGGTTGTGGTCAATTAGTTGAGTAACTTGTGTATTTTCTGTTAGAAAAGTTGGTAGATCCTTTCATTTAGTAAACAAGTGCATGATTAGTAGCTTATAATCTATCCTATTCATTATATTCTTGTCCTTTTGACATAATTTTAGCCACTTATTAAGTTTTAAAGAGAAACAGATACATGGCTAGAAAAACATGAAATATCTCAGAAGTTTATCTCAGTAAAACAAGGCTGTTTCACTTCAAATTGTTCATAACATTTAAAGACAGGAACAAACCAAATGACTATGAGTTGGCGACTGGTTGAATAGATTACAGTAGGTCCTCTAAAGAAGTACTATATGGCTTTAAAAAGGAATGAGGGAGCCCTGGCTGGTGTGGCTCAGTGGATTGAGTGTGGGCCAACAAACCAAAGGGTTGCTCATTCGATTCCCAGTCAGGGCACATGTCTGGGTTGCAGGGCAAGTCCCCAGTAGGAGGCATGCAAAACACAATCGCACCTTGACGTTTATCTCCCTTTCCGCTTCCCTTCCCCTCTCTCTAAAAATAAATAAATAAAATATTTTTTAAAAAAATGTTCACCCAAAAAAGAACTTTAAAAAAAAGGAATGAGGGTTATCAATACACTGCTGTGGAGAGAGAGCTCAGATAAAATGTTAAGTGGAAACAGCACAGGAGAGAGAAGTGTAGTCAAATAAGTGCTACTGTTTATTTAAGAGGGTATTTTATGCCTTTGACTCCAAAATCATGTCCATATTTTACATAAGTATAAAGCAAAAGCAGTAAAAGGAAGACAACCATTAAAGATAAAATAAACCTTATTGTATATGTAGTTGCTGGTGTAACGAGTCACACAAAAAAGAATCATTTCAAGTGATACGAAGATGCAGAAATTTGACTGTACATCCTCACTGCAATACACTCTGACATCTAAAATAGAGGCCAAAGAAATTTGAAACTTTCTCACATTCTTATTTGGTGGTAGTGTTAGTTTTGGAAACTATTGTGTGTTCGTGTATTGTGGGGTAAAGCAAGTGAGTAACCATGTTTTGGGGAGAAAGAAGGTAGAGTTGTAAGATCAGTGTGATTGATTAAAAATTCCAGCATGCTAAATTTGAATGAGAAGTATCACAATGAATTTATTTTTGAAAATACTGATTTTTAATATTTACCTTTTTTAATACCTGAGAATAGTGACCATCTAGTAGCAGCGAGCAGCCCTGGGGTCCATACTAAGGTTCACCCGAAGGATCCAGGGCTCTATGAAGAAATGGCCGATGCTGGGTCTACAGCTGTCCTGTGCCCCACCACACAGCAACCTAACTGTCAAGAATTACTTGTCTTAACAAAAGGTCTTCCCAAGCTGGGTCAGCTTGGGCATCAATAAGGGTAATAACTGCAGTAGGAAAACAAACCAATCCATTTGGTCATTGTTTTGAAAATTGTTGAATGAAGGATAATAAAGCATTTATCTTGTTTTTTTAATACAATGACTCCTTTTCATAGTAACCCTATATATGAATAGATGGTGAGAGTTAGTTCCTTTTTATACAGGTTTTGCAGCTAATAAATGAAGAAGAAATAATGCAAATCGATCGTCACTATTCTGCGTCTCTTATCGAAATAATGGATCTAGGCAATGATCACTAATAACTAAAAGAAAGAAAATCTGTTCCATCCTCCTGATGGGAATATAACAGCCTCCTCCGTGAACTGGTTTACCCCACTCCCCTTAACATGTAACAATCCTGGATGTGATCAGGCTTTTAGATCTTCTAGCTTATAAGAAATACAGAGGACAGAGGATCATGTTATATGACATTATAGTATACAATCAGCAAACTCTCGATTGTAGGGAATACAGTAGCACAAATTATGTGGTTTCTGCAACAGCCACAAAAAAAAAAAAAAAAAAAAAAAAACTGAAAAGAAAAAGGAGATGGAGAAATAATAAATTAAAGGAGAACTTTCAACTAATCTTATGGGAATCTAATTCAAACATGTATGTGTGTGTAAGTTTATAATATACATACATATGCATATATAAAATATATGAAACATGCACACACATATGTATATATGTGACAGGGAAATTTGATTACTGATTCAATATATAACAGTCAAAAATTAAGGTCGTACTAATTTGCCTTATTGTGAATGAAGTCAGTGACTAATTTTTTAGAGTTTTCAGCATTACATAGTATATTAGTTTGCTAGGACTGCCACAAAAGTATCATAGAATGGGAAGCTTAAACAACATAAACTTAATATTTCTCAGTTTGTGAGGTTGGAAATCCAAGATAAAGGTGCCGGCTGGTTCAGTTTCTGCTGAGGCCTCTCTCCTTGGCTTGCAGATGGTCACCTTCTTGCTGTGTCCTCAAATGGTCTTTAAGTGCATGTCTGTGTACACATTTTCTCTACTTATAAAAACACCGGTCATACTGGATTCAGGCCTACCCATATGACCTCATTTTACCTTAATTACCTCTTTAAAGACCTTATCTCCAAATGTGTGCTGGGGATAGAGTTTCAACATATGAATTGGAGGGTGACAAAATTCACCCTGTAACATGCAGAATATAATTTTTATTGATCTGTCTTGGCTAATGTGGCTCGGTGGATTGAGTGCTGCCTGTGAACCAAAGAGTTGCTGGTTCAATTCCCAGTCAGGGCACATGCCTGGGTTGCAGGCTAGGTCCCCTGTGGGGGGCACACAAGAGGCAACTACATATTGATGTTTTGCTCTCTTTACTCCCTCCCTTCCCCTCTCTAAAAACAAATAAAATCTTTAAAAAGTTTTATTGATCTATAGGAGACATATAATTTTTTAAACTTAAAAAATCAAATCAGCTGGTTTCAATGAACTATTTCTTGATGTTGAGCTAGCGGAAGCACCCAGAGAAATCTGGTCACTTTGTCACAGCGTATTTCCACTTTCAGTCTTCTGGCAGGTTCTGCTCTGTATAATGCTACTGTCCTCGTCTTTTAACATATTTTTCTTTTCTTTTTTCTTTCTTTCTTTTTTTTTTTTTTTTTTTTGGTGGGGGATGCATTAGCAACACTTAAGTTAGAGCATTATTTAATAACTTGAAAACAGTTCTCTACAGTCTTTCACATTTCTCTATCTTTTGAACAAGGTCAGATCTTATAGAGAAGCAAACCATTAAATATTATGTTAGCATTTTGTTTAAATTAACTTAAGAAAGGAGGCCCTTCAGAGTTCACTTCTGTATGGTTTTTAATGGCAACACTGAGAAGTTTACACTTAATTTTTCATTTACTATCGTTATAGCCTAAATATAAACTAAAATTCAAATAATGATTTTATTTATCTGTTTAATTACAAGTTTGATATACATATTGATATCATGTCTTCTCTTAATTATCCCCCTCTTAACCAAATTACTTTCTATGTGTAATGAATTAAAAAGGGAAAATTTGACTCCAAATTACTTTTTTACTTCTTCATTTTTCCTTTTTGGAAAAGTAGTGCTGAGAAGTAGAAACATTTTTCCTTGTAAGATATGTTATGATAGAAAACAAACTTGCTTTGAACTTGGTAAAGTAGTTATTCCATCATGCCAAACAATTATTGTCAATTGTATTATGGCTATAATGTCATTGTGATTCTCTAAGAAAGTGTCCACATTTTTCAGAACACATACCAATGAGATCAGGGTTTCCTTTACAATATTTAAGGAGTGCAAACAAAAGGGACAGGTGAAACACATGTAGCAAGTTCTGATAATTTTCCTATCTGGATGATCAAGAGGAGTTTATTGTGTTACTCTTTTGTGCATATTTTACAGTTACTTCCGGTAAAAATTAATGCCACAACAGAATTCTAGTTTTTACATAGTGATGTCACAGAAAAATAACAGTATTTACCACATTCTGGAGGTTCATTCATATAGTTTGTTTTCCTGTAAACACAGAGGCATTTCTAACAGGTCTGACATTATGTGTGCTAGGAAACTTATAAACAAACAGTCTTGTATCAAAGAGCAACCCAATTCTGTAGTTAGTAGGAAGGATTTTTGAACAAAGGAATAAGTTATTTTGTTTTTATTAAGAATTCTTGCCGTGGCTGGTGTAGCTCAGTGGATTGAGCGCAGGCCTGCGAACTAAAGGATTGCGGTTCGATTCCCAGTCAGGGCACATGCCTGGGTTGCAGGACAGTTCCCAGCGACAGTTCTTAGCAGGGGACACACGAAAAGCAACCATACATTGATATTTCTCTCCATCTCTCCTTCCCTTCCCCTCTAAAGATAAATAAATAAAATCTTAAAAAAAAAAAGAATTCTTGGCACTAAGTATATTAATTTTTAATAGTCAAGCACTCTTGATAGGCATTAGAATGATTCTGACACAGAATCTGTCCTCTCACGTGCAAATCCCGTCGTTGGCCTTACAGATCGAGTTTTGTAGGACAAGCTCATGTTTTTAGTTGCAAGCCTGATATTACTGACTGCAGAGATAGCATCATCCTATTAATTATGCAGGGGTTATTTTTCAGTGCATTTGGTCCTTCCCAAGGTCATTTTTACTCCTAATATCTAGTTTTCCCACATCTTAAATTTTGAAAGACCTTTGTTCTCAGTTAGCTAACTTTAGATTCCACTGCCATTAAATGGAGGTGGCCTAACTACCCTGATGTATTAGGAAATCTGATAAAAGATTATATCAGCAACAGAAATATTAATAATAATTTAATATAATGCTTAGAGGGACTTAATCTCTTCATCAGTATCTTTTGAAAGCTACTTCAAGAAAAAGCATTTATAGAAAAATGTTCATAGTTATCTACTTTTTAAATAATATGCTCAAGATTTAGAATTGGGAAAGGAAAATTATTTGAGAGAAGTAAGTGTTCTCAGTGTTCAGTAGGAATACACCTGGTTAGGGAGATGTGTTTTATTTTTAAAAATTCTGATCTTTCCCTTATGCAGTCCTTATCAAGACTGACCGCACTTAATGACTATAGATGAAAATAAATCAACTTTTTTTAAGTATCCTCTTGAACTCAGCCTTACGGCGATCGTAGCGATTTTCTAGGCTGCGCTTCTCCTTTGTAAGAAGAGCGCTTTCGGGCATCCCCAGAGGCCTCTCCCTGTCAAGTGGACCATCTGGGGGCAGGAATGGGAGAGCTGTTGCGGCGCCAGATGAGTCCCCACAGAGCAACAAAAGTGAAAAAGACATTACATCTCTTCTATGGAGTCGGCATGTTCCTTCTTTAACCATTTTTAAGTAGAAAAAGAATCTTACTGAAATGTGGTAAGTATCAAGGAAACACCTACTTGAAACCTAGAGCTGCAGCCTGTTAGCTCTGTGGTCTGAGTTACTTCACCTCTGTGAGTCTTGATTTCCTTATCAGTATGGGGGGGATAAAGTTACATTACTGGAAGTGTTTTAAGAATCAAATGAATAGAAAGTGACTGCTTTAGTGCCTGAGATGCTAAGCTGTAGTATTTAATAAATGGCAGCAGCTACTTATGTGGGTGTAGAAAGCTTGGAGGGAGTAAAATTAAGAAGGTCCAATTTAACTACAGCTCATAACTATATTGTATTCTGTCAGTGATAATTAAATCTGTATTTTCATTTTACCCTCTACCATTTATTTAATATGTGTAGTCCTTATCAAGGACTATTTATGATGATGTATTAATTATATCATTATTACTATTATCTAAGTTATCTATTGCCAAAATGATGCTGTATAACAAACCACCCCAAAACTCGTAATTCTTGCTCATGCATTTACAGGCTGCATAGGGCTCAACTGATCCAGGCTGGGTGTGGGTAGAAATTGCAGACAGCGTAGACCTGTACCACATTTCCTTTGGCTACTTGAACTCAGTAGGTACCCAGAGCACATTCCTTTGCATGGTGATGGCATCCTCCAAGAAGACAAGCACATTTCAAGCCTTTTTTTGTGTCACGCCTACTAACATCCCAGTGGCCAATGCAAGACACATTTCCAAGCCCAGTATCTATGGTCTGAGAAAGTATATTCTGCCCATAGGTAGAGGAAGAAGCTAGTGAATATTTGATGTATAATAATTCAAACTGTTAAAATGATTATCATTAGTGTTATTAATTACATACTGGTTAAATTATAGTGAAAATTGCTTAATGCAGTGGTCAGGTCTGGCAGACATGGTTGAGAACATTTTTTTGTTGTTGTGGTTTATTGGTTGTTTTTTGACATTTAATATGCATGTTGCCTTATCACAGATATTATTCAGTGGTGAGTTAATCCTGTCACTTATTTGGATCCTTATGGCCATATACCGTGCCTGACAAACAAATGCGTGTCAAAATTTGAAAGCACATTGGTGCTTCTCTGGTATTGTTAATAATCTAGTCTGGTGGAAGATGTTTTCTACCAGTTTCATCAATCTGCTTTATTCGGTCTCCTGTACCCTGCAGTACCACCACAGTGCGTATTTGTCCTGTCATTTCATCTCTGTGTGAAGAGTTTCTCTCTCACAGAAGGCAGAGTTTCAGGAGTGTGTTTAGCATCGTAACCAGAGGAATGGACGTAGCTGTATAGCCGCGAGGGACTGTTGTTTTGGTGCAAGGACCAGGTATCCTCAGCGCGTTTTTGTGTAGCCACCACAGAGGAGGCTTTTGAAAAGCATTCACCTTGCTAGGTGGATCAGTTTTAAGCTCTTATTTTTTCAGACTTTTCCTTTTACCTCCACATGACCCCAAACAAGTCAATCAGAAGCCCTCTGGTTGAAAATTTTTCCAGTATGTGTGATATGACACACGCCAGCAGAATATTTTTAAAAATTACTGTGTATTCCTTCGGAAGTACAATAACCAGGGGTATCAGATAGGTCCCTTGAATGAAATAAAGTCTAAAAAGGAGGTTGTGGCGGCCGGGGGCTTTATTCTGGAGACAGAAAGTAGACTGGCAAGGTTGTCCTCCAGCTTGCACGCAGATACTGTTGTCTTTTTTGGTATCGAAGTGGGAGGAGGGGGCCGTTTCAGCTGCCATTGATGAAAATCAAACTCCCAATGTTTGGTGGCAGGCTGCTATTTCACGCTCTGCTGTTTTGTTTTAACGAAATTTAGTTTGTTGTTTTGCTAGCAGTGTTTGCCTATTGTGAAGTGGAGAGACCGCTGCATTTAGTTAGGGGTTCAGCATTCTTTGCTTACATTCAAATTCATGTCATGGTTCTGGGGCTTCCGATTTACTGCATAGAAACACCTTCACGTAGACTGGGAAACAGTCATGAATAACACTGTAATCCTGAAGAAATGCCGAAAACTTAACATTGGTCTCTAGGTACCCACTTCGTATGTTTGGGGGTCATTTGGCCCACATTGCATATCAGATGGTTATTCTTAATAACAACCAGAATCATTATTTAGCACTGTGTGAAGTACATTTTTGCAGGGTTGTTTCTCTGTATACATTTAACATCGTAAAATCTCTGCCCATAATTTCAAGGGAAAAGCAGAGATATATGAAGCAAAAATGTAATGGGAAATTTTACTTCAGCTCCCCTCCTCTTTTGTTTTTTTAGCACTGCACACTAAATAAAGGTAAAAACATATCACAATTCAAACTTACCAAAGCCTTATTCTTCATATAGCAATGTTCTGTTTATGTCAGTCAAAATGTTTTACAATAAGAACGTGAATAGTCAGATGAAATACATGTTTCTTTTTTTGGTTTTTGTTTGTTTCCCGATACTTACTGAACTTGAAACTAGCATGGTGTCAGAAGGCAAGTGTTTATTTTAAAAGGGTAACCATAAATACTGCAATCTATTGGCTGAATGCTTGGCAGGCCAATCTACCCTCTGGTGTGAAGACATCTTGACTTGTAAAATGAAGAGTATTTTGATTTCTTTTTCTGCTTAGTCATGAATATAGAGAACCAAGGCTTTCTAGGACAGATATCTAACTTTTATCAGTATATCATTTCTTGGCTTCTAGCAAGCTTCTAGGTATTTAAAGCTCTTAGTGCTTTTGTGTAACTTCCTTGCTTCTACAGCTAGAAATCTACTTGCTGTGGAAGTGATGCTAATTTGTTTGTGAACTGCCTGGAGCCTTGCCGATCACAAGGCCATAGAAGATTTGAAGTGGAAAGGAATCCCCCTGGGAGCCACAACAAATGCAGCCGTTTGGTTTCTAGCGCATCCCAGTAAGGCATGGTTCTTGAAATTCATAGTCTTTCTTTTCTAACCCCCTACTAGATTTTACAAAGGTAATATTGTGTACTGGCGGACTGCTTTAAAAGGTGAGAATAATGAGTCATGGCTCCTTACACCCTCATCCATTACTCCACTCAACAGAAGTGAGATCTTTAATGCAAAATTGCAATTTTTGCTCTGATTGAAACTCATTCATTACAAAGCGCAAACAAGTTTTTAAAGGTTTTCTTAAAAAATACTTTATTAACATTAGAATGGGTAACACATCTAAAAGTTTATCAAAACGTTTATTCATTCCCTTTAGTTTTGTATTGACTGGTTTGAAATTGATAGATAAATGATATCAATTTTATCTAGTCTATGGCAGTTTTTCATTGCAGATTTGTTATCTAGGATGCATTCTGTAAATTTGTAGAGCATTTTCTCAGTGCTGTGTCTTATATTACAACTTAATTTGATTCAGTAATGTAAGATTTTCCTCTACATTATGAGTTATGTTTATATGCCTTCCCACCTGAATTACTTTCTGTTAAAAATTATTTTTTTGTTTTTGATCATATCTTTGTATACATTCTTAATGTTTTAGTAGGCATAGCTATTAACATTTTTAAAGAAATAATTTCCTATTGAACAGATTTACCAGTGCATTTTTATCTTTCAGATTTTTTTCTAAACATTCCATTACCCATTAAGGAAGTTATGTACAAATTTATTAAAGTTTCCTGAATTTCCTAGTAATGTAGGAGATGGTCTCAGATTACTAGACATTAGTAGTCTGTTGTTGCTCAGTAATGCACTGTATTTAAATTAGTCTCTCAATATGGTGTCTAATGGGCAATAGCCATGTTACAAAACGAATGCTTGACTGAACAAAACCCTTTTGGATCAATGTGTCAGTTTTATCACATACTTGATTACCTTAAATGGGGGTAATCTGAATAGCTATGATGGAATGCTTTCTTAATTAGTAGAAATCGTATGAACGGTTTTCATATTCTGTATTGTTGTAGGTCTTGTGAGACACTGAACGTCTACAGACTCCAAGATATGTGCTGAATTCTGCTTTGCATTCTCAAAATTTAATTAAATTCCCTCAACTGTCTCTGTTCGTTACTTTCTTTCATCCAGCAAGCATTTATTAAGGGCTTGTTTTGTGCCAGACCTGAGCTGAGCACCAGAGTCCCTAAAGGAATAAGGCATAGCTTTGCCCTTCAGTTTGGAAAAATATGTACACAGTATGTTAAATTCGAGCGCTAGAAGTGATAGATTTTAAGGGTTATACTTGGAGCTCACTTGGGGGAGGCCTGTATCTGCCAAGGTTTCATAAAGGAAGTGACCCTCAAAAGATGCAGTCATTTGGCTTGGTGCTGACTTAAGGTGTTCCACCCAGAGGCACCAGCATGAACAAGGTAAAGGAAGTCTGAAGCAGGCTGATGTGTTGCAGAATCTGTACGTGGATATGAGTGGAGTGGAGTGGAGTTCACTAACAGGGCACAATGAGAGAATTGACTTTAAGCCATAGCCACATTGTCAAGGACATGTGTAACAACCTAAAGAGTACATCTTTATTCTCTGATCAATGGGGAGTTATTCATGGATTTGAACTTTATCAGCTTTGAGTTTTAGAAAGACTCATTCATTAGCTGTTGGGAGGGTAAATTTGGTGAGCATAACGAAGACATAATATATCCGTTATGAAGCTACTGCTGGGGGACTGGTGAGAGGTGCAGAGGGTCTGGGTGCCATGGAGAAACAAGAGGATGGGTCTCAGAGAAGTTAAGAAGGTAAAGTGTGCAGAGTGAGGAAGAAATCAGTTAGGTGAAGAAAGGAGTCTGACATTATCATGCTTGCAGCTAGGTGACTGGCGGGTGCCATTCTTCAAGGTATAAGGGGTGTAGGACAACCCAGTTTGGGGTGGAATGTAGGTGCTAATTTTCCTTTTGTTTTTTTAAGAATTTATTTATTTGTTTGTTTGTTTGTTTATTTTTAGAGAGAGAGTAAGAGAGGAAGAACGAGAGGGAGAGAAACATCAATGTGTGGTTGGCTGTCTCACACCCCCTTCTGTGGACCTGGCCTGTAACCCAGGCATGTGCCCTGACTGGAAATCCAACCAGCGACCTTTTGGTTCACAGACAGGTGCTCAGTCCACTGAGCCATAGCAGCCAGGGCTAATTGTCCTTTTGGACAGACTGAATTTGAATTTGAGGTCTTTCCACATTGAAAGTTTCTATAGGCACTGAAATCTGTGGCTCTGCATCTGAAGAAAGAATTTTGGGTTAGAGCTACAGATTTATGTCATGATGAAATAAAAATGAGTCTAATTTATTGAATACATTCTAAATATATGATGGGGCCTGTACCCGGTGATTTTATATGTATAGTGTTTTTAAATCTTTAGTATAACTCTAGTAACAAGATATTATTATCTTCACTTTACTAAAGAGTAACTAAGGCTTAGAGAGGTGACTAAACTTATACATGCTACCACATCTCATAATTGGCAGGTCTAGCATTCAAAGCTAAACATGTCGTTAAAATAATGTTCACTGCCTCTTCAATTATCATTTCCAGTAGTGATTTAGGATGAACAGGAAGCAAGGTGTGGAATTGGTGACAGGCTCTGTGTGTGCACCAGATCTGGAATGTCATAAAGTGAAGATTGGAATGTTAGTAGATTTGATTTTTATCTTATCGGCAGAAGGAAACATTAACAGTTTTAACAGGATGATTAGAAAAAAGGAAATGACTTCAAATGAAGCACACAAAATGGACCAGTGGGAGGAGATGTGATTTAATGTTCTTTTGGATGCAAGTAACAGAAACGAACTTAAGCAAAGGGCTGGTTTATTAGAAGAATACCAGAAAACTCTCAGAGGTCAACAACCAGGAGCAGTTTGTGGAATTCTTCTTCCAGGGTACAGCCAAAAATTAACCCACTATCAGCAGGCCCCTGTATTTTTTATATGTGTTCAAAAATCTGAGAGGCTGAGAAAGAGATGAGTGGCTCAGCCAGAGGCAGGTCTTCAGCACTAATCCTGTTGGTTGAGTTCACTGGAAACACAACTTCTCCAGCTCCTTCTGGTTGCTTGTCCAATCATTTCTTTTATCTTTATTTGTTAACTTGATATGAAAATGATATTTTTAAAGACAATTATAAGAGCCCTGGCTGGTGTGGCTCAGTGGATTGAGTGCCAGCACTTGAACCAAAGGGTCACAGGTTCAATTGCCAGTCTAGGGCACATGCCTGGGTTGCAGGTCAGGTCCCCAGTAGGGGGCGCGTGACAGGCAACCACCCATTGATGTTTCTCTCCCTCTTTTTTCTCCCTCCCTCCCCCTTTCTAAAAATAAATACATAAAATCTTTTTTTTAAAAAAAGATAATTATAAGAATAGCATTGGTGGCATATGTATTTCAGGAAGAATAGCCATAAAGTTTGAACTAAAATGAAATGTAATGAAAACTCGGTGCCATCAACCACTTGTTTAAATGCCCTTAAAAATCACAAGTCTCCATCCGTTTCTCCAGATCAAACCTGTTTTTCAGATATACATCCACATTGTATTTTATTTTAATTTTACTGTATTTTTCCATTGCCATTTAGTCCCCTTATACCTCTCCTCCCACCTCTGCAATTATCACCCCGTTGTCTGTGTCCATGAGTCCTTTTTCCTTTTTGCTCAATCCTTCCACATTCATCTCTTCGATAGGGAGCAGCTAAATGTGCTGAATCCTCAGAAATCTCTGGCATTCCTGCCAGAAATTACTAGTTCTAGTTGTTCTGCATATTATTAAGTTTTGTTTGGAAAATGATAAAAATCCCTTCATTTCATAGACTTCATAAAGAAGGAAAAACTGTACTTTTAAAACCTTAATCTTCTGTAGTAATTTGGTTAATCAATGCAAATGTTTCCTTAATTGTTCTTAACATTGTGCCTGTATGTATGTGTGTGTTTGTTTACTGTGTGTCCCTAGGGCTCATCGCAGTACCTGACACAAGGGAGGGGCTCAGCAGATAATTGCTGAGTGAATGAATGGTTTTATCAGACATGTAAAAGTGAGGTGGTTGTCAACATGAAAAACAATAGAGTTTGTCAAACATTAAGGTTTTTAAGTGCTGTAGGAGTGTAATGTCAGGCCATCAATGTAGATACCCCAGCTACCATACCATACCATTCTGTAAAGAGCAGGTTTAAGTATCAAACAGATTACCTTGGGTATCATCTGAGGCAGGTTAATGATGGAATTACCACCAAAGAAGCCTTAACTCAGCATACTCTTAAGTTAAAATAATAGAGCATTATTTCAGTGATTTTAGTGCTATATTATTGGGTATTGTAATAGCAGAAAAGCTTACCTATTAATAAAGACAAATCAATTGGTCCAATGTCCAAAATTTTAAGTTTCCTTCATACATACAATGAAACAAATTAAAAATCTAATTAATAAAATGTGAAAGCACATATACTGTTAATAAAAGTGCTTATTAGCAGTTTAATATTTGAAATATGACAGCTATAGCTTTCATATTTTTCTTTTTATGGTGGTGATTGTCCTTCTAGTATACAACTGTTTCTCATCTCTTAACTGCAAAAGGCATAATACAAATTAAGGAAAACTATTAAAAAGGAAAATCATTTCTTGGTGTTATTTAATTTCTTTCATCAATAAATTATATTTAAAAACACTTTCAGCTATAAGATGAATAAGGTCTGAGAATTTCATGTACAACATGGTGACTGCAGTTGGTAACTTTGTATTGCATAATTGAAATTTACAAAGACAGTAGAACTTACATGTTTTCACGAAATTACATTTATATGTAAAGTGATAGATGTGTTAATTAATGAGTGAGGAAATATTTTCACAATGTATACATACACCAAATCATCCCAGTGGACCTCAATGAAGCTGAAAATTATATTTAAATGAAATCAAGGTAAAATTATTAAGATCATTAGAAACATTTTTATGGAATGATATACTTCTGTGTTTATTTTAGAAAATAAATTTATATTTTTCTGTCTTTCATTTGTACTGTTGTTGGGGACTTCAGAAGTTGATTATGAATTACAGGGAAGTACGTGTAGGATTATAGTGAAGCGCCAGTCAGGAAGCACTTAGCCCACAGCGCTCTGTCAATTCCGGAACAGGTAGAACAGTGATGTGGAGGTGGGTCCATGCTTTTGTAATGCTTCTTAATTCTGTTCAGAATGTGCATCTGTAAGAAGGAAAGGAAGGAGGTAGATTGAACTCTAGGCTAATTCTCTTCTTAATTTCTTTGAGCCTGCTGACAGTGTTGCTTGGGCTGTGGCATTTTTTCCTGTTGTCATGGACACTTATCCCCTGAAAACACAGACTCCTGCCGACTGTCCATTTTTCCACGTCGCCTGGTGAGTCTGGGGTCTGATTTAGGCTTTGATTAAAGTAGAAAGTATTCATTAGAAATCCACTTTTCTTATTTCATGAGAAACTTGATGCATGATTCCAGTGAGAAATTAAATGAATTCTGATTTGTTTTTCAGAAAATTGAAAAATACTTATGACTCCCCAGTGCCTGTGGATACCTTATTTTAAGTAGAATGGACAGATTTTTTTCACTTCAGAAAATCATTTTATAAACGTCAATTAAAAGAGATTATTTCAAGAACTTAAAAAAATAATATTTTTATTATTTTATATATGTATAATCTAGTGCAGTTCCTAAAAGAAAGATACTTTTATTCACAAAGATATTAATTGGCAGCTCATGTATTTACTCTTGACTTCTCTCTATGGACTTCTCTCCAGTAACTGAAAGGCTTGGGAATCACACAGCTATGTTCAAATACTAGTTCTACCACTGCGTGACCTTGGACCTGGTACTTTATCTCCCCGTGACTCTTCTTTCCCATCTCAAAAATAACATCTACCTTGGAGAGTTGCTCTTAGGATCAAATGTCATGGT
The DNA here is from genome assembly GCA_039655065.1 of Glossophaga mutica. Taxonomy (NCBI): domain Eukaryota; kingdom Metazoa; phylum Chordata; class Mammalia; order Chiroptera; family Phyllostomidae; genus Glossophaga; species Glossophaga mutica. The sequence continues at coordinate 34,159,251 of CM077312.1, forward strand.
GTATGTTGTTTGTCTGGCACAATCGCTGAATCAATGGACCAAAGATCTTTTGATATGAGAACAATGAACTTGGAATCCTTGGCATTTGTTGCTCTTTCACTATACTGTGAGTCTCTGCAGGGTCAGGACTGGAGTTACCCATCTTGGTTTTCTGTATTTATCATGGTTACACAGAGTAGGGCAATATTTACCATAGTGAGGGTTTGCAGAATTCTGCATCAAAGCTCAGCTGGACTCTTGTCGGTTCAACTTCCACTTTTTACTGTTTTTCTTTGCTTTTTGCATCTGCTATTTTTCAAGTAGTTGCCAGTTTTTCTATTTGTGAATAATTTTGCTCATGGCACTTGTTAACAGGTGGTTAAACCGAGAGCATTTGTGTTGAACGTAGATTGTAGAAACACCATTTATATTAGCATGTGGAGCTAAGAAAATTAACATGATCCGTTCATCACAGCGTTTTAGCTTGAATGTAAGTTAGCTATTTGAACGTGAGTTAATTCTTTTGCTGATGTGGTGGACTGTGCCCCACTGCATAGGGTCTTTGGATTACTGCCGTATCAGAAATCGTAATTTGCCTTCTGCTTATGTGAAGGCAGTTTTATAACTGGGGAAGTGCTATAGAGCAATAAGATGTGGTGGTCCCATTGTTATCTTGATCAGGCAGTAAAGCTGGGATCATTCCTTTGCTACAGAGCAGTAGCTTAACTATAAAACTAAGCAACTGGAAAGGACCACAGCATGCCACACTCTTGCTTGGATACTTAACTCCAAGGCCCTGTGCGCAAATGCTCAGTCAACCTTCAGTAAGCCTCATTGGCTCCAACAGAGAAAACAGTTATTTATTCCTCAGTGGCGACATTTTAAGATATTAGCGTAATAAAAACTATTTTCAACTTTTACTTGGATTCAGTTAGTCAAAAAGAGATTCCCTTCTGTTGTTTGCATTGTCCATCAGCTGTTGCCAATGTTAAAGCATGCATGATCACCAGGTATAGTTTAGAAGACATTGGTTCATTATTGGTTGCGTGATACTCCCCTGCTTTTGCACCGTAAATGTTGACTGACCTTAACTTTTCTTTCTTTGTGTTTATAGTTTTCACTGTAATATCTGTTTCATAGTCACATAAGACTAAATTTTGTGGAATTGCTTATCCCCATAACCAGTAGAATTGGAGAAAAATTATCCTTACAAATTAGTAATGAGTAAAACTTGACAAAAAAAAAAAAAAAAACATGATATAGATTGAAATCCTGACTTAGGACTGGCAGAGCAGAAAATAGGTAATTATAACAAGCCGTAAACTAAATGTGAGCTAGAGACCTATTATTATTTGTAGTTCGTTTGGTCCCTAATAATGGCAGTTTGTTCTCTTTGACAATTGTGAGACCTCGGGCAGGTTGCTTAATCTCCCTGAGCCATAATTAATTCATTTATGAAAAGGAAATATGAGTGGCTGCCTACTCAGACTAGAATGAGTTGTAAGGATCAAATATGATCATGCCTGTGAAATCACTGATATATCAATACCAGTTTCCTAAATCCAAGGGCAGATTGGAAGGAGCACTGGAAGAGTGCAGCCAAGCAGAGAGCACCAATGTGCCAGTGCGCCCTGGCCTCAAACACCTGACATCCCATGCATCATTGTCAGAAGTGTGGATTTATGCAGATGCCACGTGGTACAGGGTATGTGCTTACCAGAGACAATTTTCTCAGTGGCTATGGTAAGGAGCAAAATGAAGAGACCCATAGTGGCATTATGCCCAATGCCTAAATCTGGTAGAGCATTAAGCAGGGGACCAAAGCCTGGAGGATGACTCATAGAGGCCACTGCCCTGTATATAATGCCAGAGATGGGGTGTTCTTTGTTCAATGATTATTGATACTTTCAAAGATTTCTAAGCTCACAAGAAATTGCCAAGTCTGCATAAGAGTTACAAAAGCTGAAAAGTGTTTTGCATTCAGTAACTACCCAAATGTTTTCTCGGAAATAATCTGCACCAGCATTTGAGCTGAAGGATTTTTGTTTTGTAACTTTTACATTTGAAAAAGGTGCTAGCAAGTTAGAATATGGTGCAAAGAAAAAAACAAAACAAAACAAATTACCAAAGGTCCATGAGTAAAGAGACTAATAAAATGGAGGAAAGAAAATAAGATGATGGCTGACATCAGTGTATCTTCCAGATCTTTTGGAAAAGATGTCTGTACAAGATGGCTATCAGATGTGTTTTGTCAATAAGTCAACTAAACAAGATAATCTCAGCAGGAACATTTTAGATTAGACATGACTTCCTCCCTGAAAGATTTCACCTCATTCCTATGACTTCAGTTAGGCAAATGATTTGTGTGTCTATCTCTATAATCAGACTAGGAACTCTTCCAGGTAAGGTCTGTTTGGTAATTTATGAATCTTCTACACCTAGCCCAATGTCAGGCAGTCAGAAGATGTGTAATTCACATATCTTTGTCATAATAAATTAAATCCACAGCTCTCAAAAAGCGGTCTGTTGTAAAACTATTTTCTCCTTCAAATTTAACCCATTTCCATTCACCTTTCTACCCGTCAGTTAGACTCAGAACATTGGAATTCCTTCTGACTCCTTCCTTTCCTGTCATAGCCATTCCCTGTCCTCACATCTGATGAGTTATCAGTTCCTCTGCATTCTTTCTTCACCACTTCATTGGATATGTATTTCTTCTGTTCAGATCCCTGTTGCCATTACTCTGGCTCAGATTCTTAGATTAGTTTAGTCTCACACACTAACGTCTTCAGTGCTTGGCCAGTCTTTGAGTTTTCATTTATAATTCAGCTTGTACATTTGTGAGGTCACTTGTCCCAAAACACTACCTTCAATTCCCCTGCCCCAAAACCTTCAGCATCTGCCTCCCAGGATTTTGCAAATCCTCTGCAATGTGTCCATACTAAATTTATGGATGTATTTTCTGCTATATCCCATATAAACTATATTTTAAGCAATGGCTGGCTTTAGCTTTTTTTTTTCCTTCTTTTTTTGTCATTTCATCTGCCAAACTTCTTCTGATCTGTTATTCCTACTGCTTCTGGAATGTTCACTTCATTTCTATTTTCACCTCAAAATCCTGCAAGTTTCAGCATTGCCCTAGAGTATTTCTATGACTTTCTCACTGGTTCCCACAATGTCCTTAGGTGGTACTGCACTTTGTAGCATGTGGTATAAACTGGAAAGTTAATTGTTGAAAGGAGGATATTCAAGAACAAGACAACATATCTGAGAAGCCATCGTTAAAAGTACTTAGTTCTAACTTCATGTAGAAAACCTGTCTGAAACCTTTTTGAAGTTTCTTGGTGTGTTTAGCATCTATAAACATCTGAGAGAAAAAGCACTCTTAAGAATCTTGTATCTGCCCATTAGCAAAATTATTTTCAGGCATGCTTTATACTTAGCATCTCTCCTTTCACAAAGAGTGCATTCCTTTAATTATGAAATTTTGTCTTTTAACAAGTATTCTCAGACACATTCCTTTTGAGATTTAATCTCAGATTCATACCCAATTTGGGGTATAAAACCAATGACTCCTTACGAACTTTAATTATCTTACAAGGACTTTGAGTGCACAAGGCGAATGTATTATTGACTTTTCATCCAAGTTCTTCAGCGAAAGCTAGGAGAGCTACAGGTGTTTTACCTTAAGAGATTGCTAACTAACAGGTGATGGATAGTTATTAGCTGAGAAAGCAAGATAGGCCATGCATCTTAAAATAACCAAAAGGGAGATACTTGTTCAAAAAGAAATGCTGTTTCATCCCCCAAAAGTTTATTCTCACGTTGTATTTTGTTTTTCTACCAGACAAAGGGACCAGCAGAGCTCAGGAAGGTTTTGTGTTGCCCCGAGGTTGGGGGCAAGGATTTGAAAGGGATCAGTGAATCAGATGTAATGTGGGTTCTGTTTGAGTCACCCAATCTGTTTTGCTGACGGTCAGTATTCCAATTATAAAAAGCTGCATAGGCATTTCTGTCAGCCTGAAAGAACTTTATCCCTGTTTTTATTCTGACATACCTAGGATGACTTTGTTCACTAAGCAGAAGGAATTTTGGGAAATGGAATCTCGATTGTGTGTTTTTATTACAGAGCTACATGTATATCTTTGCTGAGAAGTCAAAGAACCAAACAGAATCATACGTTTTCCTTTCAGGTAACAGAAATTGCCTACTCCTTCCCTCTGACAGCGATTTAGTTAAGTTGGAAAACAAAGTAGCATAAAATGAGAAGGCTTATCTACAAAGCATATTTTTATACTTTAACCAAATTCAGTGATTCTCTGAACTTGTATTATTCTAAAATCAAGCTAAAACAATCACAAACTGTGCAAAAGTATTCTATGGGGGAAAGCATGGTGGTTTAGGAAAGTAGTGTTTAAAGCTGTACTTCTCCTTTGCCTTCATTAGAGGTGCAGATTTGGAGAATTGAACATTTGCACTTCAAAACCAGGTACACATTTCCAAATCCAGCTGTGGACAGTTTGCAACAAGTTGTACTTGGCCCCTTCTCTACAGGGTAAACTTTTCCCCTACAAACTGCAGGTAAAGTAAAATTTTATAAAGAAAATGTGTTTTGTAGCCCAATTTATACTTCTTGTAATACTATATTTAATCATGTTTTTAAATGTCAACTGCACTTTTTTAATTTCTTGGCCTAATTTCCCTAATTCCCACTGTGTAGATCTTTACCTCATTTCACATTATTTGCTGGAGAAATTTAGATGAGACTGTGACTTCCTTGGTGGAGGAATACTTGCCCAATTCCCTTTTATATTTTCAGTTCTTCTCAAGGTTCCTGTCTTGTACTAAGTCATATATGTTCAGGCGTGAGGAAAAGGAAAAGGCAGATACTCAAATGAAAAACATTATTAAAGTCCCTTTAAATTTTAGTTCAGATGTCTATATTTTTATAAATCTAATTTACTTTCAACACAGTTAATGTGTCTTTAGTTGTCCTAACGTGTTTAAGATTAAGAAAGTGTCACATACATACTTCTCTTTTTGGGGGGTGGGGAGGGCTCTACCTTGAACTTAATAGACTCCCAAAAGTGAAGTCAAATTTGAAAGTCCTTGACTATGAGTCTTTAATTAAGGGGTCTATGTTAACATAAAATAATACTGCAAGTCTGAAAAATGAAGGTTAACATCATTTATATTGTAAATATTTGCCAAACTTCAAGGGATTCAAAACCGCTTAGGAAAACAATAAGATAGTCAACACAGTTGCTTATTTTAAAGTCTGAATTGTAATCCATGGAAGAATTATCAAAAGGTATTGTGTACATATAAAACAGACTGTTTCGAAAAGTGACTTTGAACCTGAGAAAAAGAATACTATGTATTTAAAACCAAACCTTGCAGTAGAATGCTTATGTATGGCTATTAGAATAAGAATTGAGTAGAGAATTTCTGTTTCATACCAAATGCTGAATTTATTTTATTAGAAACTTTAAAAATAAAATGTGTCATGTAAATATTAACTTACACCCATCATAACTTAAAACCAAGGTAGAGTCATGTTGATTTTCTTGTCATATATTTTCCAAAGGATTTTGTAGGTCTTCAGTTTTGCTTTGCTGAAGAGCATTTATCCCATCAAAATTGTAAATTAGTGGAACTCATGAATTGTATCTTTAGTTGACTCGAATGCATATTTGTATTTTCCAAAGTTACACCTGTTTTGTATTCCTTACTAAGTAGTTCTAAAGAACTGTTCTGAAGAAGTGTGTTCTAAAGAATTTAGAGTTCTGTCTTTTCTCATTGACATTCATTATTTTCAAAGAGGACAATGCACAGAATTTGAAACTTAAAATATTGATTGTGTCATTTGATCTCCAAGGATGTATACTCATTGTGACACTGAGTGATGAAATGACTGGCTGCAATCTGGTTTTGGGAAAGATGGTGACTGGTCTATTCTAGGAAAAGTTATTTTCAAACAGAAGAACTTGAGCTTCTTTTGCTTTTTGTGATGACAAATAGAAGTATCTAGGTTATGCATTACAGTTTATTAATGCCAATGAAATCTGTTAATTTGTTGAAGAGAAGAGTGACTGTTGAACAACTGCAGTGATTTTTCTCACTGTAGCTATTGCTGCCCTTTCTTATACTGTACATGGAATGTGATGGTTGGGTTTTAACCTGGCCGGGGATTTATTGCTTTTTAAAAACTACAAAAAATCCATTGCAAACAGTTTTATTCCTATAGGAGTTCTCCTTTGCTTTAGGTCTCTGAGAATCCATTGTGTTTTACTTACAACCTGCTCAACAACAAGAAAAGCAAAAACAAAGCAAAATTGCTTGAGTACAAGTGACAGTAGTGATACTCGGAAGCCTGTTTTGATGTTGAATTTTAGACGACCTGTGCTTTCAGAGTTAACAGTCATCCGGGGAGGCCTCTCCCATGCCTGCTGAAGGAGTGAAGGTTCAGATCTGTGGAGAGAAGGATTCCATGCAGCGGGCCCACAAGCAAAACTGGCTTTACTGGCTATAACCCACTGCCTTTAAAATTTCATTTTAATTTTTTATCAAACAAAAAAATTATAAAAGTCTTATTATCAATGCCATTTCTTCCTGTTTAAAGAAAAGAACGCTGTGTCAGACTAGTTGAGAGTATGGTTCAATTGCATATAAAATTATAGTGTTTTATGGAAGATTACTATATAAAATACATGAGATTAGAGTTGGCCTTTGTACAAAGCAGGGTTTTTATTTAGTATCCTTTAGCTTTATTAATAATTCATCTCATTAGATAGTGAAGTTACCTTGTACTGTACTCCAAATTAAAGTGCATATTTAGTGCCCCTGTTGGTTGGACTGTAATTTATACAAGGTGTGCTTGTTATATAATGAATCTGATTTTTCTATGTAATTTGTGAAATCAATCCCGTTTCTTTATAATCACATCTTGCATATTAGATTGTGTATTTCTGAATAATCCTTGTGTTCAGAAAGTGCCACTAATGGTCTTTCTCACATTAACAGGTCTAACCCGTGGGCTTAGGAAAGGGGGAAATGCTAAGCCTTTTTCTAAAAACTGCAATGACATTTACATTTTAGCGCTTAATCCTACTGTCAGACATGCATGTCACACACACTGCCCCTGAGTTCTGTGAGCCAGTTCCTGGGCATCAGTAATTAGATCTTTAGTTTGTGCCGATGTTGACATTTCCTCTTTCAGCCTCATGGATTCCAGCCTAACTGAAAACTGCTCTTCTCAGTATGATACTTTAATCTGTAAAAATTCCTCCCTCACAAAGATAAGATGTCCTAAAAAAACACCTAATCAAACAAATTTGCCCTAGGAACAAAATCCTTCCCAGATACTCATCCTTGACACAGTCACTGAGTGGGGACCATTGGGCCGGTCCAGGAACTGCTCTACCCTCCACAGCTTCTGCTAAGGCGCTGTGGCGAGCAGGCTTCCGTGCTGTCACTGCTGAAGCCCCTGGCTTTCACCTCTTCTTGCTCAGCTTGTCGGGGTCCTGCTTATCCTTCTGTGCTCGGGTCAGAAGCCAGCTGCCATTTCCATTCCATTTTCAGTGATTCCTTTCCACCCTTCAAAAATGTATGTAGAGAGCTTTGGTTTTGCCCATATTGTTACATATTGTTTTGCTTTACTTTTAATTATTGAAGGCCTTCCCTCCCAGATATCAACTCCCAGAGATCAGGGCCTTGCCATCTGCATCTCTGTGTGCACCTTAATGGTAGACTAGGGATCATTTGGTTAGTTTTCATTTTGACCAGAAATGGCAATTTCCCTTGGTCCTGAAATGTAGCTGGGTCTTCCTGGAGATGATCCCCAAGAACTTCTGCCATCAACACCATCACTCTCAATTTGACAAGGTGATTTATGTTATGTGGTCTTTAGTTTTCCTCTGTGTAAAAGTGAGCAACTAATGTGCGAACAACAGAAAAGTACGTGAAAGCATTTGGATCATTGTAGGTGATATCCAAATGAGGTGTTATATCACGGACACCTTGAACTCTAAACTCTTGACTTGGAAACAGCAGTAATAAGAGGAATATTTGATTATTTACTCTGTTCAGAGCATAGTACTAAGCTCTACACTTTTGTAGATAGATAGATACATACATACATACATACATACATACATACTTACACACACACACACAATACATAGAAAACAAGTTAGTGATACTTGTGCTGTTGGATCTGAGAAAGTGGGTGCAATATCCACCTTTGTCCTTTGTTTCCTTATATTAAGAGTCATCCTATACATGTTCTCATGGAAGCTGGGTTATAACTGGTGATTGAGATACTGACCTCATAATAAATCCCTTTAATTCTTACTAGTCCCCAGGTTGTGTACATGAATGAACACAACCTCAACACTATACTGTTGTTGGCCTTGCCCATTACAACTGAGGGTTTGCTTGGGATTTGTTCATTCCTCCTGCAAGTTTTTAAGTTCCAGCAATGTTTGGGAGGCTTTGTCGTGCAGTAGGGTACAGACTATGGTTATTCAGTGGTATCCCAGCCATGGCTACACATTATGGTCATTACAGCAATTATACCGCAAACGTCAAAACACTTTTGTTTGCTGCCTTTCTATTTGCTTAGCTCTTATTAAGAAGCATAGCATGCTATACTCCTCCCCCATGCATTTTATGATTTATATCATTCATCTCTAGTCAAACTAGCTAATAAGCAAAAAGAGGGTCTCATATTCATTTTATTTGTTATCTTGTTTGGCTGAAAAAGGTCAACTCCAATCACTCCTTGAATACCAGTGACCAGTAAAGAAAAGAAAGGAAGAAAACTGAAAAAATTAAAAAAGGGAATCTTAACTAGTGATAAAGCCCACAAAAGACCAAAATCCAAGTTTCCTCTCTCTCTCTCTCTCTCTCTCTCTCTCTCTCTCTCTCTCTCTCTCTCTCTCTCTCTCTCCCCCCTCTCCCTCCCTCTCCCCCTCTCTCACTTTCTCTCCTCTTTTATTCTTTCTTCTCCACCGTCCTGCATTGTATGAAATTTTAAATATTCAGAAAAGGACCTGTGGCAGGAATGAATTTGGCTTGTTGGAGGAGTCACAGGACAGCCAGCCTATGTGACTGCAGCGGCCCGGTGGGCGGGCGAGGGGAAAAAGCAAGGAGGAGAGGAGGTTGCAGGGCCAGAGGCTTCTGTTCAGGATTTGGTTCTCTGTTGAGGATTTTGTTTAGCAGGATCTAATTTATGTTTTTAAAAGGCCACTATAGGTGTCATGAAGAGTGGAAATGATAGGCCACTTAGAGGCTCTAGACGTGATTTAGTACAGATAATGGCTGGTGATTAGATGGCAGCAGTAGAGGTGATGAGAAATGGCCATATTTTGTAAGTAGAGCTGACAACACTTTCAAATTGATTATATTTGGAGTAAGACAGGAGTCAAGATCAACTTGTAGACTTGTAGTCTGAGCGTTTGGGCTGAAACTGTTTACCATGGAGTTTGTTGCCTGGAGGCAGGAGTGAATCAAGCATTGGCTTTGGTGCCTGTTCAGTGTGAGTTGCCTGCTAGATGTCCAAGTGGAGATAGCAACGAGGCAGTTGGATGTGGAAATCTAAATCTCAGGGAGACGGTCAAGATTAGTACATATGTATGCAACATCCATATTTCTACCTGTAAAAACCTTTGGTCTGGTTGAAATCATGTCGGGTGAGAATGTAGGGAAGTGAAGGTCCCAGACCGAACCTTGAAGCATCTTAGAGATCAAGAAGGATGGCTGGTGGGATCAGGAGTCCCAGAAGAATGTTCCATGAAATAATTTCATTTGGAGTCTGTTAGGTTCTGATTGTTGATTTCGTCGGCTCTCCTTAGTATTGGATTTTTTGATGTGTAATGATTTGGGGATTTCAGACTCCTCGTAAGTGGGATTTTGGTTTTCCTCTCTCATCCTGCCCTTGTGCAAACTCCCCCAGCCCCACCCCCATGCGTGGTATCAGGCGGCATCCTGAATGCTGTGCCCTACCTCCCCTCCCATTCAAGCCCATTCACTTTGCAAACTGAACTTCCATTTGCCCCTGCTTGCTTCCTATCCAGGTGGCAACTTATATTAAGCCCATTTCTGGATACTCATCTTATTTCTAAGTCTGCTTAGATTTTGTCTTGTTTTGTTGAAACTCGCTCTACTTCATCACTATTGCTGTGTGTCTGGGGCAAGGTGAGACGTGAAAGACGTGGACCGTGGGCCATGCCATGCTGTCCGGGAGTTCCTTCACACTGCGGCTCTGCCTGTTTTCAGCTTTTATATCCGTCTTTTTAAAAAAAAAAAAATTTTTTGGTGGAAAATTCACATTTACTATGTCCTTTATCATTCCCATTTAGGTGTGTGTTTTTCTATCATTGTTCCAGCTATCTGCATCTATTGTTTTATTTTATTTTTATGGCTCTGGAAGTTAAAGGTCCACACTAAGTTAATTTTTTAAAGATCAGGTTTTGAATATATTATTCTAAGACAGTAATATTTGTGGGGGCTTTTAGGCAAAAGGATATACTACTTACCTAAGTCAATTTGTTGCAGCTAATCACTAAAAGCTAAGTTGGAAGCAAATAATATGTGCGCAGGGTATTTGCCTTGACATCATGTTCGTTAGCATGATAAAAATCCTTTAATACAGGCTCATGTATTTATGTTGGGTAAATTAAGTGCAGAATCTTTGTCTCTGTAAAATTTAAAGATACCTTGACCCTTCCCAAGTATACCTGAAGAGCTGGACTGTGAGTGCTTAATGGCTGTCAGGCCAGGGAGTGCTGCTCTCATCCCTTCCAGGCAGAGCACTCATGTCCCCGAGATATTTTCAGCTAAATCACATGGTGAGCAGCGTACATGAGATGGCCAAATGTTACAATTAATCCCACTCACTTTGATATAATTAATGAGAATGGTGAAATAGAAGTGTAATCATTTCTCCAAGAGGAAATGTCAAACCATTAATGAACATAAAGCTTATTATTGTCCATTGAAGCAGCAGGCTTCTTCCCAGCTATCCAAATTGCTGAGTTGGTGTGTTCACAGAGGTAGATGTTGGGCTGTCATAGAGGGAGGGAATGCCTAGGAAGAGGATTTTTGTTTTATTTGTTTTACACCAGTGCAGGCATTTCAAAATGACTGCAGTTTTGGACACTGCAGTAATTTAGTAAGCATAATATATTTCTAAATATAAGTGGAATCTAGAAAGAGTATTATTCAACTTAAGTATTTATATATCTAGATAAAATCAAATCCTATAATCTTTAAATAGCTCTTCATTGTTATTAGGTTAATCATTAAAAATCATAGCCCACTTTTAAATTAGATGGCACAGGTTAATTGCCCTATTTTCCTTGTGACTACATGTGGTAAACAAGAGTGAGCTGAGCTGGATCTAAGACAAACTCTCTGCATAAGTTGTTAAGAGAACACACTCATGCCACTTAAACAGTTTTGTGGAGTTTATACAGTAATTCTTTAAAAAGTTGGAAAGTGGCGTACTGAGACAATAATAAAAAGATGGACTGGGAGACCATGTGTTTTTCCAGGTTATACAGTGATATTTTCCAAGTAATAATGCATTAAAATTGAACTTATATTAGAATTTGTTAATTGCTTTTACTACTTAAATTTCATTGGTAACTTAGGGAATTTATATAATTGCTTTGAATAACTTCATTGGCTTTATGAAATAAATAATAACATTGATGAAATTTTTATGGAATTCTGCATATATTAAATGCTTAATACACATCATATCGCTATGTTCAGAAAACATAGACAGCCTTTAGAAATAATGCGTGTAATATTGTGGGGTTTGGTATTGCTTTTGCTAAATTCTTATGATTTGCTTTCTGTAGAAAGTTCAGCTTTGCTATTTATGAAGCACTTTCCAGTGGCTAGTGAGCTGTTATATCTTTTGGGGGAATAAGGGGTAATAATTGGAAATTCAGCTTTTAAACTATGAATTATATATTATTATGGCAAATTTTCAAGAGCTGTTTCATATACATTATTTCTTCGTATATGCCATGATTTTTTTCTCCTAATAGTACACAAAGAAATAAATATTTCTTAAGTTGTTCAAGTATTTAGGATAAAATCTTATGCTGTTTGTTTTATAACTTTATTATCAGCAAATGGTTTTAGATGTAATAATTTAGTAGTTCCAGGGACTTTAACTTTAGTTAATGCGATCACATGTCATACCAGTAGGGCTAATATGCTTAATGAGCATTACGTTCTATGTACCTCTCTTCTTCAAGTTTTATAAAACATAGAACATTCCTTTCAACCCTGGTGTGCCAGTGTCTCAGTAAGCTGAGAATCCTGGGGAAACATTCATTTTTCTGACCTCCGTGGCACATTTTTAGGCTACATTGTTGAATTGATTTAGATAGAGATTAGATCTCTTTTCCAGTGTTCTTTTTGAAAACAATTAGCAAGAATTTCTATTTTCAGTAGTTTATAATAAAAACTCTAAAAATTAACAGATGACAAAAATTATGAATTAGGATTATTTCTTTATTGAGATAAGTAGCCTGAACTATAAGGCTAAGTAAACACTGCATCAGCTTTCAGAGAGTAACAACTGTACTGTTGGGAAAAGGCGTTTCTATACAACCTGTGCTCTGTCAGAGTAATTTAATTAGAGGTAGTGCTATTTCTGTGTAATTTGTTAATGAGCACATGCTGCAAAGAGAGAGAAGAAGAATTCTTACTGAGCACTGATAATTTTGTATATTATTAGCTGGATACTGTGAAAAGAACGAGTTTTCATTGACTTTTATGGCATAGAGATGCCTGGGGGAAGAATATCAATGAAGTGAAGAACAACTTAAAATTTTTTGAGTTATTAAAATGCATATGATAAAGAATGCAATAATCTTACTGCTTTTCCAATACTATAATATATAAAATTGTATGCATAGCATTATTGGACTATTGAAAATCTGAATTTCATATTTCTGGTGTCATAGTCATTCTTTTATATTATCTCTTCTGCTTGTTTTTTTTAAATTTCATGTCAAAGACAAATATCATAGATCTTTATTCCTTTCTTTTATTTGTGGCAACTTGTATACAGATGCTAGTTAAATACTATGTGACTTTCCCTGGAAAGGAAATGAAATAACAGATTCTGTAATAGATTTCATAACATTCCAGAGAACATTATAATAAACCTTTTTATTTTGGTGCGGCAATACCAAGACTTTTAAGAATAAGAAATATTTTTGTTTTAGCAATTTAATCTACGATAAGTTTGATTCTGATTCATTTTATTTCATAGATACTTTATATTCTGCTGCACTGGAAGGGCTTTAGGTCACTCAGGTTGAGGCCTTCCAGGCGTGACAGGCTAGGATGCGCTGCACTGAGAGCCACCGTCCTCCTTCTGCGCCTAACACAGGAATGCCCCTTCTCCTTCCTGCAGAGGCCATTGTGGAAAGCAGGTGACTCTCTGTTGAAACTCTCAGTGGGGTGGCTCAGTCCTCCCACGGATTTTCCATCTTATATGTTGTCCAATTAACATGTTCTTTCATAATTGCCACTGCAGAGAAAGAGGGTATCAGCTTTTAAATGCTTCTGCTAGTAAGTGTTATGGGTCACTTTAGTCCTCAGATTTTATTGGACAAAGCAAACCACATGATCAAGCCCCAGATCAAGGGAGATGAAAAGCGTCGTCTTTCTGAATGTCTAGGAAAGGGAGAAAACTGCAAATATTGGTGACTATTAGTAATGCCTTCCTGAACCTTAATAGTTCAGCAGCATGGCAAAACAGGTCAGTGTTTCCCACCTGGACCTCCAAGTGCGGAGCCCATGTGTGCTGCAGATAAGCATGGCTCATCTTTTTTACAGAGCTAAAAAGTCGAAGGCCTTATAATGAAACAGTTTAGTAATTAACTCATGACACCTAAAACTATATTTGCATGCTTTTTGTGGCTTTCTCTAAAATCTTTCTGAAACTATTATTTTCTAATTTGCCAAGTAAGACTTGTCTAGACCCAAGTCTCCATTTAGCATCTCCCCAGAACTCCTTAACTAAGAACTCACCCTCAGAGCGAGTACCAAAAAGTCCCTTTTCCTACTGAATTCCGCCCCATGACCTGACCATTGCTTTTGTATCTATGTATTGATCCTAAGTGAACATTTTGTGCAACATTCATTTTATTATTATTTTAATTTAATTGGTTCATATTTTTGCTCATAGTTTTCATTCTTCAATGCTAAAATACAAGATATGTATAAATTGTTTTATGTTTTTGTCAGGTAATAAAGAATCATTAAATTTTAAATTTTTCTCAATTGTTTATTTCTTGTTTCCTCCATCATTTCCTTTTCTTCCACTCTTTTGCTTTTTCCCTTCTTTCCTATTGGATTTTAATGTTGACAATTAGTCTTATTCTTTATGGAAGTCAATAATAATTTTTGTGTGTTTTAGAATTAGGGCACCTATATTAAATTTTATATAGGTTTTTAAAAAGAAATTCTTTAAAATTAAATTAATTGGTTTTCCAGACATAAAATTTACTAAGTTATTAAAGAGGACTCAAGTTCTAGATATTGACTATTTTCAAAATGGTTTTTGATTATAGAAGTGAGTGTATTTTATATCTATTTTAAAATTTAATTATTACATTAAATGAACATGAATATTCAATATTCTAATTTGTACTTATGTGAATAACTTTAAGCTTTTTATGTGCTTTGAAGCATTTTTAAATGCAAATGACTTTAAATGTGTTTTATATATACATATTTATATATTTATGTATCTTATAGAATTACAAATACTTACATATTATATTATTATTTACATATTACATATATATTATTTGCTAGTAGGTTATCTGAAGCTACGTGCCTGCAGTCTGTTTTGCCTTTAGATTTCATTTTTACTTTTGTTTACTTTCCTAACACAATAGGGAATTTGGATGAAAGTTGGAGAGACTTGAAAGCTACAGGAACCTCCTCAAATGTTTAAGATCCTAATTAGACATCATAATAATGACTCCCTGAAATTGGAATTTGTGTCCTTATAATTATTGTTATACTTGGTTTAAAGGTTTTATTTAATTTCAAATGTGATCTAATGAAGCTACATACAGGACAGGTTTTGTGGCCAGAACAACCATTTGAGGCAGGAGAAATTTTGGACTCTCTCTTAAGCAGAAAGTAAGAAAATTGCTTTATGAGATTCAGTAGAGCACTATACGATCAAGCTCTAAAAGCCACTTACAAGATTACACATTTAATGCTTTAAGCCAAAATGCCTCATGTCAATGCAGAACTCCTTATTTTACCAGCCTATATATAGCACATTAACAGTGTACAGGGAGCCAGTGAAGAAGCAGAAATAGAAAAGGAGCCCTTCGGAATAATGTACTCAGGAGAGGGAATGGTGGCACATCACCTGTGGTACTGACAGCACTAATCGAAAAGAGCATTAAATCAAAAAGTTAGCATCACATGTCAATGACTTTAAGGAATTAATAGGTTAGTTAATATCAGTGGTTAGAATCCTTGAAGAGCTTCTTTTTTGCTGTGAAAAAAGTAGTGGCATAATTAACTTTTGTAAATTATGTATACAGAGAGAAAAATAAATACTTCAAAATAGAATGTTGGCAAACATTACATGAAGCTGTTTGGCCTGGCCCTAATGGCATGCAGGTATAAAAGCTGTAGATGTTATGAAGATAAAAACATCAAGAGATTAATCCAAAAGCCCAGATTGTTTGTGTGTTTTATTCAAATGGAAGCTCTTGTATATACAAATGTGATCATAAAATGTAATTCCACCTAAATTGATACTATGAAAACAAATGGCTACAGCTTTATGCTATGATAAAGAACTAGACAACCATATTTGCCGATATATACCAAAGTGCATTGTGTGTTCAAATGTTGTCCATCGTAGAATTGTTGAAGGAGAGTTATTAGCTTGAAAAAAGGATTGGCTTACTTAACTGAAAATTTGGAGCACCCGAATGAACTTAATTTAAAACTGCTAAAACCCTGTAAAAAATACCATATTCACACAATTTATGGATTTGAAGCAAAAATTTAACTGTGGAGAAAGGAAAAAAATGATTTACTTGTGATAATTAGTTGATGTTATATTTTTAACCTACAGAAAATTATGACTATTAAAACAATACCTGCATATGCTGGAAGTAAAGTTTTAATATTTCAAAATATTTAATTTGAAAAAAACTTAAAGCATTTGCATTCCAAGCAGGAAGTCCAACAATATTTGCCAATGTAAGAAAAGGATCATGAAATTTAATAAATGTTTCCCTTGAGGTTCTCAGCAAGGAAGAACTTTCTGTCAGAGGAAAAGTGATGAATTATGTGCTACCATTTCAACCACCAACTTTTGTGAATTAAAGTTTTCATCAAGGGTAATTATCAAGACTTTGATATCTCAATCAGTAAACTTGTTATAAAAATCTAATGAAAACAAGCTTTATAACTTTATATTCATTGTTTAACTGGCATTTAATTGATCTATAACATTGTATCAGTTTCAGGTGTGCAATGTAATGGCTCAATATTTGTATACACAACTGATCTTTGAATAATGTGGATGTTAGGGGTGCCGGCACCCCCATAACCATGCAGTAGAAAATATGTGTATAATTTTTGATTCCACAAAACTTTACTATTCACCCCTGTAACTGGGGACAGGGGATGGGTCCCAGGACCTCTCACCAATCCAAAAGCCCCAGTGCTCATGTCCTTTATAGGCATACGGTCTGCCCTCCATATCTGTAGGTGATCGAATCTGCAGATGTAAAACCAGGGGATAGGGAGGGATGACTGCATATTTACTAAAAAATTCCTCGGTTAAGTGCATGTGCACAATTCAAAACCATGTTGTTCAACGGTCAGCTTTACTGTGAAATGATCACCAAAGTAAGTCTAGCTAATATCCTTCACCACACATAAAATTTTTTTCTTGTGATGAGAACTTTTAAGGTCTATTCTCTTACCAACTTTCAAATGTACAATACAGTATCATTAACTATAGCCATTAACTGTAGTCACCCCATTGTACATTATAGCCCCAGGACTTAATTGTTTTGTAACTGGAAATTTGTACCTTTTGACTCCCTTCATCCATGTCTACCACATCTCACTCCCACGTCTGGCAACCACTGGGCTGTTCTCAATATGTCTGAACTTAGGGTTTGTTTATTTTGTTTTCATTCCATGGGTAAGTGAGATCATACGGTATTAGTCTTTCTCTGACTTGATTCACTAGCATAATGCCCTCAAGGTTCATTCATGCTGTCACAGGTGGCCAAATGTCATTCTCTTTTATGGCTGAGTAATATTCCCTTTTCTTATCCATTTGTCTATGGGTGAGAACTTAGGCTCTTTCCACATTTTGGCTATTGTAAATAATGCTGCAATGAACAGCACTTGTATATACATTTAATAGTCAGTATATTTCCTAAAACTTCATATTTTATCATACTTATGTGCTATAAAGAAAATGCAGTGACTTTTTTCATTAATGCCCATGTATCCAGACCCCCTCTATCTCCAGTGTATCACATTGGGCAGGTGTGAAAAGGACCAACAGGCCGCGGAATGGCTGCCAAAGTTTTCCAAGACAAATTATTTCTTGAATTTAAACTCAGAATGGGCCTGGGTTGACAAAAGAGTGTCTAAGCAGATTTTTCGGATTTATGAGCAGACTTGCCAGGTAGTGACCATTCTTCGTTGGAATCTCTAAGTAAAAACACTTTGAAATACTCCTGTTGAGACACCCCCTCCCCATCTTCCTCCCTCCCATTTCTTCTTTAATAAATACCTAGTTCATTAATAATTAAGAACACTTCTGTTAATACTGTAAAACTATTTGTTTTTCCAACATGCTTTGTAAATATCAATTAATGTGGGAAAACAATTTAAAAAGTCAAAGGCATGTTTAGGCACAAAACATATTTTGCAGTTCCTTATAATTGTTTCTAAATATGAGATGATGTTTTACTTGAGCAAAAAAAATATGTTAATATCTGCATCTTTTTATTCATATGGTTTATGTAGTGCTATAAACTGCTAATACATTTAATATGTAAGATCTGTGGTTTCCTGTTAATATTTTATAAGGATATTATGGTTTTATGGTTAACATCAATTTGATGTATTGCTTTAACAGTAAAAAGTACCTTAAAATAATTATTTTCCTGATGTTTAATTTGTATTAATTATGTTAACATAGTACCTACATATTATGTAAAGTATGCAGTGGCTCTACTAATAAATTTCTTATTTAACATTACAACATTTTTAGCTAAAAACATTTAACCAAATGTAGTTTTCAATTTGAATTATCCAGTGCATCAGGCCTGATTTATTAGTAGTCTAAGGAAGTTTATTTTCTTTTATGTTATGAAGTCTAGAACTTGTACTTTGAGTTACCTGAGCACTTAGGCAAAATTAAATTGTTAACGTAAGGAAAATTGTTCTGTTGGGAGAATATTTCAAATTAAGTTTCTTGATTATTTTTTAAATGATAAAATTTCAACTTTATTATATGTGTGTGATAAAATATTATGACTTTCATGAAACACCAACTCAATATCTCCACACCCAGGGGGTATATGTAAACTTACTGACTCGGTTATACTGTCCAGCCCTAACTAGTGCCATTGTGAGACAATGGACCTCTTGTTTACGAGAGACCAAGGATCCTGACAACTACCCAGTCCTTTCAAATATCTAAAAATGTGGTAGATCAGACTACCAACTGTAAGGAAGTGTTTTTATACCAGTTTTAGGTTTACTGAAAAAATTAGGACAGAGTACAGGGAGATGCATATCCTGTACTCCCAAAAGTTTTTTCTGTTGCAGGTTTCCACCGTTCTCTGGAAGTAGATCACTCCTATGACACCTTTCTTAAGCCAAAATGGTGTAACATGAAAAAGCAGTTAGCATCAATTTCTATGGAAAAAAATTGAGTGTCCCCAAACCCAAAAAATAAGGTACCAAATGATACCAAATAACACATAAAATCTAAAATAATGCTAATGTATAGTAAAAACAGGAATGATATAATACCAAAATTTTGTGCACCCACTAATCCACTCAGGCAATGTATTCTTTCCATTTTAGCCATTAGTGGATGCCAACTAAGTGAGATCACTCTGCTACTTGCAGAACCAGTAGTGTCTCTGGGCAGCTTTCAAGACTCTCTCTGCGTGTAAATAGTACGCAGGTGGATACAGACAAGTTCAATGCTGCTGGCATGATGTCTTTGTTCTATTCACCACAATTGAAACAATTATGTCCAGTTTTATGCTAAATGTAACTCCCCTACAAGTTCTCTTAGGCTTTTCTGATAGCCCTAGGATGACACATCTTGCTAACAGATGCCCAAAATAAATCCACACAAAGCACATTTGTTCACAGATAACAATTGAAAGCTATGGTGCTTGATGCTGAGATGCTGAGTATGGTTCCCGGGGAAGGAGCTTGGCAAGTCCACTCTCACTGCTCGGAGTGTGCGCTGCCCCTATGACTGATCACTGCAAAAAACTAAAACAAAAACACTGAACATTATTTTCACTTTTTTGCCTTTCTTGTAAAGGGAAAATTCATTTCAAGTTTCTTTTGGTTAGCAAGAATAGGTATTAATGTGGGTCTTGCATAAAGGCAAAGTGGGGTAACCCAAACTTTCAAAAAGTGGGAATACCTGTGTGAACATCTTGCATTGGTGTGGCACATTTGTTACATCCAATATTGATACATTATTAAGTGAAGTCCATGTTTACCGTGGGCTTCACTGTTTGTGTTGTGCAGTTCCATGAGTTTTGACAAATGTATAATGTCATGTATCCACCGAATATAGTATAAAGTAGTTTCACTGCTAAGGATCTATTTCATCCTTATTTTTAAATGTATAATCACCTTCTCTTAAACATATTAAAAATATCAAAATATACTGCAAGGCCACTGTAATCAAAGCAGTCTGGAACTAGCATAAGAATAGAATAGAGAGCCCAGAAATAAGCCCATGTCTCTATGGTCATTTAACATTTGACAAAGGGGGACTTCTAGTCAAGATGGAGGCATAGGTAAACAGGGCTCACCTCTTTGCACAACCATAGCAAAAATTACAACTAAAATACAAAATAACTATCACCAAGAATCATCAGAAAATCAAGCTTTACGGAGGTCCGACAACCAAGGAATTAAAGAAGTCACATTCATCCAGATAGGTAGAAGGGGCAGAGACCCAGACACACAGAATGGGCAGTACCACACCTACACCTACGTGTGGTGGATAAAAATCAGGAGGGATACCTTGGGAGCGAGGTGTCTCAGCCCCACACCAGGCCACCCAGCCCAGGGTTCCAGTTTCAGGAAGATACATCCCCATAACTTTGGTCTGTAAAATCCAGTGGGGGTTGGGGTGGAGGAAGAAACTGCAAGATTCTCAGGGGTCTCCTCTTACAGTGCCTAGAGTGAACTTGAGACTTATACAGACTCACTACCTCTGGGCTTCAACACGGGGGCAGCTGCTGGGAGGACACCAGTGGCTTCTGCACAGCTAGAGAAACCACCATCAAAATTGAAAGGGAACCGACCATAGGGAAGAACATATTTGTCAGTCCTACATCTGACAAGGGTTTGATCTCCAAAATATGTAAAGAACTAATACAACTCAACACCAGGAAGACAAACAACCCAATTAGACAATGGGCAAAGGACCCAAATAGACATTTCTCCAAGAACATACAGATGGCCCATAGATGTAAAAGAAAGGCTTATTACTAGCAATCAGAGAGATACAAATTAAAACCACAATGAGATACCACTTCACACTGGTCAGAATGGCCATCCTTAATAAATCAACAAACAAGTGCTGGTGAGGACATGGAGCAGAGGGAACCCTACTGCACTGCTGGTGGGAATGCAAGACTGGTGCAGCCACTGTGGAAAACAATATGGAATTTCATCAAAAAATGAAAAGTGGAACTGCCCTTTGACCTAGTGATCCCATTACTGGGAATATACTCTAAGAATCCTGAAACACCAATTCAAAAGAACTTACGCACTCCAATGTTCATAGCAGCACTATTTACAATATTCAAGTGTTAGAAACAACCTAAGTACCCATCAGTAGATGAATAGATTAAAAAACTGTGGTACATTTACACAATAGAATACTATGCAGCAGAAAGAAAGAAGGAATTCCTATGTTTGGTGACAGCGTGGTTGGAACTGGAGACTATCATGTTAAGTGAAATAAGCTAGTCAATGAAAGACAAATACCATATGATCTCACTTATAAGATGAATATAATGAACAAAATAAACTAATGAGCAAAACAGAACTAGAGACATAGAAACAAGGAACAGACTGACAGCTGTCAGAAGGGAAGGGGTGGGGGGAGTGGTGGAAAGAAGGGGAGAGGATTAGTAAAAGAACTTATACGAATAACCCATGGACATGGACAACAATGTGAGGGATGACTATGGGATCGGTGTGTGGGCTAGGAAGAGGAGGACAAAAGAGAAAAAAATAGGGCCAAATAGAATAAACAAGAATGCAAAATATATTTAAAATGATACAAATGCTTTATGTTTTGGAACAAAAGTTGAAAGTCTTTTTTCATTATGTTATTCAGAGTTATTTACCTACCATCAAGAAAATGTTTTACTAACAAGAACAGCTTGGTTCTACTAAATTATATTTCTTTTTACAAGTCACATATCTATGATGTTTGCCTTATTTCCTTCATCTTCAAAGTTAAATTTTAAATCTAATTTTAGTCATGTAAATAATTGAAACATGTCCCTTGGATATCTTTTTCTATCTTCCAAGGAGCTTCTGTCCTGTCTTTTCTTGTTTATAACCAGATTTTTGTACACATATTTTGTCATCACCCTGGAAACCTTTTTGAAAGCTTACTGATTACAGATAAATGTAATTTATAAGTCATGAATATACATTAGCTCTGTAACTAGGATTTTGTAGCATAGCAGTTATCTATATTTTTCCGTGAACTTCTAAGTTTCCGTAAAAAGAAAATTCTTCTTGATTAAATTCTAGCACCTGTTCCAACGGTGCAGGTGAATCTTAACAGATTGGAGAAAGGATTCCTAGCTGCATCTTAGTCATAATGAACAAAAGAACAGGCAATAAACGTTGACCAACAGTTAAAAAATGGAATTCGTGTATTAACCATTGTATTAGGTTTGCTAAGCTTGTCATAACAAAATACTAGAGACAGGGTGACTTAAACCACAGAAACTTATTTTGTCACAGTTCTAGAGACTGGAATTCCAACATTAAGGTTCAGCAGGGTGGTTCTCTCTAAAGACCTTTTTCCTTGGCTCGCAGAGGGCCACGTTTCTGCTGTGTCCACATGTGGTATTTCCTCCATGCACGTGCATGTCTGTGTCCACATTTCCTCTTCTTATGAGGGCACCAGCCATTTTGGATTAAGCCACATGCGTGTGAGCTCATTTAACTTTAATTATCACATTAAAGAATATATCTCAATTGCAGTCATATTCTAAGGCACTGGGAGTTAGTACTTCAAAATACGAATTTTGGGGAACACAACTCTGTCCGTAACACACAGTGAAATGAACAAGTATTTTAAGTTGTGTGAGACTTGAAAGCAATAAAACATGGATATCATTGATTAAGCAAGTCACTGTGAGCCAGGAGCACTGTACATGCAGTAGTTCACAATCACAGGACGAAGTTAGAACTGATATTTCACTGAGCAAGACTTTGTCAGTTGGCAGTGGACTGTTTTCATTTATGGTGTTCTTTCTACTACTTATGTGTACAAAGGGAATTATATAATATAAAACAAACCTGAATAATGCCAAAAATGTTGCCTATTTTCACATTAGAGCAGATGAGAATTAGCATTTGTTTCAAAAACCCAAAGCAATTTAACAGCATATGTATGAAACTAATTCATACTGGTTATAGGTTAGGTCGCACAAGGGTGGTAGAAAAACTAATTGACTTTAAGTAACTGACCTTTATGCAGTTTCTGCCAAACTGTTCTCTCCAGTGTTGGTCTCTTGGAGGTCAACCACTTCTCATTCCTGGGATTTGTAATGACCCTTTGTAGGAAAAGACACCTATTTTTCTTCTTTGCTAACGCATTTTTTTCAAAGGCCTCCTCCTTTTTCTCCCAGCTTCATTCTGACACCTGAATCCAAATAAGTAGTTGAGTACCAAATTAACAGAATAGTCAGTCACGGTAACCGCGAGAGTAAACGTTCCTCTTCTGCTTGCAGACTATTCATGTTAACCTAGGGGGCTCCACCTGCTTGCCTCTATAGGATATTTAAGGTATCTCCAATTTAAGAATTCCTTTTGAAGATGCTATTTACTTCGGTACTTTCAAAGATCTAACATGGCATTGTTCTCTTCACAAGCATTATTAAGCCTCTTTGTCATTTCTTTACATTTATTGTTTTTTTTAAAGTTTAGGTCTCACTAACTTAAGAGTCATGATTTTAGACTCCCTTATGTTTTGTAGGGGAAATAATACCAGAAGTCAGACAGCCAGGTCATAGATATTCTCTGAGCTTTCTCCTGTTCTGTAGAATAGAAGTAACCATACCCCATTCAGGAAGTTATTGTTGAGGTTAAAGTAGGTAACCTTCTCTTAAGTATCTCGTTCAGTGCCTGGCATTCAATAAGTACTAGTTCATTTTCTTTCACTATGAGCAACCCAAGATAAAGCCAACTTATGTCAAGTCCCTGGCATGTTGTCATTGTTTTGGTTGCTGCGTGTTGCCGTAGCAGGCTGGGCATACCATCTGTTTTCCAGTTTTTTGAAAAGATGTAAGATATTAATCTATTCAGTTGACCCCTGGGTATATAATGAACGTTTTTACTGTACTTGTCACTGCTGGGTGTCGTAGGAAACAAAAGAACCAACCGAGACTCACCATCAGGAAGCCAACGTGGGTATACAGTCTGCTTTCAGAGAGATAGATCTAGTCATGTGAAGCCATTAACAGGTAGATATTATTCATTACTGTCATAATAAAAATAAAGTGCTCATGTGTTTCCATGGACAAGAAATGTAAAAACACATAAAAATTAAAATGAAACCTGTAGAACCTTTCCAGATGAGGGCTTCTGTCTTCCGAGTCAGGACATCCCAGCTGACTCTCCCCTGCGCAGTGGCCTGGCTCTGGAGCTGTAGCATGGAGAATCGGGGTGGCGAGCATCCAGAAGGGGTGATGCATGTGGGGTGTGGACCACAGGGAGGTGGGGACTGACCAAGAAATCTGTCCAGCTGAGCAGAATATGTGTTAGAATATGATGTAAGTTAAACCAAAGAGACTGAGTGAACAAGAATTAAGAGCATGTATACTAGATAAGAGAGTTTACTTACAATAATTCAGATTTTAAGCAGGCAGGAGAAAAATCGCTGCAGAGCCTTGGTCTACGAGTAGGTAGGCAATGACTGGGAGCAGGGAGAAGACCGCTTAGGAGGCAGACCCAGGAGTCCAGGTGTGAACTGATGAGGACTGATGCTGGAGTGGTAAAAGTGAACACAAAATGCAGAAGGGAATGGAATATTTCTCATCCACATTATTCGTTCTTAAGTTTCATAAATACCTTTTATGATATAAAAGGTACTTTTTATACAAAAAGATGATAGAAGTTTTTTATTTTTATTTCTCAGCAGGGTCTCCCCAAACAATTTTTCTTTTCATTTTGTTGTCCTTAATAAAATATAAGCCGTAGATGGCATTGTTCTATAGAAAGGATTCCCATTTTTCACTTTTAAATCACATGTCATGTAAGATGGGGTAATTGAGTATCTGTTGGGTTAGTTCTGTTCCACACACAAATATGATGGTTTAAAACATATTTTAGCGTGAGATACAATTTAGTGTGAGATACAACCTTTATTTGTGTTTCTATTTTTAAATGTTTGAAAGATAAAAACTGATATATATGGAATTGTGTGAAACACTATATCCAGTAAAGTATTTTATTACTGTTATGAAGGGTTCTGTGGTTAGTGAGGGAGATAAATGTGCCTGTTATTTGTCTGCAGTCTCGTGCACATCTCAGTGAATCTATGAATGAAAACAGAAGAACTGTATGAATTTGTTTGTGGGGTGGGAATATTAATACATTTGCTTAGATTCTTAACAGGCAAAAAAGTGTACAAGATTCCATTTTGCAATGTGTGCCTATTACTGCACTCCAAGGTGTATCCTGTGGAACTGCCGTCCGGACACAACATCACATGTTTACAGAACTGAAAAAAAAAATCCTTCATATATTCACATAAAATTTTTCTTCAAAGAGAATGATGAAGGATTTCAAAGGAAATAATCTCTAAAGAATACTTTTATTATTTTGCAATTTTATTTTGGCTTAAATATTTCTAGTTCCACATTCATAAGTATATGGTGTAACTTGTTATCTGATGATATGTAGATGATTGATTTTGCTACTCCGAAGACATAGATATTTTCAGTTAAAATTTATTTTGATATATACCTTTATTTTTACATGTTTGAAAATGTATAAAATTGTTAATACTTCATAGAGCCACTATAAGCACCACGAAGACTAGACATTGCAAATTACTCACTTTTCATTGCCATAGGTTTTGTAATTCTAGAGCATAGTGGGCATCAACATTAATAAATGCTGTTGCCATGTTCCCTTAATCGTTGATTACAAACTCATGTAGTAAGACTATTTCAGGAAGCATGCAGGGCATACAAGAGAGCCAAGAAAACTTGCTCAGGAGTGCCTCTCCAAGTGAGGGTCCGGCATGGCTATGAAACTGGTACTAGAGCTCAGATTGCTACATGCGGACAGAGCAGGGGATTTGCTCTACCCCCAGAGCTGGGATCTGAGGATGAATAAGTAGGAGTTTGTTAGGGGTGGTGGGCAGCATTTGTGAAGGACAAAGCGGGGAAAAGTAGACATGTCTGCAGGCCCAGGGGCCGGTAGGGACAGGGAAAGCTTTGGAACAAGAAGATGCTGGGGACCACATCTCAGAACCACAGTTGGATATTGTCTACTATGAAAATTCATTTAATTTAAAAATAAAATTTTTGCTTTTCATGTTACTACATTTTATCCTTTAACCTAAGCAGGCTGAAGATTTGGATATTAGTTGTTCCTGCTTTTGGAGTAGAATTAGACTTCTTTCTTTATGATCTTTTACAGTGAAGTTTAGCAACTGCAATGGAAAAAGGAAAGTACAGTATGCAAGCAGCGAGCCGGCGGATTTCAAGGTAGACGAAGATGGCATGGTGTATGCCGTGAGAAGCTTCCCCCTCTCCGCCGAGCACGCGAAGTTCCTGGTATACGCCCAAGACAAAGAGACTCAGGAGAAGTGGCAAGTAGCAGTGAGACTGAGCCTCAAGCCAACCTCACCTGGGGACTCAATGAAGGTAGAGTATTTGCACGTTTGAGATTTAGATTTGTACAGTTTGAACTAAATATATACTTTGCTTCACCTCATATTAACGGATGCCAAATATTTGAATTTTCATTAACTTTAGTCACTTCAGTAGTATTTTGTTGTGTTATTAAGCTTATGAGATACTTGGACCGAATGTACTTTAATCAATCTGAAATTATATTTGAAAGCTTTGTTTACATTTTGAGATTTATAACTTAAATTGGAAGTAGTTGTTTGTTTGAAATTTTGTAGAAGCTTTACAAGCTGTTAAATATAACCATGGAATAAATAAATAATCCTTTGCAAGATGTCACCAAACAAATTCAGTAGCAGATAGGGAGTTCAGATTTACGTTAGTAACAGGAAACCATTTCCGGCAAGGAGTGTTGGGTTTTTGTCTTGTCCCTTAATAATCGAATGGAGAGTATGAATTATTTATACTACCCGCATTACTTTTAGGAATAATATACTCCCTCTGTGGAAGCTGCTATAAGCCAAGATAAAATGAATAAGATACGTTTCCAACAGAGTACAGTTCGACTCAATTCAACAAAAATTTATTGAGCACTTATTTTGTATAAGTCACCATATTAAGAATTTTAAATAAGATACAGTAACTTCTTCAGTAAAGTTATTATAACATTACTCATTTGAATAATCCATTCATTTGAGTTAATTTGAAACCATTATAAGGGGATACCACATGCATGTTCTGAAGTTTCTGATTTTATGAATTATGACTATTGCATTTTGTATATTTATTGTATTGTGAGAGATAAGAATACACATATTCATTTCTGGTATTTAATTATAAATGCAGTATACATCCCAGTAATTAAATATGAATACATATATCACAGGAAAATAATATCATTTTTCTTTTATGCCAGTGTCAGCCTTTGATTACGTGGGATGCAGTGTTAGACTATTAACTGTTAAGGGGAATCCTGTTATTTGGGTAACGAAAAGTGAGAAACTGGTAACTCACTGAGTGAAAAGTTGCTTTTGTTGTTGATAATTCATTGTGTTCCAGCAAACTTGCTTGGATACTTTCACCAAAGCAGCAAGGGCTAATGGCTAAAATGTCTACAGATACAAGAAGAAACAGAAGAAAATGTTGACACCCAGCAGAGATTAATACCCCATGTGCAAAGTGGGTCATCTACAGCATCCATCATGGCTGACATAGGTTTAGAATAATTACAGCATTAATTCTGTGGGATTTAATAGGGTCATAAATATTTGAGACATTCCTTAGCAGCATGTATTAAACTTCTCTTGGAATTCAAATTATATTTTAGCACATCAAGATCTAAATTTAATGTATAGTAGCACATTACCTGAACTGTGGTTTAAACTAATGAGAAATATATAAAAGGGTCTGATTAAATTTTGCTCAATATTAACTACTATCTAACATGGTTTATAGAAACTGAAAATAGTTTACACAGCTGTGCCACATAATAAATGGTTTGGAATTCAGTTTTTCAATGAACAGTATAACCCAAAATTTATGTGATGTTTTCTATTATTTTAGTAGGAGGACAAGGAAAAGCCCTCCCGACTTATTTTCTTATTCATGATAAACTGTGATCCCTACGCTTTCGGGTATTCACTGGTAATAATATACCTTCAGAAAATGTTTCTCCTAGTACTCAGGAATGTCTTCTTGTATTTTAATGGAAAGGGATCACAAGAAGTTGAAGAAATCGTGTTCCCGAGACAATTGACTAAGCACAATGGACACCTACAAAGGCAGAAGAGAGACTGGGTTATCCCTCCCATCAACTTGCC
The DNA here is from genome assembly GCA_039655065.1 of Glossophaga mutica. Taxonomy (NCBI): domain Eukaryota; kingdom Metazoa; phylum Chordata; class Mammalia; order Chiroptera; family Phyllostomidae; genus Glossophaga; species Glossophaga mutica. The sequence goes on from CM077312.1 coordinate 34,187,464, forward strand.
AGAAAACTCCAGAGGACCTTTTCCTCAAGAGCTTGTCAGGGTACGGTGGCAATTTTCGCTGTCTGTGTGGCATGTGTCAAGTGTATGTTAGAGGTGTCTTTGTTGATTTTTTTTCCCACAAGGTAGAGTTTATGACATGTATGTACCAAGAAATATATTTTTGTATAGGTGAAATGTCTTGTGTTGTACAGAGCCTCCTCTCATCTTTTTGTCATCTCAGATTATTTGTAGGCAGAGCTCCCTATAGCTCCTCTACACTGTGGATGGTAAAGTCCGTTCAGTTTGTGAAGACAGAAGCCCTAACTCCCGCATGCGTCCACACCCACGCCTTACCTTTGGCCATAAAACGCACACACTCGATGTCCCAGTCTGAAACCTGCACTTTCCATGTTGGTCTTTGTCCTCCATAGATAGTTTTTCGGCCAAAGAAAAAATAAAGGAGCAATCATTGCTAAAAATCCAACACTAAGTGCATTTGAGAGTTTCTAAATGAAAAAAAAAATGACCTTTGATACCATTAACGGAATCCCTGGAGCTGTGCAAAAATATAGGCTTTCAAATCTGAAAAGTCAGTTTTGTAGTTACTCTAAATGCATACCATCAAATGCAGAGAAAAAAATTACAGATATTTCCATGTTTTTAGCAAAATTAGCAACCCATTATTTATCAGAAAAGGAAAATAAGAAAAAGTCATCGTATTGCCATTTATTAGAAAATAAATGTTTTTCTGGATGATTAATTTAGCATTCCAGTACACACTTACCGAAAGCTGTATTTTTAATAAGTCATTTTTGTGTCATGTATGCTATTCGATTGCACATGTGTGGTTATATTATTCATTTAACAATGAATAATATAACCACAAAGAAAGTAGTTTCTTATTTTTCTACTTTAATGGAGAATGAGAAAAAATAATTTTGCTTCAACTTTAAAAATAGTAACAACATTCTATTACCAGATTAAGTCTATTTACCTATTACATGTTTTACCTAATAAATATCTCGTTCTCACATCCGGCAGGATTGCTGTACTGGCCCTTTCTCCATACTCTCCTTCCCCCTCCCTTTCTGTTGCCTGGTCGTAAAATTGCTCATCTACAACTTATTTTTCCTAGGAACTGTGGTGTTTGGAGGAGAAGGAAGTGAGCCCATGGGTATAATGTCTGAGAGTACAGAAATATATTTTTCAATCATATCTTGTATGATTTGTTATTGATAAGGAATTTGCAGTGATAAGTGCCACCTGAAAATGATACGGGAAGTCTTGGTTGCAGTGAATAATGTCAGTAGATACGCTGCACGGGCAGAAACCTGATTTCCAGGCTCCACCGTGAGCTTAGAGTTCCCTAGTGAGGCTACTCCACACTGCAGTCAAACAACTATTTCTTACCCTAACTGATGCAAAAAGGTAAACGATGTTTTCTTGTTAAATTGAACACCTGTTATTTGATTAATATTCTGCAAATTTCCAGGATAGAATCCGTTACTGTTTAAAAACTGACACTCCTTAATTTTGACTTTTTGCACTGCTTCTAGTGCATGTTCTTTCTGATGTTAACCTTGCCCCCAGTCTTTCCGGTGATAGGGAACATCTCTTTCTGAAGCCTATCACCAAGAAACAAGGACAAGGAACAGGCCTGGGAGCGTTTCAGTGGTTTTCTGGGAGGAGACGGTGTAAGTCTGTAGCAGAAAAAGGGCATGAGGTGTGGCATGCTGTGTCTCAGATAATGAGCTCATTTAGTCTCTCACTTAATGTGATTGTCTTCTTGACCCTCAGATCAGGTCCGATAGAGATAAAAACCTCTCGCTGCGGTACAGTGTGACTGGGCCAGGAGCTGACCAGCCTCCAACTGGCATCTTCATTATCAACCCCATCTCAGGTCAGCTGTCAGTGACCAAGCCTCTGGATCGTGAGCAGATAGCCCGATTTCATGTAAGACTTCAGCTGCTGATACCCTGTGTATTTGTTCATAGTCTCCTGAGTGGGTGCGGAGTTTAACGTTTGCCTCTCATTTCAGTCTGAAAGCTTTGCTTCTGAGAGTTTTAACATGTGAAATGTACTTGTAGCCTTTTCAATTTATTGTAATAGTTGTACTGTTTTTATAGAATTGATGAATGTTCATGGTAAAAAAAAATGGCACTGAAGAAGAAAGTGAGATTGCCTAAAGTCACATTACCTTTAACTTGTTGACACTAGCTTTCAGATGTGAGGCTCAGAGCATATAAGAACAAATTTACATGTACGGGGTCAAAACTGTTGCTTGTAAATTATGTAGAGATCACATTTTTAAAAGCTATATAATATCCCACTCAAGATATAATCTATAATCTTAAAACAGTTTCTCATTAATAGATGTTTATATTTGCCATCTTACCTGTCTGCTGGTACCATTCAGTAGAGACCTCAAACGTGGAGAGCACATTTCTGTTTCACTGTCTGGGCAGTATTCCCTCCAGAAACACCGCCTCTCTGACACTCCTGCCGGAGACCGGGGTCTCCCTTTTCCTCATCGTTCTGCTGAAACTCCATTTCACCAGTCAGCCAATACGAGCGAGCTTTTCTTGGATATATTAACTAGTCATATTTTTTATGTTAATTTTTGTTCTTTACTTTTCTATGTATTATTTTCTTACTGTTATAACCACTTATGTATATAGTTACTTGTTTATATTTTTAAATATATACAAGGTGAGGCAAAAGTAAGTTTACAGATGTTTATATGGAAAATAATGTAATCATTAATAAATAATAATACAAGAATAAATTCTGCTTCACATACTCACAATTGTAAACCTACTTTTGTCCCACTCTGAATATATTTGAGCCTGACTTTTCCAACTTAAAAATAATGTTGTGTTGAGTCTTTTAGAATGCAAGAGATACCTAGTATTAAAATAATCAATTCCTAGAAGCTTGTTTCTTTTTTCATTTTTTATAGTCACTTGCATATTTTCCTGGGATAAGATTTCAGAATTTTTCCATGAGTTCAATATAGACATCTAAATTGCTTGTTATTTCCTACTTTAATTTCAATGTGAATAACTAAAACTTTTGATGAAAGTACCATTGTCTTTTAGAAGAATATATGCACACTATAGGAACTTTTCAAATAATATAAAAACAAAACTTCAATAATACAGTATAATAATTCAGTAAAAATGACTTATAATCCTAGTACATAAAACTAAACTTTTTAAAAAACACTTTGGTGATATACTGTAAAATGTTTTGCTATGCATGGATTAATAAATGTATTCTTTTGAAATTGGGACCAATCTCTGAAACCAGCTTTTGCCATATCACAATTATAAGATTTAACATCTTTCCATATCAGTAGAAATTATTTACTTAAATCGTAATTTTTGATTGGTCCAAATTATTCTGTTGAATGGATGTAACATAATTTTAACTGTTGGTGGATATTTGGGTAATTCAGTTTTTGAATTTATTTTGCAAGTATATATAACAATGAACATTTGTCTGTACATGTTTTCATTATATCCTTGGAATAAATTGTTTAAATTGATATTATTTTGATATATATAGTAAAATTGTTCTCCGAATGGTTGGGTTGTATTTTACAACCTGCCCAGTAAACAGGGGTGTCAAACTCATTTTCACCAGGGGCCACATCAGCCCCACAGTTGCCTTCAAAGGACCAAATGTAATTTCAATTCCTTAACAGTTAAGGACTAGTTATATTTGTACAGTCCTAAAATTGTTTCAGCCTTTTGAAGGCAACTGCAAGGCTGATGTGGCCCCCGGTGAAAATGAGTTTGACACCCCTGATATAGGAGATATATTTTCTCTACTCCATGATCAATTCCAGACATTATTTATTGTAAATAAATAATTTTGCCAATATTTTTGTAAAATATTTATCTTGATGTTTTAAGTTGCATAAGTTGACTGTTCAATCAAAGTGAATTCTCTCTTCTTGCCTTATGTGGAATTCTCTTTTAGATTGTGTATCTTTTTCTCTTACTGTTAACTAACAGCCTTTACCTGTTAGGAACATTAATGCGTGATTTTCATATAGTGTTCCCCTTTTATTGTTTGTTTTAATCTATGTTAATAATTCTTATGCTACTATAACTTGCACTTTTTACAAAGTTAAGTTTTTTAAACGTTACCATGCATTCTGGATTTAGAGAAGGTGATAAAAGCCTTCCCAACTCCAAGATGCTAATCTTCCCAATTTAATGCAGGGGTTTCTTTTTGCACCCAAATTTCTGTGGAGTTTATTACAGTAAAAAGGAAATGGGATATGATCCACTTTGTTTTTCCTTTGTGGCTAGACAGCTGTCCCATGTACTGAGTTAGTATTCCCACTAAGTCATCGTCTGCACGTAGTAATTAAAATTTTTATTCCATATTTATAGGCATTTGTTTTTAGATTATAATTTTGCCCATTAATATATTTGTTAGATTTTTGTACATGTAGAAACTTTAATTTTTTTAATCAGTATTTTTTAATTGTTGATATTGTACAGTTTTCTGTCTTTTACCCCGCCCCAGCCCACCACCCCAGCCCTCCCCACCTTCCTCCCACTTCCACCCCCCATAGTTTTTGTCCATGAGTCCCTTATACTTGAAACTTTCATTTTTTTGAGATTTTGGTCATAATTAAAATATTGATACATGGTAGAGTAAGACTCCCCAAGGAGTATGTAATTCTGATGCTTTTTGTATTCTAAAATGTAAAGGAAGAAGTAAAAGTTTCAGACCTTTCACAAAAACAACATCACATTAATAGGGAAACTTGGTAAAGACAGCACTGAATAGACCAGTCTCTAATTAGACTAGTCTCTAATTTATGAATATAATTAAGATCATACAAAAAATTACAAATTTCTATTCCTGTATGAATTCATATTCTCTGAGGATGCAGCTAAGACTCAGGAAATAGTTTTTGGACAATTTTGAGGTAAATTCTTGATCTCCAGATTCTTACTCTTTGCACATAAAAGAGCGATATTCATAACAAAATAGAGTTAATTAATTATAGAATTATAAGGATGGTTTGGTATTAAGAGTCTATTAATGTAATATATTAAATAAGTCAAGGGGGTAAAGGATTATTTCTACAGGTGTTGAAAAGGCAGTAATAAAACTTACATTGCTTCACGTATTAAATAACCTCTAAGTAAGAAAGGATATGTCCATGCTTCTTTAACTTGACAAAGCATACCCAACAGAAACCAGCTGCCAGCATCACACTTAACAGGGAAATCAAGAAGCATTTCCGCTGAAAAGAAACAATTCAATAGAACACTACACAGCTACTGAAAAGAATGAAACAGATCTCCGTGTGCCAATGAAAAGATTTTGAAGATATTCTGCCAAGTGTAGCTGAGTGATCATATTTGTTTAAAAAGAAAAAAGATAAAATTTATAGAATATCTACAAAACTGAGAATTTGTGCTTGGGAGAGGAGCAACTGCTTTATATATTCATGTACTTTTAATGTTTATCTTTTAATGTTTATGAATACCATTTACAATTAAAAAGAACATAGTGTCAAAATTCCCTATACACACTGAATTCCTTCTCAGTTCTCTTCTGTTCCCTTTAACTATATGACTATTCTGTGTCAGCACAACATTCGTAATTACCCTGAATCATATGTACTGATTTAGCAAAAGGATTTGGGAGCTAAATGGAACTGGCTTCAAGTATAGGTTCTGTCAATAGACCAGTTACTTCACCTTTTTGAAGCTCAATGTTTTTTCACTTTCAAATGCTGGTCATTTCTACCTGAATCTTTTTTATTTGGATTAAATAAGTTAAAATCCATAAAATTCCCAGCACAATCCCTAGCAGATAGTCATTGTGGGGTCTTTGCTACCATACCTACTCCGTATGGAGTTTGGCTAACTTAAATTTCAATGCGAAGAGTCACTTTTGTTTTTCTGCTTCTCAGTCCATCTATGCTATTTTGATTGCATGGTGATTGTATATTTTATGTGCTCACTTGAGATGTAAGTCTGCTAAAAAGTTTTGTGTTCTAATTATTTTTACAGCTGAGGGCACATGCAGTGGATATTAATGGAAATCAAGTGGAGAACCCCATTGACATTGTCATCAATGTCATTGATATGAATGATAACAGACCTGAGTTCTTGCACCAGGTTTGGAATGGGACAGTTCCTGAGGGATCAAAGCCTGGTAAGTTTGAAGGTAACAACGTGGAGGTTACTTCAGGAAATGCGGTGTAGGCAGCACTGCTGTGCAGTCCAGAAAGGCGGACATGGTGTGAGCCTTTCAGTGTCATTTTCTTGCATTCCTAGTGCTTTTAGGGAGAAAGGGAGATGACTTAGGGAAACACTGATTGAAGAGAGAAAACAGAAGAATATCATTCCACTGCCCTCTGTGAATTTTCCCACCTTTCAAAAAATAGACTACAATATCTTACTCTATACTGTGGAGTCTGCGGGAGGATCCTTTCATTCTGTTAGTTGATAGAGTGAGTTTCCTAGCTAGAAAGTGAGACCCGGAAGACCAGGGATGTCTGTTCATAAAGTACAGATGGTGTCATGTTAGTCGTGGTAGCAACTAAAATGCAACCAGAGAGTCTAAATGTTACTTGGTGTTCCTGGGACGGAGGGCGAGGTAGAGCCCAAAGCAGGGAGGGCCTCCTCCACAGCTGCGGTTGCTGCCCTCTGGCCACACCAGGTGCTCACTTTCAGAACAACTCCACAGTCTCCTGCAGCCCTGGCTTTTCAACCTGTGCCGTGGAGTGACCCAGCCTAGAAACAGCAGTTGCCAAAAGCCGCCCACCACTGTGAAGTGATGTTTGCCTAAGGTTTTAGATTCTTGTGCGGAAAATACTGTGGACCTCAGTCACAGTACAATAGCATGCATAGAAAGTCCTATTTAATGTGAAAAACTAGTAGACAAGAAAATACGTCAGTGTCAAGATGGTAAAAGGAAATGTTTCGCCAGCCTTCCTGAGATAATGTGGTGTTTAGAGATTTAATTAGCTCTATTAATTTTTTTAATAAAAAAACTCAATACTTAAAACTGTGCTCATATTACCTTTGCCATCTATACCAGTTATGTAGCTCCCTTGCGTGTAAGCCAAGTTACAGATATAACCAAATATGCCTTAAACTGGTATTTTTTTTTCTTGGCCCAAATACACTTGTCTGTAACCTCATAGAAGAAGTCCAAGGAGGGGGCAGCTGGAGAGGGAGGGTGGGCCGTGCAGGAAGTTCAGCCTTCTGTGGCTCCTTCTGAGTCGCATTTCCATTTTCAGACTAGTCTTTTTCGTTATTTTAAAATACTGTGAAACCTAAGCGTGTTAAACATATCTTACTAAAACACAAATATTGTACACATCTTCTAAAGATGATAAGCTGTTTTTTTTGCCTCTGAACATTTTTTGCTTTTTTAAAATTATTTTATTTTTTCCTCTATTATTTCTAACGTAATTAAAAATACTGCTTCACAAAAATTGTCAAAGAAAACCCGTTAAGGATATACTCATGCATTTGACCATGAATTTCCATAACATCTACCATAAGTTTAAGTGATCATGTGAAGTAGAGACATTTCATGAGTATACTTCCTGTGGTTGTTTTGTAACTGAAAACATCCTTCTAGACAAGGTTTCATAATATGATGAATCTTGAGTTTAATTGCACTGCAATCAGTCTTTTGGTTCAAGATTCTGAAACATACTATTTTGCTTTAATAATTCATTCATTCAACAGATGTTTAGAGAGCGTGTGCTTTGTGTTAGGCACTGTTTTAGCACCGTGGATACAGCAGTGACAGACTACTCCCTGCCCCACTGCAGTTTAGATTCTAGTAGGGAAGAAACACGCAAGCAGGCAAATATACGAAGGTGAATAAAAAAGTGTGTAGGGATGATACATAACCCAAAAGGGTGTTTTCTTTAGAAAACTAAAAAAGCTCAAGCTCTGCAAAGTGATTTGAATAATGTGACCATACCTTAGTTAATTCTGGGGCAAAAAGGTACCATATAAAAGGAACGGCAACTATAAAGGCTCTAAAATGGAACTTTTTTATAATCCATGTCTTATAAATATTCCACAGAACAAACCATGTTACATAATAATTACTTTTCTCTCTACTTGTAAATTATAGTTTGTCTAGCTAATTTGAACTTATTTTTGATCCTAATGCTTTGTAGGTTTCCTTTCAAAATATCTAGTAAATTGTAGTGCCTCGAATTTGTCGCAGTGTTCTTTTAATCTCCTACGAAATAATGAACCACAGTGCCAAACCCCTATGCAATGTACCAAAACAGTAATGCATGGAATGATTCCTTATGACCTGAGGAAATGGAGTGTTCATCATTATGCACACAGCTTACTTTCCGAAAGTGACTTAGGCACTGGGGAGAGTCACGCTCAGCATGTGATTTCAGATGTTACTGCATAACAGAAGAAAATACAGAAAATACAGCAGAGGGAAGGAATCAGTGGCCATAATATATGTTGCTAAGGGCATCTGTATTATTAATTTGCATTCTCTATAAATGAAAGTCTGAAGTGATCCTTCCCTTGAATCATATAGTGAATTTGTCTTCTCAGTTATGGAAAAATAGTCATTTTAAATGTATAAATGTTTTACAATTTTTCTTTCAGATAACTAAGCCATGCTTTATATTTTTTAAAGTGAATACTATGCCTATTAATAGTGTTTTTAATCAAGTCTAAGTGGTTAAATGTTTGTTTTGAAAAGGTGAAATTGAGGTTGAATGAAGAGGTACATATACTTTCTGTGGAGGAGACCCTGAAATGAAGGGCAACCATTCATTTTCCATGTATACTGTGTCTAGGAACATACGTGATGACGGTCACTGCTATTGATGATGATGATCCAAATACCCAAAATGGGATGTTGAGGTACAGGATCCTGTCCCAGGCTCCGAGCACCCCTTCACCCAATATGTTTACCATCAACAATGAGACCGGTGATATCATCACAGTGGCGGCTGGACTTGATAGAGAAGTAAGCCAACCAAGCACTGTTTTTGAATTTGTTTTTAATCTTAAAGTTGCATGGTATCATATACAGCTTATCTCCAGGTAATATTATATCCTCAATATTATTCAGTGTTAATGTCCACTGGAAAATCTGTTGCACTGTTTCCTACATAACTTTGAATTGGTTAAATAATATATGTGTACAAGGTAATTCATTACTAGTCTGACATTGTTAGTCTATATATTTAGTGTGATAATTGACTAAGTTAATTAGATACCTGTAAGTATCTAATTTTTTAAATGGTTGACATTATCTTGGTTTGGCTTTATAATCGGTTTTTGTGGGGAATTGAACTAAAAACCATGCCCAAATAATGCATGTATAAATTTAAGATAAATACTAACATTCATATTTTTAAAAGGCTACAGATAATATGTGCGTTATTAGATTTTTGCGGCCTCTGGGGTGAGTCTGGTTTAGTACAAAGGAGATCATCTTCTTATTAGAATTTTCCCCTTAACTCTAAGATTAATTTATTTAACAGGTTTGAACACTAATAACTGCATTAATTCTACTGACTAGCCTTTCAAGTTATAAATGGAGATAAACACTCTTCTGGCATGGTATTTTGTTGAAAAAGCATAAAATTGGATGGTATTGAAATATCATGCAGTATCGCAGTCTGAGAGGGAACGGGTATTTCGGCGAACTCCAGGCGGTCTCCTCACTGTGGCGCACCCCAGCTTACCACACTCCTGCACACCTCTGGGTTTCCTCTCAGGATTCCTTCTACCAGAAACGTCTTGCCCCTTTATCTTGATCCTGAACCTTCTATTTCTTTACGCTCCAATTCAAGCCCTACTTAATTCTTTTCTGAAATCTCTAGCCCTAATGAATCCTTTACAACTTTTCTCTATTCTGTTCTTTCCATTTTCTTAAGAAATTCTCAAGGTCATTATTGACCATCAGAAATTATTTTATGAGTGAATTACCAAAGTGCCAACTGATAAGAATTCCTGTTTTGTAGATTTCTGGCTAAGTCAGCCTTTTATAGTAATGAGATCTCAAGCCATGTACATCAAAATGAGACATTATACCTACCGTAACAAATATTATTGACAAGAATTTCAGGAGTTGGTTTTTACGATACTTTATGATCTTAGTAGTGTTCACTTGAAGTGGATCGAAGAAAACATTACTATTACAATTAATTATATATACTAGATAGTTCTAGAAGCACGTTAATAAGCTAATATAACCCAATTAAGATTACTTCATTCACTGCTGAGCTCAGAGCCTTACTTAGGAATTAGATGTCTGTTTTTATTTCATTGTGCCTATTAACTTCCAGGTGTCAATTATTTTTTCCCTAGGAATATTTTGTGTTTAGAGATTGTCGAAATTTAGTTTTTGTGATAGTACTTTTAATTTAGTGCTATTCAAAACATGTATATCTTTTTACCTTTTCCATTACTGTTTGAAATACTACTCTCAAATGCCAATAAACTGAGCATGAATGCCATATTTTATATGAAAATGTGGTATATTTTTTATATTCTTTCTCCAGGGCCAGATTGCTCACATACTAGGTATATGTAACTCATCTCCCAGTCATAGTATTTCTCTTTCATTCACACTTGCATTGTGAGATACAGAAAGCATTGTGGCTTCATCTTGTTCCCATACAGTAATACTCGTATCACATGTAGCCTGGCTGTTTTATGACAAGAAAGAAGCGCAGAGTGTTAGTTTTACTAAAGCAGACCAACCACATTTAAAAATCAAAGAGAATTTTGTGCTGCTTGCTGTAGCTCAGTGGATTGAGTGCAGGCTGTGAACCAAAGGGTCTAGGTTCTATTCCCAGTCAGGGCACATGCCTGGGTTGTGGACCAGGTCCCCAGTGGGGGCCATGTGAGAGGCAACCAAACATTGATGTTTCTCTCCCACTCTTTCTCCTTCCCTTCCCCTCTCTCTAAAAATAAATAAATAAAATATTTTTTTAAAAAATCAAAAAGACTTTAGTTTAGGGAATGAAAGTCTAAAGGAAGTCTTGGGTCAGGAACTCTTTCATTAGGGAGAGGCTGCTATTCACTCCCCCTGATGAAATGAATGTGGAAATGGACTTGAAACTGTAGAATCAGGGGTTAGATACAGTATGAGAAATAACTTCTTGACAGCAGAATTATTGAACACAACAATGAGTTAGGAGGGAAAATTATGGAAAACCTTAATTTTCCAAAAGTCATTTAACAAAGAAAAAAAATATGTCTATCTCAGATGGTTTATGGTAATTCTACCTGAAGCCAGGGATAAATTACTCTTCTTTAGGCCTCGTACAGGCTGCAAATTCTTTTATTTCTATTAGAATTTACAGCTTTCTTTTTGTTAAAATTAATTTTAGTTATCCTTCTCCCAGGATATATGACACCTTTAACTGATTGAACTTCTAAATGATTGAAATACTAAGATTCAGCTTTTTATTTTCTTTTAATCTCCAGATTTAAAAAAAAGATTGATTCATCAGGTTTCAAAAACTTAAGCTGTACTCAGTATTTATTCTTCATGTATTTACTTACTTATTTCTCTCTTTCTTCCTCATCTCCACCTCACTTCTTGTTGTATTACTTACCTACTTCTGTCATTTTCTTCTTTTCTCCACCCTTTTCTCTTTGTGTCTATGTCCTGACTATAAAGAATCCGCCTCTGCTTCCCTGGGTTTGAATTCTGGCTCTGCCTGTTCTGGGCTGTTTGACCTTCAGTGTATTAACCTGTGACCTCAGCACCCACATCTGTAAGCAGGGATAATAATCTGACCTACCTCATGGATGATTGTAAGGATTATGTAACACAAAGCAGAAAGCATCAGTGTAGCGTGCAATAAATATTAGATATTGTTTCCCCCCATCACCATCATAAATCCAGCATTAGCATCTACAGCGTGTGTACTATTACTTTGACTCCTTACCAAAATTTTTCTCATGGCAAAGAAAGAATTATACTTCCTTGACTTCCAGCCAAGATAGAGGCATAGGTGGACGTACTGTGCCTCCTTGCACAACCAAAATTAATGACAACAAAGATTTAGAAACAAGAAAACAATCAGAACGTATAGAAAATTGAACTGTATGGAAGTTCAGCAACCATTCATCCAGACTTGTAAGAGAGGCAGAGTCAAGGCAGGAAAAAGTGGAGTTTGGCAGACCTGGGCGTGCAGGCAGCAGCGGCTAGCAGATCCCAGACACACAGGCAGTGGCTAGTGGACACCAGGCATAGGGTGGCAACGGTGAGACCCAGTGAGGCCACGCAAGGCAGCTGGCTGACCAGGCGGTCCCACATTCGTGCTCAGATAATCCAGACGAAGGGGAAACAGTGGAAGGGGCTGGAATCTGAGAGTGGAGCAAGCTCCATTGTTCCCTCTTGGACCCGCCCCCACATATAGCTTCACTACCCAGTGACTGGGCTACCCTGCCCTGGGAAACACGTAAGGCTCTACCTCTCACTACGTAACAGCCACAACCAGACCAAAAAAACAAAAAACAAAACAAAAACAAAATGAAAAATGGCTCAAACTAGAGAACAAATTGAAGTCCCAGAGCCAATTCATCTAAGCGACCAAGAGATAGCCAACCTATCAGATGGACAGTTCAAAGCCCTGGTGATCAGGATGCTCACAGAATTATTTGATTTTGCTCACAAATTAAATGAAAAAATGAAGGCTACAATAAGTGAAATGAAGGAAAATGCACAGGGAACCAATAGTGATGGGAGGAAAACTGGGACTCAGATCGATGGAGTGGACCAGAAGGAAGAAAGAAACAACCAAATGGAAAATGAAGAAGAAACCAGAATTCAAAAAAATGAGGAGAGGCTTAGGAACCTCCAGGACGTCTTTAAACTTCCCAACATGTGAATTATAGGGGTACCAGAAGGTGTAAAAGAAGAGCAACAAGTGGAAAACTTATTGGAACAAATAATAAAGGAGAACTTCCCCAATCTGGCAAGCAAAATAGACTTCCAGGAAGTCCAGGAAGCTCAGAGAGTCCCAAAGAAGTTGGACCCAAGGAGGAACACATCAAGGCACGTCATCATTACATTAGCCAAGATTAAAATGAAGGAGAGAATTCTAGAAGCAGCAAGGGCTAAGGGGACAGTCACCTACAAACGAGTTCTCATCAGACTGTCAGCTGATTTCTCAAAAGAGACCTTACAGGCAAGAAGGGGCTGGAAAGAAGTATTCCAAGTCATGAAAGTCAAGGACCTACATCCAGGATTGCTCTATCCAGCAAAGCTGTCATTTAGAATGGAAAGGAAGATAAAGCGCTTCTCAGATAAGGTCAAGTTCAAGGAGTTCATCATCACCAAACCCTTATTATATGAAATGTTAAAGGGACTTATCTAAGAAAAAAGAAGATAAAAAATATGACAGTAGAAAGACAGCAAACTCACAGATATTAACCACCACACCTAAAACAAAAGCAAACTAAGCAAAGAACTAGAACAGGAGCAGAAACACAGAAATGGAGATCACATGGAGGGCTGGCAACAGGGGAGTGGGAGGAGGAGGGGGGGGGGAAGGTGCAGAAAATAAGTAGCATAGATGGTGGGTAGAAAATAGACGGGGGGAGGGCAACAATAGTGTGGGAAATGTAGAAGCTAAGAACTTATGACACATGGACATGAACTAAAGGGGAGGAATGTGGGTGGGAGGGGGTGTGCAGGGTGGAGGGGAATGATGGGGGAGAAATGGGACAACTGTAATAGCATAATCAATAAAATATATTTTAAAAAAGAATTATACTTCCTGTTTTCCAAGCCTAATAATCCTTTTACATGTGCCCTCAACACGGAGTTCTACCCTGAAGGATGTTCTATGTTCTGTTGGCATAGTCTTCCCTTCTCAACAGGCTTCTTCCTACAAGCTCTTCAGTTTCCTTCATAATCTACAGACACGCTGATTTTTCCTTGTGGTAAAATGACTTGCCACAACCCACAACATGAAGTCAGGAATGTCACTGTTCAAACTGGCATGCCAGAGCCTTTGTGACCTTGGCCCCCAAGCCTCTTTTAGCCTACCTGCCCTCCTAGAATGTCCTGCTTCCTACTCATGAGCACATGATGCTGAACCACTCATACAACCACATGCAATTTCTTCTACAAATTTGCATTTTATATTCTGCTGTTCCTCTTGTTCCCTATGCCTGAAGATCCCTTTCTTATCTCTCTAGCAGGCTAGTCCTCACTCTCTGGCAGCCAGTCCTCACCCCCTCTCCTGAGTACCCCCAGTAGCCTGTGCATTTCTTTAGAAATACAAAGACGGTGTTACAGAGACATTACATGTTCATTCTTCCTCCGGTATTCAGGGAAGCCAGTGTGTCCCTCATCTGTTCACCCTGAGCAGGAGCCCTGAAGAAATATTCATGTTATGAGATTTTCTCCTTCCTTTCAACACCAGACTCCTCAAAGGGCAGCTCCTAATCACCGCCCAACTCCCACTCCTTCCCCATCTCCTTAAAAGTTGGCTTTCTGCCTGTTTACCCCCTCCAGGGTGCACACGTACCACACATATATTGTGACTTTCTTGGAAGGCACTGACAGGGTAGGGGGATTAGTGATACAACTCAGAACTCAGAGATACCTGGGTTTGGATCTCATCCCTGCTACTTACAGCCGGGCATCAGTGCGCAAGCCTCCTTGCCTCCCCAAGCCTTGCTTTTCTCTTCTGTGAAATGAAGATTTAACAAATCTACTGGCCTTATTATGAGGACTAAATGAGATAAGGTATAATGCTTAGCTCTGTGCCTGGCACATAGTTAGTGCTCAATCTCAAATGCTAATTATTTTATTATTATTATTAAGGCACTTAGAAGAATGTTGACATATATTTAGCTTTCAAAAACATTTCAGACTGCTGCCTTAGAAGGTAGGTAGCATTATCTATCTCATTTCACAAATGGGGGAACTAGGGGCCTAGCACTTAAATTTGAACAAGTTTACAGTCCCATACTTTCCGTGTAAGTTCTTATGACAAGATTACTTAAATGTTCAACCCCTAAGCCAATGCACTCAAAAGCAGACCTATGGTCTCCCTAAATCTCTGATTCCTGGAGAATTTCCATTTCCATGTGAATACTGCCACCTTCTCTTCTGCCTCAAAGACAACTATCTTCTTGCCTTTAACATACACTGCCATTAATCCACCTTGATATTTAGTCATCAGGTTCCTCTCAGTTTACCTCCAGTATGCCTCTTGCATTCATCCCCCCCTCAGGTTCTGAGGCCCTGGTTCAGATACCCCACTAAAGCTTTCTCAAATCACTCCTTCCCATTCCTACTATAGTTGCATTGTGTATTTGGTTCCGTGAGGCAATAAATGTCCCCCTCACTAATGACAGCAAGGCTGCCTCTCATTTTGTCCATTATTTTATTCAAGTAAATACTATATTACCTCACATCTAGTAGATACTCATTAAGTGTTTGCTAAATGAATGACTGAATATTCCCACCTCTTCATTCACTTATATTCTCCTAGTTCAGTGTTTCAATAGTCTGGTAAACAGGTATAATAATTTTAATTGATGCACGTAGGGAAACCTCTAGAGAAAACCAGAGACCACAAATAGGATGTTTATAGACAGATGCTACCCCACCAAGTAGAGACTGCCAGAGTACAAGGATTGTACTGTGTTTATTTTTACAGTTACGTATATGGCAAGTGATGCTAGTTTTCCATTTATGGTATTCTTACAATAAATTAAGATTTTCTTAAAGGGAGATAACATCAAGGTAGGTATTAAGTGGCTCATGGTATAGAAATACGAGCAGTGGCAGAGTTGGGAAAACGATAAATGAATCTCTGTAGTTTGGGAAACAGTGAACTAGTGTGTCCTGCCAGGATATGTTTTAATGAATAAATGATAGCTAGCCATGCCATTAAGAAGCTGATTTTTCGTATTTACGTGGCCACTATGGCTCAGTTGGGTGTCATCCCACAAAGCCAAATGGCACCGGTCAGGGCACAGGCCTGGGCTGCACAGTCAGTCCCCAGTCAGGGGGTGTACGAGAGGCAACCAGTCAGTGTTTCTCTCCCACCTTGATGTTTCCCTCCCTCTCTTTCTCCCCCTGTTCTCCTCTCTCTAAAATAAATAAATAAAATATTTTTTAAAAAGATTTTCCAAACCTGAAATGATTTTTACAGTCTAATGCAGGGCCCAAGGTTTCTCATCTAGTCATCAGTCCAACCACAGATTCAAAAGCAAAAGGTCAACAAGTAACAAGTGTCGGTAAGGATGTGATGAAAAAGGAACCCTAGTGCACTTGCGGTGGGAATGTAAACTGGTGCAGCCGCTGTGGAACACAGAAAAATCAAAGCTAGAATTCCTATATGACCCGGAAATCCCACTTTTGAGTATTTATCTGAAGAAATCCAAAACGCTAATTCAAAAAGATGGATGCCTCTCTAAGTTTATTACAGGATTATTTACAATAACCAAAATATGGAAGCAATCTAAGTTTCCATCAATAGATGAGTGGATAATGAAGATGTGTTAAATGCCAGAGGGGAAGGGGAAAGGGAGATGGGCAAAAAAAGTGAAGGGGAATAAGAGGTACAAACTTCCAGTTATAAAATAAATAAATCCCAGAGATGCAATGCGCAGAGTAGGTAATACAGTCAATATTGTGATAACTTGGCATGATAACAGGCGGCTGCTAGACTTACCATGGTGATCACCTCATAAAGTATAAAACTGCCAAATCATTATATTGTACACCTGAAACTTATGTAATGTTGTACATCAACTGTAATTTGAAAAAAAATCATTGAGCATTTACCGCTTGGCTTGCCCTATGAGGCCGCGTGTGCATGCCAGCAATACAACACAGGCAGAGCAAGGGCTCTGGGGGGGGGGGGGGTGGTGTATGTGGCATATTGCAGGGATGGACAGACATATGGACTGCTGACAGCCATAGAAACTAAAAATAGTGACAGAGGTGTGTCCTGAGTCAGCAACAGCTGTCCCTCAAGGACTTCCAGAAGTCATCTCTGTGGGCGACTTTTAAGCTTTCTTTCTGTCAAGTTCACAATGGAGGGAAAGGTATTCTAGGGCAGAGTTTTGAAAATCCTTGACACTGTTGACATTTGGATTGGGTAAATCTTTGATAGGGGTCTGTCCTATGCATCATAGGATGTTTAGCAGCATCTCTAGCCTTTCTACCCATTAAATGTCAGAGGTACTTCCTAGTTTTGACAACCAAAAATGTCCCAAGATGTCCCTTTGGTGGGGGCACGGGACAAAATTGTCCTGGTTGAGAACCACCAGTTTAGGCAGAGGGAAATGCCAAATCCAATGGCGTAGAGTTATGATAAGCATTTGAAAATAAATACAGAAAGCTCAAGGTGTGGGTAAGTGGATGAAAGGGGATAGCCATGCTAAGAGAGGTAAAAAAGAGAAGGAAGGCTTGTCAGCCAGCACGTGATTTTATCCCTTCTAGAGCAGGAAGTGAAGGAGTGTTTTAAGCCAAGTCCCCTGGATCAGATGTGGGAAGTGGGACTATGAGGGTGGGAAGTCAAATCCTTACGGAATCTAAATGTCAGTCATTTAAAACCAGATGCCCAGGGACTAAATTAGACAAGAAGCTCTAAACAGTTTGGTTGTCTAGAACATCGTCCTTACTGAATGTAAGAGCAGTTTACCAACCAGTCATTTGATAATGGAGATTATACTATTTTCCAAGTCATTTCTTTATTTGAAGAGACATTGTATTTTAGAAATAACAATGCTCTTTTGTAACTTGAAGATTTCAAGACTAGCTTGAAGCAATAGGAAATTTCAAGTATTAGTTACTGATCCCAATATGTCAGCTAATTGCATATAATATGCATATATAATTTTAGAGATCTTTGTAAGAGTAGACATTAAAAAGAACTGTGTCTCCATATAATGTTTGTGTTGGTTTTCTATCTTCTTTTTTAAGGCTCCATTTTTAAAACTGTTTTTGACAATGTTCATCTGTTTCTGTAAACAGCAGCTAACAAATGTAATTTCAATAACATTTTTATTTTGATTATTTTCAGCTGGGAAGCTGAACTATGTACTCTACAAAATTCTCTCACTAACCATGAGAACATTAAGCTAAAATGACACTCTGGATTAGGAGAGGAAATCATTGAGAAATAGTTTAGCTTACATAAGCATTATGGTGAGATGTGATGGGTTAAGAAAACTTAAAATGGCTCAACCAGCACTATTCCTTTGTTTTTTTTTAATTTTAAAAAAGTGCATTTTTTTAAAACTAAAATGAATAACTGCTAGAGACTGACATTTGGGTAGACAGAGACTTCAAGTCGCATGTGTGAGGTTTGGCTTTCCCTCCTACGCCCTTCTTCATCCTCGCACCTCCCACTAACGACTAAATCAGAAGCTACAATTTGTATCTGTTCTGTCCAAGCTCTAGAAGTCCCCTAACTGTGGCCATTCATAATGTTAGTTATAGTTAGAATCAGGGAAAACTGCCCTTTGCCGTGACAGTGTATTTTTATTCGAGGAAGTGAGTTTTGTTGTTCAGAATGTTTTAACATTTGTGAAAACCAGATATATATATATATATATATATATATATATATATATATATATATATATACACACACACACACACACACACAATCTGCACCATTTTCCACAGATATTTCCAATGGTCATTTCCTAATATAAAAGTTTGTCAGGTAGTACTAAAGACTTCTCAATCAATCTCAAGATTTTCGCTTAGAGACATTACAGCTTAATTTGGCTCCCCACTAAACCCCCCCGCCTGGAATTTGAAAGCAGCAATTCCTATTTGATAATAATCGTCTGCATGTAAATGCATCCATGCCCATGACAGGTCTCTGGACACAATGTTATGCCCAAGGAGCAATATGTTGAGTATACAAATATTAAATACTTACTATGTTCCAGGACTAAGAATATAAATGCAAACCCTTTAATTAGGTTTTGACTTCATTTAAGAATGTATTCGCTCTGTGTAGTTGTGAATATCATGTATGAATTGGAACTGGAAGAAAATACTGTACCAATCCTGTTAATGGAAAGAACATGTATAAGAATATATGCCAACAAACACATGTAAACATATGTAATGATTGTGAATTCATATAGAATCAATTTGCTAAATAAAATGAGGTACCATTTTTGATTTATCAGATAGGCAAAAATAAAGGATGGGTAACACCCCATTTCGGCAAAGGGATTCAGGAGTAAGCTTTCAGCACTGTTAGTGAGGGAGGGTAATTTTTAAATATATGTCAAATTTGCTGATGCACTTCCTTTTTGATTTAACATTTTTACCTTAAAATAATATATAAAAGGAAATATATGTTCTTTGTGAAATGTATATGCTTTCTTCTCCCTCTAAAGATTCTCTGTTGTCTCTAGTGTCTTAATGTGGGTAGAAATTAGTATGTGATAAAATAAATAAAACCCGTGGACTTGAATACTTGATCACGATGCACTCGAATGTTGAGAAGGTCAGGAGAAAAGGAAAGGTTGAAGCCAGACAGGAGTTTCAGCGTAGCTGTGAAATTCTCACATCTGCTCTGTGTTTGTTTTCATGAGTGGAGGTAAAAATATATAGTTAAATCTCTCTAGACCAAGATCAGACCTGTGCTTTGCAAGTTAAAGTAAACCCCACTTGGGGAACTTCGAGTGATGTCAATCAGCGTGCACGATGCTGTGCTCTTCATGTGTAATAGAGAGCCCCTTCCAGAACCCCTGTTATGTCTTCCTGAGGTATTAGTTTCATTGAGGTTACCTTTGTGTCTTTTTAGAAAGTGCAACAGTATACGTTAATAATTCAAGCTACAGACACAGAAGGCAGTCCCACATACGGCCTCTCAAACACAGCAACGGCTGTCATCACGGTGACGGATGTCAACGACAATCCTCCCGAGTTCACTGCCATGACAGTAAGTATAGACTGCCACTCACTGAACTTCAGGTCTATGGTCCATTGCTGGGAAGTTTGGTTGTGAATAACAAATGTGTTAAGAAGAGGTGGACCTTGCTTACCCTAATTGTAGAACTGACTCAGACATTTTCTGTCACTGAAACCAGGGTTTCAAATGAGGCACCAAAGTAATACTTTTTCTCTTAGTGGCCAAGTCCACTGATAAAGCTGTTAAAATATGCTGCCTGGAAGAAATGCTCCCCCAAAACTTTGTGCTGTTATAACAAAATACTTATAATATTTTCAGGTACATGAATTACATGACTGATTTTTATTACTTCATCAGCAAATAATTATTATCTCTTGTAGAAAATGGTTTTCCTCAGACAAGTCCCTTCCTCCCACCTCCCATTAATCACCCTGATACTCACAAATGGATGCTAATTATAATAGTAATGAAACTGTGACACAATTTGGAAAAAAATGATTGCTGGCAAATGCCATATTGTTTTTAAAGTTGACCGTGAATGCTGCAGTTATCTGCATTAGTGGTCTCTACACTTAGTGAGGATGGTAAAGATTTAATGGGCTTGTAAAGTCAGGACAGTGTGGTCATCGAGACACGCCGTCCTTCCCTGGTCCACGTCACTCCTCTGACTGAGGTTCTTCTTTCTTGTAGTTCTATGGTGAAGTCCCTGAAAACAGGGTTGATGTCATAGTAGCTAATCTAACTGTGACCGACAAGGATCAGCCCCACACCCCGTCCTGGAATGCAGTGTACCGAATCAGCGGTGGGGACCCTACGGGGCGGTTCGCCATTCAGACCGACCCAAACAGCAATGACGGCCTAGTGACTGTGGTCAAAGTAAGTGGGACTTGGGCCAGCGATCTGACGGCCACTCTGCAGTGACCAGTATGTGCCCCCTACCCTCTTTGTTTGTTATTCGGCCTTAGGACACTTGTTTTTCTTTCAAACATCTCTAAATCTGGAATTAACGTATTTTGAGGAGTCACATTTGTTATTTTGTAGTTTCTTCTGCGGCCAATATAGATATTCTCACATTACCCCTGGAATTTCATTGTTTTTCAGTTAGTTCGGACAGTGTTAACAAGCTGGAGACTGGCCAGCCCTCCATGGTGTTCACTGTGGTGCGGTTGTGTTAGGGATCCATCGCACCCCGTGGTTTGGGTTACCGGTGGGTAGCGACAAGCACCACTGCCCCACACCTGCTGTTCTTATGTCTGCAGGTTTCCGTTAGAGTGCTGGCTCAAGGACAAACCAGAAAATATCCCAAAGGTAAAATGGGATGAGTAGGCAAGAAGAGGGTACCCACACTTTTAAAAGATTTTGAATTTGTATTGCTGTTTTTAAATCTTATTTTCAAGGTATTAAGAAATTGGGTCATCTGGTCTTTAATTGCCAAAAAAAAAAAAAAAAAGGCCAAGTGCTGGAAGTAAAGGGGATGTTAACTTCAAGTGTAATAAATACACAGTGCTAAGGTAAAAGCTCTTTAAAGTGAACATCTCTCCTGTTTATCCACTCAGTGAAGAGATGGGCTTCCTTGCCGCTTAGCCCAACACTCTCGATTTGTGAGAAAACCTCAATGTTGGCCTTACGGAGAAAGGCGTACTGACGTGTCAGTTGCCAAGCATGTTAAGCGTGTGTGAATGGAATGGCCTTTTCCTTCATGAGGTGGGGGTTAGAAATCTTTGAACGGAGCAGAGTAATCACAAACCCGGCCCAGGACCTGACCCCTGTGTTCTAACCCAGCTCCGCCCTTGGTGGCCCTTGGTGGCCGTGTGACCATGGCCAGTGTTAACCTCCTGGGAGCCTCAGATTCTTCCTGCAGAAAGTGAGGATGGTAACAGCACCCCATCGTAGCACTGTTCCAAGGAGAAAATGAGCGTAATATGTGTTAAAGCTCTTGCAGCTGTGCATACATGCCACTTAGCCCCAATAAATGTTATGTCCGGGACGTTTCATCTGGTTAATACAGTCACTTAAAAGGGTTCTGTCTTACTTCTGGCGTCTCTACTGTCTTGTTTAAAATAATTGAGAAAGGGAAGTTGAATCAGTGATTTTAGGGTAAAAGAAAAATCTATGTGTTTGAAGATTTGGAGGTGGTCTAAGTTAAGGAGCTGGTGCAGCTTGTGCTAATGAGGTAGCTTTCTCCTCGGCCTTGGCTCTGATCCTTCTTAGACACCCTGTGACAGCATGCGAGCTCTCCCGGCTCTTCTCTCATGGCGATGCGCACAGGCCACTTACCCGCGCCTCCCGAGGAGGTGGTCAGTGGAAATAAAGAATGAAAGTCCAGTCTGGTCACTTGACTCCTGGTAACTTTTCTGTTGACAGTGGGATTCAATGGAACTTTGGAAGTTAGTATTTATAGTAAGTGTTATTTGTGCATTGCCTTTATCTGGAGTGGTGTTCTCAGATTTGGGGTTTTTACAGAGTAGTAAAATACCCGAAATTATTTGGGAAAACAACCAGAGTTTTTGTTTGCTAAGTAAGAAAGAAAAAATCCCTTCTACTTACAAATACTATTATTTGTTAAGTGTGTATATATGTGTACTTTAAAATGTGTGTATCAAATTATGAATGAACTTTAAATTGAATGAATTTAGCTTTATGAAAGATTACATTTTCTAGTTTTCTGTTTTTTTTCCCCACCTCATCATAAACTGGCGCAAGCTTTTTGAGACAGGTGTAGTCTCAGTACCAGAATTTGTGAGTAGAGTCTAGAGGGGTATCCAACCTTTTGGCCTCTCTGGGCCACACTAGAAGAAGAAGGGCTGTCTTGGGCCACACGTTAAATACATTGTGACACATGATCACAAAAAAATCACATAATGCTTTAAATAGATTTGCGATTTTGTGTTGGGCTGCATGCATGGCCATCCTGGGATGCACGCAGCCTGTGGGCCTCAGGTTGGACACCCCCGCAACTCGATCTCAGTTTATTTAGGATGTTTTAGAATAATCAAGTCTTTTGGACATAGCTAAATAATTTCAGTCTTGCAATAATAATATTGTAAACTTTGTAACATAAATCTGTGAACTATCCAAGATTTATAAATATCTTGTATAAATTGGAATAAACACTTCAATCACTGATGATGCTAATGCATGTTTTCCAGAAATTTGAAAAAAAGAGATGGCACAGTGAATGAAAAGCTAATGTTTTGGAAAAGGAGTTGGTAGAAGAATAAACTGCAGAATGAAATGACTATTTCCTGCAAAAATACGGTTTCCTTTTTTTTTCCCTAGCCAATCGACTTTGAAACAAACAGGATGTTTGTCCTTACTGTTGCTGCAGAAAATCAAGTGCCACTAGCCAAGGGTATCCAGCACCCGCCTCAGTCAACTGCAACTGTGTCTGTTACTGTCATTGATGTGAATGAAAACCCTTATTTCACCCCAAATCCCAAGATCATTCGCCAAGAAGAAGGCCTCCACGCGGGCACCATGTTAACAACGTTTACTGCTCAGGACCCAGATCGATACATGCAACAAAATATCAGGTATCAAATGCCATGTATACAGATTTTATTACTTACATTATGTTCTGCACCGTGCATAAAATTTATCATTTGAATAAGAAATTCCCATTGGACCCCAAACTACTTACTGCAAGATTATTTTTAATTCTTTGATGGAAGTTTTCTCAATAGAGCAATGAATATAGTACCTTGGAAATACAAGAATGGATCTACTCAGGTCTTATTTGAAGAAAACAATGCTCTCTGCCTCTTTGTTTCTGTCCCCTTTTTACTTAAATATTGAGTAATAATTTAGCCTATGCTTTCATACCAAACTCACAAAAAGTGTCTATTGTAAGTAAATAGATGACTTTCAGAAGCTTATAACATTCATCTCCTCTCCACACCTCAGGAGGAAAATGTATACCAAAACCAAGGTAGAAAAAGCTTTTTTTTCCCCATTTTTACCTGTACAGTAGTTATAGGACTTATAAAATGTATCTGTGAAGATTTCCAGCTGCAGCAAAGTCAAGCTTCCCCTTGCTGGTGAGGGAGGGAGTAGCGGGGAGGGCGAGCACAGCCCACACAGCTGTTCATTGCTGCTGATGATAATTTTTTAAATGAACTCATATTTTATTTAGCTTTTCTGGAACTGCTGCTAACAGATAACTGCATTTCGTCTCCATTTCTCTATACATTAAAATCAACAAAGATAAATAGCTAATTAATTGGCATATTGAATTCCTACAACTTTTTACCTCTTAAAAGATAGGATTCATTTTCTAATTTGTATATTGGTTAGCTAAACTTTAAAAGCTTACCCCTTCCCCAATTAAAAAAAAAAGTATAAGGTGATAAACTAGTGACATAGAGAATCAGCTTCAGACAGACTCAGACTGCGGGATTTCCTTGGAAGGATGCAGTTCTGAAGCTTGACCCGTTGTGGGAGAGCCTACTAGGAATAGATTATGGGGGTCTCCCTACTAGGACCTCATCTCCACCATTATAAGGTGTTAAACACTCCAGGAGAATTCTGTGATAGAAAATTCAATTACAGTTTTCTTCAGTCCTGTACATGAAGGCTGCTGCTTTCCTAGAAGGCATAGTTGAGCTGTTGTGTCGGCACCATGGCCATGCACTGAGCTAGAGAGCAGGTTAAAACGAGATCTGTCAAATCCAAGAGCCCACGGTAGAGAGGCTGAGCTGCTCCTCTCCCCCCTCAAACACCTATCCAGTGTTCCCTGCTTAGCTGCCCATATACAACCTTCATGTGCCTCTCAGAGCCACTGTCACAGAAATACTTTCCATGTCACAGATGTATTTCCAGCCATCATCTGCAAAGCTATAAGTTAATGGGCTGGTTGCATCTGGAACTAAACCAGTAAATTATGCTTTATTTTTTTAAGTTTCATGTCAAAAAAAAATTAAAACTGACCGCACTTTCATTTTGTAGATATACAAAATTATCCGATCCTGCCAATTGGCTAAAAATAGATCCTGTGAATGGGCAAGTAACTACAATTGCTGTTTTGGACAGAGAATCACCAAATGTGAAAAACAATATATATAATGCTACTTTCCTTGCTTCTGACAATGGTACGTAATGAAATGCAGTCACTGTATTATCCTGTGTGTTGTTAAGGAGAGAAGAGCCTCCTCACGGATGCATCGTCAGGAATGAGGTTTTCTATGAAACCCAATTGTCTAGAAAACTGACCTTTATTCCTCTAAGGCCCCGACTTCTATTTTCCATTTCCGCTGGGGTTTCTGTGGCATAGTCTGTGTGTTTCATAGTGTTCGTGCACCCTCCATGGTAGCAAGTGCTGCGATTAGAAACCTTTGTGGTTTTCTGCCCTGCTGCACGGTGATGCCTCAGTACTGCAAGTTGAGGCTTTCCTCAGTGGCCCAGACACTGTATTTTTTGAGGCGATCTCTTTCTTTTTCTGCTGCCATCAATTTTATCTGTCTCCAGCATTTCTCTTCTTTCTAATTCTCTGCCTCTAGTCTGCCATGAGCTGGGAAAACACTTAATTCCGTGCATTAATTGAGATGATTGAGTACGTGAGCCTTAGTATATTGGTTTGGGAACACCTAGTTTAGCCTATTTCTTTTTCTGGGCCTTTGCTAGATTCTTAATGGTTGAGATTAAAAGGTAGCACATTTTTTAATGTGTAAGATAAAAGTGACTTCTGTAAACCTGGTGTTGGACTTGTTTGCTTTGTTAGCTTTTAGTATATGTGTTTAAGAGTGTAGGCTTTGAAGACCTGGCCCCGTGGGTCCAGAACCCAGCTCTACCATTTCCTAACTATGGGACTGGCAGCAAGGTTCTAAATCTGCCCCTTTCCCTTTTCTGTTAAACAAGGGTAGTGGTGGCAGCAACTGACTCATAGTGTATTAGGGAAGATAAAATGACTTGTACACATAAAGTTTTTAAACCAGTGCCTGGCACAAACTAAACACTCAAATATTTTTATTACATTTAATACTTTCAAAACTGAATCACAGTCATATTTTAAAACCCTTTTAGTGTTCAACTCTGCATGTTAGCATCAAATAAAAATAGTAAGCATCACTCTGGTGGTCGACATTGAAAAATGTTGCTTATGAAACACTTCTGATAAGAGCAGTTTCAATGAACCTTTCCGAGTCCTATATAATAAGATTCAACGAGATCATTGTCTGCCATAAATCTATGTGGTGACAGAGCCAAAGCAATATTTTTCTTATCTTTAGCAGTGTGGGAGCTAATATTCAAATACTGAGAGTTGAAACTGGAGAGACACAGCTTCCGCCGTCACACATGGGAGCCCAGTGTTGGTGTCGGTCTCGGGCTCTCTTGCCGTGTGGAAGTGGTGGCTTTCCGTCTCAGTGGAACTTAAAGTAATAGATCTTGTTCCGTTATGTTGCAATTTAAAGAGCTGTAAAATGATGTATGCATGTTGGTTGTGAGTTACAAACAATTTTTTCATTCACTGGGGTGGACTGTTTTCGAACTAAAAGGGTGTTGGGTATAAGTGGTTAAATCTCTGTCACTGTGACACTTTGCGGACGCGCTTGACTTCAGTCACCAGGCTGGATGTGGAGGCCCATTCTGCTCGTTAGTGACTGGGCAACCTCCTGTTCTTGCTGTGGCTTACTTTCATCATTGATAAATTGTTTTTGCTGCTTGCTTCTTATATAGAGTTGTTAGGAGAGTTAAATAACATTAAATGTGATGCTAAATATGAAAGTTCCTCAAACTGTGTAGTATCCTAGTAGTCTCGGTGGCGGGAGAATTCTGCCTCCATCTTACCACTGTACAGCTCACGGTAATTGTCTCTGCCCTCAGAACCATTCGTGTTCCTCAGAGCGGCCCCTGGAGACTGCCACTTGCCCCCTCCTCAGCCATGCATTTGTGCTGCTTCCCGGTTACCTGTCCTTGGCAGGTCACCGAAACCTCTGTGTCTCTGAGTGCAGCCTTACTCTGAAGATGGTCACAGTTCTATTGTTATATTTATATAATATATAAAGTATATAATTAAATATGTTTATGACTAACATAGTATTTATGTTATAGTACAGCAGGCTCTTATATAATATTGTTTTGTTCAACATCTTTCACTGTAACATTAATGAGATGTTTATGTCACTTAGCTTGTGGTAAAATTGGTTTTGTTATATACTCTTAAAGCCAAACAACCTACTGATGATATTAATTGAAGAATTACTATACATACATTAATAAATATTTCTGATATAACATAGGCCAAATCACAAGACTAGATTTTCAGAAGCAGCAGCAGAGGCAGCATTATATGCTGTTATGAGAATGGATTTGTGGTCAGTGACAACAACCTTTAGTAGCAACCCTGCCACTTAGAAGTGTGTGACCATGTGTAGTTTATAGAGACTTGGGTTCTTCATCCGTCTGAACCTGCTTCTTAAGTTTACAATGGAATAAAGTATATGAAGCGGGACCCCAAAAAACAAAATTATCTTTTGGATGGCAGGCCCCTTATAGTACAGGCTTCCCCCTGCTAGATGGGTGCTCCAGGAACCCATCTGTGTCAGTGTACCAGACGGTGTTGTCGTGAGAGGCTGCATTCCGCTTCAGTGAATTTTTTTGAGACTCTTTAACCATGTTTGCCCATTTCATGATGAGCGGTTTGCAAGCACACCTGCTGAGCTGTGCTGAATGTTCAGCAGTTTTTGAACAGAAAACAGTATGACCCCCATGCCCCACCCTTCCCATTCACCAGATCTCACCCCGAGCAACTTTTTTTGTTTCCTTGGATGAAAAAAGTCCTCAAAGGAAAATGTTTTGCTGATGTGGAAGAGGTGAAACAAAAAACAGCAGAACATGAAAAGGCATCAAAATCGATGAGTTCAAAAGCTGTTTTGAGCAGCGGGAAAAAAAGTCTCTATAGGTGTGTTGCTTGAAATAGAGAGTACTTTGAAGGTGACCAAAGTTTAAACATGTAAGAATAAATACACAATTTTTTATAAATAAATGCCTTTTTGCCCTCCTTGTATAGAGCAGCCTTATATTTTCTCAAAGAAGTAGTTGGTTCATCAATAAATATCATTTCCCCCCTCCAAGGTGTTCTTCCCAAGATGAGCTTTGTGGATCTGTAGACTATTTCAATATTTCATAGCTGTGTTTGAGCTTTCAAAGCATTCTTGTGTTCTTTCATGCACATGTCTTGGTTTTCCATCAAAAGTAGGGTACCCAAGATTACAGCCTCGTGTTCAGCATCTCTTACATCCCCCGCAGTGCCTGGAGGAACGTGGTGGGCCCGGGGCCCAGGGTCATGGACTGCAAGGGCAGGGAGGTGTGGAAATGCAGTCAGCAAGGGCACACACCGTCACCGGACTCAGCTCCTGCTCGCCAGCAGTGGCAGCTCAGGGTCATCCTGGAAAGAAGGATTCGGCCTTGTTGCAAAATGTTCTGCCCACGTGCTGTGGCAGCTAGATTTGTCCAAGGTTGTGCAGTGATAAGGGGAAAAAGGCTAGAAGCTTAAAAATTTCAGAGTTGTCGAGGCTCACTGAAGAGAATTATTCAGCACTGGTTTGTGGTGTTTCTTTCTTTCAAGGAATTCCTCCTATGAGTGGAACAGGAACACTGCAGATCTATTTACTTGATATTAATGACAATGCCCCTCAAGTATTACCTAAAGAGGCAGAGACTTGTGAAACGCCAGACCCCAGTTCAATTAACATTACAGCACTTGATTATGACATTGATCCGAATGCTGGACCATTTGCTTTCGATCTTCCTTTGTCTCCAGTGACTATTAAGAGAAATTGGACCATCACTCGGCTTAACGGTAAGAACAGGTTAATTATTTGAATATACATGTAGTTGAGAAATTTTGAAGCCTGGAACAAAAAGTTAATTTTAGGTGCTTTTTAATCTCCTCATTAAATATATTTTAAAAGCTACTTAAAGTTTAAATAAGATATCAAAAGACTTTGAAGTCAAAAACGTCTTCTCCACACAGCATACAGTCTGCTTTATATGTACTATTCAGTAGCATGTACATTCCAGAAAATATTATGTTTCACCATATCATGTGTTAACTATCAAACTGTATTTTTTTTACATAGGTGATTTTGCTCAGCTTAATTTAAAGATAAAATTTCTCGAGGCTGGGATATATGAAGTTCCGATCATAATCACAGATTCGGGCAATCCTCCCAAATCCAATAGCTCCATCCTCCGTGTGAAGGTTTGCCAGTGCGACTCCAACGGGGACTGCACAGATGTAGACAGGATCGTGGGTGCAGGGCTTGGCACAGGGGCCATCATCGCCATCCTGCTCTGCATCATCATCCTGCTCAGTAAGTGCTTTCTTCGGCTCTTAGATTTTCTCTTTTCACTTTTAGCATGTTTAGCAAAGTAACTTATTACCGTTGCCTTTCAAAGTAATTTAACAACTCTCTTTGACCTGACTGGCAAGAAAACAGTACGCATTTTATTGCCAATCATACATGGTTCAGCCAAGTCCACTTTGAAACGAGAAGAGCCCTAAGTGCTGGTCACGCAGGCATCTGCTCGTGGCACACCCAGCCAGCGCTCTTCTTCCGTGCCCTGTGGCCGTCTCTGATGCCAGTAGCTTGGGGAGCCGTAGCAAACTCTTTTTATAGAAAAATGTTAGACAGTCCTGACTTTGAGCACGTATCTTATGATTTGAGTATGAATTTACGGCACGCAGTTGATGATTTAGGAAAATAAGTATATTGCTTTCCTTTCCTTTCCCTCATATAAAGCACAGTCAGCAACCTGCTCCAGTCATGCAAGGATGAAGGTATTTGTTTCTGAAGGACTGCGTAAAATGGTGAAAAATTGTACTTCATGTAGCACAGTTGATAATAGAAATGATTACACAGCTCAATAAATTCTCTGTCTTTAGAACAAGTCTAGATTAAGGAATAGCTCCTTTTTAAGATACTTTGCAATCTTTGGTTCAATGGAATGCAAGAAATTAACCACCGGAAAGTACTTTAGGAGCCACTTCTAAGCTTATAGGTTAAAAGGATAAATTGCCTGGGCTCTGTGTTTTATTGTTAAATAGCAGCAGGACTTAGTTTATTGTGCGATCATGCTATACACCAATCACTTTCTTGAAACTGTTGCCCATTTCTTTTGCATTTTTGCCATTTACAAGTGTTCTGGTAATTTAGAATTCTGTCCTTTTATCCTAAGCAATTACTATAGAAGCTTGAGCATTTTTTACTTCCCGTGTGGAGACTACTTTGACTATAAATTGAAACCTGCATGCTATACTAATAATCCACTTGCTAGATTTAGCCCTGGAACAATGGCAAATGAGATCATGTATCTGGCTTTAAAGGGAGGATATTTACTTTTATGGCCAATAATAAAAAATGTGCTCAAATAGGAGTCATTAAATCTTTTGCTTCGGGATGTAAACTGATATCTCCAGATTTTAGAGAGAAAGTGTTCCTAGATGTGCACTTAGGGATATGTTTCAGTTTCAACTAAAATGCGGCATATATGCCAACCTTATCAAGAAAGACTTAGATATGATGGATTATGTCATGAAGAAGTGACTATAGCATTTGAAGGAAGATGAATTGGTGCTGATTTTAACATCAACCCTCTGGAAAATTTATGATTCTAAACCTGGCACAAACGTGTAAAGCATGAAAGCCTAATGTTATTTCAGTGCTCAGGCTAATCCCCTCGCCTTCTTACCTGAAACCTGCAGTTTAATAAGAAAGGGAATGCACAACAGTGCAGTAGAAAAATACCAGCCTTTGAAAATCAAAAATCCTCAAGCTCCCACTGCTGATCCGATTCCAACTTACCACCCAAGTCATCGTGGCAAGTGCCTCCCCTCCCTGAGAAGTGCAGTTCTCCCGGAGCTGGCCAGTGTAATGATGACCAAGGAACTTGAAAGAAATGGCAATTAAGTAACAAGTAACAATTTACCGTACCATTATTTGTTGTTTTAGAATTTACAAACCATTTTATTAAGGGTAAGAATTGCTAGCATGCCCAAGTAAAAGATAGAAATTGTGTCCCCATTTGTAGATGATAAAGCTGAGGGCAGGGGTTCACACAGTGAGTTCACAGGGCGTGAAGGTCTCTGCTCAGTCTTCACTTTCTAAATCCAGCGGGAGGGTCTTGCTCTGTCTTGTCCCTCAAGACAAATGTGAGGCCAGATATACACAATACAGTAAGAGAGGCATTGCAAATTTTCAACCCACATAAGTTATTGGTGTTGCAGACTATGGTTACATAGATGAAGTTTAAAAAATTACAATGTTATGCTTTTTTACTGTTGTTGTTTTTTTTTACCTTAGTTCTCGTTCTGATGTTTGTGGTATGGATGAAGCGTCGGGATAAAGAACGCCAGGCCAAGCAACTTTTAATTGATCCAGAAGATGATGTAAGAGATAATATTTTAAAATATGATGAAGAAGGTGGAGGAGAAGAAGACCAGGTTAGCCATAGTTTAAATCTTTAAAATAAAATGTTATGATCATATAATCAAAAGAGTAGGACAAATGTCAATACATGTGGTGAGATAATGGTATCAAATTTTCTTTCTTTTATCACATTATTAAACACTTGGTGACTTTTTTCCAACATGTGCTACACGTCTTGAACTTTTTTCCAAAGTGTCCAAAGTCATATTTATTTTGTAAGAAAATCGTTACTATTATTTTAAGGAGCCTAGGATGTAACACAATTCTATTTGTACTAAAAAAATTTTTTTTGCAGTTTTTTCTTAACTGGGTATCCAAGCTATAAATAAAAGTAGTTTTTATATTGAGATTTAGGTATTTATGTGTATAGAAGAAAAAGTGCTAGGCTCTTCATTCCATAAATACTTAACGAGTGAACTCAACTTGCCAGTGACTATCACAGTCTTTGGGGAGGCAGAGGTGGGCGGAGCCAACAAATACCTGCCCTCGATAGTCTTACATTCTCGAGAAATATTTGAAGTTGGAGACAGTATGTAGTTTATCTTTGTGTCCGTAGTGTTTTTCATGGTACCTAGTTTATCATTGATCAGTAAACGTTGAAGTTCCCGTCTGGCTGTAAAATAACGTGAGCTTCTGCATTACTGTGACATGAGTGGGGGGCATTCTTGTTCAAGGAACGGGGTAAGTTAAGTCATTTCCACTTACTAATGCATTTCAAATGTCAGGGGTGGCATTCAGAACAAAGAACCTGGAACTCCTGGGTCCTGAATCATCCTCCGTTAATTCGGATGGACTCTGTCTTAGGTATTTATGTAGACATCAGTGATAGGACTGTAAGCTTATAGAAAGGAGATTTCCCTGAACATATCTTCTCTTTCCCCTCTTTTTTTGGGGGGAAGAATATATGGCTTTTTGTTTTACAAAGCACTTTCGCTGTGTTTGATCTTTGCGGCAGGCTGTTAGAGGGCTCCGTTTTACATTTGCAGCAAGTTGTATGATTTCCTCTCAGAGTTGGACTGGCAAAGCCGGAACTAAGCTCAGCTTGCAGCGCCCATGCTTGCTTTACCATATTCCCCAGCCCTCTCATTTAGAAGAGTATTTAAAGTCTGCTGAAAACTTGACTTGTGTGTAAAGCTGTTTTGGATACTAATTAAAATGGCTCTACAAATATACCCCAGAGTTTCTTGCTTATAAGTGTCTTTGGATATTAAAATTCATGTTTGGCTTAATCCTTAATCAATCTCTCCTTTCACTTTCCTGAGCTGTGTTCAAGATTAGCAAATGTATGTTGATCACATTATCTCATAAATCTTTTCCTGGTATTTTGTTTCATGTTATTGTGCATAATTTTCTAGGCATAAACTTAAACTTCACTCAATGAAGCTTCAGTAAAAATAGCAATAACTGAAAGGGCACCAGTCATAACTGGTGGCTTCATAGAATTGGAGACTTAGAGGCAAGAACCAAGATATTTCTCAGCATCCGAGGGTGTGGACCAGGGCGCTTGATGCCACCTAATCTGGTTCTTTGTCTCCCCCACCCAACCCTCTCAGAAGTTGTTTAATGACATTTTATTGTAGTTATTTCAGGAAAGACTTACTTCCTTTATCGTTTTTATCTGCTTAACTTGATGCTTGAGATCAAATAGTAAAACCTACCCATTCTAAAGACTTATTAATGTTATCATCATAAATTTTCATCCTTTTCTTTTCCTGACCTCTGAAGTTTTCTTTGCCACCTGATAAACTTTTGGGCATGAATATGTTGCTTCCTACCCACCTTCTCGATAGTTTGAAGATTTTTCTGGAACTTTCTTTATATTGTTCACTGTGGCTAATTTATTTAGTACCGGTCTTCTTGTGACACCCTTTTGTAGCCTCTTGTTTTGTTTTGTTTTGTTTTGTTTTGTTTTGTTTTGTTTTGTTTTGTTTTAAATGGCAGTTTAGTCCAGGTTTAAGAGCCTTTGCCCATCTCTGATCCTCTGTTATGATTTCCATTTATAGTTCTTATTATAGAAAATGGTGACAAAATTGCATGATGGGTTTTTTTATGCGTTCTAATCTTTGCCTCATAATAGCAGAATGAAATATGCAGTGTGGTGATGCTACATCAAGGGTTCTGTCTCCCTAAAGTGGATCATGAAATCTATTCATTTATCTCCATTTCCAAGGCCACTACCTTAACTTAGGTCAGCATTGTCACCACCCTACAACAGCATCTTAATGAGTGTCCTATTTGTGTTTTCACACTCCCATCCACTCTTTGGAAATCATGAAATCCAAACTTCCTCCTTAGCATGACTCTCTGGCCCTGCACCCAAGCTGTAGTGTACCCCATCCTGTACTGTGTAAAGACCGGCGGGAAAAGTCAGTGGTAGCCGCAGACTCCCTTGGGATTCGAATCCATCAAGGCTGTCTATCAGGGCCACTAAAGTTTCTTTCAAAGCCAAGGTGATATGTCCTTTTATGATTTAATGTTATTTTTTCTTCCTCCTCTTACCACTCTTCCAGGGATAAAATCAATACGGGTCTTCTTTTTCCCAGAAAAGACTTGTCAGTTTCCCCCCACCACCACCGTGCCCCCCTCCCCCCCGCCCAGTTAAATCTCATTATGTCCTCAGCTATCTTTTGGTTTAAAAAAAAAAATCTGTGATTTAGTAACTTATCTGGCTTTTTCTTGGCATCAGAGTGCGAATTATAATCTCATGACTTTCTGTATTCCAACCAGAAGCAGAAGGCTTCCCACAGGTTTAACTCACATCAACACAGGTTCACTCATATCAACAAGGAACGTTTCCAGCAACCCAGAAGCTTCCCTTGTACCCCTTGCCAAGTAGCATGCTCTCTGCCAAAAGTAACCAGTATTTTTTTTTATTTCTATCACCATACATTAACATTATCTGTTTGGATTTTATTATGGAAACGGATGTCATATAGTAGGTACTTTTCCTATCTGGCTTACTTTACTTAACATTCTATCTGTGAGATTCATCCATGCTGTTTTTAGATGTAGTTCATTTTTGTTGCTTCTGAATAATGTTTATTTTATTGTAAGAATGAACCACATTTTATTTACCCATTCTACTACACGTGGACATTTGAGTTGATCCAAGTATCTTGTATAAAACTTCTATGAACATTCTTGTGTGTGTGTGTGTGTGTGTGTGTGTGTGTTGGTGCATTTCTGTTGTTCTGTGCACAGAGATTGAATGCTGAGGCCCTAGAGTATGCTCATGCGCAGCTGTAGTACAGGCCTGCCACTTTGCTGAAGTGATTGCCCTGGTTCCCAGTCCCCTCACCACTGCTGTGTGTGAGTCCCAGTTGCCCGGCAGCCTCACTAGTACTAAGTTTTTTTCCATCTTTTAAAATGATAGCCACTCTGTGTGTGTGTGTGTGTGTGTGTGTGTGTGTGTGTGTGTCTTAGTATGATCTAATTAGGATGTTCCCACTGACTTACTGCTTTGATATCTTCTTTGTGAACTTTTTGTCTGTTTTCCTGTTGGGTTGCCTTCTTCTTACTGATTTTTAGGACATCCTTATATATTAGGAATAACAGTTCTTTGTCAGATAAATATATTTTATATATGTGTGTGTATATATATACATATATGTATATATATTCTCTCATTCTGCAACTTGCTTTTTATTCTCCTGATGGTGTCTTATGATAAACAGAAGTTTTTATATCAGTTTATCAATTTTTCATTATGTTTGTAAATTTGTATCCAGTTTAACAAAACTTTGCATAACCCAGAGTAATGAATCACCTCCCCCAAAAGTATACCCATGATTCATCAGTAGTGGATGATTCATTTGGTAACAGGTATGGACCAGAGTTCTTTTTTGTTTTCTTTCTCTTTGGATATCCAGCACCGTTTACTAAAAAAATACCTGTTTTCCATTGCATTGCAGTGGGTCATGTGACATACAGCAGATGGTTATGTAAGTGTGAGTCTGCAGGCCAGCTTCCTGCTTCTCTGTGTGTTCTCATTCCTATAGCTTTCTAATATATCCTCAGATCCATTAGGATAAATTCTCCAACTCAATTCATGTAGCTTTTTTCAAAGTTTTGTGGATTTTATCATTTACCTCTTCTTCTGAAGAAAAAAAAACACAGTTAATACACTTACTTTCTAAGTGAATTTATTCCAAACACTTCTCCCTTTTCTAAGTAAGATAGTGTTGCTTTAAATATTAAAATCGTGGTCAGTTCCTGAGAAGTTTAGTTTTGTGAAATACACTTTCTACTTTCTATAAATAGAATGGTCACCTGTTAGAAATTCCCTTTCTATGCAGTAGTGTGCATTAAGCCTTTTTAGCAATAGAACATCATTCATACTTTTTTAATTAGTTTATTTCAAGACATCATCTCTTATGTAGTGGGACCGGGGCACGGATTGGTGCCATGTTGCATTCCAGACGAGTTTTAGTTGATTTTTATTACACGTAGCTGGTAGTTTATGGAGCATATGTCTTACCTCAAGATGTGGGTGGAGGCTGTTCCAATGGAGATAGGCAGAGTTTGAGGTCTCAGCCGACAGCCCTAATGAATGAGGTTTAAAGAGTGGGTAGATCTCAGGGGTCAGTTTAGGTAGTTCATGGCTGCCTGTGGTGAGAGTCATAGGCAGGTCTGCAGAGCTGTCTGGGGAAGGCTATAACCCTGAACCCAAAGCTGGCATAGCCAGGATTCCCATCTTCCTGCCTAGAAAAGGCATTCTTCTTAAAGAGCTGGCTGATTAGAAAGCAAAGCAAAGCATCCTTGACTAGGACCGGCCTCCCTATCTTCCCTGCTCTTGATTAGCATCTCTCTGTTTACATTTTGTGCCAAAGCACAGGTTGCTAGTTTCTTCAACAGAATAGCTGAAAGGGGCCCAGGAAGAGAAAAACAAAGAAATAAACAAACACACCTATCTCTCTTCTTTCTTGCCTTGAGCGTGGTAGACTTTTATCAGTGCTGTGGGTAGTCTGCTGGGTTTGGACTGTCAGGAGATGAGGCTGGGCCATATTTGAAACTAGCATCGGACTTGCTCCTTTATTTCCTCACAGTGCTGTTGGCAGCTGGACAGACACTTTTAGTATAAAATGTCCAGTCTCTTTTAAAAGGATGAGGTTTCTTCTTTATCTGCTTCACGGCCATAATCATCAGGGCTTTTGGTGGTTATCAAGTCATGTTTAATTACCCTCATTAGTAAATGTCCTTCAGTGCCCTTTTGGCCAGTGGGGCTGGCTGCAGCTACCGTATCCTTTTTAATGATCTTTACATCTATTTCCTTGCATATCAGCTTCTCTAATAAAATCAGGGTGAATGTGCAACCATCCCCTTTCAGCCCCAGGATAGGAAACAAACTGTTAGCTTCCTCCTTTTTAAAGCTTAAGACTTCAATTAAGATTGCTCTTATATTAAAAAAATATTTATTGAGTATGTATTATGTTTACAATACTAACTGGTGTTCACTTTACACATCCTCTACCTAAACCCCTTGACATTATGCAGCTTCATTCTGCATAATAGTAGTAAAAGCTGTTGTTTGAAGGTACCCTATGTATTAAGTGCTTTATGTACATTATTTCTTTTGACCCTCCCCCAAGTCCAGCAAAGTAGGCACACACTGTTAGAAAGTAACCAACAGGGGATTAAATCCTAGTCACCTGAGTCCAAAGAAGATGGCGCAGTACCATGTCTTGTACCATTCTTGGCAAAGCTTAGTCTCAGCCAGGCAATTAAAACAGTATCTTTCAGCATGTCATTTGAATTTATCAAAGAAGGCTCTCTTTCCTTTGAAGCAGGCTTGGGGACATCCGACAGCTTCCTCTGCTCTTAAAATTTGACTGGGGAAATGTTCTATTCCCAGGGTCTGGGCCCGTTGGCGGGGACTCAGGACCTATGAAAGGAGGCTCCACCGTTCCTGTTAGGAGATGTCACCGTGACAGTCAGCGGACACTGGGATCCTTTGGACCACAGCGTGTGGTTCAGCAGAGCAGTGGCTGCACGGAAGGCAGGCTTGTCGTCTCGACAGGCTGTCAGCTCATTAGAGATTAAAGCCGACGCCTGTGAGAGCTGGTTGTGACAGAAAGTGTGGTGGCTACTTAAAGATTCCATATCAGTTTTCTCTTGATCACTCTTGGATATGGGGCCCTTATTACCCATGTGTCTCAGCTCTGTCTTCCCATGCTGCCGCTGTTGAGTATATATAACATCACAGCTGGCTGTATTTTTTCTCTCAGTCTCTTCAGGCAAGGCCCAGCACCTCTCGGATTCAGTAGGTTTCATATTCCAGCACCAAGGACTCTCTGCTTTCGGCAATTTGGTTTTCAGAGACTTGCTCTTGGCCAGTTTCTTCTACCAATCCTGATGGTTCAGGGGACATGTCTGAAAGCTGGATTTTGTTTCATTTAAAGTCACAGTTCACATACTGGGGGTCTCTATTTATCTCAGTGATTTTTGACAGAGACAGAAAGAGAGAGAGAGAGAGAGAAAGGAAGAGAGAGAGACAGAAACATCGGTTTGTTGGATTCATTGGTTGCTTCTTGTATGTGCCCTGACCAGGGATCTAACCCTCAGCCTTGGCATCTAGGGATGGTGCTCTGACCAACTGAGCAACCCAGCCAGGGCCACTGCCTGTCTCTTTATACAAAGCCCATGGCTGTGTTTTATTTTAACCTGTAGAGTGTAAAAATTGAAAAAATTCACATAAATTTTAGATCTCCCAATTCTCTCAAAAAATGGAAAGATCTAGCATTATGGCCTGTGTTCTGATATGACAACTATTGTAGCAAACTAAATAGAGGCCTTTTCTCTCAGCAGGGCAAACATATTGGAGTAATTCTTTCTTCCTAATTTTTATGCCAGGCTGCCTTTATTGATTTATGTTATCAGCCTATCTTATATAGATACCTGATTTTGCAGACTCCAATTCAATTATATAGTAATTACTAGGCTTTGGATTCACAAAATAGATTTCTACAAGGAAGAGGTACTGTAATGCTCTAAAACCATGGAATAATTTTCTGTAGCACTGGTTTAAAAAGGAAAGTGGATTAACCACAAGTATATTTAGCCAGATATATTAGTTACAATAAAATAGGCTAGCTGCTGTAACAAACTCTAAAATTTCAATGACCTAAGCCTAGTTGAAATGTATTTCTTACTTGCTTAGCAGTGATTGGGTTCTGGGTCTCCAGAATTTGGGATGGGGAAGGGCAGTTGGCTCCACTCCACACAGTCATTCAGGGACCCGGAGTGCCACTGGCTCCTCCATCTTCCCCTGGGGCTTCCAAGGTCACCCTAGATATACATACATGCAACCACTAGATGACAGAAGGTCAGGGAGAACGACTTGTTGGAGATCTGTATGGCCAGGTCTGGAAGTGGCAGGCCCATCACTTCTACCCTGCCCTGGTTAGGGACTTGAGCTTAGAGAATCACCCCCGAGGTTCTATGAGAACCCGTTTTACCCCATCCACAGTAGGTTGCCAGATCCTGTTCATCATTCTCACCCATCCAATATGCCCAAGAAGGTGATTCCCTGAACGTAGACAGGGTTCCCTAACCCCGCACCCTGGACCACTACTGGACCCTGGCCTGTTAGGAACCAGGCTGCAGCAAAGCTCACCTGACCTCCACCCCCCGTCACCATCCAGACCCTCTGTCTCCACCCTGTCCCCCACTCCACAGCAGGAAGTGAGCAGTGGGTAGAGGAGCCAGAGAAGCTTGAAGCTTGCCTGAGCTCTAGCTCTGAGCCCCACCCCGCACCCCCCTCCTGCTCTTCCACAAAACAAAACTGGTCTCTGGTGGCAAAACAGTTGGGGACCTTTGATAAAGGAGACATGAGAGGTGCAGGAGCTCATGAAAAATGGGGCGGTGTGTGAGCATGAGAAACAGTATACAAGACTCACCAACAACCAGGAAGGGCACCTTTTCCTTCCTTGAGAATATGCTCGAACTCCCTGGTCTGCTGAAGTCTTCCTGAGCAGGGCTCAGCACTGCACCTGGAGGGAGTCCACAGCTGATTCCAGGGCAGGGGAGTCATGCTAGCAGCTCTTTTCAGTGACCCCGAGTTCCAAATCCCGAAATATCTGGCTATAATTGCTGTCCGAGCTTCAGCTGGCTTTTTAAATGAGATATATTTCTTGTGTGACTTGTGGGAATTAGTCTAAGCATTTTAGTAGGTGGAGCCCCAGAATCTCCATGACACAGAAAGCACATTCAGCAATGATCGGGTGCCTGAGATGGGGTAAGAACCCCCAGTTCCTCAGAGCCAGGGTTTGGCTTTGAGGAAGGAGGACTCTTGAGTGGTGAGGACTCTGAGTGGTGAGGACACAGAGTGGTGAGGGCTTATACTTTGCTCTTCCACTTTGCGTTTTAAAACTGCAGTGGGATTAAGCTGCCTGTGCATCTTACCTGTGCCATGTCACTTCACACTTAGTCCATGGTCTTCACAAGCCTCTGACTATTTAACCACCAAGATTCGTCTCAAGACGTCCTGTCTTGCAGTCCCAGGCTAAGTCATGTCTCTGCTCTGGGCTCCCAAGGGCACCCACATCTGCCTGTATTTAAAGCTTTGTGTCCAGCCCTGGTCCTGACCTTAAACTCTATGAAAGCAAGGATTGTCATATTCACTTTGTATTCCAGTATATACGTCAGCTCACACCCGGCAGACACTCACAGAATGTTTGTACATTGGGCCCTCTTCCTGAATCTCTTAGTTTGTTAAGTCTGTGTAGGTTAATTAAACCAGTATACCCCAAACAACTTCACATTCCTTCTTTGAAATTTCTCATGTCTTCAGAAAATGGTAATTGTACTCATCAATGTTAGCATCCATCACATACTTGTTCTGTGCCAGGCACTGTGCCCCACTCGTAGTTTGCATGTCTCCTGTAATCTTCCCAGCAACCCTATGCAGCAGATGCTGCTATGAGTTCAGTTTGCAAAATCAGGTTCATGTGACTTGAGAGGCCAAGCTCCTCTGGTGTGCTGGGCTGGGGGTCATATGAGAGATGTTTTGTATCATCTTGTTGGTCTACAGTAGGCAGGCACTACGGGCTAGGACCAGTGAGGCTGGACACTTAGCACAGCTTGTTAGATGACCACTAATAATCTGGCTTAAGAACAGGTAAAGAGTAAGAGCCAATTAATTGGTTAAACACAGTTTGCAAAATTGAGCACATTTTGGCACTCTGGAGAAGCAATCTGAGCAGCCAAGTTATTTTTTTAAGTCAAGAATATAACCTGAGCAGCTGGAAGTAAAACATAAAATCCAGGCTGGATGTCTAGACAGAGAGATGGGGCGCAGACACAGGAAAGTCTCTTGAGACCAGACCGGCCGGTGCCATGGGATCTCCGCCGGAGCCTGGGCTCACTGCAGGCTTCCTGCCCCACTGTGAGCAACCGAGCCCGGCTGTCTCTGGACCAGCAGAGAGGGAAGCTGTCTGATTTAACCACAGTATGTTTGATTCTTTGAAATAATTGTTTTACAAAATCATTCTACTGTATAAGCAAACTAACAGATGGCTAAATCTGGATATAACTGCGGAGACCACTTTCAACATTTTTATTGTTGGCTAAAGCGCACTGTTAATTATGTTCCCAAGTTATTCATCTTTTCACACCCACCTGCAAACACCAGTTCATATTAGTTACTGGAAGAGTGGCACTGACTTCACAAGAGGAAACTTTCTAGGCACTAAATACAGCTCATGCGCACAGGATTTGCACATGACTTTTTTGGCTATTCCTGTCACTTCATGTGAATGAATATAATATTTTATGTAACGCATTTTAATATTTATTGTTCTTGACTAATCACCCACTTCCTACGTTTAGTTTTAGACAACTGGAAAGTTAACAATATCCCAGTAATCAAATGATAAAGGTTTCGATGCAAGTACGTGTTAGCAGTATGTGTGTGTGGAAGGGGAGGGCGTGCTAAGTTACCAGGTGTCAGAGTTCTACCATTTGGCCAAACCACAAACTGCTTGACTTTATAAACCCAGTTGTAGTGGAACTCAGCCATGAGCCATGCCCCTTGTTGACCCTGTTTAGGACTACGTTCCCATTGCGACAGCAGCAGAGTAGAGATACTGTGACAGAGACTGTATGGTCCCCAAAGCCTGAAATATTTACCATCTGGTCCTTACAGAAGAAGTTGGTTGACCCTTGCCATGGACTTATTCCATTCATGGAGTCATTAGATTTTTTTGTCCAAAGCTTGCATCCTCTGAAGATCAGCACAGGGAATTTAAGTCATCGTCCAAGGCCACCTGTTTGGTGTGGTGGAGCCAGGATTCAAATTAAGGCGCTCTGATTTCAGATTCCATCATTGTAAAATGCGAGACTATGTTTTCTTTGCTGTGTTGACTTTATGTGAGGATTCATCCTAAAGAAAAAATGTCTTTTTAGGAAGTGCCACAAAAGATGCGACATAACCCAGTGAAGGATTGGGATGCTCTGTCGCCATGTTCCTAAGTGCATATTGCCATTTCTTTATTACTTGTTTTTAGGTTTCCTCCCAGGTGGAATAATAGGTCATGGTAAGATAGAATGACTTTAGTCTTGTCTGAATAATGAAATTTTAATTTTTGTTAAGGAGAACTTGCAACTTGGCATAAGAATGTGGAATCGAAATTACATTCAGAAGGCTACCCTTTCTGTCTCCTTGGAAGGGTAAAAAAAAATGTGCTTATCTTTATAGGGCTATAACCAAATTGCATGGAAGGAATGGGAAATGACAAACATTGTATAAAAATAAACTTCAGGCCCTGGCAGGTGTGACTCCATTGACGGTGTGTTGTCCCACAAAGCAAAAGGTTACCGGTGTGATTCCCTGTCAGGGCACATTGCTTGGTTGCGGGTTTGGTCCTCAGTTGGGGTGTATAGAAGAGGCAACTGACTGATATTTCTCTCTCACATTGATGTTTCTCTCCCTAGCTTTCCCCCTCCATTCCTCTCTCTCTAAATTAATGATAAATAAATAAATAAGATTTTTAAAAATTATTAATTTCAGATTTCAGGACAAACATCTTTCTGGAGCCCCATTGCTCTGCTAGGTCATGAAGTCTCTGCACGGCCCTGTCCTCCCCTCTTCCAGCAACACCTTCCAGCTGCCTCCACCTTTGCATTCCACATCTTTTGTAATCGATTATCAATTACATTGTTTCCATTATTTTTAAACGTGCCCTTTTAAAAGACATTACACTAAAAGCTCTATGAGGTCAGTAACCATGTCTGTGACCCAAGAGACTCCTCAGAAGGATCTTGTCGAGTGAAATTTAATTGAATGGTATTTGATGTATTTTTCCAAAAGAACGTGTTATAATTTTATAATGGGAAACAAGTTGTGATAAAATTCAGTGGTACCAGTTTCTGAAGCAGAACCATAATATTGCACCAAAGAAAGAAGCTTCGGCTCGTCCCTAATCCTGAGCACAGAACTTGGAAAGTGGCTGTGCCAGGGCAGCAGCGGTAACGGGAAACCATGGGAGCAGAAGCAGCGAATGTGCTGCGTCGTGGGGATTCGGCTCCCGTCCCTGTGGGGAGTGGAACATAGTCCATGAGAACAGACTGGAGGACCTTCGTCTGCTTATCCAGTCCTCATGCTATTTTATCTCTAGTAGGTTTATTATTCAAACCAGAAATGTTTTTAGCAAACCCTCTATTTTTTTGAGTGTGTGGGTGGGGGTTACTTTAATGATCCATAGAATCTAGTTAGTTTTTCACATCATTTCTCCTGTGTAGATAGTTGCAATCATAACTGTATTTCTCTGGGAAGAAAATCAGGTCATATTGTAATTTACATAAAGCTTGCAAGGGTATGGGAGCTGCTTGTCAGCAGTCCTGTGGTAATGTATTGGCATCTTATCACTATTTTATTGAATTATTTTAATGCCAGCAGCGATGGAGAGTGAGATAATAATGTTCTGGTCTGCCTTCCGTTCCTTTCTGGATCTGTCCGAAGAGTTTCTCGCTTGTGCCGTAGTCAGCTTTTCTCCAGATAACTTTTTTTTCCTGCAGAATTTTGTCCATTTACTTTTATATTAGTATTTTTATTTCTGTCTGTCTCAAGGTGTTAGAAATGTTTACCTTATCTAAGTGAGAATTTTCAAGTTACTTGTCTTTGCTACTACAAATGAACAACTTCCCCTTGCACCGGCCTTGGCCAGGGAGGCAGCAGAGCTGGCCTGTGGGTGGCATCACTGGTTCCCACCAGTGGAAGCTGAAAACGGACCAGGACCTTGCAGTGCCCTCCCCTCCCTGCCTGCCAGGCCCTCTTTGGATCTTCCTGACTAAAACTCAGTGAAGTTTGTCTTAACCGGCAACCCACTGCGCACAGACCAGAGTGCTAGGCCTCTGCCTAGTGAGCATAACCACCTTGAACTTCCTTCTAGCATTTGAACCCCCTCACGTTTCTCCCCGAGCAAACTCTGTGGTGCATTTCTCAATGGCCTTGGCAACAAGGTGCAGCTTTTTTGTTTACTTATTTTGCTTGTCTGGTGGTCTCTGTCTTATCTTTCCATACTGCTTCCCTGAGTCCGTGACCTTGGGCAAATCATTAACCTCTCTGAGGTGCTGTAATCAAGGAAATGGTGCAACGCCCACTTGGAAGGATTTTTGCTTAGAGTACAGTTGACCCTTGAACACATTGGTGGCAGGAGGGGGGGGATGGTTAGGGGTGCTGATCTCCCTACACAGTCGAAAATCTATGATAACTTTTTACTCTCTCAAAACTTAACCATTCATAGCCTTCTGTTGACTGGAAGCCTTGTGGATAACATAAAAGATCAGTTAACACTTATTTTGTGTGTTATATGTCTTGCACACTATATTCTTACAGTAAAGTAGGCTAGAGAAAAGAAAATGCTACTGAGAATATTGTAGCATTTTCTAAGGAAGAGAAAGTGCATTCACAGTATTTATTGCAAGAAGTTCACATGTAAATGGACCTGTGCAGTTCACACCCATGCTGTTCAAGGGGCCACTGTGTGTGAAACGTCACATGAGAAAGCACCTGACGTAATTGCTGACAGTGGACGGGCAGCATGGAAAGCTCGCCTTCCGTCTTCGCGCTCTCAGAGCTGAAAGTGGCATCCGGCGCCAGCAGGCATTCCTGAAATACTTGCGGAACACTAAATGAATGTTTTCATCCCTCTCCAAA
Organism: Glossophaga mutica; assembly: GCA_039655065.1. Classification (NCBI taxonomy): domain Eukaryota; kingdom Metazoa; phylum Chordata; class Mammalia; order Chiroptera; family Phyllostomidae; genus Glossophaga; species Glossophaga mutica. The sequence goes on from CM077312.1 coordinate 34,231,931, forward strand.
ACAGACTTAATTGCACAATTCTATGGATTTTAACCAGCAATGCAGCTTTCTGAAATTTTTGCCTGGGATTCCAGAATTTCAATTTATACCAGTACAGCATTTTATTTTACTTCACATAACCAATGCCTTAAGCTAGATTCGTGGTATCATTTTCTGAGCCAATTATAAATTATTGCAAGTCAGTAGAACTGAGCAAGAAAAGCCAGAACCAGAGTTTTAGCTGCTAACTTCCTAATAACTATTCCAGAATTATATGATCTTTTAAGACATTTTCAATCAGAGATGGCGGGGGAAGTCACTACTTTTCACTACTTGCACTGTTAATGTTTTAAAAACCCTAATTCCTGAATAACCTGAACCCTAACTCCTAAACCCTGAATAACACACGTTCTCAGTTAGTTAAAACAAGTATTTCCTTCATTTGAAAATTAAATTTCTTTGGGAAGTTAACATTGTAAAGGTTGACAGTAATACAAATTTTCAGATCCACTTTTTCTCCAGAGAGTTTTAGGAACCAAATAAAGAGTTGTTGTTGGGCTGTTTCTTTCTTAATCTTCAGAATTAAGGCCATGAACCCCACGACCTTGAGCATGGCCTTCAGTCTCTGTAATTCTCGTTGTAATTCTTAGCCTACATGTTGTAATTTGTGTAAGTAAAGCATCACAGGATTGTAAAGATGTATAATTTAGGAGGTTTGTGTAGAGTGATCCCTTATCAAAAGGCTTAAAATGGGACCCTCGGGTCAGGACCGCTGTCATGTAACAGAGACAGATGTGGACAGAAAAGCCCGTTTCTGAAACCTGAGCACGCTTCCGCCCACTTCCCACCACTGTCAGGTTTTTGTATCCCAAATTTGCAATAAACAAGAAGAAACCATCACAGAGAAACTCTAAGCCATGTGTTTTAACCCAGTTTCTAGCTTCCTGTAAATCAGTGATTTTCCGCCTTTTTTTAGATAACAGTGTCACTGAGGATGACACATTTCCGTCATTAGGGTGGACTCACCACCATTGCAGTGGGACTGAGGGCCTTCCCCTCCCTCCCCACTGTGAACTATTGCTGGAGTGTATAATGTGACCCAGTGCACAATTCTTCAGGCACGAATACTGTCCCTGAGACTTTCCTCAGCACCTTTCTAAATGAGTACTTCCCAGGGGCCTGACATATTGATGGTAGAAAAGACTGAACTGGACTACAGACATTTTCAAGACTATTTCTACTCTTTGGTTCTTAAGATAGTAAGAAAAGGCTATCAAAAGAAAGACAAAAACCTGGAAATTACTATGCTGCTCTGTGTGTACACTGATACGTGAGGCAGGCCAGGGGAGCTGCTTGTCCGTAGGAGACAGCTGCTGTCAGCTGTAAAACATGTCAGGAGTTAAGGTCTGTTTTGCCAGATCTTTTTATTTTCCAGGTGAATTATTGGCAACTTACTAGAGAATTTTTAAAACACTCCTAGCCAATCAAAATCATTTGTGTTTGTAACCTTTGGATACCTTAGGAGCTATGTAAGAAATCAGGGTAGACAGGCTCTTTCCAGGTAAGAAATAGCATAAAGAAAGCCCACATGCCTCTTTTGTCTCTAGTCATGCCAAATTAATTTCTCTGTGTTCTTATACTGAATTATCAGACAATGTACTGAAGACTCTTAAGGAGTATCTCACCAGGTAAAAGACAGTACTTAAACATAAGATTCAATTACTTGATGACATGCAATTCAGACTTCTAATAAGACGTTTTACACCCTCAGCACAAAAGCTGAGATTGTAGACATTAATTTTCATCGTTATACTCACAATCTGTTTTCCCCTTTTTACAAAAAGCTTTGATAGTTATCAGAAGACACACTTACCCTTCTTTGTTATGCTTGGTAGTTATGCAATTAAACATGGCCTGGAAAGACAAACTTCTTAATATCTGAACATTCAGATTCTCTAAATAAATCTATTTTGTATAATACTTTAACATATCATAGGCTTTCACATCTATGTCATTGTATGCCTTTAACATATTCTTTAAATAACTCATAAATTCTACAAAATTTTAAGTGGAGCACATTTGCGTAAGATAAGATGTTTCCACTCAAGGTCTGTGTCCCTAATATAACACGCTCTGTCCTGACAAGAGAAAACAGTGTCCCCATGCCTTTGCTTGCGCTGTCGATTCTTTTCTCTCCCTAGCCCATATCTTGTTCAAGATGCAAAGTTAATGCCAGTTTTCCCACTCTGAGCATATACTTGGCAATATACCAAGGTTTCACACCATGCTGACTCGGCCTGCTCTGTCCTGCCTCACCCCCCACATCACCTGGATGCTCCCTAAAGGAGGAGCTGTTTCTCCGTTCCTTCCAAGTTTAGATTGGTTGAGTCTCTGGGTAAGGGGTTGTTCAGGGGAGTGTTGTCAGGAGCACAGCATTGAGTTTTGAACATCAGCGTTCTGAAGTCAGACACATCTGGTTTGGATTCTCATCCTAATCACAGAGTCACTGTGTGACCTTGGGCAAGTTACTCACCCCCTCCGAATCTGTTTCTTCATCTACAAAGAAAATAAAACATTCTTTACAGGTTTGTTAGAAAGGATTTGTGAAAAGACACTTATCAAGAAGCTGGTATAGTGCCTGGTACATAGAGGGTATGAATGTCTGTGACCTTTTTCCTCTCTGTCTACTTTGTTATTTTAATCATTCCTCACATTCCTGCACCACCCCCACCCCACTCATCCCTCTGGTTTGTTACTCTCTAAATCTAACCTGTAGCTCAGGCTTGACTCACTCTCTGAAATGACTGGGCAAAGAGCTAAGCTTTGAAGTCTAATGCATGTGGAGTCAGTCTGTCTCTGTGTCTTAGCAGATCTGGGACCATGGACTAGTTACTTGAGTTGTTTGACACTCAGCTTCTTTGACTCTTAAATGGAGATAATAAAATTTAGTATCATACAATGTTGTTCAGAGCATTAAATGAGCAAACATAGGTAAAGCACCAAGAAGACTGCCAGAACACGGCAAACATTCAGGCGCTGAATGAATCAGAACCGCTGTAAGAGATGCTGCAAACCGTTTTCAACTGGTTTTAGACAAAGAGATGAGGCCTGAATTATAGAGTACCAGAAACTGTACTTTCTGTAAATATCAGCATTAAATTGGAGAATTTTTGTTAAGCTATGGATGTAGCACTTCATATTACCAGAATTTAGGGGTTTGAAAACTACAAAGTATCTGCCCAGACCTAATGTTGTGATGTATTTTCACATTTTAGTCAGTTTCTCTGTACGTTTCCACCCCACTGGCTGATGCTAAAGCTGAAAAGTGTGCAGAGGGCCCAGTTTCTGCCCAGAGCATCCTCACAAGTTCTGCCCTGCGTCAGTCTGAAACGGACAGGCTGTCTTCTAAGACATTCCCCCCTGGGCTGTATTGGAGGGGAAACCAGTCACCCTGGCTGAACGCAGGGGGATCGGAGGTTGGCAAAGTTTTTTTCTGTGAAGAGCCAGGTAGTAAGGCTTCGTGGACCACATACAGTCTCTTTGGCACATTCTTCTTTGTTGGTTTTAAATGACCCTTTAAAAATGCAAAAGCCAGTCTTTCAAAAAAGAGGAAGTGGGTCAGACTGGACCCACGAACTATAGTTTGCCAACTTTAGACCATGAAGGGATGGAGAAATAAGCAGCGTGTTTGACACCATGCTGAACTAATATCTTTAAGGAAAAAGAAAACATACCTGCATCAGTTTATAAAAAATTAAACATTGTTGTAAGGGAGGAAAAAGCTTTTCTCCAGCCCGTTAGGGTCCTTGGCTGGGCCTGAAAATTAAACTAACAGAGATTAACAGAAGAAGAGCACACATATTTTTTAAAAAATTTCACATGTCCTTGGGAACCTTCACAAGAGAATGAAAATGAAAGAAGTGGCTACAGCAGGAAGCTTTTTGACAAGAAGAGGGGGTAGTGCAAGGTGCAGCAATGGTGAAGAAGGAACTAGCAAGATAAGGGTTAGCTGGACAAACTCTGTTTGTGCAGATGTCTTGGCCCCAAATTCCCCTGGTGATAAGAATGTCTTCTCTCCTCCTGGTACAAGGAGGGGACTTTCCACATGGGAGTCTCATGACCTGTTTTAGGGAAATAGGGTGAAGCAGCAGAAGAAGGTCAGAGAAACGTTCATGTTTCTGTTGTTTTAAAAACAATCCTTCAACTTAAGATATTTAATATGCTGAGGTGACATTTGGGGGCAGTATGTCCTGAACCCCATCAACATTTCATGTTACCTTTGCTTCTTTGGTATGGCTCTTATTTTCTAGGCGGTTTATAGTGGGGCCTCATGTCACTGCTGTTTTCCATTGGAAACTGATAAGGAACCTAGTAAAACAGATGGAGCGCAGACTGCAGAAATAAAAAAAAACACAGAAGAGCTGTGTGAAAGAAATATTTAATCATAACATGAAAAACTCATAGTGGCAACTTTTCCATTATGTTAAATTTCACTCATTTCTATGCATTTGGGGTATGTGTTTGAACACAAATGTTGTAATTTTCCATCTTTATGCCCATCCACCATGGGTTTTTGATTTTGTCTTTCACAGGACTATGACTTGAGCCAGCTCCAGCAGCCTGATACTGTGGAACCTGATGCCATCAAACCTGTAGGAATCCGACGACTGGATGAGAGACCCATTCACGCTGAGCCCCAGTACCCAGTCCGATCTGCAGCCCCACACCCTGGGGACATCGGGGATTTCATTAATGAGGTACAAAAAGAGACTCACTGTCTTTAAAAGGTTGTTTATTTTATGCTAATATTTAGCTTTGTGTAAGCAATTGTGGCTTCAGTAACAGAAAATAGATTTAATTGCTTTGATCAGCCAAAAAGAGATCTATCAATATCTGCATTTATAAATGGAATTCATATATATGATCGGTATTAGTCACACCAACTCTAAAAAGATTTTTCTTAGACTATAAAGACAACAAATAACAATAGTAAATAGTGTGTTCTAATTTCACTTATTAGCATTTCTGAATGAAATAAGTTCACTCTTATTTTCCTCACTCTAAATCCACAAAGGGTGAGATTTCAGTGCCTACCAATGACTAGAGAGTTCCATCAAATGAGATTAGTAGAAAGAGCAGCTAAATTAAATATTATGTAAGTGATTTAAATACTTGTCTAGTTGATGAGTTTTAAGAGCTTCTGTAAGAGGCAGCTAATTCGCTGTTGAATATAACAGATAGGCTTTTCACTGTCAAAATTATTATGGCATTCTTTTAGTTCATTACTGACCAAGAGTTCTGCTACATTTAATACTTAAGTTTTGAATTAAAATGATTTATGCTGCTTCATTTGATCATGTTTATACTTTGCAATTCACCTTTTCAATTTTTATTATAAGGGAACAAGACACACTGACATTGATTGTGAATATACGGCTGGTCTCATGTTCTCCAGCCATATCTCCCTACTCGTATCTCTAAGAGCAGAGCTGGTCTCAGTGCATCACAGAGTGGAATGCACTTGTCATACATGTCACCTTCAGTCATGGGCTGATAAGACTCTTATTTCCCGGTCTTCCTTAAAGTAGTCATATATTACATATTCATAATCAATCTACCTTTTAGAAGCACAGTTTGTAAAAAAGTTTTGAAACAAAGAATATTCATTTATCTTTATAAGTATTCGTTACTATCTATTTCTGAAATGCATACTGCTTTCTGAACATAGTGTATTCAAATCTGCAAAGAGGAAACTTTATAGTAGATGTGATTGAAAAGTAGATGGGAGCTAAAAGCAAAGAGTACCACCAACTCCTTTATCTACAAGAATATGCCCTGACTCTTCCAGTTTATTTATATATGAGCCTGGTTAGGGGAATTTGCAGAAATTTTAATATATGACTAGATTGTTTTAATCTGTAAGGATGCCTGATGATTTTACTTCTAACTTAGCTCCTGCCATCATGAAGAATTGTCTAGTTACTTCTGCGGTTGTCAGGTTTCCAGATCCAGTGCATATTTGGAATGTAGGTGTAGGAGCTGAACTTTTTCAAAGCCAGAATTCTAGCTTCGGTGTGATTCAACAAATAATTAACTGGATGCTTCTGCCTGTCCCTGAAGTGGAAATATTCTGCGGGATTCCATCTGATGCATGATATGCTTCTCTCGCAGTGTTAAAGTTCTAGCACTAAGTATCACTCATCACTAATAAGGCAGTATATAATCTGAGTCCTGCCCTCTTCCCCACCACATTCCCTTCCTATGCTGCAGCTCCACTGAACTATTTACAGTTCTGCAAAAGCATCAAAGTTTTGACTTTACTGTAACTCTAGGATGGGGACTATTTCATGTTCATCTTTGTGTAACCTAAGCATCTAATTTATTGCCTACCTCTTAGATTTTATTGTTTAAAGAAATCCAGGTATTGTGACAGGTGTGTAGGGCATGAAGCTACAAGCACCACCCAACTAGCAGTGCATTAGGATTCACTGGGGCCCATACCTGGAGCTATTCACTCTACTGGTGCTGATTCCACTCAGAAAATTAGTATATTGGTAGTTCTAAGCCGTGTTTTGGTGTGGGCTTTGTGTATGTGTTCATTCATTTTGTTTTTACAGGGACCAGGCTTTCTTCAGCAGGTCACAAAACAGATCTAGATAATAAGGTTCCATTTTCCAACGCTTCTAATGCCACAGTAGGAGATACAGTTGGAATTTCCATTTGGATTTTTCTTTCTAAAACGGTACCCAAGTCCAGAGCCTAAAATGTGGCTGGAGACCATAAGGAACATGTGTAAATACTTCCATGAGAAATTTTATGCCAAACAACTGACTTGCAGATTAACTTCTAGAATGCAATCAATTCAAAATTTGAAGAGTGGCTGCCTTTGTTAAAAGGGCTTATTTTGAAATCATCTTGGGCTTGGTTTAGAATCACTCATCAGCAAATAATTATTGAATGTCTACTATGTGTACATAACAGGGCCAATGATGCCTATATAAGAAAATTAATTAGACGTATAGGATTTTTTTGTGTGTGCCACCTACTTTGCTGTCAGCATGGTCTTTGTGCCCACAAAGATTCTGATACCTGAAGCCTTACTTTGCCAGGCCAGGAGGCCAGCTGTGTCTCACTCTTACTTGGCACTTGTCTTTCGTCTCAGGCCCCTCCCCAACCTGCACCTTAACAAGCCAGCAGCAGAGACCTCTACTTGCAGTGCCCAGGCTCAGCTTGCAGTTCCATACCGGTGTCTGCCCCGGCCTGTTCTTTCTACAAGGAGTGCCCTTTCCCCTTTTTTCTAGATGTGAGTTTCTTTGTTTTTATCAACCCAAGAAAGGTCAGACCCACAGTGTGGGGTAGGGGCCATCCATTGGCCTCCATCCCAGCCAGGACTCAGCCTCCCTGTAGAATTCCTGTCAAGAGGTTCCCTTCCGCCTCCCCAGGGAGCCCTCCTGTGTTTCAGGGGAAGAGGTACATATCCCTGGGGCAGAGGGTAGTGTGAGGCATTTTGGTTTGCTGAGCACATGAATGGTTGAAAAGATCGTGTTTGTGAATCATTCTCCAAATGACAGCTGAACCTATGACACTGAATAAGATTATAGGGTAGAAAAATGTGCAAGAGAAGGGGAACCAAAAATCTGTGCCTAGAAATGCCCTATATTTGACACAAGAGGAATGTCTAAGGTTAGGGTGTCGCGGAAAACAACTAAAAAGAGTCCAGGGATGTGATAGTTCTGTGGAGGATCGGGGGTGAAACTGTCCGAAGGCCTAGGTCAGAAATTACATTGAAGCATACTGAGTAGATTCTTCTATCTGAGACAACTCATTAAGACTTCTTCAATATCTTTCTGTAACTGGACCAATAGAGATAAATACATGTAAAGTTTTCAAATAGTCAAAGGTACCTAGAAAGAACTCAAAGCACATTTTAGAAATACATTTAATATGCCAACAGATTTTCTTTATCTCCAGGTCTTACTTGATTTAGCATAGTACCCAATGTTCCAAAGGAAAAATAATACAGTGTTGATTATAATTAGAGTGTTTTTATAGATGTAAGGAACGGGTAAGTTCATGAGAACATTTCTAGTTTATCTAAATTATGAATGAATGTTGCCTTGAATCTTAAAAATGATAACATTTCCAGCCTGGTAGGTGGAGTGAAACAAACCACACAATTTTTAATTTCAGCTACAGAATTTCATTCCATTTTGAGGTTTTGAAACATGACCTTCAGAGGGTGATGAGTTGAAACAAATTTATTTAATCTCAGCCCAACAGTAGGTATTAGCGTACCTTCAATAATTTCACTAATCCTGTATGTTTTTTATCTCAGAAGTATAAAACCCAAGGGCATACTTTTGTAAAAAGACTGACTTTTGATTACTATCATTAAAAAACTAATGTAAGGTGCTTTTAGAATAACTTGCTTAAACTACTAAAGTTTAAAACGTTTGCCTTTTTCTCCTATTGATTAAATTTAATTTGTTCTGTTTTAAATATCTCCGTCTACTCTTACGGGAGCTGGGCGTTTGGGTTCAAATCCAGTTGCCTTGTACAAGGTCAAGGTCCTTGGTTTAACCTGTTAGATTTCCAGTTTTCTTACATATAAAATGAGGATAATAATAGAACTTCCTTTTTAAGATTGCATTGAGGACTAAATGAGATAATCCATGTAAAAGTGCTTGGTATAATGCCTGTCACATAGTAATATCTCTTCATTATTATCAGTATCATATTATTATTATTACAAGTTACCTTTCAGGAGTAAACATTTTCTGCTGTCCTCTAATTGTAAATAAAACAAACCAAAATGTCTTTTTAAAAAATGCTTTAAGTAAAATGAAATTCCCAGGAAGGGACTTAGTAATAATGTTGGTACAGATAAGGCACAGAATTCCGCCGTAACGTATACTGTGGTATGGTATACTTTGGTATACTTTTATGTCTATATATATTTTAAACCTAGATCCTACCTACTTGTGAAAGGAGTAAACATACATAAGAACAAGATGCTGCGGTAAAAACCTAGGCCCAGGACAGCAGCACAAAGTTACCTTCTAGCATACCTGCTGGATGGCAGGCCCTGTGTTGGAAAGCAGGATATGGGATGAATACAAAAGACCTGTCCGGAAAAGGGGCAGCCTTAATCCAGCATAACCAAAACATGGCAAGGAAAGTAAAGGGGACAAAAGAGACGACAGAAACTATGTCCGGTCATAGCTGGGGCTAAAAACCCGCACAGAAGTGCATTTTTAATAGGCTTTAAAGGATGGATGGATGCATGCATGGCTATAATCAGATGAAAAAATATGACAGGAGACATTTTAAACTAATAGAATCACACTTCAGCTAGCAGGAAATTAATACAGCCTTAACCTGCAGGTACATAGGCACACAGCGTTTTTAGGTTTGAAGGGGTCTAGGTGAATAAGTCAGTTGTGGTTGCTGGAGTTGAGGAAGCTGAAACATATACGCTAGGTTCACAAACGGTTTTAACTTTATCCTGCAGGTTACCTGAACCTTAAGCATTTGAGTAACGACTTCCAGTTTTTTCCATGTCTGCAAACTTTGTCTGTTATTTACTTAAACTGTTCATCGATTTTGACTTAATTGTTTTAATAAAGAGAATTGTTCTAAAATGTTCATGCATTAATTAAAAATCACCATGCATACCCCCAGGTAAGCCTCTCCTTTCTCAGGGAGGAACTGCTATAGATGATAGAGAGCAGACAGAGAGTTTTACTTGGGGGAGTGACGCTGAACAATATGTAGAGAGAAATCAATAGCAGTTTGTAGGAAGGAAGCAGGAATAGTGCTGGGAACAGGAGACCAGTTAGAGAGACGTTTGCTGTGGTCCAGGGAGGACATAATGAGGACCTGAACAAAGGCGGTGGCACTGAAACAATAGAAAACAGGATGTAAGGAAATCAATAGGACCTCTTTTCTCTTGCATCCCTCATGAGTTCCTTCACTGAAGAATGTGGGTTTTTATAGTCCCTGTAAAGGCATGTCTGCACCCATAAAGCATAGGATCAGAAGTCCATAAATACATGCTCAGCAAGAAGTCAGCCAGAGCCACAGCTCTTCTCATTTTACAGAGGCACCTCAAATTACAGAAAATAGTTCAGATTCATCCAGAGTTCAAGGTCCAACAAAGGTGAAGCAAGCACGTACTCTTCTGGTCAAACTTTGGTGGGGAGAGAGAACACGTGCACTTAGTGTGTAATTTATCAACGGTATGTTACACAGCTTGTCAAAAGGTGTTCACGCCTAAGAAAAAAGGACTCCACAAGGGTGGACTAGAAGGTCTGTGGCCCACCTGATTTCTCCTGTACATCCATTCACTCTGGCCGCATGCCTGTCACTGTCAGCTTCTCGGGACTTGACTAAGATAGTCCTTTCTAGAATTGACAGCATAGGACCCAGAATTTACATAATGCTCATCTAAAGAGTCTTGTTTTATTATTAGATAAAAATCCATGCTATTCAAGTAGAAGAGTCTTAAAGTACTAACCTTCAAGAGGTGGAAAGATGGCTTGCTTAAGAATTCTTGGAAGTTCAGTAGTGCCTGCCCTTTTGTAATTATTAAAACCTGAGACAGTGTGTGATGCTTCAGCATAGCACAGCAATCTCTAGTGGATATCATGTCTATGACCTTAAAAAAAAAAAAGAAAAGAAAACAGATTCAAAACTACCATGATGATCAGAAAACCATGGCAGGAGCTAAAGAAAATGTTAAAGAAACAACTATTTTTGAGAACGTCAATAGTGAATATGGAACTAGATTATCACAAGTGTTATATTTATTTTAAAGAATCAGAAGGCTTAGCACTTAATGAGGAGTCTCCGGGCCTCGAACATACCAATGACGACCAGACAGTATTTATACTCCAGTTCCATTAAACATGGGCCATCACGTTCCTCTGCACCAATTCCAGACACCATGGATGCCCTGCCATTGCCTTGTTACAGCTAATTTTAGTCTCAAAGTTCCCATATTTCCAGTTTGGTGCTGACATCTGAAGGGCTGCTCAGGGCTCTGCGTGTTTCCACTTAAAATTTGAATTGTGATGAAGCAGATGATCTCGACACGGTGACATTGGCTTTCATCTCTGTTGTCTGCGTTCTAAAGCAGTTTTAATTTCATAATTTCTTAAAGTCATAATGAAAGCTTCATGTTTGTCTTCAGGGGCCCATTGTTCTTACCAGGAACTTCCTTGATTTTTCTTGATTTTCCTTTAGATCTTTCGTGGGTCTTATTCCTGTGTGGACCCAAGTTAGACAGTGCTGAGCTAAAGGGATACCTGCTGTTAAAGGGGCAGTGGCCAGGACTTGCAGGGGAGAGGAAAGAGGGGCTCATGCTGTCAAGCGAATATAAACTCCAGGAGAGCACACATTGGGTGTAGCTCGTTGGTAGCCCTATCACCACACTCAGCAGAACGCATTACAATATAGATACTCAAGATATATGTTGTGAATTGAATAAGGAAGTGCAAAAACTGAATGAGGATGCATTCTTTGGTTATTACTAGCAAAGGCAGCAATAAGTAACAACTCCAACGTATTGCTGAGTTACATAACAAAAGCTTACTCCTTTCTCAAGTTATTTATTCATGTCAGCCTGCAGGGGTTCAGTTCTTGATGTCTTATGGACATTAAGATCTACTCCCATACCGAGCAGGCCATTCTCCTGGTCGAGGAGGAAAGGAGGTGTCTAGTAGAAACATGTTAGCTAGAACTCTTAATGATTATCCTCAACACTGCTGCTTACATTTCATTGGCCAATGCTAGTCCCACAGCCAAGCCTGTTGGTGGGTTGGGAAAGTGAACTCGGGCTCCAGAGAGGGAACTGTGGTCGTGTGGACGTGATCCGCCCACGGGAAAGGATCATGAATCACTGAGGACGGTGGCACAGTCTACCACAGAGACAGATTATGAATTTTGAGAAATTGTAGTTTGTGGTTCTCAGTCTTCACAGAATTGCCCTGTAGTTTATTCTATAAATATGATAAAGAAAATTCCATCTAAAATTACTTTTTACATATTGAAGTAGTTTGTTGCAGACTTGCTTCTTTATTTTACACAGGAGGTTCTGGGTTACAAATAGTACAACCTGACATGAGGAAAATTGGTGTCTAACTAAATGGTCAGGACTGTTGATGGGGCGGACGTGGGGATGGGAGAACAGGTTGTGCGTGCTTCTCTCTCTTGTTCTTGTTGAAGGCAGGTGACTATCATTTTGTTTCTCGATTTATGTCTTCACATTTTTTTCAAATTCCAAAGCAGGAAATTTTTCTGTAAAAAGTTTTTTTTTCAACTAATACTCATCTAACTATGGTGAGTTCTTGTGTCCTGTTATTGTATTTGGTCTTCAAAATGATTTTATTATTGTTATTACAGTTGCAGATGAGGAAAAGAAGTTTGCAGGACTTAGCCAAGCTCCACATTGAACACGATGTTCAGCTGAGGCGTCAACCCAGAATCTGATCTCTCCAGCATTATCTAACCTTCATTTTTATGCTTTTTCCCTCTTTCCCCATCTGTAAACTTGAAAGAATGCAGAGATGAACACGTGTACATGCACTCATAAAATGCATGCATATTGGAAGGGCAGATCTAAAGTCAGACCATCCATGAGGTCTCAGATAAATGGGACCACCATAAGCCCACCAACATTTAAAAAGCAGAGTGTGGAAACAGAATGATTGCTTGGAGACTAATGTTGGTATATCTTGGAGTTCATGAGGGAACTGGGAGAAAATTAGAGAAAACACCAAAAGGACATAGCATTAGATCCATAAAAGTTTTGTAGTGCGTAACTGTGAATTAATGGCAGGTATATGAATTATACATTAAAAATATTTTTGTCCCTGGCTGGCGTAGCTCAGTGGATTGAGCTCAGGCTGGGAACCAAAGGGTCACCAGTTCAATTCCCAGTCAGGACACATTCCTGGGTTGCAGACCAGGTCCCCAGTGGGGGGCCATGCGAGAAACACACATTGATGTTTCTCACCCTCTCTTTCTTCCTCCCTTCCGCTCTCTCTAAATAAATAAATAAAATCTTTAAAAATATTTTTGTAAGAGTTAAATGTATAGATAATCATTTCATTGGTCTTTATTTTTTAAACTCTTTGTAGGAGCAGAATTTTAGATCAGGAGAACTCTCTCCCCCCACCTTACAGCTAAACGATGTGTAGATACTGGAGCATGATGTCTAGGGCATGCGGGAGCTGGGAGTCTCTATGTTCTTAAATAACACCTGATCCCAGTGTATCAATTAATTTCACACCGTATGTTTTGTTAAGATCATAAAATGATTTAGTGACTAACTTCCCTTATCTATAATAATCACATCTGGCCTTGTCTTCACTCTGCCTTTGATATCCTTCGAAATATAGGTCAAATGTTATACACCTCCTCCTTGAACTCCTAGTTCTCAGTGCTAATCCGAGTTTTTGGGTTGTGGGTTTTGGGGTTTGTTTGTTTTTTTTCCCCCAGCATCCTGATGACTTTTGCCTAGACTTTCTCCAGTTAACCACCTCCCATTGTATGTCTTGGCTTCAGGGAGCCAGACTCCTTAGGGGATTTTTCTTTATAGAGGAAAGCCTGAAGTTAGTTTCTACGTAATTTTGAAACATGCTGACAACCCCGGTTCCCGTGGGCTGAGAATCTTGTGGTCTGCAGGTAGAAACTTACAAACACCTGTGTGATCTCACGGGACCATTGGGATCTGTTTGTGGATTTGCCGATTGTAACCCTCTCTTCATTCCTTCTTGGTCTTTCCCAATTGTAGGGCCTTAAAGCTGCTGACAATGACCCCACAGCTCCACCGTATGACTCCCTGCTAGTCTTTGACTATGAAGGCAGTGGCTCCACGGCTGGGTCCTTGAGCTCCCTCAATTCTTCCAGTAGTGGTGGCGAGCAGGACTATGATTACCTGAACGACTGGGGGCCACGCTTCAAGAAACTTGCTGACATGTACGGTGGAGGTGATGACTGAACTTCAGGGTGAACTTGGTTTTTGGACAAGTACAAACAATTTCAACTGATATTCCCAAAAAGCATTCAGAAGCTAGGCTTTAACTTTGTAGTCTACTAGCACAGTGCTTGCTGGAGGCTTGGGCATAGGCTGCAAACCAATTTGGGCTCAGAGGGAATATCAGTGATCCAACACTGTTTGGAAAAACACTGAGCTCAGTTACACTTGAATTTTACAGTACAGAAGCACTGGGATTTTATGTGCCTTTTTGTACCTTTTTCAGATTGGAATTAGTTTTATGTTTAAGGCTTTAATGGTACTGATTTCTGAAATGATAAGTAAAAGACAAAATATTTTGTGGTGGGAGCAGTGAGTTAAACCATGATATGCTTCAACACGCTTTTGTTACATTGCATTTGCTTTTATTAAAATACAGAATTAAACAAACAAACAAAAACTCATGGAGCGATTTTATTCTCTTGGGGGATGAGACCATGAGATTGGAAAATGTACATTACTTCTAGTTTTAGACTTTAGATTTTTTTTTCACTAAAATCTTAAAACTTACGCAGCTGGTTGCAAATAAAGGGAGTTTTCATATCACCAATTTGTAGCAAAATTTGAATTTTTTCATAAACTAGAATGTTAGATACATTTTGGTCTTAATCCACGTACACTTTTTTATTTACTGTATTTTTTTTCACTTCACTGTAAAAATGGTATGTGTACATAATGTTTTATTGGCATAGTCTATGGAGAAGCGCAGAAACTTCAGAACATGTGTATGTATTATTTGGACAATGGATTCAGGTTTTTTGCATGTTTATATCTTTCGTTATGGATAAAGTATTTACAAACAAAGTGACATTTGATTCAATTGTTGAGCTGTAGTTAGAATACTCAATTTTTAATTTTTTTAATTTTTTTTATTTTTTATTTTTGTTTTTGTTTGGGGAGGGAGAAAAGTTCTTAGCACAAATGTTTTACATAATTTGTACCAAAAAAAACAAAAAAAAAAAAAAAGGAAGGAAAGGGGTGGCCTGACACAGGTGGCACTACTGTGTGTTTCTAAAAAAATGAAAAAAAAAAGCTTTTAAACTGGAGAGACTTCTGACAGCAGCTTTGCCTCTGTATTGTGTACCAGAATATAAATGAACACCCCAGCGTTCTGAATAAAATGCTAATTTTGGATCTGGTGACTGGTTTGAACTTTTTTTCTACTTGAACTGCTTTGAATGTTGCAAAACTCCTAAGTACTGGAGTTTCATTGAGAAAACAGTACTGTTTGTTCTACTGTGTATTTGTCTATTTGTTCTCGCATTATTTCCCATTGAACCGATAGCATGGCAGCTGTGTCCAGTGAGCCACAGGGAGAACCCTGGTGGATCTTCTCATTCTTACGGACGACAAGTATCGAGTGATGCAGGAAGAGACTACCCTGGTGGTGGTAGTATACAAACCACATCCTTAGCTTCAGTGAACTCTGTGTGGTCCTTAATATCACCCATGCTCTCATTACCTTCTGCTCAAGCTTATGGTTACACTGACTCTAACGGGCCTTTCTCCTTAGCACACCAGCAAAAGGAAAACCTCAATAAAAAGTTGTACGACTGGCCCTGGACACTGCAGTGGACATCTGGAATTCTCAGGCAATTCATTGAAGCCATTGTTTTATGTACTTAATGAAATATACTTGGGTTTGACTGACATCCATTCATTGGCTTGACCATTTTTCCAGCTTTATTGAGGTATAATTGATAAATAAAATTGTATATATTTAAGGTGTGCAATGTGATTTGATATATCTATACATGATGAACTAATTTCCACAATCAAGTGAAGACACCCATCAGCTCACATAGTTGCCTCTGTGTGTGTGCGTGTAATTGTGTGGTGAGAACATCTAAGATCCACTCTCTAAGCAAATTTCAAGTGTATAATATAGTGTTAGCCTGGTAGATAGTCACAGAGGACAAAAAGTGAAATGATCTTGCTAAAGATTGGGAAATTGTTTATGTACCTTAATGTGATTCACAAGTGAATTTTAAGAGACTTGAAGGAATTCTCAGTGTATTTTTCTATTTACTCCTTGACCATTGTTATACCATATATTCTCATACTGGACAGTTTAAAAAGCATTTCACTGTACAGGAGCATTTTTCTGTACACTGTAAAAAGCATTTTTCTGTTCTTTTATAAAATATACCTCCTCTAATTAACTCCAGGACTTTTGTGTTACTTTTCTAGTGATTAAATGCCGAAGCTTGCCTCTAGGAATTTACATGATGAAACCATAAATTTGATAATTGAAATAGTCTTTTTCTAAAATGTATTCTTAGACTGTGCCTCTACGTTGCTGCGCATCCAGTTGACAACTGAACCATGTTTTGAAACTCAGCCATCGCAATAATTAGCATTTTCATTGTTTGGATAAACAAACACTTCCGATAATTTTCTTATAGTTGAGGTACAGTCAGAAACTATATCTAACGTATGTATAAACTATAAGCATTAATACTAAGCATCCTATATATAATCAGTAAATGTAAACATTAATATTTTTCAAAAGTTAACTTTTTTTTGCAGAAGTAATACTTGACTCTATTTCCTTGGTAAAAACACTTTTCAAAAAATCCCCAGGAAACTAATAAAAAGTGGAAGCCCCCTACCCTGCTATTGGAGGAACTTCTGTTAGCTGTTTGATGTGTAATTCCTAGTCTTTTTTTAATCAGCATTTTTACACACACATTTCTATAAAGATTTTATTTTGATTTCATGAAAATGAGATTTCATGTGATATATTTTCTGTAACTTGCCTTTTCCACTAAGCCTATACCTTGGATATTGTTCCATGTTAATGTAAATATATATACCTCATTCTTTTTAATTGCCACATAGTATTCCTTAATGTGGACATATAATTAATTTAACCATTTCCTAAGTAATATGTTATTTCACAGGTTTTTTTTCACTACTTGAAACAATGCAACAGTTAATATCCGTATCTCTGCATTTCTCTAAACGTGAAGGTTTTGGAGAAGGGATTGCTGGATTAAAGAATGTGGAGAGAACTTAATTAAATATGGCTGAAATTATAATGTTTTCATGTTACTTCTCAAAGTGCCATTTAGCTAGAAGATGAGGCTTTCTAAAAGCCTACAACTTCCTCCTTTGGCAAAAGGATTTTATGCAGCTCAAAATAGTAACCACAAACTGTAAGACAATCTAGGCGATGCCTTACTTTTTTTTTTCCTTTGGAAGTTAGCCTGTGAGTTAGGCCACAGTACTAGTTTTAAATACTCTGTGAAATGACTGTAACCATGTGATAAAATAAAACCTTGAAAACTATTTACGAGTGTGGTTTATGGATCCCGTCCAGAAACATGTTTTCCCAGGTTATTCCTAGTGATCTGGATGTCCTCTGCAACATTGCCAATAAAACAGTATGCCTACAGAGTGCTAGAATCTCCATGAACTGGGTTATTTTCCATGATAAATGTATATACATCTTAAACTTGAATGAGACATGGCCAAATTGTCCTAATTAAAGACTGGGCCAATTGACACTCCCATCAGCACTAAACAGAATTGATAGACCCTCATCCTCAATATTGGACATTGCATGTATTTAAACGTTTTTCCAAATGATGGGCAAGAAAAGACACCTCATGTTAATTAGGACTTTCTTGATTGCTAATGAGATGGGTTGGTGATTTTTTCATGTTTATTAGCCATTCGTGTTTCTTTAAATTGTCTATTTTAATTTCCCTGTTGAATTACTTGGCTTTTCCAATTAAATTAGTAAGAACTCATTATTTGCATTTTTTCCTAATTATTTGCTTGTCTTGTGAATTTGCCAATGGTGTTATCTTACTGAAATTTTGTTTGAAGTGGTTTATTTATTCTGTCAGTATTTTCGACTCCACACTTTTGAGGTTTTCCCACTTCTAAATAATAAAATTATTATCCTATATTTTTTCTGTTCTTTTATTGTTTTGCATTTATTTAGCTCTTTGATTCACTTGGAAATTATTTTGTATGATGTAGGAATCTAACTTTTACAAATTTCTAGTTGCATGGTCTATTTTCCAAATACGACTAGTTAAAAAGTTCAAACTTAACACAATCATGTAAAATGCCACATAAATCTGTTTTTTTCTAGATCATGTATTCTGTTCCTTTGATTTTTATTTAATTCTGGCATGATATTAGATTGTTATACTAGAATATCAGTTCTGACAAGCCATTCCACACACCATTCTTTCCTTCTAATCAAAAATTTTGTATTATTTTGCAAAATTCTATTTTGTGCATAAATTTTAGAAACATTTTATCAAGTTCCATAACAAATTTTACTGAGTTGTGAAAAGTTAAAAGTGTCACCTATTCTCTCATCCAACACTACAATATCTCACTTTCAAGAATATACATACACTTTCATTGCGCTAATTGAATATCCCATTTTATTACACCGTTTAATAATTTTCGTTGTTACTGTGAGTGGGGCCTCCTTTTCACATCATTTTTGAAATTTTTTTTACTGCCATACTGAAAATGTAGCCACCTTTATATATTTATTTCATTTCTAATTATTTTATTCTTATATTAGTTCTAATAGCTTTTTGGTGATTCTCTTGTATGAGTATTTTGCTGACAGCAGATAATCATGACAGAAAATAATGATAGCTTTTTTTTTGTTTTCCAAGTTAATACTTAGTTTCTTTGTATATTTAATAATAATGTTGATCAAGCATTTTAGTGTTTCTTGCCATGGTAGAAATGTTTTGTATATTTCAACAGTATATATATATAACATTTACCATAGGTGTAGATATATTTAATGGTATATCCAGCTTACTCAGATTTGATGAATACACATGTCGCATTTCACAAAATGCATTTCCTTCATCTACAGAGATGATAATATATATTAACCCATTAATATAGTGAAGTATGCCTTTAGGTTTGCTAGTATTGAATAAAACTTTGTAATAAACCATCCTTGGTCATAATGTTATTTTAATAGGCATCTGATATGTTTGATTTGCTGCTATTTTACTGAGGGGTTTAAAATTCTCTGTGATTTTCATGTTCTTTTCTGTTTTCTTTTTTTTCCACTATCCTCTTCCATTTTAGTCTGAGATTTATGCTGGCCTCAATAAAACATTAAGAAAATTAACTTTTTTGTGTGCTCTGGAATTGTTTATATAAAATGGGATTATCTATTCATAAAAACTTGTTATAATTCTATACTTTTGCTATTGGAGGCACATGGGCGTATGTTTTCGCCAGTAGGAGTTAGTGTATTAAGCCATTATGCACCTTTTGACCGACTTTCCCAGTTTACATCTTCAAAAAAATTAGTCATACAAAGTAGCATGTAGTATTTTAAAAATCTGTCATATGTTATTTTCTTTTCTCCCTTTACTTCATTTCCTCTTCAGCAGAGTAGTTTAATGTGTCTACTTATTGTTCTATTAAAAGAACTAGGGTTCTGACTTACGGACCGGGCACAGTGGCGTTCAGCCGGTGAGCCTCGGCCCACTGGTGCACCACAGGAACCCGTAAACCATGCAGTACCTGACTGTTGAGTCAGGGGCACTCACCTCTTTTCCCTTGGACTGTCAAATAAAAAATGACAACAGCCAGCAAAACAATATAGCCCCTGAATGAATCAAAAGTATACCTATTTGGGGGGTCACACAGGCAAACAATATATTTTTTAGTGTGCCTCAGAATTTTAGTAATTAGTTTATGTACACCATGAGATGAAAAAGGTTGAAAATCATTAATTTGGCATATTTATTCCCTTGATTATAGGGTTCACATTTTTCTAAACCTGTTACTTTTACTTCTTAAATACCTAACGTTTATTTTTGGCTGATCAGTTTCTGAGAGAGATTTATGAACATTTCCCAGTGGCTTTTGGGTTTGTGGATTTCCATGCCATGTTGATACATGCTTAAAACTGTTCTGTCCTCTAGTTGGGATCGTAGAATAGCTTTGTCAGTGGGAAGTGTCTTGCTTGGCAACTACCAGAACTTTGGGCTCTAAATTCCATTTTGTCTTATATGACTATTTAGGTAACAATACCTGCATTATTATTTGGGGGGAGGTAGTGGGTTAGCATTTCCCTGATACAGTTTGGCCCATGTCTTTATTTTTAAGAATTTTTAAAATTTTATTTTAACACCTTTGTAAACAACATAAATTTAAACTTTTTATCTCACTGACATTTTCAAATAGGCACTACAACACGAGACTGGCCAAAACATCAGTCTTGATAATGATCTGGTTTTTGCAATTCACTGTCTTCGCAATCAGTAGCCTCCAATCACGTATTTCTAGAGGTAACCTCAGCGTACTGGGGATGTGAGGAGACACTCTCGCTGATTGTTCACTTGCTCTTCAGGGTAATTTCAGGCTGCCAGCCCGTGACTTGAGCTCAATAGCAATGAAGGCATTAACAAGTCTCTTTCGTCTCTCCTTTTTACCTGGTAACTTTGTGTTTGGTCACTTAAAAATCCACTGTAGTTTTTCCTCACTGGGGGAATAAAAGTATCATTTTCATATTCAAATGAAAAACTGGAAGATCTATAAGATTCATACTGTCCTAAACTGTCACTTTTTTGACTCATATGAGATGATCAATAATACAAATGTAAAATACCTAATGGCTCACCAAGAACGAAGGAACAAAAACCATCCTTCCTGGACAAATAACAGTTGACTGACTCCCTTGAAGAAGGCATTTTCAGAGAGGAAGCAGCAAAACCATTTCTTTCCTTTTACTGATGCAGCAAAGTCATTGTTTCTATAGATACGATGTGCTTTTTGATTGAGAATTACAGCCAGTGGGTAGGAAAAGAAATGATGCTGCAGCAGCCAAAATGAATTTGTCGATGTAAACAAATTCAGCCCTGGCTGGTGTGGCTCAGTGAATTGGATACCAGCTTGTGAACCAAAGGGTAGCCAGTTCAATTCCCAGTCAGGGCACATGCCTGGGTTTCGGCCAGGTCCCTGGAGGGGACACGTAAGAGGCCACCACGATTGATACTACTCTTTTCTCCTTCCCTAACCCTCTCTCTAAAGATAAAATCTTTAAAAAAATCTCAGATTTCCTTCATTTCTCTTACAATAAATGATTGTGCTGACTATAGGGACAATTTAAAAATTGAGAATATATTTACTCTTTATAAATGTTTTAACAAACATAAGTTTACATAAATATTAGGATACTGATTTGAAGTTTCTACTCTGAGACGCAGGGTGAGGAGAGAGTGGAGCAGATTCCCTGAAACACTTCCGTGACTCAGAAATATGATGGTAGACAGATATTTGGGTGGTGTCCTATTACTCTAATATGTATTTATGATATTGGATTCATTTATTCAGTTTTTAAGTTTACATGTTGTCATGTTTTAAAATAATTTTTAAAAGTACTTATATGTTCAGGAATTCCTGGTGAATTTAATTACTCAGTGGATGCCAATCAGGATCTACATTAATTTGTTTCTTGACCTTTCACTGCAACTAACACACTTGAATAAGTGACCTCCAGTTTAAGAATGTTAGCCTTATCTTTTATGTTAACACATAAACATTTATCAGTAATAGCTTATTTTTTCAGTTTCTATTTTGTGGGAAAGAAAGTTTGCATAGTACCATTTAGAATTTGCTGGGGGTTTTTTCCTAATAGAGTTTTTGATTATGTATGGTTAAGGCATTCATTGTAGTAACATTTGGGGTCAGAGTAGAAATATGACCATTGAATGAGAATATTTTCTAATTTAGTTTACTTTATCTTATAGGCTTTTATCTTTTGGGGGCCTGATTGAAACTCTATCTTAATAATGTTTTTCTTTTTCATTAGATTTTTTTTTTATCTTCCTGTTTTAACTCCATCTTGAACTTTAAGTAACAGTAAAGGCATCAACAATCACAAAGAAAATTCTTTCCTCTGCCCCAGGGTTTCTTCCGCTTTCTGTACATGGCTCCTGTCACTGCACTCGGACCTCTGCCCTTTGGGAGAAGTACAAACTGAATCAGTGCCCTATCTTCCCAGGTCCCGTATGAGCATGAGAGATTGAAGTTGACTTCTGTTGTGTCTGGAGCAAATAGCGCCCTATAGATTGTACTGAACTCACACTGTTGCCAGGTTTAAGGAAACCTCTACAAACGGGTGCGTTCAACGACCTGGTAGATTTTAACAATACTAAGTTCTTTCTGTGTGTAGACACTGTTCTGTTCACTTGGCTATTAGCTCACTTAATTCATGCAGTTAATTACCCTATTTCATCACTTTTCATCACTTCTAAGAGGCGTCATTTCCCTCAAAGTTTCACAATTCTGTGATCAAGAAGCACAATACAATTGAGTGAGTGCCAGCCTGGTGGCGGGGTGCAGCAGTTGCCTGAAAACTTCAACTTGCTGCTCTTTGGTAACAATAAAGTACTAACATCAGACTGTCTTTGAGTCTAGGAAATATGAATTAAGGTATATAAGGTCACTTTTATTTCCCCCAGTTTCTTTAGATGGAGAAGCCATAGCAGAAGTTATGTGGCTTGTCCCCTGACACTCAGCTAGTAAGTGGCAGAGCCCAGATTTGAGCCCACGCTTATCTCTCACTCGGCTGTAACAGGCACCGAGTGAAAAACCACAGGGCTAAGTGAACAAGGGAAAAACTAGCCCCACTGCTCACTTTCATTATGTTAGATTGCACCATACAGGATTGCCAAAGCTGGATGTCAGGACAGATACTTCATTTACCTACTTAAGTTACAATTTTAAGTTATTTCAACCTACATTTAAACAAAAAATTGTCTATTTTACAAGGAAACATACAGACTCTGTGATACACTGAGCACATTAGTGAGGATGCATGAGGGGTGGGGGGGAGGAATCAGAGGCTCCAAGATGAGAGGGGAAAACATTTTTTTTTTAATTTAACAGTTTCTTATATTCACTAAGTCCTTTCTTCTCACTGTTCCCACCAAGACTGGTACATTCCTAGCATTCTTACCCATCCGTCTCTCACCAACCCCAGTAAGACAGCTGCTGTGTTCTGTTGACCCAGGGCCTAGAAAGCTGCCCGAAGAAAGCGTCCACTATTGGACGCTGTCAACAATCTCTCTCATTCACCCATGCCGTGAGACCCGCCTGCCATCTCTGGCCCAGGCGTTTCATTTTCTAGTTGTAAGCTGAACAATTTAGGAAATCAAAGTAACGTTTCCAGGCTCTGGGGAAACATTTAGCCTGCTAGCAGAAACTCATATATTCTTCTCCACTAAGAAAGATGAATCTTTTATTCTGTTTCTTTATCCAACACAGCTGGTTTGTTTTTCCAATATGCTGACTTTTGGCCCACCAGGGCATTGCAAGGACCTCCAATGCCTGGAGGGGAAAGTCAGCCCGACCAGAAGGCACCGACTGGCGTGATCCCTCCTGCATTCAGATCCTGCTCTTTAATGGTTGCATAACATTTAATAATTTCTTCGGTCTCTCAGTGTCCTTGTCTGTAAAATAGGGTTTATGTCACATGGCCATTGTGAGGACAATGCCTGTGACCTGAAACACAATAAATACACCTTAAATGTTAACTGTTGTTATTGAGACACGGTCATATTTATCTGCACACCCTTGTCCTTTTGTATAGGCAGCTCTCAGAGATTTTGCAGGTTTCTTCCAGACCACCATAATAAAGCAAATGTGGCAATAAAGCAAGTTGCAATCTTTTTGCTGGTGGCACATCTTGCCTTCATTTTGCTAAAAAAAAAAAAAAAAAAAAAAAAAAAAAAAAAAAAAAAAAAAAAAAAAAAGAGCAGCTGTGGCGCACAATAAAGTGAAGTGCAATAAAATGAGGTGTGCCTGTAATTTAGAAAAGAAAAATACATTTTCACTCTCCAAAAGCTTTTTCACTTGAACTTTCTCAGTGCAATCTCTTATTTTTTTAAAGATGATTGACAAGATTCAGTTGGAAGTTTCATAAAAACTTTACAATTCTATAATACACATTTTTTTCCTTTCAATGTATCTCTTACTTTGATAAGAGATTTTTATTTTACCTCCTTAAGTTGAAGAAAATATTAGTGTTAATTTTCTGCATTCTATGTCTGAACCTCTTACAATGATTAAAAGCACTGGTAAATATGTTTCATATAATATATTGAGCCTGAAGAGTCAAGTTCATTGAAGTAAAATAGATGAGATTCCAGGCCACAGTGACAAGAATGCTTCAATACCTATCAACTTTGCTTCCTTAAATCCCCAGCTCTGGAAGAACATCCAGGTATATCCAGAAAAGACAGAACTATAGAAATTCTAAAAGTTGACTAAATTGCCTGGAAATGATAGGTCTTAAAGAGATCAAACTTTATTACTGTGGAGATTTTCCTTGTGGACTTGGGCATGAAAAAATGCAGACTTAATAACTCAGCTATGTGAGCAGAATCATCCATTTTTAGATTGGCTCACCTAATTCTAAATCTACTTTCTAATATTTCCCTTCTAATAGTACCATTCCTCTTAAACTCTTTGGCCAAACGCATAGGAGTCTTTCAAAAATTAGGTCATCATGCAACATTAAACTTTAATAGCAGGATGTACAAGGGCTTAGAAGCAGATATATCAAATTGCTTTTTGTTAATCATGATTACATTTTTACAAGAACTTAATGCCAGTGTCACCCAGTTTATTAAATCACACAGCACAACCGAAGAATGTCAAATGAGATAATTGATGTCGAGATATTTTATAAACTGTAAAGGGCTGTATAAATGTTAGGTTTGAAATATTAAATTAATAAGTTGGAAAGCTGAATGGCATATCTATCAATAAGAAGACACTACTTAGATTGAAACCTCAGATATGCATCTTTCTTGGTACTGAGAGTTGGGACTTAGCTCTCCAGAACGGACGACCCAACCCAGAGAAACAAGACAAAGGCAAAGCTACTAGTTTTTCTTGCTGTTTGCTTGATTTTTATCTTCTCAAATAATTTGTTGTAACTATGACTTAATGATGGGGTAAAATGATTAAATGAAGTGACAAAACAATTCCTTGTCCTTTGACAGATACTGTCTTTTATTGTTTCTACATGTTAATTTGATTCTCCTTTGTCAAACCATAATTCTAATATGCCTATACTAGTCTCTGGGAAAAAATACAGTGTGAAAATAAACCCTGGAGATCCTGAAGAATGGAGGGGCCCCAACCTGAGGCAAGGGGACTGCAGTCGCTCATTAGTCTCAGGGTGGAAAAAAGCATGGCTACTCAGATAAGCATTAAATAAAACTCTTCCCCAAACCAAATATAAGGATATCAAAGAGATAGCAAGTGTTCCTTTAATAAGGAAATACAGCCGGGTAGGTAGAAAGACTTGATGAAGGATGGTGGAGTTATTGGCCAGTGTTTTCCAGACTTACTTGCACATCAGAATCCCAAGGGATCTTCGTAAATACTGATGCCTGGCTCCCACCCCAAAATAGCATGGCCACAGTCTGAGTAAATGAACCTGCCACAAATCACCCAGGCAAAGAACCTATCCGGGTTTGCCTAAAAGCATTTTTGTGATCCCACCTGACTGAGAAAGTTGGTAATCCTACAGAACAACACTAAGAACATGTCTCAGGATAGGTTCCAAAGGAAGCAGATTCTAAGATGATTGGCAGGCAGAAAGTTTCTCAGGGAGGGCTTTTGGAATAGGTTCTTATGGAGGGTTAGTGAAAGGAGCCAGACTGGACAGAAGGAGATGGGTCATCATGCAATTTCAATGAAGACCTCAGCTGACACCACAGTCTTCTGTAAAGCTCCAATGGTCCTTCTGGTTGTGTAAGACTGTGGGGGTGCTGCACACTCAGGCAGCCCCACGTGGACTAGTCATTGGATGCATGGCACCCTATTAAGGATTTTAACTTTGGGTGAGTGGACCCTCTTTATTGGAGGCAATGTGGGAAGGGGACTGTCAGTAGGGCTATCTGCCAACAACACTTTCAACAACAGGGGAAGAGCATTCTTCAGTTCTCAAGAAGATTCTGGGAGGCACATCATAGTGAATGCTTAATTTTTTAACTTTGGTAACAACCCTTTTATTATGTGGTATAGGAAAAACAAAATTAAACCACCTGGTATATGAATTCTTCTTATAGGAAATAAGTCTTTGTTTATGAAGATAGCTACTTTGGGTTGAAACTGAATACAAAAAAAAAAAAAGGTGAATATAGAGCACCATATTTGAAATGCACAGAAACGGGCGGCATTAGGAGTAATGGGTGGAGTGGAGAAGTGTGTAGAGATAAAAAGGATAAAAGATGTATGATTAAGTGGCATTGGGGAAAAATTAATATCAAGGACATTTGATGCTGAATTTCAATTTGTTTGCACTGTTGTAGATAAACCACTTCCACCATAAGAGACATGTAGGAAGGTTTGGAGATTTTGCTTTGTTTTTGTCATATGGTATGTTTCTGATGTTTTGTGGAAATAATAAAGATTCAGCAGAAATGTTGGTGCAGTGTGGGGTGGCAGATTGAAATAGAAGTAATGGAGCTCTTCAGGGTACCCCAAACCAGGAGACATCTACAATTGCGGTCATTTTTATTACTCCCTGCATTTGCCCACAGCAGTTAGCTCATATGTGGAAGGGCCTGTGTTCTTGCCTCACTGCATGGAAGAAAACATAGGGAAACTCGGTAGCCCTGATGTACAGCCAAACTGGGAGGAGAGGAAGTCCAAGAAACAAAGGCGCAGGGTGCATTCCAGAACACTCAAGACAGAGAGAAAGGTCATCTGATCCAGAAGGTCCACAAACATTGTCCTGGCAAATGGAGAGAAGTTCGTTGTGTCAACTTCTAGGGATATAATGATATAATTTAAAGGAATCCCTTCTAATTAGATTGTGTTATGAAGAAAGTATCTGAAGAGTAATAAAGTATAATTTGTTAAAGTGAAGATTTGTAGCAGAGAATTAATTCCTACTTAATAAACATAAGTAGGATCTCCTAAAAACTTTTAATATTAATCTCAAAGCTTTGAAAAAAATGTTTTCAGCTGGAAGAAGACAACCTAAAGATAGAGTCATCTTATTCTTCTAACATTTTATCGCCTTAAGAACATTGGTGTCAGCTATCAGAATTATTTATTGTAAAATTAAGATGCATTACAACAAACATGGTCTACAAATATTAACTGTATAGTCAAATTATGTACCCAATATATATACTGTGCGTGCCTTTCTAAATGTAAGCCTATGTTTTTAAAAAGGTAAAAAAAAAAAAAAAAAGAACAATTTACTAGTATCTTCAAAACTAAATGCAAGCTCTAATTCTCCATTTACAGCAGATGATTTTTTCTCTTGACTATCTGAGTTCTATATTTTGTTGCTTAATTGAAATACTGGGCTATTCAATTTATGTCCAGAAAGCTTCAAATGTAATTCCCACATTTTGACTCCCAACTAATCTTACCAGTTTGTGTGCACAATATAGTCTTTTCAGTAAATAGTGAACAGAATTTTGAGAGAAAACTAAATAACATGGCTGAGAGTATAGGTCATTTTCATGTTATCCCGTGGTACATATCAACAATTTCTGATTAAAACACCAAAAATATATATTAAAAATACAAGTAAGATAAATTAGCCTCATGTCCTAATAGTGCTAAAAACCTTTTTTAACACTTATCTTACACTTATTGATGTGCTTTTAAAAAATTACTACTTGATCCAAACATCAATCCATTATTCAATTGAGTAAACTAATGCCTGCCGCTCCTGCCACCCCCGCGCGCCAAAAAAAAAAAAAAATAAGTCGCCTAAAATCACATTGTGGATTACAGAGTTTGGAGAAAATCTCGGCATGTCATATTGTAAAACCCCATATTGTTAATTACTACATATTCTTTTAATTAAATTTTCATTTTCATTTACAATAAACATTTAAACAAACTAGTTTTGTCTCCAGGAAAGCAAACTTTCATACTTCCGTTACAAATTTTGCATGTCTGGTAAGATGTCAACATTTTAGTAAAGTATTGGAAAGTTGACCTTATAATGAAAATGCTGTTAATGTTCCCAGCAAAGAGAAATAAAGAGTGGTATTTCAGGATAGCTATTCTTACATATCCTATTTTAGTTAGCTATCCTAACATAAAATTTACTTTTTGTTTTAAATTTGAATAAATACAGCTATTCAGATGGTACTTTTCTTTGTATCAGCATGTAAAATTGGCATTAATAAAGGTTTTCTTTTGAATTAGAATATCATTAAATATTGAGATTGCTTTTATTCCTTTGAGTAAAGTTAATGTCAGCCTCCTATCTCAAGTTTTTTCCAAGTCAGACAAAATAAAAGGAGAAGATAAGAAAGAAACATTTATAATTCATGCAAGAATGAGTGAGAAACAGCTCAGTCTGCTTGTTGGAAGGAGTTGGTAGGTGGACAGACTGACGGAATTGGGAATGCTGTACAGCTTAGTGAAAAGAGAAGGCTTTGGGAGCTAGCAGTCCTGAGTGAGTATCCCAGAATTCATTGTCGGTTTCTAAGGCCATGGCCATGTGTGAACCACACTGGCAGCATTGGCACCCTCAGCTGAGCCACACGTGCAATAACAATGGCTGTTGTGCACTTAATTTAAAGACATTTAATTTAAAAAGAAAAGGTATAGGAAAGATTTTTGTGTAATGTAATCTAATGTATATAAATATTAATTTCGATCTTTTAACCTTGGCTGGTGATTTTCACAGTGGTTGTTCATTATGAATAAGCCATAAACTGAGTATATAACTTCAGCTCAGCTTTCCATGGTCAAGAAAAAGTGCAATTAAAATCATGAAACTAAAAATATCTGACCTTTATGACAGGTGGGAGGTGAGGGGGTGGAGGGGTTGAGCAAAAAGGAAAAAGGATGCATGGACATGGGCAGAAGGGCAGTGACTGCTGGGGGTGGGGGGAAGGGGACTAAATGGTGATGGGGGAAAATACAGTCAAGATTAAATTAAGAACAAATAAGTAAAATATTAAAAAATTAAAAAAATCTGACCTTCACCAGATAATCTATTTTCTGCCAATATTATGGTTGTATTTTTAGTATAGCAGAATAATATTGTCAGTCATATAAATCAAAGAATTCAGGTTTTAGTGAAGGGATCCTAAAAAGGTTTTGTTAAATTTAATGCTTTAAATGGGAATTTTTTTAAAAAAATATTTTTTAACCTTTAAGACACAAAGCTTGTGGTGCAAGAAACTGACATCATGTTGTATGTCAATTATATCTCAATAAACTAGAAATAAAGTAAATTACATTAAAATAAAACAAAATAGTTCTCACAAAGTCCTATGGTCAATAGCCAAAGAGAGCACATTTAACCGTGCTCTCTTTGTGACTATTTTATTGTATTTTAATGTTAATAGATGGTTCAGCACTTAACGCAATTGTGTCTTATCTCATAACTGTACTATGAAAATTGTGACACAGCCCTTTAAGGGAGATGCTGGTTTAGACAATAACCGATCTTTACAGCAGAAAAGCGATATTGTGCTAAAATTGGAAAGGGTCCCTGAAAGAAAATCCACAGTATCAAAGAGACAATAGACCACTCTGATTCCTGGTAGAAAAAGAAATCTATTCCTTCTAGTTGCAGTAATGGAAACTTTCCTTGCTTGAAAGGAAATCTGTACAGCAAAGCCTAAATGGCAGGCACTCAGATTGCTCCCAGAATCGTGTCAGAAGGCGATGGGAAGTTAACTGACACAACCCGCAGGCTGGCTTGATGGGCACGGCCGCAGACAGCAGCAAAAGCCAGGCAGGATCAGGAAGAGAAAGCGACCTCACAACATACATGTGCACGCACATGCGCTTCAGCGTGCCTGATGTATAAAATGGAATTAATAGAGGAATCATACAATTTTTAGTATACTTTATCCTGCTATGTGTTTATTAAAAGGAAAAGAGCAGGCAAGTCAGTCAGCATCTTACGCTTTCATAACTATGTGGTTAATAGTTTATGTATATTAGTGAACAATATCCTCTTTTTCTTTAATTTACATTATCAGTGAAATTATTCACATGGATACCAAATAGGTCAAGCTCTTCAATTAAATCTACCTAAAATTATCAGCAGTTGTCAATACATTGTGGCAATAAAGCCAACAAGTTCTGGTAAATTCTTACCTGGGTTTTGAAAACCTTAGTTAAGAATAAGTTCAAATTTCTAAGAAAATATGCCCAGATGTGAAATGCTATGTTGCTTAAATCCCAGACACTTCTAGCTCTCTTTTCCTGAAATACTATTTGACTTACAGTCAGTTGCAAAACTTAGTGACTTTGAGCATCTGAAATTGATTAGAGTTCTCAAGGTAAAAGCCATTACGATGGACCCTAAGACATACCTTTTTTTCTAACATAAAAAAATATTTACCTTTCTATCTCTCTCTTTCTCTCTCTCTCTCTTTTTCCAATCTAAGAAATGAAGTTAAGAAAATTCAAGGCTCTGGCCAGATAGCCCAGTTGGTTACAGTGTCATCCTGATATGGCAAAGTTGCAGGTTTGATCCCAGTCTGGATACGTACAGGAATCAACCAATGAATGCATAAATAAGTAGAACAACAAAGTCGATGTTCTCTCTCTCTCTCCCTCTCTCTAAAATCAATTAAAAATTCAATCGGATAACTAGTTATTGTATCAAAAACATAATATCAAAGAAATGCTATAGATTTCAGGAATAGCATACATTATTACTTATATGGGTCAGGGTTATGATTAAACAATGATCAGTGAACAATGTATGTGTTCATTTTTTAGATTACTAGTTGAAAGTTAAAGGATCTATTTCAATAAAATCCAGAGTATATGAACTTGCTGAATTTACTCCTGATCAAGATATGTTTTTGATTAAACATAGAAATCCCCTTTATATAAAATTGATAGTAGATACGGAAGCACATGCATTTTTGTGTAAGAAATTTCTTTAATATTATCACCAATTTCCCTCCTGTTTAATGATATTTTTAATAAGAAGATTAGATGAGGTTTGAGATGCAGGCTTTTCATTTTCTCTTTACAAAAATCCTGGCCCACCCAGAGCTTACACCTTTGACCTTGGCTTCATCAACACCATGATCTCAGCAATTCATCTATCATCCCTGCCTTTGGACCAAATGAGTATGAGCCACATTACATCAGAGAAGAGTGCCAGGGTTGACAATTAATACTTTAGAGTTATAGCTATGTATGAATGTATGTGCTTGCTTTTATAGCAATATGACAGTCTAGTGCTATTTATTTCTAAAGTAAAAAAGAGCAAATAAATTATGTAATATGCTATTTAATACGATTCCAAATAGGCAAGTGTTGTTCATATCCCTGGACAATAAGTAGTAGGATTCAGTAGGCATGGCTGCAAACCAAAGCCAATTCTAGCTTTCCCTTAAATAAAGCTCTAGATTTATTTTAATGATATCTGATTGACCATTGATAAATACTAAAATCAATGAATAGAACTGATTGACCTAATATTTTAATAATCTGTCCCCTTTGTAAGTCAAAACGTTATGTAAGTAATTTGAAAATTAAAATCAAGACATCTTTTGTTGCCTTCAAAGCTCCTCACACCATTTGTTTTGTACCAGGAGCGGCTACGTGTGTGCAACACACGTCCGTCTTCAGACCAAAATGGATGGGGCCAATACCAGTTTGCCTCTGACAATGGGTCATTCATTGAAGATAAGACTTCAGTCTATCTTGCTCATCTCTCAGTAAGAACAGTGTGAACGTGGAGTCATTAAATACTAGCCATTTTCTATCACACAAATTGAGAAACAGGAACTGTCTGCACTAGGCACCAACCAACCCAGCAACTGCACAGAAACAGACATGAGAGGGACGAGCAGGGCTCCTGGAGACAGGAGTCCAGGGCCTCCTCTCAGGCATTCTTTAGTCCCACCCCCACTTCCACCTGTGGTTCCCAAAAAGACCCCTGAGCCTTTGTACAAAGTTTGACTCTGTTTAAAATAATTTTCTTTAACCTAAAACCTCAAAAGTCCTAAGAAATATGACTGGTAACAAGGACGTCTCAAATAGAAACCAACAAGGATTAATTGGTTCACAATCCCCAAAGAGTCTGGCCTAAGAATTTCTAACAAAAATAAAAGTAAATTTCATTTAACTATTTTCTTTATGTGCATGATATTGATCAATTATCACAAAGAAGTAGTAAGTATTTTTCCAGTAAGCTTGGTTTCTCTTATACGATAAGCCCCTCAAATAAATACACTATTTGAAGAGGATAAAGCCATATAGGATGCTAACAGGTCACCTCAACAAAGACACATCACTCTTTGTGTCGGGCAGTTGGCATTAATTTCTTAGAATAAGCAGATAAAAATGAAGCACAAATTTGATTCTGGTTCTTTGGGGAAGAAAAGTTAGTGCCCACCTTGAGACAGAGGCACGGCATGGACATAAATAAGCAAAGGTGATGAAAAACGGGACTACAAGAAGGCACATGGCCAAATACCATGACTTCTCACCTGTTTCCCAGCGGTGTCATGGATACCTCTAAAGGCCTTTCCTTTTTACCTTTGAGTTTTCAGGCTCCAGAAAAGGTATGAATATGTATAAAGGGGGGTTAATGATTCAATGAAGACTTATTCTGTTAACTAAGAAAGCCAGAGGCAATTTCATGTTTGCATTTTTATCATCATCTCTTAAAATCGGATTACTAAATCCTAAATTATCCAGTTATTTTCCAAAACAGTTTCAGCATTAATCTTTTAATTAAAATGTATAACTGAAATAACTTAAAGCATCTTCTGAGGAAAAGTTACTGTTTTCCACCTATGAATTAGGTGGAAACCTTAATTTCAGTTTTATTATATTTTTCCAAAGACTACTACTGATCATGCAATCAATATTTTGATTTCTAAATTCAAGACCAGTGGCTCATTCATGCCTACATTTAAGAAAAAGAAACTGATCCAATGAAACAAGGTAAGTGAACTGGTTTACACACCCAGCACAAGTGGCAGTAACCAGAAAATTCACAGAAATATAATGTCTTATTCCTTAAATAATACTGAATAATCAAGGTGTACTTGTATTTTAATATCTTCATACATTCATTAAATGTTATTCATTAAATGTATCTGTGATTTTAAATCATTGCTAATTTCATTACTTGATGGGGCAACATAATTTAGAAAGCATTGCAAACAGAAATCTTAACTTTTGAACTTGGGTTTGAAAATGATACAGAGAGAGTTAAACAGATGCTATCAATTCTTAGATTTTTGCTTCAGGAAATTACATTTCAGCTGCTCACTTAGGGTTATTTTTATAAACAAAAAGAAATGGTTATTGCTGGTGTAATTATGGGATGCACTTCAGAGACTGATATTATTACACAGTGAGAAAAGCACTACATAAATCAGAACTTTAGAAATAGGCATATTTGACATGTTGTTTCAAGAGCACTTATGGGCATAGTGCCTTTTCAATGTGAATGACTAACTTCCATTATTGTTAGTAGTATTTTCTTACATAGGCATCTCAGAGAAGAAAACCATTTTATTGGTTGCCATTTCCATATTTCTGAGTGAATGCCAGCTCTTTGCGAATTGAACTAAAAATATTGATTTAAATGTATACTAAATCTCTTCCTAACAATATGGTGAACTATCTAAGACTATTAATTACTAAGGCTTCCAAAGATGGTGGTGGCATAAGAAAATGCAATATTCAGAAACTCTTAAACCAGATCAAAATGACAACCAAACTGCAGAACAACCATCATTCAGAACCACCTGAAACCTAGCTGAACTGAAATCCTAGAATTAAGGTTATATGGAAGAAACCACATTGAAACTGGTTGGATGGGAAGAGACACAGAACAGGCTGGTCCCACACCCACATGTGGCAGATAAAAATCAGGAGGGATATTTTGGCCGCATAGGCCCCCCTGAGGAGCCAGGGGTCCCACTCCACTCCAGGCCTGCCAGTCCAGGGTTCCAGTGCCAAGAAAATAAACCCATAATTTCTGGAGGTAAAAACCAAGCTGAGGACAACAGAGAATTGCTGGAGTCGCAGGCACTTCCTCTTAAAGGGCATGCACATGAACTTACTCAGACTCACTTCATTTGAGCTCTAGCCCTAGGACACCAAGTCCTAGTGCTCAAAGGGCACCAAGAACAAATGGAGAGAAAAATGAATCATCTGGCTTCAGGGCAAGGACTGGAAGGGTGGCTTCCTCCCAGAGGGAAGAGCTGGCAGAGGCCATTATTTCTTTGTTGATCCCTTTCTCCACAGAGTCAGAAGGCAAGCACATGCCATGTCTGAGTTTCCATCAGCTTGGCCATCATTATTCAGCCTACCTTGGTGACTCCCTGAGATACCACCCCACCCAAATTGGGGGCCCATCTAAGCTATTTTTAGTGGCTTTTCCATATGAATGGCCTGCTTTGGCTCAGACCTCAGACTTTCTTAATATCTCTCAAACAAGCTGCATCTGACTTTGGTGTGTCCCCTACCTTCCATTAAATGGCCTCAGACCTGGTACTAGTGGTAGCTAACACTGGTTTGTAGCTTGTCCTCTCCTGTACCTCTAATCCCAACCCGAGTAGCAGCCATCTGCACATTATTTTGTAGGTCATTCTGAGAGGTCCCAGGCAGAACATAAGCCATAGCTAACCTTAGCCTGTAACTTCTGGGAGACCCCAGAACCATTGCACCCAATGGACAAATTCAGACCACATTGAAGCACCACTCAATCACCTCCACAGCAACACACCTAAGGGGCAAATTCAGTGGGTACCAGAAGCCCACTGAAATAAGTCCTGCTCTGTGGGATGGGCCCCTGCACAGCTGATCTTCCAAGGTAACTGGTAGTCAAAGCCAATCCTTGCAGCTGATCAGCCTGAAAGTAAAATATCCCATTGACATGTGCACAACAATCAAGGCTCAACTAAAACATGAGGGTGAATGAAACCCACAAGGGAAAGGGAGGAGGTGCACCTGGTGTGTCCAACTCAGGTGAAAAAGAAGGCTGTGCCACTGGAACCCAGAAGGTACCTACTACATGAAGTCACTCTACCAAGTCCAGAAAACATAGCAGTTCTACCTAATAAGCACAAAGAAATGCAAAGAGGCTGCCAAAATAAGGAGACAAAGAAATATGTCCCAAATGAAAGAACAGAACAAAACTCAATAAAAATAGTAAAAAAAAAAAAAAAAAAAAAAAAAAAAAAAGGAGATAAACAATCTGCTAGATGCAGAATTCAAAACACTGGCTGTACTCAGTGAACTTAGTGAAAACTTCAACCACATAAAAAAGTATATATAAACCATAAAAAGAACTAGTCAGAAATGAAAGATACACTAACTGAAATGAAGAATAATTTACAGGGATCCAACAGCAGAGTTGATGAAGCTGAGAATCAAATCAGCTATTTGGAAGAAAAAAAGAATCCAAATAAGTGAAGATAGTGTAAGGACCCTCTGGAAAACTTCAAGCATACCAACATTCACATCATGGGGGGAGCCAGAAGGAGAAGAGAGAGAGCTAGAAACTAAAAACCTATTTGCAAAAATAATGACAGAAAATTTTCCTAGCTTGGTGAAGGAAATGGACATACAAGTCCAGGAAGTGCAGAGAGTCCCAAACAAGATATAAAAAGGCCCACACCAAGACACATGATAATTAACATGCCTAAGATTGGAGACAAAGAGAGATTCTTAAAAGAAGAAATAGAAAAGCAGTTGGTTACCTAAAAGGGAGTTCTCATAAGACTGTCAGCTAATTTCTGAACATTGGAGGCCAAAAGGGATTGTCAAGAAATATTCAAAGTGATGAAAAGCAAAGTCCTACAACTAAGATTACTCTATGCAGCAAACTATTATTTAGAATGGAAGGACGTATAAACAGCTTCCCAGACAAAAAAACAAACAAACAACAACAAAAAAAAAAAACTAAAGGAATTCATCACCACCAAACAATATTACATGAAATGTTAAAGAGTCTTCTTTAAGGAGAAGAACAAAAAAAAAGATTAAAAATATGACTAAAAAGAGCAATAATACATAGCTATCAACAAATGAATCTATAAAACAAAATAAACAAACAAGCAGAATAGAAGCAGACTCATAGATACAGAGAACATGTGACAGTTGCCAGGTGTGTAGGGGGTTGGGAGGAGGGGTGAAAAAGGTGAAGGGATTAAAAAATACAAGTCATTACAGAATAGTCATAAGGATGTAAAGTACAGCATAGGGGATATAGTCAATAATGTTCCAAACTTTATATCCTATCAGATGGGTACAAGGTTTATCAGGATGATCACTTAGTAAGTTATATAATGTCTAATCACTGGGGTGTACACCTAAAACTAATCTAATATTGTATATCAGATTTAACTGAAAAATAAAAGTGATTTAGAAAAGGCATAAAAAAGACTATTACTTGTTTTTCATACTAGAACAAACATGAAAAAAGAAAGCTTGGAGAGTAATTGCTTCTATTTTATTTTACCTTTGGAACTGATAACTTTTCAAGTGATGTATCCCTTATCCTTATATGAAAAAGAGAATAACAAATTATATAACTTTTCTCAAATTGTTTACAACTCAGAATTTATACTCATTAAATACTTTTTCTTTCCTACCTTTCTTAAAGGTTTCATTTCCTTTTACTAGCAGGTCAGGCCCAAGTCACATTGAAGTCACATTTAAATATTTGTCTTTGTGCTTCTGTAAGTGGTGGGTGGTGGTGTGTCACTTCATTCACATTCCTCAAAGCTTTCTTTAAAGGCCTACTGACAAACAAAGCATTTAACTTTGTAAGAGGCGAAAGACTTTCTTGGGACAATAGCATCCTTTTATCGTACCTTAAAGTAACCATGAACCTCATTTTGAATCCTTTTGAATTCTTTTTCAAACAAGTAATTTTGAGTAAAATAATGAATGAGGCACTAGCAGTGATGATAGGAAGATAAACAACATGTGACACCTAGTGAAGAGGATCCTAGAGTTGGAGGCATTAATTTCCATTGGTCAGGGCTGGGCAAGGTTTTAAAAGAAAATGTTAGTTTATGAATATGCATAGGAACAGCTTGAAATCTAGATCCGGAGCTCAAGTGAGTGATAATGTGTGAAGGTTAAGATCTAAGAAAACATCAGTAAAGGAGATAAGAGAGGTTATGAGAACAGTCAAAATTACCTATGGTAAGGGAGAGATTATAAATCAAAGAAGAGATCTAGATTTAATCTCTAATGTATCTATTGGTATAAATGGAATGCCGAATCTTTGTTCTATTTTATGTAGAGAACCAGCATGTAGAAATAAGTAAGCTTCATTTTAGCAGATTCTACTTTTGATAATTGCACAGTCATTTATATAAGACTTAACTCTCCCATATAAAATAATTATAACTTTAGGCAGCTATTAGAAAGTGCTAGAGAGAAATCAAAAACAGGCAGAAACTGAAGGGGAGTTGGCTCTTGAAAAAGAGAAGAGCGTAGCGTAAGTGTTGGTTCATATGGCAGTTTGCCAGAGGATACATCCAGTCCTCATGGCATGGAGAAGCTGAAACTGAAGCGGAAAGCTTTGGTCTTGCTAACTCAGGAAATCAGAGTTAGGGTCCACGACTGCCAGAAGGGTAGAAAACTTAAAATAAAGCTCCAGATCGGAGGACCATGTCTAGAAAATATCAACTGATGCAGTTGCTGGCACCAGTTCAACACCAACTGGAATCCCAATTGGGGATACAGTGAAGAAACTTTGTTCAGTGATACAGCATGGAACCTCCATGGCTCAATAGTGTTACAGCTCAATTATGAAACAGCACAGCCTGACTGTGGGGCAGCCCTGGGGAGAGGTGGTCCTGGGGCCAGAGACCTCTCTGACTGGACAGCTCTGCTGTGTTTTGCTGCTCTGTCTGGTCTGCTCTGCCCTGCACTGTGCCATCTTGCTCTTTGCTTTTGCTCTCCTACTGATCTGCTCCACTCTGCTGTGGCCTGATGTCTTTAGCTGAGGAAATGCAATCTTCAGTCTTAGGTAGAAAGGAAGGTGCATCCTCTGAGCCAGAGGGGAGCTAGCATATATAGACAGAAACCCCCTGCCTCTGGTTGTTGATTGGTCCAAAAAGCACTCTCCTAATTGGTCAGAATGGAGCCTCTCTAATAGTCAGTGAAGATGCTGAGCGGGATAAGCACCAACACAAAGGGAAGAAGAGAATACTGCAGGACCAAATAGTAGGATGAGAACACTGGGCATCAGCAAAAGGTTATCCCAAGGAAAAAACATCAAAATTTCAGCCTGTAGGGCAGCAAAAGTTGGCAAGAGGAGGCAGACATGTGGGGTGGATAGAGGAGACGTGGTACAACAGGCAGATTTCAAACAGATGAAACAAAATGAGCAAAGATGAGACAAATAGTGACATATTGAGCAAACTAAAATAGTTCGGCATAGGCATTCACACAGGCCTGTCAGCAAGCCTGGAACTAGGAACACTTAGGTCATTGCACGATGTCAGGGTAGAAATTACAGTTGCCCTATTTGGCAGAAGGAATAGAAGAAGTTCACGTTCTGGAGAGATGCTATACAGTGGTGTCACTAGTATCTAACTGGGGCAAAGCCTATTCCCTCTAATATCACCAGGTGGCCACCCTTAAAAATCTCATTCTAAATTTATCTCATTGAGGCCCTCTTTGCTTCTCTTCTCTCATAGCATATTATAGCTCTCTTTAAAGAGTTAATATAATACATCATGTTATATTACAATTAGTTGTTTCCTCACCAAATGAAGATTGCCAAAGGCAAGAGTGACTGTTCACTAACCTGTGTTAGCAGCTCATAGTAGGGAGCTTGGAACACAGTAGGTGTTTAAAACCAGCCCACTCCTCCTGCTATACATAGTGTATAAGTGATATATACAGCACTCATGTTCCTCTGGCCATTAAGAATAGGCTGATTTTCAAATTCTGTGTCTTGTCCTCCCTCAATAAACAATCAAAATATCCTAGAGACTCCAAGTGACATTTTCACAATGTTTTTGCAATTTGAGTGAACACAGCAAGTCTTTGTTTGACCATGGGTACCAATTTTTTCATTCAGAGAGTAAGTTCACCAAAGTATATGCCACATTGCCTGCAAGCATCAGTGAGTGCCTAAGAGGCAGAAATTAATTGTGAGAATGTTCTGTTCAATTGATAGCATGCTGTGGTTGCTCAATACTTATTTAAAATACCAACAAAACTTGTTTCTTTACTTTGACATTTGAACCCTCTGTATAAGGCTGGGCAAGCATTTTGATTCCCATACATCTACATGCCAAAGTTGAAAAATAAGGCACCTATTTTTCCTTCAGAATTGTTTCATGCCTGTATCAAAATACCAAGTTACCATGGTGATAGCTACTCTTGTAAATAGGGCAACTCTACCACCCTATAGAAGCAAATGTAACACAAAAGGGAGGCAAAATAAGCTCTGAAATAGAGGACAAAAGAGCCTGGGGAAAATCCCCACAGTGAAAGAGATAAAGGCTGTTCCAGATCAAAGTCTTGGAAGGTGACAGGCATTCCTCTTCCCTCCCCCTCACAGGCCTACGTGCCTGCCAAAGGGGGGCGGGCTGCGAATATACGTAGCGAGGGGATTGCACAGCGGTGGCACAGGGAATGTGGCATAATGTGTTCATTAAGCACAGTGAAAAATAAAGTGTTAATAACGACAATAATAACCAACATCCAGTGAGATCCTATTCTGGGCCAAGCACCGGGCTTTAGTGCACAAACTCATTCACTCCTCTGAACGCTTCTGTGAGGTAGGTCATAAGCGATGCAGGAATTAGGTTGGGGTTCAAACTTGTGCGCTTAATCTCTTTTACTTTGAAGACTGAACAGTAATGAGGAAGGGGCATAAGAAAAGCTAAAGGAGTGAGACTGGCCTGATCTTTATCTTTCGGAAAGAGTGAGGAGGAGAGGGGAAATATCAAAAGTCGTGGTATGACTGATTAGAGCTATCCATCGCCCTGTGCACCGTGGGGGACCTGGTGATGGACAGCCAGGCAGGATAGGGAGGAAGATGGCAGAAGGAAGTGAGCAGCAAGCTGTGGTGAAAGCTGCAGTCAAGAGAAAAGAGGGAAAGCTTCTGCCAACTGGTTATTTAAAGAAACTGAGGCCCACAGGCATACGATTAGCTTTTTCGTGTGTGAAAACATCTCCTGCTCACTCCCCATGTCTCCCAGCTGTATGTCTGCCTTTAGTGAACTTGTTTTCCATTTCGTTTTAATCAAATTGTGACAAGTTGATAAGTTTGGGGAAACTGGCGACCTTGTGACAGTCCTTGTGGTTTACTACAACTCTTTGAAAGGTTTGGATTTCTGGCTTCCTTTTAGTCTGCAAGCTCTGTGAAGGGAGAAAGGGGGAGCTTCCCTGTTCTCTTCTCTGCCCAGTCTAGAAGAGGTGAGATCTGGGAATGGTCCTGCACAATGAGAGTCTTGAAGTGACTTCTAGGGAAGAGCCCCAGCCTAGCAGAAGCAGAAGGGCTTGTCAGAGAAGCCTGCGACGCTCCAACATCAGGACAGCAAGCCCGGACCAGCCCCCAGTGTAGCACTGCAAGGAATTATAAAGTGTTATTTAAATGCCGATGCCATAACTAATACAGAAAGATGAATATTGTTCTGCAAAATAGGTTCTTTGGAAGTTTATATGTTTATTTTAATGAAGGTGCCATGTGTGTGAAATCTTTTTGAAATGTTTTTTGGTGCATTTACAATGATTTGTAATCATGCCTCATTTTTAGCCCAGACTTCTAACAAGATTCATTACCCATTTTATTCAATACACTGAACTCCACATAACTTTCTTTTCAAAAATCAGATCCATTGTCAAAGGATTAAGATTCTCTACTGAGAATTTTCCCGAAGTGTTGTGAACTCTGAGAGCAATTCAAAAGAGGAACTCCAGAA
This sequence comes from Glossophaga mutica, assembly GCA_039655065.1. Lineage (NCBI taxonomy): Eukaryota > Metazoa > Chordata > Mammalia > Chiroptera > Phyllostomidae > Glossophaga > Glossophaga mutica. The sequence goes on from CM077312.1 coordinate 34,272,842, forward strand.
GTGTTTTCGTCAAGGGTCAGCAGCGAAGGTTGTTGTGATGTTGGAAGGTGACTATTCTGATGCAGTTTGTATTCACACAGACATGTAAAATTTGGTATATTCTGTGCTCATATAGCTATGTAAAATGTGATAGACTTGAAAAGAATGGCTACTTTTCTTATCAAATGCACCTATTAGATTAAAGCTAACAACATGGAATAATGACCTGAACAATGAAGAGAGCGTTAGGCAAATTTATTACTAACTGTCTATTCCTCTCTTGTGGAGGATCATTTTTTTGAGTTTGTTTTATTGCAACAATTTCAATGCAGATTTTTGCTTTTGGAAATACATCCTTAAAGAAAAAATCTTATTAACAAAATTTAGACTTGCATTCATTCAAACACACTTGCGCAATTAAATAAAGAGTGGTTCCTACAGCGGTTTTCCTACAACAAAGAGTGATTCCAATCAGTGATTAAAGTATAAGCAATTACTTTGATCAATGAAATCACTAGCAGACATTTTCTCAGGATATTCATAGGCCGCATGCCATTATAGTCCTCCTGGCACATGTCGTGCATTTAGCTCTGTGCAAATTATCTACATTGTGTGCATCTTAGTCAAACAAAATTGTTGGCTTGTTGAGGGTAGAGCATTAACTATGACAGTATTAAATATCATGGACAAAACCAGATGTTTTAAATATAATTCATCTTAATAAGTAAAACTATAAGTCAATAACCAATGCAAGTAATAAAAATAAAATGTTTCTCCCTATTATTACTGTTTCCCTCATTTGGAATACATATATATAACATTTTTGGCTTTTCTACAGCTCCTTGTTATTTGATATAAAGAAATCCAACTGATAATAAGACTTTCCCCTGGCAAATTTATCTGGATCAATATTTGCATGATTTAATTTTATCTTAATTGGGTATCCTGAGACTCACTGCAGGGGGATTTTTTTCAATATGTGCCAATAAGTACGCACTTCCATGTGCTCTTCTTAAAATTATATCCAAAGGCACATATTCCAACTGTTCCCCTCTCTCCACTGATACCACACTAAGAACTAAACTGCATTATTACCAAGATTTTACTGTCCTCAAATGCAAGTCAAGCTCACATTAGGGACCTACAGATGAAGTAAGCAAACCTAACACTTTAAATTGTAACTTCAAAAAGGCCTTTTTAAGAGTATTCTGATTGAATTCAATACAACTTCAAATTGCTATAAAAAGCTTGTTTCTAATATAAACTATATTTCTGCTAGAATCTCACATATTTGTATATATTAAATATATTTCATTAGTTCTGAAAACGTATCAAATATATAAAAGGTATAATCTTGTAACAATGAACACATGTATACATACCTATTCAAAGAACAATAACATTAAAATTACCATGAAGTCATCTCTGATATCCATTTCCCATCTGTCACCCTCAGATGTTATCTACTGACTATATTTTATACTCACCATTCCCTCCTGATTTTTAATAGTCTTACCAAAAGTGTCGTAACCCTAAATATATTGTTTGTTAAATTTTTTATTTACAAGTGATTTTAGACTTACTGAAACTTTTCAAAAATACTACGGAGATCTCCTGTACTGTGTATTCACCCAGATACCGTAAAGTCACCGTCTTTCATAGTTCAATTCTCAAAACCAGAACACTAACGTTAGAAAATACTATGCACTGCAGACCTTTTCAAATTTCACCATTTTTTCACTAGTGTGATCCTTCTGGTCCAGTGCGGGGGCCCCTGTCCTGGGTGCCAGATGTGTGGGTGCTCCGCCCGCAGAGCCCCATCCCTCTGTCACGTATGAAAATAAAAACTACCAAGACATGACTGCTTGGGGAGGAAAGGTGGTCAAACTCTCAGAGGAGAATGACCCAGAACCCCTTCCTCACTGGGCTTTTATTGGGTTCAAATACACAGGAATACAGGTTTAACATGTCAAAGAAATCTGAGGGCTTAATCTGAGTCAATGTCTGTCAGGAAAGGGGGTTGCCAAACTTTGGGAGACATACTCATTTCCTCCTGGGACCCTTATCATTTAAATGAGAGCGCTCTTAGCAAAGCAGGTTTCACAGGACTTTAGGAATTCTTTCTTATGCCCGATCACCCAGGAAACTGTCCAGGCCAGCACAGGATTGCACCGCTCACCCCCACAGTTTCAGGCTTTAAGCCGATTAGGAAGCAGGAGACATCTCCCAGACGGAAATGAGGACTCGGGCTACGTCAGAATAGCCGGGGGCGGGGCGAGGGGCAAGGGTCCATCACATCCTCTTTGCTGCAGCCCCCCTGAGTCCTTCCATGAGGCCTCCCAAGTGGTTGTGTCTGGGTTAGGTTGCCCCTCCCATGAGGAGTCTTACCGGTCATTGACTACCAACCAAGCATTGGGGCCAGAGATGGATGAGGCAGAAGCAGTACTCCTGCCAGGGAGATAAGCTTTGTCTCCTTAGTAGGTCATGTCCTTGTGACAGAACAGACCCAGATGAAGTGAGTTCCTTGGGCTCTTACACAGCCCACTATGGGGTGAGGGTTACAATTCCTGAAACCAGGCTGAACGGTCCACAACATTCCAGATTTTATATTGCAATCGGTATTATTTTAATTTGCATATGTCCTTATAACTGAATTTGAACATTTACCCATATATTTCAGGACTGTTTGTGTGTGTTTGTGAATTATTTAGATCTTTCCCAAAGTGTTCTATGAGGACCTTGGTCCTTTGTCTTTAATTTTGAGTTCTTTATATATAATGATTTTAGCCTTTTGTATAGTACATGTCACCAGTGTTTTCTCTTAGTTTTTTCAATTGTTTATTGACTTTTAATATTTTGTATCACTTGAAATTTCAATTTTTAAGTGGTCAAATTTATTGATCTTTTCTTTTATTGCCCCTACTCTGAATCAAATTAAGAAAACTTTCTTCTACTATGAAGTTAAAGAATAATTTTCACATGTGTTCTTCTCATACTTGAATGGTTTAATTTTTTACATTTATCATGTCTTTCCTCCCTTATTCCTGTATAACAGTGGATGAAAACCAAAAGGAGCTGCAAGACACGATTTCCTTTTGAGGAGGAGTACTTAGGGAAGTTCAAAGTTAAAATGTTGAGAACAAAACAAGGACACTACAGGAAATTGAAACATCTGGAACCTATAACTACAACAAACATTAGATAGAACCTACATCATAGTCAGGTTATCATAAATCCTCATACTGAAGACCTATTTATCTCCAGCTTCTTTTACCCAATACAACATGCACTGCTTTCACACACACACACACACACACACACACACACACACACACACACACACAAGGAACAAGGCACACCAAAAGGCAAAAAAGATTCTGAAGAGACAAGGAGACCAGGAGAATCAGACTGAAATATGACACATATTTCATATGTGTTGTAATTACTATTATCAACATGTTAAAGACTGTAATGGGAAAAGAAGAGAGAATGAAAGAACAAATGAGTCATGGAAGAGATGAAAACTTTAAGGAAGAGTCAAAAGGGAATTCTAGAAATTGGTAACACAGTAACAGAAATGAAGAATGGCTTCCATGGACGCATCAGTAAACTTGACACAGCCAAGGGAAAAACAGGTGAACTTGAAGGGAGGTCAATAAAAATATTCTAAACTGAAATGCAATAGAAAAAAAAGCAAACAAAAAAAGTAAAACCAGAGAAGAACATGAAAGACTGGGCAATCGGAACAGGAGTACCATCGGCGTAATTAGAATATCAGAAGAAGAAGCCAAGAATAGTGTGAAAGAAATATTTGAAGTAATCATGGCCAAGAACTTTTCAAGATTAATGGCAGACAGGAAACCACGAATCCAGGAGCCTCAGAGAACATCAAGCTAGATAAATACCAAATAAAACACACCTAGGCTGATCACATTCAACCTGCAGAAAGACAAAGACAAAAATATTGTGGTGACGGTTCCACAACTCTGTTAATTTACTAGACATTATTGAATTGTCCAATTATAATGGATGACTTTTATCATATGTAAATTATGCCTCAATAAAGCTGTTAAAAACCACATCAGTGACTCATAGCAATAGTAAAAGCAAGTGTTGCTGTCAAGGCAGAACACCAGCATTTATCTGCATCAGGGAATCATTTTATGTTTTTCCTACACAGACAAGACTCTGTGCAGGTGAATTAAGGAGGGGCCCAGCACAGGCATTGCTCTGCTATAGGTGGACCACTGAGCAGAAATCCTGGTCATTGCTAATGTTATACTCAGTAACCTTTGTGACCTGGGTGAAGCAATGGGAAACAAATCAATGTTTTATCTGCTACTTTTCTACAGCCCACCTCTGAATCTGAGTGTTACAACCATGCCTTTTCTCTCATTTCAAATTTGCTCACGCTTAACATTTACTTTTCTACCTGACATATGTTTTTACTCCCTACTTTTTAAAATAAGATGAGGGCAAGCTCCCATGGCACAGGGTTAGATGCCAAGTAAGCCCCGAATTCCCAGGGAACAGAGTCAACTAGACCTTTCATGGAACTCCTCTCTCTTTTTCAAATGCATGAGAACTTTCCATTTCTATCAGTATTTTCTCCTCTCTTCAAGAGGAAAAAAAAAAGCTTCCAGAGGGAAATAGCTTCACTGACATTTTCCCTCTGACGCAATGCTTATCTGCGTCCCTCTGAAGGTTTCTCATTGGACTTATCTGTCTTATGCTTTTAACAGTTTCTGATCTGATTATTGTTATTTGTACAGCTCTGAAGCCTTTTAATCTCTATGGTGGAGATCTATTATAAAGGTTTCTTGCTAGGGAAGAACACGATTTTTAATAAGACTTTTGTCCTTCAGTTGATAATCAGCACACAGGTGCATCCTGCCTCTTCCCCCGTTAACCTTTGCTGCCATTAGGGATGTTTTCACACTATCTCAGGTTTTCTAATCCAGTAATTAGCTGAAACAATTTTATTAGGGGGAAAAAGGCAGTAAGAGAGCATAGAATACTGACTTAGGAATGACGAAATTCATTCCAAGTTTAACCTTTGCCTCTGTGTAACCCTGGCTGGGCAAATCATTTCAGGCGGTTTGGTCTGACCACATAAGCTCCTCTGAACACTACGGGGATAGACCTGATATGATTCGCATCCATGCAAAAAGGCAAGTTGCGCAGGAAAGATGAACTGAAATGATTTTATTGAAATTGATTTACCCCGGCCAGACAAAAGGAGTAAAGGGTAAATGAGATTTCTTTGAAATTGGTTTGGTAAATTCCTCCTTAGGGGCCAGTGACCCATTATCCAAATGGCTGGTCCTAAGGCCCACTTGTCTTCGTTTTAATAACCTATTCCAAACAGACCCAACTTCACTCCTGTGATCACAGAAAAATGTGAATAAATTTTTTTCTTCCTTGTTTTAAGAAGAAATGGGATAAACAGAGTACTGGGTTCAGTCAAGGAAATATACACGTATCTAGAGAGAAGCTCCTACAAGGAGGAAGGGAGGGACTATAGACATCCTTAAGGGACTGAGCAGCACTGATGTGTGAATCAGTAAGTGTGTTGAGACCACACTTAGATACGTGTATCTCCTGTATCTTCACATGCTGTGAACAACTGCATGTCATGCAGTGTGGTCTCCTTCTTTAGATCCTCTATCCTCTATCTCTTACCCATGCTGCCAACTTTAAAACCTAAGATTAAAGATCCTGGAAATGTCCCTGGACCTATAAATGTGACCTAAAAATATTGGACTTTCTTTGGAATGTATATTTCTATTGCATTTTTGTTAAGCAAATTGATTCATGACATATTCCTTAGATTTGCTTTCCTGAATTTTGGAGTCAGAAATGTAAGGCAAATACCCTGGCAGAGAGTAGATGGCAAAAAAAGAAAACAACAACAAAAGACAAAATGAAACAGTACCTGCCCAACTTACAATTTCCAATAGAACTTCATAGAGTAATTTAATTTGGGTCATGGTTTTTAACAATTTCAAAGAACAATTTCTAATCGTGTTACTTGGGAAAGTTACATAGTGTTTTGGGGACTAGGTTTCTTCATGTTGAGTGGGTATAATATGTCCTAATTTTCTTGGTCATTGTATCAAACTATAAAATATATTTAATTGTCCCTTTTCTCCCCCATCATTCCCCTCCACCCTGCACACCCCCTCCCACCCACATTCCCCCCTTTAGTTCATGTCCATGTGCCATAAGTTCTTTAGCTTCCACATTTCCCACACTATTCTTGCCCTCCCCCTTTCTATTTTCTACCCACTGTCTATGCTACTTAGTCTCTGTACCTTTTCCCCCTCTCTCCTCCTCCCACACCCCTGTTGCTAACACTTCATATGATCTCCATAATAGCATAATCAATAAAATATATTTAAAAAATAAAAAATAAAATAAAATGTTAAAAATAAATAAATAAATAAATAAAATTACCTTTAAAAAATAAAATATATTTAATTGTCCAGCATGGTAACTGGCATATAAATTATAGTCTTCACTTCTATTTTCTATACCTCCATGTATTATATTGCAAACTGAAATTGTTTTTACAACCTATTTTAAAATTGTGAGATAAAGCCATTTTAAATTATGGGAAAATATTGGTTAAATCATTAGAAGGCACATTGAGTATTGACAGAGTATTTTGTATTTTGTTTTCATTTTATTTTTATTATAAAATTACAATTGAGCCCTGGCTGGTGTAGCTCAGTGGATTGAGCACCAGCCTACGAACCAAAGGGTCACTGGTTCTATTCCCAGTCAGAGCACATGCCTGGGTAGCTGGCCAGGTCCCCAGTGGAGGGCTCTCCAGAGGCAACCACACATTGATGTTTCTCTCCCTCTCTTTCCCTCTCCCTTCCCCTCTCTCTAAAAATATATAAATAAAATCTATACAAAAGTTAAAGTTGATGTACAATACTATATTAGTTTCAGGTCTGCAACCTTGTGAGTAGACATTTATATAACTTACGAAGTGCTCATCCTGATAAATCTAGTACCCATCTGACATCATAGTTACTACAATATTACTGAGTGTATTCCTTTTGGTGTACTTCATATCCTCATGCCTAATGTAACTACTAATTTGTACCTCTAAGTCCCTTCAACTTTTTCTCCCATCCCCCAACCCCTCTCTCATCTAGCAATTGTTAAAATGTTCTTTGTATCTATGAGGATGTTTCTGTTATGTTTGTGTTTATTTTGTTCTTTAGATTCCAGATATAAGAAAAACATGTGGCATTTGTCTTTCTCTGTCTGATGTATTCCACTCAGCACAGTACCCTCTGGGTCCATGCACATTGTTGCAGGTGAAAAGATACCATTCTGTTATATGGCTGAATCATATTCCATTTTATGCATGCACTGCTTCTTCTTTGCCCATTAATCTATTGATTAATACTTGGGTTGCTTCCATATCTTGACTATTGTAATAATGCTACAATAAACACATGGACATATATGTCTTTCCAATTCAGTGTTTTGGGTTTCTCTGGATAAATACCCAGAAGTAGAGTTGCTGGTTTCTTCTTTGTTGTCATAGTCTTTGTTTTAAAGTAAATATTGTCTGGTGTAAGTATTGCTACCACTGCTTTTTGTTTTGTTTCCATTTTCATGAAATATCTTTTTACTTTCTTTCCTTTACTTTCAGGCGGTGTGTGTCTTTTGATCTGAAGTAAGTCTCTTGCAGGCTACATCTGTAAGGTTTTTGTGTCATCATTCATTCAGTCACTGTATATATTTTGATTGGAACATTTAATCCATTTGTATTTAAAGCAATTGGTGATAGATATGCATTTACTCATATTTTCTACTTCTTCTTCTTGGAAGATCCTTTAACATTTCTTATAATATTGGTTTGGTGGTGCTAAAATTCTTTAGCTTTTCCTTGTCTCAGAAGCTCTTTATCTGTCCTTTGATTGTAAATGATAGTTTTGCTCCTCATTTACTATGCATAGGTTCACTTTAGGTGATTACCTTTTACAGAAAACAAAGGAGACGATGCTACTAATCACATCACAGAAGAAGGATATTTATTTGCAAATGCAAAGGGATGTGGTTGAAACAGTTACGCTCCATACTGGGGAGCCTTAGCACAGACTTTAGGAAGTTACAGTAAGTAAGCACTTGCTGCCTCAATTCAGGGTGAGGGAGTTTTAGCAAAAGCAAGTCTCAAAGCGGCCTAGGTACATTGTAGGCCTGATTCCCCACAGGAGAACCTATCCATGGCCCTATCTGGGCCCCCGCCATGCAGAACGGTCTCCTATAGTGTGGCCTCTTTGGGTTCATTTTTTGGAGGCTTTCTGTGTCTCTTGAACTTGTGTGTCTATTTCCTTCATCAGGTTAGGAAAGTTTTCTGTCATTATTTTCCAAATAGGTTTTCAATTTCTTGCTCTCTCTCTTTTCTCATTTTGACACCCCATGATGTGGATGCTGGTACTTTAAAGTTGTCCCAGAGGCTCCTTATGCTATCCTCATTTTTGGAGAGGAGGATTCTTTTTTTTCTTTTTACTGTTGTGATTAGATGTTTACTGCTTTCTTATCTTCCAAATAGCTGATTTGATTTTCTGCAGCATCTACTCTACTGTTGATTCCCTGTAAATTATTCTTTATTTAAGTTACTGTGTCCTTCATTTATGACCAGTTCTTTTTATGGTTTCCATGTCTTTTTTTTTAACGCTGTTGAAGTCCTTACTAAGTTCTTTGAGCATCCTTATAACCATTGTTTTGAACTCTATAGCTGGTAGTTGACTCGCCTTCATTTCATTTTTTTTTTTTTCCCTAGAGATTTCTCATGTTCTTCCATTTGGGACCTGTTTCTTTGTCTCCTTATGTGGGTTGGTTCCCTGTTTTTGTTTCTATATATTAAGCAGAACTGCTATATCTCCCAGTGTTGGTAGAGTAACCTTATGTAGAAAGTGTACTGTAGGGCCCAGTGGTATAACTTCCCCAGTCACCTGAGTGGGGCACTGCAGATGAGCCCCCATAGGAGCTGTGTGCACCCTCCTCTTGTAGTTGAGCCTTGTTAGCTCTTGGCATGTCAGTGAAAGGGATTTACTCACAGGGTGATAGGCTGCAAGGACCAGCTGGAACTGCATCGGAGAAGCTGCTAGGTAGGGGCTGACCTCATAGAGGGGTACTTCATTCATTTTGTTGCCCAGTGAGTACATACCTTGAATGTGTTGATCATGGAGGTGGTTCCGTTGTGATTTGGCCTGGTCCAAAGCTATCCACCAGGTGCACTGGCTCTGAGGCCTGCTGGGCAGTGCAAGGTCAGCCACTATCTGTGCTCTGCTCAGGACCAGCCGGCATGAGCTCAGAGCAATATGCAGATGATTGCTTCTTCGTTGGGCTTAGAGATGCTGAAGAGAGGCCAAGCTGAGATCCGAGACTAGCTACCACTAGTGCCAGGCCTTCAGCCACTTAGTGAAAGGTATGCAGTAGGTTGAGGCCAGACATTCCTGTTTGAGAGATTTAGGAAAGTCTGAAGGATGAGCCAAGAGAGGCCATTTGTAAGGAAAAGCCACTGGGAACACTTTGAGTGAGCCTGCAAGTTGGGTGGGGCAGGGTCTCAGGGAATTACCAGGGCAGAGCAAACAGTGTTAGCTAAGTTGATGGAAACTCAGATCTGACTCATGCCTGCTGGCTCTGTGGGTGGAGGGTGGTCTCAGAAAAGGAATAATAGCCTCTGCCAGCACTTCCATCTGAGAGAAAGCTGCCCCTCTAGCCTGCATCCTGAAGTCAGTTCCTCCATGTATGTCCCTGGCACATTTTGAGCTGCTGCCCCAATGCTGGAGTGAGTCCAAGTAAGTCTGTGCATGGGCCTTTTAAGAGGAATGCCTGGGACTCCAGAAGCCCTCTGCCTCTTTCAGCCATAATCCCTGCTGGTCTTTACAGCTAGAAGTTGTGGGACTTCTCTTCCTGGCACTGGGACCCTGGGCTTGGAGATCTGTTGTGGGGCTGGGACCCTTCACACCTGAGGGGAAACCCCAGAAGCTGAGATATCCCTCCTGTTTTTATCTGCCATGTGTGGCTATGGGACCAGCCTTCATGTCTTCAACCTTCCTACCAGTCTTGAAGTAGCTTCTTTATATTCTGAGTTACAGAACTCTGTTCAGCGATATTTCTGGCATTCTGAATGATGGTTATTCAGTAACTTAGTTGTAATTTTGATGTGGTTGGGGGAGGTTTTGAGTATTGTGTTTACTATGCTGCCATATGGACTGGAACCTTGCATGCTTTCAATTCTAGTAAAGTTTGACTCTAGGGAAAGCTTGAGAGCTCTGCCACATGAAGATTCATGATTGGACCAGGAAATATTCCGCCAGGTTATTTCACTGGCCTTCAGGTCAAAAACACAAAACAAATGATGACACTAGTATTTTTAGTTTTCCCATGTGATTTGACCCTAATAAGCTGTCACTATTCAAACTGATGACATTTTACAATCCTGGTGTATATTGAGTTCTTACTTAATATCACTGAATGGTTATTGGAACTGTAACTTTTACTATAGGCTAATTGACATAAACAATCTTGAGAACTATGACATAGTTTTGGTTACAAAAATATCACCAAACTTCTAAATAAAGAACCAAAATACTTCTAATATTAAACATTGAAATAAATGTGAACTGTACATACATTTAAGACATATTCATGAAAACATATAAGAGAAATCTTTTCCAACCCTCTTATTCTGGTTCAGGGTCACAGGAGTCTGGAGCCTCGGCAGGCAGCTCAGGGTACAAGGTGAGACCCACCCCGGATAGGATGCCGTTCCCTCACAGGGCACCAATGCATACACACACATGCACACGCTCACTCTGAGACAGTGTAGGCGCACCGTCACCTAATGGGTATGTCTTTGGGATGCGGGAGGAAACCTAAAGTTCCTAAAGAGTACCTAGAGTAGGAGTAGTACCTAGTACTTAAAGAAGAGCCACGTAGGTATGGGAGAACATGTGTACTCCACACACACTGTGGTCCTGGCAGGATACCAATTTTCTCTTTGTCTTCAATGTTATAATGAAAAGATGTTGAATGAAATGACAGTATTAGAGGACCTGCTATACTTTGTTCACCAAATGGTCCAAAGTCTGTGATATAAGTCCTTTATACTAAGAACATGTGAATCTTTCCAAAGAGATGGCAGTCACCCAGCAGGGGTGGCAGCGTTTGTAGACACTGCTGCAGGCCCATGCAACATGTGTAGGCTCATAAGATGATCAAATGACATTAGAAAATGAGGGTAGAGGACTGACTGTGAGAGCTTTAAGGATAGCAACAAAGAATTCTCTGTCCTTGGATAGGTTTTTCCCTTCCTCATGAAGTCATCATGAACACAGATTTTCTAGTCCTCAAATGAGATAAGTAGATCTTGGCATCTTCTTGTAGATAGTTTGAGTATATCTATCCTCACTTTTTCCTCATGTTGCAGTCTTGCTTATCAAACACTGATGTGTATCCATGAGCATGTCCTATTAAATTATACTGTTCAGTCAGTATTCATTGTCCCCCCGCCCCCACATGCCAAACACTGTATATAGTGCTGGAGAGTTTCATCCGGGTTTCTCCCTGTGGACTGTAATTTTCCTTACCATATTTCAGATCATTACCTCAGGTGCTCTTGCTGCTCCAGAGAATCTTTTAGGAACTCCTTGAACTCCTTGAAAAGCAACTGTTAGGAGCTTTTGTTCTTTAATTAATCAAAGATGTTCCAGGCAATCAAAAATTATTCAGTATTCATAGAATGATGTTACCCATATGTGCCATAAAGTAGGAATATAAATCTCAGTTATAGACTCAGTTGATGCTTTCTAGGAAGATAATCAGTAGGTTATACTTAAGATTATTTTTGTCTTTTGTTCCTTTTTAGGAGAAAATGCTAGCTATTTTTTTAAGCACAAATTTGCTAGTGAGATTATTCCTTACAAAAACAATGTTATTGTTTCTTTTCCAAAAAATGATTTCAAATCATGAATTTTCTCATTGTTAAGGTTATCAGTCTATCTTGTGATGACCAGACTTTAAATGTTATTTGGTATAATAAGTGATGTCTGGCAGCATAGAAGCCAAAATCCTTATACACCCACTCTGCGACTCAGGTCTGTGTGAGATGCAGTAATAATTAGGAAAATCTTGCCTGCTAAATTCATTCCAAACTCCCCTAACAGGTAGTGAGTGGTTAATAATACAGACAGCTGCATGAATCTAGCAGAGGCCAAGGAGAAAATTAATTATTTGTTCTCCCAAACACACTGCTAATGCATATTTGTTTCAGAAAAATCAAAGAATCAAGTTCTATTAAGGGATGTGTAAGATAAATAACGATAAGAGGATTGGAGATTGTCCTCTAGATTAACTAATCTTTTCTCTCTTTGCTCTAGCTTTCATTAATCTGTGAGATTCTCTTTTATCCCCAATGCCGAATAGAGCCCAGCACACAGTTGAGACATCATGAAAGACTGTTGAGTGAATGAGGAACAGCACGTCTTTAATCTTAAAAGGTTTTTTTGTCATTTTCCAGGTTTTCTTGTCATTCGTTATACTCATGTGTCTATCTTTAGCTATCAAATGGGTGTGTTGATGCACATATGGATGAAGACTGTAAATGTAGCAGTTCCTTTAGTTCAAAATATCTGTAGATAATCTATGCTAAACATGTGGGATACAGAAATAAATATGATAGAAGGTTCAGCCTTCAAGGATTAGGTAAATGATTCCTTTCTTTTCCTGGCCAGAAAGATGGCAAAAGAAAATTTCATGGTTGAAAATTTTAAAATCGTCACTAAACACTTAGGTTAGGATTGCCAGTTAAAATACGAGATAGTTAAATTTGCAATTTAGTTAACAACAAATCATTCTTTTTTCAGAATAAGTGTGTCCCATGCAGTATTTGATGTATATCTATCCAAAATATGCTATCGTTGCTTATCTGAAATTCAAATTTAACTAAGCATCCTGTATTTGCATGTGTGTGCATGCCTGTGTGCTAAATCTGGCAGTCACACTTTTCAGGCCACACTTTGTATAGCAGAATCACCCAAGTTGGTTATCCTCCTTTGCATGTTGCACACCATGAGATGTTGTAAAATCCTTTAGTGATGGAGAAAAGTAGAAGCACAGAGGAGCAGCAGGGAGGAGAGAAAGGTCTTTAGATAATAATTAACTACAGAAAAATTACATGTTCAAAATGTTGAAGCTGACAATGGGAACAGGCAGGTTTATTCATTTGTGTGTTGGTGGAAGCATGCCACTGTCTTTTAGAATCTAGGTTTGAAGTGACACAGGCCAGTTCTCCAACCGAGTGGTACTGTGGACTTAGACAAGAAAGTCAAGCTGTCCATGACTGAGGTTATTCACATGACAAATGAAGACAAGCAGAGTATTTCTTCATAAGAGTTGTTTGGAATGGGATAGAGTAATTCACAGTGCTCATCATATAATAAGTGTTCTCTCTCTATTAGATTTACTCTTATAACTGTTACTACATAGGTGGAACAAATCATCACTTCTAACCAGAATGACTTTGGCCAGAGAGATGGGAAACCACCCACTGCATGTAGAAGCTAGCCCAGCACTCACAGCTGGGCCTTCTCTGGTCGAGTATGAACAATTCCATAGAACACCAAGTTCACAGAAAGCCGCTCTGACTGCGATAGATCAAGACAAAAAAAAATTCCATAACCATGTATGAATGCAGACAAAACATGAGTAGTAACCACACATCAAAAATGACCTAACACCACTTGACCGTGGTTAATATGAATGACTAGCTATTACGAAAGCTGTAAAATTTCCTTATTTACAACTGTAGTTTTGGACTAGATTTCCTTCTTTCTAGGGAAGATGTATCAAGTTGCCCAATTATGAATTAGCCATTTCAGGTTAATTCCTCTACTAGTGCCACTTCTTCATAGTAGCCAATTCAGAACAAAAGCCTAGGTCCTTGAAACCTTCCCCGAATCACATACCACAGGCCTCAGTCCTTTCTCACCTGTCTTACTGAGAGGTCCTTCACCACTCTCCTCCTCCATGCTCTGCCTTTTCCTCTGTTGCAATGAGCCATTCAAGTTGTTCAGCTGTAGGTTATTCCCGATGGTCTTTGAGTGGAGAGTATTTCCATCACCCCCTTCTCTCTTCCAAAATTTTTTTGTCATCAGTGTTCCATTTTCTTCTTGTGCCTGTTTCATTTCTTGTCAGAAAGCTGGATTTGAAAGATATTGGTAAAAATTGTAGTGAGTCATCACCGTGAATTTCTAAACCTAAATAAATAAAACCAAATGCTACCTTCGGGAACTCAGTGATCACCTCTAGGTTTCAGAGAGCCATTTCAGGCCTAGTCATTTTCAAGGTCCTTCTCAATCTTAGTAAATGATTTCTCAAGGACACAAGGCTTTTACCATAGTACTCATATTTTTTCAATTTTCCAGCAGAAAAAAAGCCAGTAATATATAATAGTCCTCCTTTACCCATGGTTTCACCCTCCTCAGTTTCAGCTACCTGTGATCAACTATGGTCTGAAAATATGGAATGGAAAGTTCCAGAAAAAAACAATTCATAAGTTTTAAATGTTGCACCATACAAAGTAATGTAATAAAATCTTATTTTGTCCCTCTCTGTCCTGCCTGGGATGTGAATCATCTTTTTGTTCAGAGTATCCACATTGTATATACTGTACATTATAAGATATCTTGAAAGAGAGAGACAACATTCACATAACTTTTACTACAGTATATTAGCATAATTCTTCTATTTCATTATTAGTTATTGTTATAATCACTTACTGTGCCTAATTTATAAATTAAATTTTATCAGAGGTAGGTATGTTTAGGAGAAAACATAGTACATACATATAGGGTATGGTAATATTTGCAATTTCAGTCATCTACCATGGGTCTTGGAATGTATCTCTCATGGATAAGGGGGTAGTACTCCAATACTATAACGAAAAAGTTTATAAATAATAATATTTATTGTGTTATTTTTTAGATGTAGTTCCAGAAAACAGTAATGATTGATATATGCTGTCTGTCCAGAAGGTATCCAGCTATGTAATATGAAAAATAGACATATTTATTGAAGAGGATAGAAGATACAAGAAACATTGTACATAGGACAGTCCCCTTCAAAGTAGGCACCTTGGGACTTCACACAGTTCTCCCAGTCACCAGAAGCCACCCCATCATATTTTCCTGAATCTCATCAATGGTCTGAAAACTCCTCCCTTTCAAAGGTGATTTTAGTTTTGGGAAAAGTCAGAAGTCAAAAGGTGCCAAATATGGGCTGTAGAAGGGCTGAGTCACCTGGGTGATTTGATGTTTCACCAAAAAATCTCTTCACGAGACATGATGCATGAGTGGGCGCATTGTCGTGATGGAGCTGCCAATCACCAGTTAGTTGCCCATAGTTGCAGCCCTCTGAATCATCCGAATAGTTTCCATGGAAGAATGCTAAAGCTTAACACAAAATTTGATGCAGATTTGTTGCTCTGTTCACTCAATCATTTGAATGTGACAGCCGCGCGGTACACATAATGATGAAACAGTGTCTACCACCTCCACTGACTAGTACAGTGAAGCTGTCATTGTTCACTCATGCACATTCTAGTTTACTCTCCTTGGCTGCCAGGTTACATTGATGTCATCATGCAAACTGTTCTCATTATATTAACAATGACTAGACTTTTCCCACACAGACAGTATATGGGAAGTGACTGATACTTTTCATCCTTGAAAGCATGACTGATACCTATTTTCTAGGTATCAAAATAGACTGATACCTATTTTCTAGGCTAACTTTAAGAGTGTGGATTCTGCATGGACAGCAGCTCTTTTTAGCTGCTAGGGTGCAGGCAATCCCAACTCTTTGTATCCTGCATCCCTCTAATACTTTCATCTGTAGTTGGGGACAACAAGATTGCCTTTTCTTGTTAGTTTTGCTGAGTGAGAACCCCATGTTACTTCAGCTCCAAGTTGGCAGCATAAAACCTAACCCAGCAATCTCTGTAATTTGTGATATTGGATGGCGCTATATATCAAAAATATCAGGTTGATTTTTTCCAAATTACACATACCTTGGTGGGCAAAGAAAATTGGAATGGAGGGTTGAATCAGGAATATGAGTTATTTATGTACTTTAAAAAATCTCCAGATAATTCTTATATGACCCCAATCCCCAAGAAGCACTCTGTCGATGTCATATAGCCTCCAGATCAAGATGAAATAGAATACTTAAAGATATCAAATTTAGAATAAACTCTGATCAACTCTTTGATATTATTTGTAGTTGAAAACCTTAACAAATTAAGAGCAGCATCACATCCACCTGAGCTGATCTAATTGCTTGCTCTGCTCTTCCATGGCTCCCGATGTACGAAGACCAAGTCCTGAATAGCCCTAGCAGAAAATCTAGTTTGAAGGACAGGAGCGATGCTCTAGTTAAGATTGTTGAGGTTATGGTGAGCTAACCTCTATTTTTTATTCCCAAATAATTTTTTTCTGGAAAAACACCTTTGGGTATATAATTTATCTTGCTCTGTTTGGGCTCAAGAAGTGAGTGGGAGAGAAGAAGGCTTTAATGAAATTCAGTATGTTTTAAAATTATGCTGCTGTAATCAGCTGAATGCCTTTCCCTTCAGAATATACTAGTTGATATATATATGGCTTTACTTTAACCACAGATGGTTTGTTTTGAAACTCAGACTTATGTGGACATTCTAATATGGATAATGATGAATGATTAATGAAATTGTAAGCAAATATTTCTTGTCTACAGAATTGCTCAAAACATGACATAGATATGACTTAATGATTCTTTCCCTCCATGTTGAAAAATAGATGAAGAGTGAATGCTCCCTCCTTAATTTAATCATGATGTCTTCAATACAGAGGCCAAACATAATTTATTGAAGAGCACTGTATAATCATTTTAAAGCCCCATAGTTCAGCCTGAAGTTTTTGTAAATAGTACAAAAGACAGACTTTTAAAATATATTCTTGTCACTGAATCACAGCTTCAGTTTAGGTATTGGATGGCCTGTGAGCTACTCAGAAGAAAAAGGTAAGTTTTTGTGCTCAAGTGCCGGTTATGCTATCAGATTCTAGACAAAACCACATATTCAAATAAAAATCAATCAGAAAAATAAACAAATAACAAAAAATAAGGTAAGTCATTGGCTAACATTATCAAGTCTGTTTCAAAAAGGGTCTAAATATACTTGGCCATTTTGAGTTTTGTGTCAAAGTTAAAATTTGAAGGGAATCATTCTGGAGTCTCACTAATCAGCAAAGTTTCAAATATTTTACATCAATTAAGTGGCAAATAAAAACCACCTTTCTTTTTTTATAATATATTTTATTGATTATGCTATTACAGTTGTCCCATTTCTCCCCCATCATTCCCCTCCACCCTGCACACTCCCTCCCACCCACATTCCCCCCTTTAGTTCATGTCCACGTGTCATAAGTTCTTTAGCTTCTACATTTCCCACACT
The DNA here is from genome assembly GCA_039655065.1 of Glossophaga mutica. Classification (NCBI taxonomy): domain Eukaryota; kingdom Metazoa; phylum Chordata; class Mammalia; order Chiroptera; family Phyllostomidae; genus Glossophaga; species Glossophaga mutica. The sequence continues at coordinate 34,290,339 of CM077312.1, forward strand.
ATTCTTGCCCTCCCCCTGTCTATTTTCTACCCACCATCTATGCTACTTATTCTCTGTACCTTTCCCTGCCTCTCCTCCTCCCACTCCCCTGTTGCTAACCCTCCATATGATCTCCATTTCTGTGGTTCTGTTCCTGTTCTAACTATTTGCTTAGTTCGCTTTTATTTTAGGTGTGGTTGTTAATATCTGTGAGTTTGCTGTCTTTTTACTGTTCATACTTTTTATCTTCTTTTTCTTAGATAAGTCCCTTTAACATTTCGTATAATAAGGGCTTGGTGATGATGAACTCCTTGAATTTGACCTTATCTGAGAAGCACTTTATCTTCCCTTCCATTCTAAATGAAAACTTTGCTGGATAGAGCAATCTTGGATGTACATCCTTGACTTTCATGACTTGGAATACTTCTTTCCAGCCCCTCCTTGCCTGTAAGGTCTCTTTTGAGAAATCAGCTGACAGTCTGATGGGAACTTCTTTGTAGGTGACTGTCCCCTTATCTCTTGCTGCTTCTAGAATTCTCTCCTTCATTTTAATCTTGGCTAATGTAATTATGATGTGCCTTGGTGTGTTCCTCCTTGGGTCCAATTTCTTTGGGACTCTCTGAGCTTCCTGGACATCCTGGTGGTCTATTTCCTTTGCCAGATTGGGGAAGTTCTCCTTGATTATTTGTTCAAATAACTTTTCCACTTGTTGCTCTTCTTCTTCCCCTTCTGATACCCCTATAATTTGGATGTTGGGATGTTTAAAGATGTCCTGGAGGTTCCTAAGCCTCTCCTCATTTTTTGAATTCTTGTTTCTTCCTTCTTTTCTGTTTGGTTGTTTCTTTCTTCCTTCTGGTCCACTTCATTGATTTGATTCCCAGTTTTCCTCCCATCACTATTGGTTCCCTGTGCATTTTCCTTCATTTCACTTATTGTGGCCTTCATTTGTTCATCTAATTTGTGAGCAAAATCAACCAATTCTATGAGTATCCTGATCACCAGGGCTTTGAACTGTGCATCTGATAGGTTGGCTAGCTCTTGTTGGCTTAGATGAATTGGCTCTGAGGCCTTGATTTGTTCTCCGGTTTGAGCCATTTTTGGTTGTTTGTTTGTTTGGTCTGGTAACAGCTGTTACATAGTGAGGTACGGAGCCTTAGGTGTTCCCCAGGGCGGGGCAGTCCAGTAGCTGGGTAGTGACGCTGTACATGGGAGCGGGGTCCAAGAGGGAACAATGGCGCTTGCTCCGCTCTCTCTTGGATTCCAGTCCCTTCCACCGTTTTCTCTTCACCTAGATTATCTGTGCACAAATGTGGGACCACCTGGTCAGCCAGCCGCCTTTTGCGGCTTCACTCGATCTGCACTGTTGCCACCCTGTGCCTGGGGTCTGCTAGCCACTGCCTGTGTGTCTGGGGTCTGCTAACTGCTGCCTGTGGGCCTGGGTCCACCAACCTCCACTTTTTCCTGCTGCAACTCCACCCTTCTTACCGGTCTGGATGAATGGTTGTTGGATTTCCATACGGTTCAATTTTCTATCAGTTCTGTTGTTTTCTTGTTTCTAAATCTTTTTGTCATTAATTTTGGTTGTGCAAGGAGGCACAATGTGTCCCCCTACGCCTCCATCTTGGCTGGAAGTCACTAAAAACCACCTTTCAAAGACACCTATTACTAAGAGCTAACTAATTACATTTCTTACGGTTCTCTAATTTTTCAAAAAGCTGCTGAAAGCAGAAGGTACATTCTAATGTTTCTACTGATTGTTCATTTTCAAATGTTTACAAATTTTGTGGGGTGGGAGTGGTGGAAAATAGGTCCAGTGTTGGGAAGAAAATATGAAGCAACTTCTTTAAAGTAAAAGCTAGTTCCTGTAACAAAGAATACATGTGTAGTATTTCTTTACCTTTCTACCTCCCAGTTTGCCTTGCTGCTCTCTCATCCCGCAGTGTCTCCAGGCTCCCCCTCGATGTTCCTACGTCCTGGGTCTCCACCTCCCTTCCCTTTAACTCTTCAACACCAGGGAAGACTGTGGCTCCATAATGATGTACATAAAGCATTTTATTAGATTCTATAAGAATTAGATTAAATAATACTTGACATTGTTTGAGTATTTTGGCCTCCACTTCCACTTTACGAGGCTCTTGAAGGTTAAATATATTTACTTCTAGTATGACTTGTCCATTTATTTGTCAGTGGCAAAAGATGAGATGAGGGAATCTGGAGTTGAGTTAGTTCAACAAGGATATTTCTGTGATATTTTTGGAGAAAGTCATTATCTGGGGTCCTGTAAAGTTTTGCTTAGACTAAGGGACTTGGGAGGAATAATCAGCCTGTTATTGCCCCCAGTGGATACACTTAAGTGGAAACCAGTTTCTACAAGAGCTTTAAGAGGAATCCAGAGAGCACACCACAGGACAAAAGCAATGTCGGGCTGTGGGGAGGAATCTGGCGATGGTGCTTATGCGCCACCATCCATGCCTGGAATCATTTTTAAAGCTACAAGTTCTAGAGTCGGCAAACCTGATGGGTGCACTTCTGAGAAGATCCCATGATTAAGAAGTACCTTTTTAAAAATTCTCATTGTGTATCTTTATTGTTTGATCCTCTGAATACTTGACTGTTCACTTTTGCTGCTTTTCACACTGGAATAGATTTTAACAATCCTGAACATAAGATTTTACACATCATGGCATCAAATACAGTGTCATTTATTATCAGCACAAATTATTTTGGAAAAAACACTTAATGTAGACCATGTATACCGACTTTCTTACTAAACGGTTGTTTTAAAAATAAGCAAGTTATTCTCCAAGTTTAACATGCTTTTTTCTCTAAATAGATCTCTGCTGCAGATACAGCCTCAGTTGCAAACATAATTATCCCCCATCCTAGAACTAGTTGTGAATAAAAATTAGAATAACAAACAATGATTTATTCTGTTATGATTAAATAACCATATTTTTATGGCAGTTTGGTGCCATGTTCGTGTATTATCCAGGGGGAAAACTACCCTAAACTCTTCCACCCACCGTAGGCCTTTTTTGTAAGGAACTCTAATAGCTGAATATTGTCAGGAAATACAAATGATTCAGTTCCCTTTCTCATGACTTTTTTTTAGATCTTACTTTTAACCAGTCATGATTGTGGCAGTTAAGAATCAGGACTGGCTAATATTCCATTATCAAGTTGAGTTTCCTAGGATATCTACGATGTTCAGTCTTTGATTCAGCCAATAGTTTCGCTGTTGAAGTGTTCATTCCTTAGATTCCCAGGGGATACATGCAGAAAATACACACCAGACAGATGCATATCCTTATCCTCTGCAGAATTTTAGCTCTGATCACTGGCTGGGCCCCTACCCTGCTGAGCTGTGTTATTGCATGTGGGCTGTATAATGATCCATTTTGTTAAGAGCAGACATGAGAAGCCTAGCCCTTGCCTTCATTTTTCTAGAGCCTTCCTTGGTCCTACTTTGCTTTCCAAAAACAGAGAGGGCTCCTACTCTATTGGCCACCGAGGAGAGGAGAAAGAGAAGAGCAAAGAGCTATGTGAAGAAACCAATTTTTAAGGGGTTGTTCCGGTCCTGTTCTATTTATAATGCATTTCCCCTCTAGAAGCTACATCCTTCAGTACAGTAGCCTAATTATATGTCCTTGGCACACATTCTTCTCTTGGAGTGCTCTTACTTGATTTATCCTGAGAGAGGAAAGAATGAGACTGACTTAAACCTACTTAGAATCAGTGTCAGAACTGGAAGTGACTTTTGAGATGGTCCAGACCAAGGGTTCCCAGCCAAGACTTTGCCCCAATACCCTGGAAGAAAGCAACACACTCCATCAGTTACATTGAGTATAGTGACTAGTGAAGGGATCCTTCAGAAAAGAGCACAGAGGGGCCTTATAGGACCTTGGCAAAGTAATAGGGAACTTGTATAAATTTAAAAGACCACTCTGCCACCATGCCATGCAGGATATTCTGATGCACTGCTTGGCACAGAGCTGCTGGGGGTGTGGGGACATTAGTGGACTGTTGTTTTAAACAACCCTCTTATTTAGAGAGGAGAAAACTGAAGCTCAGAAAGGTTAAGAGATTTGTTCTCACCCTGCAACTAGTTAGTGACTGACTCAGATATAAAAACTGTAAATCTCACCTCCTCAAATGATTTTATTGCATTCCACTGCATACTCATTAAATCCAAATTTTGTAGCATTTTTCTGTGCTTAGTTAAAAAGAAAAAGAAAGCAAGAAGGAAACAAGGAAGGAAGGAAGAAAGGGAGGAAGGAAGGAAGGAAGGAAGGAAGGGAGGAAGGGAGGAAGGGAGGAAAGAAGGAAGGAAGGAAAGGAAAAATATAAGGGAGCAAATACCAAGGGCATGATTCAGAGAAGCCTGGAGCAGAATGCAAATTGAGTAATGTATGTGCACTGTCAAACAGTGAGTGGACTCTGAAAAGAAGGGCTGGTAGACCAAAAAGTAAATAATCTGGGAGAATCTTAAACTCATACTGATTTTGTGAGCAAGAAGAATGGCTTGGATTAGAGCAGGGTCTTAACTGTGTCAATGAGTTTTTTCCCTAAGGGCCCCAGTCTCCCAAATGGGGACCATTCCCTCCACCTGTCAAATTCTGTTCACTCGGGTGAACTGTTGGAATCCTAAGGTCCGATTTTTCTTAAGATTCTTATTTCTGTTGAAATACAAACAGTCCAAATGAAGCACCCAAGAGGGATTTGATAAGGACTGGATGATGAGAACAGGAAACTACTGGCTGACCTTGTAGGTGGAATTATTATAGTTATCTCTGAAAGTGAAGGAACTCCAGAAGAATTTTCAATGCAGCCTGGGCACTGAAGATAAATACATTAACTACCTTTCCATCTAACTTTGAGCCAGCTTAGAAGGAAGTCTTGCCTCTCATCTACAATTAAGGCATGATTGTTGGGGTTTTCTTTTTCAATAATCATAAGAGAAATTGAAAAATAATTAAGGTGGAAATGTTTAAAAGACTATTGGGGTGGGGGACATGAAAAAGATGTACTTGCTAATTTAAATGTATTCTTGAGTTTATTTGGTTTAATCTAGGCCCATTAATAATGCAGAATATGTCCAAATATATCATTAGGGTTAACATTCATTAAGTACTAATGATGTTCTTGTCACTGTGCAAGTAGTTTACTTACACCCCCCCTCCTTTTTGTGGGGGAGTAGGGTCCACCCAGCACCTCTCTTCACCTTCTAGCCAAAGCATTGCTCTGCCATTGGAAGAGCCACCCTTCCTCTTCCCAGGTGGTGTTGCGTAACCCTGCATGCAACCATCACTTTTCCCTCTGTTTCTCTCCTCATTTCTGTTTCCATTCTTCACCCACCAAGCTGACCACAGTTATACTCATGCAAGGGCTGATGAGTTCTCTCCCCATAATCTGAACATTAAACAGGGATGCACAAGGACATGAGGAGACTGAAGCTAAATATTCTCATGCTAGGAGTCTCCAAGGTGGTCTGGGGTTCCTCCTATAAAGATGGTCCGAGCTTCCCCGGCACCATGCTTTCTGAGGTCTCACTGTTCCCTGTTCTTCTGACTCTTTGAGCTCCTATAGATTACAATAAATTGCTCCTTTTTGGACAAAATAAATCAGATTTTACTCTTTTGAACAAAGGAACCATTTGGCCTATACACTTGCAGAAATAGTGAGGTTAAGTAAAGTGACACAACCACTAAGACTTATACAGAAATCTTTATTTCCAAGAGATGGTTCTATTGTTTATTGATATGTCAGATTATTTGTCTTTTGTTGGGGGGTGGGTAATGTGGTCATCTTTTTTTTTATTCCTTTACTTTAACCAATTCCAGTGCCAAAAATAAAAGGATTGCTTTTGGCCACTTTGAGAAAACACTCTAATATCCATTTTAAGAGTGTAAATTGCAACCTACTATATAAAATTCTGGTTACCCTTTCTAGTAAACTCAGTAACAGATACATGTCTAATTTGTGATTGTTTTCACTTAAAAAGACTGTGCTCTGCTTTTTTGCTGTCTTCAAAACACCATTTCTCTTTGCTATTCTGCACTAAAAACTCAAGGGTGCTCTATTCATTTCCAGAGTTTTCCTGAGTAAGATGCTTGATTTGAAAGAGACCCTTAAAAAGTAGGACAGTGGTTGGATATAGAGATTGAAGAGTGTTGGCTAGTTCTTCCATTTTTGTTTTTGTAAATTAACAAATACATTTATGATGATGAACCTTAAATCAAAGTGAACGCTAGAGCTTTGAACATGGAAAGGCTGTGGGTTCCTGGTCAGGGCACATATCTGGCTTGCGGATTCAATCCCAGTTGTGGTATGTTCAGGAGGCAATGGATCAATGTTTCTCTCTCCCTCCCTCTCTGTCTCTCTCCCTCTCAGCCCTTCCCTCTCTCTTTAATATCACTAAAACGATATATATCCTCAGATGAAGATTGAAATAAATGGATGTTGGAAAATTAAACATCATTAATAATTCAGTAAGCAGAATGCATAATTTTATCCTTTACAAGATAGCATGCTGACATTGCTGTATTCAGTAAGACTCATTTAAATAGGTATGATCACAGAGATTCTACGTTTAAGGGCTCGCTCATACTTCTGTTTACCTTCAGAAAAGAAACACTGTTATTCCCTCCTAACAAAAAAATGATCATGGAAATAACGAAGATTTTGATAGAGATATCACTTTAATATATAATTTTGAAGCCATGTCTTTTGTTGCTTAGATCTTATTTTGTTCTTAGACTGCTAAAGATGTGGAACACTTCAGTGACAAATCTCTGCTTATGCCAAGCATAGTTGAGAAGAAATTCATAGTAAAATTGCTGGGTAACCATCCTAATTCCCCTCATTTGTGTAGAGAATATTTGGTAAAGGGAATTGTGTATTTAACTGAATAAATAAAACATGATTGTTCAATACCTCCTGCCCAATTTTTCTCTCACTAGATAGACAATTATTTTCATTCATTCCCCAGAGTCTCTACTATAAAGAGATGGGTAAACTGCAGATTGAAGCTTGTTAAATGAGTCTAAGCACAAAGAAAAGGAATGATTTCACATTTCTGAGAACTATTGTATTGCCTCTAGAGTGAGTTTTACTTTATCGTAAATATCATTTCAACTTAATAGAAGTTAGGTAAATGCAAACAGCGTTATTGTGTATAGAAATATAGAGGCAATAAACTTCTAAAAGATATAGGGAGATGTACTTCTCTCCATTTTGATGATACTCGTAATAGTAACTTTATAACACCTAAGAAATATTTTTTTCCTTTTGTTCCTCTATACCATAAAATGAAATAAATGAAATCCAGGATGCTTTTAAGGGATTTTCTTATAAAATAAAATGTATAAGATTTAGAGTGTTTACATTATCCATGTGATTTACTTTGATCATGGCTATTATCATCAAAGTATTCTTAAAATGAAATTATAAATATGTATTTTTAATAGCTATAACATTTTGAGACCAAAAGAATTTGGTTATTTCATAAAAGCTTTTTCTGCTCTGGCTGGTGTAGCTCAGTGCATTGAGCATGGGCCTGCGAACCAAAGGGTTGCTGGTTCGATTCCCAGTCAGGGCACATGCCTGAGTTGCAGGAAAGGTCCCCAGTAGGAGGTGCATGAGAGGCAACTACACACTGATGTTTCTCACCCTCTCTTTCTCCCTGCCTGCTCTTCTCTCTAAAAATAAATAAATTTAAAAAAGCTTTTCTACTATCTAGTATATTAAATTATTTCAAATTTTTTAGGAACCAATTTATTATTTTGAGAGTGCATCTTAATTAAACTGATTTTCTTTATGGGGTTATTTGCTGGCCTCTCAGAAATTACATGCACAACCTAAGAAATAACCAACACAGCTTAAGGACTGAGCCTTAAGCCTAAAACCCATAGCAAACAGTGTGTATTTGTAGGGTCATTATTCCTTTACCTAAAGAGAAAAGGATGGATTTCCTTGGTTAACCATTTCAAATGACAATAACACAGTGCTGGTTTAATAAATATTCAAATCCACTTTTGTGGACTAAATACAAAGCATGTGGGTTACATGGGACTATGGCAACGCCTTGTCACCTTGAAGGTGATTGACAATGGCAGCAACCCTAGGCAGTCCAGCACTGCAGCGCCAAGGACCTCCATGGTGCTTGTGTTATCTCATTTCATTCTTTAACAACTTCATGAAGAATATGGGTTTATGACCAATATAAAATGTAAAGCTGTTAATAAATTTTCATGGATTAAACATGGCAGGGCTGTATTTTCATCCGACCCTAGAACCTGTTCTCTTAACTGTTCTACTGTGGACTGGGTTTATGTTTAGGAGTCTTCACTTTATTTCTCTGGTTTCTTCTCCACCCTTGATAATTGTATTACACTCTTCATTTCACAGATCCAGAACATAATAATAGATGGTTTCCAGTAGTATCAGCTAATACTCACTGAGTCTTTATTGTGCAGCCAGCATCGTTCTAAATTCTTTATTATCCCTATTTTAAAGGCAGAGAACAGACCATTCACATAATACGGCTAACGAACAACACTAGGAAGGATGCTGTTGTGTGCTGACTTGAAGCCCCTCAAAACCCAAACTTTGAAGTCCTAACCCCCAGAAGCTCAGAATGTAATTATATTTGAAGAGAGGGCCTTTAAAGAGGTAATTAAAGCAGACCTTGATCCAACATGACTTGTGTCTTTATAAAAAGAAGAAATTAAGACATAGACAAGTATGGAGGGAAGACTATGTGAAGGCACAAGAAAGGGATGAACATTTATAAGCCAAGGAGTAAGGCCTCAGAGAAATTGGCCCTGCCGAAAGCTCGAGCTGAAACTTCCAGGCCCCAGAACTGTGAGAAAATAAATGTCTGTTGTCTAAGGTACTTTGTTATGGCAGCTTGAGCAGACTAATACAGAAACCTATAAAAAAGTATTTTCTAGAATAAGGGTTTGGAGTAATGGGTAGAATAAATTTATTCCATAATCCCTATGACTAGTATTGATTGGAGATTATATCTAAATAGGTTGAATTGTTATTATCCAAATATATTAAGTCAGCAGCATTCCAAGCTCTTGAAATTTAGGCAGGAGAAAGATGTAAACAATAAAATCCAAGACATTTCTTATTTCTGTTGACCAGTAAAGACTACCAAATTTTTTAGTACTTAGACAAATAAAAAAATAACTATAACATAAAAATTCATGGATTTATAATGACTACCAAATAAAAGGGCAGAAAAAATATACCGTGAATAATCAATGAGAATCAAAAGCCAAAAAAGAGAAGTTTAATGAATGAGAAATGCATAATGAGAAGACACGAGATAAAAGCTATTTTTATTATCATTGGTTTCAAGAAAGGGTACTGCTTTTATAGATTAAATTGAACCCTGAGAAAATGCCCTCCCTCTCGTTCTGTGAGGATTCATTATTACAATGTGTGACCACTAGCATTCATCACTGCTGGAACTTCAAGGGGACTTTCCAGAGTTACTTGAAAACTTTGTCCATGGTTCTTTATTTCTTTGGTAGGAAGTAAGATAATTAACTTATATCTGCCTTTTACTTATGCAGTCTTTAAAATAGCAGACTATTTTACCTGTGACATTTTCCATTTAGCCGTCATCACCTCAGAGTAGTGAATTCCACAGTGTTTCACAAAACTCTAATGCCATAAGCTATTAATAGAAACTTCATCTACTTACTTAGAACTAACTTTTGAGCCCTGGCTGGTGTGGCTCAGTGGATTGAGTGCTGGCCTGCCAACCAAAGGGTTACTGGTTTGATTCCCAGTCAGGGCACATGCCTGGGTTGCGGGCCAGGTCCCCAGTGAGGGGTGCATGAGAGGCAACCACACATTGATCTTCCTCTCTTTCTCCCTCCCTTCCCCTTTTTCTAAAAATAAATAAATAAATACAATTTTTTTTTTTAAAAAAGAGCTGGCTTTTGAGATATTGGTGGTGTATAAATAATTTGCACCATGCCAATAAAGTTTCTTTTTTCTAATGTCCAATATTACAGAATCAGTTTTATTTTTAATTATTTTTTAATCTATACTAAGGTTAAAAATTACTTAAGTGAAATAATCTTAGAGGTGAATGAATTAACTATAACATTTCGAGGATCTGAGCTTTTAGATTTAATGTGTAGCCAGAAATGAATAAGGATGGTGATGATGACGATGACAAAGATGATGAGGACTTGATCATTTGCCGAATATTTACTAGACTTCAGGCCACTGAACTAACAACTTTTTAGAGGCTTTCTGTGCTAACATCCAACAGTGGAGTGCAGTATGCGCCCTTGCTTACAGTTATGTCACCACAGACGTCCCTGTATTTATGAGCATCAAGTAGGACCTGTGCTTGGAAGAGGACAATTCAAGAAAGATCGGCTTAAGATCACCTTTGCTCTTATAATTAACATCAACTTTAAACTGACTAATGACTAAGCTATTATTATAGAATTGACTCTTTCTATGGACTGGAGAAGATACTATGTTAACCTCTTCTATCCTCTTAAACGACATTTAGAAATTCTCATAATAGGCTGTTTGTATAACAACCCAACCTACCTTGGGTGGTTTAAATTAGCGACAATCATTTTTTTAGCTCCTGAATGTGCAGGTTAATGATTCAGATTGGCCTCCACTGGGTGGTGTTCCTGGTTGTTGCCAGGTTCACCCACAGGGCTGTAAGCAAGTGCAGCTATGTAGGAGGATCGGCTCTCTCGTGTGTCTCGAGCGCCAGTTAGGACAACTGAGCTCTCCTTCATGTGGCCTCTCATCCTGCAGGAGGCTAAGGCAGGGCTGCTCACGTGGTGGCTACAGAGTCCCAAGGGACAGCCTTGGGTCACAAGGACTCCTGAGGTTTAGGGTTAAAACTAACTCGCTGTCACATTTTGCATTTCACAGTGTGACAGCTGACCCAGTATTAGTTTTAGGCTGGTCTTTTAATGTTATTTATATTAAATCTTTGTTGTGCATAAATATTTATAGTAAAATTTATCAATTATTAATCTGTGGATTCTGGGTTAGTTTATTTGATGATATTCCCTTAAAACTAAAAAACTAATTAAAAAAATACAAAGTGTATACATTAAAAACCTTGAAGTAAATACAGAGATCTGAAAACTGACCTTAGTATGGAAGAAGACTCTTAAACCAAAAAGTAATGGGAATAATCACCAAAAAAGGTTCAACAGATTTGCCATTATAAAAAAAATAGTGTGTCACTCCCAGCTGATGACATTGGTGACTATTATGCTAAGATAAAGAAGCCAATAGAAAGGAAATGTCCAAGTTTCCCCCACTATACCCACCCATCCACCAGCATCTATGTTCATGTCTTCTATCTCCCCTCCTGTCACTATGAATAAACCATCCATACGCCTATTTAAAGTCTAATCCACCATTAATTTAATAGATCCCAGGGTCTCTTTCCAACTCACTATATTGCTCCATTAAATCTTCTCTATTTTGGATCTTTTCCTTCTCTCTCTTTTTCATTAATATACACAGAAAAACCATGTTGCTTTCTCTCTTTTTAAAGATTTTATTATATTTCTAGAGAGAGGGGAAGGGAGGGAGAAAGAGGGGGAGAGAAACATCAATATGTGGTTGCCTCTCATGTGCCCCCCCACCAGGGACCTGGCCCACAACCCCAGCAAGTACCCCGACTGGGAATTGAATCAGCAGCCCTTTGGTTCACAGGCCCGTACTCAATCCACTGAGCTATACCAGCAAGGGTTATGTTGCTTTCATTTAGAATAAATCTCTCTCTTATCTAGCCACTACTGTTCTCCTTTACAACAACTCTCAACCTAAATATTTTTTTACCTGCTGTCTCCAACTCCTTTCCCCCTATTTTTCTCTCATACCCATTTGAAGAGGCTCTCACCCAAAGTGTTTTTTCCTGTCAAGGTGACTGATGACTTCCATGTACTTATATTCATGGCATATCTGAATCTGTCACCATCTTATCTGATCTATCACCAGCATTGGACCCCACTGATTAGCTTCCTTTCTTCTGTCTCTTTTCCTGTATTTCTGGAGTCTTCAACCTTTCTTCTCCCCAAATGGCCACGTTTTAGACCCTTCTGCTATTAGCACTCACCAGAGTTCAGACTTTGTTCCGCTTTCCTTCTCTATCTCTAATCTCTTCCTTAGTGATTTTATCTTATCTCGTGGCTTCACATATAACATTTATGCTGATGACTTCCAAATGAGTATCTCTAACTCTGATTTCTCTCTTAGAGTTACTTTTTCAACTGATTACCCTTCATCTTTATGAACATTCCATTCTCCTAGAGCTCAGGTCAAAAATCTCAGTCACCATGAACTCGTTTTCTCCTTCTTAAATGTTGCCTATGGTCAACTCTTCCTCAATGCATATCTAAATCTGACTGTTTTATATTACTGTCACCATATCCCATCTGTTCTCTGCATTATTGCCACAGTCTTCTAACCAGGGTACCTGCTTAAATCTGAAGAGAGGCAAGGTTTGCCGTCCCAAGATATGACTCTTTGGAAGACTGATTATTTTAAGATGGTTATTTTTAATGCCCAGAGGGTTCTGGAAGAGCCTTAGAACTTCCACTTAAATGTCTAAAAGAATGTCAGATAGAAAACCTGTTCCAGAAAGAAGCTATAACCGTAGGCAACTATAGCTTAATCTGACCTAGGTGTAGCAGACAGGGAGGAACCTAACAAGGTGCCTTTGATTCAAGTCCTTCTTGTTCTGTCCCCTTGCAAATATCCAAATATCTAGATATCCAAGCAAATATTTGTTTACTGGACATTAACTCTTTCCTTCTCCCTGTAAATTGCCTTACTTTCCCTTGAAGTCCCAGGACCATATCTCTTTCTCCTCAGACCAGAATGACATAGAAGCCTTATTTTGCCTTACTATCTTTGGAACTCTTCATGCTTATGTGAATTTCCCATACATACATATTAAATTTGATTTTCTCCTGCTAATCTGCCTTATGTCATTTAAACATTCAACCATCAGTAAGAACCATGAAAGAAAAAGAGATTTCCACTTCTCTTGACACCTATTTCCAATATGGTTCCCATAACGAGCCTTTAAGCCATATCATAGTGCTTATGTATGTAAATTTCCCCAATGAGCCATTTCCCACTTACAGTGAATGCCAAATATCACAGTGGTGCACTAGGTTCTTCATGATCTGGGTCCCCATAACCCCTCCGACAGCATCCCAACTTCGACTGATTCTAGACATATTATTTTATTATTATTATTGTTATTCCTGTTTCTTAAATGTAACTGACATATCTCACCTGCTGACTTTGCTCTTGCTATTTCTTCGGCCTGGCCAGCTCCACACCTCCTTCAGTTTCTGCTCATACATCACCGTCGCTGAGCAACCTACTGAGAGTTACAACCCTGAGCACTTGCACCATTTTTTCTCTTTTGTATCACTTTTATGCAAAGCATCATCATTCTCTAAAATATGAATTAATTTTTTATCCATTTGTTGTCTTTCTACCTCAACTAGGACACGAACTTCATGAAGGCCAAGATTTTTGACTATTTTGTTCCGACTTCACTAAGGTCAGATTTTTAAGTGTTTTGTTCATGTCTGTACCACAGGACTCAGAACAAGGTGTAGCCTGTAGCAAGCTTTCAGTAATTATTTCATGAACAAAATTAAAATGTGTTGGGAACCGTTCCACCTGGTTTCAGGAGCTGTAACCCCCACCCCATGGCTAGGCTGAGTAAGAGCCCAGGGGACCCGTTTCATCTGGCTCTGTTCTGTCATGAGGACCTGAGTCACTAAGGAGACAAAGCTTATCTCCCTGGCAGGAGCGCCACTTCTGCCTCATCCATCTCTGGCCCCAATGCTTGGTCGGTTAGCCAATGACCGGTAAGACCCCTCAAGGGAGGGGCGATCTAAGCCAGACATGACCACTTGGGAGGGCCTCATGGAAGGACCCAGGGGGGCTGCAGCAAAGAGGGGATGATGGACCCTTGCACCCTGGCTATTCTGACATAGGACTTAGCCTGAGTCCCCATTTCCATCTGGGAGAAGTCTTCCTTGTCTTTTGGCATCCTGGTCCTAATCCACTTAAGCCTGAAACTATGACGAAGGGCGGTGCAGCCCTGTGCTGGCCAGAGTGGCTCCCTGGGTGATGGGGCATAAGAAAGAGTTCGTAAAGTCCTGTGAAAACTGCTTTGCTAAGAGTGCTCTCATTTAAATGATAAGGGTCTGAGGAGGAAATGAGATTGTCTCCCGAAGTTTTGTAACACCTTAGCTGACAGACCCTGACTCAGTTATACCCTCAGAGTTCTTTGAAATGTTATCTATTGTTTGATCCTTGCCGCCTGACATTGATTGATGAGCTTTACCTGTATTCCTATGTGTTATGAACCTAATAAAAGCCATTGAGGAAGGGGCTCTAGGGCCTTCTCCTTTGAGAGATTGGCCACCTCTCCTCCCCAAGCAGATCATGTCTTGGTAGTTTTATTTTCATCTGTGGCAGATGGATGGGGATCTGCAGGTGGAGCCCCTCCACGAAAATGGAAATAGAAGTTGAGGAAATATTTGAGAAAATGTCACTTATATACTTACTATCCAGTGTGTTTATAGATTACTAAGAAAAATAATATCTGTTAAAAATAGGCAATCTTGTGAGAGAATATAATTCATAAAAATAAAGTTTATATTGAAAACCATGCAACCTCACTATGGAATAAAAATACATATTACAATAATAAAATTTTATATTCTTTCATGAATTTTGCAGAAATGTAAAATTTTTAACACTCAATTATATTAAGTTTGTGGAGAAATGTATCCTTTTATGTATTTTTAATGGGCATATGATGTTTTTTAAACAATTTTGTCACACGCATAAAAAAGTCTTCACAGTATTTAAGCATTTAGATTGAGAAAATCTATTTTAGAGATTTATCTTAATAATCAGAGAAACCTAGTCATGTATAAGAGAAAAACAAACAAATGAACAAAAGTCAAAATTATCTAAATATATACAGTGGGGGAATAGTTTAAAACAAAATAATATAACTATATAATTAAATATTATCTAGCTATTAAAATGTTTCATGATTATTTACTATAATAAGATAACATTTTTATATCCATGACCTCGACCTTGAATCCCAATACCAGATTTAACCCTCACCCACAAACTAAATATAACAATCATGATAACAACTTTGCAAAAAGAATTTAACTGTATATATGCACACATAAAAAGGAAGTGCAATGTTATTTAATAGTAGTTTGTAGCACTATTGTAGCCCTCAGACTCAATCTAATTTACTTCCTGTACTTTTTAAAATTCTCTTAATATGAAAATGAGCCCATATTTTTGGTAGTCAATCAAAACCAGCACAACTTAAATAATCTAAAGATAAATAATTACAATTTTTTGTTTTCTAAGTCAGCTCTAGATGGTTTTCTTTCTCCCTGTAGAGTATCTGCTTACAACACACTTCTGTGTATTGATGTACTGATTGGACTAAGTGGAATCTGAATTCCCCTCAGTAGGTAGAACAGGCATCTTGTGAAATCAAAGCTGCCAGTATCTACATCTAATTTTTAATTAAGTACAGTAATTCCTAGTCAGTGCCAGCTGTTATGTTTCTTCAATTCTGTGCCTTGATAAATAGCTCAAGAAATGTTACATAAAAAACATAATCATACAAACTTCTCACTTTTAAAACAAGCTTTGAAAATAAAATCCCTTTGAATTCCCACTTTCTTAAATAGCTGTGACTGGATGCTTGTTGAGAATAACCAACACACCTACACCCCACACACATCACACATTTTATCACACCTTTTTAATATCAAATTAAAGCACTTTTCAAGTATTAGTGAAAATACTCGAAGAAAACAAATTATGACTATCCCATTCTACAACAGAAGAATCATCTCTCAGTAGAGTTGCTCAATCTTAAACTGTTAGACCTTTGATCTAATTCATGACTGATCTACTGGCTGGGACTCCTGCTACTATTTGCTTCTAATCTGAAGTGTCCAATATCTTTCCTGGTATTTCAAAGTATCAAGAGTATTTAAAGCATAGTGACTCAGAAGTGGGGATCTTCAACTAAGATGTTCTCTGATGTCTACTATATGCTTCTCATAACCATAAGCAAACCAGAGTTGAGAGCTCTCTGCCCTACAGTCACGTGCTACTATCATTTTAATGAACTGAGGAGGATTAAAAAAAGTGATAGTAACTAACGGCTTTGATCTTACTGCTTTTAAGATTCTCTTTTTATCTTTAACCTTTGGCATTTTAATTATGATGTATCTTAGAGTAGACCTCTTTGTATCCATCTTGTTTTGGACTCTGTGCCCTGGTCTTGCATGCCCATTCCCTTCCCCAAGTTAGGGAACCTTTTCTTTCATTACTTTTTTCAAATAGATTTCCAGTTTTTTGCACTTTCTCCCCTCCTTCTGGCACCCCTATGGTGTGAATGTTGGAATGCTTGAAGTTGTCCCAGAGGATCCTTACACTATCCTAAGTTTTTTTATTGTTGTTGCATTCTTTATTATCCTTGCTGTTCTGATTGCTTGCTTTTTATTCGCTATGTTCCAAATCACTGATTTGATTCACAGCTTCATCCACCCTATTGTTGTTTGCCTGTAAATTGTTCTTCATTTCAATCAGTGTATCCTTGATTTCTGACTCGGTATTTTTTATGCTGTTGAGGTCCTCACTAATTTCCTTGAGCAACCTTATAACCAGCATTTTGAACTCCGCATCTGATAGATTTCTTACCTCCATTTTGTTCAATTCTTTTTCTGTAGTTTTGTCCTGTTCTTTCATTTGGGCCATGTTTCTTTGTCTCCTCATTTTGACAGCCTCCCTGTGTTTGTGTTTATATATTAGGTAGGGCTTCTATGATTCCCTGTCTTGGTAGCATGGCCTAATGTATTATGTGTACTATAAAGTCCAGTGGCACAGCCTCCCTTATCACCCAAACTGGGTACTTGAGGTATGCCCTTTGTGTGGGCTAAGTACACTCTCCTCTTGTAGTTGAAACTTGATTTCTCTGAGTACAGTGGTGAATCTTACCTATGTTTCCTTGAAGTGAGATCTGAATGGTGAGTGCAGTTCACTCAATGGGAGATGATAAGAGAGTGAATATTCAGGCAATATATGAGAAGCAAGAGCAAAAGCTGTGATGCTGAGTGGGCTGGTGGAAGCAAAGAGGGGAACATCATGATCACTGGAGAAAATGAAAGAAGGTCAGTGAGAACAAAGCACCAAGAATAGTAAAAAAAGGTGGGGCAAGGGCTGGGAGGTGGTATTAATAGGAGGCCACTAAATTGCTTTAAGAGGCATGGTGTGGGGAAGGGTAGAAGATAGAGGTTGCAGTGATGGTGATAAGATCCAAATTGCATTTTGAAAATATCACTCTGGCTCCAAAGTGAGGAAAGATTTCATTTGGAAGTAGTTTCTATGAGGTGAACAAGTTTGGAGGTTGTGTGAGCATCACGGTGAGATGTGATGGTGGTTGGACTTGGTTGGTGGTAAAGGATAAAATTAATTCTTTAAGGGCAGCTCCAAATTTAAAAATGAGATCTTCAAAATAAAAATTTAGAAGTTTATATTAGCAGTGAATTTCTGGGATAGAGAATGTCATGATGAGGTAAGCAACGACATGGTTTACTTATGCAGTGAACTCTTGCCATCCTCAAGAGATATGGATTATTAGGAAAGAAATTCAACTATGTATAAAATGTGACAAATTCAATGAGACAATGGAGCCAGATGGGCTTTCAGCTTAATTTTGACAAAAATATGCCTAACATGCATAGTTGGGTTTTTTCCTTTTTGTCATGTAGTTTTTAATGACATTCTGAAATCTGGGAAGCTGCCTGAGTCAATAAGAAAGGCCAATAGTGAAGCTGCCCAAGAAGCTAAGCAAAATTGAGTTTTAAATCGTGCAGATTGCCTGAGTTATTTTATTTCAGTTTAACTACCAAGAATAGCATTCTAACATGAAATTATTATTGAAAGCATGGGTACTGGGAGGGAGGTAGTTTTCCTTAAAGAACAGGATTCCTCATTATATCTGCTGTTTTGGTCACACTACTGAATTTGTTGATAAGTGGGAAGATTCCGACTGAACTGGGTTGTGGAAGGATAGACTGCGGCTCTGTGCAAGGTTATTAGAATCATGAACTTTAAAGCACTACATAACATTGTAATAAATATAATGGGAAAAATACCCATAATCACTTTTTTTCTAATACTCAAATTGCTTTCATTTATCCATGTTTTATTGAATAATTTTACACTGATGTAATCATAGTGAAGACATAATTTGATATGTAACATTATATAATAAATGTATTTCCACATAGTTATATTATGTGTATGAAATATTTTGACAGCATTCTATTCTATGAAGTTGGTAGTCTGCAATGAATTTAACTATTCTCTTATTGAACATAGAGGTTTTTATTGTTTTTCAATTTAATGTTAGTAACTTGCACTGAATATCTTGATTCATATTGGTATTATCTTTTTTTGTAATTTTTTACAATGATGCACTCTAACAACTTAAAAACCTTGACAGAATAACAAAAACATTAAGAAAAAAATTTAGATATATTTTCTATTCTCTAAGTTATTTTAATTTAATCTACTAGAAACACATGAGTACATAACAGGTATACAGGGTTGGGTATAATTATTTTGAAATTTTAATAATCTAAAAGATACATAGAGATATATCACTTTCATTTGTATATCTTTGATAATGTGAATTCCTTTTTTCAAAAGTTTGCCTATAATAAATATCAGTTCTTGTGAGATAAACATATTCATATCACATTTCAATTTATCTGCTGGTAATGTTATTCATTTGTACGCACTCTACTAGTAGGATAAATACAGAGAAGAATAAAGGACATAATAAATCTCTTTTTTCCTTACTGTATTGTCCTTTAAAACTTCTTCTATACCCCTCTCGATTTAGGGTGAACTGGTGGAAACGTCTTCATTCCCATTCCAGGTAGGCTCTGTCTTTTGATCAATATTATATGATTTCAGACATCTCTTCCAACTGACTTTTCTCAGGTCACATAACTAATCTGAAGAAAAGGAAACATTATCAATAGAAAATGAGAAAGGAATAGTCTTGTGCAAGTTTAGAAGCAAAAAAGTATGGAATACACCTGGAGTCCATAAAACACTTGGGGCTCTGCCCTCAGGAAACAATGGGTGCGTGCGGGGAACTGAGATCCAGCCCCAAGCAGAGCTGCTCAAAGCCATCTGCTCTCCTCAGGTGCACTGGAAAGACTTTTCTACTGCCAAGATTATGTTAAGAGCATCATGTAGAATTGTGACTAGTCAAAAAAAAGTTGTGACATTCACCATGTTTATTTTAAAATAACACTGTAATTTCTAAAAATTTTTCTGATAGAGAAAAAAACGATCACTTGGAAACTAACACTGAGTTTTTGTTTGAGCGTCATGCAGACTGGCACTGACTATATATATGTCTTTAAGAATACCTAACTGCTAATTTTCTAAAGACCACACATATACACCTTATTTTACAGCTATAATTGTGAGACATTTCATCAATAATTGGCAAGTTAACCAGGGTATATTTTCATTGTAATTATATGTGAATGTTTTTTATTTTTATTTTTTATCCTCACCTGAGGACATGCTTACTGAGTGTAGAGAGAGGGCCGGGGAGGGAGAAAGAGAAGGAGAGAAACACTGATGTGAGAGGGAAACATCAATCAGTTGCCTTTCCTACGCGCCCTGACCCAGAGACCAAACGCATGTGCCCTTACCAGGGATCAAACCCTGACCAGAAGTTTGCAGGAAGTTGCCCAACCAACTAAGCCACACCGGCCAGGGAAAAAAATGTAAATTCATAAACCCTGGGTTTCTGTAAAATAACAGAATAGGAATGAATGACAGTTCATGTCTTTTTAAGTTCAAAATTCAATGTTTCTGTAATGTATTTATTAAATTATAAAACAATATTATTGATTAATAAACAAAAGTAACAGGTAGAATTTTACCATAATTATTTTAATTTTTAGTTTTGAAGAATATCTATAAGATCATCTTTCAGGAACTTCGGGTGAGATAAATAAATAATAAATTCACCTGCATTCAGAGATAAGTTTATAAGTAACTGTATTATGTATTAATACAAGGGGGACCCCCAAAAAGCAGAATGATCTCCTGGAGTGTGAGCCCCTTGTAGTACAGGCTTCCCCAGCTAGGTAAGTGTTCTAGGAATCCATCTGTATCAGCATGCCAGCTGGTGTTGTTGTGAGAGGCTGTGTTCGGCTTCAGTGAATTTCTTTGAAGATCCTTTCAATGTATTTACCCACTTTATGACTGGTGATTTACAAGTGCACCTGCCCACATTGCACTGTGTGTTCAGCAGTTTTGGACCAAAAAAGACATGACAGCCCCTGTGCCCCACCCTCCCTATTCACTCCATCTTGCCCTGAGCCACTTTTTTTCTTTCTCTGAATTAAAAAGGACTCAAAGGAAAACATTTTGCTGATGTGGAAGAAAAAAAAAGAAGAAGCACTAAAAGGCATCACAAGTGATAAGTTCAAAAACTATGTTGAGCAGTGGGAAACATATCTCCATAGGTATATTGCCTCCAATGGAGAGTACTTTGAAGGTGACCAAAGTTTAAACATATAAGAATAAATACACAATTTTTAATAAATAAATTCTGGTTTATTCTGGGTTCCTCCTCGTATATTGCTTATTTTCTTTTCATTTTTAACCCACGCCTCTTCAGCATTCATAGGTCTCAGCACTGAGCAGACTAAGTGTGAATCCATGTACTCTTTTAAAGAAGACTCTATGCATCGTATTCACTAAATTATAAATCTTCTCTCAGGAGGAAGCATCATGCAATCATCGCCTTTTCTATTATTGAGTTTTCTTCAGCACCACAGGATTTACTTACTCATCCATTGGGCTCCACTCCAAAATTACAATACTTGTAGACCTAAAAGATACTTTCTAGTTTTTCTTGAACTCACATTGTTTCTTTCTCAGAAACTTTTGAGGTTTGACTTGGTCACAGCCATCTGCAGAGCAGGAGTCACTAATGACACGTAGAGTAGTTTTCTTTAGGCAGGAGCAGAGTCCGCCCATTTGATGTATGTGGAGAAGTGCATGGGGGCCGTGTGGTTACAGAGAAACCAGTCAGAGAGTTCCTGTTAAGAATGAGTATAGCACCCGTGACTATAATGAAATGCCTTGGTACTTCATTTTTCATTCAAAAATAAAATGAATATCTAGTTTTTGCTGGGTCACTATAACTTTTCTATCAGATTGAGTAAAAGCTATTTTCCAACACTAAGGAAAATGGAACATTTAAAATACTCACAGGTTATGTTTATCTGTTCCCTACCTAGATGTTCTTTGCAGTAGCTTCTGACAATAATGAAGATATGTTGATGATTTTAAGTCTTTGGCTCAGCCTATATAAAGAAGTCTTATTTTCTTCCTTTGAGGGACTTGGGTATACTACCAAATTCCATTTAAAGATAATCATTTTAATAATACCATAAACCTCTTTTAAAATAATATGCTACCACTTCTAGGACAGATACACTTTTGGTATGAAGACAAATGACTCAAAGGTCAATTGTGAGTTAATTTTATTATTTATTTATTTATCTATTTATTATTTTTTAAATCCTCACCTGAGGACATGTTTCCATTGGTTTTTAGAGAAAGAGGAAGAGAGAGGGAGAAAGAAAGACATTAATGTGAGAAACGTTGATTGGTTGCCTCTGGTACACACCCCAATCAGGGATTGAACACACAACCCAGGCATGTTCACTGGGAATTGATCCGGCAATCATTCAGTGCTCAGAATGATGCTCCAAGCAACTGAGCCATGTGGCCAGGGCTACTGCAAGTTAATTCTAACAGCTCCTCTTCACCAGTGCCTCTGCCCACCTAGGAAAGCTCCTCCCGCCCTCTTTATCTGACTATATCAGCTACTGAGAACACTGAGAATTTATACGTTTATATTAGATGCATAATGTTTCACACACACTCAGCGAAAAGCGTAAAATTTATAAAAGCTTTTACTGCACTCAGGCTTTGAGTAAAGCAACTTTTTTTGCACAATATAAAGCTTAACATCACCACCAGATAATGTTATACCATCCACTGTGTGCTTTGCAAGCCTACTGAGAAGTTTCTGGAGTTCAAGAAAAAAAATGCCCACAAAATAAAGCACCTAGGAAAGTGATTCAAGGCTAGTAAAAAGTAAATAAAATAAAAAGCCTCTGGTCTTTCAGAGCAGCAGAGGCAGATTCTGAGCTTGGGCACAGGGTGGCAGAGAAAGGCCAGAGCTCTAGGATGTTTAACAACTGTTCCGCGTCACCCAAAGTGTCAGCCCACAGACAGGAGAGTGAAGTTTCCGGTTACTTTACAGTACATCTTTAAGGGGAGCGGCAAACAGTAAAGGAATTACCCAGATAATTTCATGATTAAAAGCAATTAATTAATAAAATTTGTTTGGACCCACCTTTCATTTTTGGCTTCAAAAAACAATCGTGAGTTTTCTGAATTATTAAGAGAAAATCTATATAATTTTGGACCTGAGTAGGAACTTAGAGATTTTTATGTGATGAGTTAAGTGGCACCCCCCCAAATTTTATATGTTGAAGTCCTAACCCCCAGCACCTCAGAATGTGACTTATTTGAAAATAGGTTCATCCCAGCTGTAATCAGTTACAACGAGGTCATTAGAATGGGCCTTCATGCACTACGACTGTTGTCCTTGTGAAAAGAGGAAATTTGGATGCGCTGACAGACACACTTAGAGGCAGAAGACAGCGCAGCTGAGGAGGATGCCAGCAGCAGAGCCCTCCCTCACCGCCCCCCCCCCCCCCCCCTGCCGAAGGGACCAGCCTTACCGACGTCTGGACTTCGGACTTCTAGCTTCAGGCTGGGAGACAATATGTCTGTGCTAAGCCATCCAGTTTGTGCTACTTTGTGATAGCAGCCCTAGCAAGTGATTTTTTTAATAGTTAAAGAAATTATTACAGACGTTGAGAGACTTGCTATAAGTGACATAGCTGTGAGGAAAGAAAGTAGTCGAGTTTCTATCTAGAAATTTAGAGGAGGCTCTTCCCACATCACTCAGAAACAATCCCCTTCATTTGCTAACCGCTCCCTGTCCAAACTTGTTTCTAACAATATTCCTCATCAGACATAGCGACAAAAATTGTCTACTCTGATGCACTGAATTTCTGAGGATTATATGGGGGCCATTGACAGCACAGTTTGTATCTTTTTATCTCTCTCCTTAGCAGGTGCTCCTCAAGGACCACTGTTTAATATTCACATTTTTCTAGGGCTTAGTAGAGACACTCCTTTCTCTGGCAGAGCAATAAAGAATTATGTTCACTGTGTACGTAAATATAGAGCAAAGACTACATTTGAATTTAGAGAAATTACAGTTGTGTGCCCTTGTTACCTGTGTAAAGGAACCACACTGTACTCCGCTGCTGTGGAGATAAGAGCAGTTGCTCCGGTTGTCTTTGGGACACAAACCTTAAGAACTGGAACCTCAGGCAGGAGCAGGCATTGCTGGCAGACTGGCAGAAACAGGAATGCTTCTGTCCCTGGCCCACTCAGAGACATTTCACATGAGTGCATTTTGATGTTTATAGAAAGCCCAGAGGCTGTTCATTTTAAAGCTCCTGTTGAAACCCAAGCTCAGCAAAATGATAACACTGATGAGCCCAAATGTCCTTTCATTGGAAACCTTACTGATACAGATTAACCTTCTCTCATAGTCGAAATATCAAGAAAAATAGTTCACAGAAGAAGAGTAATGCACCACTGGCATCCAGGAAAGTGTCAATGAGCCTTGGAAGCCTTATAATTACTCAGTTAGGATTTACCTGGGGGAAGCTACAATTATTATAATTGAATCAACATGGCTGTTTGGCCTGTGTATTTTCTTTATAATAAAAATAATCACCAATCTGATAAATATTTGCTCTCCGCGTAAGATAAGCCCTGGCGGATGCTGAGAGTCAAGGAGCTGGTGGATGTGTAAAAGGATCAGGGAGTAATCAAGGAGAAGGGATGGGCATGCTTCACCGAGCAAATTACATTTTGCAGCCGATGCCGGGCCGATCTAATATCGCTGTGTGAAAGAACAGGCACGTCGCGGCCCTGGCAGCCCGGGCGGAGAGCGGAAAGTTCCCTCCAGGATTTATTTATGGCTAAATCAATTGTACTTTAAAGGGATAGTTTTTCAAAGAGTTTTGCTGTTGTGGGAGGACTCCTGAAGCAGGAGCCATCCTGAAATCAGAGAAGCAAAGTGGTTAAAAGTCTTGCAAAACCAGGTCAGGGATAATATTTTTCTCCTTTCTCCTATTTCCCAAGGGTGTGCAATTTATATGACTTGGGATTTCTAAGCATTGAGGAACCAGTCAGGATAGGGATGCAGTCGTCATCTGAGCCGTGAAAATTATCCTTGCTTCAGGCGACAAAGGTCACCTGTTCCTGATCTTTTGTTAGGTGCTTTAGGAGGATTAATAAAATTACACAAGTTGTTTCCTTTGCTGGTGTTTTCAGAATTTTACTAAGTCAAGGGACGGCTCTCTCGGGAGACAGAAGTTATATATCCCAGCAGGGTGCTTGTAAAACAAAACTCATTTTTACCTGTGCCAGTTTAACTCGCCCGTAGAGGGATAAAAAGCAAGAAAGAGCAAAAGAGTTGTTGCTATTCCTTGCTTTTCAGCGAACTGCAGCCAAGCCGCCGCCAGCAGAAGGACAGAGGAGCGCTGGCAGGGTGGAGGGCGCGGGCAGCCCAGCTTCAAACGGGGCTGTGGGCAGCCAGCCGGGAAGCCACAGAGCTGCTGGGCCAGGCTGTCGGGCTGCGATCAGGAAGGACATGGCTTCCCAAGAGTGAAAGTTCTGGGCTGACCGGGAATTACTCAGTGCAGTGCCAAGCTCTGGAAATAGCAGCTACAGCTGCAGATCAAAGGCAGTGCTGGTTGGATGCCTAAATTCTTTGTCATCTTGTCATCTTCTTCTGTCAAGGACCATATATAATAAAAAGGAAAGATGTGTGTTTTCGTGTTTTTGCTTCATTTTGTTTTGTGTGAAAGTGAAATGAGTGATGGCTGTTGCTAGTACTATTTGAGAATTACAAGAAGTTGCTTGTTTGGTCCATATGGTTAAAAAAAGAACATAATCTGAATAGCTCTATGTCGGGGGGCAGGGATTTTCCTGCCCCTACAGACAATGATAGCTGGACACACACACACACACACACACACACACACACACACGCACGCACGCCTGTATGTTCACCTGCTTACACACACTCAGGAGAGTCTCTCCAGCCAACAGTAGCAGGAACCTCTGCATTGAGGGGCTGAGGAGGGGGAATGATCCTATACCCAGGTAAAGCAACCATATTAGTTTTTTTAAAAAACATGTATTGTATTTTTTCCTTTACCATTTAACCTCCTTATGCCCCCTGCCCCCTGCAATCACCACACTGTTTTGAGTCTACCTGGATAAAATAAATTGGGCTTCTTGAGCAGAGGCACTGGAAACACCCTAAATACATTTGGGATTCAACCTTTTTACCTGTCCCTGTCAGGATATGTCCATGGTGAGACTGGCCTTCCTAGGTGTCACACCTTTGTGCGGGGTACCACCACAGCATCCTTACAGGCTGGGCCTGAAAATAAGTGGTCCTCATTTATCTCTTAGCTGTGACTCAGGATAAACATTTTATGGAAGAAATGTCTGAAGATGAATGTAGAACCAGGAAAGGAAAGGAAAATTCTTTCTTTTATGCTGCTGGTGTGCTGTAGCTGCCTCTCCTTTTTGCCGCCACATTCATAGGTGCATATCTCTTAAAGTCTGTTACAATCTATAAGGTTATTTACTTTCTTCCCCACTAGAGAGTAATATACTCTTATATCTATTTGCTCTTTTCATCTCCCGAGGCCCAATGTCTGGGACAGTGCTGGTGCATAAATCTATGGAATAAAAATCCCATGTATCATGATAGAAATGAAATGAGGTTAAATAGTTATTTTGAATAAATGCAATGTGTTCTTCCTGATGTTTCTGCTTTCAGGGTCAGGTCAAAAATGTCCCAGTCTTCTATGACATAATCATTAAAACACTAGAGGTTTGGTCAAAGTTTTTCGAGAGAACCTTGAGAAGTTAGAATCACAGAGTTGTCTGTAAGAGGAAATACCCTCTTCTTAAGTGACCACTTTAGAGGATCCTTAAGTGGTTTCCAGTAATAGAAGGAAACATTCACAGTTAAATACAAGTCTCCAGAATTGATGGACTGTCTCCGGGTATTTGTTTGCTTGAAAACAGTTTCCCTGTAGTGGTTTGCATTTCTAATTGTTTAATGGAGAATGCATCATTTAGGTCCAAGTAGAAAATAAGAAGTACCCATGTTATGTGGTTGAGCTTAGTGAATGCATAATTAGGATGAGCATTTTAGATTTGATGGCAGCTTTTTCTAGACAAGCATGATTAAAAGGCATGAGGAATTTGGAATGCATCCTTTTGGACAATATATTTTCTTTTTCTGGTTGCCCTGTTGACCCGACCACACCCAAACCTATAACTTCATACATTTGCAAAACAATTATTGTTTACTTTATATGCTATATGAAAAGTTTCATACTTAGCCCCAGGCATTATGTTAAATGGTAATGGAAAAAAGACAATACACATTTTTTAAAAAACTTAGGTGGAACTCATGCCTGATTGTAAACACTTTGGGACAGACAGTGTTTCTGAATATCACTGGGCTTTCCTAGGATACTCTTGTTTATATTTTACTGTAACTCCTGTGCTTTAGAAGCCAACCCCATCATAAAATTGTACACCACTGTATATGATAGTTTTATCTAAGGGCTACCTCAGGGTCACTGAATAGAGATGTCTAGTAGATTATTGTACATCGAAGTCCATTCTCAGAGGAGAGTTTGAGAATAAAATTATGAGTAGAGACCTATTATATTTGGCTTTTATTGTTCTTTTTTTAACAAATATGTGTTTGGTCTTTATTATATGCATTAAATATTGAGCATAAATATTTCTGACCTTTGCTTCATAGAGTTTACAATGTAACAGGGAAGGCAGACATGGCACAGGCAATGTCAAATGTGAGGAGCGTTGCATCAGGGCAAGAATAAACAAGCTCCAAGGGAACCTAATTTACTGCTACGAAGAGTGTGTATAACAGGAGTTATGACATATTTTGTTATGTGTATTTGTATGACATATTTTGGGATAGTAGCAATTAGTAAAGATAGAAATGAGCTTCCAGGTGAGAAAAACACGATCCCTACTTGACAACATAGCTTTCTAAGCAAATCCCACTTTTTTGCTCAGGTAGCAAATGGTGATGCTTTGCACTCAGAAAAGCTAAGTGTGTGCATGCCAGGTGTTAGTCAGCCATGGTCACCATGCTCCGGGCCACAGCATCATTTCCCTACAGCCAGGCATCCAAGGTGAGAATGTCCCAGCTGATAAGACAGAAAGGGACATCTGCTGGTGGGGCCATTAAAGAAAAGAGAAGGCATCTGCCTCTGCTTGTCCATCTTGCTGGGACACTGATGTGAGAATTTGTGATGAGCGACTTCAGCCCTCCAGGGGTCAGGAGAAGGCCACGTGCCCTGACATCACTGGCCCGCTGGATCGTTTATCTCCAGACTTCCTGGCAGGTGAGCTAATTAAATACATTCATTGATTAAACCATTGCCCTTTTGGTACTTTCTTGCTTATTCCTGAATGCATTCATAAACCTGGTAAAGGAGAGATGAGGGAGAGTTAAATAAGGGTAGACCATTCCAAGAAGACATGAACAAGGGCCCAAAGGTGAAAGAACATGTGGTCTAATAGAAATAAATTCAATAGAATGTAGGGTTCTTGTGGAGTTTTTGGTAATATGATGAAAATGGCTATTTCTGTCTACTACAAAATAACTCATGCTGGATGAATACGTCCTCTTCCTTTTTTAACTGTCATCCTTCCTCCGCCTTCTCCCAACTCTTTTCCTTTCTCTCCCTCCCTCATTCTCCATTTCCTCTTGTCTCTCTCTTCTTTCTTCTCTCTTCCTCTGTCCTTCACTTCTTCCTCTCGTCTGTTCCCCCTGAAAGTTCAGGTCAGAAGAAATTAAGATCAATCCCAGGACAAAAACTGAATAACTGAAATCCAAATGACAAGCAAAGTTACAGATGCTCTTACCATATTTGTCTGTTGGAGGAAACAAGCTAGTCACACTGCCAGCTGGTGAGGCTGGGAGATAAGGTCTTGGATCTTCATAAGGCAAGGAGTTAGAAATGAGATGTTGCATAAAGCTAAGACCCTTATAGGGCCACATCCTCAATGATGGGTTGGTTAAAAAAACTTGCCTCCTGGCAAAAGAAAATGACAAAGACATTTGTCCTAAAGTATTTACAATAAGGCTTGAGCTCCTCACACAAGTTTGAAGATTAAAAATCCCTCTTTTGCTGTTATAAAAAAAATCTCAAGACAAGAAAGTAATTTCAATTGTACTTCAATTGTCATGCCCAAGGGCACTTGGTAGATCCCAAAGCCACAAGGGAAGAGCAATTTATCAACCTAGTATCCTTCAAATCAACACAATTACATCAGTCAAATGTAAATTCATAGCCCAAAGTCACTGAAAACACAAGGAAATGAGCCACTGTGGCCCCTAAAGCCTTTAGATGCTAGAATAATTACACAGAAACTACAGAACTTTTAAAAATGTATAAAAATAAAAAGATAATAAAAAGACAAAGAGACTACACAGATAATCAAGAAAGTGTGAAAAAGAAACAAAAGTCTAAAAGTTAAACAATATAATCATTATAATAATAATATTAATAAATAAGTTAAGCAGCACATTAGACAAACCTGAAGGAAGAGTCATACTTCTCAGCCTTCACTGTGCATGGCAATCCCCTAGGGAGCTTGTTAACATGCACATTCTGATTCTGGAGGTCTGGGGCGGGATCCAGAAGATTGCGTTTCTACAAGCTCTCGGGCGATATTCACGCTTGGAGGTGAAAGAAACTAGTAGATTTGAAAAATGTTACCCAGTGGGACAAAGAGATAGAAAATATCTCTTTGAATGGTGAGAATAAGAATATAGAAAGTAGGGGTGAAGCAATATTTAGAAAGATAATGGCAGAGAATACTCCAGACTAAATGAAAGACATGAACCCACAGATTAAGGAAACCACACTGAAGGAATGCAGAAAGGGAAGGAGGAAAGGAAAAAAAGAGGGGAGTGGAGAAAGAGAAAGAATCCTCACTAGGAAAATTGCAAATTAACAAAAAAAAAAAAAAAAAAAAAAAAAAGGTGATCTTAAAATCAGCCACAGAGGGAAAAAAGTTTACCCGAAAAAAAACAATAGTTCAATTGAAGCTAGGCTTTTCAACAGTACCTATGGATGTGGAATAACATTTTCCAGTGCTGAGAGAGAGAAAAAATACTGCCAACCTGGATTAATGTATCCTTCCACATAATCCTTGAAGAGGAAAGCAAATTAAGGCATCTCTCAGACAAGCAAAAACAGAATTTATGACCTACTCTCACCCAAGAATCTTCCAGTGATCTCAAAGTGTGGTCACCAGAAGCAAAAGCAGTACCTGGGAATATGTAGAAATGTAAATATTCGGGTCCCATGTCCAGTCTATGAATCAGAAACTGTGGGGGCTGCAAGTTGTGTTGTAGCAAGTTTTCCAGGTGATCTGATGCTGTTCCAATCAGAGAACCACTGCTCTACATGGATCGTATGAAGCAGAAGAAAAAAAGATATTTGAGGGAAGGGCAGAGACATAAAATGGAGTCTTGATCAAACCATTTAGTGAGCTCAAGGTTAACCGAAACCAATTTGACTGAGAAAATAGCAATATGAAGACTGGGGATAGAAATAAGATAGAACTAAACTATTGAACAATGCAAAATGTACCATAGGATGAGGATGATTGTAGTTAAAATATGTCTTTCTTCTAAAATGACAGAAACTGAATATATTTTCTGACTAATGACAAAAATAATTATTTAACAGTGTGATCTAGATGTTAACAATATCAATAAAATCGTACATGTTTTTTGAAAATATTATAAATTATATATTTCTAGTGCTTTCAAATATATTAGTCACTCTTTATAACAATCTTGTTAAATAAGTAGCTCAAGAATATTCTCCTTTAAATAGGCAGAAAAACTAAGGGACCTTGTAACTAGGCCAAAATCACATGTCTGGGATGTGGAAGAGACAGAATTCAAGTATTTTGATTCTAGGACTTTTTTCTGACTTTTCTCACTACTGCCTTTTATCATTAATACAAATTTTATGCAAGCATGCTCTTTGATAGAAAAACGTTCTTTCAAAACATTTTAAAAACAATTTTTGTGTATTCTTTTATATAACAAACAGAAAAGAAGCTAATTTAACACAAAACCTTTTAACCCTTGAATTTAGCATAACTATATTCTCTCTGTACATATGCTTAAATGATTTATGGAGTTTTTTTTTTTTTTTTCCCAGAGAATAGATTCAGAAAGAGAGGAAAGAATGACAGCATTCTTTTTCTAATATTAAGTCCCAGAAGACTTGGAAAGACTTTGGTGTATCTTTTAAAGATAAGACTGGTTCCCCTCAGTCAAATCAGTAGGGAATATAATGACAGAACTAATCAAGTGCATCTGCTTTGGAGTACCAGACTGTATGTTTCTTGAAGTGTCTTTCGTGGATTCTGTAGAATGGCTGGTGATGATTATGCTGTGATGTAAGTAAAGGTCCCTCTGCCTGCAAACCATTGCAGATAATAAACAGGTGATTCCCCTCTTTAGAGCAATTGGAGAGAATATAAGGTTGGCCATTATCAGAGCCCTCGGCCTTTCAGTGCTGCAGAATTTTCTATAACCTTTATCTATAATTAGATATACATTTTAAAGCTTCAAAGATCTTCTGATTTTAAAATTTATGAAGGGTCAAAACCTGATGAATCATTTGTGGAATTTTTTTCCTATAATAATTGAAGGAATTCTCCAATTGAAACAAACGTCGGGACGAATTTCTTGGCATTCTGTAACACCTTTCAAGTAAAGGTCTTCATGTGCATTGCAGACACAAGCTCATTAGCTTCCTGGCAGCCTTGGAGACAGGTTAAGTGTTATCAGATGTGGAAACTGAGGTTTAAAGAGATTAACATGCAGTGACTGCTAGTCCATCTTGCATTCAAATCAGGAGCTCGGCAGCTTTCCCTGGGACATAGATTTTTATTTTTACAGGACTCTATAATTACATGTTTTTGATTTCTCAGTACAGTTTGAAGTGACGCAAATATGGAAACATTCATTATATCCTTTGGAAAATTATTTCAATCTTGTGGAGGGCTTTTCCTGTCTAACTTGTTATATATATATATATATATATATATATATATATATATATATATGTATATATGTATATATGTATATATGTATATATGTATATATGTATATATGTATATATTGTATATATACATATATAATATATAATGTATATATATTTGATTCTGTAAATCTCATCTAAGAGTTATTTTTTTCCCATCGCAAGGAAGGACTTGCTTTTTTTTTTTTTAGTATCTATTTTAGTTCTACAATTTTTGAAACATATTCACCTATTTTTGATAAGTATTGTGGAATACCTACTGTATTCTCATTTTTATGGTACATCTGAACATACAAAAATGAGTAAGACACAGTTGTCTCCGCACAGGAAAGAGGCATGAAGTTAAGCCTGTAGATGAGTTGGGAATTAAGGAATGGAAGGTAAGTAACCTGGCTCACAGTAGATTGTAGAAGGACCTTTTCCAGTACACAGACTGACAGGGTGAGCCTCTTTTGTGCCTTTGCCACTGGGGGACAGGGAGGGACATCTCATTGCTCTGGACCTTGCAAATGTTGTTTAGAGTAACAACAGTAAAATGACTCCAAGACAATGGAGTGGAGACAAGAATCCAAGCCTCTTAACCACTTGAGTTTTAGGGAGATGCTGGGGGATGGAGAAGGGAAAACAGAGAGGAACATGTCTATGACTCTGTCCTGGCTGCTGGCATCCTGTTCGCCTGAGTCTACAGATGTGTGTACAACAAAGCTGTGGTACCAAACATTTGTTTATTCATCAAATATTTATATTTCCTGAATATGTATAGGAAATAAATAATAAAAAGGCAAGATAAATTTAGATAGCGACCATTGTTGCTATGGAATGAATACCTGTGTCCCCTCAAAATTCATTGCTGAAGTCTAGTACCCGACGTGATGATATGAGATGGTGGGACCTGGGGGACATGCTTCGGTCGTGACAGTGGAACCCTCGTGAGTGGGATTAGTACCCTTATGAAAGAGGTCCCAGTGAGAAGACAGGTGTCTATGAAGAATTAGGTCTCACTAGGTGCTGAATCTGCTGACACCATGATCTGGGACTTCTCAGGCACCAGAACTGTAAGAAATAAACGTATGTTGTTTATAAGCCACCAAGTCTCTGGTGATTTGTTATAGCAACTGGGACTGACTAAGGCAATTGTTATGAAGAAAATAAAATCGGATGGTATGACAGTGATTTGGGGAGATTTATTTTAGATAGGATGGGAGGTAATTTGTTAGCTTAGACCTAAATAATCAGGAGCTAGCTGTACAAGGACCTAGGGAAACATTATTCCAGTCTCTGAAGAGGCCCTAAAATCAGAGCAAACCTAGTCTGTTTAAGGGATAGAAGCCACACTACTGCTGGGGTAGAAGAGCAAGGAGGGGACTTGTGTGAAATAACAGGAATCAGACAATAAAGGGGCTAATAGTACAGCACTTGGATAATTTAAATCCAGTGGAAAGCTATTAAAGTGGTTGAAGCAAGGGAATGACATGAGTTTTAAGTGATCTGACTGGGAAAAAGAAAAGATTATTACAAATGGCATGTATGGAAGAAATTATTGTAAAGAGGCAAGTGTAGAAACAGAAAGACAGGGAAATAGGTGGCGCAGCAATTAAGCAAGGACTGATGGCATCTGGGTCAAGGTCGCAGCAGTAGTAACAGAAAGAAGTGGATGAATTTGGGTGGTGCCACCAACAGCCTACTTATACCATGCCTTTGTGAATATTAGAAAAGGTACCACTTGCTCAAATATAAACAATGTTTAAGTTGGAATATTATTGTACAAACAGAACCACTTTGGGGTTGCCTGGGGTTCAAGCCGACTTTCAAATAATCCAGGTGGGCATTATCCCAAGTGTGGGCGTACACATACACATAGCCACTCATTCGCTCTACAGACGCCAGCTGTACTCATTTCACATGCACCCTGGACCCCACCGGGTAAGGCAATTATTCCAGGTTTAGAGTTGAGTGGGGGGTGACAGTATAAGGGTGGGAATCGAACGTCCTAGAATTTTATGGGGACTGAGCTCAGCTGACTGAACATATCTGTTTCAGGGAATTTGCACATCTGCTGTGTACATGGTTCTGTGTACCGACGTTGGACTATGCAGGAGGAAGTGTGCATTTGCTGCTGTGAGGACTTGGCTAGCAGACCCCAAAGGAGAAGTATGTGATAATGTGAGAGCTTGTTTAGGGAAGGAATGTCTACTCTGAGGAAATGATTTTTAAGCTGAGAATGAAAGATGAATAAGGGTTAAGGTTGTTGTAATGGGTTAAATTGTGCCCCCCGCCAAAGATATGTCTAAATACCTGTCAATGTGACCTTATTGGGAAAAAGAATGTTTGCAGATGTCATCATACTAAGGATCGTGAGATGAAATTACCCTGGATAACCAGATGGGTTCTAAATCCAATGCAAATTGACTTTTTAGAAACAGAAAAAACAGAAAATAGAAACAGAAAAAAAAAAAAAAAAGAAGGGCCATGTGAAGAGGGAGGCAGAGATTGGGGTTGCATATCTATAAGGCAAAGCATGCCAAGGGTCGTCTGGAGCTACCAGAAGCCAGAAGAGGCAAAGAAAATTCTCCCCTGGAGACTTCACAGGGGACATGACCCTCTCACTGAAGCAGGATAGAGAGA
The DNA here is from genome assembly GCA_039655065.1 of Glossophaga mutica. NCBI lineage: Eukaryota > Metazoa > Chordata > Mammalia > Chiroptera > Phyllostomidae > Glossophaga > Glossophaga mutica. The sequence continues at coordinate 34,324,427 of CM077312.1, forward strand.
AGTTTGGGGGAAATCCTGACTATTAGAATGAGGAAGTAGAAACTAACATTCCAGACTGACAAGCTGCTAGGTCCACTCACCAAAGCCCTCACCTCCACGCAGGAGGAAAGGGAAAACAGCTACGGCAGGAAACCCCTGCAGTGGTCATAGGAGTCAACCACCACAAGAACTGGTTAAAACTAGATCAACCCAGGGTGGAGGAAAAATTGACCAGAAACCAACCCCAAAGCTCCTTATCCCATCATTATAAGGAAAACTGACACCACAAATAGAAGAGGACTCCCCGCAAGGCGGGGTGGACGCCATGACACTTTCAGAATGGACCATTAGGAGGAAGGCCCCCTCCGAACCTGAAAGCAGAGACAGAATTTGGCACCACAAAGCTCAAAAACCGGGAACTGACCTACCGTGTGGTTCATTTTTGCTTTTTTTATGGCGATGCCCTGTGAGATTTGCAGCCGTGGCAGCAGCAGGCAGCAGCAGCAAAACCCAGGCTAAACTTCTGATCCTCTTCCCAGGATCCTGTGTCCTCACCTCTTTTTTTTTCTCTACCTGAATAAAACTTGCCTTTGTTCTCACTCTGACTCATTCCTGAAACCTTTCCTACAGGAGTCGAGAACCTGGAGGTTATTAACCTGGAGGTCCTGGATTATGCCCTGCAGCAGGGCCAGCCCGAAACACAGAACCAGTCTGGTGACACCACATCTTGATTTTGGACGTCTGGCCTCCCGAACTGTGGGATAATAAGCAAAGTTCCTTTGTTCTAAGCCACCAAGCTTGTAGTAATTTGTATGGCAACCGACCATAGGAAACTAACAAAGTAAATGAAAGGGATGGGCAGCGGACAAGGTGTTTTGAGGCAGAGGGAGGCATAAACAAAGGCTCTGTGGTGGGCGTAGTGTTGTTTAGCAACAGAATAGGGAGTGTTGCTGGAGCAGCAGGCAGGAGCAACAGATCCGCCATAGATAGGAGCAGAGAATCCTCAGCTTTGAAGGTCTGTTAAGGACTGTGGTCTTTATTCTAAGAACAACTGGGAAACCATTAAAATGTTTTCAGCAGGGAATGACAAGATCATATTTGCTTTTTAGCACATCACTCTGGCTTTATAATGGAAAAAAAGATTGTAGGGAGACAAGAATGGCAACAATGAAACTGGGTAGAAGACGGCCAATTGCTGTAGTCCAATGTTGTAGCATTAAAGCTCGTAACATAAAAGAAATCCAAGAGATATTAGGAAGGAAAAAATCTACAGAACTTGGCTCCACTCAGGATGTGGAGAGTAAAGGTAATGAGATCAAGGTGTCATGAATGCTCTTTCTATGGATGGTAGGGACATCTGTGACAGTAAAGCTACCAGACTTTGGGGGCAAATGTGATGGCTAACTCTATGTGTCAATTGGACTGCACTAAGGGATGTTCAGAGAACTGGTAGACATTTCTGGGTATGTCCGTGAAGGTATTCATATTCAAATAGGTAGAATGGGTAAAATTGGTCACCCTTACCAGTGGGAATGGGCATCACCCAAGCAATTGAAGCTTCCCTTCTGGGAGCATGCCCCTGCCTTTCCCTTTCCCCTCTTCCCCCCCACCCCCAGACTTGCATCTCCTAAACTCTAAGGGACCCCACGAGATGACTTGCATCCAGTGGAGAAATGGGCAGCTCATCCCACGCTAACCCGTCCCAAAGGCCCCCTTTCCTCTCACTCTCGGGCGAGCTGACAGCAGCCTTGCTTTGGCTCGCTTCTCTCGCGCACGTTTCTAGAGAGCCAGAGTAGCCCCGCCCAGTCTCTCCCCTGTTGCTTCTCTGGTTGTAGGCCGTTCTTTGTTTCACTGTCCCCAGCTTAAATAAATCTACTCTCAAAATAAAATTAAAAAACTAAAACTAGAACGAAAAAGAAGAAGCACAAAGTTGAATTCTCTGTTTCAACTGGGACATCCATCTTCTTCTGCACCAGGACGTTGGAATACCTGGCTCTCTAGTCTTCTGGTTGGACTGGAATCACACCAGTCATTTTCCTGGGCCTCCGGTGTGCAGACAACAGACCATGGGACTTCTCAGCCTCCATAATTATGCGATAGCCAACCCTTCATAATAAATCTCCTTCTATATATCTCTCTATGTATCATATTGGTTCTGCTTTCTCTGGAGAGCCCTGACTTATACAGGGAAGGGTGTGAGATCAAATGGGAAATTGGTGTTGTGGTTTCCAAGACATCCCAGCTGGGACAGGAGATGGGCAGTGGATATGCGCAACCAGAGGTCAGAGGAGAGGTCCAGGCTCTAGGCACAAAGTTAAACTTACTTGTATGTAAGTGGTCACAGAAGCAGCTGTTGATCATTTTTGTTGGAAAAGAATCGGGAAAGAAAAGAGAAGACCGAAGGCAAAGCATTTGAAGAATCACAATGTTGAGTAGCTGGGTGAAATAAGGCCATCCAGAGAGGCATGAGAATATTGGACATTATCATCATGAAAACTTAGAGAAGAGAAACTTTCAAGAAAAAGGCACTGCTCAAAATTATGGAAATACTGCTAAGTCAGGTAAGATAAAAATAGTAAATTGTCCCTTGACTGGAGCAAGAGTTTTTTGGTTTTTGTTTTTTCAATGGAGTAATGGGGAGTGGGGAGAGAGAACATCTGCCAGGACCTGTGTACATTTACGGTTGTTAAAAGGGTTGATGTGTTTCAGTTGAGAAAATGTATTTGTTATAATGTGGAATCAATGAATGGTAACTAAGGAAATGGTAAGAATAAACAGAAATTTCAAGGCCCCTGACCCCGCCACTCTTCCCTTACTCTCATTATTTCCAAATATAAAACGACATGCTTCTTATCACTCCAATGGCTAAAACCCAAATTCTGCTGATTCACATTCTTTGGACTCACATTGGGAATTAAATGCCCAAGGGAGGGATAACCTCTGTTACATTGTTAGATTTACTTCTGCTTTTAAATTTCCTGATTCTGATTTAAGCCTTGGTCAAGGAAATGTATGAAGTAGATTTGATAGCAGGGATTGGAAGAGAAGAGGAAAGTGATGAATCTCTTGAACAGGAATGACAGGCACTAAGAGTAGAAAATTGTGCAAGTGGAATGCTGTGGTTGCCTCTGGCTCCGCCTGTCATGGGATCTATTACAGAGAGAAGCCTTTGAATGCTTACTTCCTAGAATGCAGAATCTGGCTGCTGCTGCTACTGGATTGGAGATGTCAGAAAGGTGGAGAGTCACTCACTTCACGCTGGAGATAAATATATATATTCATTCTTATTAGATTCTCCTCATGGTCGAATGATAGCAATATTGCAATTCCTATTTACAGATTAGTAAATTGGGGGTATTTTAAAAATCATAGGCTATCTACCCATTATGAATCTTGGTATTATGATTCTGAAATTCTAAATTGTTATAATTCCAGTTTAGCTATACCCACTGTTGGAAACAGGCTAAAATAATTTGCTATGGTCTCAGTGTGTGCTCGGTTCCTCTAGGACTAGATGAATGAAGTAAAAACTTCAATATATGTCCAAGAGGGTAAAATATGAGTAAGTTCACATTGCACTGAAGAGAGGGCTTAGCAAATCCCAGGGTAGTGAGCACACCCAGGCAATTTCTTTTTGTGAACCAGAAATAAATAGTGTAACTGAATATTATAGGTTGTGTGGGTCTCATGATTCTGCACCCCCACCCTCCATCCTGGTTGATGTTTTATGGTGAAGTCTCTGTGCAAAATTGTCAGAAGCAAACAAGTCAGAGTAGGGAGCAGAATTAAACAGTCAATGCCAAGCCCTTGGACTTTCAAAGCCTTACCTCCAAATGAATCAATGTCATTTTTCCCTCTTCTTGAGGAAGGAGAGAATGAGTTGCTTCTTCCATGTCCTTGTGCCCTTCTTGAAGACTTTTTTTGTCCTTGTTTTAATTTGGGCATGTAGATATAATATGGTTTTGTCAATAAAACATTAAGACAGAAAAACAAGGGTTTCAAATTCCTTTCCTGGCTCCTTTCCTAACACTGAAATAGGAGAAGCGATAATGTATCTCCTTTTACTAATTAGGATTTTGAGTTAAGGAGAGATTTAGTAATGGAATCAGAGTGACAAAACTATTGGTGACTTGTTTATGCAGATAATTTTCTTTTCGTGGACTTCAATTATTTGTTCAGATGCTGATAAAAAAAATCGAGCACCTTTATCACAGAGGTGCTGTGGAGAATAAGCTTGAGCAATTGTAATGGGAACAGTAGTTAGTGTTTTCATTAACACTACCACTATTATTCTGCCAGTCTTCTTTTACAATTTGCCTTTAAGAGAAAAACAATAGCTCTTAATGGAAAGATACATTTTTGGAAGCAAATATCTCTAGGTTAGCATCTCAACTCTGTACCCTCCACCTTAGTCCGTGGGTAAGATGATCTTTTCTTAGTCCCTTCCCTTACCTGGAGATCTACCCTACAGGTTCATTGTGAAATATAACGTGAACATTTTTTTGCAATAACAATATGGATTGGGTCTGAATCAGATTAACTAACTTTGTATACTTACTTTGGGTCCTTTGAATCTGGTTTATATTTAGTTTGAGCAAAGCATCTCTTATTTATAGCTCTTATTTATGAAGATCCAACCCTAGTAGAATTTTTTATATTGCTCTAGAAGAGATTTTATAGCCAAGATACAGGTATTTACTATATCTTTGGGAGCAGGCTATTGGCCCACAATTTTGTATACATGTGTATGTGACTCAGAAAGCCAATAGGTGGCTGATGGAGGTCTGTCTCCTTGTATGTGAAGACTTCCTATATATGGGGTCATTTGGAAGGCGTATGTTAGAAAGTCAGTGTCACACTTACTATTCAACATGTTCCCCTGGCCTTGCAGTAAATTCACACCCTGCTCAAGTAGTAAACCAGAATCTCTGCTTTTTCAAGCCTATTCTGTGACCAATAGAGTAGAACAGCTGAGAAAGGAATAATGCTTAATTGGCATTTGTTGCTTTTAAGAGTCCTAAAAAGTATCATTACCTGCATCATTTGTACTTAGTTACTTGGTATTGACACTATCTTTCTGAGAATGCTTAGAGGTTTTTTTGAAGATTTTATTTATTTATTTTTAAAGAGAGGGGAAAGGAGGGCAGGAGAGAGGGATGCAAACATCAATATGAGAGAGAAACATCGATTGGTTGCCTGTACCTGTCCTGGCTGGGCACCGAACCTGCAAACCAAGCATGTGTCCTGACTGGTAATTGAACCCGTGGCTTTCCACTTTGCAGAATGATGCCCAACTGAGCCATACCCATAAGGGCGGATGCTTAGAGTTTTTCCTTTGCTCTGGCCTTTGAAACAGTTTAATCAGCTTTTTCCCCAGGCTTAAGCCAATTAGCACTGATTTGAATCTACAGATCTGCAAAAATCTCAGTGCATGATAGTGGCACTGCATTTGGTGAGAACCATCAACCAGGCAGCTACTTTCAGACTTTCTAAACCTCGTGCTTTAGACAAAAGATGTGCTGAGGCATTGGAGAAATCATTTGATTTAGTGACAATTAGTCATAATGGCTTCTTTCTAGATGGTTCACAAACATGACTTCTACCTTACACATACATTGAAATAAGTCACTGATTCCTCCTCTAAATAAAATTCACCTATACTATTTTAAAAATCACTTCTCATGGAAAGAAATTACTTCTCTTTATGGTTGTGGCTACAAAAATGTGTCATGACTTCTTTCTGCTTCTCTGAGGACATGGTAGAGTTTGCAAATGAATGAGTCTTGGTTAGAGAAAGGTGAATGAATGAATCTTCCCTAACACTGGTAATAAAAATGCTTCTCATCTTTGGGTTTAGAAATAGGTATAAAATGAAAGGGATGCTCTAGTGGTTTATCTTGCTTTTTTTGACGGCAGAGTTCATGTTGGAGCTGTGTAAGTCCCCATTCACCTGCCCCTTCTTCAGATTGTGAATGTATTATTCTGGTTTGAGTAGGAGAGATTCTGATGTTTTAATTTTTATTTAATTTTTATGGTAAAAATAGTTAACCAGAATCCCTTACCTTTACTTGTAATGCTCTATTATTTGAACAAGTTTTTGGTGTATCACTGCATATTTAATGTCATGTCTGCTTAGCTATGTCTCATACAACCAGCTTCTATTTTCAGCCTCTGCTTGGTTAAAACACTTTGTCAAATTTCCCCATCACATTTTTTTTCTCTCACACATTATTTTATCCTTGCTCCTGAAAAATATGTTAGTAGCAATTCCAATATTGGCAATGCAACAGTGAAAAAAAAACTTAAAAAGGGAAAACTGAATTTGAATGTCACCGTTGCAAAAATAAAATTTTGATTGAACATACTCAGTGGAAGGACACATCATGTCCCAGATATTGGTGGGCCTTTTAGCAAATAATTACTAAACAAAGGTTAATAATGTCATTAAGATAAATCACTTAAGTATGTATTTAAATAGATAGTCCTCTAATACTTTTAAGTCTAGTTTATATATAATTAAAGAATTAAGTTTTCTGAAGCAGAAAACCTTAAAACGTGAAGAATTACTGCCAATTGAGGATCAATAGAAATGAAGAACACATAACCCTTGAAATGACAATGCTCTTCATGTAGAAAATATAATTTCATTTTTTGACAACTTTTTGGAAAACATATCCATTATGTAATGTATTGTGTGTGGTTTTGTAGTTAACTTTAGAGGATGTTGAATATACCTATCTGCACAGGAAGAACATCTGGGAGATGACCACACCAGGGTGTCAAAAGTGGCCTAATCAAGAGGACATCACCTCTCAGCTGAGACCTGAATGGTAAGAAGGTAAAACGGGTAAATTTCTGAGCAGAGTAAGCATTGCATGTGTGGTCACAAAGATCAGTGCGATCAGAGAGTGTTTGAGAAATTAGAAGATATCCAAAGGCTGAACCTAAAAAGAATGAACGAAATTGGGGTGAGGCAAGGTAAACTGTAGACATGAAACCGAATGCATGTCTGGCTGCCTGCTGCAACGAAAGCCAAACTTGTGAGACAGGTGCTGGTGAGAAGGAAAGTGCTATATTCAAGCGTCAGTGACCTGAAGAGATGGTGGATTCCTGTCCTAAAAACCATCTTAAGCCCTGGCTGGTGTGGCTCAGTGGATTGAGTCCCAGCCTATGAACCAAAGGATCACCAGTTTGATTCCCAGTCAAGGCACATGCCTGGGTTACGGGCCAGGTCCCCAGTAGGAGGCTCATGAGGGGCAACCACACACTGATGTTCCTCTCCCTCTCTCCATCCCTTCTCCTCTTTCTAAAAATAAATAAATAAATATTTTTTAAAATCTTAATATCTCTTGTCAAACCACATTGTTTTATAGAGGGAGAGGGGAAGCACAGGAGTGCAGGGAAAGTGGTAGGCATGCATTCGGCGTTCTGGTTCATTTCGATAAGGATCTTGGTAACATCTGAGTTTTTGTGCTCATGCTGACCCAGGTCTAGGAAAGGTCTAGAACAGCCCTTTCCTGTAATATGCTAAAAAAAAAAAAAAAAAAAAAAAAAAAAAAAAAGGCTGTTAGCGATGTATGGCAGGCGTGACAAACTGGGCCATTGTTTTAAGGCGTACATCCCATCTCTTGATCTGAGGAGAAGCATTGTTTATTACACATTATTTAATCAAGTAGGTGATTTTGTTAGTTACAATAAGATATTGGTTATCCTCCATAACAGACAGAAGTCAGCTAAGTGTAATCTGTTGAGCAAAATGAATGCAGTTGGGTGTGGGTCTTTTCCTAATTAATTCTGAAACTTATAATTAGGGAATTTTCCAAGAGAAATGTCTTTGTAGCAATATTTTTATACAACAATGTTTATGTCCAATTAAGTACAGTGTTTTAATACTTTAACCTCCTGTTTTGAAAACCACTATTGTGAGGTACATTTGCGCATGGATTCATCGTTTCACTTACTGTTAGTACACACATGCCAGATACAAAGATAAGTGAGGCAGCCGTTGCCTTCAAGAAGATGAAGTAGTGTGGTGCAGTGTGGTGGGGTAGGGTGGACAGTAGGGGATGGATGATGAATTATGAGCCAATAGACTAAGAAAGTGGAATGTTGAGAGAAGGACATGAAATATTAGATCACCAATATCATTAAAACTTCTCATGACAAAATGGAAAACAAATTACTGACTCCTGCCCTGCTGTCCAGTAGGAAGCTTCTGTGTTCATGGCTGTTTACTCTGGGCACATCTCCTGGTTCTTTTTGCTGGATCGAGTATGTAGAATGGGAAAATAGCTTATACGCAAGGAACTTCCTATTACCAAGTTGCTTTACATGACTCCAGGGGAACCACTCAAACTTTGTCTACGTAAATAGGGTTGTGTTGTCAGGCACCAATCTCAGAGAATGTGAGAGAAGTCCCTGAAGTATGTGGAACTGACTCCCATACCCCTCTTCCTTTAAGAATATGTCTTAATATTTAGTCGTTAGTTGCCATAACTGAGCCCAGTTAAATGGTGAAGAGTATATTTGTGGAGCCCAGCATTACCAATTAAGGAGAATAATCGACACTAATGTCCTAGTTTCTGGAATTTCTGTTTAGTGCTCTGAGTTTGGTGTCTTCTCACTCAAAGTTGATCATTTTGAGGGAACAAGCTCTTCTCTTTAGCTGTGGGCACACGCATACACCCCACTGCCCCGTACTTTGTTTTCATCAAGCCTTACCTAGCAAACTCCACAGGAAAACTGTTCTCTCGGTTCACTGAGACTTTCTTTAGTTGGTACGGTTTTCACTCCATCAACGTACAAAATCTTCTACTCACTGGAGGGCCTTTTTCTAATCTTTCTCTCCTAGATCACAAATGAAAATGCACAACTATATTTCTTGACATGAATTTTGCATAATATCAATAATGGCCCTTGTTTACAGCCAAGAGAAATATACCACTCAATGTAAAGAGGGTATTTGTAACAATTCTCTTCTTGGTGCTGGCACACAGAAGCAGAACTTGACTTTATGGAATTGCCCACCAATCCAATTTATGAACTATACTGTATCATTTTTAACCATTTTAGTTTTACTTATTCATCTTGAGAATTTTCAGAATGTGCCTTCTATTAAAATACATTCAGCCCTGGCTGGTGTAGCTCAGTGGATTGAGCGCGGGCCTGTGAACCGAAGGATCGCGGTTCGATTCCCAGTCAGGGCACATGCCTGGGTTGCCAGGCCAGTTCCCGGCAGGGGACATACAAGAGGCAACCGCACATTGATGTTTCTCTCCCTCTCTCCTTCCCTTCCTCTCTAAAGATAAATAAATAAAAATCTAAAAGGAAAAAAAAAGTACTTAAAAAATCTTTAAAAAAAAAATACATTCATATAACCAGGGACTGTTTCGAGTAAGGTTAGATCTCTGAGAACGGGATATAGGATTGGGGTTTTGGGGGGTGGGGGAAAGGTTAGACCCCACTATTGTACCAGTTCAGGTGGGATGCCATAGGAACTGGAACCAAGGAGAAGGCAGTGAGGATGAAAAGAAAATATAAAATGGAAAAGTATTGGATAGGTAAAAATTAAAAGAACTAGTTGCATTGATATTTTGAACCTAGACGATTAGAAAGAAAGATGAACTTATATAAACATAAGCAAGTTTCCAAGAGAGAGAACTTAAGGCTGAATTGGAGAGTGACACGTTCAAATCTAAAATAACTTTGAGCTGCTGTTAGGAAACTATGCTTTGAGGACTTAGCAGAAACCGTGCCACCCAAGCTGGGTTCTGTTTCCGCTTCTCTCCCCCATCCCATCTTCCTTTTCCATCTCCCTCCTGCACCACTCTCTTTTCTGGAGAGTCCTCCAAAGAGCGTGAGGCTGTGGCTGCTCTGGCTCTGACTGCGGTTGGAGACAAATGCCTTCGCAAGGCCCAGCCGTGCGCTGCATCAGTTTGGTTCTGCTCGTTGGCCTGGCACACGATGAAATGTTTGGGATAGGAGCTCATTACAGAAGTCAGAACTCTCAATAGCTGTTTGGAAGGCTCTGCTTTGAGACGATAATTGAAATGATGAGAGTAAATACATTTTCCTGGAAGACAGAGTGGAGAAGAGGGCTAAATAGAGAACTCCAGGGACCAGAGGCAGGGAAATAGAATAGAGTTAAGGTCAGAGAAGAAGCAATTCTGGCAAAACAGGTAAACAAACAGACTGAATACTCCAAGGAGGAAGGATTTGAGGGAAAAGATGATGATCAGTAGTGTGATATTACAGAAAGAGAATACAGTCGAGGAGGTGGGTGGATTTGGTAACTAGGGGAAGAGTGATGTTGTTTAAAGGTGGGTTTTCAGTGGAGCAACTGAATGCAGATTGTAGGATGTAAAGATGAGGTAGGTATAAGAGACAGTGAATGATGAAAAATAATAGAAACAGTGGTTTGAGGGTTGAATAAGTATTGTTTTTAATGCATATATACTTTTAATGCTTTCTGGCTAAGTGAAAATATCCAATAGAAAGGAAGAGTTTTAATATATAGTGGAGAGTGGGGAGTGTCCTAAGACATAACACACATACACACACCCCCTCCAAAACACCCAGGTGGGGGTGGGATGTGGCCCCTCATTGGCACAAATGGTTTGGTGAACAGAAAAACAAGAGCTTCACTTCACCCCCAACAGGTACCCTACAACCCGTACAAAGATAAATAACAAAATCAGATATATGCTCCCTGCTGTTTGCACACTTAGGAAGAACAAACTTTGTACATTCCACTTGGTATGTCCTCTGAACTCAACCACATTCATTATTCTTCTCAGGACACATGCTTGTTCTTATTTCTAGCTAGGAAATCAGTTAGTCAATGTCCAAGCCTAAGCTCCCTCCAAATACTCTCTCCCCAGAGTCCACAGAAGCATCCATGTAGAAAAGTCTCCAGCTGAAATATGTGGCAGCCAATAATCACATTATTGAGGACACTCGCTTTGTTGATGTGCCCAGTCAGCTCGATTCCTGCCACTGTTCGCTGGGACTTAGGTACAATTCTGGGGTGTTGCTTATGTTTTGAAAACTACACAGTTTTTTTTTTCTCAATTTGAGTAGGGAGCTTATAGTTAGAAACACACAGTTTAATCACACTGTACCAGAAAAGAGAATAATTGATATGTTTTTTTCTTTGTTTCTTTCCCACTTGGAGATGAAAGTAAAAAAGAGTAAAGTTAGTTGTGAATATTATTCCATTTCCTTGGGAGGACTCGAGCCATCAAAATTTTATTATGTGTGATTTCTTGCTTTGTGTGAAAATGTTGCAGGTATATTTTTAGTAATTTTGTCAGGTATTCTAAAGAAGAAATTTTCTATTTTAATATATCTAGGTGACAGTGATCTAGATAAGAATCCACTAGAGAATTAAGCAAAGATTCTGCCAAAGGTGGCAGAAGGAACTCTCGAGTTCCCTTGGCTCCGGGTACCAAGGCCACTTTCCTGGCCTAACCCCTGATTCCCTGTTGATGTTTGCAAGAGTAAAGATAAGACTCCAAAACTCTGAGCTACATAGTCTGCATCCCTCCCTTCCAGCCTTATGCCAGAATTTTCCTTGAGAGAGAAATTACCTGGTTATATTTTCTATTTACATCAATTACCGCAAGAAACTCAGAACCCCACATCATCCTTCCTTTTCCTAGTTTAATCCCGTGGCCCCTAACCCCTTCACAACCTATCATTTTCGCTGCCAATTACCATACTGTGCTTATTTGTCTGTCTTCCCCCGCCCATTTCAGCGTAAGGCAGAACTTCTGTTTTATTTGCTGCTGCCTTCCGGTATTCTGGAGAAGTGATAGGCACCCTGTAAACACTCCATAAATATTTGTTGAGTGAACAAATGAACATGAAAACAACAAATGGAGGGAAAGAGCGTGTGAACTTGACATGGGCTTAAATGTGGTTTATGAGGCCCATGCGTGGTCTCCAGATGGTGAGCTTGAGATGTTTGTGGAATCATATTCGGGACTTGGTCTCAGGAGGGCAGCAGGAGAAGATAATAGACCACAGGTCTCTTAATGCAGAAATTAATTTCATATCATGAGTGGTCATCTTCTTGATTTCCCGCAGGTAGGATATTGTTTAAAACATTAAAATATCATCAAAACTCTTGAGTAGCAGTTGTTATCTACATAGTGGTTTTCCCAGCATGAAGGCAGAGTTAATATGTGCCTTTTTAGGTCAACATTTGTCTTCATGGAAGCTGAGCCAGCCTAAACAAAATGCAAAATTAGCAGAAGCTCCCAGCATACAGTCGGTGCTCAACAAATATTGGTAGGGTGAGCAGAAGTATTCATGCCTTGGAAAAATGATGAATCAGGCAAACTCTACTTTCTACTTCAACTTCGTGGCATTGCTTCTTCCCCTACCAGCCACCCACAGGCTCTCCCTTCCCGCTTCTCCCTCCCAAATGTCATCACCTGACTGTCAGGCTGTGTTCCTACAGCACCATGCTCTCTCTGTGGAAAGTAGTGACAATGGCTTAATCAGACAAGAATTCATACAAATTCCTTGATTAATGGACCATAGTGACCTAGGACTGCAATTCCTAACACAAGTTAAAATAATCAGGTTTTTAAGGGCCCCTAAGAAGTGATGCTGGTATCAGAAATATCAGGCAGAGCAGATATGTGAGAGTTACTGGACTTTTAGGTTAAGAATTTAAAACTTAAGTGAAAGAGCTGAAAGGGTATGTAGATTCAGAGGTCATTTGCTTCTAAGGGTGGGGGTGGATACATAATCCTTTCATTTCCAGTAAGAAATTTGAGGAAGACGGGTAGGCGTCCTTGTATGCACGTTAGCACCATATGATGTTCATATATTCTGTTGTAATATGTGAAATTTCATATTTTGTTTTCAGATCTCCTCATTTTTCTACATCAGGAATAAATTGAACATGTGTTGGACTATCTAAGATAAATGTTTTATGACTTTTCTGTTGCTGAAAGAATCAATGCATAGAAGACACCATTTGATAGATAGCCAACTGGAAATGTCAGTTTAGGTCTAATTTTCCATGATGTTTATCATGCAGAGATGGTGGAGTCAATACCAACTTTTGGAGGAGTTAACATGGATTCACAACATGCCCCTGGAGCATGAAGAAAATTTCACACAAAACTTTTATATATTCGAAGACTTTGGTTACATCCACCTCTGTATAGTAGATGGATGAAGTGAAAATGTGGTTTATTTCATGTTACTGCAGAGTAAATCAGTGAAGGTTGCTATTAAAATTTGTTTTACTGCTGCATCATTTTACCACTTTTATGAATGCTTACCATATTCCCAATACAAAGGGTAGCTCACATAGGAGCATTTCCGAAGGACCAATTATGGTCCACAAATGAAAAGTAAGGGGAAAGATTGTGGGTAGGGTGGAGATAGGGTGGAGAGAAAATGAAAGAATAAGCTCTTGTGAGTAACTTTTAAGTGGTAAGTACAAACTCATATATCCTTTGAATCTTCACAATAGGATCATGAGAGAGGTTTGGTTCGAGCCCAGGGTTTGGATTAGAAGCCAAGTTCTCCTATACCACATTCAGGAAGTAACGACATCCCTTAATTTGCTGACCTCCCCGCCTTAGCTTTTCCTCCTTCTCAATCAGTTCCTTCCACAATGGTTTAGGAGAATATAACTGGGCTCCAGGGAACTTAGAATTTCCTCTGCTCAAAGAATATGCCTATTAAAAAAGTGATGATTGCTTTAAAAGTAACCATATCTTTAAATTATTCTAAAACATTTTTAGTAGAAATGAAATCTATTCATCCAGAAATCCTTATAAGAGCTATAAAAATTAGAACTTCAGTGTCATAAGCTTCTAAACTCTTATCATTAGCATGAAAAACCTGCCACTCTGGAGGAAAGGTGGCAAGTCACAGCGTAAAGGCCCTTTTACTTAATTAAAAAGAACTCTGCAGTCAAAAAGATAATCGGACAGTGAGTGAAACAGGTGATGGCAGCTGGTACTCAGGTGTTACAAAATTCACTGTCTTGTAGTTACACAGAAGGAATGAAGGCATTTAACAGACATTTAATATGGTTTTGCTACTATTTCCAGAATTTTGTCTGCAGTGGTGGGCAACAAACTTTCCAGATGAAAATTGCCACTTCGTTGTATGATCCCCTCCTACTATGCCTGATCACATTATAATGGTAGAGCAAATGATACCAATCTCCATATTAAGTTTAAGCCCATTATTTGCTATTTGAATTGAAGGTATTTGTTTTCAACTTTGGGTCTAAATCAGTGATTCTTGGTGTCAGTTGTTGGAATTAAATTTTAGTTTAGTTTAGTTTTCTTTTTTAATCTTTCCAGGTAATTCGGAGGTGAAGTCCAGAATAGAGGAAGAGTAGCAAGATCATATAATGTGTTAAGAGGTAAAGGGAAATCAGGATAAAGGCAGCCGAAATAAAAAGGAGACCAGGCTGTACAAAACCAGGTCACCTCCCAGGACAGGTAATGCCTGAGCAAGTAAAGAAAAGAGAAATTGCTGGAGAGAACAGCATGGATAGCTTCAGGACTGGCTATATCATGGATACTTAAAAGGAAATGAGAAGGCTAATCTTACCTTGAAGAATAAAAGAAAATATTACGGAAGAAGGATGGTCCATTTCACTATGCCTGGCACATAGTAGTTGTTCAATGAGTGAATACATAGGTGAGTGAATACATAGGTGAACCCATTTATGGGGGGACTGAAGAGCCAAACAAAATAATTTATACTTTTTATTCACTGTGTGTTTACAGTGACTAGCATAGAGTAGAAACTCCATAATTATTTGTTTATGTGTTGATTGACCAATGTATTTTAGTGTACCTATAGTATACACTGATTAAATTGTTGATATTATTTTTCAAATTATGATCACCATTAGTTGAACAGCTTTATTTTTCAGTGACTAAAATTTAGTCACTTGTTTACATTATAAGACAGTGTCTATTTTAGCCTGATAAAATAGCATGGAGAAACTATATTGGTTAAAAACATTATACAGTTGTCCAAGGAGAAATTTTATAGAAACAACATTAAATTGCCAGCTAGAGAATCGGAGCTCCTACAATCAAATCCTCCTATGAAACATGATAACATCAAAGCTATTCATTTAAGAATTCAACTGAGAATAGCAACTATGGACTAGACACTCGCCTAACTGAACAAAACTTTAAAAAGTTCCTGCCTGGTCAGGGCTTACCTTCTAATTGTGGGGGCAGAAGATAAGCAAAAATGTGTAGGAGGTTAGAATATGGTAAAGTGGAAGAAGGAAACAGCACAGCAGGCGAACGGGAGGCACTGGGGCAGAGGATCGGAAATTCTCCTTTCAGGAACGGTGGCCAAGAATCGTGCTGCTGAGAAGAGGAACATTGGAGCTAAGACCTGAAAAAGGAATGAGCCAAGCCCTGAGGTTGAGGATACCTGAGGATAGCCGAGGAAGCTCGTTTCCGGAGGGAATGACACCTGCGAAGGCTGAGGCAACAGTGATGAGCCACTTCCTGGGAGCAGCAGGGATGCCGGTGTGTACCTGGAACTAACGGGAAAAGACCGGAAGGAGATAAGCTCAAGGAAGAAAATGTGGGGCCCCACGGGTTGTCAGCAGGACTCTGGCTTTTACCTTGAGTAAAGGTAACTTGAGTAAATTGTGTGAAGCCACGGGGGCTTTTGAACAGTGTTACGGTCCTGATTTGGTCATGTTCCTGGCAGCCACATACTTCTCCATGAAGCTGTCCATGATTTTATTCATTACAATGTATTGGTCCTTCCTGGGTTCTAATAGTATTTCTTTCTATTGGATTACCACACATCCTTTACTTTTGATAAAAACACGTAGTTTTTCTCCTCCTTTCCTTGGGTTACACATATCTTCGGGAAACTTGTTCATATTTATGTGTCCAGTGACATCCAATGTAAATACTCTACATAGTTGACATTTATCAAATATTTATTGATTTTATTTAACTTTTAAATTGTGTCTATGGTGAATCTAATAATGTAACATCTCACAAGTGCAGAACTAGTGATGTTGACTGTGATTCTTTTCCATGACTGAATAGAACTTATATGTTTTTACTTGAAAAAAATGCCAGTATTAATGTTTGACTTTTGCATGTATTAAATTGAGGTGCCACTCCACTGGTGGCCAAAAACACTTAGCTAACCATGTTGTAGCCTGGGCTTCATTTATACACATTTGAAATAATCTTACAATTCCTTCATAATTCATTCTGCAAACTATAATGTTGGAATTAGTCTTATGAGTATGATGTGAAGATATTAAAAGGCCCCACTTGCTCTAAAATATTTTCACTACAAAGATTGCCTATTCCCTACCCCTACCCACATCCCTCATACTTCTATGTCCACCTCTGGAGCAATTTATTTTTATTTAGCAAAAGAGAAGTTGCTCTTAGAAAGCTCCTACAGAACGCAGACTGGAAGAGGTGATTAGAATCGCTCTGAGCATAACCCAGTGAAGACCTTGTTAAAAATTATGCAGTACTTGCACCTTTCCTAACCAGCTGAAGTGAGAAACAGTATTCTATCTATCATCTATCTATCTATCTGATCATATATCTATCAGTTAATGGGAAGGCCTCTAACTCTGCAGACTGCTAATGACATAGTGAGCATACTTCTGCAGGAACATGTATTGGATGCAATGATTCAATCAGCTTCGATAATTTGGAATAACCGTACTCTGCCAGGGGACTGGCTCTTTTGATTTGAAAGTAAATTTCTTAACCTTGCTTGCCATGACATTTATTTTCCACAAATGGTGCTGGCTTTGCCTTGGCATTCTTTTAGCAGCAGGAGACCATTATCCTGTGAGAATGTTCTTTCCCCTTTGACATTATCTCTTAATTATTGCCCTCTTTTCAATAGACAATGGCTTTAGGAATTTTCATGTAATTTCCCCGCTCCATTCCTTCCCTGACTTTACTGCCACAGGAGAGGATTAGGGTATTAACCCCAGAAAGTCCAGATTGATGAATCTTGGAGGCCGTTGGTTCAGCATTCAAGCAGTTCTTTGAGTGGGGCTGAGATGCTGTGAGCAATGTCCAGGGCAAGTGCTTGGGAACGAAAAAATTTACATAAAGTGTTCTAGGGAAAAGAAGAAATGACAATGAAAATCTCAAGGCTGGGGGAGAAGGAGGATGGAAGACTCAGTTTTTCCCACATGCTAGTCTCTCAAGACCATCCCTTGTATTTATTTATATTGAAGAAAAGATCTCCTCCCTCCCACTAACAAAAATAGCCTTCACTACGTAAACCCCATCTCTGCCATTTTGTTGAGTCTAGAGCCAGCCAGATTAAAACAATGGCTGCGGAAAACCCCCTGAGAACGCCCCTGATGCATCTCTATGGCTGTTTGTTAACTTCAAAGCTGACCATTTAAATGCTAACCCTATTAAACAAGCAATCCAAAACATAAGCACCCGCATGAATCATTAGCATTTAATTGTCTAACATTTTCTGGTGTTAGTTTACAATGCAGGGTAAATTTTTCCTACAAATATATGTGTGTATGTATACATATTTTAAAAACACTTTAGGACACAAGTTTATGTTCTAATAAATGCTTCTTGTATTATTTATGAATCCACGAAACTCGAGGTTAAGGTTACCATTTTCTGCAAAGGCAGAGGTGCATACAAAATCTGTTATTAAGAAGAGTTCCCCATGCCCATGAGTCCTTTTGCAGGAGGGAGAGCGGTACAAGAGGCTTAGATGGTAGTGGAAAAAATACAATAACATTTTTTTTTAAAAAAGAAAAGAAGAAAAAGAGTCCCCTTCCCTCATTTGGATGTTAGCTAAAGGGATCCCTGAAATTCTGTTGAATTTGTCATCAATATTTGTTGGCCGTGATTGTGATGTCATGTAACAGGGAACATTGTGCTCTGGTTGCACACATTTCTGGCAATGAAAGAGTGGAGCTTAAGTTCCGCCCCCCCATCTCTTTGAAACTAAAGGGAAAAAAGAGAAATCCCTGGAGCTTTTTCAACATAATACAAAGGTCAGTGACAATAGCCCACCTATAGATGCTGATGTGTGACATTTACACTGAATACAAGGAAAGCATGATAAGCATTAACAAGAACTAGTTGCTTTGAAGATAATACTGTTTACCAAATCATTTCTCTATGGAAAAGATTAAGGTACCATTTCATTTCATTTCTCAGACATTTCTTGAAAATCACACATTCTTTGTGAATGTGAATAAAGGATAGAATGTCTATTACTGATATTTAATCTGCCAATTCATAAATAATATTTTTAATTGGCCTGGGTTGTGTAAACTGGCACCTGGGGAAGTATTCTTTAGCTGATATTTTCAGTTGTTATGTTTTGGCATCTATGTAACCGGAGCTATATGTACTTGTTGCCAAAACTGCTGGTTGAAAAAAACCTAAGTTACTTAGAAAATTGTTCTATTTTTGTACATGTATAAGACACAGTCAGCTGGACCGACTTGATTTCTCTCCATGAATTGTGAATTATTTAACTGAATTTATGAAATTAAGCCCTGTTTCAGCATTTTGTCGTCAGAGTTGAATCTGCATGTGGGTGAGAGGTTAGTAATGGCTTGGCAAGCGGAAAGGACTCCCAATGGAAGACACGCCCCCATTGTGCAGCCCCAGAATGAATCAGTAAGCCCAGAAGGAAGACAAGCAGGTGTCAGGGAAGAGTGCCTACCGCCCATGTGTGAATGTGGCAGGGACCTCTCGGCACCTAGTTCCAGCTCTAGAAGAGAGCTTTCTAGGGGGAAAAAATGGAACTAATAATCTACCTGATACATTTGTATGGAAAGTACTATTGAGACCAATTTTTCTTAGTGATTGGATACCTCGAGCTGTTGGAATACTGAGAAATTATTGCCTCCGAAAGAGATAAAGATATGCAAGAAAAAAACATTGTCATGGTAAATTATTAAAATTAAGTACATTTACAAAGTCATAGTAATTTGAAGAATATTGATTTAATACTGAGATGAAATTATGTTTAGAAGATGAGGCAGCAAGAACTGGAGAGGGTAGTATAAGGGCACTAAATTCTCATCCTCATGAGAGGAATGTCTAAAATTGGTAAATTAAGCACTCAAAGTTTATGCATAAAAGTTAGCTAAAATATAGCTAAGTGGTGATAGTGTAGCCAGGGAACTACTATTTTCATAAGGTTTTTGTATGAATTACTTTTCTTATTGAACTATGTACATCTACTTAATAAAAAATAAAAATCAATATAAAACAAATAAATGCTAGAAAATGAACCAATAAATCGAAAGAACATAATAGATATACATACTTAAGATATGTAGTTTAATCATCAGTTTATATATTTACAGACATCTAGTTGTATACAGATCTTAAGAATTATTATGTATCTTTATGTATGTGAAGGTATGCTGACATTTATTATGTTTATATGTGCTAACACTGTACTAAAAATTCACATTATTGTATATATGTGCCAGGCACGGTATTAAGTATCTTACATATGTTTTCTTATTTAATTTTTACATGAACTCTTTAAGGCAGATCTTGCCACTACCTTATTTTAAAGACTGATGATCTGAGGCTAAGAGGGAATATATTTCTTACCCAAAGCCACGTAGCTAATATGGGCAGTTGTTCTCAAATTTTGGGGAGCATCTGAATGACCCGAAAGCCTTTGTGAAACACACATGGCTGAGTCTCACTCTCAGGTTTTCCTGATTCACTCATCCGGGGTGAGGACTGACAAAATCCGAAGATGGTGTGGAGGCTGCTGGCCCAGGGCCCAGATCTGAACACGGATGAAAGAGTGGAAGCAGGAAGCGACGGGATACTGCCTGTGACTCCACTACTTGCATGGCTCTGCCGTGAGAATGCAATTGAGAATGCTGGCTGAGTTGAGACATGAGCTTAGGAAAGAATTTACCCCCAAAGACCTTTGTCATGAAATGAGCAGAGACATCTGAAAGCAGGAGGCTCTTAAGCCGCATGCCGCTTGTTGCATAAAAACTCTGAACGCCAGTAAATATGGTTTGACCTCATCCATCCATAGGGGTTAGGCATTTTAGCACACATTGCCAAACGGGCAAATCCTTATTGACTTGAGCCAGTCATGATCATATCAGACAAGTTACCAATGATTGGTTTGGAAAGAGGCATGTGACACAATTCTAGCCAAAAAAATCTGAAAGGAGTCCTGCTGGGGGACTTCTGGGAGAAGTCTTCAGGCTCTTAAAAAAGACACATGAAGGAAGAGATGTGTCATTTCTAGATCTGATGTCTACAATTGTGGCAACAATTTTGTGCCCAGGAGAGAGCTCATCTGAGGATGAGGTCGAAGTCTGAAACAGCTGGGAAGAAAGATGAATTCTTGGTGAGATCATGGAGCTGCTGAATTAAGCAAACATGAAACTGTCTACATCTGGATTTCTTGGTATGTGAGAAAGTAAAATTTCTCACTTTTTCAGACAGCCAATTTTAGGTGCTTCCATCTATAGACATCCAAATGGATAGAAGTATATACAGATATGTCTAAAAGTACTAGAATCTTAGTGGAAGCCAGACTGAGAAGCGACTGGGGGAAATCATGAGGGAGGATGAAATTTATAGCAAGGTAGACCAGACTGAGCAGCACGCCCTGGTTGCAGGATGGAACAGATTTTCTGGGTAGTGTGTGAACTGAGGTGTAATGTTCTCCTTTCTTGGTCATCGCCAGCACTGATATAGCTCCACTGAAATAACTGTGCACCCTGAAAAAGAGGGCCACATAATAATGTAGTGTAATTCAGTCTAATGCAATAGGATAATAATATATAATATAATGCAGTAGTGTAATGGAACATTTTAATATTCTAATGTGTGTTGCGAAATAGCATAGGACGTTCAAATATATAGAGTTAACTAATCTAGAGAGTTAACTGCTATGTGGACAATTTGTCATGGCTAGCGTATTGTGTTAATTACTTGTTACTGTGTAACAAACTACCCCCAAATTTAATGGCTTAAAATAACAACCAGTTATGACTCATGACTCTGTAGGCCGACAATTTAGGCTGGCCCCAGCTGGGTGGTTCTGGGCTACCCCATGTGTCTGTGGGGAGCTGCAGGCCAGGTTGGCAGCCCCGTTTCTGGGAGTTGGCTGGCTGTCACCAGGGCTGACAGAGATGACAGGTCCATGCCTTCTTTCAGCTTCCAGTAGGCTAGCTGGGCTTTTTCTCATGGTGATTGGAGAGGTCTGAAAGGCCAAAGTAGGTAAGGCACATGCCATCTCTGCTCCATTCTGTTTGCCAAAGCAAATGGCAAGGCCAGCTTACAGTCATCTCTTAATGAAAATGTCATGAAAGAAGGAAAGGAAGTGTGGAGAGATGGCATCATTTGTACAGGCAATCCACCACACCTATGCAGTGGCAAACTGAGTAGAGAGCAGTCTGAAGGGCTAGGCAATGAGCAGAGTTGCTGCAGAGGTGTGGGCAACAGCTCTGATTCTATGGGAAGTAGAATAAACTCTTGGCCATGGACCACAGTCAGCTTTGACCTTCTGAAGGGGCAGAGGTAGCTGAAGGGTTGGAGCAGCATTTGGGCAAAGACAGGCTGTGCCTGCTAGCAGATCATTCCAAGGGGAGGGCAAGTAGCTAAGGCTTAGGAGAAGTAGATGGTGAGTGAAATTTTTTTGAGTTCCAGGGAAAAACTCTTGGTGATGTCCAGATAGAATAGAAGGAGATGGCCAGGAGAGGAGTGGTGCTATTGAGACTGGGTTACGTTAGTGTGGAGCCATGGAATGTTGGTATCAGTGGGTCACATTTGTACCTGCCACTTGTTTTATGGAGACATAGTGATTACAGTACGTACCCACTTAATGCTGCTGGTAGGTTCTGAAATTTTAAGCATAATGAAACCGATTTTCCCATAGGCTCATTGATATAAGCAGTTATGTTCCTATGGTATCTCCTCAATGTTACAAAGAGAAAATGTAGAACGAAACGACATTATTCAAGGACCTGTTGTACTCCTAGAAAGCATGCATCACGGCTGTAATACTAAGTTCTCCACTCCTTCCAGTGAATTGACTGGCCTCATGCAGCCCAGGACCTGCCTGTATTCCTCTGTTCACCCTCCTGGATCCAGGAGGTTACCTTCTTCAAGAGTCTCTGCTCCTCTGCATGCATGACATTTTCATTGAAACAGCAATTCCCCTAACTCAGACTCCATCCCAACTGTATAGTTTTCTTAGACTCTTTAGGCTAAAGATTCTGACATTCATACCTGAAGTACAAAGTTGGCATTTGGTAGTTCCAGTGATCCCTATTCTTTTCCAAGCATGCATACATGTATGGGACTTGAACCAAAGAAGTTAGATTCTCCTATAGTGTACTGCCTTGGACAGTATTTCTACATGATTAAGATGCTGCCATTATTTGGTCTCTGTTCTGACTTTCTCTGTGTGCTGCAATTGTAGGAAGCATAGAATTCATCTGATTCTGGAACAACTGAGGAGACACTCCCAGCTGATAAGCCTTGACCTTCTCCTTTGCTATGCAAAATCACTGGCTTTTTATATTATTTAGGCAAGCATTATTTTACTTCCTTCCCTTATTTATCTTCCCTCCCCAGCCTTTTAATATATCTACTGCCCAGCTGGGGGTTACATTTACAATTTAGTTGACAATTAATACATGCAATAAAATAATTACATGCTAAACCTCGTAGTGTTGATGAAAAACACATAAGGGGGATATCACTAAGGGTTGTCTTTATTACAGAAGACTGATACATGAACAGTATACAGAAAAATTGAGTATGGGGAAGGAAGGGAGGAAGAACATCATAGACAAATCCCCATTTTAAAGACTGAGGAGAATAAGGTATTTTAAATATACTAAATGTGTACTTGTATGAAATAGAAAATATAAATTAAAACCACAGACCTTTTATTCTATTTCTAGAGGAAACTTTAATTGTAACACATAAAAAACAGCTAACTGCCAGATTAATACATATGAAAACTTATTATTAATAGCTTGTGAATTTTTTTCAACATAGTGTTGAAAGATTTTGTGTCTAACAGTTTTTTAAATAGTAAATGATTTATTAATCATTCAATAAATATTCTCTATTGTTGTTAAAAATGATGATTCAGGATGTCATATATTTGATAGGATAAGTTTTGAGAGGAAAGGTTTCTAAAGGAGAATCATGAATCAGCAAAGAACCTTTCTATTCACATTTTGAATCCAATCAAATCCTGTTTCAGTTCTTGGAAGAGAATTTATGAGTGTGGATTGTTACATGTGAAAATTATACATTGGGAACATATCTGTGTTAGAATACATCTTTAGATAGACTATACATGTATAGATAGATGATATACAGATAGATGTAAGTTTATCTCTGCAAATCCTTGGGATGCGGCAGCAGAGGGTCACCTAAGCATGTTAAACTTCCCTTGGAGGCTGAGATGGTGCCCAAAAGAAAATTGCGTGTGTTACTCAGTAGGGCCCATAGAGCAAGGCAGGCTGCCTAGATTATGAGAAAGATGGGCAGGTTGGCCTCAAAGACAGATGGCAAAGAAAGAGCTGTACCTTGGCAGAAGGTTCAATAGCTGGGTACAAAATACCAAACTTTCAGTCCTGGTTCCTATGGGTCCAAGATATGCAACTGTGTGGGTAAGTCTGCAGGCAACCAATGGAGATCATTTCCACTGGAGGTGCTCAGGCAGTGCCTTCATCCACGGGTGACCCGTGGATTTCCCGCTCAACCAGAGCTCCAGTCCTTATCTCCTTCCCTCTTCTCTCTGCACTATTTTGTGCTTTCGGTAAATGGGGGTTGGGGGAAGGAAGAGCAAAGCCAGAAATCTCTGCCCTTCTATTAATCTTTTCAAAGAGAGAGAGAGAGAGAATTGTTTGCTAGGAAGAAAGTTAAGGAACTTCAGTGGTTTGAAATTCAAATTAAAGTCATCGATATTCCAAATATACCAAAAAGTTATGAAAAATGTATAAGGTATAAGGCACAAGAGAATTTTCTTCACAATGAAACTTTCTCTTGCCTTTCTCTGTTTTCATTTTTCTAAATTTATTCATATTTTAACTTAGCATATAATTTTTATCCCCATTGTTGAGATTATCCTTAATCATTGAAAAGTACATATCTCACACCTTGACATAGTCATTTTCAATCACGCTATTAATATATTAACATTTAGTTTCTCTGAATGTGTTGCTTTTAGGTATTCTGCTAATTGAAGGACTGCGAAAGATTTGTTATATTATATATTTGTTATATATTTAATGTGAAGCAATAGTATAAGAAAAGTTATTCATTTCCAACTTTAGAAAGTTTTATTTATACCTTTCATCTTCAGTTGTGTTTGCTGCTTTATATTTGCTTGCGTGGGCCCTTAATTATATAGTCTTTCTAAACACAGGCTGTGGGGAGTTTAGCCATTATTTTAAGATTCTTCCATTTTCCGACTCTATTACTCTCCTCAAAGAAATAATTCACACTGGATTGCATTCTAGGATATTAAATTATAAATGGATTCTGAGGGTTCACACTTCCTTTTTTCTTATTATCTTTGACATGAGTCCCTGCAACTGAATAAATGTAGTTTGAGAAGGTAATAGAAATTATAGGTTCACAATCCCTTAATTGCCTACCAAAATTCAACAAGTGTTGAAAACTGACAAATTTTTCATACTTCATTTGGTAGCATCCCGACCTGTTCTGAGCTCATTCAGTGGTAAAACCAAACCTGAAATGACATGAGGCTATTTATAATCTTGTTTTTCATCTCACTGAGTATAAATATTTATGTTTCACTGAAGAAACATTAAGATATTTACTTATGGGATATTGTCCCAGATGCTGCTGGGAGTTATCTATAATAACATAAAAATATATATTGTATAAAATATACATCTCTGCAGTTTCTAAAATCTGATGACTTCTAAATTCTAAAACACATCTGGTCCCAAGTATGAAAGCCGAATTTTTAAAAAAGTAAAAAAATTAAATGTAACTCATACAAATGTAAAATGAACACTTCAAAGATTTTATTTAATTCATTGGTGAGGAAACCAGTAAGATGACAAAGCTGGTGCAAAGGGGAATTTGAGAAATACTGATTTGTTTAGTGAGGCAGTCAGAGAAGCTGAAAAAAATTTATATGAATAAATATAAAAAATGGTTCATGGCTTACACAGTAAAAAACTGTTTCTTTTTTGTCAGCAGGAATCTACAAATTATGTAATTTCAAAGTAGCTGGAATCCCATGTAAACTATTCAATAACAAAAGCAAATATGGTCCACTCTCCTAGATATTTACATATTGCTTAAACAGTGACACTGAAAGAATGTGCAGTTATTTTTAAGCTTTATTTCCAAGACTTGATAATCTTTCTCAACTTCCCCCCACCCCTACTATGACCATAAATAATTTCCAAAGTTTATTACTGCTAACAACAGCAAAAAAGACTAGCCTCACTTACATAGGAGCAACAAGAAGAGTAAATTAACGCATATAAGCCAGTTCAAACATACAGTATTTTGCAAACTAAGATGAGAAAACGAAATTCTATGTGGACATTTTCCAAAGGAGTCTCGGCTTAGACTTTTAAAGGCCTCTATTATCTGTTCTATCTTTAGTGTAAAAAACCAAGACCAAGAATCTCTCTTCATGAAATTTCACTTATCGTCAGGGTGAAATACTATGTCAAAGGAGTTCTCAGCACTTTCTAAGGCTCTGACTACCAAGAAATGACCGTCCTTATCACTGTGAGGCTGAAAGCTTCTGAGCAACAAAACAGGTTCCACACCCATCTTCCTTGGATGGATCAATAGACATTGGCTCCGCACATCAAGTGTAATTTTTATTCTTTAATGGTGAGCTTGTTATACCATATCAAATGCAAATTATTCTCAAATAGGATACTCTAGATATAGTCGTAGTTGTACAATTAATTTATAAAATTATACTCTAGCAAGAAGGAAGTCATACTCTCACTGAATAAATGCAAATACCATATTTTCGTTAGAATGGAGCAAATAAACATTTTTGTTTAAAGTAAATAGATTCCATTAAACCATTTGAATTCTGAGGAGTTAATAACAATCAAATATCATTTACCAAATGTTTCATTTCAGTCTGCAGAAGCATGGTCTACTAATTTGAAAGTTAGAGGTAGATTTTTTTAAAAAAAACATTCTCAGATACTGATTTAAAAATAGAACACTAAAAATAATCCTAAATACATTCCAAAATAAGTAACTACAATTAAATTTCTCTCATTATTTCATTTAGTCTGATATAATTAATTTTTGTTTTAGTTTCATGAAATTATCTGCTCTGCAGCAAAAAATGTTTTGCAATCCCTGCCTCTGTCTTCAGGAACAATTAGTTTGTCGAAGTCAGTGATTTTCAACCAGTGTGCTGCAAGAATTGTTTGAAAATGCCATACTTGAATATTTAGTTAGGGACATTGACCTCTGTTCCCTTTTATTGTCAAATAAAAAAAAAAATGACACACCCAACACAACAACAGCCATTTGATGTGAATGAGTCAAAATTATACCTATTTTTGGTCATATCAGGAAAAATATAATATATTTTTTGGTGTGCCACAGAATTTTAGTAATCAGTTTGTTTGCCATGAAGTGAAAAAGGTTGAAAATTAGTGGTTAAGTGATGTCATTTTTAAGATTCAAAGCTTGACCTCTGACTGAGCCTTTGCCTTGAGATCTCTGGCATAGGCCCTTCCACGTGTTGCCGAAACTACCTTTGTTGAAGGCACAAATTCACATCTGCAGCTTACAGCAGTCTTCAGGCAAGCGTCAGGGTAGGGCAGAAACTTCTTAGATAAGGCTAAATGCTGTGATTAATGTACTACAGTAACCAATAATATAAAAATATGGGAACGTAAAATTCTCTATTACAATAAAATCCATAAATCTTTCACAAGAATTTGACCAGTGTTTCTCCTGAGGGTAAGAATATGTAACAGACATGGAGAACAGTGACAAATCTCTAGGGCCTTTCAATAGGTTTTGTAAGACAATGGTTTCTAAGTTTTACCAGGCTCTAGTATCACACAGAGGGATTATTTAAAAGTCAGATTGCTGGGCCCCACGTTAGAATTTCTCATTCAGTAAGTGAGAGGTGGAATTATAGAATTTGCATTTCTAACAAGGCCCCTGGTAATGCTGATGCTGCTGATGTGGGAACCACACTCTGACAAACACTGTTATAAAGGGTATAACCGCTGAGATGATTTTATTAATAATATTTAACCTATATGCATTTATTCTGTGATTGGACAACTTACACTAGTGTTGAGCTAATTGAGATATATGGAATACATTCAACACACCCTTATCATTTATAAGGTGAAAAGACAGATTTGTGATTATCCAGAGGCTAAATGGGAAATTTCAAAGTTAGTTGTAGATTTTAAAAAAATTATATGTATTTCAAAATATTTTGTAATGTAGATTCTGATCTTCAGAAGCCAAAATCAAGAGTTATTAAAAGGAATTTTTTACCTGGTTAATACAGGATCCATGGATTCCTGGGATAAAATACTTGGCTACCTATTGAATCAAGATAACAATACAATGTTTTAAATGAGCACAGTAGATGGTACTACAGCAGCAGGGGAATGTGGTGGACATGCAGATGAGCTGCCCAGGTTCCTGTTCATAGATGGGCTTGTTGCCCAGCTCTCAGCATGCAGCCTCAAGCTCTCAGCTCACTCGGGATTTTGCTCAAGAGCTGCCTTGTCTAAGCACGGTCTTTTCCCCTGGGGCCTGTATACAATGATTCCAGGTGTGAAGGCTGGGCCATTTTTGACCTGACTCTCGATACTCTGATGAGCCCTGTATGTCTCAGATCTCCCTGCGGGGTTGGTCAAAGCGTGCTGGGACCAGCAACACTGTTTGACCTCTGCCATCGTTTCGCTCTGCTTTCTCCCTGCCCCTCTCACACATGTTGGTCCCTGCAGGTCCAAATGATTCAGCATCTGCTCATGCAGAACCCAACCTCTGACCTTAGACTTTCACTAGTGAGTAAACTTTGCCCTTTTTTGAAAATTAGTAATTAAGGACATGATAAAATAATGCAAAACACAGAAAACGTTCCTGGTTTCCTGGTTTATCAAAAAGCCTCTGGAATCCTGTTTGGACAGATTATACAGGGGTAAAGAGCAACCACTTATTAGCCATTATTAAAACGAAATATTTCAAAATTAGTTGTCATTTTAATAGAGAGCAGGTCAAGTTCTAGTTTGTGTTAATACAATATTTGGCAGTAAAGTGTTCTCAAGCTTTTTAAAACATTAACCTATGAATAAGCTCATCAAAACTAGGTAAATGCTGTCAATTTCAATATATTTCATTACTCCTTTTCACACTCACGTATAACAAACCCAAGTAAATAAATGTCTACAATTTGTTATTCAAACTCCAATTCTGTTCTCCATTATGCTCTTCCATATTCTGAAAAAGGTGACATTCTCCTTTAGAACACTACTATTGTCATGCAGTGCATAATGGCACCCTGGTCAACCAGGGACCAAAACTCTAGTGACAGGATTACAGTGGAGCTGGGAATTCCTACTGTGTAGTAACATCAGAGCCATATGTCACAGTGCAATGCACCACTCACATGTTTGTGGTGATGCTGGTGTAAAGAAACCTACTGTACTGCCAGTCATATATAAAAGTGCGGCACATACAATTATGTACAGTACATAATACTAGATAATGATATTAAACAACTATCTTATTGGTTTATGTATGTACCATACTCTACCTCTATAGTTATTTCAGAGTGCGCTCTTCCTACTTATATAAAAACTTTGCTCTAAAACAGTATGCCATGGTATGCTGGCGGCAGCCTCATACATCTTGTTTACTGCTTCCCTTAATTGCATCATTTTCTCTTATGCTTGATTTAATCTCATGTTGTTTTGTTCAATAACATGCTTTGCAGGCTTGTAGCCAAGGAGCAATAGGCTGTATCCTATAGCTTAGGTGTATGTTGGCTATACCATTTAGGTTTGTGTAAGTGCACTGTGTGATATTCACACAATGACCAAATTGCCTAATAATGCATTTCTCACAACATATTTCTGTCATTAAGGAGTGTCTGGCTGTAGTTTTATTTTCCTGCAAAAACAAAATCATATCCTATTATGTTGCACACATAGTTATATTTCTTTGCTGCTCATGCTCCTGGTATAATCCCAATTATCCATAATAAATACAACTTTTACCAAATTAATTTCTATTTTGCTGAAAGGTAGGTAATTAAGAATTGTCTGTCACACAAGCAGTTTAGAAAACAAATTAGTAAAACTCAGTTCCTATAACCACACATCAGTTTTATACATCCTCAAAGTGGCAAGAATAAAGTACATTTAGTAACATGATCCAAAATTATGGTATATTAAAAAGTTAAGGCACATATATTAAACCTGTGCATGGGTTTCAGTATTCTGTTTTACTTAGAAATTATCCAGATACCTGAAAATTATCTAATATTAACTGATCTAAAATTAGTCCAAGATTTTTAGTTAACTAAGGATCTAGGATATTATGTTTAAGCTGAAACCATGCAGAACATACTTACTATTTACATCAAAAAGCTTATCAGAATTATAACTTATTTCAGTTGAACATAATTTTACATTTTTCATAATGCTAAAAATAATGTAGGAGTAGTGTTAGCTTATTTGATCAACAAGCCAGTATAAGAAGTTTTGGAAGTTCATGAAAACAAAATCAAATATTCAAAAAATAAAATATATTCTTATATATACTGAACTTAGGTATAATCACAGGAAATGTATATTGCTACTTTTTTAACCAAAACTATCAAACTGGTCGCTTTTATCTACTGGTTCATGTGAATTTGAATTCTTACATAAACATGCTTCTGGGCAGTAGTTTCTTTGTTTTTTCCTTAAAATGATATTATATTTAAAATTTAGCTTATTTTCTGGGGAAATTTTAGGAACGTTCACTTATGTAGGCATTTATTGATCTTTATAAATCAACACAAAACAGAGTCCTTATGTTCTGACATTTTTGGCCTCTAATTTATTACTACCCTTTAGAGATAAAACAGTATTTCAAATTTACACAGTGAGAGGTCAAGGCTTTTCTCAATTACAGGCACACAGATACCTACTTATACTATCTGAGCCACAGGTCAAAGTAAAAAGAGAAACACAATGCACTAGTTTCTATATCTAAAAGCTATTTTGCTTCTCAATGTGTAGAAAATATTTTCTTACTTGATATGAGCACGTAAAGAGACAGAAAAAAAAATGCCTTTCGTCTCTCCCGGAGACAGAGCAGATGTCCATCATTTTGACAGAGACAACCACACTGTCGAAGCATAAATCCTGATCACCTTTGCTGCCACTAATGGCAAATAATGTATTGCCTATGCACAAGCTACAGAAAAAACCAAATGTGACCATGATCCATAAACAAAACAAAAACAGGCAGAAAACGGAGAGAAATGAGAGTCAACAAGAATCTCCTGCTGCTTGAGATTCACTCCGGGGGCCAAGAAAATGTGTGCTTGAGCTTAAACAGTACAAGAAATTGTACTTCTTGACCAACATGGTTTAATTGGCTTTGGCAGGTAAGTGTGTCTGAGAATTTCAGTAGAAAGAACTTCCATAACTGCCAAAGCACAATTCTCAAAAAATTCAAAAGCATTACTCTCAAACAAATCCATTTAAAATGATTATACATCAATACTCTTCTTTGACCCATCGCTTAATGAAGGGACCAGTAAGATGGTAAGATGAGCTCATAAGAGAATTTGAGAAATGGAGATTTACATGTAGTCGGTCAGATCAAAGAATAATGGAATCAATTTGCTCATAGTTGCAAACGTGGTTACTGCCTTACAAGGCTACACACCTCTAAACTTCGGGGATTATCTTTCCTGCAAATAGAAATTTATGTTTACATGTAACGTCACAATATCTAATTGAATACCAAATAGTAGATACTTTCCCTCATATAATTAAAGATTCCTTGAGCAAGTCTGTTAAACAATAGGGTTGAAATAATGTAGTGTCATCTTCATACTTTATTTCTAAATGTTGGTAACTATAATTAACAAAAAGTTTTATACAAGAGACTAAGGATCTGAATTTACTTTGGCAATTTGAGCTATATTATTATTCAGTCAATTTACATAATATTTATTGGTTGGCTAGTCAATTTGTGACAGTTTGCTTTTTCCCCACCCTGAAATGTTGCTCATCAAAATGACATGAACTTGAATTGCTAGTAAGCAGTGGTTGATTTATTCAGTACTTAAAACATTCATGGTTTTGATTCAGTGTCTCTTGAAGGCTGTTCCGTGGAACAACTGCTGTGGAATCACCTGGAATACCTGTTAAAAATGCGAATTCCTGGCAAGATCTTAGGCCTACTGAATCACAATCGCTAGGAATGTGGCCTGGGAATATGCATTCTGAAATTTTTCTAATTCTTCTGTACACTAAAGTTTATAATCACTTGCCTAGGGAAAGTAAAAGATACCTGCCTGAAATAAGTGAGTACCAAGGAAGGTTTAGGAAAACAAACCTAAGTCATTTTGTGCCTCTAGGGATTAAGTCACTATTTGATCAAAAAGTGTTATTGTTGACAGACTGTTCCAGGGTTAAAAGCATGTATGTACTTAAGGGGCCTTGTATTTCACTACAGTAATTGTGTTACTGAACACTCTATGTAAGTTTAAGTGTGATATTGAAAACTCCTGTTGGCTTACAGTCTTTTATTTAATCTTCCTGTAAAGTTGATAGTGACCTTGGCTGCTGAACAGAACCCTGGCTTCAAAAGAAAGGGGATCACTTCGTCAAAAATGTGTGTGTTATGGAAGAGATTGAGAAACATTCTCTTTAAGGAAGGTACTGGGAATTTTCTCCTTGCACTTTACCTCCTTTGCTGCCTGCCTATACAAAATATGAACCATGGTATTTTGAGTTTTAATAGAAAATTTCTAGGAACTGTATGAAAACCAAATGCCTGATATTTTATAAAAATAAGTTAACTGGAGCTAGGCATTTATTTCTTTAGAAGTAGAGCCTTTTATTAAATGGTCTATATCAGAAGCAGGCATTTGCTAAATTATTTATTAATAGTTAAATATAGCCCTGACTGGCATAACTCAGTTGAGCATTATCCCAAAGCGAACGTTTGTGGTCTGATTCCCCATCAGGGCACATGTCTTGGTTGCAAGACAGGTCATTGGTTGGGTCACATGGGAGAGGCAACTGATCAATGTTTCTCTCACACATTACTGTTTCTCTCCCTCTCTTCCTCTCTCCCTTTCCCTCTCTCTAAAAATACATAAATAAAATATATTTAAAAATAGTTAAATATAATGGTTTAAAAAAGGAACTGCTACAACTCTTACCTGTTGGCTTATTGGTATAGGTGTATTGAAGGGGATGCAGAAAGGGTGGAGCGGGTAAAAAGAGAAGGTCGAACAAACAGAATTACGATGAGAAAAAAATCATAGAAGCCAATCTTATTCCTTACCCCAAGTCATTTTGTTAGCAGAAAAACAGCACCAGAACGTTACTGGCAACCTCAGTACTTGAATTCTGGCTGAGGAAGAGCTCAGAGCCAAGACTGCAGTACAAGTGAAAGTTTATTTAGAATGTTACAGAGGTAGAAGTGAGCCATGGAAGAAGTGAGCCAACTGGGCTGCATGGGCTCAATAAACAAGTTACAGAAGCAAAAGAAGGGTCCTTGGAGCTTAAGAAAAAGAAAGGCAGGGAGAATGCACCTGGGAAAAGGAGGGAAAAGGAGAGGGGAAATGTGCAGGCATGCTCCAAAGAGACAGAGAGAATGAGAGAGAGCACCTGAGCTGGGGAAATAAGGGGGTGGGGAAAGGAGTGGGTGTGCTAGGGAGAGGGAGGGGGAGGGGGGACGGGGACAGGGAGAGGGAGTTTGAACATTGGGTCTTCCATCCTGAGGGTTTTTATACACTCTCTAAAGGTGGGGATCTTAAAGGAAGTCTCAGGGGACTATCTCAGTAGAATATTCATCAGCTTTCCAGGTGAGTCTGTTTAGAGTAGTGGTCTCTATTGATTGGTTGACACTAGGGAAGAGGGTCGTTAGTCATCACATCTGGTCCTGATGTCAGCCATGGCCTTGCCCCACTTGACCTTGCTGCTTTTCTGGGCCTGGAGCTGAAACATATGAGGCCTAGATGTTATCTTTAGTTTGACCAAACCTCTGTCTCCAAGGCAGGTCAGAACCTTAATGCTTAAGAGGGTGGTCATGCAAGGGTTTGTACGGGGCTGTTTTGTACCCTCCTTGTTCTTTCTCCAAGGGGGTCTACCACATGACTAGGGTTTTGAAAGATCAAGGGCTCTAAGCTGTGGACCAATGATATGATAGGGAAGGAAAGGTGACCCTGGGGGCGAGGTCCCACCCCACAATTGTGTGTTGCAAGGCACTCAGCTTCCCCCTCTGTTGACCCTCCTTACCTGGGCCAGCATTCCTACTCTGCTCATGCCCATCTAATTGCCTATGATAATTTTGAAAACAATTTGTTACTGGCCCAAACCTTTAGGCAATAGTATCAAGATCATTGCAAATAGTATTTTGAATTATATTTGCATTGCTTTATTGAAAAAAATATTTTCTTTGAAACAGATCTCAAATTCCTTCCCTTTGCTTGAAAAATCCTTTTATCAATAGGCATTGAAAAAAGAAGACTAAGCAATGTGTCTTCAGCAGGAATTGAAGTTTTGGAGCAATAAAAAATACAAGAGATCTCCTATTTTTCTGTTGAACTATCAAAGTAGTCTTGAATCAAGAGGAGGTGAACTGTATTGGCTTGCACAGGTTTTTCCTGCTGGAGCTGATCAGTGGACTGATGGAAGCAGGAATCCTTCAGGCTCAGCAGTTCCCCTTAGTCACTTACCAGCTGTGCATCTGTGCGTTGTCACGTGGGCTCTCCAAACCCCACACCCCTGATGACAGAGCTTACTTTCACAGTTCTAGCAGCTTCTTCAGAGAGCAAGGCCCTAAACATATGCAGATACTTAAAGTAAGATTAAAAAAAAAAAAAAACAGAAAAGGTGTTACTGTCAGAGTTGCCTTAGACCTGGGTAAGAAAAGTACATTTTTAGAAGCCCCTGCTTTAGAGCAGCGATTTTCAACCTTTTTCATCTCGCCTTTTAGAAAGTAATTACTAAAAAACCATAGCACACCAAAGCTATACGATTTGACAATCTGATTGAAAAATATAATAGGTATAGTATAGATGCATTAAGTATAGTTTTGATTCATTCACACCAGACAACAATTGTTGTGTTGGTTGTTGTCATTTTTTAATTTGACAGTCTAAGGGAAAAGAGATCAGGGCCTCTGACTAAATAGTCAAGTACTGCATGGCTTACATTTTCTTGTGGCATGCCAGTTGAAGAACATTGCTCTAGAGGGCTTGCTCAGGCACTCCCTAGTGTCCTCCACACAGAGGAGGGATCTGCTCCTCCTCCAAGTCCCACCCCTCCTCCCATTCTAGACAGAGACAGAGCTTTTCTCTCCATCTTAGTGTGAGATGTAAGACACCCCTCCCATCTTTTTAACTTCCTATTTGTTGCCGACCAATACTTCTCTACAACACAAAGTCCTGCTCTTGGATATTGCAGCAATGTCAGACACGCTCACTGCTTGCTTTCACCATCTGTACTTGGTGCAGACTATAGCAGTTCAAGGACCAGCAAAGGCTCAACAACTGTACTTTAAATAATGTGTTCTAGGCTATGCCTGAGCCCCCCTAAACCTCTGCCCAAAGGTACCTGAGCTTACTTTTAGGATTGGTATAGACCTTTTCCCTAAATTTATATTCTGGAGGCGGACCACAGCACCAGTAGCCAAGGGACAGCTGTGTGTGGGTTGTGGGTGGAGCTTGGACATGGGATGGGGAGAACACATATGTGCATGCCAGGCCCCCGCGGCATGGACAGAGCCAGGGATTAGAAGAGTGTGCGTGGAGGGAGATGGGGAAGAGGCAGCGTGCTATGGACTAAGGGATTCTAAATTTGAAACCAGGCCTTCCAGTCATTACAAAGTATATTTATCAAGGCAGGAGTATAGAACATATTTTATTTAACAGCTTGTTAGAGTGATTTACCGCTTTTAATGCTTAGATATATGGCGTGTGGACTTTCATTTGTATTGTTGTCCAGGGCCCTACAAATGTGAAAGACAGACCTGGTTAAGGTCCAGAAGACTACCTGCCAGATAACAAAGCCCTTTTTAAAAACTCAGACACTATTAATAAATGTCATAATTTAAAGTCCTTGGAGGAGTTCCATTTTTCTCTAGAGCTTCTATATTTTTAAGACTATGGGTGTGGCGACTGATAAATGTGAATTAGAATCTGAGCTCCTCTACTGGCATTTCATACATTGTAATGTATGGAAAATTTGGTAAGTTACTTAATCTCCCTTATTCTTATATTCATCTGTGAAATGGGTGTGATAATTTACTTAGTGTCAGTTGTGTTAAGATTAAACAAGTAATGCTTTTAAACTGTCTGGTACATGGTAAATAAATGGTAGCTGCTGTTTTCTTGAAGAGTCTGTACCGTGGAAGCCACCTGGCAGCTCTGCCTACTATCTTGCTTTCCCAGATGTGATTTTAAAGTTAGGAGAGGCTGGGGACACGCATGCCAACAAGTGGCATTTAGACCAATAGCCCTCCTCAACAAGACTAAAAGTCTGGCAGTATGGTGAATATGGCAACCACTCACAAGAAATGATAGTCTTCCTTCGACTGAAGAAGGTACCAATTCTGGAAAATGGTAATTTTTAATTTTTTTGAGTTTTGAGGGTCTTTTCTAACTTTTACTTGGCTAAGATGCTCCTGATGAAAAGCCTTTGCCTCTTCTGGTCTTGGCCTTCTCTGTCTAGCTTTTAATTTGGGACTAAAGTTTAACAAACCCTCCACTGTGTGCGCTTATGTTATCACAGAATGTTATATCAAGCATTATAAATAATTCCTAGGCAATATTGAGAGTGGCCGTGAGCCACTTTTAGAATTGGCTGAGAATTATTTCCAACACCTTCCTCACACTCTGCCTGTTGTATGTTCACTATGCATTTTTCTTAAAATCCACTAAACGGTGAGGATACCACTGTTACCCAGGGGTTTTTTTCCTAAGCCAAGTCAAGGATGACAGAAACATTTTTTTCCTCTCCAAAGCCTAAAGGAACTTGCCATTTCTGGAATTTCACCATGGTCTAATTTGCATTTAGCCATGGCTCATGCCGTTTCTTCCACCGGAGCCCCTTTCTTTCCTCTTGGTCCCTTCATGTCCGCCCTTCCCTATCTCTTTGCTGTTGTTCCTGAGAGCCTTTCCTGACCTTGAAGTTTGGTGTGACTGCCTCCTCCTGCAAGTACATTGTGCTTATCTCTACTCTGTTTACCGGTGTGTCTTTACCCTTGGACTAAGAACTTATGAAGGCCAGACACTGTTTTCTCTGTTGTGTGCAGGAATGATCATCAAAGTATTTAACACGTGATGGTAAATATTAACAAGCTTGGCAAGCTGATGGAATAGGGCCCCCTGCTGGGTCAGGGTGAAGGAGAACTTGTGAAACACTTTTCAATGGACCAGAAGATCGATAGATGTCTTCAATGGAGCACTATGCCAGTGCACAGCAAACTTTCTAGGCTGTCTGACTCAGTGGAGTTTGGGCCTTTCATTATCTCTCAGTTATACTACAACTCTGTAGAGAAAGAAGTTAACTTGCAGAAGACTGGTAGTAATGCAAATAATTCTTGTCCATAGACTTGCCAAAAATATTATCCGGTGAATATTCAGTTGACTTCTCTCCCCCAGGGTTGTGCCTATTGAGCAAATTAATTGTAACATATCTGATGGGCTTACATATTTGTCTGGTCTTTGAATTCTTCTCTGAACTGGTTGAACACTTTTTCTGTTTCCCTTATTAGTTAATACATGAGTTGAATAAAATCTTTGGAAGGTGTTTAAATCTGCGTGAGAATCATTTTTCCTTTTCTCTTTTTAAAAATTTTCCTTAAATAGTTGTTGGAGGTCTTCCACTGAGATTATTTAAGGAAAAAAAAAACCCTAACAAACAACAATGAGAAAACTGAGGTTCATTTTAGTTGTGTTAACTTCACATCTACTTTTAAGTGCTTTATTATCACTTCAGTGAAATGAATAATCAAGTATTATTTCTCTCAGGCACCCATATGATGTCCTATAGCAGTCAGATGTCCAAATTTTCTATGATGATGTTCTTTGATTTTTGCCTTCGAAACAAAATTCTAAATATAGAAAACCAAACCTTTTAGGGTATCTTTTACACCTGAACCAGTCTAAGATTTCCCAGAAGAGCTCTGAAAAGAATGAATGATTTGTTCTTATAAATGGTGCTAGAAATAATTAGTTTGTTTAATGGGTTACCAAATCAGAAGGCACAGTAAGATTCCCCTAAGTTACATTTGAATACATAAAATTTGTTAACATAAATCTTTTGAATATTATATTTTCATGGGAAATTCCATAAAGATTATCATGCATAACATGGACAATGATCAGAGTCTTAGTGAGAGTTTGCCCAATCATATTAGGCAACAACAATAAAGTGTTAGCACACTTTTTATTTTAATGCTTATTTGCAACAAGCTTACTTCTTCCCCACACAGCTTTGTTGAGATATGACTGACATATAACATTATATAAGTTTAAGGTGTATATAAGGTGATGATTTGATACATGTAATAATGGCAAAATGATTACCACGTAAGTTTAGCTAACACATCCATCACTTTATATAGCTAATTTTTTTTGTACTGAAAACATTTAAGGTCTACTCCCTTAGCAACTCTCAAGTATGTGATGTAGTATTTATTGTTAACTACAGTCACCATTCTGTGTATTATATTCCAGAACTTAATCATCTTAGAACTGGAAGTTTGTACCTTTTGACCACATCTTCACCAGTTCCCTACCTGCTTCCCCCAACAACCACCATTCTACTGTTTCTATGAGTTTAGCCTATCTAAGGATTCCATGTATAGTAAGATCAGACAACATTTGCCTTTCCCTAATGTTTTTCACTTAGTATAATACTGCAAGGTACATCCATGATGTTGGAAATGGCTGAATTTCCTTTTTTTTTTAAATGACTGGGTACCACATTCTCTTTATCCATTCATTCATCAACAACATCTAGGTTGTTTTCATGTCTTGGCTACGGTCAATGATTCTGCAATAAATATGAGTCCAGGTATCTCTTTGAGACAGTGATTTACTTCCTATGGGTATATACTCAGAAGTAGGATTATTGGATCACATAGTAGTTTTATTTTTAATTTTTAGAGAAACCTCCATACTCTTTTCCATAGTGATAGTACCAATGAAACTTTCCCATCAACTCAAGTGTTCAAGGGTTCCCGTTTCTCCACACTTATCTCTTGTCTTTTTTAATAATAAGCTTCATTAATTTGAATCTAACAACTTCTGGGCCAGTGATTCTAAACTGGAGATTCACACTGGACTTACAGAATTTCATAAAAACACAGATGTCTACCTACCCCTACTCCAGAGTTCCTAAATGTCTTTATTAATATTTTTGATATATTCTTTATGTATCTAATGTCTCGGGATTATTATAACTCTCAAAATTTTTTCAGCTGTATCACAATTCTATTCATGCACTTATAAATCAGATGTAACATTTAAAAATAGGCTTCATCATTACACTGAGAGACATTTTGTTTAAAAAAATATTTTTGGAATGGCTTTATTATCTTGCTTTGTATGCCACAGAAATCATCACACTTCATTATCAGTCACTTTGTTGTGAACTCTCATCAAATCTTTCACATTTGAAAATTATCAGTAATTTAAAAACCCTATCAATTTCACATTTGTCATCTACAGATAGTTTTTGTTTCACTCTAATTCTCCCCTGAGTAAGCAGAGCTTGTGCCTTCAACAAACAAGGACTGTCTCAGCACTGTGGTGTGCCAAGCGCTCCAAACTATTGACTCTTCTAAGAATAGACCCCCGGGTACTGGTAGCGTTGCTTGCCAATGGGCTGAGTCAGGATTTTCCAACCTGCTCTAGTCGAGAAACAGATGGCTTTCTGAGTCGCCAAACCCAAGATTTAGCAGAACACAATTTAATTACATAGGACCGAATGAACTAATGAGGAAATTTTTATTATGGATATTTGTTTGGAATACTGGTGATTTTTTTAATGTTCTCTCTTCTACATATGTAAGCAAGCTCCTTTCTTTTTATTCTCAAGTTATCTTTAACCAATAACAATTTAGTTGGCAAGGCAACTGTAAACAAAAACGCACCATTTCCAAGTGATAGCTGATTCTCACTAACCCCTTCCCTCTCACCTCCCCTGGAAATCAGAGACTCTTTCTAGACCTCCTTACTGCTCATGGTAGTATAGTTATTCACATAAGTTTAATAGCAATCTGTTTTCCTTTGTACCAGGAGATAATTGGAAAAATAAGGTATACGACCAAAGACTTGCCTGGAATGTCTTATTTGAGGACAGCTCTCCTTTAATCAAGTATGACTGTCACTTTTAAGGAAACAAAATGGATTTATTTTACTTTGACTTAGAGCCGTTCTGTGGAGCCAATCCCTAGCAGTCCCTCTGGAAGGCTGGCTTGGGAGCTGGCTTACGGGGTCCAGTCCTATGGTGAGAAGGCCGCCTCCAGGGAGGCCCAGCGAGGGATTCACCCACAAGTATAGGTACTGCAGGTGAAAGCTGGAGAAGTGACTTGGGGCTGGGTTTCCTAGCCTTGGGAAGGCAAATACTAGAAACTCTAAAAAGTCCAAACTGAAATTCCTAGTGGAAGCTTCCCCACAGAAGTTTGTTTTGTGATTGTTCACAGTGAACTTTGGAAAGCCTGCTGCTGCACCTATGCCAGCGAGGAGGCCAAAGCTCATGAAGCCAGCGTTCCAAGAACGATTTTTCTTCATCAAGGCGGAAAGACTGTCCAAAAGATGGTGAAAGACTTTTAATTGGGCCAAGAGATGGCCAGGTGTCTTCAGTGGAAAGCATGCATTGTTTAGAGCATATCTCTCAGAGCTAGATGTAGTTAACTCTATAAAAGTTAACTTGTAGAGTACTGATATCATGCAAATAATTCTTGTCTGTAGACATTCAAAAAGGTTTTATGCCTTGGAGTTGCAGTTGACTTCCCTCTGCACTGTGGCAGAAACCAGCTTGGCATCCCTTAAGCAGACTCGTTTCAACATTCCTTATGTGTTTACATGTTTATGTAGTCTGATCTTTTGATTCCTGAGACCTTGGGGATTTGTGACAGCTTCTCCCATTAATTAATGAGTCAAGTCAGTCTTTGACATTGGTAGCATTGTATCTGCATGACGGTCATGATTGTAGTTTGTTTTCAAAAATCATCCTTTAACTGTGTGTAAACCCTTATGCTGTGGATCACAAGGGAGCAGCCCTCGCAGGCAAGGAAGGGGGTCACTGGAGATAAGTTGATACTTATCAACTGGTGAAAATAACTTCACCATCTTAAGGCCATGTATCTGGGCATGCTGCCTGAGAGTCAGACCTGGCTACATTCCAGGATTTACATAGTACATCGTGTAGTATGCACAATACTCCAAAAGCTGTTTCCTCCCCCGATTAGATTCAATTTGTGCTTGGTTTTCTAGTCTTGAGAAGGAAAAAGGCCTTGGATGGCTTGATATTGATGTTCGAATTTGCTGATGATTCTACAATTGTGGAAAACTCTTAGAATTAAAACAAATATAACAAAGCACTTTCTTTTTTTCTGGAGCAGAGTAAATTTGACAGGTAAAGAAGTTTGAGGAAGCTTCCTCTAGCCACTTCTCGGAGGAAAACTGACACCTCTCATTCAGTGAGCACTTACCTGTGCCTCCCACTGTTATAAGAATGTTACTCATGTTCCCTAATTTAATCCTAAATAGACCTCAGAACAACATTCCCTTATTAGATCTATTTCTTGGGTGAAATTAACAGAGAGCTGTTAATTTGCTTAGGTTACACAGACAGTTGCAGCTTAAATACATCACAATTCTCCTTTTAACATTAGATTCAATGTATTCAATTGTTCCTCGCATCAAAATTTTATTTTCATGTAATTCTTATAACAGCCCTTTCAGAGAGGCACTATCATTCCTATTTTGCAGATAAAAATCAGAGGCTACTAGTCATACATTTTAAATTCATCACAACACTGTAACATTTATTGTACAGTGTTTTCTGCTGACTGTTCTTTTCTATTTCTGTGCATATAAGCTTTACCTAGTTTTAATCGGCATAACTGCTTGACATGTGGTTTCAGGCACCTGGCATCACCACCTCTTAAAATTTGGTGTGCTGGGCTCAGCCCTTGGTGGACTGCTCAGTCCCTGGTAGGCTCACTTTTCTCCTTTTCTCTAAGAGATTCTGGGATGGTAGTCTTACCCTCCTCCCCACCCTCCTGCTCTGCCCTGGTTATCTATGGGTTTGCTTTCCATGGTTTCAGTTACCTGCAGACAATGGTGGCCTGAAAATATTAAATGGAAAATTCCAGAAATAAACAATTCATAAATTTGAAACTGTGCACCATTCTGAGCAACATGATGTCATCTTGTGGCATCCCACTCAGGACGTGAATCATCCCTTTGTCACACGTAACTGTGCTCTGTATGCTCCCAGCCTGTTGGCCTCTCAGGGCTGTCAGGGTTGTCTGGGCTGCTGGATGGGTTATGAGAGAAAGAGAGAGAGAGGAACTACATTCACATAGCTTATATTATAGTATATTGTTGTAACTTTTCTATTTTACTATTGGTTACTGTTGTTAATCTCTTCTTGTGCTTAATTTATAAATTAAACTTCATCATCTGTGTGTATGTATAGAAAAAACATAATGTATGTAGTGTTTGGTACTATCCATGGTTTCAGGCACCCACTGGGGGTCTTGGCACCTACTCTGTGGATAAAGGGGGACTACAGTGCATGCTGCTACAGACACTTGGGAAACTGCTGCTTCAGAAGGTTAGTACCCTCGGTCATGGGAGATAAACAGAACTTATCTGACCAAATGAAGCTATCTCAAAGGAAAGCCTGGAGACAAGTGTGCTTAGAGTGCTGATGCTATATTTTTTTTGTGTCTTGTCACTCAATATGTTAGCTTAAATGAGTACTGCCCACCCTTATATTTAATTTCCAGCTCACTCCCTCCGTGTTCCCTTACCCCTGCCTAGCTCTGGCCTTCTGGCTCTGCTGCTCCAGAGCGGATCTTGGTGGTGCGTCCATAATGACTCCAGCGGTGTGCTCTTGGCTGCCTTCTCTTGATTTCAGCTGGTTTTGGTTCTCCCAGTGGCAGATCATTTGACAGCATGTGTTTCTTATGCACCAAGTCCTTCATCCATGTGACATCGGGCATTTTCATTACTGCTTTCACAAACATCACAGTGCCTGCAGTTGCAGTCCCAGGCTATTGGTCCGCATGTAGGTAGGCTGGGTCATACTGCCAACCCTGGGGGAGTTAGATCAGTCAATGCGAAAAATAGTGTTGTCGTTTATTCCTTGCAGCCACTGTCTGTGCTGAAGCTGGGGCTTAGATCCTCCTTCTGGCAAAGGAACACAGAAACCCGGCCTCCCAGGCTGAAGGGCGTGGCTGGGGAAGGCCAGGCGTCCTCCCGCCAGCCTCTTAATTCTGAGTATTTGAGAGTGTCATGCAGACAACTTGTTCCAGTGTGTGTAAGATCAGACTGGCTTCTTTCCCTCCTCTCATCCTCCCTGCTTCTACTAATTTCTTCACTCCTTCTCAAAAGCTGTCACTCAGTTTTCTCTCTCTTTTCATGCTCAATATCTGATTACAAGTTCTGCTAATTTACCTCAGCCTATCTTGTATACCCGTCCACCACATCTTCTCGTTCTTCTTCAAACTTTCTACATTCAGCTCCTTAGTAGTAATAGCTGTTGTTTTTTTTTTTTTAATTCCATACACAGGCAACACCCCAAATTCCTACATTTTCATGTGGTTGCTCCCCAGCCATGTTAGGTTCTGGTTTGTATGAAGCCGGCAGGGGGCAGGGGGCTTCCCAGACAAGGTGTCTTCCTTATTAGTAATTAGGATTTGAGTTTAAAACACTGGCAGCTCTGGTGCATTTGAGTTTCAAAAACTACTTCCCCCCTATACTCTTTTATGGCCTAGAGAATATGTAGCTTGAGTTACATACCAGTTTTTCCTTACCTGAACTTAACTCAGTATATTTTGCTTTTCAAGGGGAAATTTGCCTCCCAAGCAGAACTCCAGACATTGCTCTGCAAATCAAACGAATTAAAGTATCGTTAATTTATTTCAGAAGTAACTAAATCTTTCATGCTTCTCAGAGTTCTTCATCTCTAGGAAGGCAACCCCGTTCTTTGTCTGGATTCCATTTTGTCCTTGACATCCCTCCACAGACCTCAGATTGGGGGGAGCAACCCAGGATGAGGTGACTCAAACTAGACTCAGCCTTCCTGCCTGGCCTTCCTCCTGGTGCTTGCTGTAGCCCACTGTCAGAAGTGGCTTCTTAAAATGTCAAGTCACTGCATTGCCTGCAGTAGCTTCAGAGGCTGCTTATTACAATGGGAATAATGGCGCCATTTCCCAGTCTCTCCCCCGAGCCTCTGCGTGCGGCGTCTCCCACTGGCTCCCTTGACTCACCCAGCTGGACGGCAGGAGCGTGCTCCTTGTTACTGGAGACCGGCTGCTGCATTATTCAGGAGCTCCACTGTCAGGTTCTGTACCTGTGTGTTCAGCGAAGTGCTTTTGCACTCTGTTGGGTGCAAACATGAAAAGGTTTTATTTTTATTCAATCATCGCTTTAAACCATGTTCTGTTGACTCGCTCTTTTGTTCCTTGATATCTGGAACAGCAGTCTATTCACTTTTGGTTATTAAATCGGGACCAATCTGATTGAGAACTCAAACGTTCTGCCTCCCGTTGCCTGTTCAGGGTTGATTCATCGCCCTAGGGATCCCTGCCTGCAGGGGTAAGGGAGTGGTCTGCTCTGATGCTCGCCCTCCTCGCCCTGGCTCAGGGTCTCCAGCTCCCCTGGTCTGTGCTGGAGAAGGGGGAACTGGCAGGGATGGTTTCCTGTGGCCAGTTCCC
The DNA here is from genome assembly GCA_039655065.1 of Glossophaga mutica. Classification (NCBI taxonomy): domain Eukaryota; kingdom Metazoa; phylum Chordata; class Mammalia; order Chiroptera; family Phyllostomidae; genus Glossophaga; species Glossophaga mutica. The sequence goes on from CM077312.1 coordinate 34,368,595, forward strand.
CAGTGGCTGGTCCTCTCTGGGCTGTTGCTGCTTTCCTCAGTAGGAGCCGCCACACTACACAGTTCCCTTCGCAGAAGGGCAGGGTGGGGTCCAGGACCATCCCCAGATGTTCCATGAAGTGAGAAGTAGTCAACTCTTAGGTGGACCACTAAGCCTCTTCAGAGCCCTGGAAACCACACCCCAGCCCAGTCACCCACTCCAAAACTGGCAGGCAAATCCAAGTATGCTTTTGGAATTATTTGACTATTCTCGAGGTCATCTTTCCATTTACATAACAAGTGAGAAAAGAATGTTCTTTACTTGAAAATAGATCCAAGAGACATGCTTTGGGGTGCACAGCTAGCTAGCAGTGCATTTGATGGCTTTGCTTTCCCTCTTTGCCTAAGTTCCTGAGAAGACCAAGGAAGGGAGTGACTTAGCACAGAGGAACTCCTTCTTTGTGCAGGGAGAAAATTGGTTTTTGTTTTTGTTTTTTTTTTTTCTGCTTTAAAGCACTCAAAAAGGGAAAACCTAGGATGTGGTTTCTGACGACTGCCTCCTTAAGTTTCAGAAGCATTTGCTTAGACTCACTGATTTTCTTCATTCTTTCATTCTCTCTTCCCAAATGTTAGTTGTACCTTTTTCTTATGTGGGAATAATTTGTCTCTTCTTTTTTTCTGCTCTCCATCTTACACGTTGCTGAAGCTGACTCAAGGTAAACTAAGGTCCTGGGAGAGTAGAATTAAGCTGCCCTTAGGTCTTCCGGGACCCTTCCAAGGCCTGCTGGGGACCCTCCAGTTTTTTTAAACTTTATTTTAGAAATTAACATACATTAAAGTTGTCCTTTTTTGAGGTACAGTTCTAAGAACTTTCACACATCTTTATATTCATGTAACCCCCACACAGTTAGGGAACAGACAGTTCTACCCCTTTAGAAGCTTCCTTGTGCTACCCCTTTGTAGTCAGGCCTCCCCCCTGCCCTGAATGCTCGGCAACCACTGATTTTCATCAGTTGCTATAATGTGTCTTTTCAAGACTGTCATACAAATGCAGTACGTGACATTTTGAGATTGGCATTATTCACTCAGTGTAAAGCCTTTGAGAATCATCCAACTCGTATGTATCAATAGTTTTTTAAAGATATAACTGACATATAACATTATAAGTTTCAGCTGCACAACATGATGATTCAATATATGTGTATATTGCAAAATAATCATTATGTCTGGTCAACATCTGTCACCATACAGAATTACGAAGTTTATTTTTTCATATGAGGAGAACTTTTTAATATTTACTCTCTTAGCAACTTTCAAATATTCAATATTGTATAATTAACTACAGTCACCGTGCTGTACATTACTGCACCAGGAATTTATTTGTTTTATCATTGGAAGTTTGTACTTTTTGACCTCTTTCACCCATTTTTTCCCGCTCCTCACTACCAGCTATGGCACCCACCAAGCTATCTTTTTATCTATGAGCTTGGTGATTTTTTGTTTTGTTTTATTTTTTAGATTCAACATATAGATGAAATGGTATGGCATTTTGTCCTTCTAGCTGATTTGTTTAACTTAGAGGCCAATACGTGTTGATATAAGTGACAGAATTTCTTTTCTTTTTAAAAATTTAAATTGCTTTTCCTTTCTGTTTAATATATGTTTATATATATTAGTATTCATGTGTATATGTAATTATATATTAGAATGCATCTTTTCAGCATATATACTAATACATATATATATACACATGAATGTCATTCATCCGCCCATTAATGGACACTTAGATCTTTGCTATAGGAACACAGATATCTCTTTGAGTTAGTGTTTTTGTTTCCTTTGGAGAAACACCCAGAAGTGGGTTGCTGGATCGTATGGTGGTTCTCGTTTTAATCTTTTGAGGAACCTCTATCCTGTTTTCATAACAGCTGCATACATCACCAGTTTGCCACTGTTGGTTGCAAAGCAGTAATCCCTAGTACTGATGTCATGCAGGGTCCTAGTGGTGCTCTGAGGATTGTTTTGCGACTTATCTCAAAACAGGGGCCAGATCCTGCTCAATATTGCCCTTGCTCAGCAATAGTTATGGCTGATCCCATTTTGGGACATTTTGTGCCAACTGTTAGTTCTGCCTTGTCTTTATGGTGGCAGCAAGTATGGCCAATAGGTGTTTTTGTTCTTCTTCTTTTTGCAGCTTTCTTTCCAACAGAATGTGATTTTGCTCTTTCAAGTTTAATGCTTCCTTTGTTCAGAGCAAGTTCCCAAGGAATTGTGCTGTGGAGAGCATATGAGGCTGCCCTCTCTGATGCTTGATGAGAGTTTTTAGGGATCTGAAGGGGATTATATTTCACTAAGTCTTTGGCAGCTTAGGGCAAGGGTTCTGATTGAAAGAACTCAGCTCCAACCCATCCTAAGTCATCCTCTCAGGCTCCAGGGTCCCAACGATGACCTCTCAGATGGTTTTGGGGGCCTTTTGTGGCATGCCCAGGTGGTGGGTGATTTTGGACTAATAAAACATATAGTAGTATTATGGTAAAAAGCACTTATATATCTAGTTTCATTTAACCTTTATCACAACATTATATGGGCGAAGGAGAGACTGAAAATAACATTTACTTAGTTTCTAGTATGTGCCATGCATTTCAGATAAATCATCTCATTTAATCTTCTTAGGAAATTTACAGAGGATTATTCTAATTTTCCAGACCTGCAACTCAGTTAAGTTAAATGAATTGCTTAAGACAGCTAGTACATAGTAGCATCATGATTTAAACTTGGGTTTATGAAACTCCTTCTACCATGCCTTCTGTAAAAACAGAAATGGATCTAAGAAGGGGGAAAGATACAATTTGTATAGCACAGGTATTCATATCCTAGGGACCCTGTACAAATATATCAGTAACTGGGTGGTTTAAAACAACAGAAATTTGTTGTCTCACAGTTCTGGAAGCTGAAAGTCCAATATCAAGGTGTTGGTTGGTCCATGCTCCTTTGAAATTCATAGAGGAATCCATCTCTATTCTTAGCTACTGGCAGTTTCCAGCCAATGTCTGGCCATCAGTGGTTGGCAGCACGAAACTTCAGTCTCTGCCTAGGTCATCACATGGCCTCCCCCGTGTCTCTGTCTGCACATGGCAAGCTTCACAGAACACCAGTCATGTTGGGGTAGTAGCCTGGTCTACTCAACTATGACCGCTTCCTAGCCACTTACATCTGCAATGACCCAATTTCCACATAAAGTTACACTCTGAGATATGGAAAATTAGAACTTAAGCATATCATTTTGGGGGGAGGGGGTGGCAGGACACAATTCACTTACTGTGTGTCTGGGGTTTTCTGTATTGAGGCTGTTGCGCCTATGGTGTATCAGGACTGCACCAGACACAAGGGCGGTAACGTGATGGAAGTCACTATTGTTCTTGTCGAAAAACTTAGCTTTCTCTTTAGAGCACTTTAGAATAACAATAATGCAATGTGTGAAAGTGCTGTCCCACAAGAGTCTTAGTAGGTATTATAATGTTCATCTTCTAGTACAAACTTCCTAATTGAGAAAATGGTTGAACTGAAAAATCTTTGCCCCTTGTGAACAATCACGCACGTGGCAGAGTAAAGTTGGGCTTAAACCTTGTCATTCTCAGCTTCCTTGTTTAGACCTCTGCACTGTTTCATCTATTTTTTTCCTCTTCCTTCTTTTTTTTTTTTTTTTTGGTTTGTTGTTTTTGAGAAGACATTCTTTTGGAGCACATGCTTTGCAATTCCTGATTAGTAAGGCTCAAAATGGCAACGAGTAAATTGTGCCTCCTATTATTTTTCTTTACTTTTCTACACCACCCATACTGAAGCAATTTAGCACTTTATAAACTTTCTGTAAATGAGAACACAGAGTGGAGAGGATGCACATGGGGCCTTCCTATCACATACCTCAACGATTGTCCTGTGACATTTTCGAAAATCCATTTTCTTTTTCAATGTTACAATGCTATTTTAAAAACCATTTTTCACAAATAATTATGGGCATTCTCTGTATGATAGAAAGTTAATTGGTCATCGCATTTTAAAAACCCTGCTTTCCTCTAAACACATTTTTTGAACGATCCCACAGGATTTATTGCCATGTTGAATTTGAAATCTCAGTTCACTAGACAAGGATCGTGTCGAACATACTTGGTTTACCTGTCATTCTCAGTAAATAATTAATAATTGCACACAACTAGAAATTGTATATCTGCAGTGCTTAAGTACTTATTCCCATGTTTGTATAGAACCTTTTTTGTACAAAACTTTTCTAAAGTTATTCATGAAGAATATGCCCCAGTCCATTAACTGCTCATCTGATATGTTGAAAAAAAAAAAAACAAGATATGAATATGTAAGAAAAAAACCAGTGCATGAAATCTTTAAAGTTATTTTTTAATCGATGACACTACTTTAAAATGCTAATTATCTAGTTGTTTCTATTGTTATATGTGTACTTCTTGTCCTTATAGCAGAACCATTAGAAGCAGATGTAGGATATTTTACATTGAACCAATTTTACAACAATTAATTTCTGTCTTTGGTTTTGACCGGTCCTTCTTCTATGTAGTAATGGACTATATTGTTCATATTCATGGAAAAATATAGTCCATGAATGATGGATATAGTTCACTATATCCAATGATGGATATAGTTCCATCCATGGAACAATATAGTTCAATGAATAATGGAGCAATGAAGATATTGCCATTTCTGATGGTTTAAAGCAAGACAGCAAATTTTTATCCTCCACTGAAGACATTTTTCCATTGCTTTTAGAGAGAGAGGAAGGGAAAGAGAGAAAGAGAGAGAGAGAAACATTGATTAGTTGCCTCTCATACATACCCCGACCAGGGGATCGAACCTGCAATCTAAATATGTGCCCTGATCAAGGATCAAACCAGCAACCTTTCAGTCTATGGGATGACACTCCAACCAACTGAACCACCAGTCAGGGCGCGACAGCTGTTTTTTAAGATGAAGTCAAGAGAATGACATAGAAATAAGAATTTTAACACTTTAAAATTTTATTTTATTGTTTTTACTTGCACAGCATTTGGGAATTCAGTCCTTTCTTTTTAAACTGTTGTCACTCTATTTGTGTTTGCCTATTTGTACCATACAACACTAAACCAGGATCCCAAAACATTAGGCTTCAATATTTCTTTTATTCACCCAGAAACCCCTAAAGATAGAAAGGCCATGAAGTGGTGGTTGAGAGCACAGACTCAGGAGCCACACTGTCAACTAATCATGGGACCTTGGCCCTCAGTCTCCTCTTGTGAGGATTAAATTAAAAGGGTTTCTCAAGTTCTCAGAACAATATCTGAAACATAGTAAATGCTATACATGTTTTAGTATTATTTTTCTGGGCTTAGTTAAGTCCAATATTAGCTATGTGATCTAGGGCAAATCTGTCCATCTTTCTTATGTGAAATATAAACAATAAAACCTAACTCACAAGCTTTTAATGATATTTAGATATTTTAGAGAGAAATTCAGCGTACATGTTGCTTATTGCTTTTAATCATGCTGGAGTGACTATATACCCTTTGAGTGTTTTATTTAAGACATTCTGGGGACCAAAATAATTAACATCCTTCATTCCTTGGGTGTTGTTCAGACATTGGGAACAATCTAAATCATTACTACCTGTTTAACATGCTGCTTAATATTATTGCATATGTAGTATTGAAGTATATGTAACTACATTTTTGTTGTTGTAATTCAAATCACAATCACCATGGCTCATCAAACCATAAAATATCAAAGACTCTTAAGTAAAAATACACCACATAGGAGAAAACATTATTTGCTGCATTCAATAGCATCATTCCGGGACTCACAGCTCAGCAGAACCAGTTGCTTTTAATAAAATGCCAATTTGGTTGCAGAAACCTTGGCCATGACTATGACTAGAATTTTCAAATTGAAAAGAAAGTGTTAAAATATTTTGCAGCATTTTTTTTGACGTTCATGAGAACTATGCACATCCTTAGGCACAATTTAAGGACATAATAAGATTTACTAAACTGAGGTGATAATATCAAGTTTGGAAGGTAATACTCTTTACCATTTGTGAGGGCAGTAATTTGAAAAGAGAACTCTAACTTTGTTTTGTGTTTCTAAGCAGCCTCATTCACTTTTTGGTTTTTCTGGTTCATTATGTGATCATCATTCCATATGGTACTGCTTTCTTCCAGCTCATATTTTCATCAACCAGCACTAGCTTGTTGCCCACTTAATGATGCAGAAAGTCAAATTCATGGATGGCAGTTTCAGATGTTAAAACACCATCGCAAATTTACCTAAGGAAAATGAGTAAAAGAGCATTTTTGCATTCGGGGGAAAAATGAGTCTTTATGCTAAGGAACAATTCTTGATCTCCTCAGTTCTCATGCCATATAAAAATATCACCCCATTGTACCTACCATGAATTGAATTGAAATAGGGAGGAATGTATTTTAATTGTATGTTAGGTTTACCAAACTGCCATGAACCTCTCATATGTTGAAAAGATTCATTTCAGAAAAGAAAACAAACACATGTTCACTCAGGTATCTCACAGCACTCCCCTCTTTTTTAAACCTCAAAACTAAGTTCTCTTAAATCCATCCATGATTTTCATGCTTTAAACAACTGGTATATGCTGGTGATCTCTCTGAATAGAGATGGCAGAATCCAACACATGAGTTTAGTTATTTCTGTGGGTTAATGACCATCCAGAACCGTATCAAGCCCTGGCAAGCAGAGTCATTGAGCAGGTTCTAAACCTAAGTGGGAAATCCATGAATCTCAAGATAAGCAGCCCAGCTGGAGACCTGGAGCAGTGTGAATTCTGCTCATTGTCTTTGAAACAATTACCAAGCAACTCTGCTGTTAGCATCCTTCTCAGATACAGGAAGGTTGCTTTTTTTTTTTTTCTTCCCAGGCCTGTAAAATATTCTGACGATTTCTCAGTGGGTGCCATTTCAGAAACAGATGAATGTGGTTTCTATAAATTAGTTTCCCAACTTAGCTTTCTCATTACCTCTATCCAGGAAGTAGTTTTGTTTTGTTCTGTTCTGTTTTTCCACACACAATAGGTTGCATTACTTACATGTTTTAAAGTTTGCTGTGGTTCCTTTGTGGTATTGAAAACAGAATCTTACTACTTCTTTGAAACTCCAACTATTTGCTACAGATAGGCAATATCCAAGACTACTAGAAAGAGGTTTTCATAATTGATGAAGTACAGTAGCCACTGAGTAAATGGATATTTTGTTTCCTACTGAAGCTAATTACTACCCTTGTTTACTTAAATAATTAGGTTCCAGATGTTTTACAAATGACTATGTAAAAAAATACGTTAATGGAAAATAAATAAAGGCTTATATATTCTGATTTGAATAGGCTACCGGGGCCATACTTGATTCTTTTTTTGTTCTGTTTTGTTTTTTAATAGCACTGTTTACAGATAACTTAGAGCCCATAATAAAAATTCATAGTTTGTATTTATGATACAAAACCATGCTTCTTGGAATTTCCGCATGCTTAAATGTTTTGCAACATAAGAAGTAATGTGTATTTATTTGTTCTAAAATGTTTTTAAAAACCCTATATTTATTTGTCACCTGAAACATATATACATGTGCAGGAAAAGTGTCACTGATTCCCCTGGTCAGCTGCTATGCCATCAGAATGTTAAAATTCAAGTTAGTGGCTGGGAGAAGGAACTGGGTATAACAGTTCTTAAGTTCTGCCTGGAGCACTGACTTGCTGGAATTTCTGATACGGATCACAAATCTTCTGTGCCTTTTTTCTTTATCTCTGGATGGCAAGCACATATCCCTTTCCTTGTAGGTCAGCTGAAGATTTAATTAAGCTTGGGGAAACGGCTACATGCTTGGCCTGAAGTCTCTAGGCAAGTAAGAACTTCAATTTAGCTAACAAATACACCACCCAGAAAGCCAAGTGGCATTATTTTGCTCTTTCTCCTCTCTGCCTCATTCTTCTACCATCTAAATTTCAAAAACTTTCATTGAAAGGGGAAAAAGGCTTCCTGCTTTATGAAATCTACAAGACTGCTATCTGTGTATATGGATATAATTTGATCCCCAAGGTCATGGTCCAACATCTTGGAGTGAATGTCTAAGGAATTAAAGGGGCCAACATAAATGATGTATGAGTTTAGAACATAAGCAAACAATTCTGAAGTGGAGGCAATAATGGGATGTGAGTTTTAACTATGGGTTTTTTCATATTTTATGTGAGCTAAGTGCTCGATGACAAGAATCATGTAGCAGCTCTGACTGGTGTACTGATCAAGAGAATTTCATTTTATATAGCATTTATAAACTCTGTGCTATGGTGTCATAATCAAATGTAAATTAAGTATAAAGAAATGTTTAGGATACTTTCTTTTCTTATGGACTACTGATTCTGGGTCACATAATATCTGGAGGGATGAGATGGGAACCCCTCACAACAGAGGAGAGAGTCACTCATCAGTTGGTTTTTGAATATTCCATTGTGCCATTGATGCATCTCACAGTTCTAACCCAAACCACTCCCAGAATACTTTCTCCTTCCACTCTTCGGAGCAAAAGGCAAGCAGCAGAGGGTTTTTATGTTTGTTTCCAAAATGTGCATGGGTGAACACTGCTTCACTCTCACCTTTCTCATTTAAATATGTGAACCTGATCAGCAGCCTTTTCTCAAATGTCTCTTTGTGTCATTTGGAGTTTTCGTCCAAAGTTCTCTCCACTGAATCCTCCTTGAGAGTAGACTTATTTCAGATCTACACATCATGTATAGGTTTCCTGCAAATAGCAAATTCAGAACAACCTTCTTGTTCAGTCCAGTCATTTCCTTGTGACAGAGTCATGCTTTTTTGCCTCCTTACCAGGTTTAAAAGAATCAATTGTTAAGAAAAAAGTTATCCTTTACTTTGATCTTTGAACCTTTCCTTTCCTGGTCACCTCATGCTCATCAGCACTCCGAATTACCTTCTAACCTGGAGGTTTCTTCATGATCCTTATGTTCAGTGGTTGTTATTCATAACCAGAAATCAAACACCTCTTATGTTCCTTCTGTCTTAGCTAACTAGCTCATGTTTATGCCTGCAGTCAATACAAAATGATGTAGCTTTGAAAGGGACTGACAGTGTGGTCAGATGAGGGCCATATGGCTGTCTACCAAGGAGCCACCCACAGTGCCATTATTTTGTGACATTACTGTGGTCTGTGATCTACCTCTCTATTATGTTGTTCAGCATTTTATAGACTTGGAAAAGCTGACTCATGCTAATCAAAATTACATGATGCTAAAATATATGAGCACTAACAAGCTTTGAGAATGGGGTTATGCGTTTTTTATGATGGAGATAAATACAAGTACCAGAATCCCTGAGGAGTGACTTAACTAGAGTTGCTTAGTGAGTGCATTGAAGACAGTGACCTTGATGACTATTTTACCATCACAGTTTTGAATCTGTTGAAGTACCATCATTATAGATTATATCATTATAAGAACAAAAAAATATGTCTCTTATGGGATTTGATGAACAAGGTCAACTATATTCTCCAGGTTCTCCTGGCCTGTTCTTGAGGTTGACTGTCCTCCGTCTGTTCAGTTTTTCTCCAAACCGGTGTAGTAATGCCCCTGCTTTAAAATGATAAACGTGTTCCAGATGTGCTTTCTTTCCATTGCATTCAGGTCTTTCTAGTTTCTTATGATACAAATTTAGAGATAACTTTGATTACGTCTCCAAATGTTAATCCCATATATCGTCTATGGATTTTTCTAGTTTACTAATTATTATACTGTCCCTGGGTGTGGGGGTAGATGGCTGATCTTCTCTTAATGTTTCCATGGTCTACCAACACACAACAAAATACTTAACATAATAACTCATTTTATCATTTGTAGATTGAGAAACCATGAATGCCTTTCAACCAACTTCTCCAACTATAGTATATTGTAGAATAGAAAACTGCAATGCTTGATTCAAATACTCCACAGTAGTTAAATCTGGGAGTATGGAAGCTCAGCTGTGAATACATAAATCAATCATTAATCAAATTAACTTGCATTCTATGGGAATTCTCCCCACCATATTCCAACTGCTAACCACACAGTGGAAATCTACACTGACAAAAAGTTCATGGTTCCATGGCATACTTTAACATGTTTTGGGATGACTCTAGACTTGTAGAAAACCTTTGCTTTTTATTGAGGTTATGGTAAAACTTGATGGTTCTTTTATTGTGAGAGTAGTTTTCCATGTCTGTCATGATTGTTATTCTTTCTCTCAACCACCTTTAGTATTTTCAGTGCTCTTAAGAGTTAATGTTAAGAATTGAACAAGTATATAATTTGGTCTGGAGGTACCATCTTCTGATTTCAATAGTCCAGTGCTTTTTAATGCCCACATCACATTACTGGCTCATAACAAGATCATGATAAAAGTAAAACCCAAGGTACTTTTTAGAGGTTCCATTGACAAATCACATATTCCATCCTGTGATAGCACAAAAATTCCTTTGATTCTAAGTGCAGAACTTTCTATATATCCTTGTTATGTGTCATTTTGTTGTATGTGTTTGGTTTTTCACTCCCCCAAGGCCTTTCTGAATTCTTATTCCATAAAGCAGTATATTTATCTAGTATAATGTAATGAGAAAAACTAAAAACAACAACAAAATAAAACATAACATAACAAAACACCTCCAGGCCTTCTATACCTCCATATAAAACATTGATAAAAATATTACATTCTAAGAAGTCACATAGAGGATAAGGTTTTGCAATATGATTGCATTTCATTAGTTAATTCATGAGTTCATTCAAATGTTCATGAAAGCCTAATACATAACAGGCACTGTGCTAGGACTTGTGTTTATTGGTGAATAAACAAACAAGGCCTTAACTTTTATAAAGCTGACATTTTAGTGGAAGCAATGGAAAATAAACAGTGTGTGATAGGAAATAAACAGGGATAGAAAAGAAAGTGACAGGGGTAGGTAGGTGGCCAGCTAATTCAGAGATAGTTTGTAAATAGGTGGCATTTCACTAATACATTCAGTTTGAGAATGATCTAATTATTCAAGGAGCCTAGAGGACATTCCATGCAGAAGGGAATAGCGAATGCAAGCAGGAAGGCTTGAGCTTGGTCAGGAATGGAGAGTGGCCAGCATGACTGAAGCTTAGTGAACCAAGACAGAGGGAAGTGCAGCAGATCATGTAGCGCTGTCGTGGATCATGTTATGTAGTTTAGGTGTCTTCTTTTTCCTTTTTCTGGACTACTAGTTTTTCTGTAAATCTGTTTAGCTAGTAAACAAACTGTCTAACCACACTACTGTCCAAACCACAGTATTCCATGTGGTTCACAAGAATATACTGAATGTATTGGCAGAATTCCAGTTTACTTTATAGAGTTTTTCTGATGTATAATTCAAAACAAACAAGGAAACAAACAAAATTCCTTTAGTGTTTGTTCTTAATAAACTGTGTTAGCTTGTTCAGTTCTTCTAAACCATTTGTTGGTGGATCCATTGTAGAATTTTATGAAGGATTAGAGTCAAGTTGAACAGTCTACAATATTTTAAATTTATATTTTTGAAATTTGAACCAAGATTTTTCTGTCTTCAGTCCATTCAAAGTTTTTCTGTTCCCCCTGATGCACAAAGATGACCACAAATGGTTTTTGATTGAACTTACAAGATGGTTCGATACTTGGCAATAGAATTCATTCTATTTAGAGTAACTAGATTCTTTCTTTCTCACTACAAATATATCAGGATTTGTTCTGGTTCGTTATGCTTTAAGTTTGGAGGCACTTTTCCTTAATAAAGAAAAATGAATCAGAATAGTACTTAACTGGTTCTGTCCCTTCTCTCATATGTCCTGAGAGTTCACTCGTGGCCACCATGCCTGGGCCAACACTCCCTCATCTTGCTTTAGATATAGCTAACATGACACCAAGCAAAAGTCCTTTTAAAGATAGCAATTGGCATTTGGGGTCAAGGGAACAAAAATATTTTATTTGAATAGACATGATTCCTAAATTAATTCCCAGATTATTTGTCTTCAGAAAAACTCAAGAAAAGTATATATTCACTCCGTTTGCCTGCTTCTGCTGACAATAGCAGCCCAGGATATGGAGAAATTTAAAGGAGAGATGGGCATTGTACTTCCTTTTCAAAACTAGGATTAAAGGGCAGGCAGCAGCATAAGAGTTGAATTCATTTCGTGTAACCATAGGAACTAAAACCTACTTGGCTATGACTGTTCACTTTCCAGTTGTCGCTACTCTGCAAAAGCTCATACTCTCCTGTCTTTGTGGTTTACATCTGAGTGAAGAAAATCTACAATACAAACCTTGGATTTGAATGTCTGAGGCATCTCATTAAAAGCTAAGAATAAAGTTGACCATACGTCACTTAAATTATCTGACCCCAGTTTTCTCATCTGTGAAATTAAGAAGTTAGATCACCTCTGAGACTTTTCAGCTACGATACTCTGCGATTGTAAGAAGATTGTCTTTCTCCTGAATAGAAAGTTTGATCTTTTTGGAGACTGAAACAGAGCTATGATACTTTTTCTTTCTTTTTTCTTTTATTCTTCAGCAATTGTATATGCAACTTTTATATGGGCACTGGAAAACTGGATCAGCTTCCTTGGAATTTTCAAAGAATTTTTAAAACACATTCCATGTATGTTTCATATCCCCCCTGTGACATATGAGGCAGCATTATGCTAGGTGTTAAAAGTGACCAAAATGTAGGTGATCAATCCTAAGCCATTTTACCCATCGAATGATTTTTGATACCCCATTCAGAGTTTCCTGCAGTCAAATACTGTATGTGAGAAGATGTGTGTTAAATCTTCAGAGTCTTCTGTGTTATCCAGTTTGAATAACCATTGCGTCCTATCATGGCAACTTGTCTGTTGAGAATATGGTGAACAACAAGTGATTTTAAACCTTGCCAAATTTTAGGAACATCTTTGAAGAAACATAGTGGTAACCCCTTTTTAGATGTTGGTTTCGTCTTTAAGTTGAAAGACTCTTATTTTATCCAGAGAGAAAACAAACTGCCAGCGACAACAGTTTCAGGGGCCCTCACCTACCATTTTAACCTAGAGACTCAGCAACAAATACAGTCACAGAAGGTGTGTCAGATAAGCCAGACACTAAACGCAAAAGAATTTTTCTCGCTGGTCTTTTTTCCAGCCTCCTCAATTTTTATGGGGTATTTGGTTAAACATCATCACTTGGGCTATATCTGATGTAGGAAAAAGTATTAAAATTAAATTTCCAAAAGAAAATATTCAGTCTTCATAATTTGTACCAAGGCATGAAGCAAAGGTATGAGAGAGAACAATTACAGGTGGCATCAACCTATATTCTGATTTCGAAGGGGGTAGGAGGGAGGAAAAAGGACAATAAAGAAATTTATTTTCCTTTTTAAAAAATCATGTTCATCAAATGCTATTTTTACCTCATTTTTATGAAAACTTGTTTCTTCTGAGCCTCAACCAATTAATTTCTATTGTAATATCTTTGAATTCCGGAAAGCAATTTGCAGGTTTTTCATAAGTCTTGACCGTAGAACCTAATGCTTGGTATTCAGGTAATACTGGAACAGGATATAAAGGTTATTTCCATACACCTAATTGGATAAATTGATTGACGCATTAACATCATTAGTTGTTTCAGAATGCAAATGGAAGTCTGACTTGAATGAACTCAGAGACTCTGATCTGTGCTTTCCTCGGTCAGGCATAAAAGAGGAAGACTGTTATCTATTTCTTTCTTTGTCTTCATTTAAAGAACGTTTGGGTAATACTAGATTCTTTAAAAAGCAGCACCAAGAATGTGCATGTTTGTTATCGGTGTGAAGTAAAATAACACGCACAGCCCTTCTCTGTGTGTACACGCACGCACACATCATTATCGCCACCGCGGCCACTCTGAAACTCTGCCTTTATGAACGCATTTCCTCCAAGGAAGATAAGAGTGCTGAAAAATGAGAAAAGAATTTGGGTCCTAACATTAGCCCCACAGCGTTTCCTATTGCAACACAGACATATGTTGTTGAACTTTCCCCTCTTTAGCCGCCTGTGCACACAATGTGTTGTTTGTTATTCTCCTTAATCCCCCAAGAAGTAAAAGAGATGCCCTTGGTCAATTTAATAAGGAACAATCCATGTCTGTTGAGGACAAGGAGTTAGGGGTGTTTCTCGCATACCATCAGTCTCTGCATTCTGCCAAAACGTCACATCCCCGCAGCCATGGCTCAATGGGCTGAGTTTGCAGAGCTCTGAATGAAGGGTGGTCCACACTCCTTTTGTGGCTACAGACTGTAATAGGGAAGGGATTCTTTTCTTTCCGATAAATAAAACTATTTTATATTTCTCTTCAATGTGAACTGACACCACTACTTTACCATCTCTCATTTAATTGTCGTGAAAACTTATCTCAAGGACTCTCCATATCTTATTTTCACAGTTTCTCCCAGAAAGCATGTTTCATGTAGGTGCTTTTGAACATGTTATTTCAGTTTTATTCCTTTTCTATCCAGGAACAGTTGTGTTGCCTTTACTGGGGGAACCGGTATTATGTTTACATGGCATGACTAGCGTGGTACACCACCACAGCAAGGAACTTTGGGGTCGGGTCTTCTAGCTGCATAGCACTTTCTGGAGTTTCTGTGGGTGCCTGTGAATTTCCCAGGGAGCTGTCATGGAGTACACACCCAGAGACCTGGATAAAATGGGTGCCCTGAGAGAGCCTGAGCATGGCCTATTTCCCATGACTTTCTACAATTAAAGACAGCTCAGTGCTGGCCAAATAATACAATGTACTATGAAAAGAATAGTAAAAAGGCATAAAAATAAATGGAGCACAATGCTGGCATTCTTTTCTTTCTATTATATAACAGAGAAGGAAATATGGACTCGGAGACATCTGCTCTTTAAATAATGTGTTCTTATTGTCAAATAATGTATAAAACCAAACTGAAACATTTGAGACTGGGAAATAAGGATAACTTTTTAAGAGAGGAAAGAAGGGCTAGTTACTTCTGGAGATGCTGGTTTAGAAATAGGCCTGAGTTAACAGAGTGTTGACACCAGAGTAGCTAAGGCAGGGCTGACCAAAGCAGGATATTACATGCACAGATGAAAAAGAATTAACCTCAACTGGTGAGCATTAAGAAAGCCAGGAACTGTGGCGAGCAAGTTCTCAGAGTGCCTGAGATTTTATAATGGTGTTGGTGAAAAAAAACCATACATATTATGAATAAATGAATAAATGATCATCATTACCTATTATAGGAGTAAGGAATAGGACTGATGAGGGCACACTAGGAAACAGGGGGTCATTATCCTAGATAAGGACAGTGGTTCCCAACCCTGCCTGCATTTCAAAATCACCCGCAAAGGATGATTTAAGAAAATTTACAAGCATAGGCCTCACCTTTTGAGCTTCTGATTCGATAGTTCTGTGTTAATACTTTGGGACCTGCGTTCATAACAGTTCTCCAGAATTCCACTGGAATCAAGGCAAAGGAAACTATGGTTGTGGGGATGACGGAGACAAAGAGACTCAGCTTGGAGAGGAGCCCTTTCTCCTCGCCGTCACATGGTGAAAGGTCCCTATGTTGACCGTCATTAGCCATTTACCCAAACCAGATTTGGATAGGATTCTATGAAATTCTGTGAAAACTATACTTCCTTTTTGTGTGGACAAGTGTCAAGAAAATATTTCAAACTGAAACTGAATCAAAATTAAATGGAAAACCAAAAACCTAAAGAATTATGCGTATATTTGATGACAGAGCATCTTCCTCTGGCTTATATGGTCTAGATGTGTCTTTTCACTTTGCATGCATACAGGTAAAATTTTACTGAAAAATAGCAAAAAATTTCATTTATTATACCTGACATAGCTGCAAACAGATACAGTTCTTGCGCAGTTCTGAAATTCAAGTGCAGTGGGTCTGGTTGGGTAGTGATCTATTATTACTGTCACTGCTTTTAAGCCTTACCAGGCAACTGCTGGCACTAGTTTATCCTTCCTTTGCAAAGGGTAAAGGCTGTGGATGCCCATTGTATAGACTAAGGGCTCTTCCCTAAGGATGCAGGGACTCCTGTAAGAAGTTACTCCTGTAAGAAGTTACTCTCTTACTCCTGTAAGAAGAGGCCACTGTCATGGGTCATCTCTCTCTTCCAAAAGCACGTCTTGTTCTTCCCTGCACTCTGAAGGCACAAGTTTCAAACACATTGCCCCTGCCATTAATTCCTCATACATATTTGGAATTTGTAAAAGTTTCTCCCCCATCAAGAAATAATTTTTTTAAAAGCTCAAGACATATTGAAGGAGGAGAAGTAGAGGAATGGGGAAGGGCTGGGCACTGTGCTGCAGGAAACAAGTTTCTGCTTTCCAGGGGGAGAGCTGGAAGAGAGCCTCCAGCAGCAAATGTTTTCTTACAATTTTCTCTCCTGCCAATGTCAAACCCTGTGTGAAGATAGGAGCAAAGTCACAGATATATCAGGGAGGAATCATGATTTTACATTTCTCAGGTCGTACGTTATTTTCTTAGGTGAAAGGATTCCAAAGCCTAATGGGAGGTTCATTGTTTGGCTTACTTTTGAATATTTTAAAAAAAAATGCTGTTTTGGTGTTTCAAATTATTGCTCTAAAGTTGAAAATCTTAGGAACTGTTTCTATCCAGATATCAACTGGTTACAACCACTATTGGATTTTGCCTAAGTTTATTTCTCATTGGTGGCAAAGGACAAATTCACATTAAGGTAAGCTGCCATTGATCCTTCAACATTATTGTTCTGGGTTAAAACATTAAAAAAAAATCCCAGCTCAAATTAATCATTTGTGTAGAAATATAAGTGAATAAATATACAGACTTTTTGTTCCATTTGAAAAATTGTAATATCTTGTGAGGGACCGTGCATAATTTCTTAACTCGTGTCCTGTGTATATACTATTTTGCATTCTTAATTATTGTCTCTGTTAAGAATAAATAACAATAGAATGAGCAAATGAGTTAAGGCTGCTAGGGGGCCTGGGTGTGCTTCAGAAACATAAAGACCCGTGACTCAGAGAAGCAGGTGGCAGGAACAAGAGGTGGCCTGCCCAGCCTCCAGGAGCCTGGATGATGGAGGTGTCAGTCCAGAGCTGGACTCTGAAGCAGAGCCCCTGGGGGGTGAGAGACTGTCAGGACATCTTCACCTATGCAGGCAGACGAAACTCTCTGCTCCAAAGGGAGGCTCCAGTTTCCTGTGCAAACTGAGAGTAGGCAAGCTGCAGAGATCCAGGAAAGCCTGCCATCCTCCCCCAGTTTTTCCATCCTTACCTTCTTTTTTGGTGGTTACTGTCACTGCTGGAGGGTGCTACTGATGGCTTGTCCTGCATCCCAACTCCATCACTCATGGCCTCAGTCACTTGCGTAGCAAAAGTGGCCCTGGAAACCTAAAGCCTTCCTCTTCTCATGGTGAGGAGGGAGATGGGAGGACCTGATGAGGGGAGAAAGGTGATCCTACACCAGGAAGTAGAATTGAACGGAGGGAGACATTGGCTCTCTAAAGAGTAAAGAGCCTCCAACCCCCACCCTTGAGTGCCAGGTGCTGTGTTAGGCACTGGGGATATAGTGTGAACTTGGCAGGGGTGGTCTCTGCCCTCACAAAGCTTACAGATTGACCTTGTGCAGAAGAGTTAAGCTTAGTTCTCTCAGTGACCTCACCTATATAAAATTGGCATAATGATGACAATGCCACATGGTTTGAATATGTATTAAAGGACCTAATCCAGTGTCTGACTCATACTAGATGATCAGTAGATGCTTCTTTCCCTTTCTCTCCCTCCTCTACCCATCCTGAAACTTAATCATCATAGAAACTTTTGAAAAACAATGGACAGATGGTCTGCTGCAGATTCCTTGTACACATAATCAGTACTCCAACACCTTCTTTATCATCTATCACGTCCCTTTATTCCACTGCATGTTTCCTTTTGGTGATACTCTCACTTCTCCTCCAAGGTTGCCCTTCATGTTCTTTTTAACCCACTCCCACCCACATACCAAATGCTGGTGGACAGTGGTACAGAGGAGAGGCAGTGAGATTTGTTTTGCATCCTGCCCCTGCTGGGGTCAGGACCTGCCTATATATAGATAGAAATGAGCAGCAGGAATGTCCGAAATGTCAAGTAACGGAATAAGCAGGTCCCTTTGTTCTGTCTGGGAGTGTGAAGGGTGGTATCAACAGACTAGCATGGCAGTGCTCTCAAAACCCTGAGCACAGACGCAGTGAGTCTGGTCCTGCTGTTTCCATCTATGCTCATTCTGACCTGTTTGAGATTCCGGGGCCATGTTCAAAGCCAGCCTGGCAGAACTGGGGGTCCTACAGCTGATCTTCATGATCATGAGGCTCCACAGTCTGACTGACTTCATTCAAAGCTACCATGTACAAGCCCATAATAAATGGGAGCCTAAGTTCTCTAACCTTTAAAATGGAATGCAAATACTAACCCATCTCTGATAATATTATGCTTCATAATAATGAAGTTCAAAAAGTAGGAACTTCATTCTTTCCGTTATTTGAGCAAAAGCTTTGGAGTCATCCTTACCCTCCAGCTCCAGTTCAGCTATCGTCACATCCCATAGAGTCCCTCATTTCCTTCTGTTCCTAGAGCATCTTCTTTGGCAAAACTATCCTGACCACTCTGTGTGGTGTGATGTCCATTTGTCTTCTCCTTCTGACTTATTTTGCCTGTGGGACTTCTTTCCATCTAACAACTATGTATATCTTCTGTCCCTCCCACTAGACAATAAGCTTCATGATGACAGGGATTTTGTATGATTTGTTCACTATTGTATCCTCATTGGTTATTGCGTCTGGTACAAAATTGCTCCATGTCAAATAAAGCACTTAGCCCTTTGATTAAACTAGAAAATATGCATAAATCACCTAGCAGAGTACCTCTGTGTCATAAATTTTGAATCATAAATAGCTTCCCTTTCATGCTATTTCACTGACAAAGCTAACTTCAAATTGTGGGCCACTGCTCCATGAGACTCTCCCAAAGGACAAGTTGCTAAATCCCTTTTAGTGGGAAAAAAATCGTATCAAGCTCATTGTACCAAAAGAGTGTTCAAAGCTTGTGTATAAAGCTGTGATGCTAACGTGTGGATGTGACTTCTTGGTAGCAGTGTTTCTGAGTGCCTGGTTGCCAATCACCAGATGCAGAATTACCTGGGGTGCCTGTTAAATGCAGATCCCAGGACCTAAGCTTGATCCTTTGCTTGGGACCTGCTTTACAGCCACACTCTGCATGCATTGTTCTTGTTGGAATGTTACATCAACCTCAACAGCAGCCTGATCATGTCATCCAGGGTCAGAGTATGTATTGCTGAATGTCTGGAAAGTGGCCCAAGGCACCAGGTGCTGAACCAAGAAAATTCACACCATCCTTGCTTCAGTTATTTAAGATACACAGGTCAATGGAACATAACAGTACTGGACAGATCAGAATGAAAATACTTACCAACCTACACCTGAATGTGAAGATCAGTGTGTTTATACCCTGAACAGATTAAGAGGGTTGGTGGGTGAGTAAAGATTGTGGTTCACTGTGTAAAGAAAAAGGCATGATGTAGGCCTCTGGCTACATATGCCAAAATTATCTAGTCTGAGAAAGGCAGAGGGTCGCAATGGAAGATTAGAACCTATTTTTTAAAGATTTTATTTATGTCTTACTAGGGAGAGGGTAAGGGAAGAAGAAAGAGAGGGAGAGAAGCATCAATGTGTGGTTGTCTCTCATGTACCCCTTTTACTGGGGACCTGTCCCACAACCCAGGCATGTGCTCTGACAGGGAATTGAATCAGTGACCCTTTATTCTGAAGCCCTCACTCAATCCACTGAGCTACACCAGCCAAGGCTAGAAACACTATTTTTTTTTAAGTTTAGGTTATTTATGCATCTATTTTTATGACTTATAAGCATTGATACATATGGGGAAAAAATCTCTATTTCAGAGGAGAATGTTAAGAATTAGTGTATTAAATGTATAAATTACCCAACTGGCCAGAATCTGTATTTTAATTCACATAATATAATATTGGCTTCTGTTATATCTCGAACCAAATATAATGACTTGGGTAATTAAGTTCATTCTAGTTGTAGTAAAAAAGAATTAACATTCTATTTTTTCCTCAAGACTCAAAATTCTGAAAAACTTTTCATTGCTTGAATGAAATATAGGAAAAGGAGAATATTATCAACATGCAAACTGATATTTTTATTAGAACTTACTAGGAGTTACCTAGGTGGGTGGAGACCACAGCCACAGTCACTAAAATCCATAGGCCCAAGCAGGACTTGTAGTAAAGGCTACTGCGCGTTTCATTATTTGGTGATGAAATAAGATAACATGTGACTCTCGAAAGCAAGTTACTTTTCTAAGATATTTTACAGTTAATATGAATTATTTGAAAAATTTCTAATAAAAAAGTACTTACTAATCTGAGAAGTAAAAGATTGGATGATTTTTACATTTTTATGAAATGGACGAAGCCAGGGTAACTTTTCACAGCCTTTTCCGCTTACCTCTCCCTGAGTCATTGTGCTTGTCATACATCTCCAGGATGGGCTGTGAACCATGCACTTCGCACCTTTTTACCACTTCAGATTCATAAAAGATAGCCCACCGATTCTTCTTTTGAGCACCAATTCAAACTCAGCTGCATACGATAGTAATAGATGGTAATAGACATATTCTTTGATTTGTCACGGTACTTAGGGCTCCACCAGATTTCATAAGACATTTAGAATCCTGAAAACAAATTCTGATCCTTTGGTTTGACTAGCATGGGTATCTGAATAATGTTTTGGCCACTGGACAGAAGAATGAACTACAGCCTTGCATGGGTCTTTCCTTAATGGTTACGTGATTAAAAAAAAACAAAACTGCAACTCCAAAATAAGACAGCTTTCGTATTTGTCTCTGGGAGCAGATAAGGGACAATGCTGTGTTTGAAATGGGGTGGGGGGAGGTTTGCATTGAAGCTGCATTTGAATAGCAAGTACTATACTGGCAGAGTATTTGTCTCACTTTTGAACAATTCCAATTTTGAGGCCAAATTAAATTTATGGACCATAAAATTTTTTCTGAACTCCTCTTCCTTTTCAAAAATATGAAGGTCCATTAGTGAGAAATTTGTTTGTGAGAATATATGTTATGAGAGCGTATGTTTCACTGCATGCTATGTTCAAATTAGATGACAACAAAAATCTCTTGGCAACATGGCTGACTGAGAACACTACCCACAGTTTTTATAGTGACCGTGGCGTAGAATTCAGCAGTGGCCCACACAAGCATGTCTGTGCCTGAAACTATGAACTTGTTGATTATTAGAATAGAAGAAAGTACCTAAAGTGTTACGGCATTGAACCGCACTCTCTGCATGTGTCAGTGAGTTGGTGCTTTCAATTAATAACATTTTAGGATTTAGCATCCTAGAAATGCTGTGAAGAAACCTAGTGCATGTCAGTGATTGCCATTAAAGTCCTTGCAGTTAGAATTATGTGACCTATTTAAGTGCAGAAAAATGAAGAAGAAAGTACGTTCTTTAGTCTAAGCTCTAGCCGATGGCATCTGGAGGGTGGACCTAATGAGCCCACAGTTTAGTACATGGTCTGGCAGGAGAGTTACTCACAGCACAGTAAGTACCAATATTGACAGTCCCAGTAAAGCAGTGGGTGAATTGCTTCAGACTCCCTGAAGCAATGTGTTTATGCCCCAAGCTTATTCTCCACTACAGTGGGGCTTCTTAGATTCGAAGTTGTTTTTATCCATCTCATATTTATATTTTGTGAGTTGTGTATTTTAGTGCAAATTTTATTTTTCGGTGCTATTAGATAATTTTGGTTTATGGAGTTAGATGATATTAAAAATTAATAAAACATTTTTGTTTCTCACAATATGTGACCTTTTAATACTGTTTATAACATTAGAAAAATAAGATTTTTTATTCATTAAACTGTTTGGAGACATTTGTCAGCCAAAGAGTATTCTGCGTGATAGTGTAGGCAGTTAGACAGGCATGAGCAGAATAGAAATGACAAACCAGGCACAGAAAGACACCAGGGCAGAAAGCCCCAGGTGCCTAGCAACAGACAATTGTAAGGTGGGACCTTGTCCCCAAGGTGACCTCTCCTCCCTTAGTATATCACTGATCATGCAGTTTAGACCCCCTGACATTTCATATTGCTGGTCATTCAGTTAGGGCCCTGCCCTGCTCTTTCCTTCCCTGGCTTGTCGCCAGTCATGTGGCGGACCCCCTTAGAGGAGGAACAAGGAGGCTAGAGAATAGCCTCACAGGACTCCCATACAAGCCCTTGTCTGACCACTTCCTTCAGCACTGAGCTCCAGAGAGAACATCTAGGCCTCAGTTGTGTTCCAGCTCCAGGCCCAGAAAAGCAGCAAGGCGAGGCGGGGTGATGCCATGGCTGCCCTCTCCCACTTTCTCTCCTGCACCCCTCGCATTTCCCCCTTTCCTGCCCTTCCTTCAAGGTGTGTATCTTTGCCTTTCTTTCTCCTAAGCCCCAAGGCCCTTCTTTTGCCTCTGTAAGTTTAATCAACAAAACAAACAAACAAGCATAATATAACCAAAGACACTGAAATTGAGAACAGGCTGACAGTCATCAGAGGGGAGAGGGGAAGGAATTTCAGGGGAAAGGGGGGAGGGTTTAGAGCAACAAGTATAAAAGACATATGGACAAAAACTAGGGGGAGATGGAAATGGGAGGGAGGTGGGGAGGGCTGGGGGGAAAAGGCAGAAAACTGTACAAGAACAACAATTGAAATTAAAAAATTAAAAAAAATGTTGTTTCCTGAACCCAGGCCACCCATCAGGCTCTCTTCCTCTACAGCTCACTTCTACCTCTGTGACTTTCTAAATAAACTTTTGCTTGTATTTAAGTCTTGGCTCTGAATTCTTTCTTAGTCAAAACACAAGGACAGAGGTCTAACATCTGGTGCTGTTTGCCATGAACATGTCAGCCTTGAAGAACGATGTCAAAATTCACACTGTTGCCTAATTAAGCATTTTCTCCAAATATATTCCCCAAAGCTTTAGAATGTTTGCAGATTATCTGTTATTTAGTAATAGAATTACTTATGGAAATTAAGTTTCCAATATAATTATGATAGGTAAGTAAATATTATGGAAGATAGAATTATGAAAATATTATTTTGGCCTCTTAATTATGTCATTTTCCTAATACTGACATCAACTGCTATAAGCAAGGTAACTCTGCCTTGATAAGTATGCTTGGTAAAAGCATGAGGAAGGAAGAGACAGTTTCACATGTATAAAGTTTTAAAAACAAATCATATTTTAAATGCAATAGACCAGCCCTGGCTGGTGTGGCTCAGTAGATTGAGTGCTGACCTGCGATACAAAGGGTCACAGGGGTGATTTCCAATCAGGGTACATGCCTGGGTTGTGGGTCAGGTCTCCAGTAGGGGGCCCTTGAGAGGCAATCACACATAGATATTTCCCTCTGTCTCCCTCCCTTACCCTCTCTCTAAAAATAAATAAATAAAATCTTTAAACAATATTTTTAAAATACAATAGGTTAGCTTATAATTTAGACAAACTCATTCTCTGTTTAATATGAGTCATTTTATTATTCTAAACTATCTGGGGTATTTTTTTGTATTTTTATTTCATGTCTTTTATTTGATTTTTTCAAAGCCAGGCAGAACTAGAACATGTATTGATTCAATAGAAGTATGTAAATTAAGTATAGTATTTAATTTAATAGTATTGAAAATACACTTCAAAGTACCTGTACTGTTGTTATGGTGTCTAACTATATTTTAAAAAAGAGTAATTTTTTAGAGTTAATTATCCTTTACATGGATAATCACAATACTGAAAAAAGCTCTTAGGTTTATATTGGAAGAATACCAGACACTCAAAAGCTTGTAGGTTTAGGACCAGAAATGTATTAGGAGGACCCTAAGGCTAAAAGAAACTCAGGAAGAAAGGACAGGGAGAGATTTGACCTACAGATTAATTAACTCTCAAATGACTTCATTTACACAGGAAGAATTTTCTGGCATTCTCTAGGAGCACTGTTGTTTCCTAAGGTATGAAGACACACAAAACTGAAACTCTCCTATTACTCTCCTTCCCTTGAAGCTCTTTAAAAAATTGTCTAATATAATAGAGAAAGACAATAAGATGGTTGTAATTTCTTTCAAATCAAAATGGACTCTGCTTTTGAAAGCTTGTAATTGACCTTTTTAATGTTCTTTTACTATGTGAGAGGCCTTATGAATTTCTTGTTTTCCTTTAAAAATTAAGCCTTTTAGTTCTTATGCATTTAATTACTGTATATTTTATAGTATCTAGAGTAAATAAATATGGGCCATCACATAATTAAATTAGAATCAATGATTATGATGTGATTGTGATATAAAATTTTCTCCTAAGCTTTGTCAAATGCAATATTCCAAGCTTGCACATGGCATTCAAATCTCAGTTGATGACTTTTCTAATTTGTTCTTTTTCAAAACCATTGAATGATTATTGAACTTTCTGTGTTTACAAAAAGAAACATTTTATGTAATTTGTAAACTGAATTACATGTGTTCTCATTCTCCCTCTGTAATACTACCTATTGAGCGTTCAGCTTTGGCTCTTTGTGGAATAGAATAGAGAAGAGAATGTGGTTAGTGTTGCTGTACGACAGCTAAAGGGAGCAGTCAGAGGTGGATTGACTGGGAGACCGTTGAAGGCAAGCTTATGGTGTGGAAACACCTTCAAAGCCAGGAGAGGGGCCTTCCCCAGGTCTTAGCATGGCTATATAGATGGTAAAATTTTTTCTCCTCTCAATCTCCTTTCCTTCCGTCACCTCTTCCCTCACCTTGGGTGGTACTGGGTTGTCTGTAAGCGTTTTGGGTATCTGGTTAAGGCATAATCCAGTTGGGACTGCATCGTGTTGAGTTCGGACATATTGGTGTTGTTCTCATTCATTTTTATGTACAGCTCATTGAGAGTTGGCCGTCCTGGCACAGTAATGGTTTCCTAGAATAGTCCTACTGCCCACTGTGCCAACTGACCTGGCATCGTCACACAAAACGTACTGAGTGGTTTTAAAAAGACATTTCGAAATGTTTCAATAAAATGTGAGAAATTAGATGCAATGGAGATATATGTATATGGTGAGTCCCTTCTTTCATCTTCTTCAAAGTTTTTCACTAAAGAACTGAAATTTCAGATTTGAAAAATTTGTACATAGGGGCCAACATAACGAAGGTGAATGATGAAATTAGTAGAAACTATGTTCACACTGACACACAAATATAACCAAAACTTTTTCAGAGCGCAGCAGAAGCAGTAATTAAGAGGAAGCGATAAATTTCTAATAGAAGTGGTGAATAGATTCTTGGATTGAATCATATAAGGAAATGACATGAACCCTTTGAGAAAACATTAAAATTTCTTGGGGATTTAATGCAAAATACTAATAATATAAGAAAGATAATAAAACTCATATTATACCTACACATGGAGGTCATCAATGACAAACAGGTTAATGAGTTTCATCAATTCAAAGAACACCAAAAATTAGTCACAGTAGAAAAAATACTCAAGATGCTCGTATGTAAAAGGAATTTTTTTCAAATTTGACTACTCTCATAAAACAGACATATTATTAACATCAACTGAGAAGCTAAAAGTACCTTTTAAAAACTATCAATAATAAACAGATTTCTATCAACCTGAGTAAAAAATAGCAAACTATGGTCCATGTTTTTGTATGACCCATGAGGTAAAATTTATTTTTACATTTTTAGATGATGGGGCAGAGAGGACAATATTATTTCAGATGTGTGAAAATTACACGCGATTTAAAATCCAGGGTCCAAAAATAAGTTGTACTGGAATGCAGCCATGCTTATCCATTTATGTATAGCCACCACTGATTTTGTGCTGTGGCAGGGTTGAATAGTTGTGACAACTACTATAAGTCACAATGGCTAAAAGATTTAGTGTCTGGACTTCTATAAAAAACTTTGCCAACTTCTGACTGTAGAGGAAAGACTGACTATATTCTCTCCACAATGATATCACAAAATCTTTGTTGTTTGACCAGATGATCAAAGATGGTGCAGCCACAACATGTAAGATTTTAAAAAGTATTAAAGGAGTGAAACAGCTAATTTATAAACTTATCTTGTGATCCTTCGGAATTTATATTTGTGGTATTTGTCAGCCTCGCAAACTGTAAAGCTCATGACTCCTTTCTTCATTCTAAATACTCACTTTCATTTCTAATCTTTATTTGTAATTGTATCTTTTTCTTAAACATCACCCTCTTAAATTATTTAAACGTGAGGTCCAACAGAGCTGGAAACACCAGTATTTCGTAAACCACATTTTCTATCTCAACTGAAGCTGGAATGTGGTTCTCATGCTATGTATCTGTTCTATTTATAAACATCACACATTAAATTGAAATTAGTTTTCAGAGGGCAAACAAGCATCTAGGGTGAAATAAGGAAAAAAATCTGCTAAATGTTTTACCTTTTTAGAACTTGACCCCCTGCTAAAACTTTCTCAAATATTGTCCCTAAACAGGGGAGACTGCCGGTTTTAGTTTTGGAGTGACACATTATTGCTCAGAGGGATTTTTTTATGACTAGGTTTAAAATGGAAATGCCAGCAGATTTAATTATGGTACCGCTGCAGAGGGCACAGCACATTAACATTATTGCATGAAAAATATCAATGTGCTCTGTGAATATATTGAGGACCCTTCATATTTTCATTTGCATTTACAAAAACTCACACTTAAATTTTTCATCAAAGCTAAATAAGACCTTGCAGAGAAATGTCTTCTTAAGATCTTTCAGTTTGAACTCCCTTTGTTAGAAAGGTGTTAAAAGAATGAAGAATTACGATTATTAATACAAATTGAAAGGGTTGTTATTCTCCACTATGGTCCTTCTCATTATCATATTGGACTTGGTTTTTTGTGGTGGTGGGGCAAATAATATTATTATAGGCTACATATTCAACTGTTAGGCACTTAGAGAAGTGCAGTTATATATATTTAAATGACTCAAGACAGTGCTATAATAAAGCTAGATGGAACCATTGGCTAAGATATTTTAGGCCAACTTTTTTTATCCTTTTTCATTTTTTTAAGAGTCCATATATGTGGCAGAACCAAAAATTTATACGAATAGGCTCTTTTTGTACCTTCTAAAAATATAGTTCAACGCAGCAGTAGACAGTATTTCATTTGAGTTTTAGTCTCTCCAAGCCACCGTCTGGTTACAAGCTGGTCCATGGCTACCGACAACGACTCTCTCTTTGTCCACACTCTAACACAGCTTCTAGCCGCCAAGGCTACATCACCAGGATGATCCCAGCCCCCATTTAAAGTGCCTGCCTGAAAAAAGTCTGCGATTATAAATCCTTTCTCTGGCCTTTGAGATGTAACTCTCTTAACACGCTCCACTTCCCAATCCCTGAGGAAGACAAGGGCCAAACTTTGGTGGGCACCTTATTCCAACTTGCACCATTGTTCCACCTGCCATAAAGATATGAAAAGTTAGTTTCTCTCTGGATAAGTGCCAACCAGCAAACCCAGTTGCCTAATCACATGTTCCAACCCTCCACCTCTTAATGCCCTTCAGTGCTTTTCCTTTAGAGAAGGGCCCTTCCTTTAGCATACCCCAGTATTTAAAAGTCTCCCCTCTTCTGTTTCAGTGGAGTTGAGCTCAGGTTACACTGGATTTTCTCTTCTATTGCAATAGTCATTACTGAATAAAATCTGTCTTAACTGCTTTTAACTAGAGTTCAGCTGTATCTTTGACACTAAATGCATTCAAAATAGGGTAATGATGATCTTTGGTAGCTTTTTATTTTTTTACTTTTTCATTGTAGTTCAGTCACAGTTGTTCCCATTTCCTCCCCACAACTCTCCTCCACCCCACCCACCCCCACCTCCCATCCTTAATCCTTCCACCCCCCACCCCAGCTGTCTTTGTCCATGGGTCCTTTATACATGTTCCTTGACAAGCCTTCCCTTCTTCAGGGAGTCAGAAGGACCTAGACCCTATTTACTTTAACTCTCTCTTTTACAGTAAAGACATTGAAGTTTAGAAAGAGTAAGTGGAGCATGGGCCAGTAACTGTGGAGCTGAGATCAGAAGCCAGGCTTCCGCACCCCCCCCCCCCTTGCTCTTTTCATTGCTTGGTCCCTGGTTTGGGGATGGAGTTTCACTTATGAAATCATTTTTGTAGGAGAAGGAGGGATGGGATTGGTGCTTTAGCAACTTCTGAGCTACAAAGTCTTTATTTTTCAGATTTAAGTGAAAAGTTTTACAGATGTTATGATAAACAAGACAAATGTCTCTGCTAAACAACAAAAAATAATTTGAGATTTCCTATATTAGGCAATGAAATCCAAAAATTTTCTCAATTTAATGCACACAATTAGAATTAATTATTCCTTTTATCTTATTTCGGTTAGGACTGAAGTGAAGATTTAGCTCAAGATTATAGCAAATGTTAAAGCATATAGAGTTGTTTGAATACACAGCCCTAATTTCAATAAGGCTCAAACATAATCGCTTTATATATTTTCTTGTATGTAATTTCTTTCTTATTTGGGTTTCATAACCCCTAAGAACAAGACTTACTCTGATATATTTAGCATCATCCACAAGAAAGATCTAAAATTTTTGATTCTCTTATTTCCATTATAAATATAAGTAAGCAAACTAAGTTCCTATAAAAGACCTTCTGGCCACAAGAGGAACAAAATGGGAAAATGAGCTTTAAACATAGAGACGTCTACACTTTAATCCTTATTTGAAATCTGAAAATATCAAATAGCAGTCTGCTAAGCAAGGTATGTCATTAACTGCATCTAGCCAGGCTTTAAACAACACTTTCCTAGAAACACAGCGTGTCAGCAGGCACTGGAGTGATTGGAGGAAGATGGCGCAATCGCAATGGGAGTCGAAAACAAGCTTTTCTAAGGGTTTGGACTGGAGATCAACGATGACACAGTTCAGTTACAGCATCAGTTCTTGATGTCAGAGAGGGGTTAAAAATGGGTCATGATGACTCTTTAGCAGATAAATTTGCAGCAATCAGAGGTCTGGAAAAGACTCTTTTTGTAACTAAAAAAAATAATTGCCTTTAAATTATCTGGGCTGCAGAACCTGTTTCTTTTGCATGATGGAAGCTGTTTTAAAATTATATTGCTTCTCAATATAGACTCAATTGACTGAGGTTCTGAACCCCAAATCTCAAATGAGGGCAGATCAGATTTTAAGTTAGTCCAAACTATAAGAAGCATTTAAAAGGATATATCCAAAGGAACCACAAACACCAATTCAAAAGAACATAAGTGCTCCTAATGTTCATTGCAGCATTATTTACAATTGCCAAGATATGGGAGCAGCCCAAGTGTCCATCAATAGATGAGTGGATAAAACAACTATGGGACATTTACACAATGGAATACTACTCAGGCACAAAAAAAGAAGAAAATTTTACGTTTTGTGACAGGATGGACCTGGAGAACATTAGGCTAAATGAAACAAGCCAGTCAGAGAAAGACATATACCATATGCTATCACTTATATGTGGAAACTAATGAAAAAAACTGAACTAACAAGCAAAACAGAGACAGACTCATAGAGAGCAGGATGATAGCTAAGCGGGGTGGATGGGGGTGGAGGGATTGAGCAAAGAGGAAACAGGACTCATGGACATCGACAACAGTGTGGTGATTGCAGGAGAAGGAAGGCATAAGGGGACTAAAAGTAATAGAAAAAATACAATAAAAATAATAAAAACAAAAGGTTAGTAAGTAAACTTATGATGGAAAAAATAAGAGAAAAGATGAATTTTATTAAAACCTAGGATAGTGTCTTATAAACTGTAGAAATTAAACAAATGCTTGTTGAATTAAATTTTACGTCCCTTTTTTAGATATGACTGAAAAACACTGAATAGTTAAATATCAGTCATGCCAAACCATCACAACTCAACTCTACTATCCACAAAATATTAGCTTTATTTTTTGTTTGACATATGCGAGTTAAATAAATTCATGGACTAAGCCAACACAGTTCTTTTATTGTCAATTTTGCGGGCTAAGAATGAATTTGCAGCTCCCCGAGTTCCCAGCCTGACCTGTGAAGCCTACCGCAACACTGAAACCATTACCACTGTCGTCACCTTTTTGTGTCTCCCATTATTAGGATTATCGAAATGACATATTTACTGCTTCATCTCAATCTCTAGATGTATGTTAGGACGAAAATTTAAACTAAATTGGTTTTTGGCTTGCACAAATGGACAGAAAGAGGCTTTGGTTCATGGATATTCTGTACAAATTACCAAAGCTTTCAACTTAGCTACCGTGAAACACATCTGGACACAGCATATAGAACAAAATGACAATAATGAGTTATCTTCTCCTCCCGGTTGCATTGACCTAGTCACTTAGTTCTCTGTGCCCTACCTCTTGCTCCCTTTGGGCCTCTATTGTCTGTACAGTCTTCACTCTGCCAGTGTGGTGGCATTTCAATTAATGTCACTGTAGAGAAGACATAAAGAAAAAAACAGATTTCTTGTAAATGTTGTTCATCAATGCTGTATATCATTTAAGATTATATTTTCTTCAACAGATATAGGAGTTTTCTCTGGCTCTTAAAAATTTTGAAATTATAGAAATCATTGTATTTCAATGACAGAAGATGATAAGCAGAACTTATTTTCTAACGAAGACTTTAATGATTCTGACATGTGGATAATCCCATTTATAAGTCCCATGCCAGTACTTGGAGATAGGTGTTTTTTTAATTAACAGATAATAAAACTGAGCTTCAGAAAATTGAAGTAACTTGCTTACTTTTACTCAGTTGGTATTTTTATAATTAGCTAGCCTACTTAAAAAGCTAAAATAGAGGCATTGTTCATAAATTTTGAACAATAATGTGGTATAGATTCCTAATGCTTTGATGTTTACAAAATATTTTTACAAGGTCGTGTCTTATTAATTTCAATGGAGTTTTTTGTTCTATAAATGTTATGTTTGAGGGGTTTTAGAGAGGTTGCATATTTTGTA
Source organism: Glossophaga mutica (assembly GCA_039655065.1). Lineage (NCBI taxonomy): Eukaryota > Metazoa > Chordata > Mammalia > Chiroptera > Phyllostomidae > Glossophaga > Glossophaga mutica. The sequence goes on from CM077312.1 coordinate 34,399,758, forward strand.
CCTCGTTTTATTCATAAGAAATATATGTGCTGCCTATATTTTAAGACTTTATATTTTGATTTCTTGAGATGCTCCTGGAGCTGAGTTTAGGTACATCAAGATGATTTCAGTTCTCCTTAAAGGCTTGGATCACTCTTGGCATACAAGGTGGTGATAATTTGATTGCAGAGCTCAGACAGGCTGCAACTGCACATTGTTGAACCGAATGGACTAATAACAAAATATTTTTCCAAATGATAGTTTTCAAAAGTGAGCTCTTCCTTTTTCATTTAGGAAAAAACTATAAATACATGTTCTCTTGAACTCTTACCATACTATCTTTAATGTTGCTAATTCAATGGTATAAATATCAGGCAACATAAAAATTAAGGTCTGGTTATTTATCATGCGGGGCTTAATCTTTTACTTGGAGGCTTAAAGATACTTTGTAACAGAACTAAAACTGGTTCTTTTGGTTGATTTTAACCCAGGTATCTGTATATATACATAAAAATTTCCCTTCCTAGGCCAACAGTACTTTGAGTATTTTACTGTTTTTCAGTTGTTAAGGGTGAAAGAGCAAATCTTTAAGATTTGCATCAATTATTGCAGTCCAGTGATTTGAGGTAGGCACCTCATATAGGAAATCTGGCATAATTTCAATTCACTAAGTACTTAGAGAGAAGCAGCAACCATGTTCACGTATTATGCAAGGTGGCAAATCTATAAAAATGGATAAGACATACTCTCTGTTCTCAAAGATCTCACGGGGTGGTGAAAAGCCAGAGTCGGACATATTAAAAACATGAATGTAGGATTAGCAGAATGGAAATTTAAGAGATACCTTGACACTTGATTTGATGATATTTAGCTCATTAGCCTTTTCCAGAGTTGGTCTCCACGAGTTCACTTATTACTTCCTTCCCAGTTGTGGACACTTAAAAAGGACGTGGCGATTTTCAGGGGCCACACGAGAATGCTTCTATGATATTTTGGTTTCTCAGCTTCCTAAAACCAGAATGATTATCCCGTAGCTTGAAAATCTTCCCTCTTCAACCAAGCATGTAGCTTCACATAAGGAGAAAAGAAAGGTCAATAGTCATATTGATTAAATCACCAGGTGGTATTCTGCAGTCAAACCATCTTCATACCTTCGTGCTACAGGGCATCTCCTTGACTGACCCATGAGAGCCTGTGAACAGAGAATATATTGGATCTCCCCAAGGTTTTCATTCTTAAATCTGGCTCCATTTTCCCCAAAAGACCATAGTTTGAGGCAGTGTACAAGAAGAAAAGGGACTGGATTGATGGGGTAGCTCGATTCAAAGTACTAAAACACACAGGTCTGTCCACCACTCTGTCAGCATCTTTCTATGACATGGTGTGATATCCATAGCACTGAGAGATATAGATATAAGATCCATAAAGGATCTTGGAGTAAGGTTCTGGGCACAAGGTATGAAATAGATTACACAGTGCATAGAAAACACTAATAGTGGATCTGAGGGCAACACCCAGAATTAATGGAAGAAATGAAGCAATGGGTAGAAAATACTTTCTCTGTTGTCTGGCTTTTGCAGCCCATCATTTTCAGGTCTCTCTACCTTGCCAACACTCTAGACAGATATAGCATTTATCTAAATACGGAACAGCTGCCTTTAAGGATATAACACCCTCACCTCCCACACTATGGCACCAAAGATGCAGTTCATATTCCCAAGGGAAGTTGAATTTGAAAGAAAAGAGAGCGTGTTCGCCACCCCCATGGTTTTCTACAGGACACAGAGACGTGCGGAAACCTAGAAATGTGTCAGCTAAACAGTCTGGTTTCACACACTGATGGAGAGGCTGAGTAGCACAAATGTTTAGCTCGGTAACTGAGCACAGTGAAAGTATGTGAGCTGATGATGCAAATGAGCTTTGCTTCAATTTTAGCAGCTGTCTCAGCATCAGCCTATTTTAGCAGGTTCAGGTAATACAGCCTTTTGACATCCCAGAAATACGCCTTGGCCATCCTTCTCGTTTTCCCTTATCTTAAGTCCTACTCCAGTTAGAAGTCTCCCGTTGACAGCGTGGGCTCTGGAGGTTAAATAGAACAATTGAACTCTATCTCATCCTTCTCAGAATTTCTTGCTATTCTGAGAAACTATAGCCTATTCTTCCAAGTTGGTCAAATATAATATTAGTGCAAAGCTACCGTAGTTGTGAGTTCAAAATTTATTTTTTGTGGTTTCTCTTTATAGGAATATTTTATATCAGAAATCTCTATTTCATTTCCTGTATTTATGATTCAATAGGAACTGAGGAGACTCGGTAAGGGAGGGTTGTCTATAAATCTTTTGAATTAGATATGACCCCCAAATCTGGGTAGGAACACAGATTTATGTCCCTAGAACATCTCTGTGCTGTAAGTCCTTTGAGTGTGACGACCCTGCTTATAAATCGTTGACGACCCCCCAGAGTCTAGCACCATACTGTAAACAGGGAAAATTCCTGACAAATAATTGCTGATAAAACATATATGCTTTGAAGCAATAATTCCCTACTTTGAAGAATGAGTTATCTCAGGGAATTTTAGAGGAGTAAAATATAATACATAATTAAAAATATCCTGCACCAAACTTTTCAAATTAGTTTCATCAGCATCTTTTAAGAAATATTTGTAAGAAGCTATTTGTTAATAAATTCAGACTCAAATTTCCTCTCAGAATTAATGTAATCTGTTTGTGGGAGATAAGAGTGAGGATCCTTTGCAATTTATAAAATGAAAACTCAGTCTGGATTTGCCACTTGTCAACCATACATACATACACTGGTTCTTCTTATACCATACACTAAAATTCTTAAAGAAAAAAAACTGCTGTGTAAAGAAAAAATAATCAATTATGAAGAAGTTTGCCATGTGGATTCCCTTTCCACTCTCCTCCCAAATTATTATTTCTGGAATAATAGAATTATAATACTTTTCTCCTCTCTCCTGCTATCTGCACAGTTTTTCTTCCTTCGTCGCTCTTAGAATAATGTTACTGAGATTTCTGTTTATGTGTGTGAATTGAATTTTTCTTTAACTATTCAAAACACACTCCTGTAATGCTGCAATAGGAACACCATCACATTCTGACATTTTGCTTTTTTCCTTTCTCAATCTTCTTTTTCTTTTACTATAATCTAGTTTTCCCATCTAGAAGAAAATTCTAGAGCTTTGGGTTAGAGCCAGTGCTTTGACCTAGACCACTCACTTGAAGGAGATGAAGGAACAAGTAAAGCAACACCCTTCTCCTTTCCCTTTCAAACTATTGCTGATGCACTGTTTGAGAATACACACACACACACACACACACACACACACACACACGCAGGCATGCTCGCCCTACTAACATGGCCTGTGCCATCTTCTCCTACCTAACACTAATTTGGGGTTCCCCATCTGATAGGCACTTGCACAATGATATCTTTCATATACAGGGTAGCAATTCAAACTAAATACTTCAATTATTTATAAGCGGATCTCAGAGACAGCAACTAGCAGCTGGACTATAGAAGCTGCTTTTACTGAGGCGTGGCCACTAGAACCACATGCCCCTTTAAAACAGTGTTATTAATATTTATGTGACTTGATCAGCTGGTTTCGATGCAGTTCTTCCCTAGGCAATGTGGAAGAAGGATTCCTATTTTTGCTTGCCTAAAATTATAAACTGATTCTTTTCTTTGTCAGACTTCAGAAGTAATGGAAGGTTAGGCCCCTGGGCTTAAAAGTGTGCCAAACACATCCAACCCATACTATTTCCTCTATTTTCCCTTCAGGTCTTTGGTGTCAAATAAAAATAGGTCTGAAAATAGGTAATCTGGAAGCTCAAACTTTGAACCTGGGATGAAAATTCTAGTTTTAACCTTTAACAGATTAACATTGTATATGTGAATGGCAATGAGTAACCCATCATAAAGGAAATTGCCAAAAGAGACTGAACCTTGGATTAATGAATTTATGTCTTTAAAGGAGAAATGCATCTAGGCATGCATACATACAGCATGCATACAAGAAAGCTATTCAGTACACTTACAAAGCACTGCTGCCAACTTCAGGTCTTGCTTGCTTCCCGGGAAACATCTACTTTGTTTTCAATGCATCACAACCCGAAGCAGGATTCTTAGTGCTCCATGATCTATTAATGAGAGAGTATGAGGTACGGGATTCTGAGGGTTCCATAATTCCTCTCGTTAAGTACAAATGTAGAAAAGTGATAATTCTAGTGTTGATTAAACGATGGCGCTTCTTTGAGAAAAGATGATGTGAGTTTGGTTTAGAGTCTATCCTCAGCATTGTGGATCTGATGACTTTCCTTGCAATGGCGGTTCAATAGCAAAACGTTGGCAATAACTTTGTCGCCTGCATGGTGACAACCATTAGAGGGCAGCACAGCTACATTTTCTTAGCAGGAAACCAGAGGGAACAAATGGTAGAAACATTCAAGAGTCTTTGTGACTAAGACAATGGTCTCAGCCAACCAGGCGTCTTTTCCCCTCCCCATTGAGACAAGACCGATGGTGAAGCTGATAGTAACAAATGAAGCTGTGTCAGTAAAATGTCATTACAAGAATACACTTTAAATTTTGTATAGGTATAATTCCTTGTATTAAAAACATTTTTCTATTTTAATCAACAAGAGTTGTCCTTTTTGACTTGGTTTTTTCATTAGCATTTGCCTCTGAGATTTGTGGTGTGTGTATATAGTGTATGTAGTTTGGGGAACTGCAAGCAAACATGGATGGTTTCCCTCCTTGCAAAGTCCAAATTCCCAAGTCTTCCATGACCCAGCATTATAGATGAATTAGTTGTTACATGATAAATGAAACAAGACAGCGTAGCTCACTATACACTTAAAAAAAACCACTCCCTACCTGGGCACCTATCTCAATAGATAAAAGAATATCTCAGGAGTTGGAGGGACAAGTTCAACAGCTGGAAGGGTGGAGCATGGCCCAGGCCATGCCCCAGGCCATGCCCCAGAGCAGAGAGGGACTCAGGAGAAAACTCATTCCACAGCCACTGGGCCTAGAACCGGGGCAATGAGATACTTGGCTCAGTCTTTAAAACAAAGCCAACATTTTCCTGATTCCTTGCTGTTTTCTCTGATCTCCCAAGGATCTGTTCTGCACAGGCAAAGCTTAACAGAAACTATTCAGGGATGCTGAATTTGAAAACAAAAACAAGATTTAATGTAGAAGGATAAAAATAATCAAGTTACATTTCAGGGTGGTGCAGTTAATTAACATGTAGGCAGCTTCCTCACACTGAATAAAGTGAGATTTTCTCTCCTTTTTACAGAGTGAGACTAAGAGGTGAAAGGTGGGGAGATTTGCCAGGGGAGCTGGGGGCTTGAATATACACTGGATATTCAAGGGAAATGTAAAAGTTCAGAGAAATATTCAATGCACATTCTTGAGATTGAATGAAACCTTGTATCACCAAATTAAGTTTTCAACCAACGTAATTGTTAGTTAAAATCAATCTTCTCATTTTTTCCCTGTGTACTTTGACATCAATTTTGACTCTTTCAAGTGCTAACAGCTTTGGCTGAACCCTGCTTTAGGGAGCTTGGAAAACAGAAGGCATACATAGAACTCGACTCTCTGTAATTCTCACTTCCACTCTCCATCAGCTGCACTATGTTTAACCGATAAGTCGCATAGACTATGAATTGAAAGCAGATCATACCTTTACATTGCTCTATAGGAACACTTCTACTAGAGCTGACTAATTGGGTAGGGGCGCCTTTGAACACAGGTCAGCTGCATTCTAGTGAGCACAATTCTCAAGGGTAAGAAGGGGTGACTATAATGCACGATGATGATGATGACTTTAGAGGAGAACTGAGAAAGGCGTTGAAGAGCAGCTGGTGCATCATATGACTGTCTCCAGGTTCTTTCTATCAAGAGAACTACAGATTGGTGCCCATCTGGGAGTAGTCCTAGGCACCTTAACCTCCTACATCATTTATGACACTGGAGGATCTCTTTACTCCCTGTGCCCATTAAACTAAAATCCCTCACTAAGTGTGCCACTACAACATACTGCAAACTGAGTGGCTTAAACATAGAAATGTATTGTCTGTTTCAGTGTCTGTTTTGGAGGCTAGGTGCTGCGGCTCAAGGTGTCAGCACACTTGGCTCCTTCTGAGGGCTGATGGGATGCATCTCTTCACCTCTGCTCTGGCTGGTGATCTGTTAGAAATCTTTGGCTTGTTGGCTTGTGGAAGTATCTGATCTCTGCCTCGATCATCACATGGCATTCTCCATGTATTTATGTTGTCTTCTCTCTGTACCTGTCTGTCACCAAATTTCCTTTTTTTATAAAGACACCAGTCACATTGGATTAGGAGTCCACCCTACTCCAATCTGACCTCATCCTAACTCAGCTGGTTACATCTGCAATGATTCTACCCAAATAAGGTCACGTTCCGAGGTACTCAGGGTTAGGACTTCAACATGTAACTATACAGTGGAACAAATTTAATTCATAACAGGAAGAAACAATTAATAGTGTGAGTTTAATTTATTTAAATGCAGTTTTACTGTTGGCTCTTTATTCTTTGAATGTTCAGAGTAAACCACAATATTCTTCAATGAAGTATAATGGAAATACTTTTATGATGGCTTATGTATTTCTTGAATTATTAATTGAAATATTTTATTTTTCCAAATAGTATAGCTGTATCTGTTTTTTTTTTAATTAACACAACTGATTGAGACGATCAGAGAACATTATTTTGTTACTATTCCTTCAGCAAAAGAGCTCCTCAGCCATTCAAGCTTCCTGATGTTCCTAACACGCCCAGTACAATACTAGTAACCCCCAGTCCACCAAATTCTCTTTGCTTCTAAATTCCCCAGGCTTCAGGTTAAGTTGCTTCCTCCTGTTCCTTCCTCCATGAGTACAAAAAACCATCAACCAAGGTGCTTTGCAGATGAATCTAATCATCAACATTATTATATATGTCCACCCGATAAACAATTTTTCACTTAGGTTTTATTCTAACTATGAAACATCTTTGTAACTCTTATAAAACCCTCTAGGATCTCCTGATATTCTTGAGTGAGTTATCTCAGAACCAGAGAGAACTCTCCGCAGGTCTGACTTCAGCAGTACAGAAGAGGATAAACCACACTGTCCTTAGGTGAAATGGCAAACCTTGTCTGAATTTGACACACCTCTTCTTTCCAGAGCAGTGCCCCATCTGCATTTCACTTCTTTAAAATATGTTTATTTAATTCTTTCTCTGAGGTCGATACTGGGGCTAGGAGCAGAGATGTGATCATCAATATAAGGAGGCTCCTATGACAAAGATTATAGTCTATAAAAGTAGATCTCCAATCTGCTCAGGATTTGACCTCAAGACCTTTTATACTCTCAAAAATTAAGAACCATGAATAATTTTTTAAAACATTAACTCTTCAACCCATATGATTTTTCTGTCAATTATATATCTATTGATATTCTCATGTTAGAGAGTAAGACTGAGAAATTTAAGAATAACAAACTCATCCTATGTAAACATAAACTACATGTTTTAATGAAAAAAAGGAATTGTAGCTGTGGACATAGAAAATGCAGTGAGAAGAGTGACATGTTCAACATTTTTGCAAACATGTTTTTAATGCTTGGCTCTGTAGAAGCTAGGAGAATTCTCTTATCTGTTTTTGCATTCAATCTGTTGTAATATGTTATTTTGGTTCAAGTACAAGAAGATAAGTAACTGGAAAAAAATTTTCAGATAATTGTATTTATTCTTCTTTGATGCGAAACCAAAATGTAATAAATGGTAGCTCCCTAAATATTAGTTCCAATTAAGATTTTCAAACCCTATAAATTAACATTTCATATTTTGTTATATTAAAGCTTATAAGTCTGTATTATTTTTAATTATCTTTTCTTGTACTTGTGGAGTTTCCTTTTCTAAATAATTTTTAATTGGTTAATTACAGTAGACATACACAGTTGACATGTATTAGTTTCAGGTGTACACCTCACTGATTAGACATTATATAACTTACTAAGTGATCATCCCAGTAAATCTCATACCCCTCTGACCAAATACACAGTTATTAGAATATTATTGTCTATATTTCCTATGCTGTGCTTTATACCCCCATGACCATTCTGTAACAATGAATTTGTACTTCTTAGCCCCTTCACCCTTTTCACCCCTCCTCCCAGACCCCCTCTCATCTGGCATTTGTCCAAATGTTCTCTGTATCTATGAGTCTATTTCATTCTGCTTATTTGTTTATTTTGTTTTATAGATTCAACTGTCAATAGATATGTATTTATTGCTCTTTTATTACTCATATGTTTCATCTTCTTTTTTCTTCTCCTTAAAGAAAACCCTTTAACATTTCATGTAAAATATTTTTTTCTTTGGTAGTGATGAATTTCTTCAGCTTTTTTTTTTTTTTTTTTTTTTTGGTCTGGGGAGCTCTTTATATGTCCTTCAATTATAAATGATAGCTTTGCTGGGTAGAATAATCTTAGTTGAAGGTCTTTGCTCTCCATTACTTTGAATATTTCTTGCCAATCTCTTCTGGCCTGCAAAGTTTCTCTTGAGAAATCATCTGACAGTTTGATGGGAATTCCCTTTTAGGTAACCGCTTTTCTCTTGCTGCTATTAAGATTCTCTCTTTGTCTTCGATCTTAGACATTTTAATTATCATAGGTCTTGGTGAGGGCTTCTTTGGATTCATCTAGTATGAGACTCTCTGCACTTCCTGGACATGTTTGTCCATTTCCTTCACAAAGTTAGGGAAATTTTCTGTTATTATTTTTGCAAATAGGTTTTCAATTTCTTGCTCTCTCTGTTTTCCTTCTGGCACCCCCATGATGTGAATATTTTCATGCCTGAAGTTGTCCCAGAGGCTCCTGATACTATATATTCATTTTTTTGGATTCTATTTTCTTTCTGCTGTTGTGATTGCGTGATTTTGCTTTCTTATATTCCAAATTGCTGATTTGATCCTCAGCTTCCTCTGCTCTACTGTTGATTCCCAGTGAAATAGTCTTTATTTCAGTTAGCGTACTTTTCATTTCTGACTGATTCTTTATGGTTTCCATGTTTTTCTTTATGCTGTTGAAGTTCTCACTAAGTTCACTGAGAATTTTTATAACCAGTATTTTGAACTCTATATCTAGTAGGTTGCTTGGCTCCATTCTGTTTAATTCTTTTTCTGGAGTTTTGTTCTGTTCTTTCATTTGGTACACAATTCCTTGTCTTCTCATTTTTGGCAGCCTCCTCGTGTTTATACTATGTATTAGTTAGAGCTGCTACATCTCCCGTGCTTGGTGGCATGGCCTGATACAGTAGGTATTCTGTAGGGTCCAGTGACACAGCCTCTCCAATTATTCAAGCTGGGCACTCTTGGTGCACGCCCCCCCCACCCTCTATATGGGCTGTTTATACTCTCCTCTTGTAGTTGAGCCTTGATTGCTGTTGGAATATCAGCGGGAGTGACTTACCTCCAGGCTGATCAGCTAGAAGGACTGTCTGTGACCATGAACCACTGTGGTGCATTAACTGTGCAGGGGCCCACACCAAACAGCAAGATTTACTTCTGTGGGGCTTTGGTATCCCCTGAGTCTACCCATTGAGTATGTCACCTGTAGAGGTGGTTGGGTGGTACTTCAATGTGGTCTGAAGCTGTCCACCAGGTGCACTGGCTCTGGGGCCCCCCAGGAGGTGCAGGCCAAGGTCAGCTTCCACTGTGATCTTCACAGACTACCTAGCATGAGCTACAAAGTGAGCTTCAGATGGCTGCTACTTGCGCTGGGTTGGGAGGCACCAACAGAGGCCAAGCTGCGAACCACGGCTGACTGCTGCTAGTCCCAGGCCTGGGGCCACTTAGCCAGAGGTACAGGGCCAGATGCTGTTAGTTCGAGAAATTTTAGGAAATTCTGAAACAAGAGCCAAAACAGGCCATTGGTATGGAAAAACCACCGGAAACAGTTTGGGTGGGCCTCCAAATTAGGTAGGGCAGGGACTCAGGGAATCACCAGGGCAGGGCAAACATTGTGAACCAGGTTGATGGAGACTCAGATATGGTACCTTCCAGCTATGAAAAGGTAGAGCAACCTCAGAAAAGGAACAATGGGTCTCTGCCAGCATTTTTGTCTGGCAGAAAGCTGTCTTCCCAACTATCATCCTGATGACAGATAATTCAGTTCCTCTCTATCTGTCCCTGGTTCCTTTCAGGCTGCTGCCTCTGTGCTGGAGTTCAGAGGGAGTGAGTTTGAGTAAGTCCATGCTTGGGCCCTTTAAGAGGAACTGCCTGGGACTCCAGAGGCCTCCATTTCACTCAGCCACAATTTACACTGGTTTTTACAGCCAGAAGTTATGGGATGGGGGGCCTGGTGTGGGGCTGGGACCCCTCCCTCCTCAGGGAGGACCTTCACAGCTGAGATATCCCTCCAAATTTTAAACCACCACAATGTGGATGTGGGACCAGCCAGACTGTGTCTCTACCTCTCCTACCAGTCTCATGTGGCATTTTCTTTAAATCCCTAGTTGTAGGACTTCCATCCAGCTAGGTTTTAGGCATTTCTGTGAGATGACCGTTCTGTAGTTTAGTTGTAATTTTGATATGGTTATGAGAGGATTTGAATACTATATTTACTTATGCTGCCATCTTAACTGGAAGTTAGAGTTTTATTTTTTTGTACCTGAATATCTGATCCATTTGTAATATTATATTAATATTTTAACTGTTTTGTAAAAAGCCATTTATTAATTTTAGTACTCTATTTTAGGGAGAAGTATATTAAAATCTTTTTTGTCATTGTTGATTGATTGATATTTCATAGTATTTCTGTTTATGTCTGCTTCACTTATTTTGTGGCTAAGTTTTTATGTACATGTAGATCAAGACTATGAAAATTTTTGATGATTTTTTCTTTTATGATTATATGATGATTTTCTATATCACATTAAAGCCTATTATTAGTGTAGCAAAAACAAATTTATTTTCTACTTAATATATCATTAAAATGGGAAGTATTTCATAAATGCAAAGTATTCCATAGAACTTTATTAAATCAGTAATTTGTGAAAACAAATAAACTCATCAGTAGTAAAAACACAGCAAACGAAGACATGACCAGTTCCCAGAAAGAGGATGGAGAGCATTTGAACAGTGGACCTCCTAAACTCACTTTCCTCACTTAACACACGAGGAAGCTGAGACCCAGAGACAAGACGTGATCACTCAAGCTCCAGATGCCCAGGCAAGAGCAATGCATGGTAATGAGGGGCGGTTTTGTGGGGTTCAAACATTTGGGTCTACAACTGGTGCTACTAGATAATGTGGGAACTTTCCTCAGGACCAGAGGTAGCTGAGTGAGAAACAGCCAGCCCCTCATCTGTGTCACTGGAGTTTCACACCCCTGCTCCCCAGCAGCAGGAACCAAGTAGGTGAGGGGCAGCGAGGTTCTGGGAGACTGACAGAAGGACTCCCCCTGCATCCACAAAGGACTTTCTTCAGCCAGCTTTCTGTTCTGGGCATTGCGTGTGTCACTCTTCTTCACCTAGGAGAGGGTCACTGCACTCCTCACTCCCCTCCTTTCTGTGTCACCCACTTTCTCCCTCTGTCTGTTCTTCTTCTGCCCCTTGCCCTGGCCATCTTTTTCATTTCCCACCCTGCCTTTGGCAGGGTCATGGCACCAGGCTATCCCCACCCATGATGATTAGCTGCCCAGGAAAATAAAGAAACTGAGCACAGAAAGAGCAGGAGAACTTTGCTGAACTCAGTAAGATTTTGAGCCTTTCTTGGACTTCCCCACCACTCAGTAGGACAGTAGCCCTGACCTTTGAGTCGGCCTTTTTGTCACCACTCAAGAAAGATGCCCAGCTTCTTACTCACCCCCTGGGATGTATTCCAGGGTTCCTGTCTGCAGCCTCTGCAGCTGCTACATTTGTCAGCGTGGGCCATGGTGTCAGTGCCTTCCCCTAACTGTTCTGGTGTCATTATGAGACATAATTACCACCTCAGTCTGCATTTGAGCTTGTTATCTGCACTACTGACTCTGGGGTCATTTCTTTCTATAAAAGAGAGAATTATTATGGTTGTCCCCAAACTCATATTTTTAGGTAATCTGTTTTGACTTTATAAATTATATTCTGAAGAAGCGGAGGAAAGATCATATTGGAAAGTTACACATCCCTAAAACTGTGTCTGTTTAAGTCAGGTTCTTCCAGATCCACAGAATGTTGGAAGACATTTTGAAGTTAATTTATCTTTTCATCCTCGGTGGTCACCACTTGTCTCAGCATCCTCGTCTAAAGCCAGTTTCTCATTAAAGATAATGTGGGCTATGTTTTGACCCTGTGGTTTTCATAGTTTGTTTTTTTTATGTTTGTTGGAAATGCTATGAAACTCAAAGAAAAGGAAAACACAAGTTTATGACATTGGTTTAATGATATTTATATTCACATCTAGATGAAATAATATGGTGAATAAATAAAAGCAGTGCCAACACTTTGCACTGGCCACATCCATGCCTGCCTCCCTGCATGCTGCTCTGTGAAGAGGAATAAGCAGAGGCACCAGAACTATCAAGCATTGTGAGCTGCTGCAGGCTCGCATCCTTATTCAGGACACAATAGCAACAGTTATTTTTGTACTCTGACAGGTTTCAACTGGCTGCTGAGAACAGAGAAATGGCTGTATAACCCAGGATTTTTACTCACCACGGAACTCAGTTCATAAGTCTGCAGGAAACTCCGTGTAGCTACATGGCGGGGGAAAGCCTCTCGGCATTCTTGGGAAAGAGTTCGGGGAAGGCAGAGTTGGGGAATTTGAGGATGGCCAAGCGATGATACCCAGGTGATGTCTGAATGAAATGAACTTACCCATTGCTATAGCTATATCTACTCGTAGCCAGGATATCCTTGGGAAATGTTTATGTAAATCCTTTCATTCTGGGAGAGACTGCTGCTTTTCTAAACAGCCCACCTTTGCTCTCAGAGTCAAGGAAGAGATGGAAGGTGCTCTAGGCTGGAGGCCTCCTACCACCAGTAACCTAAAGCTCGAATAAATGAGAGGAGCTCATGGCTTGCAACAATACGACAACCACACAAGGGCATTTTGAGCCTAATTAAATTGTTTTCTAAATTATGCAGTTTTTCTTAACAATAACACTTTTTTTTCTTACTATGAATGAAACCCTGACATAGCTTTCAACACTCCTGATACTTGCAGATTCATGCCATGGAAGGGGCAAGATGAATATTCAGAACCACATCTCAGCCTTCATCCTCTGACGTGAGCCACTAGGCACGGCTGTCCATCAGAGACACACCAGCTTGTCATCTTTGCTATCCTGCTCTTTATCACAGACTAAAGAGCAGGCACAGTGCTTGGAATGACAGAGCCAAGTAAAGATGGGAAAAAATGCACATTTTTTCATATTTAGAGCTCAACATATTTTTATGTCTGCATTGATATCAGCAAGAGAGGTTTTCCTGCTGAACAAGTTGGTAGTTGTTCCTGTAAGACTTCAACTTCCCCTTACCCCATACATATTACACAGGTAGGGTGTTCCGGAAAGCACTCACTCCCATTATTACTTTGCAGGGGTTTGTTCGTTACAGACCCAGTTCTGAGGTTCAAGGCAAGGTATTTGCAAATTGCTACACATTCTGCAAACTTACCCCCCAAAAGCTAATTTTTTCCTCACTCTATTTTATGATAGAGGATTATACGGATGTCATGAAAATTTAAAAATGAAAATTCTTGCCTGCAGAGTAACAATGCTCAAGGAAAACCCAGGAAAGATGCGGCTTCCTAATTAGACAGTCAGATGAGCAATCCAAGCTCAGCAGAAGAAAGCTAAAAAGGAAAAACATAAGAAAATAAGTTCCTAAACAACATTTGATTATCCATAATCCTTTTAAGATTAAAAAAAAAAAAAGCAAGTTGTTACTTTTCCTTTCTGTTGGAGCTTAATGAAGTAGTTAGACTTGTGAACAGAATGGCATTTCTGTACAGGCAGAAAGAAAACAAGTGCCCCATGAAGTAAAGAGTTTCTGTTTCAATTGAAGTGCTCAGGTAGAGGCTGAATTGTATCAGAGATACTGTGCAGAGGCCAAAGAAATTACCTCTAAAGTGCCCGAAAACTCTGACATCGTGCAGAAGTACACACAACTTTTTTTTGACGTTTTCTTACTTTCAAGAAAGGAAGTTGCAAGGGGAACTACTATTTTGGGGCATCTACTAAAGGGCAATTGCCTTCCAAACAACATGAAGCACGTAGTTATCCATCATTAGTGTTGGTGATTTTAATCTTAATACCTTACGCTTCCATATTTAAAAAATGTCCACCTGTACTGTATTACAGGATTCTCCTATAAGCCTGGGAGGTGGGGAGGGCAGATGTCACCATTCCCATTTTGCAGATGGGGATACACACCAGAAGGGCCGTGTCACCGATCCTTTGGCAGGCAGCTAGGTTAACGAAGGCTTACTTAGGTTTAAGAAAGGTGGATAGGGTGACCAATAAGCATAGTCCACTAGGTTGTCAGCATCCGTAAGAGTTCCAGAAGTAAAGAGCTGGGTGAACCAGCTTAGACTTTTTCTCACCTGTAAAATAGAAAAAAATAATGTAACCACCTGATCTACTGCAAAACTTTATTGAAAATAAATAATTGAAGGTAAGCAATGATTTAGATGCCATTTCATTAAAAAATGTGTTTATGACATGCATGTGTGGAGGTGTGAGATACAGCTGTGTACCATGAAAATAGCAATTGGGAGTGTTTAATAGAGTTCAATATACCAGTGCACTTTCATTCACAATTTCTACCTATGGAATTTGTTCATTTGGTTTCTGCTGATTAAATTAAAATATATCCAAAACAGAGAGATAAAAAAGATAATTTTTAAATGTCAAAGTTCAACAATAATTTATCAATGATTCGGTAAGTTTTTCTGTCTTTTTTCTAGATACAAGTTTTTAAATAGTTTAGTTATATTATTAATTTTTAATAGTTTTATAATATAATATATTTTAAATACAAGGTTATGTAGTTTTACAAAGCAATTTTTAATGACCATACATACTTCAAATAAAGGGATTAAACATTTTCTGATTGACAGGCACTCACGTTAAAAAAGAGTCATTTCTGACATTCACTGGGCACTGGCTATGTGCCAGACCCACTTAAATTAAATAGCTATTCTTTTCTTTTCTTTTGTTTTTTAATTAAGAAGTAAGCTTAGGCTTGGCAATTCCAGAATTTGAAACATCTCATTGCAAAATCTGTTTTTCTAGCCCATGTCTACTGTGATAACATAATACAACTTTCATTTATTTGTACGTATTTACTTTTTAAAATTAAATTTATTGGAGTGACATTGGTTAACAGGGTCACACAGGTTTCAAGTGTGCATTTCTGTGCCACATGGCCGGCACATTGTACTGTGTACCCACCACCCACAGTCGAACCATCCTCCATTGCCACACATCTGGCCCCCTTTGACCATTGCTGCTCCCCTACCCCTTTCCCTCTGGTGACCACCACACTTGGTGGTCTGATGATCACCACTGTTGTCTGCCTGTGTCTCTGAGTTTCAGTTTTATACCCCACATAGGAGTGAAATCATAGAGTTTTAGCTTTTCTGGCTGACCCATTTTGCGTAGCATAATATTCTCAAGGTTCATCCATGTTGTCACAAATGGCAGGATTTCATCTTTTCTTACGGCTGAGTAGTATTCCATTGTATGTATATGTACTGTATCTTCTTTATCCAGTCCTCTGCCAAGAGGCACTTTGGTGGTCCCCATGTCTTGGGCACCCTGAGCAATGCTGCAAAGCACAGAGGGGTGTATATATCTCTGTGAGTAAATGCTTCCAAGGTTTTCAGGTAAACATTCAGAAGGATTGCTGGGTCGTATGGTAACTCTATTAATATTTTGAGGACCCACCAGAGTGTTTTGTATAGTGGCTGTACCAGTTTACATACATTCCCACCAGCAGTGGATGAGGGCTCCTTTTTTTTTCTACAACCTCTCCAACACTTGTTGTTACCTGTCTTGTTGATAATAACCTTCCTAACAGGTGTGAAATGATATCTCATTGTGGTTTTGATTTGCATCTCCCTAACAGCTAGTGAAGTTGAACATCTTGTCATATATCTGTTGGCCATTTGTATGTCTTCTTGGGAGAGGTGTGTGTTCAGGTCCTCACCTGATTTTTGAATTGGATTGTTCATTTGGCATTGAGTTGTATGAATTCTTTATATATTTTAGATATTAATCCTTTGATGGAGCTGTTGTTTGCAAATATCATCTCCCATTCAGTTGGTTGCCTTTTTGTTTTATGTTGGTTCATTTTGCTGTGCAAAAACTTTTTAGTTTGACATCGTCCCATCCAATTATTTTTGCCTTCACTTCCCTTGCCTTTGAGATCAAATTCATGAAATGTTCTCTGTGACCAAGTTCCATAATTTTACTAGCTATGTTTTCTTCTGTCATTTATTGTTTCAGATCTTATATTTAGGTCTGTGATCCATTTTGAATTAATTTTTGTACACAGGAAAAAACTGTAATCTAGTTTTATTGTTTTGCACATGGCTTTCCAGTGTTCCCAGCACCATTTATTGAAGAGGACTTCTTTTCTCCATTGACAACACAACTTTTAAAATGCAGCATTTGTCTAAGGTTAGCTGCATAAACTATGGTGTTTTGAGGACCACAGATAATTGATATAGATTTACTTTTTCTGTGATAGCTTTCTATAAATTTTTGTTTAAAATTAGATCTAGAAACTGAGGCTCCCAGAAAATAAGTGATTGCTTTGATAACCCAGATAAAACAATACCATCGAGGAGGATCTGGACTCAAGCAATTGACTGACATTTAGAATTCAGTAGAGTTGGGTTCCAAATGCAGTCGTATTCCAAACGGAATTGTATGGAAATTTAAGATATTCACTAACTTCATTTCCTCTTTGAACTAGAGAGTAGCATTAGGTGCTTCCATTGTGTTTTTATTTATAATGTATTAATGCTTTTCAGCCTGAAAGAGAAATGAGGGACAACAGTTTTAACCTGAAAAATAAATCAAAAACAGTATTCCCTGAAGGCTAATAAATGTTCCTTAAAAAAATAGAAAGTTGAGTTAATTTAAATGATCACATCTGTGATTCAAAATACATCTGGCCTTACAGAAAACAGCTGGGTCCAGAAGCTAAGCTGGTGAAGGCTGAGTACCTTGTAGCAGGACGATAATTGGTCTCAGAAGTAAAGTCTTCCAAATGCACAGCTATGCGACATTATTTCAAGGAGTGTCTCTGGAGGAAGGTTGATCTTGACGTGCCATTCTTCTTTCTGTGGTGTCCTCTGACAGTGCACGAAGACAATGACAGTTAGCAGGGGAGCTGGAGAGAAAAGCTTCCAGAGGCTTTGCAGGAGATTCAGCTCCGCGGCAAAGTCGATCAAGATGTAGACTCTTTGTGTAGTCCACTGTCTTCAAAGCAAGCCCAACTCCATGAGCAAAGGAGTAAGACCATTTGAAGAGGGATCAAATGA
The DNA here is from genome assembly GCA_039655065.1 of Glossophaga mutica. Taxonomy (NCBI): domain Eukaryota; kingdom Metazoa; phylum Chordata; class Mammalia; order Chiroptera; family Phyllostomidae; genus Glossophaga; species Glossophaga mutica. The sequence goes on from CM077312.1 coordinate 34,417,308, forward strand.
TTTGGGATAAGGGTGAACTTTTAGCTAGTCCTTTATGCCAAAGGTTGCCAATCCATGGGCTTGGAAGTTCTGGGAAATGGAGTGACTGCTGTCAATGCTCAATTTTTGATGTCCCCTAGACTAAATTTTGTGCACAAAAAATATTACTCAGAGGTGACTTTGGTTCTAAATATTAATATTCAGTTTAATAAAGTTACTCATTCAAAATCTGAATTTTTCCTTTAACTTACAAATCTTAATATATTAAGTGATATTTTTATATTAAAAATATAAAAGATTTTTGTACAACCTTTTGTTAATGTCTGCTACCTTGTCCAAACATATCATTACCTCACTTAAATATTTAAGCTGCAATTATAAATTTAATATTATAGACTTCTTTTTTAAAGTAATCTGATTTAACATTTTTCTAATTCTTAAGCAGTTTTTAGAAGTTTCATAAATATATCTTGTGAAGAAGCAAATCTTAAGAACATGTAAGTCAGTCTCAAAGCGTGGTCCTAGGCCAATAGCATCAGCACCCCCGGGGAATGTTAGAAATGCAAATTCTCAAGCTCCATTCCAGATGTACTGAATAAGAAACTGGGGATTGGGCCACACAAGCTCCTCCAGGTGAGTATGAAACATGCTAAGGTTTGAGAACCAGTAATTTATATGTTCCAATATTATATAAACCTAACATTTCAAATTAAAATCACACATCTAAATAAATCCCTTAGTAAAAAATCTTTCATCAAAATCATAGGTTCATGCATTAAACACCCTACTATGTTAATGCCTCTTATACATTATCAGTAACTAAAATACCTCACATAAATATGTTCTCTATAAGTCTAACTTGAAAAATATGAATACTAGACAGTATGATTTATTTATTTTCTTTTTAATGAATTTACTCTCTAAGGAAACATTGTGATTTGCCTACCAGGGGAAATAAGTTTTAAATACCTTGTTAGCTCCAGGAGGTTGCTAATTGATCAGACATGTGGTTGGGTTGAGACCTGGAAGTGGTGACATTCAAGGTAATCTTCCTTATTAGTAGCCATGTTGTAGAACCCACAGCTTAATGAGGGGAGTGATTGTCTTAGTTCCCCACCTTGGGTGCAAGCTGGTGCATCCCTTGATTTTCAAGGAAAATCACAGTCCACAACCTCCACCTTCACCCATGTAAACCACATGCTTAGATTTTGTTAATCAATGTAGTACTTACTTCTAGTCTGAATTCTTTTGTTTCTATCCTATCTGTCTGTTGACAATGATCTTCATATTTAAATGACTCTGGCTGAATGTGATACATCGCAGAGCTGTCTGCCTTGGGTTTCACTATCTCCAGGGGCCATTTCCATGACAATGACAAGGGGTCTGTGAAACCTTATGCACCCTACATATGGTCAGTGAATTATAAGTATTTGCTTTTGTTCATACACCTGCAATTACTTTGCAGTTGAGTGGAACTGCTGCTGTACTGATAAAATATGGCATTTTCAAGCATTATTGATTTTTATTGTAGCTTTTCGTCATTATGTATTATTTTCATCTGTGGGTGCTAAAAAGAAGCTGTATGTAAATATTCACAAAATCATTTTCTGCTAACAGGGTGCTCATTTGGAAAAACACACTCTAAGGAAATGGTATGTGCTTCGTGTGGAATGCATTTTGCTATTTGCCTTATTAATTATAATCCAAAAGCAACACATTTTTAGCCAAAATGAAGCAATTGGGGCACCATGGCTGCAAATCTAAGTGCATTTTGTTATAATATGCAGGTCTAAAGATGATACTGCCTACCTAGCATCATCAGGGGTATATATTTAGAATGTATTTTCCAGTGGAGTGTTGCAGATATAATTCTGGGTAGCTTGATTAATTTCCTATTTCTACTTATTGTAAACAAACTACTTAGCAACACCTCCGCTAGCACCACTGAAAGCCATCTGTCACCTGGGTTGTTGCAGTGGCCTCCGAACTGGTCTCTGTGCCTCACCTCTACTTACTGCATCTCCATGTGTCTCTCTCCACCTATTCACGCAGCCTCCATAGTGATCCGTAAAACCCTAGAGCAGAGCATGTCACTCCTTCATTCTGAATCCTCCAATATGCTCCTGTCTCATACCAGAAAGAGCCATTCTGTGCAATGTCCTTGGGACCCTCTGTGATGTGACCTTTATTCTCCTTTCTGACCTCATCCCTGCTTCTCTCCTCCAGGCACAAAGAACTGTTTGCTAAACACATCAAGCATATTTTGCCTCAGGGGCTCTGAACTCTGCCAGGTAAATTGTCCCTTGGAGTTCACATGACTTCCTCATGCACTTTCTTGAAGATTTTGCTCAAATATTACCTCTTCAATAAAGACCTTTCCATCTAATCAATCAAAATGGCAAAGGCTGTCTCTGCACTTTCTCCCTTTCCTGCTCTTTTTCCCCATAATACTGACTACCTTTTAATTACATGATTGTCTCCTGCCTCCCTGAAGAATGTGTACTCTATGACAGGAGGGATTTTTGTCTGCTTTTTTTTTTCTTCTCTACCATATTCCCCATGCCTGAAATAATGCCAGCACATGCTCAGCACTCAATAAATAATGGTTAAATAAGTAAATGGACTCCCCAAAGGAAAAGAAATCCATTATTTATCACCATCACCTCCAGTGATGGTCCCAGAATATAATTCTACAAATTCTGGCCTTGATTCTCTCTGGAGCAAACATCTTCCGATGGATGTGCCGTGAGTAGCTACTGTAGAGAGCTGCAGGCTGAGTCAAAACTAAGGTGGGGTGTCAGCTTCATTGGCACAGGATGAATGTAGCTCCCATCTGTAACTCCCATCCATAACTGGGACTCAGAATTTTTACTAAGCTCCCTCCTTCTCCAGCACTGTCTGTTCCTGCCCCACCCCCACCCGCCACTCCCCTCCAACCCCGGGCCCAGTCCCACACCTGCAATATCAGAAGTGGGGAGGATAGGGCCTGTCCCTTTGTCACTCATCTTCTCCTAGGAACATTCAGGGTCACAGCAATCTAATATTATGGACTTACCTTTCTAGATTTTATTTAAAGAGCAAGTTCAATAAATCAGAACATTTTTCTGCCTTAAATTTTTAATCTCATTTAGGCCAAAACATATTTATTATCTATGCTCAATAGTGTCTGTTCTGTCAGCTCCACACTTGTCCTTCTTTTCACACTGGGGGTTGCGAGACTGCCATCTGCACTTCCCAAAGCTTCAGTGTCAGCTGTGTTCCTGGTGTGCCCTCTCAATGACAGGCATAGGCAGGACCTTGAAAAGTGAGAAAAGGAAAAGCTGTGTTTGAATGCTTCAGGTGGTAGTAGCCAGTGGCTGTGATAACAACAGTGTTGGCTCTAGCATTGTTGCTGGCATTTCAGCAGCATAACGGGAGTGCAGTTCTCATTTCTCTGCTTAGGGGTCAGGTGTGGGTCCATCAAAGCATCAGTCTGGTCCATCAAAGCCCCCTCTGGGGTCTCAGAGGATCCAGTCTTGGAGTCACTGTAGGTTTAGATTAACAACCATTCCCTCTTTGCCTCTTCTAACACTCCTCCCTTCAACCTCAGCAACTCCAGCTCCTCTGTAGTCTTTCCTGAATGTCCCTCTGTTTTAAATACATAGAGTGGTTTCTCTTTTCCTGACTCAGTGCTGATTCACTACTTGAATCCTAAGCATGTGCTTTTGCCTCATTTTCCAAGTGTATAAATCATAACAATATGGCTATTTTTCTCTAGAATCAGTGAATCACAAAGAGTACCTTTGTGTTGATGGGCTAACTAGAAGCAAAGTATTTTATGTGATTGGTTGGGGGTGAATGTTAGGCTTTTTCTGGCTGGTCCAAAGTTGGAAGCAGAGTCAAAAATTAAGGAAGCTGTCAGTTATTAATCAAGTCCTGGCCATTTGGGACTGATTGTTACCAAAGTTGTTGTTTGACTTCCTAGATTGTTATTAGAGATAGTAGTCTGACTTCCTCCAAGTCTGATTTATAGTAGCCTGGCTACCTAGACTGATGATTATAAATATAGGTTAGGTCCTTGGGCAGGTTGCTGTTGGCTATGGGTCAGAGTTCTATTTTTATATATGATCTGGCCATAATCTATGTATATAGTTAGTCTTTCAGAGTTAAGTCTTGTGAAATCTCTCCACTCCCCTGCTCTTTGGGAAGAGCATTGGATATAGGACAAGGCTACACATCTGGGGAAAAGGGAAAAAGATCCCTCTTGGATCTTTCAAACACTTCGAGTCAAGTCATGTGCAATGTGGCACAGCAAGTGTAGATGTCAAGAGACAGACTTGCTAGTTCACCCTGATGCCAGAAATTCAGAATTACCTAGTCAGCCAACCTACTTTCTTAAAATCCAAGCTCTTAATTAAAAGCTAGGAAAATGTGGAAGGTGGATTTTATTAGCTACATAAATTTAATAGCTATGTAAATTGTACAGATTTTCAGTAACTCCTGAACAATGCTGCATACAGTTGATTTCTTTGCTGGCTTTGGCAAAAAAAAAAAAAAAAAAAAAAAAAAAGGCTTTTTCAAGAAAGTCCCCAAAAGAGAGGTAACAGCTACATTAGCAGCAATCACATAGTACGGCTCGGTGGGTGTTCCAGTGCGTTGCAATGGGGCCCCAGTAATGCCTTTCGCATGACATAATTATGAATGAAAACACATCTGTGGTGAGCATAAGCATTTCAGTCCCTGATATTGATCCTGCTTTATGTCTCCTTCAGCTGAGAAGTCAAGGTTTGTTAAAAATAAAGTATGTTTTCCACTAAAAAATTCATGGCTTCTACAACTGATTTTCTATTTTATCAAACCAGCTCTTGGTTTCCTCTTGAATTCACTTAGTACCCGTGGATACAGGATGGGAGAAAGAGAATATGACAGTTATTACACAAACCCATTGGTCATGGCAAAAAAACCAGGAGGAAATATAAAAATACAGAACCTTGTTATTTCTGGATTAATGCTGCAAAGCTATCAAGTAACCCTTGGCTTTTTCTTTCTTTCTTTTTTTCCTATCTTGCTTTGTATGCTAAAATGATCCATATCATCCTCACCTTGTGGAAAACAACTTCCAAATCCAGGAACTGTCTCCTCTATTGGAAAGTTTTACTGATTCTTTGAAAATTGCCTTTGCTGGACTGACTGCTATTCTCAGCTGCAGTCTTTTGTGATGGTGATATAGTGCTGGCTCAAGTATTTAAGCAGTTCTCTCATTCTTTTCCCCTTAGGGAGATAAAGAAAGGTCCTAGTCACTTGATATCCTTGAGGCAGAAGCCGGAGCTTCAAAGGACACCCAGGAGAGTCACAGGGACAGGCTCTCCAGCTGCTTTCCTGAATGATGTGTTTCATATAAACTCATTCCAAACCATTGGCATCCCCAGCAAAAGGCACCATTAAAGCTGTCTCTGGAGGTAGCATCCCTTAAAGGAGATTCTTGTAGCCTATGTTTTCTGGGAGTATGTTTTAGGCCAGTCCTGCAACTATGCCTTTGAGTTGTCAAATATCCATACGGACACTGAGATGCCCAGACACGTGTCTGCCTCTATTTCCTGGACATCCAACATCATTCAGCTTGTGTGGTAATCATCCTGTGGTGGGAAGAGTCTTCAGTGCACCTACATAGTTGCTGATAAACTCCATTTCTGCTAAGTTAAAGTATAAAGGTAGTCATTTTAGGTATTTCTTAGGGGAAGAGTCATTTTACTGCTAGTTTCCATTCCGTTTCCAAACTTATTCTCCACATGAACCACGCAGCAAGATGCCTTTGTTCCTATAAGAAAGGTTCATTAATGCCCACCGGAGTCCCCTCTAGCTTAAATGGATAGAGAGAGGGGTTTTCTTTTGACTCTTCAAGCCATAGTAGGATGCATCAGCTGGGTGTTTTTGTTTTTGAACTTTAATTTGATTAAACCATGTGATCTCTGGGAAAGCATGAAGAAGGAATATTTTAGATTAGGGCTTTCACCTTGACCTCCTTGCTGCTCCCTGCTTCTTCCCCTTCTAGGTCTCTACACCTGTACCTAAACTAAATAAAAGAGGCTGCAGTGTTGAAACCCAGGGGACGAGACCTTGCTTTGGAGAATTTGGCAGCCTAGTCAGGCTGCCAAAATCCTGACAATCAGAGAGATCGTGCTGAGGACCAATTTCAGCTGGAAGGCACAAAGCTTCATTGGGCTGTTTCAAAGTTCACGCAGCTTTAGCACTTAATCCTCTTAACATATTAGGCCAAGTGACGCAGGTACCATGACGGCAGTGGCAATAAAAGCCCCTTCGATTTTTATTTACATCTCTTTGCATGGTAGAATGCAAGCCAATTCATTCTTCTCTGAGATGCCTGCCTCACCATCCTGCCCTGCCCCAAGGTATTTGAAATTGAAGGCCAAAAATGCTTAGACTAACATGTTTGCAGATTTTACATAACACTGCTTTCCCAAAGCACTGGAACTCTTGCATGTTGGCTTAGTGATTCCTGTTTTTTTTTTTTGTTGTTGTTGTTTGTTTGTTTCCTTCTGCAAAGGATTACATCTTGGCTGTAGACAAGGTAAGCATTTCCAGTATGAATGTTTAATGAAGATGAAGTCGGCATGCAGCATACTGTCTTTTTTTTTTTTTTTTTTTTTTTTTTTTGCTTTCTAATAAACCTGCGCTCAGCAATAGGCTTATTACTGTGGTGACTTTCGGCAAAAACTTTCTAGCTTCTCCTATGCTCCTGTGCTCAAAAGAAATTTCTTTCAACATTACCATTCTTCTGATAAATTAATTACATAAAGCCTGAAGAATTCAAGGTTGTAAAGTGATGATCAACCAGAAATAACCCTATGATTTTTTAAAACCTCCAAATACTATGTGCAAGTTCATACACAACAGAAACAGAGCAAGGAAAAGCGAACTCTGGGTTTATCATAATTCCAAATGGTTCTCACATGTCATGGGTACTACCAGAAAAATATTTATCATTGGTAGAAGAAAAATACTTGTGTGAGTAAAGAGTTAGAAACCAGAAAAAGAGACACTGTCTTTGAAAGACTACAAACATCAGGAGAGAATGAGAGGCCTCAAAGAGAAGGAGCCTACAACAAAGTCGAGATTATGTCCCAGTCCTATGCTAGCTGGCCATGTGACCTTGGACATGTTACTTTGCCCTTCCCTTATAAAATGTTCAGGTGTAACTAGTGTGACCATTAAGTACCTTTCAGTCTAAAAACTCTGGATGCTAACATCATGACAATGATGACCATTCACTGAGGACTTCTTTATGTACCAGCCAAATATTTTAGACAGGATATTTATAAATGTATTTAGAATCCTCATTTTAAAGTGTCATAAAGCTTGGAGAGTTATCTGCCCAAAGTCACTCATATTGTAAATGGTGGATCTGGGATTCACATTCAAATTTGTCTAACTACAAAAGCCCGTTTGCTTTTAATTATGTTATGCATTTGCATACCTGGTAAAAACTCTAGTGGGCTTTAATAAATGTGGAGAAGTTGCCACAACCACCTATTTTCCCTCTCCTCTTACCCTCAAGTATCGTAGAAAAGACTTGCTTTGTATGTCAAGACAGAGTAACACCAGAAAAATAGAGAAAGAAAGTCCATACTTGTTCAGTTTCAGGAGACGGCTTGTGGTAGGAAGGAAGGTAAGTGGAAGAGGAAGTGCTGGAGTGTGGATCACGTGTTTAAAAACCTGCTCATTTTCAGGTGAGTGGGAAAGTAGGAACAAGATTAAAGGGAAAAAATCAATCATTTTTTAACACATTTTATATCTTATCAAAAGAATTAAAGACTCCCTACATCATTAGGAACTCATCCAACCTCAAATAGGCATCAAAACGTATCTGATGACAAAGATACTTAGTGTTCATGTCTGAAAACTAAAAGGAATGATTATAAGGTTTAGAATGCATTTCTTGTGTGTGTGGTCATGAGTCATGCTGTCTGTCATACTCATACAAAGTTTTTAAGGTAGATAGATCGGTGTAATTGGTGCATTGCTAGCTAGAGAGAGAAACACTGATATAAGTAGATCATCAGATGGGAGAGCCACCTGACGAATTTTAGAGATGATGTAATGGGAAGATCATTGACCTAAGAATTAGATGAATTCTTGTCACAGCTCCACAATGTGTGGCAGTGAGTCTTGGTTTTCATATCAATAAAATGAAACTGGTAATACCTATTTCAAAGTTGAACGTTAAGTGTAATTGCATATATAATGGCACTTAATAACAGATGTGATCTACCTTTACTACCTTTTTATGTTTTACCCAATTTCCCCATTTCACAGCTGAATTCAATTTATCCCAGGAAAGAGGTCAATGGAAGCAGAGAGCTGTTCACCATCGTTGTCATGATGTCCTTTGTCATGATTTGTAGATGTCCAAGGTGTCATTGAGCCTCAGACGTGCCCTCCCCACTCCAAAATATCTTACAGATTCTGATATACCTTATTTTCGTTTTTGAGCACTTTCTCTGACTCCTAACATATCACTGGTTTTGGGTTACAATACAATATATCGTAGTCATTAAAACTACAATGATTCAGAGCACTGCCTATGCAATTAGATTGCTGGATTCAAATCTCATATTCAATAGCTAAAATTTCTGTAATCAGGAGAGACATACTTAACCCTCTTTGGCTCAGTTTTTCTCAGTGAAATTAGAGTAACAATAGTCCCTAACTCATTTTTGTGAGCTAATATTTTTACAGTTCTTGGGAATAATACCTGGGAAGTAATAAGCATTAATAAAGCTAACTATTGCTATTCTTCTTCTTATTATTATTTTATCACGTTTTAGAAGGAGAGCTTATCATTCAGGATTTTCTTAAGTATTGGAACATTCTGTACATTTAACGTGTTCTTTCCACTCACCTGCACACCTTTTTTGCATATGCCTTTATTTGCATATGGATATCTGTGGATCACAGCTACAATTATTATGTGTGTGGTTTCACCTACATTTGTTATGCCATACATTGTCTTTTGCTTACATTTTTAATTCATCACTATGTTTCTTAGATTTATTGCACATAGAAGTAAACCTTGTTAATTTCTGAGTTCCATACTATTCCATAGACATGTATTTTTTTTAATGTTCTCCCTTTGAAATCCATTTAGGTTGATCTAGCCTTTTGCTTTTCCAAAGTGGTGAACAAGTTTAAATATATTCCTTTGTGTTCCTACATGAAAGTTTCTCAGGGTTGTATACATAGGAACAGGATGACCTATGTGGAAGATATATGTGGTCTCAAGTGCATTCAACACTGCCAGACTAAGCATCTCTTTGAATGCTCTTTTGCTATACCAGGTTCATAAGAAATTTCTGGTCATGCAATTTACCTGTTCTTTCATTTGAGATTTCTTCCTCTTTCTGGATTGTAGGGATTCCTTATGTATTCTAAATATGAATATTTTGTCAGCTATATGCATTGAGAAGCAGTGCACTGTTGCAATTATAGCACCATGTTATTAAGCCAGACTAAGCTGGTTCAAACACTGGATTTTTATTCACTGGCTTTGTGACCTTGCTCAAATCCCTTAACTCTTTTGAGGTTCAGTCTCCTCATCTATCAAATGGGACAGTCAAAGTAACTTCAGTCATGGAGGATGAGGAAGACAAAGTGAATCAACGTATACAACTGACTTAGAATGGAGCCTGGTACAGAAGAAAGGTTCAGTTGTCCTCAGAAACTTTCGCTATGCTTGATCCAGTCATTTTTCACTATTTTTTCACTCTGTTCAAATTGTTTACCTTGCCCTCATACTCACTCAACATTTTTCTTTAAGAGAGATTTATTCTCTCTTGTGGCATTTTTTGTTGTTTGGGTCAGGAACCGTACCTTGGTAATTTTTCATTCCCAAGTCTTCAACCAACTGCCTGGCCTATATGGGTATTCATTAAATGTTTATACAATGAATGGAAGGGTGGATGCTTTAGGTATCATATTGCCTTTCTCATTACTAAAGCCTTCTTTCATTTCTTTGAGGTATAGTTGTGTCCACCTGAAGGGCAGGTTACGTTTCTCCACTGTGCCTGTGATTAGATCAATAGAGCCACTCTCTTTGGGGATTTATAATAGCTTGGCTTCTGAGACCTAGTTCCTTATACATTTAAAATTTACCTTCAGCAGAACTTAACTGCTATTCACATATTACTACAGTCTGAAAAATTGTTTAAAATTATTCTAGTTCCATCATGTGGGTCAATTTTTGAAGTTGAGACGTCCCTGTAGTATATAAATGGAAAGACACTACTGATCTCTTGATAAAAATTCTCTGAGTAAAACCCCAGGAGACCTGCCCAGAACCCAGAATGAATCAATGAACTGTGGATGGATTTAAGGTTAGACATCCCATTCAAATTATAGGTCTATTCTCTTAGCTTTTTTTAGCTTAAAATTTTAGAAATATTCAGATTACCTGAAAAAAAAATGACCTTGAGTTTCAAGATTCTCTGAACTCATATAAGAAGAATGTGTTTCTGACCTTGGCAATTTTCTTCAACTTGGCATGGAACTTCAAGTTTTATAAAAATCAATAAAGGGTATCTCACAGAACAAAAGGTAAGTGATAAGTATGTATCTATACAATTTGGAAGGACTGAGAAAATTCAAGGAGGAATGAAAACACAAAAGCAAAAGAAAGGTGACAATGGATGATAATGCTGTTTTTATAATACATTAGGACCTAGTAGTATCTTACTTTTTCATAATTAATATAGTAAATATTTGGCTAAAACTGTGAGGGTAAATGAAAAATTTATGAAAAAGAAGCATAGGAGCTGTGTTACATTTTCTCTAAATATTGCCAAAACAATAGAACAGATGTATAGTAAAACATTTGCTATTACTGTTAATGTATAGATGAAAATGTATGGTCATTTTATTAGTTCTTATATAGGATTATCACTTATGAATTCTTATTTATTCTACCTAACCTGCTAAGTATAGACTTTCTGTTTTTATTCTCTTTTAATATATTTTATTGATTATGTTATTATAGTTGTCCCAATTTCTCCCCCATCATTCCCCTCCACCCTGCACATCCCCTCCCACCCACATCCCCCCCCCTTTAGTTCATGTCCATGTGTCATAAGTTCTTTAGCTTCTACATTTCCCACACTATTCTTGCCCTCCCCCTATTTTCTACCTACCATCTATGCTACTTATTCTCTGTATCTTTTCCCCCTCTCTCCTCCTCCCATTCCTCTGTTGCTAGCTCTCCATATGATCTCCACTTCTGTGGTTCTGTTCCTGTTCTAGTTGTTTGCTTAGTTCACTTTTATTTTAGGTGTGGTTGTTAATATCTGTGAGTTTGCTGTCTTTTTACTGTCCTATTTTTTATCTTCTTTTTCTTAGATAAGTCCCTTTAACATTCCATATAATAAGGGCTTGGTGATGATGAACTCCTTATCTTTTATCTTCCCTTCCGTTCTAAATGACAGCTTCACCGGATAGAACAATCTTGGATGTAGGTCCTTGACTTTCATGACTTAGAATACTTCTTTCCAGCCTCTTCTTGCCTGGAAGGTCTCTTTTGAGAAATCAGCTGACAGTCTGATGGGAACTCCTTTGTAGGTGACTGTCCCCTTATCCCTTGAAGCTTCTAGAATTCTCTCCTTCATTTGAATCTTGACTAATGTAATTATGATGTGCCTTGGTGTGTTCCTCCTTGGGTCTAACCTCTTTGGGACTCTCTGAGCTTCCTGGACTTCCTGGAAGTCTATTTCCTTTGCCAGGTTGAGGAAGTTCTCCTTTATTATTTGTTCAAATAAGTTTTCCACTTATTGCTCTTCCTCTTCCCCTTCTGGTACCCCTATAATTTGGATGTTGGGATGATTAAAGATGTCCTGGAGGTTCCTAAGCCTCTCCTCATTTTTTGAATTCTTGTTTCTTCATTCTTTTCTGTTTGGTTGTTTCTTTCTTCTTTCTGGTCCACTCCATTGATTTGAGTCCCAGTTTTCCTCCCATCACTATTGGTTCCCCATGCATCTTCCTTCATTTCATATATTGTAGCCTGCATTTTTTCATCTAATTTGTGAGCAAAATCAACCAACTCTGTGAGCATTCTGATCACCAAGGCTTTGAACTGTGCATCTGATAGTTTGGCTATCTCTTCGTTGCTTAGAGGAATTGGCTCCGGGGCTTTGATTTGTTCTCCCGTTTGAGCCATTTTTGTTTTTTGTTTTTGTTTTTTTGTTTGTTTGTTTTTTGGTCTGGTCGTGGCTGTTATGTAGTAAGGGGTGGAGCCTTAGTTGTTCCCTAGTGTGGGGCAGCCCGGTCTCTGAGTTATGATGCTGTATGTGGGGGCGGGATCCGAGACGGAACGATGGTGCTTGCTCTGCTCTCTCTTGGATTCTAGTCCCTTCCTCTACTTCCCCTTTTCCTGGATTATCTGCGAGCAAATGTGGGACCGCCTGGTCAGCCAGCCACCTTGAACAGCCTCACTGGGTCTGCACTATTGCCACTTCATACCCAGGGTCTGCTAGCCGCCTCCTGCATACCAGGGTCTGCCAGCTTCCACTTTTTCTTGCCATGACTCTGCCCCTCTTACTGGTCAGGATGAATGGTTGCTGGACTTCTGTACAGTTCAGTTTTCTATAAGTTCTGGTGTTTTTGTGTTTCTAAATCTTTGTTGTCCTTAATTTCGGTTGTGCGAGGAGGCACAGTGTGTCCACCTACACCTCCATCTTGGCCAGAAGTCCTATTTTTCATTCTTGTTCAAGTACAGTTGTCTCTATTTTTCCCCTACCACTTTCCCCTCCTTCGCCTTCCCCACCTCCCACCCTTGATCCTTCCCCCTTTGGCTTTGTCCATGTGTCCTTTATACATGTTCCTTGATGACCCTTACCCTCCCCCCCCCCACATTATCCATTCCTACCTCCTCTCTGGCTACTGTCAGTTTGTTCTTTATTTGAATGTCTCTGGTTCTATTTTGCTTGCTTATTTGTTTTGTTGATTAGGTTCTACTTATAAGTGAGATCATATGGTATTCTTCTTTCACCTCCTGGCTTATTTCACTTAGCATAATGCTCTCCAGAGCCATCATGCTGTAGTGAAGGGTAGGAGCTCCTTCTTTTTTCTGCTTCGTAGTATTCCATTGTGTAAATTTACCACCATTTTTGGATCCACTCATCTACTGATGGACACTTAGATTGCTTCCAGCACTTGGCTATTGTAAATTGTGCTGCTATGAACATTGGGGTGCATAGGTTCTTTTGAACTGGTGTTTCAGGATTCTTAGAGCATAATCCCAGCAGTGGGATTGCTGGGTCAAAAGGCAGTTCCATTTTTAGTTTTCTGAGGAAATCCCATGCTGTTTTTCAACTGGCTGCACCAACCTGCATTCCCACCAACAGTATACTAGGGTTCCCTTTTCTCCACAATATCGCCAGCACTTGCTGTTTGTTGATTTGGTTATGATGGACATTCTGATCAGTGTGAAGGGGTATCTCATTGTGGTTTTAATTTGCATCTCTCTGGTGGCTAGTGAAGCTGAGCATCTTTCCATATGCCTCTGGGGCCTCTGTATGTCCTCCTTGGAGAAGTGTCTGTTGAAGTCCTTTGCTCATTTTTTAATTGGGTTGTTTGGAAAATCTCAGATATTTCATGCAGCAATATTTTCACTGATATGTCCCCTGGAACAAGGGACATATAGGAAAGAATAAACAAATGGGACTTCATCAAATTAAAAAGCTTCTGCACAGCTAAAGAAAACATCAGCAAAATGAAAAGCGAACCAACCATATGGGAAAATATATTTGCAAATGATACCTCTGACAAGGGTTTGATCTCCAAAATATGTAAAGAACTCACATGATTCCACTCCAGGAAGACAAACAACCCAATTGAAAAAATATTAAGTATAAGACTTTCAATGGAACTGAGCCATAGGGAGCATGTACATAATACAAACTCAGTGTTTCCTATATTTTTATTTAATTTACCAGTATCTCTTGCTTTTTTTAGTGACTCTGAGTTCCGCCAAGTTGTCTTAAGGAATTTTTCAATTTCTAGCTAATGGGTGGGAAATAGTACTTAGCAAATAAAATACTACCTATCTTGTTTTCCCTCCTCATCTAATTTGTTTGGCTGTCTTAGGTAAATCATATTAATGTAGTCTGGGCATTACACATGTATTGAACAACAAAGTTGTGGTTTTCATCGGCTATTTGCAACTGAGTCTCTTTCCTCCCCTATTATAAGCAGAACTATGTGCAGACTTAGAGCTCCTACCATTCTTCAAGGGCACACGCCTTTAACAAATAAGGACCAAGCTGGAATGCATGAATTTCTCCTCCCTGTATTCCTTCCTTCCTTCCTTCCTTCCTTCCTTCCTTCCTTCCTTCCTTCCTTCCTTCCTTCATCAAATAAGTAAACAACACTTATTTAGCGCTAGAGGTATAGAGATGAATAAAGTGTGGTCCTGTTCTTAGCAAAATGACATCAAGTGAGAGACAATAACCCTGTTACTATATTGTGAGTAAAGTGTTCTGGGGACTGTGGGAGAAGATCTGAGAGGCAATCTCACCTATCCTGAGAGGGGAGGAGGTGATAAAAGATGTTATTCTGGGGAAAAACAGAATAGATGAAAGTTCCCAGGAATGAGTCAAGATTAGTCATTGGAGCATGAGTTAAGAGCATAGGAGGCCAGAGAGCCATATAAACAATGGCTCAGCTGCCCAAAACCCCATGTAGGGTATGAGGACATTGTAAATCTCTCAGAATTTACAGGTGCAGGACTGTAGAAATAAATGAGACCTGAAGAATCAGGAAAAGACCTTCTTCCCCTTTCCTCCATTCCTGGAATGCTGGGCTGGTATAAGTTCTGGGAACCAGAACATCACTATCTTCCCTTGTGATTCAGGGCAAAGACCTGTCCAATTGCTACCTATCTTGCAATGCTGCTTCGGACTGAATGTTTTTGTCCCTACTTCCCAAAACTAGTATGTTGTAATCCTGCCCCCAGCTTGATGGTATTTGAAAGTGAGGCTTTTGGGAGGTAGTTAGGGTTGGACTAGGTCATCTGGGTGGTGCCCTCACAATAGGATCGATGCCCTCATAGAAAGAGGACATATGAGACCTCCCTCTGCTCTCTACCATGTGAGGATGCAAGAGGAAGAAGGCCATCTGCAAACCAGGAAGCAGATCAACAGACACTGCATCTGCTGGAACCCTGATGTTGGACTTGCAGCATCCAGAACTGTGAGAAAAAAATGTGTGTTGCTCAAGCCATTCTGCCTACGCTATCCATTATGCAGCCCAAACTAAGACATAGCCACTGGATATGCTATTCCAGGAACACTGTGTCTTCTTCTCACACAGGTCACTGACTGGCACTCCTCTAGCACACTTTGCAGTTTTCAGTGTTGCAGGGAGTGCACCAGTGGCCTCAGTCTTCTTCCTGCTAGAAAACCCCTGTGATTCTACTGCAAATAGACCAAGCTGTCCTTTTAGCTTCATATATTACATTGGGCAAGAATTTGTTAGACTGCACAACTGTAGGCAGCCCCTGAAAGCTGCTATTACACACATTCCCCCAGGAAGAAGTGCTGCTTGCCTTTACTTACATAGCTAAGTAAGGCACTCTGGTCATCCTTCCCACCGAAGGGAAAATATCTCTTCAATAACTGGCTCATTGTCCTCCTGCACCTATGCAAGGTTGATCTGACAAGGTACTGAGTATGTACATCTGGGGCTTACTAGGAAGCTGTGGACAGAACATAGTCATGTTGAGTGAGAACACCCAGAGCAGGATTGTGGGGCAAGAAGCTATGAAGGGAGGATTGATATTAATGGAATACCAACATGGAAGGGGGCAGGGGGCAAGAGGAGAGCAGAAGAGAGAAGAAAGGATTGGTCGGGAGAGGAGAAAAAGTTCTGTCAAAAGCCAATTGGGATAAAATAGATAGGGGGAAGTTAAGAATAGTATAGAAAGTGGAGAAGCCAAAGAACTTGTATGTATGGCCCATGGACATGAACTAATGTGGGTGGGGGAGATGCTAGAAGGAGGCAGATGCAGGGCACAGGGGTGCTAAATGGGAGAAAACAATGGGATAACTATAATAGCATAATCAATAAAATATACTTAAAAAAAGTCAATTGGGGGAGAGTTTGAAGGAAGGAGTGGTCTAGACTGAGTGTCCCATGTTCAGGAATTTAAGTGAAACCAAAAGTTGAAAACTGCTGCTTTTGGCGCCTCACCTTGGGGTGCAAAATGGAGCTGCGCAGTTGCGATCCCAGGCGGGCTCCGTGTGTAATGGGCCAACGTGAAGGCTTGTGTGAGAGGACAGCTCGAATGAGCGCATCATCAACATTTTGTGAGAGAACTGAGGCAGGATGGAGGTTCTGAGTTACAGACTAGAGCAGGGTCATGATAGAGGATAAAGCAACATGGCCAGAGCTGGAGAATTACAGGAGACTAAAATTATCCTTCGGAGTTTGGGCAGCTTGAGGGAGGAGTTGCTGTGGGGTATGTATTCTTTTCCTCCCTCTGCTCTGTCCTTGCCTCAGCTGGTCCTGACCGAGCTCCACACCCACCACGTGATGAAGTGAGAAGTGCGTGGGGATGAGGGAGAGGCAGAGTCCTAGAAAAGAGATGGCTGAAGAGAAAGGAAAGGAAGGAGATAGGTAATCCCTAATAATGTGGACAGGAGAGACAGGGACTGCTTGCAAAGGACTAAAACCAAACAAGAAGTTTAACGTAAATAATTTAATTAGTACTTCAACACCTTAACAGGTTGGGTGTTTAAAAAAAATTAAATTGGCTAAATTTACTTAGGCACATCACAGGACACACATTTTAACAACTTCAATTATTCTGGAAAAAGGAAAATGAGCCCATCTATATGGTTTTATTGTTCTCAGCCATTTAAGGCGTTATCTTTATGTTGCCAAAACAAGCAGTTAATTTAGTTAATTTAGTCAACCAGCCAGTCTTTTCGGGAGGAAAACAAGGCTTTCAGAGGAGTAATGTTTCAAAATGTAGGCCTCCAGCCCCAGCTGTTTGGCTGGACTGTCTACTTTTCTACTTGTGCTATTGGCATGGAAAGACAGCTCTTGAGGCCTGGAATGGAAATGAAAGAAAGGCTGTTAAAATGTGAACAGTAGTTGAGGATTACAGCAAAAAAAGAGAATTCTACAGCATCTTCTGATACAGTGACTGTTTCTAAAATGCTTTCTACTTCGTTGTATGACTTTCTGTGAAATCATAGGCATTGATGAGAGACAGGCATGAGTGTTATTTACATTTTAGAGAAATAGAAAGGAGGGCTTCAAGAAATTGCATGTTTAGAGCAATTTGAGGCAACAAACCATGGGGAGGGCGGCAAACAAAGCTTGTGTATGTCCAAATCGCACTTCCTGGCTTCATCTAGGAGCGCATGTGGTCTCCGTGCTGTAATGGAGCTTCCTCTACTGGCGCCTGCTCTGTAACTGCTCCATGCCTATTTGTGGTAGATGATAATAATGATGGTGGCGATGATCGTCATCTGCAATGAACAAATGGTAAGTAGCTGAAGGGAGCCAAACGAGAGGTAAGTGTTTATGAAATTGTATCTGAGTCGTAAGGGTGTAAAGGGAAAACTGATGGAACACCTAAAGAAGAAGGGAAATATTGGGGAGCAGGCTTATCTTCATTTCAGTTGAGTTAAACTTGGACTTTTATGATACTGAAATAAATGGGAGAGTGTTTTAAAATTAGTGCTTAATGAAAAAGAAATGCAAAGATCAGGATGTGATGACAATTTTAACATGAAGCAGATGATTAAATTCCAAGTGGGAAATACCCATTAAAACTCGAGGATCGAGGATAACAACCAGCAGATGTGAAAATGTTTTATTGTGAGGTCATATGGAAATGAATTAATGAGCTCACAAGCAATGCTTTTTCTAACAGTCACGTAAGTAAACTTGAGGAGGTATCCAAATGCCCGTGGCAAGCAATTCACTTGGCATCTGACTAATGGCATGTAACCCTGAGGTGTTATAACGTTGGCCCGAAGACTAAAATTGTATGCTTTGCTACTACCATCTACAAAACGATACATAGCAGGACAGCTTTGAGTTTGGACTTTCTATTGCATATTATCTTTTGTTTTCTACCACAGTCGACATTTTTTCTTTCCTCTCCCATTTTGGAAATAAAATCACTCAGGGTTGGAATTGACTTTCTACTTTAAAGGTAGCATAATCTGATCCAAATATAGCACAGTGCTGGCTAGAGCTTTGTATTAAATTCCACTTTCCCATAAAATGTTTAATTGGTTGTAGAACTTTAGGCACGTGACAAAGGCACTAGCTCTGGCCTTCCTAGTTGAAGACTTAGGTTCTGTCCAGTTTATCTATTTCATCTAAGTAGTTAATCACTACACAAATTACTTTAGTATGAAATATTACAATTGCACAGAAATCAAGGCAGAAAGGGCCACGGCAACATTGTTGAGCTCAGAGGTATTATAAGGACACTTGCTGTGGGGTTGCAGCAGGGCGAGCAGAGGCAAGAGAAATAGAATGAAGTGAAAGGCTCTCCCAGAGCCTCTTAGTTCAGAGAATTACCCTGGGGGGAGTCACCTGCCTCTTTCCCTGCTAGAAGTAGTCCCAAGAGGCAGATTCTTATCCTGGGTCAATATTTCTGAAAATGTGCTCTTCAGAACATGAATTACAAGAACATTTTATCGAAATTACATGAAAAAGGGCTCATCAGGGGTATAAATGTGGAGACACGCTGGGCTACATAAAATCAAACAATTCTTCCCTGGAAAGGTTTTCAGAGATCATGGTGGACTAATGGGCATTCAAAACTCCATGAGGCATACTTCCCAGTGTTCAGTAGTTCCCAGACTCACCTGAACGTGAAACACTTTTCCTGCCTTAGGGATTCTCAACGGTTCAATTTCCCGATGAACATATTCTGCAAACATTCTTTAGTGATCCTTGGCAAGTTCAAGTTTACCCCAGAGGGGGACACAAGGGATCCTTTTAATGTTAGGACCTGGTATTTATATTAGATCTGTCCTTTACAATCCCTGAATTTACAATTAACTCTTGGGTTAAAACCAGCTTCCAGAATTCGTATGTTAGCCTTGTACTTGTTTTTGTTTGTTGGCATGGTTTTATTTGCTTCTCCTTAGCACCTGAAAAGGATTAGTTCAATTTTAACTGAAAGAATATTTTTAAAAGGTGTCACCTACTTATGTATTTCTCCTGAGGTGTTACTAATACATTTTTTTAATTTATATAGAATTTCAGGAAATATTTTATCATCAATCTCTTTATCGTAAAATTGATAAACTTTACAACTCAGGTTCACTAAATGGTAGTAAAATCTCCATTAATTTATCTGGTTAATTTTCATATATTCAGTTACATTAGAAACCCATCACACCTTTTGTATTTTATAATGCATTAAGTTTCAAGTTTCAGGTCTTCCTAGAATAGTATCAAAATTTGAGAATCAGCCAAAAGACATAATTTTTCCTTTATAATTTTTAAAACTTCTTACAAGGAAAAAAACTCGTTTTGGAGATATACAAACCAAATAAATATCAGAAAACCAACAGCTGTATCTTTAACTTCCATTTGAACATAAAAATGATGTCATAGTAATACACATTCGGGTTTAAATGAAGGGAAGCAAAATTCTTACGGGAGTATAAACCTATTATTTACTACATGGTATGTTTTTCCCTGTCATTGGAAAGCTAAGAGTCACTTATGATGTGTCTAAGAGGAATTTAATATTTTCTTTCATCTGCAAATAGTCAAGAAAAAAGTGAAGATGGAAAAATGACAACATGATTTTATCAAAGTACCATATGCAAGCATTTGACAAACACCTCTTGTTATTTTTCAAATGTATTCAGTTTGATAGGTCCCTTAGTATGGTTTTGCTCAGCATATTTCTAATCATTTTGGAAAGCTTCATAAAGGCCCTGAGAAATACTGGCTGGCTGAGATTTGTTTCATTTTAGCTTATCAGAATATTGGTAGGTGAGAGTGATTTGGTACCTAAGCATTCCTCCACTCTGCTTAGATAGAACTTTATTAACCTACGAAAAGCACTCGGGTGGAGGACAAAAGTGCCAGAGCATTTCATATTTACTGTTGTCACAGTTTCTCCACCACACAGTCATACTATCGTATCGGTCCTATCGCATACAGAGCCTCCTAATGCAAAACGCTTTCCTCCAATAAAATAATAGTTGGGGAGGGGGAAGTGAAGCATTGTTTGTTTAACATTTGAGGCTGGAGTGTGAGAGTCTTTACTGATTAAAATAAAAAAGTAAGTACTTTCTAATTGTATATTTGAAAGTTGAGAGAGTAAATCTTAAAAGTTGTCATCACAAGAAAAAATGTGCAACTTATGTATGGTGATTGGTGATATCACCACACATAATGTTCACCACACTATGGTGAACTTTTCACAGTGTATACATGTAGCAAGTCATTATGTTATATACCTGAAACTTATATAATGATATGTATCTCAATAAAAATTATATCTCAGTTTTAAAAAGATCACAAATACTAGATTGCTCTATCACCTCCTTCTCACCCTGGCATGATAAAAACATTCCTTGAATTTGAAAGATAATTACTAATTTAGCAACCTCTGCACTTTTTGGTTTCAGGAGGCTTTGCATTCTCAAAAATTTTCAGGACCCTAAAAAAGTTTTGTTTATATAGATTATACCTATCAAAACTTACAGAATTGGGTTAATTCCAATCTAATTTGGTTTAATATTTGAAAGTCAATTACTATAATTCACCATTAACTAAATAAAAAAGAAAAATCATATGGTTAACTAATTTAAAAAGGCATTTAATAAAATCTAATATTTGTTTATGATTGCAACTTTTAGAAAATTAGCAAAGAATGGAAGAAAGCTTCTCTAATCTGATAATGAAACCCACAAAATTCTTATAGCTATCATCAAACTTAATAATGAAATATTAAAATCTTTCCTCTTGAATTTAATAATAAAACAAGGTTTGCCACTGTAATCACTTCAGTTTAACTTTGTATGGGAGCTCTGGGTACAATAAGGCAAGAGAATAGATTAAAAGATGTAAGTATTGGAAAAGAATACTTCAAATTTATCATTGTTGATATAGAAAATCCAAAATATTCTATGGACAATCATTAGAATTAATAAGTGCATTTATCGAGTCTGTTAATCACAAGGTCAATAGTATTTCCATATAAAGCAACAAGCAACTGGAAATAGAATAGAAAAACAGTATTAACAAGGACATCAAAAATATTAAGCACCTAGCAATAAATCAACAAAATATGTCTATAGACAGAAATTTGTAAAACTATTTAGAGAAATTAAGACCTTAATATTATAAATGTATTATAAGATTCAATGTATTAAAGATATCAATTTTTCCTAATTTAGCCTTAAATCAAATGCAATCCTTGTCGAGTTTGTAGAGTCATTTCTTGAAAGGGACAATCTCACTTAAAAATGTGTAAAAAAATTAAAAGGTCCCCAAAGAGTCAGGGCAGTCTTAAATAGGAACAAATTTGGAAGACTTACATTATTACATCTCAGGCTTACTACAAAGTTATCACAATTAAAATAGTGTGAAATCGGTTTAAGGATAAACAAGTAGACCAGTAGAACATAATAAAGTCCAGAAATACATAGACAAGGTGATACAGTGATACAGAGGTAAAATGGTTCTGGACCAGTGTGATGTATGTTTAGTAGAAAATATTGAATTCTATCTCATACTACGTAGAAAAGTCAGTTCCATCTTACCAATAGACCTAAAAATAAAAGTTATAAACAAAGTTCTAACCTCATTAGTTGTCAAGGAAATGCAAATTAAAACCAGTAAGGCAGTATCAAGTACTGGGGAGAAACTGATCATCTCATGCACTATTGCGGGGAGTGTACAGCTGTACCACCACTTCGGAAACAGGTACCGTTTACTACACATACCTTATTATCTTTATCACATTGTTCTGAAGTAAGCTTTTAAAATATGCACCAAGTAGGCTGCTGTTTATTCTTAATTCCTAGATATTTAATGGTTTTGCGTTCTGAATGGTGCATTTTTCCTTCTGTTGCATTTTCTAATTGTTTTTCTCTCTTGTTTATTGAACTCATTGGGGTGACATTGGTTAATAAAATTATATAGGTTTCAGGTGTACGATTCTATAATACATCGTCTGTACACTGTATTGTGTGTTCACTCAATACAAGTCTCTGTCCGTCACCATTTATTCCACCCAATTCCTAACTCCCCCCACTCCAATTCCCTCTGGGAATCACCATACTGTTGTCTATGCCTATGAGTTTATTTTTCCCTTAAACCCTTCATCTTTTTCACCCAACCCCACACCCCCCCCTTCTTCTACACTACAGAAAAGTTTAATTTTCTATGTTGACCCTCTTTTTGGCCTTATGTGTTTTCAATTGTATATTTAGGTAGAAACTCTTAGCCTCTAAATCAGCCTCAGTTTTATCTCACCTCCTCATGTAGTTTTCCACATCTTTCTCTCTCTTTTTTTTTTTTTGTATTATTGCTTTGTCAAAAACCTCCAGTAACATTGCTGAATATTAATGATGACAACATCCAAAATACCTTGTGCCTGCCATAGTAATAATGACTTTTCTAATACTTTATTATTAAAAATAATTATTTTGTAGGTTTTTGATAACCTGCAAAATTTTGTGTGGTTCCTTAACCTGATTTCCTTTATCAGGTTAAGGAAATTTTTTCTATTCCTAATATTCTAAAAGATATTAAGAATGAGTGAAGCCCTGGCTGGTGTGGCACAATGAATTGAGTGCTGACCTGGGAAGCAAGGGGTTGCTGGTTCCATTCTTGGTCAGGGCACATGTCTGGGTTGCCGGCTGGGTCCCCAGTAGGGGGCATGTGAGAGGCAACCAAATATTGGTGTTTTTCTCCCTCTCTTTCTCCTTCCCCTTCCCTTTAACAATAAATAAACGGAATCTTAAAAACAAAACAAAACAAAGGGTTTACAGGAACAAGTATAAAGGTCACATGGACAAAAACTAAGGGGGTGGAAATGGGAGGGAGGTGGGGAGGGCTGGGGTGGTGGGCTGGGATGGGAGTAAAAGACAGAAAACTGTACAAGAACAACAATTAAAATAAAATTTAAAAAAAGAATCAGTGAAGAACTTTATAAAATCTTTTTCTTGTATGTATCTTTTTATTATTTTCTATATTTTATTACACAGTATTGGGCAAAATGATATTTATAGTTGTTTATGAAAAACAATATAATAATTAATAAACAATAATATAAGAATAAACTATTTCATGTAACCCTACTTTTGCCCCACCTTATATATAATCTTTGTACATGTTACTTTATATGCTTTAATGTTAAAAATATTTTCACTTCTACCTCATTCTTTAAATTTACCCCTGTGTTCTTTTTGAATATGATTTGTGTGTGTGTGTTTTGCATCTGTGTTTACATGCATTTCGTGTGCTTCTCACATGTTTGTTTTGGGATCAGGATAATGGTAGTTTAAGATGAGTTGAGAGATTTTCCTCTTTTTATGTTTTTCATATCAGAAACTATCTTTTATTAATTGGTTTTGAAGAGCTTACCCACAAAGTCATTTGGACTCCTACCTTGTCAGCCTGTGACTATCATTTTTGAGAGATTTATTTTAGGTTTATTAACTTTTCTAGAGTCAATTTTGGTAATACAGACTTTCCAAGGAGAGGTAGTGACACTTTTTCTAGGTTTTCCAATGTCTTGATATATACACATTTCATGCACTTTAATACTTTTATCCTCTTTAATAAATGCAGTTAAAGACTGTACTCATCATGCTATTGATAGATTTTATCTTTTTTTATCAGACTTACCAAAGTTTATCTGCTTTTAAACAGTTTTACTATCTTTTCCAAGATACGAAATTTGGTTTGAACTATCCAGTCTATAAATATTTTTTCTATGGCACAGCACCCACTCATTTGCATTAAATTCTGTGCATTTTCTAAAATGATGTGTGTTCCTTGCCTGTACAAGTCCCACTTGGGGCAGTTTCAATGAATGGGTTACCTGTGAGAGACCTTCTATTATTTTTCTAAATTTACCTTAAAATAGACTCTGCTTTAAAGTGTGTAATGGCCCAAATATAACTATGGCTTGAGACCCTCTTCTTCAACCAGTGAAAGCAATGTATCTCTGGTTAGACCTAGTCTTAGGATTTTTCATTCAGATCAGAATTCAGGTCAGAATTTTCATTGATGGCAGTTCTCTGCTATTTGCTGCTTCTTTTCATCCTTTAATAACGAAACAGAATCCCCCTAATCCAATATTCCACTTTCCACTGAGGTTGTCTCCTCTTAGTTAGAATTACGATTATTTTGCTCCCATGTGTTGTTTGTCATTCCCAATATCAGGCACCCCAAAAAGACTCAGGACTACAAGCAACGTTTCTGTATCCATAATTATAAAGCAAACATCTCATGTGCTATTTAGTTGTCTTTGGACTCAGTTGGCAACTTTGAATGGCTTTGTGTAAATGAACTCTAAAATGTAAAATACTTTACTGAAAAAAAATTCTCTCATTCATTCAGCTCTCACTAGGAGTGAGGAACATGATGGTTGGAATACTTTTTTTTTTTTTAAAGCATTTCAAAAGATTCACTCAGACATAAAGTTAAAGAAAGCTATATCTTTCCCCTCCAGTGGCTTTAAGTGCCAAAAACCAGAGACTAACAAAAAAGGGGGAAAGAAGCCTTTGACTAGCTGACATTTTACTCTAGCTGGAAATACAGGTGAAGATGTCCCTAACACTGCCAATAGCATTACTCAAATTGAGGGTTGGGTGGACAGCTATTTCGGCTTGAAACAAAGTTGCAATTTCCTTGATGATTTCAAGTCTCAGAGCAAACATCTGTCTAAAGCCTACAGTCGTTCTATTCCTCATCTCCCGATATTCGGCTTCTGGGGACAGAGAGATTGTCTTGCAACAAAGACAGATGGTTAAGAAAGTGAAAGTCACGCTATATTGATAATTTTGCTTACAGAGAGCAAGTATAAAAATACTTTGCAAAAAGTTTCCTTGTATACTTGGGTGTTTTGCCTTTCCTGTCTCTGTCTCTATGTTTGCTTTATACTCAGTGTCACCTCAGCTCAATTTTGCAGAAACAGATTAGGCAGATTGAGCTACTCCTTTTCACCTGTTCTAAACAGATTCATTAGCTCCATGATGCAAAACTAAGCTACCTTTTTCTGTTCTGTTATCTTTGAATGCCTGTGCTTGCCGAAGTTGAGCTGATTTTAGTGACATAGAGAAGAAAAAGCCACCCCCTGCTCTGCTTTGCAAACTGCCATTCATTTCGGGAAAATAACTCTCTGCCTGTTGGCTGGAGATCCAGCTGCTTGTCACGTTAGACCGTGTGGTGTCTGCTGCTGAGTCCAGCTGTACAGCCGAGATCAGTGCCCTAAGGACTAAGCACAGAAACGCTGTGATCCCTGGCCGTGACAGGGTCTCTGCTAACAAGCCCGTAGACATTCAAGATGAAATGTCATCACCCTAGCACAGCTATCACAGAAGGATGAAACAAAACATCTAAAGACCTTTAATGGCATCAGGGTCTGGGAAATAAGTGAGGCGTCCCAGGTGTACTTCCCCATTCCATGGAGTTGATGTCAATCCTGCAAGCAACTGTGACTTGTTCTGTATCAACTTTATCCCCAATACTCAGAGATGAAAAGAATAACAAGTTTTCCCATGACTGAGCTTAAATATTTTTAGAGCTTACTGCTCTACAATCCATTATTAAATAATTATTAGAAAATGCCTATCGGGTCTAAGTTTCTCTGCTAGAAGTTGAAGTAGACAGAGAAATTAATAGTCAGATTCTCTACCTTCATGAAGTAGCATATAAGAATCAGTTGATTTTCTTTTCAGGTCCCCAATCCTATCTTGCTGGCCCAAATCGAATGATTGGTGTCCTTATGAGAAGAGGAAAATTTGGACACAGACACACAGAGAAGAAATTGTACAATGATGACGGAGAATGGAGTGAGGTGTCTACAAGCCAAGGAATGCCAAGGATTTCCAAGAACCACAAGAAACTGGGAAAGAGCCATAGAACAAATTCCTCCTCAGCCTCCAAAAGGAATAAATCCTGCTGACACCTTGATTTCAGACCTCAGGCCACAAGAACTGTGAGACCATAAATTCCTGTTGTTTTAAGCCACCCAATTTGCGGTCATTTGTTACTGCAGCCCTGGAGAGCTAATATATCCTATCTCAAATTCTTGGACGAGGTGATGAAAGAGAAGCTTTCGGATTGAACGTAGTCCAAAGACTTTGGGAGAGACACAGAATGCAGTGAGTAGGCAGCACACACTGCTCTCAACCATAAATTATTCTTTTAAAACTCTATTAAACTAGTTCCAATTTTGTAACAAATGATAAGAGCCAAGATCTCTTTCTGTGACTACTTCTATAAGTCATGCCAGCTGAAGGAAGTTCTATACGCCATACACTGAAGAGGTGCCTGTCGGTTGAAATGATTTTCTCCAGGTCAGTGCCTTTGTTGGAACAGATGACAATCAAGCCCCACCTCCTTTCTGGCTATGGCAAAGAACAATTCGTATGTGTTATCCGCTGTCTTTTATATTTGTCAAAAATGAAAGCACAGCCACTAGAAAATGACATTATCCTGGTTATAGATGTGGCTAAATTTTTACATGGTCTAGTATTTTTTGGCACTCTGTAATGTGGGACCATAAGCAATAAGTGTTTTAAAAACATGCCATCAGTAATGCATCCAAAGAGTGCCATTCATCAAAATAGTTACTCTGGCACCGCACCCCTCACCATTGCCACCACTACTCTGAATGTGGCCAGGACTCCTCTTGTGCAATTTTCTTCAAATCTGGTTAATGAAGCACACAAGAAAATCAGCCTCATAAATTTATAGTCACATATAATGTTGACCATTAAGGATGTCATCATGCTTGATGGATATTACCCACCTCATCCATCAGAACTGACTTGGAATAACTTTTGACCATTTCCCCAAATAAAATCCGCCATCCATGGAGTAATATTCGCTTTCAATGAGCACATTGAAAAGAATAATAGCTTCTAAAATTCCTTTCAATGGAATGCTTAGCGTGGTGCCTTGCAGATGGTTGACACCCAATAAATAATTGTGGGATTGCTTTACACACACTGTGTGGGCTCTGAAGACAAAACCAAAAGAGGAATTCCAGAAGTAGAATTTTTAGAAGTATTACAAGTAGATAGCTTTCCAACATGAATTACAGAAATGAAGTAATATTCAATTACATAGTTCGATTGTAATTCATATTAAAAATAAGAAATATTACCTTATTGTCATATTATACAAAACATATCTTTCTAAGCATTAAAAGATACAACTGTGTGGATTTTACAAATTACAAAGAACACATGTACAAGTCTGCTTTTGACTAAGTTTCGCTTTTGTTTACTTTTTTGGATGATGAATAACATAATAAAATATGATTTCAAAAAATTGTTTTTGTTCCATTTTGTTGTTAGGCTTTACCTAAACATTTTCTTCTCAAACTCTAACTGTGGAACTACAGGTTACATTTATAAAAGCAATAGGGAAACAGTTAAACAGACTTACAAAGACCAAAGCCACTAGCATTGTGCTAACTAACGCACAGTTACTATGGATTGTTTTCTCACATCAAGAACACTGTTGAATAAGGTTCAGAGAGAAGAAACATGAATTATAACCAAAGGATAGACCAGGAGTGTGACTGGATTGTCAAAAGAAAAGAAAGTGATGGAAGATGTTAAATATAACATTTTAGTGAGTTAATGTGTGATAACAGTTTCCTTCAGTAGCCTTATTACTTAACCTGGCTTCTGGGTCAGTCATACTAATAGGTGTAAAATGACAGGTGAATGCAAAGTTTTTTAAAGAATGAATATTAGGCTTTAAAAGTGGCTCAGCTGGTAGGAATGTAAAATGGGAGAGCCACTTCGGAAAAAAAAGTTGGGGGGCTTCTCAAAAGTTTAAATAGAGTGTTAGCATGCAACTCAGCAATTCTACTCCTTGTTGTATAAAAGAGATTAAATATATATCCATGCAAGAACTTGTCTATAATTATTCATGGAAGCATTATTATTATTCATAGTTGTCAAAAAGGAAAAGCAGACAAAATGTCAATCAACTGTAAGTGGATAAACAAAAAGTGATGTATTCCTACAATGGAATATTATTTGATAATAAAAACTAAATAGTGACAGGTGCTACGACATAAATGGACCTTGAAAACATGATGCTACAGAAGAGTACCAGTCACAAAGGACCATACATTATATGATTCCATTTCCATAAAATATCCCAAGTAGGAAAATCTATAGGGACAAAAAACAGCTTAGTGATTGTCAGAGGCTGGGGGGAGAAAGGGAGAATGGGAAGTGACTGGTAATGGGTATGGGTTTCTTTGGGGGGTGATAAAAATGTTCTAAAATTGATTGTGGTGATGGATGCACAACTCTGTGAGAATAAAAAAAACATTGAATTGTACACTTTAATGAGTTAATTATATGGTGTACAAATTATGTCTCAATAAAGCTGTTAAAAAAATAGCTCCAATCTTTTCTGAAAGCCTCGAGCACTATGTTGAAGGGCCCGAGGCTTTCTAGGTACGATTCATTCACCCAGATAAGAGATAAGGAATGGGGTTGAACTTTCGGTACCTGAGAAAACTCCAGCTGTCACTGTTTCCTCAACAAAAAAATGGGCTAAGTAAAATTTGGTGTAGAGGTATTTATTTTGTCTGCTTGCCGTGTTTTTTTTCAGAGTGTGTCATGCTTACTGTGAGTCAATAGACAGGTGCCTACATTTGACGTCATGCAGGCATTACTAGCTCTTAGGAAACTGTACTAGCCTCTGGTATTTATGAGCATCATTGATATCTCAAAAAGTCAAGGCCATCACACTAAGCATTTTAAGGACATTAAGTCTCATTTATATCTTTAAATTCTCATCTAGCTACAGTTTCTTTAGGAGGTCTATACTGACAGATGTCCCTTCCATTATTATTTAAACTCATAGTTATTGGGCATTCATTTAAAACAAGGATTTACCTAATTTTATGTGTTCTCGTATTTGATCTTTACAACAATGCAGCGTGGCAAAACACCAAGGGGAGCACCACACAAAATGAGCATGATGTTCAGTCCAACAATTCTAATTTCATTATCCCCAGGGGCTCAGAGGGAGATTCAGAGGCTTATCCCAATGATACAACCAGTAAACAGTGGAGCAGGATGTGAGCTTTGCCCCACCTGGCCCACAAAATGTGCGAGGTGAGAGAGACTCCAGGCTGAGAGGTAGTGGGGGCAGTCTTTAGTACCGCGAGGGAGATGGTCATGGCAGTGCAGCAGAGGGGCCAAGCACTGGCGCTCTGTGCACAAATAACGGTTGCATCACCTAATGTAGACTCTGATCAGCTCCTTTTGCTCTTTGCCCCATTTCCTTGGCTGTACTAACAGAATCATGTTGTGTGATATCATTTCGAGGTTTCAAATGAGATACTTTTTATAAAGAAGTCAATACAGTGTGTGGCACACTCTAAAGCTATCGACAAGTGTTAACTATTGAGGAGTCTGTGAGTTTATGACTCTATAGGGCAATTCTATTACGGACTGCTTACATTTCAGAAGCAACAGTTGAATGACAAGACTATCCAGTTATTCCAGCAGTTAGTGATAAATTTTGATCTTTCCAGCATGGGTGGATTAGGGAAAATTCTTCATTAATATTTTGCCTATGTAAATCAGATACAAAACATAAGTCCGCTGGCCTCAAGTATATACACACTTATAAGTTCCCTCACCCTTGAGCATTGAGTAGCTCGTACTGAAGGACAGGTGAGCTGTGTCTCACAGAGCTGGAGGACTGGGACAAGCTTTGCCTCTATCCATTTGTGTATGGGCAAGGAATGATGTCCGGTTATCTCCGTTCCCCTGCACAAAGTACCTGTACTTGAGAATCTATGTTTGAGAAACATTTATATTTATGAAACAACCCACCAATCTGTCCTTTTAAAAAATACATGAGGATGCTCTCTATACACTAATGTGGAAGAAGCTCTTCAAATATACTGATAAACAAAAATAAAAAAGGCAAGTTGTGAAACTGTATGCCTTTTATGATAAAATTGGTGTAAACAGGGGGATATAAATATAGAACTGTATCTTCACACATCATGCAAAATGACACTACGTATGAAAGTACGTGGGTGAACAGGAGCCACCTCTGAGAAGAATGAGAAGCGGGTAGACACGAACAGCCAGGACGGAAGGGCTTCTTCCTCTAGGACATTTCGCACTTGTTGATTTATATCTGTGAACGTATGACTTATTGAAAAACTTAGAAACCTAATTTAAAAAATAAATCTCTACAATGACTTTTGGTTAAGGAAAGCTTTAGTGAATGGTAATCGTTGAAGAATGAAGGGGAAAAGGCCATAGTGAATTCTCAGTTGTCACTGAGGGAAGCAAATGCAAATGAGGAGCCAGTTGTTTTCAATCACCATATTTATAATTACAAACCTGAGAATTAAACAAACAATTTGACAGGCCAAAAGGAGAAACCCCAGGTGGCGGTTAGCTAAGGAAGCCAGAGATAGCTGAGCAGCCACTCTCTGTTGCCCTGGAGAAGAGTATGACCTTGAGACCAGGTGTGCAGAGATGCAATAAAGGAGCTTCCAGCTCAATTATATTTTTGCACGTACTATTTTAAACCACAGAACTGTTTGCTCATAATTTACAAAAAGCTACGAGTTCAAAAACAGTTTGTTTTAGTGCATTATCTATGTCATATCATATGAGATAATAAATTTATTCATTTTATAAAACTAAAGTTAGTACAAATATATCCAGAAAATTGTTATTTCGCACTAAAAACAATCAAAGTTTATCTGAAAATAGGGGGAGAAAAACAATGTTTAAAGCCAAGAAGACTGTATCATTGCCACATGCCCTGCAGGTCAGAAAAATCACTTTTCTATTGTGATATGATGTGATTTTTTTTTAAAGGCTGATTTTTTATGGAAGTGATTTAGAACAGTTTCAGTATATGGATTCATCTGAAACTGTAAGGAACTTAAGGTCAAAATGGTGTCTTATTTATCTTGTATTCCATGATCAGGTACAAAATAGACACTAAATATGTTTTTAAGAATAAATTTAGGATGACAACCTCTGCTTTGCCTGTTTGTGTTTCACGCTGATTTTGAGCTAAAGACCCAGCTCTGCTTGTGAGAACAGTGGGAGAGCAGCCCTTGGGGGCTGGCGTCATTTACAGTCTCACAAGAAACACTTCCCCCTTTTCCTTTCAGAAGGAAGGTTGGTCCAAGGATAATAGACCATCTAGTCGAAGACATCTTGTGTTATAGAATGAATTTTTAAAAAAGCAGAATGTGACCTGGGTTTCTTCCTCTGGCCCTCAGATTACTCGCATGTGCAGGGAAGAAAAGAACTGAGTGAATTACTGGCTGCTTTGAGTCCTCGGGCACATCTGCTTCTCAGATTGAGGATAACATTGAACAGAAAATATAAAACTTGAATGTAAATCCCAGCTCTGCTGCATCCAACTGTTTGGCCCTGGGCAATTCATTTCACTTCAGCTTTATTTCCCCCATTGGTAAAACGGGGCGAGGAAGAAGGCAGAGGTGGGTTGCGGGTTTTCATGACGGGACCACTAAGATCCCCTGTAGATTCTGAGAAATATATCAGAATGTTACATGAAACTACTGACCACCCTTTCTTCTAGTTTCCACACTTTGGTGGTTTGTTTATCAATTTTGTCCACACATACCACATGAGTTTAGCTGTGTGGGTTTATTCTATAGGGAATTTGGCAAATCCTGTTTGTGTTCTGGGTCTCATGCTAGCTGTGCTTCTCCAGATCCCCCCGCCTATGCAGACTAGGCCCTAAATTTCCAATTTCCCAATCTTCCTGACCACCCTCTGCTCCTGGTTTGGTGTTTTCTACTGAATTAACAACTCAATGTTGGTACTTCAATTTCTTGCTCTAAAATGTATGATTCTTAATGAAATAGCTCCTTGCCAAAGGAAATATTTTTAAGGATTTTTATGAAGAAATAAATGCATTTATCCCTAAAATTATACTGAGCACAATCAAATTTTTAGTGACTCAGAGGCATTCAGGGTCTTCAAATGACTTAGTCATTATCATGCATTTCCCTTTACACTGTATGCAATTGTGAAGACATTTTGATTATCAGAGTTTACTGCAGATTTACCTACATCCCTGTGACCAATGAGTCCAGTGCTGTTAACTAGCCTTTTATCAAGACTTTGTGTACTTAGGACTATTCTTTACCACCTGTTCTTGCCTTGAGGTTTCTATTGACTCCTACTGACTTTTCTATCAGTTCCCGCAGGGTTTTCAACTCTCTTAATCGCCAACCTCTTATTCACGCTGGTACAATTTTTGCTACTTTTATCTCAACACTGAGATTTTTCTCCATTACTAAGTGTACTTTAATCCATTTACCATTATTTTAATTTACTGATATCCATGGAGTAAGTCAGATAAGAATGTGATACGTAGCAGGATATATGCATTCTTATTCATGTAAAAGGTAAATTAAATATAGTCTCTCTGGCTGTTTGTACTTTTATATTAATGAATTCTATAAAAATACACTTAAGTATCACTGTCAGTTTATTTGAGATAAACTAAAAATACAACAGTAGTTAATATACCACAAAACTTTTTGTGGTTTTTAAGGAAAATTGTGAGGTGATGATGACTCTAGATTTAAACAAAGAAGAGAATCATTTTATTGTGCTATTTAAATGACACAAAACTTTCCCCAAACATCTCCCCTAAAATCGACTAGGTGCCAGGTGTTTCTGTGACTAGCATCACCTGGTTTGTTAAAGAACTATCCTCTGAATGTGTCTCTTTTATGCAGGCTCAACCCAGATATTCCTATTACCCAACTGCACATATTTTTGCAATTTATTTGGCAAGTCATTTAGCTACCTCTTGACAGAGTAGAGGTTAGGTCTTAGAGAAAAGTAATGAAGGCAAGTAGGTTTTGATGGGGATGAGAAAGAAAAGACACAGGATATATTTGAACTATAAAATACAGAGTAACAAAAATTGTCCAAGCTGTGGGATAGTTGTGGTTTGGGTTTTGTGTAAGAGACAGGAACAAAAGACTGGACTGAACAAATGGTATGACACAGTGATGGCCTAGCCCTGGGATACCAGAAGAAAGGAAGGGATGGCTTGGACCCACGGGTCAAGGCTAAGTGAATGATCCCAAGTCACAATGAAAGACTTAGAATGCAGGATTAACACAAGTGCTCAGAGGAAGGGGAGACACACAGACAGAGACCACAAAGTGAGCAAAAGCTTGAAGGATTCTATAGCAGTCCTGTGCAGCAGGACTCGGTGGCTGGTTTCTTGGGCATCGCTCACCTAGGGCAGGGGAGTGCTTGAGCAGTTACAGCTGACCCCCATGCTTCAACGGGCAGAGCATGACACAGATTGTCAAGGCCACGCATACTGCTGTAGCTACCCTTGTAGTGTCTGGATGCCTATCAGTCTGTGCCTTGGAAACATCGTTTCTGCACCCAAACTATGTAGATATTTCTATATGTGTCAATCACTTTGACATCTAAGATCCTGCTGTCTAAATTTGCTTTCTTCTTGTTCAAACAATGTGCCTCATTAAGATCCTTACAGGAATTGCCAGGAAGATTTGTGAGCCTGCCTTTCTGTGGGTCTTAGCTAATGCGGCCTAAAGCGTCATTTTCATACCCAAACTCCAGCTGTCTTTTCTGCTGATGGAAACTTTTGTGGCAGAGTGCAAATAGCTCAGCAAGTGATTTTAGGGTGGATGTGAAATTTCTGCTGCACTGCCAAAGGGAGATTTCTCAGGACTGTTTCTTCATGTCATTCTCCACAAACATCAAGTGGTGCCTAGTGGCAGTTAGACTGACACTACATCAACCCTTGTTCTTGCTTATGCTTAGAAAAGATTTTGGTGTCCACATCTGGATTATGTGCAGATAAAGATGTAGCTATTTAACCCATCACCTTCTCCTGGGTTCATGAAAGGGTAGCAACAATTTTGGTTTGCCAAGTAGGGGATATGGAACATTTGGTGAGATAAAGCCCTAACTTAAGGGAGAAATTGCAGTGACTTTATCCTGTTTCCAGGCTAGCTTAGCTGAATGAATTCTGCATTTAGTGCATTTCCAGGGATGGACTGTGCATCAGTCAAACAAGAAAATAAAACCTTTAGGCTGAAATGGAAAAGACAAGTTCCTACCGAGGAATGCCTAATTCAGAAAGATATATAGAAAAGTTTCAGGATGGGTAATTTAATATAGAATAAAACTTGAGTGGTAATTTTAGTGTGATGATGTACCTACAGGAACATTCCAAGTTAGTGGTGGATTAAATTAATTTTTTAAAGATATTCCCAGTTCTGAAAAAAAAAATGGTAACCAAAAATGAATTTAGAAGACCAGAGCTGAAGAGCCTGCTGGGTGTTTACCAAACCCATTTCTTCTTTTATCCTGAACACATAGCTCTGACCGCATCTCCTGACCTCCCACATGTAGCCATGTGACTGACTTCCAGTGAGCCTGTGTAATGGGTGCTACCTCTCAGCCAAGCCCAGAGCTACCTCCTTTAAGAGATACTTTCGCCTCTTTCTGATTGGCTGGAAAAGGGGTCATCGCCCAAGCAACTTTGGAAGCCACAGTTTGGAAGGTGCACCATCTCTGTGGGTCATCACTGGGAAAAGAGGTGCCTACTGATTAAGAATACCCCATCTGAACTTTGGGTATGCAAGAAATAAGGTTTTACAGGCTTTGAACTTTTTTGGATTTTAGACTTTGTTATAGAGGCTTAACGAGTACAACTTTAACTAATACAAACCATCCTTGAAAACATTCATGTTGAAAATCACTCACGTTTTTCTGGCAGCGTGTCTAGAGTACCACACAGCTATACACTACATCATGCAAATTAAGATTTAACCAAATAAGACACTGAAGGGAACCAAAGATTTGCCACCTTGGAGCTACTTTTTGGGGATATTGATTTTTTTTTAAATATTGTATTTATTTCAGAGAGAGGGAGAGAAATATCAATGTGTGGTTGCCTCTTGCACATCCCCTACTGGGGACCTGGCCTGCAACCCAGGCATGTGCCCTGATTGGGAATCAAACCAGCAACCCTTTGGTTCGCAGCCCATGCTCAATCTATTGAGCTATACCAGCCAGGGCGGGATATTGATTTTAAGCTAGTTTATTAAGAAACTAGATTCAGAAAGAATCTTTGACCCCCGCTTTTTCCCATCTAAGAAATTCAGAGAAATAAACCTGCGTCAGGGAGGAGATGTTAAGATGCTGCCTTAGTTTCATTTAAATGAAATATGGTGAATAGGAGTGCTTCAGGCAGAGGACTGTTAGCTAGACACCCCTGTGCCCCATTGTTTCTGAGTTTCCTAGCAAGAGTTTGCCTGCCACGTATGTTCTGTATGTTCCACTCTTCCGCAAATACCTGTAAGTCATCCCTTCTCACTTCTGAAACCTAACACCCCACTCTCTCCTTACCTCCTTAGTCCAAAAATGTCTTACGCACTCAATATTGCATCAACATCTTTGGAAATTTCATGCCCATGTGGATCCCCATGCACATATATTAAAACTTTGATTCTCTCCTATTCATCTGTTTCAGTTAGTTTGATTAGTAGCCCAGACAGAAGGACTGAGAAGGTGAGAAGAAAAGTATCAATATTTTAGCTCCCTCAACACTAAATAGCATATCAATGAAATATTTTTTCTTTCTTGATATATACACACTGATGTGAGAACTGAATTGCAGTGTGTCTTAGGTTATGCTTCTCGAGGTTACAGTGACCTGAACACTTTGGAATTATCTGCTTGGTGCCAGTAGGTTTTTTCATTACCCTGCATTTCTCAAGAAATGTGCCCTTTTCCCTTATGCAAAGCTCCATAAGAAAAAAAAGTGCTTTTGGAATGTTTTAGCCCATCAATCCAGGCTTGTTTTTAACAGACTGTGCAGAGGGATGCTCCTGCTGGTGTCCAGCTGCTCTGACTTTCACCAGCTTGCAATCTTGGCCACGCAGGTGATGCATTTAGGGAAGACAATGCTTTCCTAGGTGTTCTGTGTGATAAGAGGTTGGTAGCTACACTTAAAGACTCAGCAGAAACAATGGAAGAATAATCTCTGCAAAGGCCTAATGCTTTGGTACTTTTCCTTTACGTTAATGATTTATTTTTTCTATTTTTCTACTGTATTTTTAAATTCATATTGGTTAAGATTCAGAGATACTTTATGTGCTTTCATTAAGTCTCTTTGGGTTTTCTTATCAGTTTCGGAGGCACATCCTTGTTTGTTTCTTCTAGCTGTTTTATTTCACGGGGACTTTCAGTCCAGAAACTGCAGTCCTCTGCTAGACTGTGGCAGGCATGTCATTACCACTTTGCAGAGACACTGGAGGGAGCCTCCATCCTCCACTCGTCCTCTGCTGCCAAGGCCACCCCTTCCCAAGCTCAGGGTTTGGGTGCACATACTCTCGCATACCTCTTTGGGACCAGGGAGACCAGCGCTTGCTGCCTGAAAATCACATGGACGTGTGTATCTATCTCCTTCAGCAGAGTTCTCTCTTCAACTTACATGTCATGTAGATCCACCTCCACCTGGAGTTTCCTCTTGGCCTTGACCAAGAGCATTCTGCTCTGGTTCTCTCCACTCTGACTTTGTAGATGCCTGAGACCCTACTCAAAAGCCCCAAGTTCAGACTTAGAGACATAGAAGTCATCCTGGTGATGGGAGTGAGGGGTAGAGGGCCACGTTCAATCCCATCCTCCTCAGCTTCACTTTCTGTCTTGGTGACACTCTCCTCCTTCAGACAATTGGCTGGACTGACTCTAAACCACTACATGACCTTACTGTCCACAAAACTGGAATTGTGCCCAGTTGTTAACAAAAGGGTTCTCCGGAAGAGGAGCATGAAACATCACACCCTTCCTCTCTCTAGGCTCCTATCCTGCTATTATCATTCAAAGTATCAGCTGAGACAGTTCTTTAAATAAAGGAGACAAATTTCCCACCTGAAAGAAACTTACTGGGAAAAGAAAAGACTTTATGGATTTCCAGAGCCTTCTGAGCATGTGAAGTCTATCAATAAGCCTAAATTTCTTTCCTCTATCCTGTTCTAACAAAGAAAACAATTGTTCTCTAAAAGAATAAAGTTGTTCTAAATATATATACACATATATACAGGGGTTGTCAAAAATATGTTTATAGTTGTGAGTATGTGAAACAGAGTTTATTCTTATATTGTCTTTTATTTTTATTTTCCATATGAACAACTGTAAACCTACTTTTGCCAACTCCCTGCGTGTGTACGTGTGTGTATGTGTTTTAAAACACTACAGAAGCTCCTTGTTTACGTATGACATGCAGGGAGAAAAATTCTTTTCCTGATCATAATATTACTCCAGAATGTCATTTGATAACACAGGGAGTTCATAAGCCATTAGGATAATGATTTCTAACATTGCCTTTCAGTAAAATATGGAAATCTTTTCTGTTACCCATTTGTACTAATTTTATCTCACATTTATTTAGTCAGCAGCAAAGGCTTTCCGAGGTGATTGTTTCCTACTGATTAATTTCTAGTTCTAACAGATCACCAGATGATACACAGTAATCTTTTCTCAACAGTACATTTTTGCAGAAATAAAGATTTATATCTCAGCTGACTCATTTGGGTGGTATCATAAAAGTGGGGGAAATGGTTGCCCATTTTGCTACTGGCCTGGTGATTCTTATCCTGGGACACTGAGAGATGTTCGTTGTCAAGGTTAGCTATGAATATAAGGAAGTTTACTTGTGTGTCTCTTATAACTAACTCATTTACTTCCTTGGCCCTCTCCTTCTGACCCTGCATCTGTTCCTTTTCACCATTCACTCTGGGCTCAGAATTTCCTTATGGCTTCACACACACCCACAGAAATGACTGATTGCTGCCCAGCTTGTTAGGCTGCAGATTCCCCATAACCCTCTCTCCAGAGTACCTAGTCAATTCCGTTAAGTTAGAGAACCAGAGTACCCCTGCTGAATTCACTCCAAGTTCTTCTAAGCAGATATTACCAACTAATCTGAGTTGATAGACGGTGGTTTACACAAAGTGTTACTCCTCTCAATAGTATTTGTATTTTGATTAGCTTGGACAGAGCAAACCTTGGGTTATGGTGAGCATTAATGACTTGTGAATGTACTTTTGAGTGAAAATGCAGACAATAAAGGAAAGAAGAGGGGAAACATTTGGAGTGTCTTTTCATAATCTCTCAATCTCTATATTCATCTGCTTTTTCAAAAGTTTAGATTTGTCCCTAAGCATTTTTAGGCACTAACCATTTCATGATCTTTTCTTAATGTTGTGGTTTATTTCTTTGACAATACTAATACTAATACTAATACTAACACTAATTGCACCATAATGATTTTTAATTTTCCATAGTTCTTAAATGTCATCTCTTTATTTTTATGTCCACAGCAGCAACAGCAAAACATGAGAATCTACCCCGTTCTAAGAGTTAAAATTGTTAGAGATGCAAATCCATAAGAAAGAGTCCAATCCTATTCACTTAGTCAGAAATGTAAAGAAACATTTTTTTTTAAATCTTGTTATACAAAAAAGCAATACTAAAAATTGGTGCACTGAAGGGACTTCCATTCACTTGTCAGACACTGTAACTTCGGACTCAAGGCTGACCTCTCCACATAGCCACCCTTAGCCGTGCAAAGAAGGCATTTCTCCTTTACCCAGGAGAGAAGATGTGATATTAAAAATAGAAAGAAGAGATGCTAGAAAGACAATGGGGAGAAACGTCTCATGGCATCCCTTTTCTTTTTTCCCTGCATTTTTCTCTAACATTTGGTATAAATGTTGGGAGGAGGGAAGGAAGAACCCAGATTTTTAAAATGATTTTATTTGTTTTTCTTTTTATTTATTTATCTTTAGAGGAGAAGGGTAGGAAAGAGAGAGAAGGAGAGAAATATCAATGTATGGTTGCCTCTCGTGTGTCCCCTGCTGGGAACTGGCCTGCAACCCAGGCATATGCCCTGACTGGGAATCGAACCGAGATCTTTTGGTTCGCAGGCCCGCACTCAATCCACTGAGCTACACCAGCCAGGGCAGAACCTAGATTTTTAGAAGGCAGAATTCACAATTCTCAGTCTCGTATCTCTAGTCAAGCAGACACTCTATCTCATTCTAAGCCAGAGTGGCACCCTTAGGAGATAAGAATTGGATAGGATTATGCAAAAGATCTCAGGCCAAAAGAGGAGCATTTAAATGTACTAGGTAATCTGAAACAGCTGTTGTTAGGGTCAAGTTCAGGCTCAGTTTCTCCAGCAGAGAAAGACCCTATTTGATGGATCCCATGGGACCATCCACACTGCTGTGACACTGATTGCATCTGTAAAACGTACTATGCCATTCCCAAAGGGTAGCCAGAGCTATGTGGTAACAGAAAACCCATCTGCGTAGATAAGGAAATACCTAGCATGCTTTCTTTCTCTTAATTTTTATGAGGAAAAAGGCTACGTAGTTACTTACCTTAATGCTTGGCTGAAGTAAATATACTTCATACATAATTATAACACTAACCTGTCAAATGTAACAATTATTTCTTGGCTAGAATTGTGCAGGAACACAAGGTAATCCCAACTGTCACTTGAGAGACCATATGAAATTTGCCATCCAAAAATGGCTTTCCCTCCAAGGCCTCTCACATGTTGTAATGAAATTCTGAGGAGATTTATCAGTTAATTTTAAGGCAAATACTAACAATCCCTTCATGCACAATACTTATAATTTAACTATAATAACATTGAAGCAAAACAAACAAGTGTGCTGGAATTGAGTTCATAGTGTAATGTGACCATGACTCATTCTTGATGGATAATAAAGAAAACTGTCATACGGAGGAAAGTGGAAAAACTGCAATTGTCCCCTGGAGGCTTCCAGGTAAATGTCTACTGACCCCTGAGATGGCTTGACCTTGGTAGGGAGATGACATTTTGAATTAAATGACTATTGACCTCTCTGAATTCTCTTCTGTGAGAGTCTGACTGTTAGCTCTAACCTTAGTGTCCACGGATTTGTTTTATATTAAAACACCAATGGATTTGGATAAAATGAAGAATAAATGCAGAGATTTCTGACCATTGCCTGGGCGTTCTTGATAATCATGGAATAATCTTCTTTATTAAAAAAGGATGTCAAGAGAATTAATGACACGGGGACATCTTTGAGTCCTTTGGAGGTATATAAACCAAAATGAAGTCATAATAATTGGAGAGAGACAGAGAAAATGAATTCCAAGGTGAAAGTCAACAAACCAAATACTTCCGTGGGAGCCCAAGCCCAGACCCGCAGTAATGAGAGCGGCAGCAATTTCTCTCTGCATCCCCGGTTCACACAATGTAAACCCAATAAGCAAGAGGAGCCAGGGCATCCAGACCAATAGCTACAGTGCTAACAAGAGCAGCTTTGTACCTTGGGAAAGGCACTGTTGTTTGAGGCGAACTGTCTGGTCAAGTCCTCATAACTACCACTGATCTGAGGAGAGCGTGGCAGCTGGGCCAAGCTGTATGTAACAGCTCGCAGTATTTTAGAGTCCCTGAGGAGGCTGAAAGCTTCCAGCAGGAACTGCACTCATTGTTATTCCTGGTAAAAAGATAGGAATGAAAAGATTTAGTTTATATTATGTTGATTAAAAAACCATGAACATGAAGAAAAAGGAAAAAAACAGATCCTGAGACAATAAGTTTTCCTAGGTGAAACCCTGAGAAAGTGGTATAGAGTTAATGAAAAAGGTATTTGTTGATCCTGACAAAATGATGAAACCTAATGAAGCTTACTAATATGTGCTTAAGGCTATTTGTGACATTAAAAAGAAAACCAACCAAGCAGAACAATGAAGGACCACCAAATGGTCATGGAAGACCCTGGCCATTTTTGGGTTTTAAAAATAACATAATATTAGAAACATTAGTGTACCAATTTGCCAATTGTGAAATATTAGGCAGAGAGTGAGTAAATACCAAGGGGATTAAATTGTAAATTCTTGATACTGAGTACAACTTTCTCCTTTTCGACATGACCTGATAGAAGTTCCATTTATGCCTATCACATGTCTTCTCTAACTTCAGGCAAAAGTTAGAGAATTGAATTGTGAAGCACTTATACTATTTTTTTTAAAATCCTTACCTGAGGATATATGTTTATTGATATTTGAAAGAGAGGAAGGGAAAGAGAAGGAGAGAGACAGAGCTGAGAGAAACTGATGCGAGAGAGAAACATTGACTGGTTGCCTGGAGCATGCACCCTGACCTGGGATTGAACCCGCAGACTCTTTTTTGTTGTTGTTGTTTTTTGGAGCTTTCTTATTTTATTTTATTTTTTTAATCAGTATTTTTTCAAATTATTGATCTTG
Organism: Glossophaga mutica; assembly: GCA_039655065.1. Taxonomy (NCBI): domain Eukaryota; kingdom Metazoa; phylum Chordata; class Mammalia; order Chiroptera; family Phyllostomidae; genus Glossophaga; species Glossophaga mutica. The sequence goes on from CM077312.1 coordinate 34,458,869, forward strand.
TACAGTTTTCTGTCTTTTACTACCCCCCAGCCCACCACCTTAGCCCTCCCCACTTCCACCCCCCATAGTTTTTGTCCATGTGTTCTTTACACTTGTTGCTCTAAGTGTGTGGGACAATGATCCAACCAACTGAGCCACTGGGCCAGGAGCACTTACACTATTTTAAAAGAACAGTAGATTTCTTGAAGGTAATAGCTGGCTCATACTCATTTTTGAGTCTCTCTATAGTTAAATGCCTCACACAGAGTTAGTACAATAAGAGTGTATTGAAAAATGAATCAATGAATGTGTATCCAGAAACTATTTCACCAAGATTGATACAAAGAAACAGCAATTAAATGACAATGAAATCACACTAAGATTACAAAGAAAATGTGACTCTAATTGACATGCCCTTTAGTTTTCTCACAGTGCTACTCAGAATAGGATGTAAATAAATACCCACCTGCATTGCTGTGCGTCTTAATTAATTTATTTTAATTTTGAAGATAAGGTCTATTTACACAAATAACCCATCCCAAATTCCATTATCATCTGGAGACTTACTATAGGGAGTTGCATGGTTGTCAGATAAAATACATAATATCCAGTTAAATTTAAATTTTAGATACACAATTGTTACCAAACAGAAGGAGCTCATTTATAAAGTGTTAGCAGAGCCAAAACTAAACATCAAGAATTGCAGTGGAGAAAGATTGGCTATTTCACTACGAATGGTGCCACCCAGGAGAATGGAAGCACATGCTCCAGGCGGAGGTTTTTAAGGGTTTAGAGCAAGCAGTTATGTGTTAGCCTGGGGGAGCAAGTGTTAATTGGATGGCCTTGGAGCTTGGCCCTGTGTCATAAGGGGAGTCAGCACTGGATCTTCTCGGACCAGGGACACTTTGCTTCTGAAAGCGTCTGGCATTCAAGTTCTGGTTCTGTTCTGATGCTTCAGTTCCATGTTGTGGGCAAGGCAGGGGGAGCTGAGAGGTTGGTTCTGGGTGCAGCTGGAGGTCAAAGTTGTCTCTTCTGGATACGCTTCGGCTACAGGACTTGGGATTTTCGTCTATTGACTCTGAGGAGCAACTCAGTATCTCAGTAAACAGCATAAAATTATTTTGATCTTGTTCTATGGTTGCAAAATACAGAATTTTCATATAAATAACTTTTTAGTATAAGAATTGCATGGGTCACACACATTAAAAACATTTATCTGAAATTTAATTATACTTATACCATAAATTATTTTTATCTGAAATTCAAATTTAACTGTGCATCATATATATACATACACACAGACACACAGACACACACACACACACACACACACACACACACATATTTTTTTTTTTTGTGGAGTTTGGCAGTCCCAGTACCAACTGAAAATCAAAGTGGAAACAAATAATTCCCATGCCACAGATGTAACAATGAGAAACTCCTTGCTTGCTTACATCTGATCAAATGTTTCCATTTGTTTGATGCATGCTTTTCTGGAAGAAAAATACAGGGGACTCACTCTTCTGAGTGTCCTACTTTCTCCAGAGCATGGGCAAACCTTCAAGCAGACCAGACTCTGCTGTGGTTCTTGCAGAATTCTCTTATAGTCTCTCTTTCTAAGAGAGCAGTGTCACAGATCGACAGACAGCTCAGCAGTAAGCATGTCTTCCTCTCTCTGCACTTTTCCTCTTATAGGTCTTCATAGGAAGTTATTTTAAATGATCAGGTGAGAGGGAACTAGGGTTTCAGCTGAATAAAATATAAAATATATTTTTTCTGCTAATTAATGTCCCCATTTTTATAATCTGGGGGCAGGCAATAAAGCAGACCATTTTCAGTCACAGTTTGAGTGAACAGGTTTGGGAGACAACCTTTGTAGGATGGGGAAGAGGAAAGGCAAATCCGGAAAGGACATTGGAGGGAAGATCAAGAAGGCTCTACAAAGGAGGCCTGATCTTAGCGCCAGACGCCCCCGGTTCCCTTCAGTTCTCAGTGGCTACATGAATTTAACAAGTTACTGAAACTCTCTTTGCTTCAATTTTGTCACTTGTAAAATAATAAAAATAGCCTCATTCTTCAGAGTATTTGTGGATATTAAATGAGCTTAACCCTTCTTTGACATAGGGTAAGTATTCAGTAAATTGTGTGGGTGGTGATTTCTGAACTGTTTGTTATAATTTTTTATTCAATGGGATGAGTAAATATTTCCTGAAGTTAGTCACCTTCCTTTTCTCCAAGTTAAGGTAACTTTGGTTACATTGCTTTTCTTAACTTCAGTGGTTAAATGCTTTTTTTCTTCATCATTTTCTGATAGAGACACAGCACCCAGTTCTTGGTCTACAGCCTGACCCTCAACTGAAAGTAGATATATCATTGAAGGGTCTCAGTCTAGTGAAAGTGTCTTCAGGGTTAGAGGAGAAAATAAGGGCAAAGACAAGACAATGATTAGAAATTTAAACTAAAAAAAGAAAAAATGCTTTAATTTTAGGGAAAAGATAATTTGATTTCTAGAAGTTGCATGTATCAAAAGGTAGCCACGTGTACAACAAAGCTGAAATTCCCTTCCTCCTCTCACTTGTCTCAAACATTGGGAAGGCTAAGACAAATGCAACCAGTCTCTCCCTCAGAGACAGTGGATAGCAAATTTCTTTCTTTATGCAGACTGAGAACACCACAGACCACTCTACATAGCGATTCTAAGCTCTCTTTCAAATGTTTGCCAATAGACACTTGAGGAAACACTGCAAAGTAAAGCTTCATCCTTTCTTTCTCTTGTTTGCACATTCTTTCATTCTTACTTTCTTCTTCTTCTTCTTCCTCTTCTTCTTCTTCCTCTTCCTCTTCCTCTTCTTTCTTCTTCCTCTTCCTCTTCCTCTTCTTTCCATTTTCATTCATAATAGATGCACCTTCTAATCACTGCCCTTTCAGATAATCAAAATGACTCCCTTGGCCTCTGATGTAGAATTCATTTAAGCAAAGCACTAAGGATCCTTTGTTTTGCCAGATTCCTATGTCCATTAGGGTTCAGTAGAGCATTTGCTAGCAGACAATAGCTTGATCTGTGGTCTTTCTGCTTCGCTAACTACTCCTAAAATGCTACCACTGAAAGACACTGGAGGAGACTCATATTACAAAAACCAAATTAGTAACAAAAGATTCAAACGAACTGGTTGCACAAACCAGGGAGATTCTTTCTGTAATCTTTTTACAGACTAAGCAAAAGGTTGGGCTAACCACGGCACTGCCTACTGATATTATTGTGAACGAAAGATAGTCTGGATGTCGTCTCTCTAAGAGTGATTATCTTAAAGCCTGCTTTCTCCCACTGACTCTAATGAGTTCTCTAACAGCATTGCTTCCATGCTCTTCTTTTGTTCTGCCACTGAGAAACGAATTTAAATAACAGTTATTCAAGAACCTCAGCATTTATCTATTGGATAAACAGAAGCCTGCGATTTGGTTGTGTTCCCTGCAAGCCTGCCAGCTCCCGGCTTTGCTTATCAGCCTGCCTGCTTTGCCTCCCACCCTCTGAAAGGTAATTTTGCAATTCTGCTCTGCTTTGTACAGGCAGGCAGGGGAGGATTGCAGAACCTTGCCTGGCATGATCCAAAATCCCCTTGAGATAAAATTCTAAAAATAACCCCAGACTCTCACAGGGACCATTTATGGACCGATAAGAATATATGAAATTAGAAAGGCTCTGCTTTTCAAGAGATTGTGGGCAGGTTCACTCAAATGTCCACAATGAACCAATTTAATTAAAAATCCAGTGAGACTTGGGGTTGGATATGACCAGAACTATAGCATTTTATAGTTCAATGTAACAATTCTGGCATTTAATGAGATTTACAATTAGATTTGTATCTTTACCGTTTTAAAGCTATCAGTCCATTTGGATAAAAGAGATTATACTTTCTCACCAGGCAGAGATAAAAGAGCACCAGCTGAAATGGCTCTGGAGTAGTAGTTCTCGACATTCCTTGCGCATTAGAGTTATCTGAGATTTTTTAAATCCAAATGACTAATGTTGGGACTCCAAATCTGAATGTCTGATTTATTTAGTCTTGGGTAAGGTCAGCATTGATATATTTGTAAAAGTTTCTCAGATGATCTCGTTGCACAGCTGAGAGTGGTAGGGACTAATCCATTGGCTGTGCATTGTGGTTACCAGTAGAACATTTCTGGGTTCCACTGAAATCATATGGCACCAAATCAATGAGGATGACCCTAGTCACCCAGTATTGTAAAGGCCCCTCAGGTGGTTTTGATGCAGTGAAACTTGAGGACCACTGGTGTAGGTGAAGGGGCTCAGAGTATGTCACCCCAAAATATGACACTTTTGTCATGGGGATTATTTTACTAGAACAACTGATAATCAACAGACACAGGGAGTTCTCCACATTCTCCTTAGCTGCTTAAGAGCAGGGCATAAAATTTCCTTAAGAAAGGTGGCCCTTAATACCAGAGGCCGATGAGAGACTCATTGATGAAGGTGGGGCATCAACACCAAGTGGAGTTTGCTTTAAGAGACCTCACTAAAATAGCCCTTACCTTCCATTAGTTCCTCATATATTTTATAGTCATTTCCCCACAACTTATCATCCTTTAAAACCCAAACCTCTTTCCTTTGTTAAAAAAATATATATGCCCCTAAGTCTAACTGCTTCTTTGAGTTTCACTTCTTTTCTGCGAACTCCTCTGCATGTAAATATTAATAATAAGTATGTGCCTAATCTGTCTTTTGGTAGTTTCATTGGCACTCTCTAACTCTCCTTACAAGTGCAAACTTTTTTTTCCCTGACATCAGGATGTAATGCAGATAGGATTTGCTACAATGTCAGGAACAAAATTTTCGTTACTGAGGACTGACTGCCGTGAGCCGAATTCTGTCCCCCCAGGTCATATGTTGAAACCCTAATTCCCTAGTAATGTGGTGACAATTGAAGATGGGGCCTTTGTGAAGTAATTAGGTTTAGACGTGGTCACAAGAGTGGAGCCCTTATCATGGAAGTGCTGACCTTACAAGAAGAGACCAGAGAGATATTCTCTCTCTGTATCTCTCTGCCTCTCTGTCTCTCTGTCTCTCTCTCTCTCCACCATGTAAAAACATGGAAAGAAGAGAGTTTCTTCCTGCAAGATAGAAAGAGAGTTCTCACCAGAAACCAACTGTGCTGGCACCCTGGTCCCAGACTTCCCAGACTCTAGAACTGTGATAAATAAATGTCTCTTGTTTAAGCCACCCAGTCCATGGCATTTCGTCATAGCAGCCCGAGCTAACTAAGACTGACCCAAAATATAACTGTTTGATTTATGAGATTAACAAACACTGACTAGCAGATTTTGCATTGCCTAAGTATACATATCAAAATCTTTTTCAAATTTTAGGACCTCAGGGCCACTGCTAGGGCATATGTCTATCCAGGTCCCTGCCTATATAAACAATTTCATTTTTTAAATGCATTATGGAATGCACACATTACAGGCTGTCATGAGGCATGGGGATTTATTAATGCATATATAAAATAATGGGCAAAGAAGTACTTACATATGTACTATCCGTTCAGTGCATGTGAGGTACCCAGGCACCATCTCTTTACACGCTCTATTGTCAAATACACTCCCTTCTGGCTAGCATCTCCCACCATGAGAAGAAGGTGACCAGGCTGTTACTTCTCACAATGCCATGATGCTTTAGTATTTGTATTTGAAGCAGTACAGATTTTTTATTTGCTTTTGCAGTTTTCTAATACCACTTATGAAATATTGACCACATCATTACTCACGGATCTGCATCATCAGTTGTACCACCTGTGAATATCGCTTTTTATGTCTCTCTCAAACAAGGGCTATTGCTGCATTTTATTGAAGAGGACCTCGAAGTGTTACTCAGCATATACAGGACAATATGAACAATAATTTACTCTTCTGATCATGAAATATTTACCCATTGGAATGTTATAGCATAAACATAGGAGAACACATTTTTGACCACTCTTTGGGCTGTAATCACTGCATTCCTAGAATGTAAATTGTGTTTATAGACCACCGCCAGTAGGGACCATGTGCCAGGGATAGTGGGCAGTGTGAAAAAAGCAATCACATTTGGGCAAGCCATGTCCATCATTTCTCCAACACAGCTTAAGACAGTCTGTAGTGAAACACGACAACCACATGGGTCAGAGGCAAGAGGGGGCCTGGACTGGTAAGGTCTGTTGGCTTGTGAAACGATGATCTCAAATGCACTGGGAGGAGATAGGTGTAGCTATCCCCAGGGCAGCCTGAAGCTTGCCATGGAGGCTATGAAAGTGGTGGGCTGCCCTCATGCCAGCAGGATAAAGGATGCCTAACCCCATTACTTCCCGCTGAAGAGCAAAGACAATGTCAAGGTCTAAATATGGATATCCAGATTCATACATGGGCCTTCAACCATGGCTCAAGCCTTGACTCAAGTCAGACATGATTGCAGTTTCCCCAAATCAGCATGACAGCATCTTTCTGGCAGCCTAATCCCATGTGATCCTGTTTAAGAAGTACGATGCCAGAGAACCAGAGTGATCTGCTTTGCCAAGCTTCCCCCCGACCTCGAGATCCAGGCCTGCCACAATAATAACCCCATAGATGTGAATTTCAGAGTTTCTCGGAGCATCTGGTCAACCCCATGTGGAGAGGTGAAGTGTTGAAGAGTGCCCAGAAATCATCCTAAAAACCAGGACTGAGGACTGTGTGGGTCCTTGTCCAAGCTTGGAGTACCCTACCAGGTGGAACTGCTGGCACCTGAGGGTCATTAAGTGTGGGGCCCTGGGCAGTAATCCTGCTGTCCAGTTCTAAGTGTAGTATTGTAGCACCACTGCGGGATTCTGTGTTGGTATGACACAGTGGTTGTTCGTGTGTGACAGTAAAGTTATCAGGAAATCTTAGTAGAAGCACCTAATGTTCTTTGTTTCTAATTCTTCGGAAAGTGATGGTATGAAAATTAATCCGATTTTCATGTACATCAACTCTATATTTTCCACCTTTGGGACTAAATTTTAAAAAGCCATCTCTAACCTCAGTTGTTATTATAGCAATTCTGTATGTATGCTACATAGAAAAAGACAATGATTTATATTTTGCTTTGTTTACAATGACAGAATGCAAATATTATGATAGAAGTATATGCCCCTTTGTGGTTTAGTAGTGATAGCTTACTGGAATTTCAAATATAATGGATAAAGAGCTATAATACAACATGTAACTATTTTAATAAATTTCATAATTGTATAATTATTGTTTCATATAAAATCCTTTTTTTTCTAATAGAAGAACACATTGGGTGATATCTTAATCTTATTCTTTCCTCACACTTATTGATTTCCTAGATATCATGCCCTCATATTTAAAAATTTAAAAAGTACTAAATCAGATTCCCATAAGTAATAATTTCACAGTTAATCTGAATCCTTCTACAGTTCATCTAATCATTATTTGATCAAATCTAACTCTTACAGAGTTATTGTCTCATAGGAGTGAAAACATTAATGATCCTCCTTTCAGAATGAACTGACTTATTAATGAATCACATCTGCTGGTAAGAAGAATTCTCTCATTGACATCTATGGTGTATCTTCTTTGTTTTCTTTCTAGTCATTTTAAAATAATATGTAATACTAATTCACAATAAAGGGAAACTTAGAACAATGACAGTGGGGAGGTGACAAAATCCAATGAACAGTTATTAAAACAAAATACATAATAGATACTGGGAAAGCAATTTGCCAATCTGCATCTAAACCCAAATTCAATAACATAACAGGAACAAATGAAACTCACTAATCAGAAGAAGGTGCACATGAATTGGAAAAGGACTTAATAGGAGCTATTAGGCATTGCACATGCATTATCAAAATTACTTGCTCTAGTTTCAGCCTAAGTACATTTAGCTTCAAAGAACAAACAATTTAAATCAATAAATATTTATTAATGCCTACTATGTTTGGACAAGGCAGCAGGCTGAGTTAGGGGATATCAAAATGGGTTAGTCATATCTAATTTATTTAACTGAATTGACTAAATGGCTTATTTAATCACCAATGTGTCTGTCTAGACCAGATTATTAGGTTTTAAAAACAACTTAAGAAGACATTCAATGTTTTGAACAATGTGGTTATGATTACACAAAAAAGCTTGCCATTTTTATCAATATTTTTCTTAAATATTTCAGAAATTTAGAAAAGTGGATAACACGTAAAGAGAGAAAGTGAGTATCATTCTAAAATATATGATGTGAGTGCTTTTTAAAAAGTTCAAACAAAATGCTTTTATAAAAACTAAAATTCACTTAGGGTTCAGATTGTGTCCAAAAGGAAAAGGAATTGTAAGAAATTAAATACTTGTATACATAAGGATGGCATTCATTTCAAAAGTTTCACTTTATTAATTTTGTTCCTCTCAAAATACAATAACTGAGTAAAATTGCCTCTTGAAGGGCAAACATGGCGTTTGTATTGTTAAGTGTCATGAAGGGCGGCAGGAAATGTGCAGGCACCTTAGGGAAGCCAGGGAAACATGTGATTCCGCGTAGGGCACCGAACGATTAATCAGCTCAGCTGTGTTGTCTTTTAAATTATTGTCATCCACTCCTGTAAGTGCTCAAAGGGAGTACAATCCAAGTGGGACATTTTATCACTCAGCAGGAACTAAATAATAAGAAATTTGCAGAATTGTCATTTTGGTTAAGTTCCTATTACATCATTTAAATAAAGAAAGAGAAAAATAAAGTAAGCCTTGAAAGAATTAAGTGAGCTGTTAAGGAATTAACAAGAGTAGTACCTAGTATTCACTTGGCCCTGACCTTGGTAGGTGCTCTATGGTTCTTATTCTATTTAATCTGAACAACTATGCAAAAGAAAAAGCATCTCCATTTTATAAAGGAGGAAGTTGAAAATCAAAATTTAGGAATTTGTTCCAAATCTCATAATTAATACATCATAAAGATAAAATGTGAATTCTGGTCTACCTTGTTGTCATCAAACATGAAAGATTTGAATATAATTGGCCTGTAGTGATAATTTAGGACCCATGGCTATGGTACATTGATTAATTGGTTAAATTGGTTGGTTAATTTATTGATTCATTCATTGAATGAATTTACATTGAGCACGTATTTTACTTCAGCAAATGGCCAGGGCCCTAAATAACAAAATAACCCTCCATCCAAGGAAGTTAAAGTGTAGAGATTATATTTAATATCAACAGTAACTCTCTCAGAATTCAGTTTGAAATTGAGAGGGAACAGAGTGGGGTGCATATTCTAACGTCCTGATCATTGCTTTTCCAACAAGAAATATTACCTGCCTAATATATAAAGATGCTGAGAGTTTCTCATTTCAAAGGGCTGGTGGCCACCTTCAGCCTTTCTGTCCAGCTTCCTAGACACAGCTGAACATCCACCAGCTACAGACCTTCAGGCAACATCTTCTCTGAGGAGCAGTGCTATCTTGGTGCATGATATGATCTAGCATCTTCACTCAGAAGGACTTCCTTTGTAAAGCCTGTTTCCAGGAGAAGGATAAGGACTGTGTTGAGCTGTACTCATTACCAGTCTTTTTATTTTTCTTAGCAAACTTTACAGTAATAATGTTTAGGGTGGGGCATGTAATCTTATTCTGCATCTATGAAGCAGAGGAAAACCAACTGAGCCATTCAGGAAGCAAACAGAATGCAGAGGTAACTTTCTTTGTTAGACTTTATAATTACCTAAGATGTTTACAAAAATGTAGCATAACACTGAGATCTGAAATGATATGCTTATCTAGAGTAGGTGACCCAGGAGCTAGGAGATTCCGGGGCCAGTTATCATGAGACATGGAAAGCATCACTCTGGGTCCTTTGTGGCCTTGGGCAGGTATAAGGAGATGATCTACCACTTTCATTTTCAGATTCCTAAAGAGCCCATAGCTCAAATGAGGATCATACACGTATCATTTAGCTAGTCCAATGGCCACCCACGGTCCAATTTGAAGTGGTTTATTGATATCTCTGTTAATGCTCTTTCTATTGCACCATCTTGCATGGCCTCAACTAATCTTGAAAAACATGTCTTTCTCTTACACAAACTTTTTACTTCAAGGCACCATTTTTGAGCTGCTTTTCAGAGAGACATAAAAACCCTTCCAGGGCAGGTCTATGGGATACCTCACCCACACTTCACCTGAGCAGTGGTGCTTTTATCTATTTTGTGTATTTGGGTTCTGAATAACATATATTTTTAAGATTCAGTGTACCTAAAATGAAAAAAAAAACTACTTCCTTTAGGTTTCTAAAATGGTAAACATGAGTTTGGGGGCCACAGTGTAGACATCACCGTGTAAGGTAACAGAAGCTTCTTACAGCTGTGTGGTGCACAGTCACATAACAATACCTGACAACCCTGAACGAACGGCGGTACTTTGGGGCATAATTTTCCCAAGGGTTTTGAGAACTGGAAAATATCTTCCTGGAGTGATTCATCTCAAACTCTTCGATTTCTTAGTCACCCATCTTGTTCTGTGGTTTTATAAAGTGAGATGTTTAGCTCATCATGTTGGAAAGTTTATCCCTAAATCTTTGAAATGCCCTTAAACAGAATTTCTAAAACAAAACAAAACACTTCTTTGATTATAAAAATAGTATTATTAGAAAAAAGCCCTTAGCAACATCTTTTTAGATATTAAAATTGAGAAAATGATTAGTTTCATGGAAGAAATTTATCATCTTTTTCAAGTAAAATTTTTTAAAAAGATAATTTTTTATCCTCATATTTTTTATGAGGACATTTTTTTTAAATTGCTTTTAAAGAGAGAGGAAGGGAGATAGAGAAACATCAAATGATAGGGAAGCATCAAACTGTTTCCTTCTCTACGTGCCCTGACTTGGGACAGGACGGGAATTGCATGTGCCGGGACTTGGGATTGAACCTGCAACCTGGGTATGTGCCCTGAGCAGGAACTGAACTCACAGCCTTCGGTTATAGGATGAAGCTCCAACCAATTGAGCGACAGAGACCAGGGCTCAGTGATCTTTTTGATTGGCCTTTAAGTTGCCCCCCCCAAATAACAATCACTTGAGAATAGAAGATGCTCTTCTTTCAATCTGCCTCCACATCCCCACACTTTATCTCTGTTCTATTGATACGAAGCCTTTCTCATCAGCCAGAACTAGAGCTAACTAACTACAGGACATACAGAGATCTCCTGAGAGATCCAGAAGGCCCAGGCATATATATTTTACACCAGAACATACTAAGTCCCATTGCACATCCATTTATTTTGTATGTATTTCTTTACGTATTATTTCTCTTTCAAAAAGTAATAGCCAAATTTTACAGAACACACTAACTTATTTTCTCTCAATGGCCCAGTCCATAGCAAGATGGGATGAAAGAGTTCTGAGTTTATCTGGAATAGCTGAAATCAGACCAAGGGAGACATTTTCTAAATCCCTTTGTGGGTGGAAGTAGAAGAAAGAAAAACAGGTCCCACAGGATGTCTGTGTTTATCTCAAACTTCTCAGAGAAAGCATTTTACAACCACCACAACTGCGTGATTCCGAAGTTTACAGGGCACGTACTGTGATCATCCCAATGGAGCGGGGGGGACCTGAGGACACTGAGCTACAGTGCAGTGCAAACCTGCAGGTGTTCACACACCTACAGTGTTCTGCAGGAAATGTGGAGACTGGGCAAGACGAGCAGAGAGTGGGGACTGTCGAGTAGTTATGGGACACTTGAAAGCCTACAGGTAAGTACCACTTCAGAGCAGGCATCAAAGGATCATTAATTATTCTCTTCACTGTTGCTTTTCTCATGAGGGGAACAGAGAGACAGGGTGGATACAATGTCCTCAGTCAGCCAAGGAGTAAGGACAAAAAGGAAAGTCTATAGAAATTGGGCGGTTTTCAATACATCAAGTAACTTTGTAGTTATCTCAAGTTCCAGTGTTTGAAAGGAGTGAGGTTAAAATAGAACAGCAATTGTCTTGAGGGCGATGACGGCAACCAGAATAGTCAGGGCTTCTATACTTGGCTCGGGGAAGTGGTGCCGAGTCTATTCACACACCTGAGAGAGATGTGTTTCTTAAGACATATTTCTCCAGGGAACCAAGCAGAGTGACAAAGAGAAAAAGTATGTACTTGCTATAGACAAGCTTAAGTAAAAAGAACTTTGCCCCATAGTTTCAACTTTAGTTCACTTCAACCTAGTAATTTACTTTTGATATAGGAATGAAGAGAGGTATGAAATTGGATCAACAGCTATTTCATTCATTCGTTTATTATTTACTCTCAATTGAGCAAATTCGGTATTGAAGACATTGAGGAGGCTGTTGTGGGAATACAGAAATGCAGAAGATATCCTCAAGGACTTTATAACATTATCGACTTGGAGGCAAAGGGAGTATTTGGGAAAACAAGAAGTTCCTAGAAAAGGGTAACTGTTATTTTCAGGCTTAGTGCACTTAAAATGGGGAACCATGGCAAAGAGTTCCCAGCAATACTTGGTCTTTCATCACTTCTCCTGGAGCTCCGATGGAACCGTCTGCACATTAAGGCTGAGATATTCAGCAAGGCATATTTCATTCGCTTCCACAGTTGGCAGGAACTCTTCTGTTGTCTGAAGTGGGAGAGAGGATTTCAACATAGCTTCAGCTTTCTAACCCCTCATGACTGTAAGAAAAGTGGATGAAGTTGGAGAGGTTTAATATTTATTTTTTTGACATATCACATATAAACATCAGTACTATAATTCCAGCTTACAACCTGGCGTTCAAAAACATGAGTGCAATGAGACCTACGGCAATCTTCTACTACATACCTCCTAGGTCTGCTCACCTTTTCTTTCATAATCTATCATTTTAATCAATGATCTACTAAATTATATGGACATTCTGAGCACGATCCTTTCTTCTATAGAAATGAGTTTGAAGAACGCTAATTCTATAATAACATACAAAATAATGAAGACATCTTGAGGTTAGAGAAAAACAGCTAAGGTCCAGAGCAAAGGAAGTACAGCCGTGGATCTGGCCAATGTCAGAGCACCTGACGAGAAGGGCCTCACGGACTCTGAGACAGAGGCTGTCCGCGTGGGCTAGTTGGCAGTCAGTGACAACCATGCATACCCCGAAATGCTCATGTATAGTTAGGAAGAATGATGAAAAAGAAAAAAAAAAAAACCCCATATGTCAATATGCTATGACCCTTCCTCACTCAAACTATGAGGAAAGAATAAAATCTTGAAAAATGTCTTATCATAAAACTACCTGGAAAAAATTCCCATGAAGGAACACAAGTCAGACTGTTTTCCCACTGCCCTACTGTCTGAGCTGTCGAGCGAGGGAAAGCAGAACTCTGCAGACACAGGACAGAGAGAGGACAAGCTACGCTACGAGAGTTCTCTACCCAGAAGCCTCAGGTATGGAAGCAAAGGCAAGGCATTCTTTCAGAAAATGTTCCAGCAAAATGACTGCAAGATACACTGTAGCCAAAGAACAGAAAATTCCAAAGTAAAAATGCAGAGTCGTAGAAGAAATGATTTAGAAATAACATTTAAATCAGTTAAAAATAAAATTAGGTCGACTACCAAAAGCAGTCCTTGTAAATGCTAAAAGTTCCAGATCATAATTATAAAAGGAACATGAGGATATTACGAATGGACTATATGCCTTAAACACAATTGTTCATACTTGATTTTGAGAACAAAAAATGCATATTTTGGAAGAATTTATAGTTTCCCATTGAAGATTTTTTTAAAAAAACAGGAGTATGCATACTTTGAATCCTTAGCCATAAATTTCTAAAGATAAACAAAAACCACCATCTATATAAGAAAAGACAAAATATAAAGAAAGCATGTAAGAAGGGCAAAAGAGTAAGTAAACATTTTAAACTTCAGAATTAAGATTAGTCATATCAAATACTATAAGGATAAGTAGCTTAAAGTTCCATAATAAAAGACAAAGAATTAAAAGGATAAGAATATACTCTAACCAATGTTTCCTATAAGAGGTATAAATAAACCTAAATATCACAAAAACATTAACAATGTAAAATTAGGAAAAGATTTATTAGCAAATATAACAAGGGAAGTACTAGCTGATTGGTGAGTTGGCTTGTTTCTGTCTGGATAAAAATAGTTACTTTTAAGTAGCCAAGACTCTCTCTTCTTTTAGGACAACAGAATTCTAAGGGATAGTTAGGTGTGAAGCATAAAGGACTGCTTTCTGTATAAGAATGCTTAGGATAATGTTTACTATTTGACTATACTTGTAAATTAAGGTAACCCAAGATACATATTCTATTGAGTGGTGTGTTCACTCGAGGGAACCTAGAACTTCTGTGAGCTACTAAAACATATCAGTTGATTTTATTCTGGAGGTTTTTAGATTTGGATCACATCATTTTAAATTTTTATAAATGCATTTGTATACCCATATACAAATACAAACCCACAATACACTGGGCACACTAATGTAAAAAAATCCACAGTGAATTTCTCAGCCTCATCTGTTGTCTCACATTCATTTCCTATAAAAGCTACCATCCCTAATTTAAATAAAGAAACCTTGACAGCTTTCCAAGCAATTTCTCTGTAGAGACACAAATAACATGTATTTTCTTTTTTCTGCCTAGTTCTGCTTTTTAATAGGAACAATGATTAAAAGCAAAGCTATTATAAGTTGGAGTTACTGAAAACCCAGAGACAACGAGAAGCAGCATTACTTATTAAAAAAAAAGTCTGTGGTTTGGATAATACATACTGGAATAGGTACATTTTTAATTGGAATTATTGCTATCATTCTATATCTACAGGAGTCACAGTGTTGCTGAATAAGTAAATTTTAATTCTAAATTAACCAACGGGGTCAGACAGACAGGTGCAGCTGACCATTAATTTTATCCTTAGGGAAAATAAAGGACAAGGAGTCAGAGAGAGAGAGAGAGAAAGAAAAGAATAAACAGTAAAGGTTTGCAGGACTTTTAGTATCTAGGACAAAAAACTCCCTGCCCACTTAATTTTCCAGACCAATAGAGGGTGTGCTAGGACTTTTGAAAGTAAATCCAATGCCTTGAAGAAATCTCCACTCATGAGAAGAAACACTGTTTTATAAGTGAGACCATGTAACTGGCTTTAAATAGAATTTTTGAATGTATGCAGGTCTATTGCCTGCATTTTGATAGTTTGAAAACTGTGGTTAAAAATAATCCCTAAACCATAGTTTTGGTTATCCTCATTGCCCATGGAATGTTCAGTGTGTTTAAAATCATCAGCCTCTTCCTCCACTCAGTCACACATGATAACACCTAGAATGCATCCTTCCATATTTTTCTCCACATATACGGGTTCCACTGTTACTGTTCATTTTTTAAGAAAATGTCACATTACGCAATTTTCTGTATCTTGCTTTTTTTTCTCTTGAGAATTTCCCAAAGACAAATTACTATAAATCACATTCATTCTTTTTAATAGCTGCATATTACTCCCTATGGATATACCAGCATCATTCAACTACACTCTTTTAAATAGTTTTATTTTCCCCTGGGACTTTCTTCCTAGGAGATTCATTACCAAGAATGACACAGCTAACTCAATTATTTATTTCATGAAATACAGCCAGATTGATTTCCAAAGAGTGCCAAAACCTCCTATTCCCATTATACTTACTATTTTTCTCATATTCTCACCTATAACATATTTTCTAAGCCTTTTAAGTTTTGCCATTCTTAGGGGTATAAAATGATATCTAATACCTTTAGTTTGCATTTCTCTATTAGTGACTGTGAGCTTCTTTTCACATATTTTTGGCCATCAAGACTGCTTGTTTGTGAATTGTTTTTCATAATCTATTGGTTTGCTTGCTTCTCAATATGAGCAATATCTTTGCAAATTTAAATATTAGTTTTATGGCTATGTTTTACTATGTTTTCAAATATATCATTTATTGATTGGCTTTGCTCTGTATTTATAGTCTTTTATATTTTTCTGTTTTTCAACTGAATAGGAATATATCTTTATATTTTCTAGCATAAATTTTATTATTTTATTTTTATATTAAGAATTTATATAGAAATTTGAATGATATTATTTCCATTTTATTTTCTTCTGAATAGATGGTAATTTGTGCCATTTATTAAATAATTATATTTTGTACTTAATTGAATACCTCCTTGTATATTTACTTATAAATAGATTTATGGTGTTTGAATAATGAGATATACTTCTGGAGTTTTTTCTAGATCAACTTTATTATTTATTTCTAATTTCATTGGAATGATTAGATATAACCAACTGTAAAAAATCAACTTTTGAAAAATCATAAAGCTTTTTTTGTGACCAAATATACAGACTATTTTGTAAATTTTCCACAGTCAACCAAAAATTATGCATTTTTCTGTTAGAGAGTTGTCAGGTTCTATCTACATAGTTATCAATCAAGTTCACTGATTGTTTCAGTCTGCTCATCTAGGTCCTTAGTTACTTTTTCTTTACCACACTTGTTGAGTCCTGAGAGAGGTGTCAGGATACACCTGAGAGATACACTGCCATTTTATAAAGTCCGCCTCACATTTCGAATAGTTCTCACTTTTTTATTTAATTGTAATGATTTAAGGAACACATGTACTTAAGCCTGTGATATTTCTTTATCTATGACTTTATCATTACAGTGTTCCTCTTTATCTTATATTGTGCCTTTGACCCCCAATTCTACCTGGAATGGTATTAGTATTACCTGTTACAGCTTCTCTGTTTGTTTATAATTGCTTTTCTTGCTCTACCCCTTATACTCACCTTTTCTTTATTACTTCACTTTAAGTCCTTTCAGGTAAGTAGCATAGAGTTGTGTTTCCATTTTGATGGGCCTGGTAATCTGTGTTTTCTCTGAGGCAAATTCAGTAAGTTCACATTTAGTGTAATGACTGATATTCTGGATCTTACGCCTTCCATCTTACTTTGCTATTTATTTCTCATTTGCCCCTTTTATCTATTTTCTTTATTTTTGTTGTTTGGATTATCTTTCTGCTCATTTCATTTTTCTCTTGTAAATTAGAAATTCTTTACTACTTTTCTGTTTCATTAATGATTGCTTTCTATACTTTTATTTAGTTACAAATTTCTCTACTAATATTTGCAAATTCTTTCCCTCATCATGATCTCCTATTTCCCTCCATTCCCATCTCCAACTCTTTGGTTTTTGTGAAATAGCTTAACACTTTTAATTTTAGAACTATCATTTATTGATTAAATTATTTGATTTATTATTTATCTGCTTGTACTTATTTTTAAATCACTACATTTGTAACATGAGAACTTTCATTGTGGTAGGTTCCTTCAAATCTAGAAGACCTCATCACCAGTCATACTACACATTTTAAATCTTTTAATGTATCTTTAACTTGACACTTAATATTAATTTCCTTACAATTTTTCACAATCTCACCTCTTTCTCTTTTATGTCATCCTGTTATTTGCCCTGTTTTGTTTTTTCTCTTTCGTTTTATAACTTGTGAAGTCAACTGAGACTTTTAGAAAATTATCTAACATTTTTTCTCTACTACCTGTAATAAATACTTTCACACTGTTTCTGAGTATTTTACAAAGGTGATTTACCTTTACTTTATTCAGTGATATTTTCTCCCTCAAGTTCTGTTAGTATTTTTTGTTTTGCTTTTCTTTCTGCTGTTTTTTAACATGGGGTCATTTCTCTAGAATCACAATTTGTCAACAAAGACATGTATTTTTCTTGTCCATTTGAATACCCTGTTCAATTCTCTTCTCACACCTGCAGTTAAAAAGGCAACCAATAACTACATCATCTTTATAATCTAGATAGCACTTATATTCTGTGGCTTGGCTGGGTAAAATAATACCATCTTCCTCTTCCTTATCAGTGCCTGCCTGATATCTGGAATTGCACAGTGTAGGAAGCCTCTGAGACTGTTGAGCAGATCAACAGAAAGCACCAAGATCTTCATGCTCAGACTGCCAGATGCTGGCATTCACTCCCTGCCTCCTACCTTGATGATTTTCTGGAAGTTGTACTCTCTAACAGGACACAATAAGACAAGTACCAATGGTGATGACAAGGGAGGACAGCAGGTTTCTATGTTCTGATTGGCACAAACCTCAAGTTCCTCCCAAAGGCAGCATACAGTGGGGAGGGCTTGGGTGTCCTTCTCCCACACCTCCAAGAGGCAGAGCGTGAAGTGAGCTCCCATATACCCATAGGTTGACAGATAGTGATAGTTTTTTTTGTAATAATTGTAATTTGTGTGTATTTAACTATTTAACTATTTGTCTTTACAGAAACTTTAATGACAAATTGGGAAAGGCTGCATGATGGCTTGTGAGCCATAAGACCGTTTATACTCCCAATTGGACTCTGAATTCAGTCCTCTATCAAAACCTCTGCACTTACATTCTAGTAATTATGAATTCCTTTTTGCATATTAATGTTTTCCTCCCACCCCCTCTCTCCTCCTTTTAGCAAAAGTCCTTAAAGTTTCCTACTCTTAGAATGAGCAAGAGAACAACGCACATACCTGCAAGCACACCTGGTAATATCCATGTTTACCTTTCTTTCCACCAAGGAAAAACTGTTCTTTAGAACAGGTTACATTCATTATTTTTCTTCCCCAATTCCTATTCTTTTGTAATTTACTCACATTTGGTATTTTTGCCCTTATTCTTCTATTCAAATTACAGTTTGTTAAAATAACTTCTTAGTCTCCCTTGCCTCCAAATTCTTTCTATTTGGCTTTTATGCAATATTTCATTTCAACAATTATTCTCTTTCTTTCCAAGGAGGTAGCAGAAATAACAAGGGTTTTGTAGTCAGATGATAGATGTTAGAACTCTGGCTTCACTTTTTACCAACTGTGTACACTCTTATATACTTCCTGAGTGTCAGTCTCCTCACAGTAAGAAAGATGGACTAGGTTATGCTGCAGTAACACTCACCCCAAATCTCAGTAGTTGAATTAACCAAAGGTTATTCTCCCTCATTCTCTATGTCCATCATAGGTTGGTTGGGGGCTCTGCTCACAGTAATCACTCAGGCACCAAGGCTGACAAAGCACATACAAGTGGCTTCTACCAAGAGGGACCTACAGCATTGATATTCACATTTCATGAGCTAAAGGTAGTCATATGACTGTGCTTGATTTCAATCAGGGGCAGTGCCTGGGAGTAGCGGTAGGTTGGAAATATTTGCTGAACAGCAAAAGTGACTGCCAAAATCTAGGGGTTGTTTTGGAAACCAAGTAAGAATCTGTTGGCCCATCTTAAATTCCTTTACTGGGTCTTCTTTCGTCATTTGATTTCAATAGGTAGGTCTTTTCCTTTACTCTTTGACTTTCTGTTTACCTCACAATTCATTCTCTCTCTCCCTCTCTCTCCCTCTCTCTCTCTCTCTCTCTCTCTCTCTCTCTCTCTCTCTCTCTCTCTGTCTCTTTCTGTAGCTAAACTTGTATGACTTCAACTATTACCTTCATTACTCCAAAGTCTTTAAATCAAACAATAAATGGCTTTTCTTTAGGCATCTTAGCTAATATATCTGTGAATGAATGAATTCATCTTACAAACTTTCTTCTTACTATGCTTTTTATTTTATTTAAAATGTCACCATAGCCTAGCAACTTAAACTATAAATTACCCTAAAAATACATGCTTTTGCTCACCTCTCCTACTTTCCTGGGTATTAATTCTGTTCAGTTTCCAAGTCTGGTTAAGTTTTTTTTCCCCAACATCTTTCATTTTTCCTCTACTTCAGTCCCTATGTCACTGCCCTACCCCAGACTCAGATTAACTCATGGTAATGTCCAAGTCAACAAAATGAAAAACTAAATCCAAAATAACAATGTCAAAAGTTTCTCATTGTTTTCCCATTGTTATAGCTGACTTAGAGGAGATGCTGAGGATGATGTAAGAAGTTAGGAAAAATACAAAATAATTCATGTAAGAATTGATAGATCTAAAGGAGAAAAGCATTGAGGAAAGAAAGGAAAAGAAAGGTGAGAGAAGTTGTCAGTAGGTAGAATTAATCACATTGAAAGATTTATTGGATTGAAGCAGAATTATGCAATTTCAGTTCTCCATTAGAATCACTTAGGAGACTTTCCCAAGTTACAGACTCTAACTTCAGAGATATATTTGAATTAATTGGGGGTAGAGCATGGGCATCTCTATCTATGATGACAAATTTTGTCAAGCTATTCAGTGTGTTGAATATGAGGGGGAGAAGAAGAGAAATTAACTTGGATACCCAGTATGGTGGCTAGAGAAATGACAATGACAACTAAAATACAGAAGACGAAGAACAGATTGGGAGTGTGTGAGAACACATTGATTTTCTCCACTAGGCCAATAGAAATTGGGATCTGGAGCTCAGGAGAGGGATTGAGATTGAAGAGAAAAATTTAATTTACACATATGAAAATAGTATTTAAGACAATAAAACCGAATAAGAATTCTCAGGAAGAGAATTTTGTGTGGGAGTGAAAAAGACTGGTACTATATGTATGAGAGACAATGATCCTCATGGGCATCACAGGCATGTGGAGGGGGAGACACTGGAGAGGAAACTTGAGAAAGATGTCTTCTTTGTTAGTAAATGAACTGTTAGAGACTTCTGGTCAAGATGGTGGTGTAGGCAGACATGGTTTGCCTCTTTGCACAGCCACAAAAAAACTACAACTAAAATATAGAACAGCCATCACCCAGAACTGACAGAAATCAAGTTGAATGGAAGTCTGACAACTGTGGGATTAAAGAAACCACATCCATCCATTTGGGCTGGTACAAAGGATACAGATGCAGAATGGGCTGGTCTCCCAACCACCTGTGAGTGGATAAAAATTTGGGAGGGGTATCTTGGGAGTGAGGAGTCCCAGCCTCATACCAGGCCTTCTAGCCCAGAGTTCCACTGCCAGAAAGATAAGTCCCTACAACCTCTGGCTACAAAAACCAGCAGGGATTAAGTTGGTGGAAGAAACTTCTGGAGCCCCAAGCAGTTTCTCTTAAAGATCTCACACATGGACTCACCTACTCATACTCACTCCCTCTAGGTTCTGGCACCAGGGAGGCAGTTTGAGGGGCATCAGTGGCATGCACGGGGGAGGCTGAGGTGTCTGGCATTAAGGCAAGCAGAGACCATTTTCTCTTTTCTGGACAGAGCCAGCAGACTGGTGTCATATCTAAGATTCCATCAACCTGGCTAACACTGTTTGACCAGCCTTGGAGATCCCCAGAGACTCCACTGGACCCAACATACTGGGCCACCCGAGCTGCTTTTCCATATGAACGGCTCATGCTTCACAACTTTGTAAATTCTCTCAAACAATCCTAAACTGGCCTCAGTAAGCCTGAGGCTTGGAACTGGCAGGCTACATTCACAGCTTGGCTTCTCCTGGAAATCTGCAAGCCCAGCACAAGCAGCAGCCATCTCAGATTGCTTTATAGCTCAGGTAGGATGCCACAGGCAAAATACAGGTTGGGCCTGATCTTGGCCTGCACCACCTGGGAAACTCCAGGTTTAGCACACCCAGCAGGCAGCTACAGATCATATTAGAGGACAACCACCCTGCCCCTTACACAGCTGATCCTCCACAAAGGGTAGAGGTGATAAGTGGTCATAGCCAATCCTTTCAGCTGACTTCCCTGGGTAAATCCCTCCCATTGATCTATTAATGTCAACCAAAGCTCAACTACAAGAGAAGGGTGTACTCAGCCCACACAAAGGGTATACCTCAACTGTCCAGCTTGGGTGATAGGGTAATCTGTGCCAGTGGATCCTACAGGACACCTACTATCTTAGACCACACTACCAAGACACAGAGTCAAAGAAGCTCTACCTAATACACAGAAACTAAGAGACATGGCCCAAATTAAAGAACAGATCAAAATTCCAGAAAAAGAAGTAAGCGATGAAGAGACAGCCAATCTATCAGATGCAATGTTTGAAACACTGGTAATCAGGATGCTAATAGGAATAATTGAGTATAGTTGCAAAGTAAAGGAAGAAATGAAGCCTATAAAATTGAAATTAAGAAAAATATGCAGGGAACCAATAGTGAAAGAAAGGAAACCAGGACTCATATTGATGATTTGGAACAAAAGGAAGAAATAAACAACCAACTGGAACAGAATGAAGAAACAAAATTCAAAAAAGTGAGGAGAGGCTTAGGAACCTCTGAGGCAACTTTAAATGTTCCAATATCCAAATCATAGGAGTGCCGGTAGGAGAAGAGGAAGAGCAAGAAATTGAAAACTTATTTGAAAAAACAGTGAAGGAAAACTTTCCCAATCCGGTGAAGGAAATAGACAAGCAAGTCCAGGAAGCTCAGAGTCCTAAAGAAGTGGGATCTAAGAAGAAGCACACCAAGACACATCATAAGTAGATTACCCAAGGTTAAAGATAAGGACAGAATTTTAAAAGCAGCAAGAGAAAATGAGAGAGTTACTTGCAAAGACGTTCCCATAACATTATCAGCTGATTTCTCAAAAGAAACCTTGCAGGCAAGAAGGGGCTGGAAAGAAGTATTCAGAGTCATGAAAACCAAGGAGCTGCATTCAAGATTATTCTATCCAGTAAAGCTTTCATTTAGAATGGAAGGGTAGATAAAGTGCTTCCCAGAGAAGGAAAAGTTAAAGGAGTTCATCATCACCAAGCCCTTATTATATGAAATATTAAAGAGACTTATCTAAGAAAAAAAGATAGAAAATATGAACAGTAAAATGGCCACAAACTCACAACTATCAACAACCAATCCTAAAAACAAAAACAAACTAAGCAAACAATAGAACAAGAACAGAATCACAGAAATGGAGATCACATGGAGGGTTAACAGTGGGGAGGGGGAAGGGGAAGAGTGGGGGAAGAGGTATAGGGAATAAGAAGCATACATGGTAAGTACCAAATAGACAGGGGGCAGTTAGGAATAGTATAGGAAATGAAGATGCCAAAGAACTTATATGTACAACCCATGGACATGAACTAAGGTGGGGGGAGATGCTGGAGGGAGGAGGATGTAAGCTGGAGGGGGATAAAGGGGAGAAAAAAATCGGGTAACTCTAATAGCATAATCAATAAAATATACTTAAAATAAAAACGCAAATATTTTCTTT
Organism: Glossophaga mutica; assembly: GCA_039655065.1. Classification (NCBI taxonomy): domain Eukaryota; kingdom Metazoa; phylum Chordata; class Mammalia; order Chiroptera; family Phyllostomidae; genus Glossophaga; species Glossophaga mutica. The sequence goes on from CM077312.1 coordinate 34,481,982, forward strand.
CTCACTAGTACTGCTGTTCTAATCTCACATGTTTTATATTTCACACTAGGAAGACAGGGTCAGTCAATACTGCCACACACCAATACTTTTCAATGAGGACATAGGGCCATGGGATTTCTTATACATCACTGGTAAGAGCATAGTTTGGCATTATTTCCTGAAGTTATCATTCACTCTAACATTATTCAGCAAACTCCATCTTTGGAGAAATCTCCATTAAAAAGAAAATTTTGCACATCTATAAAGAGAAGCACAAAAATATTGTAATGCTATTTTCAATAGTAAAAACTGAAAATAACTCAAGTGCCCATTTATGGGAGAATGGATTAATAAATTGCATAGTGACATGATAGAGTATTATCAACAAAGTGAATGGATTGTAGCAACAAGCAATACCATAGAAAATCATAGCAATAAATATAGGAAAAAACAGAGTCTCAAAGATTACATGTGGTGTACTACTATTCTGTAACATTAAAAATGAAAAACTGTACTTGAACAACAATAAAAAGAAAAAGAAAAAAGAAAAAAAAGAACTGAGTCAAATAAACTAACAAATGATACATATAGATGCAACAAATTATTTTCAAAGGAGAGCTAGGAAATGATGAACACAGTTTTGGATGACGGCTGTCTTACATAGTAGAGCCAAGAAGGTTTTACTGAGGGAACATTTAGATCTAAGTAATGCTCAACATATTAGCTTTGGTTTGAGGATGGTGAATTAGCAGATGTTGATTACATTCTTCAAAACAACCAAAAAACAAAAAACAAACAAAAAAAAAAACAACCATTGAGTAACTAACCAATAAAAGCAAGCTGTGCATAGATCAGTGATGTCAATGGCATGGTACAAGGATACAATTCATTCAATACTGTCCTCCAATCTAATCAAACAAGGAAAAACTATTTAAATGTATGTTTTACAACCAAAACATAAAGGAGAAGTTGTTAGTTGTGCTATGTTGTGATTATGTGATGGTGCTACTTTTTAAAACTGAAACGCAAGCTCTTATTGTGTATATTGGGAAACTGAGGGGAAAATCTTGTTCAGAGATGATACCTTTTCTAGAGGCGGAAACAATTATTTTTAAATAGCTTGTGCTAAAATCGAATATGGAAGTCATTTCATTCATTATCTGTTTGGGTAAGTTCAGGAAAAGTTCATTTCAATTTGATTTTTTGTTCTCTCTAGATAAAAAGCTGTTTCTTGAGGTTTATACAATATTGTTAAAAACTGCAAATCCTGAATTTTTCAAACAAGAGTTTGCTGGTTTCTTTTCCCTTTATTTCTTTTTTTCTTCTTTTCTGTACCATTATTGTAGGAACAACATTTTTTTTGCAGCCTCATCTTTCATACATTAGTAATTTTTCCAAGTTTGTAGTAAATCGTTTCGGTAACAACGGCCACTCACATTGTATTTCAGCCCTTACCTACTACTGGCCCTTGAGTTCCTATGTAGTACTTGGAGATTACAAACCTTTTTAACAATAGAGTATTTTTGCTCACTTTTTCATTTAGCACTCAACACAGGGTGAATTCCTTGTGCATTTATAGCATAGTGTAAACAAGGAGGCGTCCCAATCAGGAGGCTATTATATTTCAATAGGCATGTTGTATTCATTTATGTTGAAGAGTTGCACTCACATCACCAGGAGGACTTATTCTTTGTTGACAATCATTTTGCTGAAGGGAAAGCATTTTTGTGTGGTATTTTAAGAATAATCCATGTTCTTCATGTTTATTATTTTTTTTGAAAACTTGATTCCCAAGAAAAGAGAGCCCCTGGCAGGTATTTTCCATGCTAAATATGTTGATCCTATTGGAAATAATGCTAAATTGTTTGCGTTACAGAAAGAAGATATTTTTATCTATGAATGCTTCTTTGGAGGTGGGAATATTCAGTTGGTAAGCACCAGTAGGGCCTTACTGATTATTCAGTATCAAAATTCTTCTAACCTGGTTGTTAAGTATCTACTTGCCTGAGCTTATCAAATAATCCTCCATTGTTCCAGACTCCCTCCCAAGACCCTAAAAAGAACTCTCAATCCTGCCTGCAAAATGGTTAATATCTGGCAAATGGGATTTGGTTTAGCTTATAGCAATGTTTATTATTACAATTATAATAGTAACAATTATGTCATACTCATTGTTAAGCATCTTATTTAACAATGGATATGCCCTTTTCACTATATGAATAATAGTTCCAATCTTTATAGGAAAACTGAGGGCAACTCAAATCTTCAATTTTTAAGTATATTTTATCAATTATGCTATTACAGTTGTCCCATTTGTTCTCCCCTTAATCTCCCTCTGCCCTGCATCCCCTTCCTCCAGCATCTCCCCGACCCCCACCCCCGCTTAGTTCATGTCCATGTGTTGTACATATAAGTTCTTTGGCTTCTCCATTTCCCATATTATTCTTAACCTCCCCCTGTCAATTTTATACCTACCATTGTGCTTCTTACCCCCTGTACCTTTCCCCCATTCTCCCCCTCCCTGCTGATAAGCCTCTGTGTTATCTCCTTTTCTGTGATTCTGTTCCGGAAGAAGCAATTTTTAATTAACAAGGTTAGCTTAGGTTGACAATTATAATCATAACAATGAGTATAATCCCAAATGCTTATAAAAATACATTTAATAAACAATGTAAGTAATACCTATCCAGTCTTCTACATCATTCAGTGGATTAACACCTTCCTTGTGTGTGTTGCCCAAGAGATAGACACTGAGACCAAGTTTCAAGTGAAAGTCATTAATTTGGGAGGTCCAAGGAAAGTGATGCCAGAAAGGGAGGAAGCCCGTATAATGTATGATTTAACACAGTGTGCGAGAAGCTTAGTCCCACAGGGAAACTTGCAATTGCTGAGATACTCGCTTCAGAATGAAGGGGAGGAGAATTTGCCACCCCCAAACATGCCTCTTTGGCATAAGAATGATTCTGAGCAGATAGGAAAAACTGAAAATGAGTAATAAAATTTACCCTTTTATGAGAGACATTTACATTTATAAGAGAAATCGCCACCTGGGTATTTCCCTCTTTGCACTAGGAAGAAGGGCATGACTAAATCTCTGAACACTCTTATCAATGGAGAAGGCAGTGGATTAAATCTATGTAACAACCATAACTGGCTTTTGCCTGGTAAACTCCTATAACCGGCTCCACCCCCTGCCAACGTCTGTCTTTAGCTGGAGATGGTATTTAAGGTGGCGACTTGACCATTTGTGGGGATTACTCAGTGTTCTTGGGTATCTCCCCTGAATACAGGAGATATACATGATATTAAACTTCTGTTTATTTTTCTTTTGTTAATCTGTCTTTTATTACAGAGGAGTCTTTGCTAAGAACCTAGAATGTGGAGCGAAAATCATTCTCCTCCCTTAAAAGAATTACCCCACTAGTGAGTCAAGGCTGTTGTATTTATACGCACACTGCCAGTCATTGGCTGAGGGCTGCTCCTCAGAATGTTAATTTGTTGGCACCTCTGATCTGAGTCATAGAACAGAGCAGCTTTCAGGAAAAGCCTCCAGATCGAGTGCCCAACACTGGTCTGTGGAAGTCCTGACTTCTGAAGTGATAAGGACTGAGAGACAGGGGCTGAGCCCCGATAGCAGCTACTATAATCACTTTATTACCGTCGGAGTTAGGTTCCATGTTTTGCAGCTCTTGAATTGCTCTTTTCAACTATCCTCATCGAAGATCCATTTTGCCGTGATAAAGAACTATTTATTGCAGTCTTTTGGGAAGAGACAGAATTGAAAGCTTCTTTTTTTAAAAGGTCATGCTCCTTAAAATAAAAGGGCTTGGTAAATTTGAAGTCCTGGAGGATTAACTTGCCTTCTGATTTTGAGATTGCCTCTGATGTTCATGCTAGGCAATTATTTATTTCCATTTGTGCAACTCTCAACTGCAGTTTACGTCTATTCTCCCAAACATTTAAATAATAGAGTTGAGTTTTTTCACTTACATATGCCACATGTACATGTTGGTATGCAGAATGAGGTTGGAATGATAACAAGTTCAGGCAAGCCGACCGTACGGTGCAATCATAGGAAGCTGTTCTGGGTTAGCTGATAATAATGTACTTTAAAAGACCAAAATAAATGTGCTCAATAATATACCCAAAGTATTATAATCATTGTAGAAACTATGGATAATTCAAAAACATGTAAAGAAGAAAATACAAATGACCTACAAGTTCACTATCTAGCAATGACAGTAGTATCATAATTTGTCATATTCATTTTCATTCATTTCTTCTATGCTGATTTTAACATGATTAACATAATATGTATAAACCTTTTTATTCTATAACGAAGTGCATTTCCCTAGGCTAGTGTTTTTAAAATTGAGCAAGCTTCAGAATCATCTATGAACTTTGATAAAATACAAATAGCTGGGTCTCATTGTTTCTGGGCCCTCTAATTGGGTGGAATCGGAGAATTTGTGAGTTAGAGAATCTAACAAGTTTCCATGTGAGGTTATGTAGCTGGCTTGATGAGTATACTTCCAGAACCCAGGTTTTAAAATTTTTTCATATTGGAAAAGAAATAATATTATGTTTCTTCATTAAGGCATGGGCATACGTGTGTTTATTTTACAAAAAATTAATCCAGCTACAAATTTTTATATCTATATTTTACATCAATCAAACTTTAAAGAAAACTTCAAAAGCATGATTGCAATCATTTAGTAATATTTTCTCTACACAAGTGCTGTAATTTACTTAACCATGCCCTTAATTTCATTTGTTTCTAATTAATATTAATGTATTCTAATATTAACGATAATATTAATGTACTAAATATTTTAGAGAATTTCAGAATGTTTTATAGCAATGTAAATACAAGATCAAAAGAGATACAAACATCTGGGCACTGTTGGTATATAGTGCTATAATGCTTTCCTAAAATTGTAATAATTTATATTTCAAGCAAGTTAAAGTTTTACAGTATCTTGTTTCTTTGTTGACTGGGTGATTATCTTCTTTTGAGGAAGGTAGTATAGTAATGTTTCTTCATTGTTTAGTTAATTTTTAGTATTTAAAGTATAAATAAAATGAGTGATTAACCTATATGGCTTTTTTATGTGATGGTTTTAGAACTATGGGTGGTAGCATACTTTGAAAGATATAACTTCTTTGAAACTTCTGCATAGCTTTGTTGTAGGTAAAATAGTAAAGATAAGTATTTTTAAAAATTTTAAAGACTGGGAGCTAATACTGTAATTTGAATAGACCAAATCAGTTTAACAATAACCCACAACCTGTCAGTAACCAGAGAGGGGGTGGGAGGGGATAATGAGGGGAAAGGGAGGAAGGGTTTTCAGGGACAACTATAAAGGACTCATGAACAAAACCAAGGGGGGTGGAATTAGTGGAAGGAGGTGGGGATGGCTGGAGTGAGGGGAGTGGTGGGGGGGAAATACAGACAACTGTACTTGAACAACAATAAAGAGAAAAAAGAATATTTTTAGTAAGCCAAAAAAAGAATAGACCAAATTATTTTTATATATTCACTGTAGTATTTACTTTTGTAAGAAAAAAACAGATTTCTTATTAACTTTGCTTCTCCTTTGTTGAAAAGCAAGACCACCATTATGTGAAAAGCAGCACTACTATTTTATAGGTCAGTGATGTAGAGGAATAGGATTATCACAGCCCCACTAAATAAATTTAAAGTGAATGTGACCTTTGAGTTTAGCCCTCACTGAACTGAAAGCTCTTAAAAACATTCTTTACAAAAAAAAAAAAAAAATAGGCATTAAGAGCAATCTGATTTTATATATCTCTAAATGTATATTCAATACTTAATGCATTATATTGAATGGGAGCCCTTTAAGTAGCTTTCCATATACATATAATGCCTGCTTGAGTGTGGTTGGTAGGGTAATAATATGGGTGTAATAATTTATAGTTTTAATTTGAACATTTCACCTAAAGTGTCATATGGTGTGCTTGAGTGTGATGTTGTTATGTTACAGAATTACATGCTTGTGATTTCGTAATAAAAGATTTTGTAATAAAAATGGAGCATTATTTGTGCCAGACTATATGTGTGTGCGTATGTATACATTTTCTTTGGATTCTTGAACCTAAATATTTGTATAAACTTAAAGAGAGTTTCACTGTATATAAATGCTCTATGTTCAGAGAAATTACAAACAGGTTAATCAAATATTGCTATATCACTCGTTATTTTGTATCCAATAAAAATTTCTAACAACTCTGGCAAGTAGTCAGCTCTCTCCAATTAATGAAACAACTTCCAGTATTTCCCAGTATTACCTGTTTCGCATGATGCATGTGTTTGGGCAAGAGGGAGCATGGAAACGTAATGTGAAAGTGGAACATTCAAGAAACTGATACATAGCAGGTGCTCAGGAACTACTTGTTCTTCTTTAACTGGGGCATCTTTCTGGGATAGAAGGTGAAGGCCTTGCTGATGGATAACAGTTGATTTTGTTTACTGTGTCCTTTCTAAATGCTTGGGAGATAAATAATAGGGGTAAATTTTGAAGATAAGGGGAAAACAGAAAATACAGTAAGTTTTCCAACTATTGCTTCTTTCGTTTCCTTTTATCTCAGTGGTTGCTCTTAACTGTTTCTCAATCATAATTTACTTTATTAATAAAAATAGAAAGAAAACATTTTACATAGGGGTGTATCTATGTTAGGTATATTAAGATTCTGTGATTTCCCCTCCCAAAACTTTGTCTTTTTTTGTTCATTCTTTTTATAGTTATAATTAAAACATGGCTGGACATATCGCAGAGTGGTTATAAAAATGTGATAGAATTACATAAGGAATGAAAATATAGTGAAACTTGTGTGAGAGAGCTTCCTCAGCCTTCTGTCCTTTCCTTTTAATCTTCAACTACTAGTATTGTTTGGATTTGGAACAGGTGTTTGATTCAACTTTTACTGTCTCAGAAACTCTTTGAGAGGAGAAAGGTAGTCAATAGTATATCATATACTATGCTATTCAATATTATGTTATGCCACACAATATAGCCCCAAGGTGAAGAAAGGCATGCAGCAACAGGATGATGTAATAAAATAGAGAACTACAAACTTGGTTTGATGATATATGTATATATTATTTATACATAATATACAATTATAATGTATATATATACACCATTATAATTTATATATATAAAACGATATATATCCCACATTTACATTCATTATATATATATACCATAGTTCATCTAAAAGCATCACTGAGCACTTCACAGCCAATTACTGCTCTTAAATGTCAGTGAGAGGATGTGTTAATTTTTAAGCAAAGCCAAATGACTTTCCTATCTGAGCAGCCAATGAGATTTTGCAGCTAAGGGATTTTTCTCCCACAAATGCCAAACTGGGTACATTTTCATATGTTCTCTCTGATGTATCAAAAAGTTGGAATTTGCACATGACTTTAAAATAATTCAAGAAATTCCTTTAACAAGCTGGGTGTTTACCTCTATATGATGATTTTAATTTTTGCTGTTAGGTGATTCTTAAAGAATTACTAATAAAAATTTATTTCTCTTTTTTTCTTGTCTGTCCCCTAAATATAGTTAAACTTTTAATGCTGATTACTTGGTACTCAAATATATAGGGCTAATATAAAATACAATGATTGTTCCTTGACCAATAATGTAAACACAACTAAAGTTTGTTACATCAGGTAAAGGAATGTTATGCTTGAAAGCAAATCAATTCAGTTTATCATGATATTTGTGACACCTAAATTATTGGGTACTTATTAAAACCAACTACAGAGACCAAGTAGTCATTTGGACCTCTCCCTCTTTTGATTAACTGGCTGATTAACTAGCAGCTGAAGTTCATAAGCAACAATAGACTCAACCTGTCTTCCCAATAGGAAACCATTTGTCACTAACTCTTTTTGTGTTATATTCAGAGAACCAATAAACTTCTGTTTCATCGTGAACCTTTTACGTAACCAGGAAATTCACCACATACTTCGTATAAGCTTCTGAATTTGTACTTAAAGTCAATTTGTATTTAAAGTCACAGCATTCACATTATGAGGAATATGTACCTTGTAAAACATACTAGCTTATTTTGCTGCATTTCAGGGTGTATTTTGTATTATAAAACTTATAATAAAAACAACAAATGTTAATAAACACTATGGTAACTATGCAAAATTGCTTAATAGCCCATTGCCTTTACTGCCCAATTTTTAAACATTCTGCCACCTGGAACTGCCCCCATGAAAGGGCAGCCTATGCTGGCACTGAAGAGCACAGCATTAAAAAAGCATCAAGTACGTGTAAGTACCTGATCAAACGAGTACTTTTGCTGATGGGTGGGGTAAAAGACAGAAAACTGTACAATATCAACAATTAAAAAATACTGATTAAAAAAAATAAATAAATAAACCCCTTCAGAACCAAGTCATGAGAACATGTTCTGTTCTTTTCCTCTGACTTTATAAAATTTTACTTTGGTTTAACTTGGAGGGTTACCTGGTCTTCAGGTGCTCCCTCATGCATATGAGCTCAATAAAGACCTTGTCCTCTTTGGGAAAAAAAAAAAAAAAAAAAAAAGCAGCCATAAAAAGACTAAGATAATTTTGGGAGGGAGTGGATCTCTCCTTTTCTTCTTTTAATGTCAATTTTGGATGTGAACACTAAGATACACCATAGATAAAATGAGAAGACATTTTACTTCATGCTGGATATCTCGGATTTCCGTTGATAAGGTAAGGTAGAGATACCTAAAGAGGCTTCCTCACATATACAATTTTTCACAGTAGGAAAGGATTTCCTTGAATTGGAATTTATACTTGGATGGAATGTGGCAAAATACATTCACCCAGAAATTATTTATTAACTATCCATTAGATAGATGGCAGGACACCATTCAGAATAAAAAGCAAAGATAATTCTACACAGCACTCTTTTTCATATTTCCCAATTATTATGGCCCAGTGAAAACTGTACTATATATAATCTCAATCAGCTTAAAATGAACCTTTGAAATTTTGATACAGATCCTTTTATTCATTCTTAATTTCTATTTCTACTATGTTAGTTCATGTTCAGTGTCCTATATTGAATACATAATGAATTTTTCAATTTGGGAGTATAATAAATCTTTGTTTAACATGGCTGTTAAATACCAAGCATTGCACCAGGTACTGTGAAGAAGATGAAAAGAAATAAGAGTCAAGGCCTTTCCTCTACACTGTGTTAACCATATAATTAGAGGTGTTGAGATTAAAACAGAACCAACTAAACAAATGAACAAACAAAATGAGAAGCAACAGGCACAAAGAGGAACAAATTCTCCAAAGTGGCCTTATTGGCATTGAAATATTCTATGACCAACAAAGATCTTACCTTCTTTACGTCAAGGGATGGTTTATTCAGATCAATAAAACCACACATTTACAGAAATGACTTGCACGGCAAATATGAAAGACAGCTTCTTTAAACAGCATCTATTGTGGTGATTGCAACTGGTCCATTAAGAACCTTTTGGGGTCCACATCACTCATTTCTAAAGTGTTGCTGTTAAAAAGGTGTCGTGAGCTAATGTCTCCTGAGACAAAGTGTGCTTGACCTTGTCTCGGGCTCAGGCACATGCTCAGAGGGAGAGACAGGCATCAGGCACTGCAGGTGAGGTCTCCATTGTGACCAGGAAAACGGTTTATGAGCGAGACCATTTTTCACTGAGTCCAGATATTTTTATGTGCTTGTTATAAATAAGCTGGGGAGTCCACTGCATTTTCTCTGCTGTGGTTTAGCTGAGAACTCTGGTGAAACACTGAGAACTGTGTGGATTTTAACAATGATAATGTTTTGTGTTTCTAGTGTCAGGATTTCAAAGCATTTTAAGAACATGAGAACATTGCTGGGTGAAAAAGAAGAACAGATTGATCATATATCCAAGCGAGGGCTCTGGTCACTGGGTCACGCTGCCCTCATTCAGTGTTATGATCTCCTGTGCCAGACATATGGTGGCACCGTGGTCTCTTCTTTCATTGTCCTTTTCCTCAAGTCAATGTGGTCTCCATTTAAAAGTATTTATGAAGTAGAGTGAGCCTCTGGGGATGCAAGTCCTTTGTGTATTCACACAGCCAGAGGATTGTCTTTCCTCTCTATTGTTGCCTTCAGAGAGTTTGCTGAAAGGGCTGCCGACCCAAAGTACTGTAGGCATTTTCTTTCACGGGCACACAGGACACCAGGCAGAGCTCATGGCACGCACTGGGCATTCCAGAGCTGGTCTCATCTCTCTCCACAGAGTGTCTTAAAGATGACGTGGCTTCAGATAGTCTCCCTCCTGCTAGAATTCTGAAGGGTGGGGATGACAAGTCTGGCTTCTCCTGAGATGCTCTCGAGAGTGTGAGTGCTGGTTTCACAAGCCGTCTATGAAAAGGGTGTATGAACAGACTGTACAGATGCTGCGTCTAGCTTCATTGTGCCAAAGAAATTGGAGGTATTTGCCACCAGGTTTTCTATTTCAAGAGGGTTTATATATTTTTGCTGGTTTAAAATTTTTAAAAGATACTTTGTTGTTGATAACTGACCTGCAAGCCGTGGTCCGTGAGGTGGAAAACGGCTCACGTGTTCCTTCCCGGCCAGACACCTTCGGTCTGTGAAAGCAGTGGAATCTCAAGTTAAGTCATAGGTTCACATGATAAACATTCTAAAGTATAACTTGAATATTTGAAAATAAGTGGAACTAATATCTTAGTCTTTAAAATATCTTCATTTAAATATAAGGTGGTTGTTTCTTCTCTGCTACCCCTCCTCCCCACCTCCCAGGATCACCGGTTCAGGAGATTCCCGAGTCCCCCCGCGGCGCCGGGTGAGCTGTGTGTGCGATGACAGGCACCTAAGGCCCATTTCCGGCCTCTTGCCTGTAATCCCAGAGATTCCAGCCCCAGCCCAGTGTCCCTGCCTCCTTCGGGCATTTTCAGCCAGTGTCTTCAGGGTGCTGATGAACTTGTGCATGACTCTCAGCATCGTCCTTCCTTCCCATGGTTTTCTTTCCTGTGTTTCTCAGTCACCAGTGCGCGCCAGTCCAGCAGCAGCTCTCCCCTCCTGAGCGAGTTCCCACCATCGCCCCAAACAGAAGTTCTTGCTGGGATCCATTGTAGGTGGCCAGTGAGGCTGTTGTGACCCAATATGGCACCTGAGTAAATGGATTCAAAAGGATCAAGAGCAAGGACTCACACACATATTCGTGCACACATGTTTCTAGCAACTTTATTCACAACAGCCATAAGGTAGAAGCCACTCAAGTGATCATTGACAGCAAAATGTGACATATGCATAAACATGGAGTATTACTCAGTTTTAAAGAGGAAGGAAATTTTGACACATTCTACAACATGCATGAACCTTAAAGACATTATGCTAAGTGAAATAAGCCAGTCACAAAAGGACAGTTATTGTATGATCCCGCTTATATCAGGTACCTAGAGTAGTCAAATTCACAAGGACAGAGGGTAGAATGGTGGTTACCAACGGGGAGGGGGAGGGTAAGGAGTTGTTGTTTAATGGGTATAGAGTTCAGTTTGGAATTTGAAAAGTTATAGTAACGGATGGTAGCGATGGTTGCAGAATAATGTGAATGTACGTAATTCCACTGAACTGCACAAAGAAGATGGTTAAAATGGTAAAATTTTGCTATTTATTTTATTTTTAACTCAGACTCACAGACATGCACACACACAAAAAAAAAATGTAGAAGAAAAGGCATGTGCTTCTGCTCCTTTCTTTTTTCAATGGCTGGAACATAGACTTCAGGGGTAGGGAAGGGTAGGTAGCCATCTGGGACTGTAAGGTAAAGAAAGCCACATGTTGAAGGCTGTAGAGCAAAGGGATGCAAGAGTTAAGGTTTCTGATCATCATGGGGTTGCTAAGCCAGTCCTGGGCACCTCATTTTTAGATTTGGTTTGAGTGAGAAATTGAACTTCTATCTTGTTTGAGCCACTACTAATTTTTCTATCACTCTTTACTGAACTTAATCTTATTTTAACCATTTTAACAACGATTTGCTTTGCAATAAATGAGTGTCCTTCAATTTTTGACTTTCAGTTTTTGATCTGTGCTTTTCACAGAAGTATACTATTATCCACTGTTAACTGTGACCAACATCAGCAAATGAATTCACAGGAAATGTCATAAAAATGATGATCATCTTCTTTTACAAAGAGGAGGTGTAGTAAACCTGGTAAGAATATATAACTTTTCATCTATTTTCATTTCATTTGAACTCCCTTGTGTTTTCGGTAGATTGTCTCTGTAATTGGTCTTGTCACTTATAATTTTAGTTTGATATTCTGGGATGCTAGCAATCTGGCCATCTCACACTTCATTTTCTCAATTTTGTATCTGAGATGCTTACAGAAATTATTAAATGATACTAGATTCAATGTCAAGTCTTCAGAAGCACCATTTGAATTTCCAGCCAACTGGAGAAGAGATTATTCACAGGGGCAACAAATGCTGGATCTTCGAAAACAAACACAAACAAAAAAACCCAACTCTTTAGACACTTTGTTTCAGAACAATGTTTAAAGTGCATTTTAAAAATTAGGTAGTGTGTATGATGAGTCATACAAGTTATAAGTCATTTTATTAAGAGTGATTGGTAGACTACGCATTATTTATTATGTATTCAAACCCACAATAACTTAAATTGAAATTATATCATTGTTTTGTTTTGGAGAAGGCCACTTTTTAACTTATCAGACACTTGAGTCCTTGAAGTTTTGAGTTGAAGACAGTCATTTGCACATTTGATACCTTTTATAGCTTTGGAATGTAACTCTCATGCATAAAATACAAATATTTCTAATATTTCATGGAGAAAAAATTCCTATATCTTTTCTGTGTAAATATTTATTTCTCTATTTCTTTAGTCTATTCAGTGATACATGTCGAAGAAACTTATGTAAGCTTCTGGCAGCCTCAAGGTTTATTTTATATTTATCTGTAGTGTTCCAGGTGAGCTGACATTTTATCCATTCTCAGAATGTTAACGGATTTGATTGGCAATGGCTGGAGATAAGAATGTGAGAGGGGAATGGGAAAAGATGCGACGGGGGCTAAGAGGATTCCTGTGCTTTAGGTCTCATCCCCCTACCTGGTCATCAGAGCTGTTATTCCAGTAACTCTTTGGAACTCCATCTACCAGTTTATTGGCTTCTTCCACCCATTCTTCACCTCTCGTGTCAACTCTGGAGGACAAATTGTCTACTTTAAAAGTCAAAGCTAGTCCCCCTCGAAATGTGTATCTTGTCCCTTGTCTCCTCCATTTCTTTGTAACATTTCTTTTACCTTTCCTCTTTTTTCACTTATTTTCTTCAGCTGATAAATTTGTTCATTTGCCTCCTTTCCTTACAAAAATTTAACCAATTTTTTTCCAGCCCCATGAAGTAATTCCCCTGCTACCATCTCTCTCTTTGACCCTTCATAATCAAGCTATTAAAATCATTTACAGCCGACATTTCAATTGTTCATCTGCCATCCACTCCTTCTAACCTGGCTTCTATGCCTACAACTGCCAGTGCTTGACAAGGTTAATTATGACCTCACATGTGCTAATTCCAATAGGTACTTTTCTGTTGTTATTTTACTAGAGCTCTCAGCTTCATCTAATAGTGTTGAATAACTTTTCCTTGAAAATCTTGATTTCTAGATTTCACATTACCTCTCTTTCTCCTCCTGATTCTGTATCATTTGACATTTTTTCCTCCGTCTCTCCCTTAAATATGGTTATGCTCCTTGTGCTTGTGTCCTTTCACCCTCTCTTCTCCTTTTCTGCACTTTTCCAAGGAAAGCTTACCACCCTCACAGGTTTATCTCCTGTCTTATGTCTCAAATTTATTTCTCCAGGCAGCCCGCATAAATGCGGTAACTCTCTCTACCTGGATATCCCATGGCCATCTCCAACTCAACAGACACAAATGTGGGCTGATCACCACTAAGCCTTCTATCCTCCTATCTTCCCTCTCTTGGTGTACAGTGTTACCCAGTTTTTCTTGCAGTTTCCCAAATGAACATGTTTTGCTTTCTTACCTCTGTGCTTTTACATGTGCTAATCTGTCTTCCAGGAATATTTCCCCAGTCCATTTGACTTAGCTCATACTCTTTGTCATTAAGATCTTAGCAGAGCCCCAGCTGGTTGGAATGTCATCCTGTAAACTGAAAGGTTGCAGGTTCAGTCCCCAGTCAGGGTGTGTATAGGAGGCAACAAATATCTATCTATCTAGCTCTCTCTCATTCTCCCTTTTTTTCTCTTTAAAAGCAATCAATAAATGTCCTTGGGTGAGGATTAAAAAAAAAAAAAAAAGATCTCAGCAGAAATGCTACTTCTGTCAGAAATCTTTTAATAAACCTAAAGTCTGGGTCAGAAGTCCTAGTGCATATTTTTCCTGACCCTCTTTACTTATTTAAGACCCCTCTAGACTGTGAGTTCCTTGAGGCTGTGTCTTGTTTATGTCGTATTAACAGAGCCATTGTACACGCCTGAGTAACAATCACAGAGTAAAACTGGAAGCCTGGAAATCACCCTAGACGCTTCTTGTTTGTTCCATAATTCTAGTGATTCAACTTCCTGGATTATGATTGAATTGGTTCCTTGGCCTTCTTGTCCTAACCTGGTTTCTTGCTTGGTTATTGCAACAGTCTTCCAGGTGTATTCCTCTCAAATTCATCACACATGTTGGCTCTAGAATTATTTTTCTAAAAATGAAATCTTATCATGCTCCTTAACTGTTAAAAAATCCTTCCATTGCTCCCTTTCTACAGTGGATGTCAAACTATAAAATGCAATATACAGCGTGCTTCATGCTTTGTTCCTTGTTCTGTCTCTGTACCCATCTCCCACCTCCCATACACCCACAACACATTTACGTCCTGAAAAACTTGCCGTAATTCCCCCAAATGAGATGTCATATTTGCCTCCAGTGCCTAGTAGAAGCTCTTCCTTCTGCTTACAATGTCCAGTTCCAATGGTGGCTTTCGAAACTTGGCCTGTTCCTCTTTCTTAAGCAGGACTCTCTTGGCTTTTTAGACCAGTTGAGGTACCCTCCTCCTTTTCTTTGTAGCATCTTCTTTTCAGTTCTTTATTTTAATGTAGACTTGACACTCCGAAGGGTCCTTGGACATTGACATACACGTGCTTTTGAAGGCTGGAAGTCCTGGAAGTCTATAGCAATTTTATCCTCCCAACTAAATTTATGTCCTTTGAGATTTTTATGATTTGTAAGCCTTAATGCTGAAATCCTCTCACATTTTTCAAGGCTGCTATCTATTACGACAGACTGAATGCTTTCAGTCTGCTGAGTGTTAAATAACACAGTAGAAGAAAAGCCTAGTCCTTCTCCTGGGAGCATGGCGCCGGGGTTCCTTTGTGCAGCCACTCATTCCTCACAGCTGTGCTCTTATGGGCACTTTTCTTTCCTTATACATTCTCCTGGGATTGCATTCTGGTGCTTGTCTGGGAGATAGAATGCCGGAGCACATGACAGTGTTTTGATAGCTGCTAGGAGAAATAAAAGAGGTACTTCACTGAGCAGTGATGCCAAGGAGCATCTTCAACCATGTTTTGGGATTCTGATCTAATATGTTCCCTTTTAGTGCAAAAAGTATAGCTATTCAGACCTCATGTCACTCCGTTCATGCATTTATAATTCCCAAATAATTATGGTACTTGCAAAGTGCTGAGTACACAAAAATGAATAACTCAGAGCTCTTTTCCCCAAGAGACTTATAAGTAGAATAGATAAGATTTTTTTAAATGCATGCAATAAAGGTCAGTGGCAGACAAAAAACATTCCCCAAAGGCAAGCCTGATCAATTCTAAGTAGTAGAGAGGATCAGAAATGAAAGATGATGGCTCTGGTTTCAGCCACATTGAGTTTGAAGTGCTTGTGTGACATTCAGGTGAGCTGTTGCACAGACAGGTGGCATTATAAGCATGGTACTCAGGAGATAATCCTATCCTGATAACACAGACTTGGGATTCACCAGGCAAAAGAAGATGCTTAAAGCTGTATAAAAATTGATAAAAGAAGGTCAATGAGAGCAATATTTAAGGTATATGAGGGGGGGAAAGAAGCCAGCAAACCAGAGAAGCAATAATCAGCAATCTCAGAAAGAGATTTCAAAAGCCAAAGAAGGATATTTACAATGAAAAGATGCAAAGAGGTCAATAACAAGTCATCAGGAAGAGCCCATTGGTTTAGCTCTGAGGCAGCCACTGGTGACTACTGTTTGAGCAGAAAAAGCAGTGTGGGAACAGGAACCAGATTGGAGAGCCAGTGCAAGGTAAAAAAAAGTACAGATGGTGAGTACGGAATATCTGTCAAGGATTGTGGCTATGAGTGGGATAAAGCAAGAAAAGAGAAGCCATGTTTAAAAAATATGCTCTTTGTATTTAAAAAAAATTGAGACATGTGAATACATAAATGCTGAGTAGAAGTCACTAGAGTGAGAGAGATTGAAGATACATGACAGAGAAAGGAAAGAGCGGGTGCCAGAGAGACTGGAAAAGATGCTGTGATGCTCTCCATCTCACACATGGGACTGGGCAAGGGAGCATTTCAAATGGGTGCACAGGAGCTCAGGAACACCAAGCATCACAGCTGCCTTTATGCAATCCCTGTAGCCCCTTTCAATTATATTTTTGTAGAGGCCTTGGCGAATGCCATAGATTTATTTATTTTTTCACTCATGTTAGCAAATAAGATAAATGTCCCCATGAGTACTGCAAAAGCAGTTCCAAACACTCATTTCTTTAACTAGAACAAATCTCGTTGGATCTCTCTGGTACTGCCGAGATCACTTAACTGCAGCACTGAAAATGTTCAACCTTCTTCACTTCACTGATCATCCAAAATGAACTTCAGCTGCATCCTGAGCAGAGCTGAGATTGTCTTTGCAGTTCCTAAATCAGACTAAAAATCAGATCATCACGACAGTATTTATTAAGCACTCAAACCCCTCTGATCTTTTTCTCTTACCAACAGTTCGTAATTCCTTCCTAAACAAATGCCATACAAATTCTCTTGATTGTAAATAATTTTGTTCTCTTCTTATTTAAAACTAACACCCATGATATTGTGACTGGCCGGCCATCAGTATTGCACATTACTTAACCAAGCGCGGATTTAATGTGCACGAATATTTAATAGCTGTAAGTTTTAGTAAATGAATGCCTTCTAGATTGCACAGCACGTGTAGTCTATGAATCAATAATATAATGGGAAGTGAGGATTTATGTTAGTGTGCCACTAGAGGGTAAAATGTTTTCCTTAAAGACAGATATTTGCAACTGGAGGGCCTTGTGATGTAGGACTGCAGTGCTTCACATAGCTTGGGCTTTGGCTTATGCTGTTCTCTGGGCTGGAATACTGCCTCTTTAGTTTTGAGTACAGACATGTTCCTTTCTTGCCACTCTCTCTTCGACACCCCAAGAACGAAGGCTGGACTCACATCTCATCTGCACACACAGACGACCGCAGCGAAAGTGCTGCATTGCTGCCCGGCACCACCCAACGAGACCGTCTTGTGAACTACACCATTACCTAGCCCGGGCTCTAGTTTCTAGCTGTTGTTTAATAAAATGTATTGAATTGTAAAATGAATGAGTGTGCCCAAATTTTGTAATTTTGTTTTAGAAAGTTCCAAAAACCAATTTGCCTAAAATGGTGAGGGCTCACTGCCCATTGCGACAGGTTATCTACGACTTCTCTCAGTGCAGTTTATAGCAGAAGCTTTCCTACAATTTGGAATCCTCAAAAAATCTCATATTTTCAAAACACCTGGAGGGGTAGTTCCTAGCTTTTAATTCAGCAAATAATTTTCTCTTCTTTTTATCAAATTTCCATAGATTTTTTGTGTCTTTTTTTACATTTGCCACAATCTGAGATATAATAGGAATATAAAAGGAAAAAGCAAGCAAAATGTAACCAGAGACATTGAAATTAAGAACAATATGACAGTAACCAGAGGGGAGAAGGAAGGGGATAATGGGGGGAAGGAGGGGAGGGTTTTCAGGAACAACTGTAAAGGACACATGGACAAAACCAAAGGGGGGTGGAAGCAAAGGAGGGAGGTGGGTTTGGCTGGGGTGGGGGGCAGTGGTGGTGGGTAAATGCAGACAACTGTAATTGAACAACAATAAGATAATTTAAAAAAATAAGAATGCATTTTCAAAAATATCCTATTTCTTTACTGGCTTGTAATTTACTTGGAAGGAGGGAGCACTCTTATTTTACCACCTCCAACAGTGCTTAACTCTGCTTTGCTTACAGGTAATGATTAGTAAATACTTGTCATACTGAACTCTATCAGCCAACTGCCACTTAAATGGGTCAGCAAAATGCTAAGGAATGTGCGTGCAGTGGTGGTAGTTTATGGCATGGAAGTAGGACCAACGGATGATGCTAACATCTCCCCTGAGTGATGTTTCCTGGCATCAGCATGCTCCTCGAGTTCTGACAAAGCCAAGTACAGGGGCCCTGGTCTCCTGCTTGGCAAAGGCTGGTAATGACTAAATTAATGTGTATTCTAATTGCTGGCCAGTCATTTACTAAATAGATTAACAGGTAGTGAGAGAAACTCAACCACATGTGAATGACCAACAGAGAGAAGCAGGTGCTTTCTAAGCTAAGTCTTTTTTGGGGGCGGGGGAATCAACCCCACAACCTCTTAAATAACAGAATTCCATTCACAGCTGAGGTCTCTCAGGGTACGTGGCACTCTGAGACATGGTGAATAGGCTGAATAAAATAAGTGAGAAATTTGCAGTTTGTAATGACAAAACATACCCTTTACAGCCAAATATGTAATCTTATTTGAACATGTAAGAGTAAATAGTCAAATGTCTACATATATGAAATGGGGATTGGACAAGGTACATTCAAAGTCAGTATTGCCTTTGTTACATTATATTCCTCATTGTATTTGAAAGTTACATGAGCGTATATTCCATATCAGCAACTGGATTTCAGCAATGCTTGAAAGATAGCTTAAAATGCATTATCTTTTCATCTACTAAAAATAATCATTCATCCTGTAAAGTTGTTCAACATCCCTAGGATTTATGAAGCAGACTATAATAACCTTTCTTTTCATAACAGGACTAAGAACAAAAAGATAAACATGTTAGCAGCACTTCATAAATTAAGGTGATTTGAAGAACTGTGGGTTAGAAAACATTTTCTGTCAAATGCTAATTTCTGGAAAACTGAAACTATTTTGGAGATAAAAGTGTGCATATTTATATCTTAAATCTTAGTTATGTAGAAAATTAGTATTAAAGAACAATGGCTTTAGACTTTGAGGCTATGTTGAAAATACAAATATTAAAGGGGAAATATTATAATTAAAATCAAAGTTTAATGATTTCTATTGTAACTACAAATAGTACAGAGGATCCCTTTCTATATAGGCTGTTAATTTATTTTTTATTTTAGTTTTTATTTTGTTCCTTGTGATTTTGGTGTTATATTTAAGAGATTATTGCCAAATCCGATATCATGAAGCTATTCCCTTATTTTCTTCTAAGAGATTTATAGAGTTAACTCTTATATCTACATCATTGATCCGTTGAGTTAATTATTGTATATGAATTAGGTAAGAGTCCAACTTTATTCTTTTGCATGTGGATATCCAGCTTCCCCCACACTATTTTTTTAATAGACTGATTCTTATCCATTAAATGTTCTCGGTACTTCTGTCAAAAACAATTTGGCCATTTATGTATGGGTTTATTCTGGTACCTCTATTCCACTTTATTGGTCTATATGTCCGTGTTTATAACAGTACCACAACTCGTGTCAATACTGTAGCTTCGTAGTACATTTTAAAATCAGAAAGCATGAGTCTTCCAATATTGTTCTTTGTTTTCAAGATTATTTTGGCTATTTGGACTCTCTTGAGATTTCATATGAATTATATAATTAACTTTCCTACTTCTGTAAAACAATCATTGGGATTATTAGAGATTGCATTGAATATGTAAATTGCTTTAGATAGTACTGCTGTCCTAAAAATATGTCTTCAAAGCTACAGACTTGAGATATCTTTCCATTTATTTGTGTCTGCTTTCATTTTTCAGCAACCTTTTATAGTTTTAGGTGTACTGTTCTTTTGCTTCCTTAAGTTTATTTCTAAAATTTTATTTCATTTTTTGATGCTGCTATATACTGAATGTTTATGCTGCCCCAAAATCCATATAGTGAAATCCTAATTCCCAATGCAATAGTATTTGCAGATGGAGCCTTTAGTAGGCAATTCTGTCATGAGTGTGGAGCCCTCATCATGGAATTATTTCCCTTATAAAAAAAGACAAGAGAAAGCTTTCTTCTTCTTCCTCAGCTCCAACATGTTAAGACATAGCAAGAAATGGCCATCTGCCAACCAGGAGGAGGGTTCTCACTGGAACCCAATCATGCTGGCACCCTGACCTCAAACTTCTCAGCCTCCAGAACCATGAAAAATAAATGTTTATTGTTTGAACTACCCGATCTGTAGTACTTTATTTTTTATAGCAACTCAAATTGACTAAGACCAATATCATCATAAACAATGATGCTATTCTTTTCTTAATTTCCTGTTTGAATTGTTCACTGTTAGTGTATGGAAATGCAACTGATTTTTGTGTGTTGATTTTGTATCCTTCAACCTTGATGAATTCATTTATTAGTTGTAGCAGTTCTTTTTTAATCTTTAGTATTTTCTGCCTATAAGATAATATCATCTGCAAGTGGAAATGATTTTATATTTTCCTTTCCAATTTGGATGTCTAAAAATTCATTTTTAAATCAGAGTTTTGTGGTAAAAATGGAGCAATTGCTCACATATCCATTTCAGTTTTGAAGTTATGCTAAAACCTAACACATAATTGTGAAAATACAGGCTTTGCTATTACCTGTGTGTTTTAAACAAAAGGACAAATTATAAGTACTCACTAGTAGCTGTTATTTTTAATCTTTTCATCATATTCTTGCCCACCCACATGAACTCTTCCAAATTTAGGCAGCAGCATTAAAAGTGAACAGATTTGACCACTTTGGCAAATAGGACAGGCCTGTAAAACAAAAAGAAAATTGCATTTTACTACCTACATTTCTGCAGCTCTAGGCTGGATCTATATAATTGATTTGTTCACATTGACTGTTGACAATTTGATCAGTTCTTTGTGACCAACATTAGTGACAGAAGCCAAAACAATTTAGCCCACTAATATTGAACTTGGTAGTGTTATGAAATGTAACTCACATCAAGAGGCCCTGTAAGAGAATAACAACAAACCCATTAATAGGCTGAGGAAGAAAAATGCCACTAGAAAAAGCCATTTGAGTGATGGGGCAAATTCTTCCAGGTCAACTTAATCTGAAAAATATGCTTTCTCCATTGAAAATCCAGGGTATCATAAACATTTATTGGAGCAACAGTAGAAACTTGGTAGTAAATGTGCACAGCCAGGTACATGTTATGTGAGTGAAAATTATATAGAAATGGGCTTTAAGCATTTAGTACTTTCAGTATACCCCAGTTGGTGAGAAATAATAAATGAGAGCCAAAATGGGGGCAAAGATAACAAAAATGAGAGACATCAGAATTCAGAAGTTTGAATTTGTGTGGTTGATGTTGAACAGTTCGGTCCTCTAAGGATTCTTTGGATAAGCATACAAAGAGAATCTGAACACTGTGATTCTTTCTGACCACAGAAACATGACAAAACAAGTTTTATGATCTCAAAAAAACATCACAAGCAGTGTTGCGTGTCCGTGTTGTAACTCATGAGCAGGTCATGTAGAGAGAATTTACGTTTCAACATTGTTTTGCTTTAACACAGGAAACAACAGATTATTGCTACTACTCCTGGTCTGAGGGCATTTAACTGATCAGCTTCTGAAAGAAAATGGTTCTGGTTTGCATTTTCTAAGTACCGCTGAAAAGGGGCTTCTGTATTATAGTTGTTATGCTACCATCACATGTTTTTTTAAAAACCGCTATGGCAAATTTGATGAAAATGGGCTTCAAGCTTTCTTTGGACCCCATGATTTAAGCTTTCTTTTAGCAGAGTAATCTACAAACACCTGAAGCTGCAAAGTGGCATTTTTTCCACCCATCTAAATTCATGTTGAGTATTAAGCACTGATCGAGTCTGGAATGAGGAACAAACAGTCACTTAGACAGCACATATTGCAGAAATATTCCATAAAGATGTGAGAGTCTGCATTAATCATCCGAGCGGGACAGTGCGTGACCTTTTCTAATAAGAGCCGGAGCATCTGAAGTGAACATTAAATTTCACAGCAGCCCGTATTTGCTGTCTATCTGTGGCATTCATCACTGCTGAGATGGGGATGTCCCGAGACTGTTGGAATCTGACAATCATACTTCATGGACAGGGAATGTTCTGAAGAGCACAGAAGCATGTTCACCCCCAAATTTTGGCAACCTTGGGGCCATTAAGGGTTTGTTTCTCTTTCATTATGAAAGCGGAGCAGCTGTTGAGCGAGCAAGGGTAACAAACCTTGGAAGAACATTAAAGTTAATTTGTTTTTAGGGCTTTTCTAAACCCAGAAGTTGGAAGAAGATTATTTTATATGGACCCATTAGTCCTTCAATAGTCAAATCTGCAGAGCTACTTATAAGATTTAGTCTTTGGGTTTTAAGTAGATATTATCAAGAGTGGGCATCTGTTTAACTGGCATTTGGAGTCACTGGGGGCCAATGGTTTGGCCTAAAAGTGCTTTGGACTAATGACCTGTTCAGAGATGGGAGAGTCGTGAAATCTCAGCTCAACTCCTGACATTTAAAGAGCCTTTGAAATTAACTGGTGAATGAGACTGATATTTATACAAATCAAAACAACTAGATGGAGAGAGGAAAAGTAAGTAAAAAAGGTTACTTGGGTGAATTCAAACTTTTAATTTAAAATAGGTACATTTAAGTCATAGCAGGCAGGATGGAAATACGGTAGGAATGGTCTTTGAGTCATTCACACCTACTTACTTCTTAGCTGTTCACAAACTAGGTAATCTCTGAACCTCAGTTTCTTCATCTTGAACTTGTTATAGTGACTGTGACCTGCTACTTTAACTTGAAGAATAATATAATACATTAGAAAATAAGCTTAAATGTAATGGACTTTTAGAGTTTCATTATCTGGTTGGTGGTCTACACAGATGATACAGAGGGCTGTGCAGATAGCCTGAGAGACCTGTGTGTCTAAGAAACTCCAAGTCTTTTAAATAGAAAAGGCGGAACATTTTTAAGACTTATGGATTAAATCTTAAACCCAAAATGAAATGTTCACACTGTGACAGATGGACAATCAAGAAGATTATTTTTTAAAAGACCTGTTCACTGCTGCTCAAAATGTACTAGTTTGGGTTAAATATTCCCAATTTTAATTTTAGTCTAAACACTTGATGTGTGTATAAGTGGTTCCTTTATCATAGGCTGTGAACACTATCACCTGCTTCCAAGATAGGGGTCTAGAAAGTCAGTGGCTAATGAACTCAGGCCAAGGGTAGTTGATGTATCAATCAGAGAGTTGAAGCTGAAAGTCAGTTTAGAAGGAAAAGTGAGTTGGAGTTTTGGAAAGCTGAGATTTGGAGGAACGAAGTTCCTGGTGCACTTAGGGCTAAATAGCTCTATTGAGAGCCTACATCAGAAATCATGAAACCTGTGGGAAATTGGACATAACCTGGGATTATCAGCAGCCTAATGGAAGCGTTTTGAAGGTAGTTTACCTCCCCATTCTCCAGATGCTCAATAAAATGTGTCTGGGCATCCTACAAGGTCATGGAGAGGTCAGTGCTGAATGGTTAGTACCTAGCATTGTAAGGGGTTTCCCAGGAGAAGAATTATTAATGGAAGTTGAATGTCATTTAATTTCAAATATAAAATAAGAGGGGAAATATACTTTAAAATATTTTGATTTATCTTCATATTTGCATGCAAGCTCAATGAGCTAAGAGAGAGAAGAGGAGCAATTACAAAAAAATTGAAAACTAAAATTTGAACTTGGACATGAATAATAGATGAGAACCTTTCCCGGTTCACAAACTTACTCTGTGTCAGGAAATATTTCAGTTGCTTTAATTCATCTAATGCTTTCACTTTACACCTATTAAGGTGATACTATTATCATCACTTCTGTTAAATAGAGAGTTCAAACAATTTGAGGTCTCAGAGCAAAAGCAGGAATCAAATCTAGGTACTTTAGCTCTGGAGTCACATTCTCAACCCCTATGTCAAGATCCTTTTTGCTATTTCTCAATTATTCATAATGCCATATAGTTCCCATAGATTAGAATGCATCCATACTTCCTTGCTTCATCAGCTTCATTCCCAGGGGTGTATAAAACCATCTCTGTTAACTGGAAGTGAACATGACTAACATTGACAAATACAATCTACTTTCAACTTGCTGGAATCAATTGATGTAAATTAGACATTGCAATAATGTCTTTAAAAGAAACTCATTCATTAACAAGTGTTCATTGAATGCCCACTTCATGGAAGGCATTAAGCCAGATATATAAGGCATGTGGTGTGGTAAAGGCCGTTCAATAGACTCATCTGACTCTTTGGTGACACCTCTGAAAATATAGTTTCCATATCTTAACATTGAATTACTCTGAAGTATCAGGTTTCACATTCACCTTAGGGAGGAGGAACTCTAAAATACCAACTTCAGACCTCAGGAGGCTGCCTACCTTTGGCAGGAACCAACTATATATAGATATAGACACAGATACAGATACAGATATAGATACGGATATACCGTATTTTTACCATATTTTGCCATGTATAATGCACATCTTTTTGCCCAAATTTTTGAGGGCAAAAATATGGGTATAATGATTGCATGCCATGGATATAATAATCCTGTGTACAATGCACACAAAAACAATGGGTGCACGTTATACACGGCAAAATATGGTAGACATGAATATACAAAAATCTTTGATATTGTGTACAAATAATACCAACACCCATATAAAGGAAAATTGATCAACCAAATTATAGGAGAGGGGTGAGAAATATTGAATTTATGCCCTGTTCATATTTCTACTTGAGAAATAGCACTTTTGAAAGAATGGGGTGACATTTGAAAAGAAAACAGGGATCTGATACAAATCAATCAGCAAACAAGTGTAAAAAGAAACACGGCAGGAACTGTGGGCACAGGTTTTATGCATCATGCTTTCAATGACCTCTACGAGCGTAGTTATCTGACAATTGCTTGGAAAAAGAGGGAAGGTTGCAGTTCTATTATACAGTAATTTCATGTCAAAGGAATTAATTGTCCAGTCTCTTTGTGCTCTTGATGGTTGTGGTCAATGAATTGATCTGACACTGAAAATTAATGCCTGCCATATATTTTGTGTGAAATGATGATACTGTGCTCACCAAGTTGTCAAGGCAAGCTGTTACCTTCACTGAGAAATCTATCTGAAGATTAGCTTTTACAAAAAGATTGAAGAGTCTATATGTTTTATCAATCAACCATACTTTATATCCAGCAACGAAGGCCTGCATACCTAGCCATAAGGCCAGTTATCTTGAGTTTTTCTCCCAGGTAAAACACTAGTGCAGCTGTTTACACGTGGCGCCATGAGGACAGCTGAATTAGAACAAAAGGAAGCTGATGCTGTCTCAGTCAATGCAGAGTAAGTCCTTTAGTAATTTAGGAGGTGCCAAATTCCAATTTTGTTCAAGCGAGTATCCCATAGCAGGCACACACAATAACAGTTAGTTGAGTTTTAGATTTGGGGGGCTTTTTGGAAGGGAGGTGGGGTGGGAGTGCTTATCTGCAAAATGTAGATAACACCATCCTGAGTGATGCTGGAGATCGATGAGGTAATGTATATGTGAAATGAGATTGATTGTTCCAGGAAAAAAAAGACTCATCTAAGGGCTAAGGATTTTTTATGTCAACTTTTACCTGATATTATTGTTAATGGAGCAAATAAGTGCCATTAAAATCAATCAACATTAAATAAGCCCATCATTTGTGAGATGAAAGGTGACTTGGGGCTAGAATGGAGAAATAATCTGAATCAATGTCTGTCATTAAACAGACAAGCATTCCATTTCAGTGTTTGAAATAAATATGTTAACTATACTTTTTTTAAAAAGTTTATGTTTATTTAGTTTTTGTTGGAAAATACACAGTCAGCTGAAATAAGTACAATTGTTATTTAATATACAATTGATAATCAACATCTCCTATGTAGAATATAAAGCTTTAAATAGTAAACCAGATATTTGCATCTTCTCCTTTTCTTCATGTCTGCTAAAGAATGTATATATTCTTGAATAGCATTGCTTAAAATATATTTTAAAGTTTTAAAGACATTGATTACCTTTCAAGAGGAATAATTTTGCCCTATTTACATTATGCATTTAAAAAATCTTTGTACAAGTTGCTACTTCACTAATTACAGATTGGCAAGTCATCAAGGAAACTAATTAAGGTCATGCAGAGTTTCCTTTAAAAAATTCTGTTGTAATTTTAATGAAAAGAGCAAAGTTACAATGTCAACTGAACTGTTTTTTTTTTCCAGACACTTGTTCTTAATGACGAGTTATACTTGAAGAAGACAAATACTGTCCTCTCCTAAAACACTCATTTCTTTCCCATGATGGCATTTTGAAACTATGCTTTGTGACAACTAACAGCAGGAAGTGTAATGGCCAAACATGGCTTAACATGTCGTTCAAGTAACAGTCTCAGTTCTGTGGGTGACAAAAATTCCTCATCTCTGGTTTGCCCTTGGCCACTATTTTGGTCAATGATTTCAATGATAGAATGAAGTTTGAATTTACAGATGTGCTTTATTCTGGGTAAAGTTCAGAGTCACGTTGTATCATCTTGTGGCAATGGCAATTAGATGCTATCCAGTATGGAAAACAACAATAACATCTTCAACAAATACTGGTAATTACTTTTCCTTATAAGGTAGGTAACCTTAGACTCTGAAGAGATCCCTTTCTGCATATGATGCAAGTTCCCCAGGAAAAATGTACATATGAAATCAGCATACAAGTTTCCAAATATTTTTATACACATACTTTTTAATTTATTGATTTTTTGCAATTTTTTATTGTTGTTCAGTTACATTTGTCCTGCCTTTTTCCTCATTGCTCTCCCCTGCCACATCTCTTGCACCCAAGTTTCCAAATATTTTTAAAGAGCATATCCAAGTTGTAACCCTTGGTGTAAAGAAAATGGTAGCTTTACGGAAGACAGAGATTAATGCAGAAATTTGCTTGAGTTTGCTGTGAGCCTGCAGGACAGGATATCTGCGCTAGCAGCTGAGCATGGTTCATATGACTGGAAATAAATTTACCAGACTTGATTCCTGCCTCTGAGAAGAAAAACCAGTAGGAAGGAACTTTCAGCAATGAGCTATTTGACACAAGTCTTCTGTCTTGGTTTTATGAACTGCGTACATCACTTCTTTTCATTTTGCTCTTCTCTCTTAAATCATCCCATATTTCCAGAGGTCCACATGTCCTCCAACCACAATGTGAAAAGCTTTGGGTTGTGATGGTACAGTGCACACATTTTCCCAAAGTGTTATGTTGTAGGCCCTATAAAAAAAAATTAAAATCCTAAAATCTTATCAAACATTCCTGAATAGTTCCTCAAATATTTGACAAAGAATAGTGCAATGCGGTCGATTTTGTGTTGTTAACCTAAAAATAAAAGGTGGGAGTGAGAGGCAACAAGTGTTTATTTGAGATCCAAAAGAATCAGGAAGCCCTGATTCGGGCAGAAACCCAAATAATGTTCTGATCAGGTGAAAGCAAGGGAAGGGGAATAATTAAATGAGTAGAAGAAATTCCTGGGGGTGTTAATAAGCTAACAAAGGAATTTCTATAGGTGCAGATAAGCTAAGGTAGTGATGCTAGTTCTAAAGAATGTCTTTAATTTTCAGTCTGTGGTTAAAATGACTGTTTTCCTGTTAGCTTTGGAATACAGTGCTGCTTTAGGCCCAGCCCAAAAGTTATTTTGCCGAGTTCTAACATTCCAAAGGCTGGAGGAGTAAGACATGGGAGGCGGCTCCTCTGGCATGGCAGCTCCGACTCCATTTTGAAGTGGTTCAGTTTATATTATTTTTTTATAATGTATATAACCTGCAGACTTCTTAAATTAATTTTATTAAAGAATAGTTGGCATGCAATATTGCATTCATTTCAGGTGGACAGCCTAGTGATTTGAGATTTATATACTCACAATACAATCACTACACTAAGTCTAGCAACCACGTGGCACCCAGCCTGCAGATGTTTTTAAATGTTCTGTGAGTCCATGTTTCTCTACGGCCTGCGACTAATATGTTGTCCTTCCCCCAGGATTTAAAGAAGTTGCCATTCCCCCATTGCTTGGGCATCTTTGCAAATGGTCAGAAAACCCTTAATATCATTCATATATCTCTTTTATATGTTTTACTACTGTACAACTGCTTAAAGCCTGACTACATTCATTGCTTGAGGGACATAGCCACTGGAGTGGAATTTCAGAGGGAACTTCCTACACTATTTAACATGCTACTTTCTTTTCTTTTTCAACGCTTTTGTTATATACTTACATAGCTTAGGATATGAAATAGTAAGAGTTTCTTATTTAACCTTCGAACACTGTAATGTATGTAAAATGCATAACCTTTGTAATGCATACAAAATACCATTTTTTTTCCCTTCTTCTTTTTTAATTCTCACCTAGGCTATATTTATTGATTTTAGAAAGAAAGGAAGGGAGGGAGAGAGACATTGATGTGAGAGAGAAACATTAATCAGCTGCCTCCTGTACACTCCTGATAGGGGATCGAACCCACAACCTAGGAATGTGCCACGAGGAAGGATCGAACCCACACCATTTTGGGTGAATAGGACAACGCTCTAACCTACTAAGCAGCCTGGCCAGGGAGGCACAGTCTTTCATTACTTTGCTTTGTCAAAATATAGAGGAACTAGCTCAGTTAGAATAGCAATTTGCTTCTTACAGAATTAAAGAAAATATCTATGGGCCCAAGCATCAGATGTTGAAGACAATCATTAATAAAGTGAAAAGAGTATAGTGGTCAGATTACCTGGATTCAATTAAATCCTGGCTTTGCCTTTTCCTATCCAGAAAACATGAAGCTAAACTCATTACCCTGTTCTGACACTTGGTTTCCACATTTTAATAATAATAATAATGATAATAATATTATCAAGCCCAAAGATTATTGGGAGGTTGAAGAACACACTGCATTTTAA
Organism: Glossophaga mutica; assembly: GCA_039655065.1. Classification (NCBI taxonomy): domain Eukaryota; kingdom Metazoa; phylum Chordata; class Mammalia; order Chiroptera; family Phyllostomidae; genus Glossophaga; species Glossophaga mutica. The sequence goes on from CM077312.1 coordinate 34,511,261, forward strand.
AAAATCTCTTGTATGGAAAAGTGCCATACAAATATTGTTCTTATTGTTTTTGTATTTTAATATGAATTTTGGAAAGAATAAATCAATGTACTGAGTTTGAATAATTATACCCAAAATGTTTTTTTTCCTATGAATTGTTCATACTGCCTCATTTAGAGGGCAACTTAGGAAGAGCCACTAAGGAATAAGAGATGTCTCTTCTCATTCACGTGATCCCTTCTTGTACATGCTTAGTTCAGGGCCCAGAGATTTAGGTAAAGCTATACATTGGGGTTTTATTTGTTTGTTCATTTTTCAAGAAGAGATTTGGATAGGTGTGAGGGGGTGATCTTTACATCTTATACTATATTGTTCTTAACAAAGTGATCAAGATCTCCTGAGTTATATACCGTTGGCCTTTATTCTACCACCTCCTGTCCCACCTTCTTACTTCCCCACAAATGGAACATCTCTGTGGTAATAACCATGACCTGAGCTGAGTAGCTGTTTGAATTAGAGCGTAAATTCTCCATCCCATGCATTTTGTTCTCTACATTGGAGTGATACTTCCTAATCATTACTTGCATGCCTGGGGATATATAATATTTGCGATGTCCTCCCTTCCCACTTATCTTTTAACAGGTATGATTATCACCCCTGTTGTTAAATCTTCATTCTCTTCTATGTATCTGTGTCAACTGAAGCTGTATTCATTAAGGCCCCCATTGGCTGACTCACGGCTTAACTCTAAAGCCTGATTTCAAGATTCCTTGGAACATTGGATACATTGATTACGTCCTTCTTTCACACATTCATCTTGATTTGCCTCTTACTTACTAGCATTTGCTCTCAGAGTTGGTCTTCAGTTTTCTTTATCCATTGCAGACATAAATACTAGAGATCATCCTCCATGGTTTTAACTGGCACTATGCAAAGATAACTTCCAAATACTTGTCTCCAGAGTATTGTCATGCATTTTCACTGTCTAATAAATATCTATAAATCAAACATAGTTCTAAAACTCAAATCTCATTAAATTATCAAAAAGTAAAAAAAAAAGAGAGAGAGAGAGACTGCATTTCCCCTATAATTCCGTTTCAGTTAGTAATGCCACTTTTCACTAATCTATTAAGGCAGAAAACTCAGGCAAATCTTTGACTCTCCCAGGCTCCTTTGTTCTTCATAACAAGTCAGCCAGCAATCTTTGTCAATTGCCTTATCAAAACCGGATCTTTAATCTATCCATTCTTTTCCTCCTGTTTTAGTGGAGGTCCTTCCCTGCTTCTTAACTGTGACCGCTAACACTTTACCAGTCTCGACTTCCTTTCATCCACCTTCCATACAGCCACCTAACTGGTCTATAACAAAATTCAACTATGTTATGCTTATTCCTCTTAAAACAAACAAACAAAAGCTTAATGATTCCCATTTAACTGAAGAATAAAGACTATCTTCATTAGCAAGTTTTCCTCAGCCTATCTGTCCAGATTCGTGCCTCTGTGATTTTATACACCATCGTTCTGGTAGATGGCATATGGTTGCCTTTTCTATTCACCTTTCAAGCTTTGCTCAAATAATCTTTCTCTAACTTTCTAGCTACAGTGAATAACTTCTTCCTTTATGTTCTGCTAGCACTTGGAACATGCCTCATTAATAGTGATGCGACCATATTTTCTGAAGCAGAAATGGAAGGATGTAGCCTTACATTGATTGTGTTTATTAGTAGAGTATGATAGATTATTTGAAGTGGGCCATATCCCAACATACATAACAAGAATGGCCAGAGTAAAGATAACATCTATCATATTGAAACAAAGAGAAGTATAGTGTTTCCCCCCATATGTATTTCTCTCAGACTAAACTATAACCTTTTTTATAATCACAGTGACTAAGATTTATTCAGGTTATATTTTTTTCCAGAGTTGATCACAGATTTTGCATACCATAGATGATCAATAAAATCTTGTTAAGAAGTGATTGGTAAATACATGACTGAAAAAAATGAACACATTATAAAAGTTGTTTATAAAAGTATGCTAATTTCACAGCTGAGTCTTTATGTGCTTTATATAATTTGACTTAGGAGCAAACTCAATAATTTTTTTTATAAACTGTACCAGGTGCTAGGCACCTTCCAACATTTAACGATTTTTTTTTTTCCCTTTTCTTCACTCTTAGCTGAAGGACTGTTTTTTATTCCCTGGAAAAAAAAATGGAGAAGAAAATGTTCCTACTCTCTCATCACCGTATCTACCAACCTACTTACATTCTCGTGTCTAAGTCCATATTCCTTTCTGTTGAAATGAACTCCACATACACTTTTAGTCCCTTCAGTGGGACATTGGGTATGTTACTTTTGGCTACTAAAGGCCGATTGTCCTACAGAATTCCTCTCTCACCTGCATCATAAATTGTTCTGTTTCTACTGGATAATTCCCTTTACCGTATAAACATGGTAAAATACAGTATTTCTTTAAAATCTTTACATTTTTTACATCCCTCAGGAGGTAACACTCTTTCTACTTCATCTTTTCAGCAGAACTCATTCAAAGAGTTACCTATATTCTTTGATTTTATTCTTCTTCTTTTAGATTTTATTTATTCTTAGAAAGACGGGGTAGGAGAGAGAAAGGGAGAGAAACATTGAAGTGAGAGAGAAACATCAATCGGTTGCCTCTCATACACACCTCATCGGAGAGCAAACTCACAACCTAGGCCTGTGCCTTGACTAGGAATCAAATCAGTGACCTTTCACCTTATGGGATGATTTCTAAGTAGTGAGGGTTGATTTTACTCTTGATTTTACTCTAATCAATATTTCCTCTCCAGTAATCCATGTGGCTTTTTCTCTCACGTCTTTCTTCAGGTATCTGCTAAAATATTAATTTATCATAGAAGTCTTTCACCACAACTTTATGTAACAAAACACCCCCTCATTATTCTGTATCACCTCATCTTACTTCAAAGTTCTTACCACTTTAGTAACACTATATATTTAAGTCTGATTTACAGCATTAAACTATAAATTCCAATGAGGACTAAGATTTACCTGTTATCATTTGTTAATGGTTTCTTTGAATTTACAGGAGTACCTGGTTTCTACTAAGAACAATAAATACTTACTAAATAGACAAACAATTAGCATTGTGTATATAGAACTATGTAAATGTCATTTTAAAATACATAAGAAATTTATCACAGTTTCTAACAAACTACTCAAAAATGACTGAGGGCAGGCTGTCATTCAATAATCTGAGGAAAGTACATGGCACTTCCCCTACATTTTGTTTGGAAATAAACATTAATAGCAATTTAATTTTTAGCAAAGTCCAGTGGCTTCACAAGACAAAATAATACTTGAAAAAGAAGAGGATCAAAATTAGTGTGGCTGGAGGAACTTAATGACTAAGTTAATATCACAATTTGATCTTGGCCTCTGATCAACACACACCTGCCAGTTGACCCCATGGACATTGTTAGGACAGTGTTTGCTTCTGTTCCCACTCTCACAAATGCTGGTGGTAGTCATGCACAGACTGAGGGGTGGGTAGTTTATAGCTGAGAGTTGGTTCTTGCCATGATTAGAGTGGAATGAACCTGACAGATTAACTAGACCAGTGGTTTTCAATCACTTTTTCTGGCAGGTTTCAGAGTAAGACACCTGCCAGATAACAATTACCCTAGCTACTTACTTGTATCACTCACTTGAGTGTGCTACGTAAGGTAATACAGTCTCATCAATGGGTTCTGTGCAATTCGCAACACTACCTACACGCCCTCCTCTAGAACCATTTTTTCCCTTTAACCACATACTCACAATATGAGCCTGGAAACTGTTTGCTAAATAAACCCTATTATTTTCAGCAAGAAAATGGAGGCCTAGAAAAACTAAGTGACTCACCCAAGATTACAGAGACAGAGAATTACAGATTTCAGAGATCAGAGACTAGGAGATTGAAGAGATTAATGAAGATATATTACGGATTTAAGAGTCATTTTTGTCATAATAAGAGACTAACTCTACAAAAGGTGAAAGGTCAGACCATATATAAAAATAAAACTCTGACCCACAACATGTAAAAACCAACCCAAGAAGCCAATGTAATAATCAGTTCAAAAGTCAGACTGCTAACTATAACAGCCAGTTCAGGCAGCCAAGCATAACTATCTAGCATACTCAGAATTAACAGCCTTTGCTTGCTCTCATTCGGGGAAAACTTTACTTATTTCTGTAGTTTTCATAGCAATCCCGTCAAGACATTGTATGATCTGCCCATTGCTGCAGGCCCCAGCCTTTTGTCAGGTGCCACCAGACAGGACACAGAGGCTTCTTAGGCCTTGCTGCTCACAGCTTCTCAAGTTCATGCTGACACAGCAAGTCAGCCATGAGTCTGAACTCTGCTATCTCTGCACTGGATTTCTCAGCTATTTATTTTCAGTTTGGTACCTAGGTTTCATTATTGGTTCCTACTTGTTTAGTAACCTTGGTGGAATCAGACTTTTTCATCTCTTTTTGTTGTCTTTATTGTTACTGTTTTATGTTAATGTGTTCACAAGGGTTGTTTGTCATGAAAAGTAAAATCAAGGATAGAACACGGGAATAGGTCCTGTAGTCTGTCATTGTTAATGCTAACTTCGCAGACACTGAGTTTGTGGGTCTCACCCAGTGGGCATGCACTTGGACCAACTTTACTATGAGTTACCAGTAAAACATGGTGAAAGTTTGCTTCCATCTCTATTGTTTTGTCCTGAGGGCTTGACTTTGGTCTAAGAAAGAGCATTGTCCCTATTAGAATATATGCTTAGGCAAGTAAGAAATGACTGAAAAGTACTTGACACTTGTTTAAAGTTGACATGGAGTGAATTTTGATAATAGAGATAGAGAAATGTCATGTTATGGGAAGAAATCAGAGACAATAAAAGTAGAATACGACCTCTGTCTTATAGGGATGAACTGGTTGTAAAAATTGTTATCAGAAGGTATACTAGGCAAGAAGTAGAGGAGGGTGTGAAAAAGATTACTAAACAGTTTCAATTTTGTTCATAGTAGGAAACCAAAAGACACTATCCACAAATGAGAGGACTATGAATATTTTGAAAGGAATTTGTATAATAACAGCTATTAGAAAAGAAATATAATCATTTATAAATTGCAAAATAAATATTTTAAAAAGGAAACAAATAAAATGGACCATAGGTCAAAATTAACACCAAACATATTGGTCATGACAATAAATGCAAAAGCATGTCATCACCCATTAAAAGGTTAAGATTTCCAGACTGGCTAAGGAAATAAAATTTAATTCTGTGTTGTATACAAGAGACATACATAAAAAAGAGAATTCAAAACAATGTTTTTAAAAATGCACATGCAAACAAAAGAAAAGAAGGATTGCAATATTGCTATTGGGCAAGGTAAAATTTAGGCCAAAAAGTCTTAAATAGAACAAGTAGTACAAGGAAGAAAACATTATAATGCTAAATACTATAACTCAAAAAATATATAATAACATATTTGTACACCTAAATACTCAGCAATGACTTTAATGAATAAAAATCTACAAGAGATGTAAGGAAAAGTCGATAAAAATGAGACTAATTAAAATACGCCTCACTATATGTCTCACAATTTAACACCTAATCAAGTTAACAAAATTTAGTGATGATAGAGAAACTCTGATAACAAAAATAAATAGGGTAAGTCTTATATCTCTATAAGGGGTTCTCTACCTCAGTAATAGAGTATACACCTTTTGTTACCAAAGAACATGGGATGTTTCACATAAACTGAACACATTTTATACCTCAAGGAAAGACTTATAATTCTAAAATATAGGCAGAATATAAACAAAATTCTCAGAGCCAATGCAATAAAACAAAAATACAAACAAAAAAAGCCTTTATACCCAGAAAAAAATTTAGTGCTGTGTTCAAAGGGGAGTTGGAGATTTGAATTAGGGAAATAAAATCAAAATTGTAAACTTTCTTGAAAATAATAATAAAATATTAACACATTAGAATCTATGGGTTATTGTGAAAGTGACATTCAAAGTAAAATTTATATCATTAAATATATATTAATGAAAATGATAAAAATGAAAACCAATGAACTAAACATGACTCAAAAAGCTGGAAAAAGAAATAAAAAGTAAACCAAAAAAAAGCCAAAGGAAGAATTGGTAAAGATAAATTAAGAATTAATGAGCAAGGAAAGAGTAAAATACGTAACAGATAAATAACTTTGATAAAAAATAAACAGACTTCCAACTACCATAATTAACAAAGGGGAAGATATTGGAAGCACAAATTTAAAAAATGACAAACAGGATAAACATCATAGGTAAGAACATAAACATACAGTAATTATTAAGTATAGTTTTGCTCATTATAGGAAATTAAATTTGAAAATCTGAAAATCTGAAAAACTGATAACCTTGTAAAAATTTATTTTCTAAAAATTATTCTAATAGAATTACAAAGTCTAAACAGACTAATTTTAACAGATAAAATAAACGTCAAAGAACAACCTGCCATAAAACAATCATATGCACTATTCTAGGGAACTTCTGCTAAAACTTTAAACTCAGGTAATCTCAAAGCTCTTTTTACAATGTGAGAAGAAAAAAACGAATCATGGTCCAACTTCCTTTGTGATGAGGTACAACACTGATACCAGCACTCAACAAAATGGCGCAGCATGCAATCTCAACGATGACTCTCAGGGCACAGATCATACATAAAATAATAGCAAACAGAATTCCTCACCGCTTCGTTAGCCATAATACACCTAACCCAATTTCTAGCAAACTCAGTAATGCAATTTATCATAACAAATGACAAATTCCCAATACTAGGCAGATTTGTATGCAAACACGAGCATAAAGTTGGACTCTAACTTTCAACATAAACACCAATGAAAACAAACATTTTGCATCATACAATCTATGAGACTTGGACAAGACTGAAAATTAGAATATATTTTTATTTAATTTCACATATAGAAAATATCCTCTTAGAAATGGTGATCAAATTTTTGAAACAGAAAACAAACTAAGGTAAATAATATTATAGAGCATCTTGAAGGACATGTGTACAGGTGAGGACTGGCAGCTTTACCAGGATGTAGTTGACACATCAACATTTTGTAAATTCAAGGTGTACAGTGTGATGATCTGATATCCACACATATAGCAAATAATTACTGTGATAGGTTAGTTGACATGTTCATCACCTCACATAGTTACCTTTGTGTGAGTGGGTGTGATGAGAACTTCTAAAGTCTACTCTCATAGCAGTTTGCAAGTATGCAGTACAGCATTGTTAACTATTAACTGGAAGTTTGCACCAGTTGACTGCCTTCACACATAGCCTCCACCCCAGCAATCACCAATCTCCTCTGCCTCTTTGAGGTCATGTTTTTTAGATTACACGCATAAGTGAGGTCATTCATACAAAATTCATCTTTTCATCTTTCTCTGTTTGACTTATTTCACTTAACATAATGCCCTCAACGTTCACCCATGTTATCTCAAATGGCAGAATTCTTTTTCATGGCTGAATGATATTGCATTGTATCCATCCATCTGTCGATCAACACTTAAATGGTTTCCATCTCTTGGTTACTGTGAATTTGGACTAACTTCTTGAGTCCCTATGAGATCCTGTGAACTGTAGCATTGCTGTATTACACATTTTAACTGCCTTTATCTTCCATAGTTTCATAAATCCATAGTGTGTAATGTGTTTATTATTTTCAAGAAAGCAGTGTTACTCCTACTGATTTAGTACTTTCTGCTGGAGCTCCTAGCAGACACATGAGTCTCTCTTGGGAAACTTATCCCAGGCTGGTTCTGGCTAGGAACTGTTTGGTTCTCCCCTGGTGCCTTGCAAGACATTGGCATAGGATAGACATTGGAAATGCATTTCTCTTTTTCCCCCCTACATGAGAAGCAACAGAAAAAGTGGGATGGCAACTACAAAACATCAAACTGATTTCTGTATTTTTATTTGATCTTACATCAGCTCTATGAGGTAGATCTTATTATCTGTGCTTTGAACACAAGAACAATGAGAATTAGAAAGATTAAGTAACTTGACCAAACCACACAGCTAGAAGTAGTAGATTCCTGGTGTATAAACCTACTCTGTCTAGTCCCATAGCCTCTGTTCCTTCTACTTTGTCACACACTCTCTCTCAAGGCATAACTGCAATCACAGTTTGAAATGTGTGATAAAAGTTAATGAAATGATGTTAACACAGAAATCTTTAAAGAATAATTTTTTCCAGAGGACTTTGGTTGAAGCGGAAGGATCTGGGATGGAAGAATATGCGATCTTTGCTGCTAGAACACTTCTCCCAAGCTCTGGCTGCTGAAGGCGAAATTCAGCACACCCTGTTCCCCTAGTTAATGAAGTGTGTCCTGCCCTCTACTGGCAGAGACAAAGAGTTGCACCATGCTTTGTGTGGTCCCAGCATGGTTTCTAAAAACCAAGAATGTAAAGATTCAATTTCTAATGAGTCTGGGTTCTTCTTTCATATTTTCTCCCAGAATAAACTTACCAACTTCAGTTCCTTTCTCCGCTGATCTCTCTGGCTATGCCATTCCTATTAGTTTGTTTAAGGTTTAGCGGAGGCATCTAGAAAACTAAAGCTATATCTGTACAAATGCGAATCCAGGATGTTAGAAACTGGCATGCATGGTAGGGTCAAGGGTGCATTAGTCCCTGTTATTTGTTCTTATTATTGCTCTGGGTTAGAGATGACTGATATGATACTTTTGAATCCCTTGTTCTTTTCTGGGCTATATAAAAAGACTATGGATTCTCAATGGGACAACTTTAATATTCAGTCATTCATTTATCATTCATGCATTAAACAGACTCATCTAGGTCTATTTTGTGCCACCATGCCAGTGGGGGGGGGGCAGGTCTAAGTAAGAATAAGGTACTTTGCAGTTTAGTGGTGGAGAGGGGCATGTAAACGAAGAGTTGCAATGCAGTTTAAATAATGCCGTGGTATTTACAAAACGCTTATGGGGTCTCAGAAAGAATAACTCGTTTTTGTGTAAGTGTGTTAAGGAGGCGTTAGAGAAAAGTGCATTTATGCTACAAGTTGAGAAAAAGTTTACATGCCTGGAAACAAAGGCAGGGACGTTTCAAACTGAGGAAATCTCACGCTCAGACGTGTAAAGATAGGGAAAAATAGAAGGCAAAGCCAGAACACCCCGTCCCGTGTGTTGACCGTGAAGAGTGTTTAAGGAGTCAAGCCAGTTAAGTCTGGTATGTAAGAGAACAGGGTTACCAACGGGCTAATTTCTTCTCATAAGCAGTCTGGACCATTGTTACGTGTGTTAAATATGCACACGGAGAGAAAGAGGGTGGAAGCCTCTTGTGGGATGCTGCTTTAAATCCATCGCTCTCGTTCTGGCTCTATCTTATTCAATGTGAAGTGAGAATCTGACTACAGGTAAGAGAAATTGGTTAATATAAACACCAGTTTTACTCCAGAAAATGCATGCCCCATGTGACTTTTTTAAAAAACTTTTTTGATTGATGTCTAAAGTAATAAAGATAACTACTATATTCCAACTTAACACTGTATTATTTAAACATATTGGGCTCTTTGACATTAAATTTGAGAGTAAGAAATTTTTCAAGTGTCTCTTGAATAAGATAAATAAAACAATCTTCCTTTTTCAATAGCTACCTTTTACCTACTTCAAAAAGCATAAAATTCTTCACTATGCTTTGTTGGTATAAAACACATTTCTAGCTACATTTTATCTATGTTATACCAGACTTTTTTAAAGAAATGGACTTTATGTTTGTATTATAAAAGTAATATTTGATATAAAAGATACTACAAATAAAGAAGAAGTTTAAAAATATTCCTTCAGCCCTGGCTGAGAAGTCATTTGATTGGACCGTCATCCTGTACACCAAAAGGTTGTGGGTTTTATCTCCGGTTGGGAAGTGTACAGGAGGCAACCAATCAAAATTTCTCTCACATCAATGTTCCTCTCTCTCACACATCAATAAAAACATATCCTAGAGTGAGAATTTATATATATTTATACATTCCCTTATACATAAATCCTAAAGATTCTCATTTTTAAGTTAGTATGTACTTGTGCAGCCCAGGAGAATAGCAAAACTTTGGTGCTAATGGTTTTTCCAGTTGCATATTTATGATAAGACTTTAAAATATTTTATTATTATGAGCTCACCTGGTACCTAATTCTAGAAGCACAACCATAAGTGAATTTGGTATTCAAATTCTGTGGCCACTGTAATGTATTGCAATGAATTAAGAGTTAGTAGAAGTTTAAAACAATACTACTTTTCATACTCTGGTATGGTATTGCTTTATTTTCTTCATCATTAATTAATTTTCTATTTATAAGGAATCAGTAAAATTGTTGTAGAAACTTTGCCATCTTTCCACATGTAGCTAATGAGTTCTTTAAAATTAGTTTTACTAAAACTCATATCAGAAAACTTTTTAATTAGACAGCAATACCTTATTGGGTGCTGAGGTGTGGGAGGAAGTGATACAAAGGAAAGCCTCTTGTATTAATCAAATAATTTACTCAAATTTTATTAGCAATAGATTCATGCTCAAATCTTTGTTTCTGAAATCTGTTCCTACTTTCTGCATCTCTAGTACTTTTTTTCACGTTTTATTGTTGTTCAAGTACAGTTGTCTGCATTTACAACTTACAAGATATGCTTAAATGCTATGAATGTATTATCTAAGAATGATATAAATTCCAAACTCACTTTTGAATAATCACAACCTATTCTCTTACATGCTAAAAACAAAACAAAAATGTGCCAAACCAGAAACTTGCCAAAGAATGAGGTGCCTTAATTCTTTTGCATTTGTTGCCTTAATCATCCATTAGCAGTTCCAGATTCAGTATGCTCCTGCTTTTTAAACATACTCTTTCTTAGCTGCAGCTGAGGTAGTTCAGCAGCTATTTGGGGAAACCAACCAGGTAGTCATGCTCTACCATTTAGAAATGTGCTTACTAAAAGGCTAGTCTTTCAAATGCCACCTCCCTCCAAATGGAGCATGCTTCTGTTTTTCAAGCAGGCCTGACTCAGTGGGGGAAAGCTCAGAATTCATTTAAAAACGGTCACTAAGCTGGAAGTTCCAATGAGAAGTGCTCACAGGTGCCACCTGCCCCAGGTGTTGGGTGGAGGTGTGTTCCTCTTTTCCATAAAGAACATTCTCCAGCCACATCACTCGGTTAGAGAAATATGTGCTACTGAGGTTTTCTTTCTAGGAACTGGGTAAGCATCAGTGTTCTCTAAAATCAACTTACCTCTGAAGCAAGCCAAGCTGTGTTGGCTCTTCAGAAGATTTTGAATAACCTGTTATCCCCTGAATGGTTGCAGACCCTGATCATTCTTGTTTCTGATAGAGATAAATATTAGAATTGTTACTTGGCCTGAAGGATATTTTCTGCTTTTCTTGAAACTTGAGGCAGTCAAGGGCCAGATGCTGGGAATAGCTCCTACTTGCCCTTCAGAAGCCCCATTTCCACCTTGCTGTCGGTCCCAGAAGGCTGACCTCTGTGGATTGCATCCGTCTCCATTGATGGCCTCTGCCCCTCTGTTGCATTAGCTAGAGCAGGTTCAGGCAGCAAACAGAGAACTGGAAGAAAGAGAAGCTCTGGTGTTTGTTCCCCACTCCCATCCTCCAGGGAGGCCATAGGTTGGCAGTAGCTGCATTCCTCACATAAGGCCACAGGTCCTTTTTTGGTGGTCCCCTCCTGCAACTAAATGTCTGACCCAGTTCTAGTAACTTCTCCCCCTTTTTCTTCAGGCCTAAGGGTGGCAGTAGCCTTCCATAGTCTAGAGTTGGGTTTCCCTCAACTCTGTTAAACCTTTATAAGCAACCCTGTCACAGACATCCTAGGATGACCCTCCCCCAAATGGTTATGCCTGTGAATAATTTGTTCCACTTGAGCGCAGGTAGAATTTCTAATCCATAGAACATGGTAAAGGTGATGAGATGCCACTCGTTCAATTAGGTTGTATTTATAAGAGGCTCTGCTGGCCTTGAAAAAGCTAATGGTTCATTATGAACAGCTCATGGAGAGGGTCACATGGCAAAGAACTGTGGGTGGTCTCTAACATCTGCGGACACTCTGATCAGCACATGAGGACTTCAGTCCTACAACTATGAGGAAATAAATTCTGTCAACAAGCTGAGGGCACTTGGAATAGAGTCTTTTCCCAGTCAAGCCTCCATGGAGACCACATCCCCCGCCAACACCTAGACTGCAAACTGGTAACACCTGGAGCAGAGGACCCAGGTAAGTGGTGTCCAGGTTCCTGATCCGCAGAGACTATAAGGTAATATGTATTTGTTGTTTTAAGCCACCAAGAATGTGGTAATTTGTTATGCAGCAATAGGAAACTAATACGAGTCGCTTCATTGAATGCTCTTTTGAGGGTGACACCTATTTTTTTCCAGGACACTCATAATACAAGTAGACCAGGAGTTGGTCATTCTTTTTTGTAAGGAGCCTGGAGAATTAAGGTTTTTAAGCTTTGCAGTCCATAAGCAGGGCCTGTTGCATATTCTCTCTCTTACATTCCCCCAACTATGTAAAAATGTAATAAGCCTTTCTTGGCTCATGAGCCATACAGAAGCAAGTGGTATCCTAGACTGACAGAGGCCATAGTTTACCTACCCTTGTGTCTGACAAATGTGTGGTATCTGGGAGGTTATTGTGTAACGTATTTAATGTATTGTTAAATATGCATTAAAATCTATTTCTTCTACTTTCCCAGTGTATGAAGTATGTGTTTGTCCATGTGTCTGGATTCTGTGGAGTGGAAAGAAGGTGAAAGTGACATCAGTCATTCCAGGTCTGCTCATGAAAATGTCCCATGCAATTCTCCATGTTCTCTTCCACTCCATCCCTGGCTGGAGTGAAAGACTCGAAGGTCCCAGTGGATGGAGGTGCCGTAAGGTACAGAGGCCCCAGGTCTCTTCACCTCAACAGGACAGACTAACTAGAGAATGCTTGTATTTTATGAGTATATGAATGAGAAATAAACATTTTATTATGTGTTAAGCCACTGAAATTGGGGGGTCTTTGTATACATCTCAAAATGTAAGGAACCAAAGAGTAGCTCATTCTATTTGTATTTTCAGAAGAGAATGTCCCAGAGATGAATTTAGTCACAGAAATAAGGAAAACTTTCCTGATTTTATTCTGTGCAGATGTGCTCTGTAGAAATGAGTAAGAGAAGAAAAGACCCAATAGGGTTAGACTATGGCTCAAAAGGACACATCAAGTTCATGGAAAAATTGACATCTAAAGACAGTCAGTCCTGTACCCTTGTCGCTAGCTCATGCTTCCTCACTTTCTGAGACACAGCTCTCCCGTGGGCCATGCTCCCTCCCAGGAAGACTTCCTGGGTTTCTGTACACACAGCTGCTCTGCCTCAGCGGGGCAGGCGGTGGTCACGTTATCTTTCCTCTCCTGACACCTGCTTCTCCTGTTATCACACACTGGCTGCTCCAGCTTGCTCTTGACCACAGGACTCCAGCCTTTCACATCTCTAACAACCCCTTCCCGAATAGCTTGTACTGAGTGGGATATAAATATCCCCGTAAAATAGTTGTGAATCTTTAAAGTCACTTAAATCTCATTATTTTGGGCCCTTCGAAAGGAAGTTTTTATTCAGCAAAATAATTTCTTACAGAGGAACACTCTTGTACTTTGTTTTCTCATTTCAACTGAAATACAGTAGTAGGTTTCTTTCTTGGATGCGTCTCGTCCTTGTAATGCAAAATGATGCAGTGGTCTGCGTATCTTCTGATGCTTCTGGCTCAGCCATTGCCGAGAACATCCTTAGGACATTTGGAATCAATAGGAGCAGAATAAAAAGGACATATTGTTTTTACATATGGGTTATTGAAGCATATGTCTATTAATAGAAAACTTCATCAATATGGATGATTGCCTTAAGCTATCACATTGTCCTTAGTACTCATCAGTTTTAAAGCCTTCAAAGTAGTCAAATGTCAAATGTATTTTAAAAAGCATGTCTGAAACCCAGAGTATTGAACTATAAAAAAGTCAATAGAAAAATACAAGTTCTCTAAATAATTAATTATGAAGATCATTGATAAAGTAACTGATCCTTCTCTCTCTCTCTCTCTCTCTCTCTCTCTCTCTCTCTCTCTCTCTCTCTCTCTCTCCCCCCTCCCTCTCTCCCTCTCTCTCTCTCTCTCTCTCTCTCTCTCTCTCCCCCTCTCAATAGAAAGGATGGATGGTCTCTCTTCCTGACACATAAAGGCAAGGAATCAAGTTGAGGCAGTGCTTGTCCAGTAACACTAGGTGGCAGCAGTAGGTTTTTAGCCAAAGTACTCTTCCCTTTTCCAATTGACAGAAGTTACCATGATTAAGAACCCAGTGGTTAATTGAATAACTGGATTTTTATTACATACAAAGGCATGAGTTTTATTTTAGCACTTTTTAAAAATAAACAAAAATATTTCCAAATATTATCAAAGGGTGAAAAAGTAAATTTGCCATACAAGGGGATATCAGGAATGGTGTGATTGTTCTCTGTGAAAACTTAACACACCTAAAAGTAAAAGCCTTCTTTCTGCAGAAAATCAACCATCAATTTAGGAGAAGAAGTACTTTCACAGAAGACTTGCTTTTAAAACATTAACAATTGCTCCCAGTTAGACAGTTCTTAGCTATTTGCATTTTGAAAGGGGCTGACTTGTCAACATACTGATATTTGAAAGGTAACTTGAACTTTGGTTAATTTGTTTTCTATAATGCTACTTAGTATTTTTAAGACTGGTGTGAATATTTTTTAACACAACAGAAACCTATTAATCCTGCTGGAAAGAACTCAATTGTGTGTCAATTTTTGAATCAAGCAATACAACAAGATTAACAATCTAACCTTACTCTGGCATGTTTGGGCAAGAAATAAGATTGGATATGTTCTCAGATTTTAACAAGGTTTTACTCAACATTTATTCTGAATAATTGAAAGCAAGTTCAGAGTAATTTTGCCAGGGTGATGTGGTGGAAGGAGGTCTGAACAAAGTCTGGATTTTAGTTCCAGCTCTGCCTCTAACTTATTTTGTGACTTTAAGTAAATAATGTAACAATCTTAATAACAAATGTTCTTTTTATAATAGGTACAGTGTGAACATTGTTTGAGATTATTTCTGCATTCTCATCTGGTTTTGTCATCAACAGATCCCCATTTCTTTGCCCAGTGATCCATCAGTACATATGTTTGGCATGTAACGTGGAGAATTTGTGTGTGTGTGCACCCTATAGTATTAATCCTGATTTTCAACTCACAACCAAAACAACACAGCATAAGTGTTGCTTCTCCTATATGGCTACCCTGTGAATTTACTAATTTACTTTACAAATAGTTATTGAGAACATTCTGAAAATCTTTATGTAATGTTGTAGCCAGGACAGGGAGAAGGGGAAATCACAAGTGATTTTGTTATAACTACAGAGAATTATTTACATTTTTCATCATTATTTTTTTTACTCTCATCTACAGGATGCAAATTAAGCACCTTTACATAAAATCTACCATAGGGAGTGACTTCACTAAAGTCATTAAATTTGGTTTAAGCTCTATAGAGATCAGTCACTTCTGATTCTGCTAAAATAAAAAATGTCCTTGAGGCCCAGAGAGACACAGCCGATAAAATTTAACCTATTCATTATGTCACTGACATTCTCAAAAATGCTGAGCTCTAAGTGGCAACTTTCAGGTCTCCCTTCATTGCAAATATGGCTAAGAGAATGACACCGTTGTCCAGTTAAATCATGGTTATGGCATGTTGTGAAATTAGGGATGGGAGAACTAGAACTTAGGAGTTTATGGGAGGGCTTACAGTTCTGTATCTGATAAGAACTAACATTTCTTGAGCATCTACCATGTTCCCAGCCTGGTTCTAAGTGATGTATCACTAGTATCTCATTTAATCTTCATATGGGAATATAAAATGTATGTGATCAATTTATAGATAAAGAAACTAAGTTGTAGGAAAGTTAAGAAATTTGCCCAAAGTAGTAAGTGGCAGAACCAAGATTTCAACCCAGAAAGTCTCAGTTCTGTGCCCATGTTCTAAACTATTGCTTCAAGTAATTTGCCTCCCAGCGGAGTCTTCTGCTGTGCAAGCATCAGGAAGCAAAAATGATGGGACTTCGTTAAAGAATTAACACAACTATCATGTAGCAGTTGTGTTTTGGGTTTGTCCATCTCAGCGTTGCATTGTCTGTTTAAGGAAGAATTGGAGAATTAATATGCAGCAAGAATAATCCACTCGGAAAAGCTGTTGCTTCAGACTTGCCTGATGTCACTAGTGGGAAGTTGTGTGCTGTGGCCAATAACACTTGCTCTGAAAACTGGCAAAAACCTCAACAGTTTCAAAGGATTTTTTTGTTATTTTACAATGGATCATATGAAAAGATGTTTTACCATTTTCTCTCCCAAAGAATCATATTTTATCTCCCTTTATTGGTCATGTGTCTTAATGCTAACATGTCTACCATTTGATAGATCAATGCTGTTCTGGAAGCTTCTATTTCTCTCCTGTTACTGTTTCAACAGAATGAAGCAAAGATAGTTAAAAAATGGCATAAACTATTTTTTAGTAATGGCTCCAGTAATGGCTTCCCCCTGCACTATCTGTTTAAATGTGCTAAAAAATATAAATTAAACTGGTTATCTTCTGACAGCATACATATTCCATAGCTGTAAATTATTTGTAATTCTCAAAGCGGGCAGAAGAGAGTAGTAACAAATTTCCAATTAGTGGGGAGACGCAGGCCCTGGGAAACCACATCATTTGACCAGTGATCTCTTCATTGGGGGCAAATTAATCCCTTTGTCTTTCCTGTACTGTGGAAGTCACATTTTTCCTTCCCTCAACCAAGAGATGAATATCACTGGGGATGATCGTTTAATTTCACATTTTATTAAAACACTTAATGCAAAGTCATGTTATAACTGAAGGCAAAGCACAGAGCCTGGTGTAAGAAGCTCTTTTTCAGAACATAGTAATGAGAGAATTACCACATTAATCTATATGTAAAAGCCCTTCAGAGATTTTCATGCCTCCTGTGGTTTCATTTTCCATGGAGATGTGGAGTAAGAAGGGCTTCAAATAAAAGCATTTGTGGTGAAACTTTTCACACTTGCAGGCACCGCTCTGTCCAGACGCTGCTTCCACGGAGGCACCTGACATGACACTGTGTTTCAGCCTCTCTCTCCACAGCCTCTCCAGCAGGGCCCCGCCTTGATCCAGGCGGTGTGGAGCTGTCACTCAGCCTCAAAGATACATCTGAGACAAGCACAGCTTTTTCTGTTATGTGAAGGGCCACTCCCCAAGTAACAACTTTGTTATTTGTCGGAGAGTGAATCCAATTGATTGGTGCAGGCAAATCAAAAGAACTCTGGGTCGTGTTCTTGTAATGCTATTCATCAATGGCAACCACCCAGCCTGAAATATCACCAGCCTGCTCAGCTCTCTTTAAAGTTTCAAATGGGGGGAAAGATCAGAAGTGAGACTAAAATTATTTTCATACGTGTGTCTGCCCCAGGAGTCTTGCCCTGTTTTCTCTGGTTCCAGAATCACCCAAGCAGAAAGAAGTGAGTTGCAGTGAGGTGAAAATTGCTGGGTGAGTGATGAAGCAGGGTTTTTCAGGAGCCCCGTCTGTATTTTCCTAGTCCTGACCGATGCCTCCAGTTGACCAAGGTTTCAGCACAGGGTTTCTGTTAGGAAGACAATGCTCAAGAATGGTTCAGTGTAAGAAGTATGAGGAGTACAGTTAGTGGTTAAAACAAAAAAGCCCATGCAGAAATACTTAGCGCATTCTGAAATTTTAGGTATATGGTGTTAGGAAAAATTTAAATATCTTTCTAATAGGCTATTACACTGTCTTCTTAGTAACAAAAGACAGCAGACTTTATATCAGCTAAAGCCAAATGCAGCCTGCAGTCCAGGCCAGTCACCAAATGGTTCTTGTTTCTATTAGAGTGATCACCAGGGAGTTCAAGGACTGAGGAGTCATTTGCAATGGCCTTGGAAAATACGTTGAAAAAATTGCTTCAAACTGTTTTCCCTGGTGCTTGTCCTTTGTCCCTGGGCTCTAACATACAGTACATAATAAAATATATCCTGTATATTTATAGTGTGTCCAGAAAATGCCAAAGTGCTTAAGGCTCTGACATTGTTTTCATACAGAAGGATACGTTAGGGAATGTAAATGCCAACTTTTCGCATTTGTTATGGGTGGAAAATCCAAATGGTGCCAGCTTTCAAAAATATGTGGTATTGTGTGAAGCTCTGGACCAGCTGCTGGTGACTAAAATGGAGAAGAGCTCTTTCCTGTATAAAATTCAAACAAAAGCACCTCTCTCTTTACATGATGCTGGTGGTCAGACTAGCCAAGACTCAGGAACGTGATTATTCCACTAACTGCATCTTTCCTCAGGCTCACCAATGCCAGTCAGTAAATCTGAGATACATAAAATAGATCTAAAGATTGGAAGCCTTTTAAATTGCAATACGGCTCACTCCTTCTGTTCTAGCCCATCAGCTCCCTTTTGTCCATTTACATGTCTCACAGGAGAGGTGTTCCTTTATCGGTGTTTTGCCGGAGCCCTTGGTGTGCAAAAGGCCACCGCTTCAATGCTGCTGAAAAGTACCATGCCTGGCCTGCCCTCGCGTCTGTCCTTTGCTTTGCACTTGGAAACCATGACATCAAATCACAACGAGAGCAAGCCCAGCTCTCTGATTTTGCACCTTCCAGTTCCTCTATCACACAGGCATCCTAAGAATCCAAGCCAATGCTTTTCAAATCATCCCCTGACTGCCTGTGAAATAAGTCTTCTGAGGTTTTCACACTGAATGAAAAGCTTGGAGTCATCACCCACTCCAGGTAGAAGGCCAGATGACTGGATGACTGCACTCGAGCCTCATTCTGTATGCAGTGATAGCAGCTCACCCCTTGTAATTTTTCTTTAAGCAGAGAAGAGGCAGCTATCTTATTCTCCTCATGGGGATGGATAATAGAAGAATGATAATACCTACTTCCAGGCTTGGAAGACAATGAGGATGGGCATAATAATGATGTCTCCTTAGCCTAGTACAGTGCTTTTGTTGCCTTCAATAAGCTTGTATTTATCACATAGTTTGTGCCAGATACCATATCAGATACAAGAGGAATAAGGCACATTTCCTGTTGTTCAAGGTGTTCACAGTTTTAATGATGGAGTTGGACTTATGAATACACAAGGCAGTGCAGGGTTATGACAGTTATGATGATGGTAGCCATGCAGAGGGCGCTATTACGAAACCATCGATGGGCCCTTCTATCTGAAATGGGGAAGTTCCGGGAAAATTTCTGAAGGAGAAGACATAGGAGCTGAAAATTCCATAATTAACAAAGTTAATCAAAGAAAGGCTTTGTATCAGGGAGAGGTAAGTGGAGTAGAGACAGGAAGAAGGGATGGATTAATAAAGGACAGAGGAAAGGCATTTTAGGTGGCGGGGGGGGGGGGGGGACGGAAGCAAGAGATTAAGCGACAAAGACTTCGATAGGTGTGCATTGGGGATGGGGGAGTGCATTACAGTGGCAAGTGGGGACAGCAGAGGGTGGGAGGCCAGCAGAGAGCTGACCCTGAGGGGTCCTGGGTGCTTGGTGAGAAGGAAGTTGCATGCCAACCTGAAGTTTATGAAGAGTCAGTGAAGAACTTCACATAGAGGAGAAACATGATCTTGCTTGTTTTAAAAGATTACGCTGTTCTTGAAATGAACTTTGGCCCAGGTATAGTGGGCTTTGGAAGTGAGCTGGGGTCAAATAGTGGAGGAAACCTTACATAGCATTTAAAGATATATATATGAAAAGACATACAGAAATGTGTGTGTGTGTGTGTGTGTGTGTGTGTATCTTTGACTTTCCTTTTATTTATTGTTTTTAGTTTAGGATTTTCAAATTTGCATGTAAGTATTTTTAAGAAAAATGCATTCACACTGTCATTAATCTTAGAATTTTTTCCCCCAGAAGGTGAAGAAGTTTATGCCAGAGGTGGGAAAGAAAAGTTTGCTGAAAATTCTCAGTCTGCCTAATGAAATGACTGTCACTGCAGCCCCAGGGGAACGCGCTACCTGAGCCTGATCTGAAGGAATTGACTCCCTCTCCTATGTCCTACAGGACAAGGAAGCACTTGGAGATGTGTATACACTACGTCCAATGAAGTCAAGGGGAAATCGGATTGTATTGGCTTCTTGATCAACAGGTGGTGAATTTACCATCCAGATTTGAATTCAAATGGAAACATTTTTCTGTATGCCTTAAACCTTAGCTAACATTTAGTAGCTGTGTTAAAAGAATCATGAAAGTAGGCGTGCCTTCGAAATCAGCAAATTGAGCATTTAAAAGTTCATTCAGTGACTCCGTTCACTGAATGAACATAAGTTCATTTCTTATGCAGCAACTTGGCTGATTTATTGAGTGTTCTGAATTGGTCATCAGAACAATACCAGACTGCTCTTTTTTGCATCAAGTCCACATGGCCCAAGTTTATAGTTTTTATTTCTAGGGCAATGGCATCAATTGCAAAATTCATTAGTTACCTTCAATATGAAGATCGTAGTAGACATGTGTTATTTTTTGTTAGTCAGTGCATGATTTCCTCTTCCTAACAGCAATCCCTGTTTCCTTTCAAGGACTGACCTTTCCCTCCTCGTGTGTCATCTTGGAATGCCAGTGACTGAGGTGCTCTTTCTTATGGGACTTGGAGGCTCTCTGTGATAGCTTTCTCTCAATGACCTATCTGTTGGGGCAAAAGGAGTGAATTCATCATCTAATCTAAGCCAACCATTTCTTCCTTCCACAACATTAGATCCCCTGTGGCGGGTCCTGCTGGGGACAGGAGCATCCTTCTGGTGCTGGTGCTGGGTAAGTCTGCTGAGCAGTTCCCACTTCAACCCTAATCCTCCAGCACCCTCATCCTCACGGGTGCCAAGACAGTTATACAAAGACCCCTTTCACCCTGGGAGGCCCCTCATACCATTCTGGTCAACGTACTTTTTGCTTAGGTAAGCTGTGTGTGTTTTCTGTTGCTTATCTCAAATATTCTGAACTGATAAATGATAACGAATAATTTGTTTTTAACAGAAGCTGAAGGACACTGCGCATGACTCACACACAATCTATTAATATGCTTATGGAGGAACCAGGAGGTGTTAACTCCATTTTATACCAGAGGTAGCTAAAGTACCAAGAAATATGGTGTTTGGTTTATGTCATGAAGGTCATCAGAATCAGAATGAAGAATAAAATAGAGACCTATCGGCCTCTAACTCTGCCAGTAATTAGCGGTGTGACCTTCAATAAGTTACTTAACCTCTTCTGGCTCCAGTTTCTTCAACTGTAAAATTGGAGGACTGGGTCAGATGATCTCTAAGAGCTCTTCCACCTCTGAAATATTTTTTTTAATACAAGGCTCTTTCTAGAGACTTCTGCTCTGTAGTTGGAGACCCTAGTTTGTGGACAGAATATATTAGCAGCTATATATGGTGTTTCTAATGAAATATATTTAATCATCTGTAAAAGCAAAATATAATAGATTTCTCACTTGCATTTCCATAATCTCTGCGGCTATCTCTCACTAATATCAAAGTTTCTTTCTTTTGTCAAATAGAAATTTTGAGACATTCTAATAAATGTTTTTATTAATGGTAAAATCAGTGAGCTTATTAGAACCCATACTGAGACATTTGGGCTTTACCTTTTGGTGTATTTAAGCTAATTAAAGGTATTAAGAGAAAAAAAGAAATTGGAATCAATGTTTCACTAATGTTATATGTTATCTTTTCTTCATTTCTGAGATATGCTGTCCTTATGCTTACCATGTTAATTGTCAGAATTATAATTTTTAAAACCTCATTTTGTTTCATTATATTGTGTGACCCAAAACTCTGGAGAGCATATTTAAAAAAAAATCCTAGTCTGTCAATTTGTACATACCATTACTATGATTGCCACTTTTTTCTACAAGAAGAGGGAAGGAAATGAAAGAAGTGACATGCAATTACAAAATGGGGATATTTAATAGAAAAATTATTATTTGATATTGAATAATCTATTTCACCCATAAAATGCTAAAAGCATAAATGAAAGTTTTCAGAATGGTTTTTTATATCAAATCCTTCTAATTTTGAAGCACTCAGAGAAGGAATGAGTGGCTTCTAATTATAAGAGAAGTACCATCATGAATTGATTTTCTTGTCCTTGATGGTAATGCCTGGAAAAGTCGAAGCAAGTCCTATCTAAGTAAAAAAGTACTGAATTATACTTAAGTGCTTAGATATTTTTAACAATTCCATTTAAGATGTATAGCATTTTTTATAATTAAGAGTTAATAGTTTCCTATTATTTTGTTTGTTTTAAAAAACAAGTTAATATATATACATATATACATGCATACATACACACAATATTAAAATGTGCACTATGAGACTTAGTTAATCGTGTTGAAAAGCAATTAATCATTTGAAATATACAACTGTAACTGGCCACCAATGTCCATCATAAGGCAACTATTAAAATTTCAGAAAGTGATTTAAAAAAAGGAAACAATGACTTGCTTATAGCTTTTAATACCCAATTTTAGAAAATATAAAACAAAATTTGCATGTGTGCTGTATCAATTACAGTTGGTCTCAGGTAACAGAAAGCTCAAATCCCACATTAATCTGATGAGGGAAGTAGTTCACAAACCTGAAAGTTCTAGACGTAAATGGAGCTATGGATGAAGTTGTGTTCAAGTCTCACAGTTCATAGGATGTAGTCAGGACTAATTTCCCCTTCCTGTTTTTCTGACTGGCTTGACAGTAGATGTGAACCCCCATGCTTATAGATCTAGGTCCAAAGGTGCCAAACATGAATCTCTTCCAGAAGACCCATTAAAATATCTTTGTGACTTGGTGACTCTGATTGGGTAACATATCCAAGCATGTAAAGGTTTGATTGACAAGACTTGGATCACCTGCCTTCTCCCTGAACAAGCAATATTCACTACAACGAAAGTACACAGAGGGAATTGAGAGGAGGTAGAAGAGGGTGTAGGTGGATAAATGGTGATGGAAGGAGACTTTACTTGGGGTGGCAAACACACAATACAATGTACAGATGATGACATATTAAGACATTGGACATTTGAAACCTATATATTGTCATTAACCAATGTTATCCCAATAAATTCAATAAAAATAAAATAATAATGACAATGATAATAAAGTATTAGCCTTCTAAAAAAACCTACACAGAATGGGGAGTGGAGGGGTGATATCCAGGAGAAAATAACAAAAGAGCGAATAGATGCTAGACAAGGAGGAACAAAAAATCCATCTGACTGCCTCACCATTATGTTACCTCACTCCTTATGAAAAATATGGTGTTTCTGGAGTGCAGTCCTCAACATATTTGGGCTCTTCTATCTTATTTGAGGAGCACATTGTCTTTCAGTCCTTAGGTATTGACTTTTGGCAAGAGTCCTAAGTTTTGCTCTATAGTCTGCCATGTTGTTCTGAGTTCATTGTTTGCTTAGGTGTTTTTCAAAAGTCCCTCCTACCTTGGAGTCTTGAAAGTAGGGTACGTTTATGCTGGGACTGTGAGAAAAACTGGGTACTTTTGCATAGAGAGTAAGGCCACTAATTTATAGATTATCAACTTCCATATGTATTTTCCTCCAAAATGGATTTGCCTGAGAACAAGCTTATATTCATTTTGAAAAGTAAAAATGATAATCTTTCAAATGGTGTTAGGGTGGGTAGCACTAGGCAATGGAAACCTTGTAAGCACCCAAATGGTCATGATTTGAGATCCTGGTTTCAAAAACATCTCTATTATTGATCTATTAAAATATCTTAAACCCACATAACTTTCTGTCCTTCCTTTTTGCTCGTGTGTCTTAAGAGAGATGTTTGCCTTACTTTAGAATGTTCAGAATTCAGAAAAACCACAGCAGTATAGGTTATAATGTTGATTTTTAAAAATACAACTGGAATGTTTTGTGAGGTTACCACACTTTTCAAAACCACATTAGATAAAACTCTATAGATAAAATAGTTACATTTTTTTCTCAAATTTTGTGGGCATTATTTAATAAAATAGATAAAACTCAATTTTCATAAAATTATTATGCTATTCAATAAAGTAGTCAAACCTACTTTTACCAAAACATGAAATATTTATTCCATTAGAATAAGTTCTCATCGTATTTTCAAGTACTACATTTAATGTTCTCCCTGCAAATAACAATTAAAAAGTAAACTGATTTAAAATCATGTGGTAAAATTTCAAAGACAACTTAAAATGAGTCAAAAGTGCATCATTTTTCGAAAATTGTTAGAGGTTATATGAATTAAAACGTTTAAAAGCCGCAGTCACCAAGTGTAAGGAAGTGGGGCTGGGAGCCGTCAGCAGATTGAGCATGAGGGTGGAGCGGGCACAGTCCAGTCTGGATGGAGTTAGGGGCGGGACCGCTTCGGCCTTTCTTTGTTTGTTCTTCTCGGTGTCCAGGACTTCTGCTTTTCTGGAACTCCCTTCTGCAGCACACTTCAAAAACTGCCCTCCGATGTTCCGGACTTTTTCAGAGATTCCTTTTTTTTTTTTTTATTTTTTTTTTTCACAATGATCCTAGCTTGTTTTTATTTTTTTTATCAGTATTTTTTAATTGTTGATATTGTACAGTTTTCTGTCTTTTACCCCACCCCAGCCCACCACCCCAGCCCTCCCCACCTTCCTCCCATTTCCACCCCCCATAGTTTTTGTCCATGAATCCTTTATACTTGTTGCTCTAAACCGTTCCCCTTTTCCCCCGAAATTCCCTCCTCTCCCACTTTGGACACTGTCAGACTGTTCTCAAATTCAGTGTCTTTGTTTATATTATGCTTGTTTGTTTGTTTTGTTGATTAGCTTCCTGTTAAAGGTGAGATCATATGGTATTTGTCTTTCACTGCCTGGCTTATTTCGCTTAGCATGATACTCTCCAATTCCTTCCATGCTGTCGCAAAGGGTAGGAGCTCCTTCTTTCTTTCTGCTGCAGAGATTCCTTTTTATTAAACCAATTCACCAATTCCAAGTGGTTCTTTTCTTTTCCATGAAGGACTTGGCAAGCCAATTAGACTAGTATGATAGAATGACAGTATTTATTTAATTTACTATTTTCATCAAATAAAAGTTTTGAATTTTAATGAGATGGAGCACTTCCTAAAAAGGTACTGTGACTTGAAGAAACTCCCTGGACTACGGTCGCTCAAGGAGTAAGGAATTTGGGGGTTACACTTTATAGTATCTGTCTATGTGAGCATGAATCATCCTGAGACATAGTAAATGATCATTATAGGAGGGGGACCCCCAAAAGTGGAATTTATTTATAAAAATTGTGTACTTATTCTTTCATGTTTAAACCTCAGTCACCTTCAAAGTACTCTCCACCTGTCGTAATGCACCTAATCAAGATGTTTTTCCACTGCTCAAAACAGTTTGAACTCTTCGATTTTGATGCCTTTTAGTGCTTCTGCTGCTTGTTGTTTCATCTCTTTCACATCAGCAAAATGCTCCCCTTTGAAGACTTTTTTTTCATCTGAGGAAACAAAAAAAAAAAGTCACTCAGGGCAAAGTCAGATGAATAGGGAGGATGTGGCTTGGGAGTCATGCTGTTTTTGGTCAAAAACAGCTGAACACTCAGTTCACTGTGGGCAGGTGTGCTGGTAAATCACCCACCACGAAATGGGCAAATACAGTGAGACTGTTCAAAGAAAAATTCACTGAAGGTGAACGCAGCCTCTCACAGCAATTCCAGCTGGTGCAGTGATACAGGTGGGTTCCTAGGACACTCACCTAGCTGGGGAAGCCTGTACTACAAGGGGCCTGCTCACCAGAAGATAATTCTGTTTTTTTGGGGGGTCCCCCATCACACATGAACTATAAAATACTTAGATGTATTATTGAAATAACGATGAGCAAAAACACAAGAAATTTTTATTGAATATAAAGTTATAAATTTGATCTGGTTTTTAAGAAAAGGTTACTAGATAAAATGATTACTTTTATCCTTTCTAAAAAACAAATTTAGAAAACAAAATTGAAATTCTGTTAACTTCGATAACATATTTTTCAATTGCACATTTTAGTGTATGCTTGGGTCTGTGTTTTTGTATCATCTCAAAATTCATATGTTGAAATCCTAACCTGTTAACGTGATGGTATTAGAGGGTGGAGGCCTTTGTTAGGTGCTTAAACCACGAGGTTGGAACCCTTATGAAAGAGATTAGTGCCTCATAAAAGAGGATCCAGAGAGATCCTTGCCCCCTCTGCCATGAGAGGATATAACCAGAAATCTGTGACCCAGAAGAAGTCCTTCCTGTGACCGCCCTAGCCTCAGATGTCCAGCCTGCAGACTGTGATACATGAATGTCTGTTGCTTATAAGCCACCCATTCTGTGCTATTTTGTTATAGCAGCCCAAACGGAGTAAGACAGTGTAACTTCAGATATCTAAATTTATATATGATGTATTTTTTTAATTACTTTATTGTTATTCAATTACAGTTGTCTGCATTCCCCCCCCCCCACCCACTTCACCCAATCCCACCTCCCTCCCTTGCTTCCACCCTCCCCTTGGTTTCGTCCATGTGTTTTTTATAGTAGTTCCTGAAAACCCTTCTCCTCACTGTCCCCTCTCCCTCCCCTCTGGCTATTGTTAGATTGTTCTGTATTTCAATGTCTTTGGTTATATTTTGCTGATTATGTTCCAGTTAAAGGTGAGATCACATGGTATTTGTCCCTCACTGCCTGGCTTATTCCACTTAACATAATGCTCTCCAGTATATGATATATTCCTTATCTTAGCTTTAAGCAAATCTGTGGAGAGAACTTTCTGAATCATCAAGCTTTGTCCAGCATATGCATACCAATTTCCTCTTAACCATCTGTATCAAGAAAACATGAATGAAACCCTATACTGAGACCCAAGATACTTTAAATTATCCAGATGACTGGAATTATACATTGTTAAGGCATTGGGGTATTTAACTGAACTTTAACAATTGTCTGAATATTTTGGCACCAAACACATACACAAAGAGTGTAGGTGAATGTGTGCCGTGCATAGCAGATAGCGTGTCTTCACAAAAGGCCCCCGTAAAAGACACGCATCTGTTTACAATTACAGCTGTGTGACATATTTAAAAGTACTTTTAGCCTTTTTTACATGCTATCATGGAATACCAGTTAATTATTTTCTATTTGGATTTGAAAGTGATGTTTTTATTAATTCCAGTATTATAAAAAATTTGAAACGTAACATTTCCTCTTAGACAAAATAAAACCACCAAAAACAAAAACCAGCTGCTTGAGGAGGCATTATGTTGATAGCCTCAGTCCATACATGACTACTTGCTTAAAGGATCATGTGGGAAGTCACCTGGGACAGGTTACCTGCTGCCCACTTGACGTAACCACACTTCTTTCAGCATCCTTAGTCCCACCGTTAACTCATAAGAGATCATGCAGTGATGCAGCGCCCACTCCGGGAGCTTCAGGAACACGGGGCTTTAAAGGGGAGCCACGACTGTTTGGACATAAGCGAAGTTCGATCCCTGAAATCAACATGAGTTCCACGTGGATTTAAATACAAAAACTAAAATTGAAAACTATCTCCTAAGAGAAAATAGGGTGATTATTTACATGGTTTTGGATGGGAAGATCATTATAAGCCCACAAAAAAGGAGAGACCATAATAAAATAGAGCACCTCAAATACATAAAAGGTACATGCTCACACAGACATAGGAACATGTGTGCACACACATACACACACATGAGTATTTCTGGGTATTAGAACACCATAAAAAAGGCAAAGAGAGCCCTGGCTGGTGTAGCTCAGTGTATGGAGTGCACGCTGTGAATCAAAGGGTCTCTGGTTCCATTCCCAGTCAGGGCACATGCCTCAGTTGCTGGCCGGGTCCCCAGTGAGGGCCAAGTGAGAGGCAACCATGCATTGATGTTTCTCTCCTTCTCTTTCTCCCTCCCTTCCCCTCTCTCTAAAAATAAATAAATAAAATCTTTGAGAATATAGCAAAGAGAAACTGGGAAAAATAACATGGCAATATATTTATATTTTCAGCTATAAATAACTCTTGGAGACCATGGAAACATTTCAAAAAAAAAAAAACCCAAAAAACAGAATTCATGAAAAGGACATAGAATGACTAATAGAAAAATATTGAAGTATTACTAATAATTCAGTTGATAGCAAAATATGATTTTTACATAAAAATTGGCAAAAATGACAAAAAAGATTTTCAATGTTAGTTTGAAAAATGTATATTCACATGCTAGTGAGCAACTTCGTGGTTTGCTCCAAGAGCCTTAAAAATATGCACACTCCATGACACAGCATTTCTATGTCCATGAACTGTTCATGAAGTATTTGTAAACATGTGCCAAAAGAGAAATACAAAACAAAACCCTGTGAATAGCTCTGAAAAATTAGAACTGAACAAATTGGTAAAAATAAGGTGTTTGATATCTATATGGACTTCTATGTCGAGTAATATTTAATTACTTGCTTTTACTTATTTCAAATTTTTTAGTGCATTTTATTGCCAGACACCCATTGAAAAGACTGACAAATACATTTAATCTTAGTAACAGTTCTGTGAGGTGAGGCAGTTACTATAATTTTCCTTATTTTAAACACAAGAAAACTGAGGCCCTGAGCAATGATTGACAGGCCCAATGTCATTTAGTACCAGGTGGAGCTGGACCACCTGACCATGTGATACCGACTGAGCTAGTTACCTTCTAGTAGTATTTTGGATAGTAGCATGTTTTAATTCCCAGGATTAAGGGTCCAGGTTAGGCTGGCAGAATATGATGTAATAAACTACATCTCTGAATTGTGTTCTCTTTCTGATCAAGAGCTGAATTCTGCACATATCTCTCTATGAGGGTACAGAAAGAACAAAACCAGCCTTGGAAACTATAAAAGCCATTTTGAAGGATATGCAGATACCATTTTTGTATGCCATCCTTGCACAGTGCTCATTCAGTATAAAACTCTTCCTCCCTGAAGATTTCCCACTATATACATACAAAGCAGTCCATTTCAGTACACTTATGCGCACCCCTCCCCCCACCATCCCCTGTGCTCTGAGTGCTATCTTATGATCTAAGTCAAAGAATTGGAGAAGCAGCAGCAGCAGACCATTTTGTAAGTTCTTGGCCAATGAGTTTTAGGGCAAATTCTTTCAGCCAGTAATTGTTACGAAGTGCTGTTCAGAACTGAGTGTTCTGTACTTTATTTAATTATTTTACTCTGACCTCAATTTCTGCTGTGTATTCTATCTTTTACCAGGAGTTTTGACACACCTAAAGGGTGAGCAAATGTTCATGCCAGCCCCATCCCAAGGAAGCCAATGATGAGTATCTCCGTGCATTTTAAAGTGAAAGGATGTGTGTGGGAGCTGGGTGGAGGTGGTGAGTGGGATGGAACATAGCTTAAGGCATAAAAAACAGATGGCAAAGACCAGCAGACAATGAAGGGTTGATGGTAATTAGTTGACATTATGGAGGGTAACATAAACATTTCCGCAACCTGTGAAGCTTAACCAAAATTGTATGAAAGGGGAAGGGAGGGTTATAACTTCAGGGAAATTAAGAGGAAGGGAAAAGCATGTGTTGATATGAAATGACTAAAGTACACACTGACTCTATTACTCCTTCATTTCCAATTTCCATTTTCCTGATTAAATGCACTCCCCTCTCCCTTACTTCTGATTGGATCTTGGTATTGAGAAGGGGGAATCCAACTCAAGTATTTTCATCAACTTGAATTTAGATACCTCTTAGTCATTTAAGGGCCTAAGGATAAACATATAGTTTTAGTACAGACTTGTCTCCATTACTGCTCAAGCTAATCAATAACTAACCTCTTGTTCTCCATTTAGTCAAGCATCCCCCCCGCCCCACGCTAAGTAAAAATCTAGGTTTCAAGAGAACACAGGCTTTCTCCGGGGCAATGTTCCCCAAATTTGTGCTCTTCAAAAGCAGTCCTTGAAGTCTTTTTTTTTTTTTTAAGTTCAAGAAAAACTGGGTTAAATAAAATTCCTCAGTGTTCTTTACTCCTGGATTGTTCAACAACTTGTATATGCAAATATATTTTAGGCATTTCCAAAAGGGAGCTGCACCGTGATGTAGCGTTTCCCAAAGAGAATGGCCACAAGAACGGTGCTGCAGGGGGCGCCATTGCCTCTCCCGGAGACAGGGCTTTGCGGGGCCTACGTGAGAACGCGCTGCTGGGCACCGCCCAGCAAGCTTTTTGTTCGGGTTTTTCTCTGTTCCTTCATGTTTATTTATTTTATTTTATTCTTTTGCATTTCACACTTAGCTCTCTCATGGTTAACTATTACTAGAACAATTCCACCATGTGTAGTTTATCTGTTTAAAAGTTTTCCATGTGATTTGAGTAAAACCCTCAGGGATTTTTTTTAAGTTTGTTTTTTCCATTCTAAAACAATACGTATGGATCAGAAAAGATTTTAATATAAGTACAGACAATTATGAACATGCATAATCTCCCACCTATAGAACACCTCTTTGCATTTTAGTTTAATTTCCTCCAGTTTGAAAAAGCCCTATCTGTTGTTATAAAAAGTCATAGTTATAATCATTCCACATAATTTTGTATCTTTATTTCAC
This sequence comes from Glossophaga mutica, assembly GCA_039655065.1. Classification (NCBI taxonomy): domain Eukaryota; kingdom Metazoa; phylum Chordata; class Mammalia; order Chiroptera; family Phyllostomidae; genus Glossophaga; species Glossophaga mutica. Next base: position 34,542,035 of record CM077312.1, read on the forward strand.
TCTTCATCATATTATCAGGTTTCAGTTAGATTACAAATTCTGTGAAAGCACGATAGTTTGAATAAAAATCAGAACTATTTACTTAAGCACCTGGAGAACCTGTCTCATCTTGTTTCCTGCGCACAGCTCCAGTGGAAGACCCCAACCTTCTTCTCCTTTTTAACCAGATGGGGGACACACTTGTGTCTTTGCTAGTTCCTGCCTCAAAGCTTCACACTTGATTGTCTGTGCCCCTGGTTTACAGCGTGTTTCCTATTTTTATGAAGTGAAATTCTGGTATTTTTGTTTGTGTTACACTCTCATCGCACCAATAAAAATGATCCGAAGTTTGAATCACTGATGTTTTGAAATCAATATCAAAGTTCAATTATTTGGTTTCTGTGAAAAGATAACAAAGCTCAGGGTACGCATCTAGAGTGGTCCACACCTATGATGACAAATGATTGTAGCATTGCAGAGCTTCTACTGCAATAATAATTCTTGCTTCAGTTCAAGGATATTTCAAATAAGTGGAATATAAATGTTGAGAGTATTGATATTTATTCAGGCAGTTTTATCTAATATTATAAAGCTCAAGAAATGACAAAGTACAACTTTTTGGAAATAAAAACAATAGTTTTCTATCAGTAAAAATACTGCAATACCTTTAGTATACCAACATAAACACATAAAAAGTTTTTCCAAAAGCTTTCTTCAAAGATTTCTAATAAAAATGGGATTATTACAGGAGTCAGAAGAAAATATTTGGAGTTAGCACAAAATTCCTTCTGTCTTCTTTATTAGTGGACAGTCAAAATAAACTTAGTTTAAAAATTTACATACAATAAACTTTGGTACACAGTAATGATAGCATTAATGAGTTTTTTAAAATAAATGTGCTACATGATATTACATTTGAAATTTCCAAGATTACTAAAAATTGCTTTATTTTGTGGAGTGTTAGTTTGTTTTTAAACAAGAATTTTGTACTTATTATTTTATCAGCTAATAATTTATATTAGAATGATAATGCTTGTCTGACCACAGCTAATGCTTATTTGCAAATGTGTGAGTTAGTCAATGTTATTGTTGGAATTAATAAATATTTAGCTTTTTGGATTTTATATTATTCTGTGAATTCTAAACTGATTTTTATTATTATTATTTTACAAAATACATTAGGTCAGTATTACACAAAATAAATGATAAAATATTGGTGTGTCCTATTTTTTCAGCAATGCATTTATTAATCACTAGTACGGGTTTCTTATCAAATGTCACCATCTAAGAAAGGCCTTTCTGTCTACTTTTTCCAAAACAGTAACACTCCACACTCCCACACCAAACACTCTCAGTACATCACGTTGCTTAAATCCCTGCCACTTAGATATTGTTCTGAAATGATATTATTTATTTTTAAACTGTTTATTATACATCTCCCCTCAAAGAAAGTAAGCTCTCTGAAAGTAGGAATCTTTCTGTTTGTGGCCCTAATGCAGAGGCAAATGCCTTGCATACATAACTGATTAATAAATATTTGTTAAATGAATTAGCAATAAGCAAAATAAAGAACTGCTTATTCATGTTTTAAAATACATGATAACAATAATACTAATATTAATGTTAATGACTACGTAACTTGCTACATTTTAGGGGTTCTTATTATTGATGCTGAGATGAGTATTTTTGTTATTTTTAAATTTGGTATTTATTTCAGTTTGAATCCCAGTTTTTAAATTACTGAGTCAAAGACACTGATTATTCTAATGTGACTAGAAATCCATTTCAAAATTGTCCTTCAGGAAGATTACATTTATTTACATTTCTGCCAAAGATTCATTCTCACGTTACTGTTGGAGTTTCAGACTTCTGTGCGTAAACTTCTGTCTTCACCAGATGAAGTATCAGATCGGTCTTTCTACTAAAAGCCACAATGTCCCTGGTTACAAAAGACAAGATTTGAGAAAACAACTCAAAGAGCCCTTGTTATTTCCTTAGGAGATCTCTGTAAAATTTGTCATGGTAAATGATCTTAAAGATTGAATATAAAATTTACTGAAAAATCATCATTTTCTTCAAATATGTCTTTGCAATCATTACCTCAAACAACATGAAAGAGCTAGATGTCATTTATAGGGTGGACTTGATGTTTGTATTTTCAAGTAGTTATATCCTAGCAAATTGTTTTATGGTGATTTATGTAATCTTTGACATTCCGAATTTTGCTAATATGCAAAGAAAACAATCTTATTTAGATTCTGTTCATGAGTTGCTTCTCAAAATTTGTTTGTACATAAGACCACAAAGGCAACATTTTCTTTTCTTCTTGGTTTTTTTAAATGCATACTTTTATTTATTTATTTTTTTTTTGTGGCTAATTAATGTGGAGTGCTAAGTGCTGTGCATACATCTGAAAGGTAACACCTTTAGCTCCACAGGCTTTTATCCCGACATCTGATAATAATTACTGCATAAACAAATTCATAACCAGGCTGTTAGAAGCAGTCTAATTGCAACAATTAATTTGTAGACTTACCTAATTAAATTTCCCTAGCCAGAATGTGTTGTCTGTGTACATCAAAGTGTACAAAGGAGAAATAACAGAGCAGAATAAACAATGACAGTGGCCCTAATAGAGTCCCTTGAGAGGAACTTCTAAGGTTAAAATAAAAATCTATCAATGCTGAGCAAGAAAATATGCAGTTCTGCTGAAATGATGGATGGTTCTGCAAACCTTCATGCAAAACAATCCTGGTACATACTGTTATTGAAATGGAAATGAACACATCTTTGTCTACTGTATTGCTTTTATAAAGTGGATGGAATGGTCTGGGAGTCTGAAAACTCTCTTTTAAGTTGAACTTGGGAACTTTGAGATGATCTTGATCTCTTTCTTCCTTCTGAGACTCTAGAGCTACTAGTTTACCTGCTTTCTTTACCTCTTTCTTGCCTTCTTGTAAGACTTGGGTAATAGCACAAATGCATGGAGAGAAATTGCATAGCATGGACCTGTGGCTAGCACAAAGGTGCTTGCCCTGCAACTGAGAGACACAAGGAAATTAAAATTGTCCAGGCTTGTGTATGATCTTTACAAGAACAAATGACAATTGTAATGTCATTTTATTTTTTTAAAAAAGAGGAAGATTAATAATTCATTGGCTAAGTGGAAATAGTATAGATCAACTTAACTGGGAAATAGTACTATCAAAAATTTCTCAGCGTCTTTCTCATTTGCAAATTCTTTTGCTTTTATTTATTTATTTTATCACCCACATTGGTAGCTAACTCTCCTTTTAATCTCCCTGGTGTTTATTAACACATAAAGACCACTCATTTTCAGCCATGTATTACAAGTTTCTACATACAGGCACAATTCTGCCCTCACTGAATTCTAAGTACTTGTCTAGCCCTGCTTTCCCACCATTGCTGGTTTCCGCCTCCCCACCCTCTCTTCCCACTCCCAGTCCAAGGCTGGCAATGACTGCCATCCGCTGTACAAATGCCCTTCCATTTGTAAGCCTCTGAGCCAATCAGAAGGAGGGAAGGCTGAGAATTAGGGGCCTCAGCTGTCATTCGTCCCTTGCCAGTGGTGAAGGGCATCGATTCAGTCAGCCTAATGGAACGCTAATGGTGATGCATGCAGTCAGTGGAAAGCCTTTCAGCAATTTTCAGCCTTTTGCTAGAGCACAGTTCTAGCCCCAGGGCAGGTAGCTCTTAACTTGTGAAAAGTGGGGGTGGGGTACCTTTCTAAAATAAAGTGTGAATTAATTTTGAAAAAAATTTAAACAGGGATGTTATTGATAAAGAAAATATTATCATAGAATTATAGTGGAAGGGTGGTTAAGCCTTATTTTTAGACACCAAAATATGTCTCTTACTGACCTATCTCTGGGAACGTAGGTAGAAGAAAAAAGGCAGACAAGAAAGGATGGCTATGAACTTTCTTATGGAGATTTACATTAAAGATTAAATATCAAGGAAGAGTCTAAAAACACCAAGAGAAAACTCAGAAGCCATGTCAGAGTGCTAAGTGTGTGGCTGCTGGATGTTAAGTGATTTTGGGTTGTCCTTTTCCATTCCATGTACGCAGGGCAAGTTCTTAGCTTTGGAGAAAGTAGACAGTTACAAGAAAATTTGTTGACTTCAAGTTTTTTTACTGTTGCCATCACTATCTTTTTATTTTCTTTTCCATATGTTTAAACCAATAGGAATCTTTAAATGTCAAATTAAACACTTCCTACAAAGTTGTAACAGTCTTCTCCCCATTCTTTCGAAAAAGGTATAGTTCTGAGGGTTTTGTCTAGAGAGATTCCCTTTGTCTAGACGAGGCTCTATTTATGTCTCATACTCCATAAGGATTGACAATGTAGTGTGTGAAGATGGGTAGCTATAGAGTAAGAAAATCAGAAAATTCCTTGATTATCTTTTAGTCAGAAAATTGGTTTGACTTCACTATTTTATTTTGCATATAGATTCCCAGAGAATTAATTGTGCTCAAACTCATATATCATGTCATGTCATGTAAAATACATATTATTATTGATCCTATGAAATAATGGATTATTGCCACCCTTTGTTAAAGTGGAAAATTAGAAGCTTGCAATTCCTCTGCCTATGACATATTATTTGATTTGTATGTCTGATTCAAGTAAATTTGACTTTGAAATGTGTCTGCCATGAGAAGGGTCTACATATAGAATTCAGGTCAAAACAAAGTAAAAACAAATCCTATCTTCTGATATGAATTAAATTACAAACTTTCAGAACAATAGGATGAAAGAAAGATAATGAGGTTTGGGTAACGGAATTAACCAGGAAAGAAGTCTTACCTCCTTGACCTCTCTTGGAACATTTTCTCCTTTTGGCTTCTGTGACTCCAACCTCATTCTGTGCTTATTGTCAGTAAACTTCACTGGCTCATTCTATTTTACTTGGGTCTCTTCAAACCTTTATCTTAGCCTTTTTCCTCTCACCCTATTCCAACGGTTCTCCAAGCCAGGTTTCTGAATCAGCAGTATCAACATCACCTGACGATTGTTAGAAACGCAAGTTTTAAGCCTTGCTCCAGAGTCTCAAGACCTATTTACTAAATCAAAAACTCTGGAGGTAGGGCCCAGCAATCATCTATGTTTTAGCAAATCCTCCATGCAAGGCTTTCTGAATGCCTTGGGAATCTCTATTCTGTTCTCTTCTGAGGCTTTTCTATCTATGATCAAGGGATTCAGGTGTGATGTACATACCATGAGAGGTTGTATTTTTCAAAAATGGCCACAAACATATATCCTGTTTCATAAGCCCTTTTAGACCTTGTACTGATCTGTCAACAGGTGGAACCTCATCACCTTCCTCTTGAATCTGGGCAAAATTGTGACTTACTTATAATCAATAGTATGCAGTGGGATTGATCGTTCTCAATAATTTCCAAAGACAAGCCATAAAAGGTAATGTGTCTTCTGTACTGTTTACCAGAACACCAAAATTTGGGGGCCACCAAGAAAGAGTCTGACTTCCATGAAGTTGCCAGGATGAAAGGAAGCCAACCACAGAGAAAGGCTGTCTGTTCCTATGGCCATCTTAGACTGAAAGCTCTTCTTGCTCAGATACCAGACCAGAGAGGTAGATAGTGAGCTACAGGTCACAATAGGAGGAAAAGAGGCAGAAGGTAGGTGTGCCAAGGCAGGCCTTAAAGGCTTATTTCTACTTAAAATTTGGTTGAAATGACAACTTGGACTTGGCTGGAGTTACCTTTTCATTTTGTTCTGCTTTTGAATAAGCAAATAATCAGTGCAAATAATTCACATGAAATTACAGATATAAGAGGACCTTTTCTCCAGAGCCTCCTTTACCTCTCAGGGAGGGAGGCTGGGATTTTCATGGTTTCAGAATCGTGCATGAATGAAGAGTCCACCAGCGCAAAAGAGCTCAGACCTACTTAAAATAATTCTAAGGTGAAGGAGGGTGGTCCAGTGGGTCTGTGTCGCCCCACCTCACCTGGATTTTACATCTGTTCTGGGTTCATCATATCCTGCCTTACCACAGATACGAACTTCTGCAATGGAAGGTTTTCAGTGTCATCAGCCCTATTTGGAATTTCAGTACGACAGGCCTGGCTGTGCCTGTAACCCAGGGAAATAGAAAATTCTGTGGATAATGAATGAGGTAGACATGCAAAAGAGGGATCAGTTTTAGGGGTATTAGCCTGTAATCTAGTACATATAATAAAGGATCATTGAGCAAGTTCCTTTCCATCAGTCTCTGAAAATGATGGAATAAATAAGGTAGAAACTGCCCCCCCCTCCACAATTTCAGGCTTGTGACTAGAAGGAGACAAGGTAATAGAGTCAATGGAGAGCCTACTCCATTGCCCTTCCAAAAGAGCACCAGCTAATTGTCCCATTTAAGTGGCCACTAATTAGGACTGAGTCTAAATCTTAAGGTTTTCTTCATTCAGAAAATCTCAGGTTTTCATCAACCAAAGGCATCTTAATTTTCCTTTACACAAACTTCCTTATGACCACAGAGTATGTAACATTTAATAATCCATCTACTCTATTCAGTTACATTTGAGGCCAGTATATCCTTTTTTCTTTTCTTTTCAATTAAAATAAAATAAAAATTCAAAAAAATCTTTCATCTGTCTACTTTACCCTCAAATATGAGGCTTGAACTGGCTTTCTCCCATTCATAACCTCTTATAGGGTTGTTGAGTAAGTTTTCTTACAAAGCAAAGCAATGCATTTAGCATTTAGAGAATAAAGAAAGATTTCTCAACATACCATTCATCAGCAAGTAGATTTCTATCAGCACAGTGGTCAGTTTCATTATGTGATATGGACACCTCTATTATGTGCTAGAAGGGCTCATTCACCTTTTAAAAATACATTGAAAATAATTTGATTTCAATTTCCATAGTGATAAAAGAGAAGAACATCACTTAGAACCATAACAAGGGCATATATCTGAATTATGATGAAACACCAAATTGGTCCCTTTGTGTCATGAGTTCTTTGGTTTTTGTAGTTATTATTGTTTCATTACCTGGGGAGAGTGCTTTTAAAAAAATGTAGGGCAATTATTGAATCTCATCTTTTTTAATATCTTACTGCTCAACCAATTTTTTTCATGAAATAATGCTTCAAAATAAGCATCCTAATTCTGTTTTTATGAATATTTTTATAATGAAACTCCAGTTGAAAGGGTTTCAGATAAGGCATCAATATCTAACATTCCCTTTGTATTACCGAATGCCACCATGTAATCTTCTTTATTGTTTGAGGCAGAGAAACTGTTGGATAAGTATTATACTGATGCACCTTCCAGGTCTTCTTTTTCTTCCACTGTCTGCACCAACTTGGCATTGCATGTTAAACCACTGCAAGAATGAAACTAATTGATGCAGTGCTTTGTACAGGATCTGATTAACCTGGGTTGCCTCCTCTGGGTTACAGAATCAGGCAAAGAGTTGCCAGATAGGGCTTTCCCAATCCAGATAGGTTTTCACATATCTGGAAATTTTTGAAGAAATTCAGAGGATCAAGACTTTTAAAAAAGAGAATTATTCAACATGAATGAACTCACACTATGGGTTTACTCTATAATTTACTTTATTGAATACAACACACTCAAATAATGTACCCTCATTGGTCAGATTAAATACCAGTTACCTGACACAAGAGAACTCATGAAGACCTGGAAGCCTGTGGTCAGATGTTTCTCAGGCCTTGGTCTCCATTGAATCCCGTTCGGATCCTCTGCTTTCATTATTGTTACTACATCCTTCTTGCCCACACTCCAAATGAGTCTCTATTAAATTGGCTTCTTCCTTATACCTGGACTTTCATGCTACTTGTAGACATGCATTAATCTCCCTTCCTGCAATGATCCCGTTTTGACTATGTGTCTGAGGAATGTCAACATTACCCTATATTTCCTCCAAGAATGGCCAACCTTGGCTTCTGAGACACTCTAGTGGCGGCTTTCTCCCTGCTTGACAGTAGCCTTTCCAGTTTAACTGTAGTGTAGAAGGTATTTCCTTATCTTTAAATTTTCTCCAGGTTGGACATGATTTAGAAATCATTGTAAAATCATAGAGGGATTATGTTCTAATTGTTACCTTTGGTTCTGGGATTTCCTTCCACTTAATTAACCCAGGTAATGGATTATTTTCTGTCCTAAGCATGGTGCCCTTGCTCATGTTGATACATGGAATGTGGATGAAGTTGGACCTTTCTATGATTTTCACAGAGAGAGAGAGAGAGAGAGACAGAGAAATATATCACACTTAGTTAAAGATTTAGAAGATGGAAGAAGTTTACCTTGCAAAAATTTAAGAAACTTGAAATTGCATATTCAAGTTCTTGTTAAATAGTATTTTAACTACCCTACCACTTGAGATTTTTTCTAATTCCTTATCATTTATGTTCTATTTCTCTTATCTTCTTTTCTCTCATCTCTCTTCTTTAATTTCCCTAGATTTCTCCCCTCCAAATTCTTCTCAGTCCATTTGGAAGAACAATTTGATCTTTCCTTTGCTTCTACTTTCAAACTTGCTCCCAGCATTCCCCCAACCCAAACAGCACTCAAGTGAATGTAAGATCCTTCCAGTAATACAAAAGCCTGGCAAAGAACTTGAGATTTCTTTTAAAGGGAATATAGCTCTAATTTTATATCTAATTTTCTCTTTATTATTTTGCAATATAGTCTCAGTTTACATTGATATGAATAAATCTACATCATCATGTTCAATTTGTGGCATTTTATTTTTAAAAGAAAAATAAAGTCCTTAAAATTGAATATAAGAAACAATTATAATATCTGGGATGTATTAATATGAAAAAACAACAAATAAGGAAAATTAGCATATGCATCATTTACTAGAAAGATTTTTTCAGAAAGTAATATATTACTTCTGTTTAAAGTGTTTGGAAATATGAACTGTGTTCACTAGCCTTATTGTCACATAAACTGTTTCACGGTATTTTTGTTACAATTAATTCAAATAAGCCTATTCTGAAAAGATGACTGACTGAAAATGAAAACAAAATCTTACGGTGAGATCACAATTTGCCCACATTGATACCACCACCCCTATCAACCAAATTACATAAAATTCTTCATTAACAGAAATTCTTGTGTGACCTTCAAAAGAGTAGACACAAAAAGATGCCTATGAATTCTGTGTTCATTTGTTTAGGACAAGCAGCTACTGAAGTTCATCCAAAAAGTCCACCATGAATGTGTACGTGACTGAGACTTCCAGAGCGGGGCAGGTTGCGTAATTTGGATTCTCTTGAGTGGATATTTGATGATATGATCACAGGTCCAATTTCAGGATTATCCCAAGAGAAATGCTGATCAGCATTTAATTTATTTTGGGCAAGGGAAGGTAATCCAATGCACTCTGTGTGTCTCAGGCACCTGCCAATTCTTCTGAGGCCAAATTGCCTCAGCCAGCTGACTTGGCCTTGCAAAGCATGTTGAGCCCTGTCTTGGCCATACCCCACCACTGATCATTGCCTCTGGCAGGAACTGTGCTGCAACATACATGATCTCAGGGCAGGCTCTCTCCTAATGATATCCGAGGTTGTGGAAGCGCACGTCTACTTCGCTCTTGGGTCACTATTAGCACCAAGGTAACCCTGGAGTAACTCTGGTCATAACAAAAAACATAGGACTTCCATTTTATTTACTCAAATTATCTTTCTATTTGTTGATAAGATTGTGCCACAGCTTGGAAAACAGGCTTAAATAGTTTGTAAAAGCTGATTTCTTTGGACACACACCTCTTCCTAATTTACTGATGCCATCTAACCTTATTAATGACCAATACTCATCAATAAAATTAATTTGAATATGGTTGGGGAAATTGAGTGGAGAATATAGTTGTGAGAAATAATTTAAATCACTATCAAACCAAAGACAATAGCATTTTAAAATAAGACTACTGTACTCTTACTAGAAATTCCCATCTAAGGAACTTTTGGGAAGTACCTTGGAGACATTTATTTATTCAAAATACAGTCATCGAGTAACCACCATGCATCAGACAATGTTTAAGATAGTAGCAATACAATGATGAATACGACAAACAGGTGCTGGTCTTTATGGAGCTAATTGTTTCGGGGGGAGGCAGCCAAAAACAAGTTAAACAACAGACAAAAACCATGTTCAAATTTATTAAGCGCTATCAAGGAACAAACAAGGGGTTGAGAGGGAGAAGAACAGAGTCCCTCTGGGGATATTTTATAAAGAAGGGGCATTTACCCCGAGACTCAAAGGCAAAAGAAGGGAGACATGTGGAGGCCTGTACCTACATGAACTAGAGGGACATTGGAATAAGATGAATTAACGAAAAAGATGGGCCCTGGCTAGCGTGGCTCAGCAGATTGAACCAAAGGGCTGCTGGTTCGATTTCCAATCAGGGCACGTGCCTGGGTTGCAGGCCAGGTCCCCATTAGGGGGTGTAAGAGAGGCAACCACATATTGGCATTTCTCTCCTTCTCTTTCCTTTCCCCTCTGTCTAAAAATAAATAAATAAAATCTTTAAAAAAGGGAGAGAGAGAGAAAAAGAAATATGGGGTCAAGTCATTAACAGATTTATAGACCAAAGCAAGGAGCTGGAGATATGCTAAATAAAATGGAAAGTTCAATAAAAGTTTTTTTCTAATGATCTGATCCAATTTTTATTTTCAAAATGCTATTTTTCCCACCTGTGTATAGAAAAGTTTGGAGGGAATGAAGGTAACAAGAGAGGTGGGGAGACCAGTTGAAAGACTGTTGACAGAATCCAGGAAAGAGGAATGGTGAGGTGATATAAGATAAGGACTGTGGGAAATGGGCATAGTTTGGGGAACATGTCATGGAGGTAGGATGCAAAGAAATGGCTAGTCAATTGGAAGTGGGAGACAATAAAGAATAAAAATGACTCCAAGTTTCTGCTGAAATAATGTGGCAGAAATTTAAAAAAAAAAAAACAAGAACTGCTTCTTATGTTGGGAATAGCAGTGTTATCCAGGACCCTGAGCAGTCTGTAGACTATAATTGTGCAGGTTTATTCTCAGAAATTGAGGATGAAGAAGCACCTGTTGGAGAGTACCTTTTGTGAGGACTGGAAAGCAGAGCTTCAGGGAACATTTGCTTTATTTTGGCTAGTAATAAAGACATTCTCTGTGGAGAGCAGGACCAATAAAATGGTGCTAGTCTTGTCAAGATAATGTAAAAGGTACAAAACAAAATGACACCACTCATGTCAACCAAGATGGTTGCCAGTCAGCCATGACACTTTGGTTCAAGAAGGAAACTACTTAAGTCACACCAGGCACCCTGCCAAATGTCTGCCAGGGCAGCATACCCAATATACCAACACACAGACATGTCTGCAGAGAGGGCACACCTACTGATAGAGCGCTGGGGGCTCTTGGCTCTGAGCCACAGCTCAATTGTGTGCCAAGAATTTGGGTATAATTGCAGTGGACTTCAGAGCCACCACTGAGACAGCAAATTTCCTGCAATGAGAAGCTGTTCCACACTATTCTGGGCCACTTACCACAGGTAGCTCTGGCCAACTGAGCTCCAGGACTTCCAGCCTGAGAGACCATTCCAATCACACTGAGATACCCACTCGCTGATGCTGTTTCCCAGACCTTGGAGTGAGACTCTGGGACTCAGGTTCATTGATCCCCCATTGATTGTTTTGTGTTAACTGTGTGTGATATTTTAGAGGATAGGATATTAATGTAATGTGGTTATTTTATCTCATGTGAGCCTGAATTTAATAAAAGCTAAGTTTGAGGAACAGCTCTTGTAGCTCTCGCCTCCTTCCTTGCTGCTCCTGGGTATAAACTCAGCCTAGCAACCCACTTCCCTCAAACCAGGGGTGTGCCCTGACTTATAGGAAAAACGATGATGCAACCCTTCCGGAGAGGCATGGCCTATAGGGGTTGTACTGAGGATGCTTGTGACACTCTCCTTGAATTGAACTCACAAAGCTCCTCTAAACCCTCAAGGCCCCAGTCTTTTGCTCTGCCTTTGGCTTATTCAGTTCTGTTTTAGCAAGTTATCCAGCTGAGTCAGCTTAATAATATTGGAAACTCTTAACACTGGATCAAATTTCCATATCCTCTGCCCTTGGTATTTTCTCCTCTGGCTTGCCATCAACAAGAATCCTGTTGAGTTAGTCTAGCAAGAACCCCCTTAGCCCGATATTTACTCTCAGTAATGTCCCATCCATTGACCACCCCTACCCCAACCTCGTTCCTTGGCTCTAAATCTCCACTTGCCCTGGTGTTCATAGTTGAGGCCAATCCCTGCCACCTACTGCAAATCCCCCTACTGCAGTAGTCCCCTAAATAAAGTCTCTGCATTACCATAAATATTTTTTTCTTTAACAATGGAGAAAAAACAGAAAAGAGCATTTGGGGAAGAATGAGAAAGGGTAGCAAAAGCCAACAGGTTGGAAAAATAGAAATGCGTGGACTTACTTAAATACGAAGAGGAGATCAGCAGATTTAAGTGTCAGAAGTGCCTTGCAGTGAGAGCAAGCCCTCTGTGACCCAGCCTGCGGGAGACAGGTCTCAGCATCTCCTCTCACAGGCTTGCGAATTCTCTTCCTGTTTCTAAGAGGAATAAAAAGGAAGGTCTCCTGTTTTAGGGGCCTCTCCTGCTCCTCTTCCCCAGCCATACAAATTGTTTTCCTGATATTTCTCTTTTAAGTCCCACCAATCCCTATCATGAGTCAGTAGAATTGAAAATATTATAGTAACATTTGCTTACCTGCAGAAACCCTTAAACTTGTGTCTTCTTACAAGAACCTGAATAGATCCATGCATACACGGGAGGAAATGAATATTGCTATGACGATACTAGAGAAACAGCCCTGAGTTCATTAGTATTGTCTTTTCAATGGCACTTAGATTTGAATTACACCTAAAGCTCCTGATATTTCTGAATGCATCTTTTCAGTGTTATTTAAAGCAGATCAATCTGAAAACTTTAAAAACACACACATCTGTTAAGGGGTATATGGACTATAGATCCGGACCACTCTGGATCTTGATTGAGTGTGATGCTTTTAATTTTGAATTTAATTCCTGAACGATTTCAGTATTAATCTGACCGCATGTTGGACTGAGTTTTCAGTGTGCATCTCTTTGAAAAGGTTTCATACATTGACAATTTAAGATACATGCAGATTATTTTTACCATTGCTTGTCTCCTGAATTAGACTGCTTTTTACTATACTGGCCAATATTAATTCCTTAAATAGTTTCACTGCTTATGCAGTTGTCATACTCTCAACAGTCTGAAAGAGACTTCTTTAGAAATGTGATTCAGGTGAAGTGATCACTCTCCCCTCCTGAGTATTGGTGGCAATCTGACCTCAGAGCTAAAAATGACCAGAGTGCAGAATATAATTTCAGCATCTTTAGGCTCTAGAAGTAGATTTTTTTAATCTAGAAGTCACAATGGGGTTAAGAATCTCTCAACAACAAAATGGTCTTTGGCATTGGAACTGCAAGTACTTCGTGGACAGTTCGAACAAACCATTTCAACGGACAGACCACTGAAGTTGGGCAAGAAGCCTTGTTCAGATAATGCAGTCCACCACTAGCAATTGAATCTCCAGGGTTTTGCACACTTGAATGGAAATGATACCCAACCGCAGCATTTATCATCAGGCTCAAAGTACTTACCAAGCATGAATACTATCCTTTTTATCACTAAATCAAGATGAACCTGTAAAATAAATTGTTAGGGAAAAAAACCCAGCATCTTTTGTCCTTTGGGTCTTGAAGAGAAGGAAAAGGCTTTCTTCTAACAATTTGTAGCCTCATCAGTGCCTCCAGGTAAATTAGAAGATAGGATATTTTGTAGATGACAAAGAATGGTTACCTCTCTGGGACCAATTCATAAATATAAAAATTTTTATTCTTGGATCTATTTTTTGGTTTCAGAACTCAAAGGAAACCACAGGAATGATATTTAAAACTGTTCCAGGCTCTGATACACTAAGGTCTTCCTGTTCTGTCTGTATTTTTCTTTTAATGGTAAATAGCCCTGAAGCACAAAACACAAACACTCTCCAAACAACCCAGAACTTCACTCAAAAAGAATATGAAACAGAAATTAAAAGAAGCAGGTGCAGATAGAATGTGGAAAAATGTGAAGATACTTTTTAATCAGCTTATAACAACAACTCTTGTCAGGTATTTTTCGTAGTCGAATCTTAGTTCTACTTTGAAAAATTCTGTTTTTCTCTCTTCATAATGTATCTTCTATACTTGGCTTCTCTTTTACATTTGTGGTAGTCCTATACTTCCATATATCGTCTATACTTTGGATTGATGCTTTTAACCTCATAGCTTCTTATTTTCACCAGTCTTGCGTGGTCATTCAGGCATGTGTGTGAGTCGGGGAAAACATATTGGTATCTCTTTAAGCAGCAGTGTTAATGTGATCACATTGACAGCAGTCTGCTTGCTATATGGAATTCAACAGTGGTGGCCATTTCTTGTTCTCGCAGAGCACTCACACGGAATTTCTTCTCAAGTCCTAAAAGCAAACACAGAATAGCATCTTGTGCACGCTGTGTTTGAAAATTCTTCCACACCTGATGAGTTGCGATTTATTTGTTCTGCTGTCTGAGTTGCCACCCCTATTGTAGGGGTGTGAGTCAGAGCAGAAAGTCTCAAATTCCTGCCCATTCCTATCGTTTACATGTAGGGGTCTGCCAAAAAGCGATGTAGTTGGCATTCATGAATGGCAAAATATAAATTAATTAGATGTTTGGGGAAATAATTATGTAAATATGCTTTAAGAATTCCACACATGGGCTATAAAATAAGACAGCTTAATCTCTACGCGGTTTGGATCTATAATCACTAACTCAAGATACAGGACTCATTTCTAAGAAAAAAACTGTAAATAAATCATTTTAAAACTTAAAACTCTGACCATCTTACACAATTATATGATGTTTGAAATCATTTACCATAATCTTGGATTATTTTAACTTTTTAAATTTAGCAACAGAGGAAAGTGAATATGAATCCTTGTGTAATTCAAGGTATAGTCTGATGCTCCCTGATCCTAGCATTAAATTTCTTTGAAGTCCTGTGATTTATCATAAATATTCATAAGCATTTTACATTTTATACATGTAATATACATATTTATTTTAATACAGAATTAATACGCCCCCATCACCTTGAATAAAATGATGCTGGAAGATATTCCAACTTTATTCTGTGGCCATCAGCAGCTGTTAGGGTCCTGCTAATATCACCAGTGTGTCCTGCAGGTTAAGAGAAATGCAGTGATCTGGCTGGCTTGTCACAACAGCCCCTCAGAGTACTCTTCCTTAGGGCAGCAAGAGAGGCTCAAAAATTGTAAGTAACCTGACACAGGTAAGCTGTAGTCTCCGGATAATTCTCAGCCTCACTGCTCTGGTTGTGCCACTCAGCTGCCCGAATAAATAAACTTCTATCCTCAGTGCTCTGAATGGAACCCCAAATAAAAGCTCTTCTGTCAGCACCACAGTGCCTCTCCACCCCCTCACCTTAGCCCAGGAATTTCGGAGATGTGCTACATAGAGGACCTATATTTTCCAGCTGGACTATTTTTGTTGCAAAGAAGCTCTGAAAAATGTCACCAACATTTGGTCAATTTCTGGGTGAAGAGCATAGATTAGAAGAAAGATACAAATGTAGGGCTTTTGTTCCCAAGTTCATCCACTTTTTAGTTATTCTCTCACTCTGCAGGTGTGGGCACATTCACTGCAAGTGTAGGCACCACGTTCTGAGCACTGCGCTATGAGATTCGGTTGCCACTCACAGACAAATCACAATTGAGTTGTTCTCTCTTCTTAGCTATGTTCTCTCAGAGACTAGTGAGTGGAATAGAGAACTGAATGTAGAAGATGATACAGTGCAAATAGCTCTTCTGTCAAGGTATGCCCGGGTGTTATGAGAACACAGGAGATGTACCCAAATTAGAATGATCTGTCTGAAGGCTTCCTGGAGAAGTGAGTGAACTGAAATTTGAGGGATGAGTAGGAGTTGGCTAAATGTAAACATGTAGGGAAGGAGGAAGTGTGAATGACTCAGAGATGGTTTCTTCTTGTTGCTAATTCTAATCTCACAATGGAGTTAACCGAGGGAATAAATTGAGGTGGATTTTGAGACCTGGGCTAGCCGCTGGTAGGAAGAGATCCCAGATAGACCTGTGATGTCTGCCATGGGCATGAGGAAAATGCCGAGCATTTGCAACATTGCCCTATTCTCAATTAATTTTGGTCAAGAAACAACAACAAAAATCAGGCTTAATTCAGGTGGCTTGTGGCGAGCATGGAAAGGACTAGACCTGATAAATTACAACGTTGGCAATATACTGCAGAAGTAACAAAAGGATGTTAAATATTTGACCATCTCTTTTGTGTATTCTTACCTCTTCTCATTTAATGGAAGAAAGATATAATTTTATTTTACATTTTTCTTGTTAGAGTCTAAAAATGTTATTTGTTCTTAGCTGTACATTTATTTATCTAGTTACCGCCTTGGCCGCAAATGTCATCTTCTTTATTTATACAAAGTATTTTAAGAAACCTGAGATATGGGAAGACTGTGATCTCTTTGCTAATATATTTTACATAGGATGGTTTTGATACATTTTATCTGAACCTGGTGCCATCTATTCAACTCCGAGTTTGCATAATGTACAGTTCTGTTGCCCATAAAATACATGACGTTTTATCAAACATGACCCATGTACTCCTGTGCGTCCTCCTGGGTTTTCATAACAAAGAACCTCAAGCTTCTGAGAAGTTAATGTTCTTTCTTTTGAAGACCATGAGTTTGTGAGCTCACACACCAGGTAACTGGAACCTGAAACATCATAGAGGTACTTTCAAAACTCAGGCATTCTGCCCTGGCTGGTGTGGCTGTGTGGCTCTGTGGCTTGAGCGCCAGCCTTTGAACAAAAGGGTCACTGGTTCCATTCCCAGTCAAGGCACATGCCTGACTTGTGGACCAGGTCCCCAGTAGGGAGCACACAAGAGGCAACCACACATTGATGTTTCTTTCCCTTTCTTCTCCCCTCCTTTCTCTTCTCTCTAAAAATAAAGAAATAAAATCTTAAAAAAAAAAACTCAGGCATTCTGTGAATGAGACATGAAATGAATTTCACACGCATCAGCTCCCTTGAGCCATGTCACAACAGATAAGGCCAAATGGAAGGATGCAGTATTAGTTCTTGTGGGCTACTGAGCAGCAGAGTTAATAACTGAATCATAATTTCACTCCAGGACATAGAAGATGCTACATCCTGTCTTCTTTTGATCCCTTTATCCATAATAGCAAAAGTAGAAATACCTTTAAATCAGACTGTATGATGACTATATCTATATGTGCTCTCCTATAATTTGGCTTAAACATTTATTCAAAATTCCTTCCCTTGGGTGGGCTTCACAAATGGATCCCACCATCTGATCTCCTTAATATTTCATTTATGTGGTACACTGATTGTATTAATAATCCCAATTCTTCACCCCCTGTCACCGCCCCATAGTCACAGCCTCTACAATGTTACTTAGCAGTCCTTAGTATTCTGGGTTCCCAGTCGGGCCAGGTGATTTGATTTGTCCACTGTGTATTCCCAGTTGTGATGCATGTAGAGGCTTGTAAAGGTACAGGCCATTGCCATCTCCTCTTTTCTTCCTCTGACTTTGCTGTGAGAACACGTCTCGGCTAGCCTGATGGAGAATGAGACATGTGGCCTAGATGTCCTTACTGTCCCAGCTGACAGCCAGTACCCCCAGACATCATGATTGTGGCAATACTCCACTGAGGACCACACCTGCATGACCAGATCTGCCCAGCCCAGCCCACATCTGCCAAACCCTGAATTAAATTCATGTTTTCTATCTGATGACACCAAGATTTTGTGTTTGGTATTGTGTCACTCTATTGTGACAATCTATAACAGAATAGTTTATGCCATTGCTTTACATTTATGTTAGGCTTTATAATTTATATTTATTATATATAAAATTTATATGCTTTATAATTTATTTATAGCATAAATTTTTTTTTTACTTTGTTTGGGTCATATGTGCTAAACCTATTCCATTATCCTCCCCCATCCCCACCAATTATCTTTTAAAAATTTTCTCTTGAGGGTTCTGGAAAGAGCTACCACGAGGTCCTTCACTTCCTTCTGCCAACAGGACCCTTCCGGTTAAGGTTGCTTACCTGTTTCAAGGACAGAAAAGCTACAGGCTGGCTGGAAGCTAATCACATTCTATATTTAATCTGAATAAAGGAATCTGAGTTCAGGCAGCTGAGGCACTTACTGAAGCTGATACAATGATTGAAATGTCAGGGATGGTCACTGTGGTGGACCATGCACGGTTAGTTCCTAGTTAGATGAAACATGTCACAAAAGAGAAGCCAGTATGGCGGAGGACACAGATAAGTGATCTTGTAGCTTCTGGAAGACAGAAAGGGGGACCTTGTTCCTTCTTCCTCTCTCACCCCCACTCTGATTTTCATGGTTATGACCGTGAGTCCTGCCACAGATTCTGGAAGATTCCCTTTCACTTTCAGTAACCAGCCAGACTGCACTCCCTCAACTTTTTTATTTTAATAAACTTATTTTTAGAACAGTTCCACATGTATGAAAAACATGAGGAGAGTACACAGCTCCTATAAATCCTGCACTCAATTTTCCCTGTTATTAACGTCTTATATTAGTGTAATACATCTGTTCTAATTAATGAACCAATACTGATGCATATTATTAAGTAAAATACATACTTTACTCAGATTTCTTTAGTTTTCATGTCTTTTTTCTGTTTCAGCATCCTATTTAAGACACCGTGTAACTTAAATCATCACGCCTCCTTAGGCTCCTCTCGGCTGTCACAGTTTCTCATCATTCTTGTTTTGGATGACTCGGACAGTGTTGAGGAGTGCTGACCAGGTGCCTTGTAGAATGCGTCCTAATTAGGAATTGTCTGTGGGTTGTTTTTCTAATGATTACACCAGGGTCATGTGTGTTTGAGAGGAAGATCACAGAGATAAAGTGCCATTCTCATCACGCCACATCAAAGGTACATGCTATCAAGCTGGCCCATCATTGGTGATATTGAACTTGATCACCTGGGTTTGTCAGGCTCCTCCACTATAAATTTAGTCCATTGTTTACTCTTTTCATGCTGTACTGTTTAGAAGGAAGTCACTATGTGCTGCCCATAGCTAAGAAATGGGGAGTTATGCTTTCTCCTTGGAAACAGAATATCTACATATATTATTGGAATTCTTCTGCAGAGCAGACTTGTCTTTCCTCTCCCAAATATTTATGTATTCAATCATTTATCTATAGCCATATAATGGATATATAGAATGTTATGCATATTTATTTTATATTTTAATTTATAATCAATACTATGTTATTTATTGATCAATTGTTTTTCGCTTCTGGCTAGTGGGGAGCTTTCTTGTGTTTCTTTGACATTCGTGGATTTTTTGTTTGTTTGTTTGCTTGCTTTAACTCTTCCTTACTTTCTAAAACTACAAGAAGGTTCCGTTCCCACTTTCCATCACAGTTAATTTGTGTAAGTTTTTGTGTAAGTTGCATTTGACAAGCTTGACTGGAACACAAGTTTAGTTAAGTTCTCAGTTTCATACCCTTGCTATGAACCTGTTTCTTTTATCTGCTCACATTCTATTCAGTGTGCACATGAGCATTTTTTCACTGTACGAGTATTTGTGTGTCTGTTTATCAGGTGCAGAAGTTGGCAGGAGAGAGAGAATCATAGTGAAGTAAAGAAATAAAAATAAGAGCTAGGAAAGACTACCTTCCAGAACACCCAAGAGAAAAGCCAGCAAACACCATGCTCTTCTGCTTTATTTGTTTGCCAAAGGAGAATATAGATATGTCTTAGTATAGATTTTTAGGACTATATAAACTTTATAATTATAACTTCATAACTACCAACATTTATAATGATTAATAGCATAGAAAAACAAAATCACAACATTTGTCAAAATTCTAATAAGATGTTGTATCTTCATCAGAATGAGTGGAGCAGAAGCTATTTCAGAAGCTTTGGTTCCACAGTGAAACCAGAAAAAGAATTCACATATAAGAATAATAATGGATATTATGTGCCAGTTACTCAACTAAAGACTTTAGTGAAACATTAACATTAATACTCAGAACAGAGTTAAGTCATCAAGATAGCAGCATAGGTTGATCCAGACTTCAGTTCCCCTTACAAGAAGAACAATGGGTAATTATTCATAGATGAGACAACATTGTGAGAATCCCAGAACCCAAGAATAAGGCTGAAGCACACACCTGAATTAAACAGACCAAGAAGAACTACGTTAGAAAGGTAAGAAGAGTAGTTTTATGTTAACCCCATTGCCCTTCCCCAGGCCACTACAACACATCGACAAGGGGGTGCCTCAGGGCATGTGGCTTCTCCAGGGGGGAAAGGGAGCCAAGGTGGATATCCAGCTTTTCTTGTGTTACAGGACACTTTTCAGAAGGCCTGTTTGGGTCTTGTATCATGGGGATCAATGCTATATCTATAGAACTTAACAACTGGGGATCAGATAAAAATTAAGAAGTGGCAGTGCTTACGGCAACCAGAGATCAGATCTTGGCAGGCTACATTGCTGCTTGCAGCTGTGCCTGAGTAGATGTCTCAGTCAGTGGCTCTGCCCATCTTTAGAGCTGAGCTGATGGCCCCATCTAGCCAGTGAGCTTGATGGGCAGTTCTACCCAATGCGGGACCCTGACTAATAGGCCATACCAGCCATGGAGCCTATTCTATGGCCCACCTAGTCAAGGAAGCAAGCTCAAAACCTTACCCAACTGCTGAACATAACCATTAGACCTGCCCCAATTGCAGCATGCCTATAGACACTTGGCAGCCAACGACACACTCTACATACAGCCTATTTGGGCAGGTGAGAAAGATCACAGTTCTGCTCAACTGCTGAGCATAATCTCCAGTCCCATCCCACCAAGAAACCTAGCCAAAGAACATGGGCCTGTCCTACAAGTTTGCTCAGGCTGAGAGCCAAGCCAGCAGCTTTGCCCAGCTGTTGAGCACAGCCTCTCGCCCTGCATAACAAAGGAGCCTAAAGAGAGACACTGAACAGCACCTCAGCCCAGCCTACAGTACCACCCAACCACAGAACTTAGTCTTCAACCTGCCTAGCAGCACAGCCCACCCTACAGCCCTGCCCAGTTGCTAAACAAAGCCTGAGGCCTCACCCAATCATGGAGTGACTCCATCCAACTGCAGGGTACACCTGGGGCCCCTGCCCAGAGAGCCTAGCCAGTAGCCTCACCCATCAGTAGAACACAGTGAATGGCTTATCGAGTCATGAAACCTAGGCTGTGGGCTGAAAGTCTTAGTTAGAAGAATTAGCAACAAAAAAGAATAAAAGGTATCACATTATTGGGCATGAAGAAGCAAAATTGTCTCTGTTTGTAGATGACATGGTTTTATATATGTAGCAAACCCTAAAGACTCCAATTAAAAAGTATTGAATATAATAAACAAGTTCAGTAAATTTGTAGTCCACAAATTTACATGTAAAAACAGTTGTGTTTCCATATACTAACAATGAACTATCTGAAAAATAAATAAAGAAAGAAAACAATCTCACTTATAATACCATTGCAAACAATATAAAACTTGGGAATAAATTTAGCCAAGGCAGGGAAAGAGTTCTACACTCCAAAACATGAAAGAAATTGATAAGATACAAATAAATGGAAAGATATATGTTTTCATGGATTAGGAGAATTAATATTGTTAAAAGGTCCACACTATCCAAAGCTATCTAGAAATTAAACACAATCCCTATCAAATTTACCATGGCATACTTCACAGAAATAGAAAAAAGAATAAAGGAAACATTACACTTTGTGATTTTAAACTATACTGTAAAGCTATAGTTTTCCAATCAGGATGGTGCTGGCATAAAAATAGATACACAGATAAATGAAATAGAATCAAGAGCCTAGAAATAAACTCACACATATACAGTTAACTAATATTTGACAAGAGAGCCAAGAATAATCAATGGGGAAAGAATAGTCTCTCCAAAAATGGTGTTGGGAAAACTGGATAACCACACTTAGAAGAATGAAATTAGACCCTTATTTTACACCACTCATAAAATGAACTCTAAATGAATAAAGGTAGTAAACATAAGAACTGAAATCATAAAACTCCTAGAAGAAAAAAATAGGGAAAAAGCTCTTTGACATTGGTTTCTCTGTTCTGACCTTGATAGAACTTTCCATATATACTACCATAGAGGTGGAGGCTAAACTAGTTAAAGATGCAAAGTGTTATTTGTATCCCTGGGATTTAATTAAAAAATATATTAACAAAATTTTATAAAAATTATCATGTACAAATTTAGAGATCATGACAAATAAAGTATTCAATCTTTGGTCTTAGATTTTGGTCTTTTTAAAATCGCAATTGAGAAAAATCCTCTGGATGAAATAAAAGCCAGAATTTGTACCATTAAACCTTTTATGGCATATGGGAGGGAAGTTAGGGACATGGGTAAAAAAGGGAAAGAGATTCAGATGTCCATATTGGCAGTAATAAAACCTGCCAGAGGAATGTAAGGTACACTTCTTAAGGATGGGGAATATAGTCAATAATATTGTAATAACTATGTCTGGTATCAGATAGGTACCAGACTTATTATTGGGTGATCACTTCACAAGTTATATAAATGTCTAATCAGTATATCATACGCTTGAAACTAATGTGATGTTATATAGCAACTGTAATTGGAAAAATTAAAAAAATATTTTAAAAAACACAAAGAAAACTGAGAAGTTAAAATATTGCCCATGTAAAGTAAAATGTAAGTTCCATGGGCAAAAACTCTGTCTTGCATTCATTTCATTCTTTGAACCAAGGACAGAGATTGACCAAGAATAAGTGCTCAATAAATACGTGTTGAATGAATGAAACTCATATCTTGCTTATTCTTTTCTCTCTTCTTTCAGCAATGTTGTATTTCCTAGTTAATTTTATTCAATTCTTTTTTCAATTTCTTTCTTTTGGTGTCCCCAAGGCAGTAATTAAGGAAAGATGAACTCGAGTCAATTTTTGCTCATTACTCTATAACAACAACAAAAAAAAATTCAAAGAGCTGACTCAAGTTGGGAAATACTTGCTAGATAACTGTTATATATACTGTATTATAACAATCAAAATAATGGAGGCCTTCCCCTTACCTGTACTACTTGCTGCCCCTCTCAGAATCTCCAACTCAAAGTTCTTTTCTGATCTCAGAGTCCCATCTGTCTCTCACATATGGTCTGAGTCCATGTAAGATTCTTGATTTGTTCTGGCCTTTAAAGAACACGTCAAAACCATGCAATAATATGGCAAAGGAGGTCAACTGCTTCTAAGACACTGAACACACTACTGCAGCTGAGAACAAGAGATATTTGAAAAATCCTCAGCCACTATCATTTATCAGTAACATAAATCATTAGTTATCAAACAAAAAGAAAAATAAAGAAAAAACTTTAAGCTTCTTGTGAATTTGGGAATGGTCAGAAAAAAATAATGTGCTGGTTTTATCACTCAAGTTAACTTTGTTTTCCTTTTTTATCAGCCCCTCTCCCCATTTCCTCTTCCTTTCTTCTTCAGAGACAATCTGATACAAATCTGTAAAGGCAGCCATACTTTACTCATGTGCATGCCACCACTTTCCCCATGGCCCCCTCCTTCCCTGACTCTGTCCATCGGAACCAAAAGTCCATTTTAGAAGGGACTTAATGACAACTGGAATCTCAGAGAAAGTTAATATCTCCATCTTATTAGTTGATTCAACAGCTAAATCTTTGTAGAAACAACAAGTATGTTAATCACACATAGAATTAAATTTTTTATTATGTGTAGTCTCTAATTTGTGTTTTGATATCTTTAAATCTTAGAAAATGTAAACACTAACCACTCTTGGTCTCTTTTGATGACTTTCTTTTTACTCTATCCCCAAGGATCTGTCCTTGATCTTTTTTGTTTACTTCTTCTCCATCATGTCTCACTACCATCAGTCATATCCCAAAGAATTTTCTGTGATGATGTAAACATTCTTTGTGCTGTCCAGTAATGTAGCTACGAACCACATGTGATGATTGCAAACTTGAAATGTGACTAGTGTAACTGAAAAGTTGAAAGTTTAATTCTATTGAATTTTACTTTATTTTAATTTATAGCCATGTGTAGCTAGTAGCTACCATATTAGACTGTTACTGCAGGATGGTCTCATCTAGTACTATGGCTTTAGAAGCTACCTTGATGCTTATTTTACACTCAAATTTTATCCAAATATTACCATTTCTTATCATTTGGTTACCCTAGCCCAAGCAATTATAGTTGGTTTTGACCTACCATCTTTACTAGTCTTCCTGGGGCCAGCTTGCCCCTCTGATAAAATTATATATTCTCCACATGGTTGCCAGAGGGATCACTTAAAATGAGGATCACAGACATTATCATATCATTACTCCACTCAGAATCTTTGTACTGGTTTTATATTGCTACTATGAAAATTGTCACAACCATAGTGCCTTAAAACAGCACAAATTCTTTACCTTATATTTCTGTAAAGCAGAAATCTAACACAAGTCCACTGGGCCACAATCCAGGTGCTAGTAGGGCTGCATTACTCTCTGGAGCCTCTAAGAAAGAATCCATCTTGTTTTTTCCATCTTCTCAAGGCCACCCACATCCCTTGACTCGTGACCCTTATCTTCCATCTTCAAAGCCAACTACGTGGCATCATTTTGACCCAGTTTTCTTACATCGTTCCTCTTCAACTGACCATACATGAATAAATTCTTTAAGACCTTTTTAAAAAAAGTTTATCTATTTATTTATTTTTAGAGAGAGGGGACAGAAGAGATGGAGAGAAAGATCAATGTGCGAGAGAAACATCGACTGGTTGCCTCTTGCACCCTTCCCCAATGCAGGCATGTGCCCTGACCAGGAATCCAACGAGAGACTTTTTGGTTTGTAGGCAGACTCTCAATTCACTGAGCCACACCAGCTGGGCTCCAGTGTAATTGAAGTAGACCCACCCAGATAATCCATGATAATCTCCCTATCTCAAGACCCTTCCTTTAATCACATCTATGAAGTCCTTTTTTTTCCCACCTAAGGTAACAAAATTACATGCTCTAGGGATTTAGATGTGAATATCCGGGGAGCCATTATTTTGATTGCCTTAGCCCACCTAACACTTCCTCGATCTAAACACCTTTCAAGACGTGGTCTTACTCTATATTTTGAACTCTTTCTCTACTGAGCTACTCTGCTCTTACTCTCTTCTTGCTGCTTCATAATGCTCTAATACTTGATATTTGTTTTATCATGGCCTTTTCTCTAGCTTTCTTCTTCTCCAACATTTCCCTGAGCCTTTAAATTGTATACTAGATCAATGCAGAAGTCCCCAAATTCTCATTTATACTCATCAATGGAGTTAGCACACTAATTGTTACCATGACAATTTACAAAACCCACGACTAGCAGACAAAGTCTGGCTTCTCTCTGTTAAACACTTATAAAGAGTAACCAGATGTTTTCATAGCTTCACAACTCTGAGTCTACCATATATTCCATAATCTGGATTATAAACTATAAAGTTAAAACAATTAAAATTTTAATTAAGCATGGAATAGTTATCTATTACTGGGCATTGAAGCATTTATAACAGCTTTTAATAGATTGTACTTGGTAATCTTGAATGGGACTATTTTAGTAATTGCTTCCCTTGACCAGTTTGATAAATGCTGGTCAGACTTGAATATTTTCTTCAGGGTTTAGAAAGTTAGCTATGAATGCTGTATCAGACTCATGCAATTCATTCCATATGTAATGGGATGCATGAATAGATGCAGAGGGGAAAACTAGAAAAAAAAAATCAGAAGTGAGCGATCCTGGTGTTCTTTTCTGATATACAAATAAGAATAATGATTATTTCATAAAACCCCCAAAGGCAGTGGTCAATTAAGAAATAAAAAATGAAGCATTTCCATTAATATCTGCCACATGTACATCTCCCCTTATTTACTCATCATTTTATATTATACTAATGTTCACATTGGCAACGTAAACTTTCTAACAATATGGTCACTAGCTTGAGTGACCACATATAGTGTCCTGCTTACTTGTGACAGACCTGGCTTATGCTTGTTGTCCCAATGTAATTATTTAATCTCACTCTTCTTAACCCCAAAACTGCTGTGATTTGGATGATAAAGTATATACTCACTCTAACACTTGCCCATGTACATTACAAAAGAATACCAGTGAACAAATCTTGCTGAGAAAAAAAATAATTGTCTGTGTGAAAATTTAACAATACTTCTTATATTTTCCCACAGAATTTTAATCAATTTACCAGTTGGCTGAGATGTTGATGGCTTTTGCAAATATGACAATTGAGCTTTGGATTTATTTACTTAGAGAACATTTGTGGTAAATTTCCATGTGTCGTGTTGGTGTATGTTATATACATAAATATACACAGACACACACTTGGAAATACAATTATAGAAGGAAGGCCCATATTGTTTATTTATATACTGAGGGTTCAGCCATACCTGTGGTTTTCTAGAGAACTGGTAGGATAAGCCTGCCATTTGAGTGATTGCCATTTGCATGATGAACCAAGAAAAGTTTATGGGCCTGACAAAAATGTAAAATCTGATAAAAATATGAAGGCTCATAAACTTTGTCAAAGGAAGACGGATCCATTCAGTATGATTATACGTTAGTGAAAGTGTGACTGGGTGTGTCTTCCCACACAACTGACTCTTGTGTGCTAAAAGGTGAAAAGTGATCAGGTAATGGTATTTTAACAAATTCTGAGAGTGATTATACTTAAGCTTTTTCACAGTTATATATTTATTCACTTTGACTGCTCCATTATTATGTCTTTTTCTTCCCTTGGATCCTCTCTCTGTTTCTCTTTCCTTCCTTCCTTCCTTCCTTCCTTCCTTCCTTCCTTCCTTCTTCTCTGCTTATACCTATTTGACCCACGTATAAATATAAAAATGTGTAACCTGGACAATTGATCAAACTTTTGATGTCATTTCTATCCAGAAGTCATACCCTCATCCAAATATATTAAATTTATCACATATACCTAGAACTTTCAAATTCATCTCATATGCACTATGATAACTTTATATTTTAGTTTGTCAGCAACTTGTATAGACATGTGTGTAAAATTTCTACATATGTAAATCTAGTTTCAAAAATAGAGTGTGAGGTCCTTTTGATCAAAGATCAAGTCTTATACTCTCTAGCACAAAGAAAGGTCAGTAAATATTTGCTGATTAAGTTTCATTAGTGTTGGTTCACTCTAAGGAACTATGGATCAAAGTCAGGAGATTTGGGTTCTAGTTTCAACCATGCTCCTTGGAGAAATCAGTCCTTTGGGGCCTACTTCTTTATGTATATGATGGTGTATAATTTAACAGTGAAAGAATATAGGCAGGTAGACTTGAAAAGAAATTTGTAAGATGCCTTACAAGCCTTGCTGTCTTTCTCCTTTGGGTCTCACCTCATGAAGGGAGACTGTGGCCCAAAAGCAGAGTCAGCAGGCCCATTCTGCCTGTTGCTAATATGGCTGCTCCAGATACTCCAATAAAATCTTACAGGCAGCTTATAAATGAGGGTTACAGCACTATAGCAGCCTTGCTACAATGGGGGAAAGAAGGGGAAGGGTCAAGTCAAGGACCATGTATAAAGGACCCATGGACAAAGAATATAGGGGGCAGAATTGAATGTGGGAGGTGGGGGTGTGTAGTGCAGGGGAGAAAGATGGGAACAACTGTAATGGAACAATAATTTTAAAAAGCAAAAAAAAAAAAAAAAGAGATAATGGACTTCCTATTCTTTTATACAGGAAAGAAAAGATTCCACTCACCTCCAAGTTGCTACTTAAACTATATTGGTCCAGAACAGAGCAAGAAGTTTAAAACACAGTTTGCAAACAAGTGTTTACTAAAACTGTAAAGAAAGGCTGGATCAGAAGGACACTCTGCCTAACACAGAATAGAAACACTGAGACAAAAAAATGTTCCCGTGGACCCATAGATCGATTTATGGATCCAGTGCTTTTTTCAACATGAGAACAGCATGCCATTACAGGCACATAAGAGACACAAGCCATATGGTCAAATGACACTGTGCTGGCCACACTTTATCTGCCTTTGATTACTGTTTCCTGTTTTTCTTTCATTAGTTAGGGGATGTTTCTATCCTCTATGGAACACATTTTCAATGTAAATTCTCATACTTGTGGGGATATTAGCTGTTACATAATAGCTTTTTATGATTGTCTATGTCATGAATTTACAGTCTGGAGCCATGTGGACAGCTCTCATTTAAAGAATGTATAAACTCAGCACACCCATATTGGCTGACTAGATACAGTTGGCAAAAATTGTTTATTTGATTTAGGGATTGGAGGTTTTTATTGGTAATGTCAATGAATATGTAACTGCAGGCTACAAATGGAAGTGGATGCCCAGAATGAAAGTAGCTAGAAAGTCTGAGTAAGCCATGGATCGGGGCCAGACATTATTTAGAATCTGATTAAGTGTGGTATCAAGACATCAGTCAGTAACAACAACATTTGGACTTACAGAGCTTTTCACAGCTTAATAAGTATTTTAACATACATTTTCTTATGTAGTCTAGGTAGATCTCTGTGTGGCGTTTGTTATTATCCCCATTGCATTGATGAAGAAGCAAGTTCAACAGAAGTGCAGCTATTTTTTGAGTAGAAGGGTCTAAAATTGAGCCAAAGGCCCTGGATTCTGGAAGTGCGTGCATTTGTGTGTGCATCTGCAGGGAACGGAGGCAGGCAAGAGAAGATCAAGTTCAAGGTCTGAGTAATGAGGACAAGATTGTTACTCTTGGACATGGCTTGAGAGAGAGGATTTGGTATGGTCAGTCTTTTCCCTAGTAGTTTGATCTCCTGCCTTTTAGAGCTAGGCCTGTTTCCCAGGAACGAGACTGCAATTTGTAGGCAGAAATGAGAGGAAGGCCACAGGGCTGCTCACAACATCATACCAGCCAGTTTGGATGTCACATAAACTTAAAGAATGGAAAACCCACTGTTTTGTCTTGATTTTTGATAATAGTGAATATTAAAAACTGCTTTTAGATTGTGCTCTAGGAACTTTGTGGCCTGTAAAAGACTAAAGACTAAAGTTGAAAACCATAAATCAAATTCATAGTGTAAAAACTTAGAAAGAAATCCCTATAATCTCTACTTATTATTCTCATAAATCCTGGCATATTTAGATTGCATAATTTATTGTATCTAATTTGGGAAATAAGAGTTTGGATAAAAGAAGGAACTATTTAATAATTGGAACTTCTATATTGTACTCTGCTGAAAGTTACTAACATTTAATAGTTCTATGATTTTCAGCAAGAGAATTAAATGTCCGTCATATGAGAGTCTCATATCCATCATTGAAAATGGATTTCTTTACCAAGTGTTGTAAAAATTAAATGTGAAAATTCTTTGAGAATTGTACGATGTATAATGATTACTCACCTACCAATTTAACATAACCTTTCCTCCTGTTTATTTTTCAGTTGTCTAATCCTAAACATTCCAAGTTCATTGGCAGAAGATGATGTTTAGACACACAGCTCTTATTCCCACTCCAGTTAGTGTTATGAACAGAACTACTACAAATGCACTTTATTTTCAATTATACCAGCATGTGAAGACATGGGAAGACTAAAGGCAGAACGGCCAGGTAGGAGGCTGTTGCAAAAGGGCCACTTCAGAGGAAATGCGTTCTGTCTGAGGTGATGATCACAACAGAATCAGAAGGAGGTGCCCTTGTGAAGGGGTATTGAATTGTCCTGAATTGTCATCCTCAATACTTCGCAAAGATCATCTCTCTTTATTTTTGTTGCCAAGACCCTCATCATTTTAAACAGACAACTTCCATAGGCTCCTCACTGGTCTGTCTGCCTACACCCTTGGTCCTTCCAATTTCTTCAGCCATGCCATTGACATTTAAGGTGCTAAGTATAAAGAAATATATTCTTTATATATTCCTCACTCAATTCCCAAATCCCAAGGATGGGGAGCCTGTTGATCTCTGCCCTTTTGGTTGGCCCCAGTGAACCAAAGCTATCACCTTGGGAGGCACCTGCTGGACTCCATCACCCCTTCAGTTCAAATTTTACATGAAAACCCCAAGGTCCCTCATGATTCCTTTCAGAGGGCACATCAAGAAAATAAATGGTTATTCTGAAATTGTTGCGAAACCTTCAAGAAAGTGATGTTTGAATGCTGTGAAATGTGTGAATGAAATTTATTGAGTGATTAGCTCTCGGTTTAAGTAAAATTGACCATGTGATCATGAAAAATTCCTATAAATGTCATATAACAAACTTACAGTTGCTGGAAATAGCTTTAAAAATTCTACTGAGAAAGTAAAAGGCACATGGAACATTCTGGCAAATTCTAAAATGAAAAAAAAAAAAAAAAAGCACTGCCTGATGCCCCAATGATATAGCTTGAAATGTATTATAACTAGTTACAGAGAAAGCACAGTAATTACAGTTTGATTGTGAAGTGAAAATGAAGGGATATTCCTGAAGGGATACATAACTGGCAATGAAGACAGTACTTAAAATTCTACCAGTTGGCAATTTCATAGATGCCTCTAGTACCTAATATCCTAGATTTTTAAAAAAAGTATGGTCTCCTTATAAAGTATCTTGAATTTTCCCTATGATTTATGAAATTCAGTAGTCTTCAATGATAAGATGAACAAATAAGGCATTGAAGGTCATTTTAATCACTATCTTACGAGATATGCCTGTATGTTCTTGACCTGTGAACATTAAACCAATGGTTGAGCATCACAATTTTGAAGGTCATTAACTTTGATGGATCTATGAAATTAAATAAGATTGAGAGAAAGAAAGCTGAAGTTGTCAGTAACTGTAGGGTGTTCTATACGTAAACTTGTTAGATAATTGGAGAGTAAAATCTTATAAAGTGTGCATATATAATGTGTATTAATACAATGTGTTTGTGCGTTTGTCTGTGTGTGTATGTCAAGACAGAGAAAGGGAGAGAAGAAGAGGGGATGAAAGAGGAAATAAAATTTTGTTGCTATTACTGAAGGAAGGGAAAAATCAGAACAGTGATGAGGCGCTTTTGGAGTGGAAACATGCGTATGTGGTGGGCTGACAAGAGAGCAGGAGGTGGGGTAGGACTGATTCGGAAGCAGCCCATTGGTCACCGTATTACCGCCGGCACTCTCTAGTCTCCCGTCTAAGCTCCTCGATATCATATTCTCTGTGTGGGAATATTGTACACAACTTGGTCAGCCAAGAACCTCTTGGTTTTAGATAAATCACTTGAATCCTGTGTCATTTATTTCACCAATTTAGAGTTTCAGGTAATAGCTACATCGCAGCAGTAATAAAGTTGCGAGTTGTTTCCTTCTTGGAGTGTGAGGATTTATGGCTCCTTGTTCATGGAAAATGCATCATCCCCATTGCATACACAGAGCAATTAGCACATGGCATTTTGTTAGTGATTACCTATCTCCCTGGACTGCACCGTGAGCTCTTTGAAAGCAAGAACCACCTTATTTATCTTCATGATTCAAACAGTAAGCCCAATGCCTAACTCACAGAAGATGTTTAATAAATGATGATTGAAATCAAGGAAGTTTAGATTTTTATTCAAAGAACTCATGGTAGCCCAAGAGCCTATTTTACCCTACAAATTATTTAGTGCAGTTAAGTTCAAAAGCAGATTTTTATGCAGAACTATTATCAAACCAATAACAGTTATATTCTATGTAAAATTTTATAGCACAAGATTTCTTCTGTAAAGAATTCCATAATAGTAAGACACAAAAGTAGCTCAGGGATATAGTACATTACGGAGAAGGCTTGTAATTACTTTTAAGTTGCTTACTAAAATGGAAAACTGTTCTCAAATCCAGACATCCTAGAGACTAGTAAAATTTTCTGGTTATGACAGTAAGGAGGCTATATGAGGCAACTAGTTTTGTTTTGAAGAATTCGTTCTAGAAACCTATCCTTATAGGCCTGTAAGCATGATAGAATATGGACCAGAGAATAACAAGTTTCAAGAAAAACTCAGAGATGGAGGGAGAAGGGTGCCATTTGAATTGGCAATAGTGGGCTTGGTCTCATTGTCATTTAATCTATTGAACACACAATACATTGGATTTATTTCCATCTCTCTCAGTCACTTTCCTCAAACTGCACTCCCCTAGGCACCAAAAAGGCCCACAGAAAAGCTGACGTGTTGTACACAGAAACAGAAGTGTTTTTAAATTCTGCTCTGCAGAAACACAGCTTGCCTTCCTCACAGGAGGTAGAAAGGGCTGAACTTAAATCAAGCTCCCGGTGGTGGTGAAGGGGCTGGCTGTGCGGAATGTCCCCAGGGACGAAAGATCAATTGAGCCTTGCCAAGTCGTGTCAGCAGTGGCCGTCTCTAAGATGCCGACAGGGCTCTGGTTGACAGTTTCAAGAAATTTAACTGCTTTGATAAGGTTAAAGGGGGCCACAAACCACAAATTAGAAAACAAAACACAAGGCTGCTAAGAAGCTTGCTTGCGTGCTAGAAAGGACTTGTCAACCAGCAACAATACTGACACCCGTTGCCTCCTTTTCATTATTTAAAAAAAAAAAAAAGACGAAAAAAATGAAAATAAAGAAAGGGGCAGAAAAGCAGTCTCATAAAAACGACTTCACTGATTTAAAACATTTACCAGTTACTGTTGATGATATTGCAAAAAAAAAAAAAAAAAAGGGGGGGGGAGGGCTTGTGCCAGTTAGAGGCACATAATGTCTATTGTTTCTAATTCCCTCGAGAAGCATAATAGAACCAATTAAAAGTCTACGAGGGATTATGGAAAGGATGATGGTCTTCATGGATCCACTGGGAAAAATAACAAAGTTCAGAAAATAAAACACCTAAACATAAAAAATTACTCTTGGTGTCCTCACAATGTAAACAAAATTCCAATAAAATTTAGTGATATATATCTAAAGATGAACTGTACTCTCATATTCTAAAATTGTGTCGATTGTCAGATTTATGCCTTGACATTGATCATGGCTGCTTAGCTGTAAGCAACTCAATTTAGTCACATGACACAGAGCACAGCTTGTTGAAGAGGTTATCACACTATACTCTAAGCCCTGGCCAGTGTGCTCAGTGGGTTGGAGTGTTGTCCCATCATCCCATGGACTGAAAGGCTGAGGGTTTGATTCCTAGTCAGAGCACATGCCTAGGTCTCAGGTTCAATCCCTGGTCAGGGCACATATAAGAAGGCAAACAATTGATATTTCTTTCTCACATTGATGTTTCTTTCTTTCTCTCTCTCTCTCTCTCTAAAAATAATAAAATAAAGTCCTAAGGTGAGGAAAAAATATATTCTCCAGGATCCCTCAATAGTTGTTGCATAAAAAAAATAAAATATCTAGTCGGATATATTTATTTACTTTTTTTAAAAAAAGGAACTACATTCATGCTACTCTTGGGATCTAAATACCTACTTTATAGAGATGTATCTGGTAGAGTTAATAAAAATCATAATCTTCCAATTTCTGCTTTTAATATTAATGAATGAATAAAGAGTACCAATCAGTTATTTGGTTAAATGTATTTTAATTTGAATTTGATCATTCCTCATGTTGAAATGAGTTAATACATTTTTTAAATAATGCCATAAAAATGACATAAAAATGATGTTGATATGTTTTATTACTGGTTATGTTGACTTTAATCACTTGGTTATGGTATCTTCTAGATTTCTACACTGTATAAGCAATATTTTTATACTATGCAAATCTGTTTCTTCTCAAACATCTCCCCACTAATTTTAGTATCTATCAGTGGATTTCATCTGCAACAATTACTAGTATATAATTGTCTAATTATGATTTTCTATATCTTTTCTACACGTATTAATGAGAATGTTATTATAAGGAAGAGTGGTCACTTCTCCCCTACGTATTGTTGATTCTATTACTTATTTGTAGATTCATGGGCTTTGTTTGATAATTTTGTTTTGCTGGTGGGAGAAGTTGTTGTGAATTTTTCAGTTTTGTGTTTTTATTTTGTCTTGCCTTGCAGGACTTCAAAATTATTTCCATATCCTACTCCCCATTTATTGTCAGATTTCCAGAAGATACTTTTTCCTTTTTGTCTTTTTCTCACCCAGAAGCCATGCTTTGGAAAGACTATCTTTTTATCTATATCATACCTGTACTTTTAAAATGGTACTTTTAAATGTACTTTAATGGCACACCTGGACCTTTTTAGATCCCATGGGCCTTTAAATCATGTGTACTTTAAAATCCCTTCCTGGTTGCGAGTGCCATGATCTACTTAGTTACCTTTATTTCATAATTCAGATTTTGTGTGAATGGAATTTTTCTAATGGCTATCCCAACTCTCATACTTTGCTAGCAACCCTCCTTTGTTCTCCTGACAGTATTCTCTTCCTGCCTTCACTCACTGAAAAGTTTTATGGCTGAGCAGAAGTGGGCAAGAATGTGAGAGATTTAGAGTTCTGGCCTCTGTTAACTTTTCTCTTTCTACTCACCGTTATTCTGAAGTTTCAGTGCTCTCTGTTTTCAACTCACATGAAGAGTTTTGTTTTGGGTTTGTTTGGGTTTTTTTGCATAGAATTATTGTACTTTTGAAGCTATTGGTATTGTTTTGGAAGGAAACTTGGGGAAGTTGATTAATATATGACTTTTTTTTGTCCACCAAGATAACCTCTGGATATATTTTTCAAAGTATAGGCAATTGTGTTTCCTAATAGAGTATATGTTTGGTGTGAGGTAATGAATGGATTCAGAATGATTCTGAGGCTTTTATCCCAAAGAACTGGAAAGATAGGGTTACTAACAAATTATGTAGAGAATACTTGAAGTGAGAAAGTTTTGGAGGGTAGATGTGTTATTTTGGACCATAGAGTGACAGTGCTGTTTGTTTGTTTGTTTTTTTAACAAAAGCAAACTAATATTTTATTATTATTTCTATCATCTTGTGTTACAGTAACAAAATTTCAAGTTTCCCCCTTTTTTTTGGTTGCTCTCCAATTTTATTCTTAAATTTGATCTAGTAAAACTGGTAAAAAAAAAAAGTACCACGTTGAGAAACATGGACTCAAACTCAGACAAATACTATTAAAGAATTAAGTTTAATGAAGTTTTAATTATTCCCCTGTCTTCAAAATAGTTTAGTGATAATTTTTTTAAATGTGGTATTTTGAGACATGTCACATGTGCCTTTGGAAAACATTATAGGCATTTGACCAGTGACATAGTACAGCTTTTCCATTTCTATATCTTTTCTCTAAAGCTAATATTAAAACTAGTCTGTATTCCATTCACTCATCCAAAAATATTTTTTGATACTTAATTAAGTACCAGGGTGTGTGCAAGGTATAATAAAGTAATCTTTGATTTTCCTGATTGAGCTTATAGTCTACCAGTGAAATAAATATGAAACATCAAACAAATAATTTTCATAAATAATGAACTACTATTATAAAGATGCTGAGCCCACTCGTTAAGTGCATAGATGGAAAATTTGGTGATACACAGATTTCTTATGAGAGACCGTAAACTAGAAGCTTACAAAAAAAAATGAAAAAGATAAAAGAGATGAAAAGTTTGCTGCAAATACTCTATGATACACAGTCATTAAATTACACAAACAGCTTTACATTATAAAGCTGACACACCATAGGCATTTCTGATAGTTCGTTACACCAGAGGTAGGATGCTCATTTAGTAAATCAAATGCCAATGTTAAAACATCACTTAAAGCAAAAAATAAAACAAAGTCTTTCTCATGTATAAGATATAGGAGTTAAAATCTGTAGATTTCCTAGTTTGCTTTGTCACTAGACCTTTTAGTCAACTTATTCAAGAGTTTACAGAGTTAGGAATGATTCCTAATGAGCTGGATATTATAGAAGAAGAAATTTCTATTTCTAGGGGAGTTATTAATTAACTTCATTAGCAAATAACCTCTCTGACTGTCAGCTTTCTCAACTCTAAAATGAGAGGCTGAATGGGATGATGTAAGCTTCCTTCTAGCTATGCTTGCTAATGCTTCAGATGGTTAAAACAGAAAGAAAGGCGGTACCTATTATAACATGCCCATCTGTAAGACTCTGTTCTGAAGAAAACTAGGTACCTGTGCCATTTAAGTTTTACCTTATGTCTTTAGTATATTATAATTTATCTGATACTAAAACAATTAAGTACCTAAATAAACCAAACCACTAGCTTAATTATACTGATATTTAGATATTAGGATTATTTTGAGAAAAAAATATCCAAAGAATTGATATAACATGAGGTGATACTGCTATGTAAAATTGCAAGGGCACTATATATGTATATATATTAAATAATATATTGAAATGTATATTCATTTTTCTATACATGGTGAGTATTTTTCATGACTCTACACTTTACTACTATAAGAGAGTTCTGAGAGTTACTATTACAGGTAGCAAAAATATGTTTGTTTTTTTGCTAAGAACAGTAAGTCACATTTTCCTCAGAAAAATAATTTAACACTTCTTAATTTGTATATGGTCACTTGCGTGTCTCATATGTTTTTTACTATGATTACATGTGTTAATGCATACACAACTCTTAGCAAGTAACTCTTATCTTGGCATCAAACTTATAAATGTGTTCATCTCTTGCCTTTTCTTCTCAGAAGCCAACTGGACATTCTTTAGAATATACTGGAGTTTTATGAGTTCAGACATTACTTGGAGAACCAAGAGATCTCTCAGTTTTTTCCCCTTCACTCGGACTCTTTCTCAAATATTACTTTCTTGTGAAGCTTTCCCTAATACTTAAGCAAAGTTAGTCTTGGCTTCCCACATGTTCCAGGGATTGTGATGATTATTCTCACATTGGTCTTCCCTGTCAGACTAGATTGTTTGAGAAGGGAATGTAGATTGTGTTTTATTCGCACTACGTAGTACATAGTATCTACCTAATAAGTCGATGAACAAACTCCTAGAGCAATTATGTTTGCTTTGAGATTTTTTGCAATAGTATTGACAATCTATCACTCAGCAACAAATTTTAGAACCTCAAATTTTCAGTACTCTTAAATTTTGTGAGGTATAAAAAAGATAAATGTAGAGACTTTTAAATCCCTAGTAAGATCCAGATATTTCTGATTGGAAAAGGCCCACAAAACATGCTTGTCATGGAATCAACTTGATGTAAATTATTAAAGAGGACTTTTTCTTGCCTGCAAGGTTTCTTTTGAGACATCAGCTGGTAGTCTTATGGTAACTATTTTGTAGGTACCTATCTCCTTTTCTCTTGCTGCTTTTAAGATTCTATCCTTCTTTTTAATCTTGGGTAATGTAATTATGATGGGCCTTGGTGTGTGCTTTCTTGGGTTCAACTTCTTTGGGACTCTCTGAGCCTCCTGAACTTCCTGGAAGTCTATTTCCTTTGCCAGATTGGGGTAGTTCTCCTTCATTATGTTTTCAAATAAGCTTTCAATTTCTTGCTCTTCCTTCTCTCCTTCTGGCACCCCTGTGATTCAGAAAGAACTATTTAAAGTTGTGAAAGGCAAGGCCATATATCCACGATTACCCTATCCATTTAAAATGGAAGGGCAGGTAAAGTGCTTCCCAAATAAAGTAAAGTTAAAGGAGTTCATCATCACTAAGCCCTTATTACATGACATGTTAAAGGGACTTATCTAAGAAAAAGAAGGTGATCAAAACTATGAACTGTAAAATGGCAATAAACTCATAACTATCAACAACTGATCCTAAAAAAACACAAACAAAAACGAACTAAGCAAACAACTAGAACAGAATCAGAATCACAGAAGTGGAAATCATATGGATGGTTATCAGTGGGAAGGGGGAGGGGAGAATGGGGAAAAATTACAGGGAATAAGAAGCATAAATGGTAGGTACAAAATAGAGAGGGGGAGGTTAATAATAGTATAGGAAATGGAGAAGCCAAAGAACTTATATGTATGACCCGTGGACATGAACTAAGGAGGGGAATGCTGGTGGGAGAGGGGTTACAGGGTAGAGGGGAATAAAGGGGAGAAAAAAATGGGACAACTGTAATACCTTAATCAATAAAATATTTTTTAAAAAAGGTTACTTTTGCCCTGGCTGGTGTAGCTCAGTGGATTGAGCGTGGGCTGTGAACCAAAGGATCGTGGTTCAATTCCCAGTCAGGGCACATGCCTGGGTTGCAGGCCAGGTCCCCAGTGGGGGCTATGTGAGAGGCAACCACACATTGATGTTTCTCTCCCTCTCTTTCTCCTCCCCTTCCCCTCTCTCTAAAAATAAAGAAATTTAAAAAAAAAACTATATTATACGAGAATAGACAATAATACAAGAATAAACTTTCACAAAAAAATAAATAAAAAAATAAAAATAAAAAAGGTTACTTTTTCATCAAACCAGTCTAGAGCCTGCTAAAGCAGAATGGTATACTCTTTGAAACTAAATGATTTATTTTACCCATTGTTATCTAGCAGGACATACTCTAAGACCAGAGGGGAAGATAGAAATGGTGGATATCCTGCTTGACACAGGATATTAGAAGCATCACAGAGCAGGGCTCCTCAAATGGGTTCTTTGGAAGGACATTGCCTTGGGTGCTTCATCTCTAACCATATTCCCAGATCCCCTCTCGGCATTCATCCTTGAGCATGAGTTCAAGTGTAATAGACATAGAAGGATTAAAATATGCCATTCAGTTTTAAAGTATGAGAATGATCTGATTAGTTCTTTGCCTTTTTGGAACTTTATAATCCATCTCTTGAAGCTAAAGTAATAGATTAATTTGGGGAAATTGAAACTTCTGATTTTATTAGAAGATAAAATAAAGGTAATTTAAAATGACTGGTGATAAATATTATGAAAACTAAATGATCGTGTAATTCTGAACTTCAATTTTTCAATATAATATAAATAAGAGGATTGTTAATTATCATGGCTAAGTGATCGATGCAAAATGCCAAATAGACAATTCATTTCCAAATCTCTTTGGGGAAACTGAGTTGTGTGCTTTTGCTCTC
The DNA here is from genome assembly GCA_039655065.1 of Glossophaga mutica. NCBI lineage: Eukaryota > Metazoa > Chordata > Mammalia > Chiroptera > Phyllostomidae > Glossophaga > Glossophaga mutica. The sequence goes on from CM077312.1 coordinate 34,581,208, forward strand.
CTCATTGACAGTTAATCTACTTTGTGTGGCTTAGCCTTGAAGCAATGTTGAAAAATATATTTAATACTTTTAATACTTTAGTTCATATGAAGTACATATTAGATAAGTTTCAAAAAGACAGTTGTTTATCTGTCTGATGAGTAAGATTCTATGCATCCTGTTTTAAAAATTGGCACCAATTAGTAATGTAGTAATTGATTATAATTTAAAAGTCAAATATTGGTTTTCTAGATTAGAAATGATAGAGAATAGGGAGATGATTTTTGACTCTTAATGCAAAAAAAAAAAAAACATCAGCATACAAATGAGCATACTATCTTGACTAGGACGATCAAACATAACATTGAAGAAAGACATATTCACTTACGGCCATGATGGAGGCATAGGTAGAGATGCTTTGCTTCCTCACACAACCAAAAGAAGAACAACAAATTTAAAAACAAAAAACAACCAGAACTGTCAGAAACTGAAACTGTATAGAAGCCTGACAACCAAGGAGTTAAAGGAGAAACATTCGTCCAGATGGGTAGGAGGGGCAGAGACAGGCAGCCAGAGAGGAGAGGACCAGAACAAGCAAGTTGATGGCTGGCAGACCAGGTGGTTCCACACATTTGCATGTGGATAAACTGAGAAGAACAACTGGGAAGCAAGACAGACTGCACAGAACCCAGAGTTCCAGTGCTGGTAAATAAAGCCTCAAAACCTCTGATTGAAAACACCTGTGGGGGTTGTGTCAGCAGTGGGAGAAACTCCCAGCCTCATAGGAGAGTTCATTGGAGAGACTCACAGGTTCCTAGAATGTACGTGAAACCACCCAACTGGGAATCAGCACCAGAAGGGCCCAGTTTGCTTGAGGGTAGTGGGGGAAGTGTTGACATCCAAGAATCAAGAAAGTGGAATTGTTCCCTCTCAGACCCCTCACCCATATAAAACACCACAATGCAGTGAGGTGGGTTGCCCTGCCCTGACAGATACCTAAGGCTCTGCCCCTTACAATGTAACAGCTGAGCCTAGACAAAAAAATATGGCCCAAATGAAAGAACAGGTCCAAGCTCTAAAAATATAACTAAGTGATGAAAATATAGCCAACCTATCAGATGCAGAGTTCAAAACATTGATAATCAGGATGCTCATGGAAATGATTGAGTATGGTCACAAAATGGAGGAAAAAGTGAAGGCTATGAAAAGTGAAATGAAGAGAGTTGTACAGGGAACAGGGACTCAAATCAATGACTTGGAGCAGAAGAAAGAAATAAACATTCAACCAGAACAGAATGAAGAAAAAGGAATTCGAAAAAATGAGGAGAGGCTTAGGAACCTCCAGGACAACTTTAAACATTCCAACATCCAAATCATAGGGGTGCCAGAAGGAGAAGAGGGAGAACAAGAAATTGAAAACTTATTTGAAAACATAATAAAGGAGAACTTCCCCAATCTGGCAAAGGAAATAGACTTCCAGGAAGTCCAGGAAGCTCAGAGAGTCCCAAAGAAGCTGAACCCAAGAAAGCACACACCAAGGCCCATTGTAATTACATTACCAAAGGTTAAAGAGAAGGAGAGAATCTTAAAAGCAGCAAGAGAAAAGAAAATAGGTACCTACAAAGGAGTTCCCATAAGACTGTCAGCTGATTTCTCAAAAGAAACCTTATAGGCAAGAAAGGGCTGGAAAGAAGTATTCAAAGTCATGAAAGGCAAGGAATTACATCTACCATTACTCTATCCAGAAAAGCTATCATTTAGAACGGAAGGGCAGATAAATTGCTTCCCAGGTAAAGTCAAGTTAAAAGAGTTCATCATCACCAAGCCCTTATTGTATGAAATGCTAAAGGGACTTATCTAAGAAAAAGAAGATAATCAAAAATATTAACACTATAATGACAACAAACTCACAACTATCAACAACTGACCCTGAAACAAAAACAAAAACAAACTAAGCAAACAACTAGAGCAGGAACAAAATCACAGAAATGGAGATGACATGGAAGGCTATCAACAGAGAAGGGGAGGGGAGAGAATGGGGGAAAAGTTATACAGAATAAGAAGCATAAATGGTAGGTATAAAATAGACAGGAGGAGGTTAATAATAGTATAGGAAATGCAGAAGCCAAAGAACTTAAGGGTACATGAACTAAGGTGGGGGAGATGCAGGTGGGAGGGGGTTGCAGGGCAGAGGGGAATAAAAGGGGGGAATGGGACAACTGTAATAGCATAGTCAATAAAATATATTTAAAAATAAAAAAGTGACATATTCAATGAGTAACAGAATCCCTAGTGCAGTGAGTTAAAGAAGCGAAAAGAACCAGTCCAGGACAGCTGCAGGATCATAAGAACCTATTTTATTGTTCTACTGTCCTAGCTCTTAACATCCATTCTCACCTCATGGTTCAAGAGGGCTACTGCATGTCCAGCCATATTTTCCAGATTTCATTCTGAAATAAAGAGCGTAGGTGAAAGGAGAGAATATTACAGCCTCCCTATCCTGTGAGAAGCATTTTTGCAAATGCTATATCATTTACCAAAACTCAGTCTCCTGGGCCACATGGTTTTTAGCTAGGTCTACTGCCGAGAGGAAAGTGGGGAAATGAAATTAGGAAACTTTAATAATTTAAACTGTGGACCTGGCATAGTAAAATAAACAATAAAAATGAGCTAGTTCTAAGGGCTTCTTATGTACCATGTGTTAAACAAAGTGCTTTATATGCTTTTATTTTCATTTAATGTTTAGAACAACCATATGCAAATGAGGAAGTGAGGTTCAAGGATGTCAATGACTACTCAAGGTCACTTGACAGTGGCAATATCCGATCTGAACCCACATTATTTCACGCTGCATTGTTTTGCTTAAGTAATAATAGATGAGTAAAGCAGAGAAAAGAGTGTACAAAATAATTTAAGATAAAGTGTTCATCTGATTCATTAGGGAAAAAAAGAGTATAAAGTTTATGATACAAGGGTAATTGCTTTACTGTTTAGTAAAAAGCCCAGTTAGCTCCCCAACTCAGCATGCAATAAGATTAATTTGATTTTATGTTTATAAAACCAAAACTATAAAATACTTAAGTAAAATATAAATGCATCTGATCTATACTGACTGAGCAAGGAACTTCTGATCATATGTGTGAGAAATAAAATGCAAATAAAAAAATTGATTTGACCTTAAAATCAATGTCCAAAGAAAAAGTAAAGATGAATCAGCAAAGAAAATTAGAGCAAAGAGGATATTCAAAACACATTTTTTACTTGATACATAAAAATTTCATTCAAATCTTAGCACACTAAATATGGTGAAAATCATGAAAAATAAGAAGGAAACATAGACACAAATGTAATAAACATAGGAACATATTAAACATAAAAATTATCCTACTATTGTTAATATTTCAAAAATTAACAAAATTAAAAAGTTATCTTGGTTAGGTTGAAATACTGCCATGTATCAATAGGACTGTTTCAAAAAAAGAAATTGAACATTATGTCTCAAACCTTCTTACAGAAATCATAACTTTTTATCTCAGACTTTGATCCTTTACTCCTTCTTTATGAGTCTATTCTAAAGGACATAGTGAGAGATATGGTTAAATATTTATTTCCAGTTCTGTTTATCAGAGCATTGTTTACAGTGAGGGACACAATAAGAATATATACATTGTATATTGCCAATATAAATATAGTCTATTTAGACTATAGTCTACAGAGCCACAAATTGAGTTACACTACTTAGTAGCTATGAGACTTTGAGTGTTTAACCTTTCTGTGTCTCTGTTTCCTTGGCTATAAAATAGAAATTAATAATAACAATAACATCACATAACACATGCTGTTGTTTTTAGAGTAAAATATTCACATATGTAATATTAATATTATTAATCCCCTTGCTCTAAAAATAAATAAATAAAATCTTTAAAAAAAGAAAAAAGAAAGAAGAGGTTTAGTGAGCTTTTAGATCCCAAACATCTGAAATAGATCTTTTGATTTCCTTTACCATGAGTTCAAGCACTTTGAATCTAATTTTTTAAAATTTACTGACTAGCACAATACTGAGAACATGTGGTGTAGGCCGAATAAAATTGATAAAAATCATTTGAAGGGGTAAGTTTTTCATAATCACTTAGCTTTGTGTTACTTAGTAATCCCGGATCCAAGCCTTGTTTATAATTCTGCTAGTCAACCGTGGTGTGGATAACTTTCAGAGAGCCTAATGGCTCTCAGTCCTGAGTATCGGTCTTTTTTAAGCACTTGGGGGAATGTCTAATATGCGAATTCCTGGGCTCCACTCTCTGGGATTCTGATTTACAAACTTGGTCTGGACATTTGCAAGTTTTATCAAGTCCCCAGGCAAAGATAATGTAGATTTTCCCAGGTTATACTTGGAGAGATAATGGTTTGAAGCTATCTGTAAAATTCATGAAAAGTATGAAATTTAAATGATTTAAAAAGATAATTGCATTAATTTTGCCTTAAGGAGATAAAAAGGTAAAGAAATTTAGAATAAAAAAATAAAGCCTATTTAAATAATCTTGGCATTTCACAAGTGCCAATTATTTATTTTTTGCTCATTTTAATTTAAGTGTATCCTTTATAGAAACTAGATTAAGTTAAACGCAGTCCAAGAATTCTTTGTAAAGACATGAAACCCAGTAACAGTAGTCATTTTTTAAAATATGGCAAATTACCTTAATTTTAAAAAAATTTACTAAAATTTTAAATTATAAGTAGGAATTAGGTGGAAAATTATTTTGTGAATGACTCTCTTAATTTACCTTCTAGAATTCTGTATTTAAAATGTTCACGCCAGGAGTCAAATTTGTGAAATCCACCTGAAATATGGAACATAGATTCTTTTCTTAATATATCCATTTCATCTACTTTTATGTTAAATAGTGCAACAAAAAGCTTCATCATTCTGATATTTGGCATAGTTATAAATGTCTATTCAACTTGCTAGAAATGCCAGCAATAGTTCTTCTCTGATTCTGTAGCAGTTTGTAAGTTTTTTATTACCTTGAACATTTTGATTTCAGCAAAACAGAAACTCCAAGAATGAGGTCAAAGCAAATACTGTGCGTTTCTCACCCCGCCCTTCCAAAACTGCCCGTCCCCGTGGTCTGTGAGGACCCAGCTAACAGCAGCTGTTCGGGAAGACTTCACAGAGCCGGAACTCAAATCCAAGCCTCTGAGTGGGTGGCAGCTGTGACACGGATTAGGACAATGGCGTCTCACTTTCGTGGGCTTTGGGCATTGTCTCTGTTGGAGATAACTGGGTACTTGTAAAAGTTTTAGCCGCTTAAGACTTCCCACTTTCCAGTCTTAAAATCTTCTGCTTTTAGGGAGGATTTACCTTACACGTTGTTTCTAGAAGCATCTTCTTTATTTATACTGAAATCAAGCCTTGGATCATGAGCAACATTTGGAGGAGCCCATCGTTTGTCTAGAAGGTCAAAGTGTTCCATCTCAATTGTATGATGTCCTAGAGGTGCCCTAGACAGCATTGTCTTTGCCTAAACTTCCTCTACTTCTAAATAAAAAATTAAGAGTGTCTAGAGGATCATAATTCTTCTCTATACCTGTTTCTCCCAGTTACAATAATTTCCTACGTGTAGCAGAGCAGGAAAAGAATATACACGGTGAGCCTGGATACGTGTCGAGCTGTCGTTGTTAGGCATGCCTGCTAGTCAGTGGTATCCTGCTGCTGTTATATACCTTCCTGCTCCTGTGTATTCAGTAAGAGTGAAGGAGAAGAGTGTCTTTATGTGCAATACCATGGCCTACCCTGTTATAAGGAGTTTACAGAAGTGCCTCCCCCTTTGGAGAAGGACGATATATTTAATGTAGTATCCACTGTCTGACATTAAGGTCCAGTGGCATGGTGACTGCTTCCCCACTGTTTTCTTTGAAACCACTAGTCATGCTGACTGCAGTTGGTGAAATAGCTACTATTATCTTTAATGGCAACCCACTAGAGTCCATTTTTTTCCTCCTTATCCTGCTACACAGCTGTGTATGTATGTGTGTGGGGGTGTATCTACCTATAGTGGGGGTGTAGAATCTTGAGTGAGCCCTTGTCTGCTCAAACCTGGGCATTTCAAGAGCTTTTAAAAGGTAGAAATCTAGGGTATGGATTCTGATGCACGGAGCATTTGGACTCACCTCACTAAGACAGAAAAGATTAGTATGATGCCCATTACTTGACCCTGTTTTCATATGCAGACTTTGTCAATCTGGTACTCATGCTAATACTGAGTCAAAATATCCCTGCTATTTTTCCTTCCAAACGTTTTCCCCCAAGTTTCTGCCTACCACTTCACATTACCTTTACCACCATACTTACAGGTCTGGATTATTGTAGCAGCCATCAGCTCACCTCGTTGTTATTTGTACCCTCTATTTTACATACCATCCTTCGGATACAGTTATTATAGAGCTCATTTGATTATTGGCTAGAACCAGACTATCTACTTTGCTGCCATGGTCAGTGTGTTGCTTAGACCAGCTTCTCTCTGCCATGGCTATTCTCAGTGGGGCCACCTAGGAAGAATGCACACAAAAAGGCATATAAACCTTCATCCTGCTCCCGCTCCGGTGCCCCAGTGTGTCAATTTCTGTCAGGATCCAGGTCCTCAGCTTGGGAGGAGAACACATGGGGAATGGTCCTGGCCTGTCACTTACCTGCTTTCCAATCTTAGCCTTGAGTTTCCCCACCTGTGAAAAAAGATGCTGAGCCATGGTTCCCAAATTTGCTATGTATTATAATCTGTTGGAAAGTTTATGAAAATACAGGTTCCCAGAGGCCACTGCAGGCATAAAGAATCCAAATGACCAAGTGTGGAAGCCTGGAATTTACATATTTAATAAGCTCTGCAGGTGTTTGTGCATCCGTCCAACCTTTGTCTAGCATTCAGAGGCCTTCCATGAAGTGACTATGGAGGTTCTGCACAGAATTAATAATCTATGATTCTGGGTAAAATTAGATAGATGATAGATAGATAGATAGATAGAAAGAAAATAAAAAATAAAATTTATTCCCATGACTGGCATATATCAGACATTTTGTTAATGTAGGCTGATTCATTAATAATAACCATAACAATAGTATCACACATTAAATGTGACAGGCATTTTTAAGGCACATTATAATCTCTCCATGATTTGGCCCTCGCCTGGCAATTTGCCTTGCTTCCTCCATATCACTCTCCCCCTTATCACAAGGGCATTCTGACCTTCTTTCAGTTCCTTGAATATGCCCAATGCATTCTTGCCTCAAGGTATTTACACTAATTATTTTCTCTTCATAGAATGCTTATCTTCTCACTGCTTGTAACACCCCCTTTTTAGTACTTGACTTCAATGTCACTCTTCAGAGAGTTTCACATGAGTAAGCCTTCCTATTGCATACTTGTAGATTCAGCTTCTAGAACAGAGACTGACAAAAGGGCAGACTCAAAAATATTGAATGAGTTCATAAATTATACGTATGCAGATGAGAAAAAAACTGATGCTTTAAGAGAAAAGTTACTCACCCCGGATCTCCCAAATAATAAATCTTGCATTGAGAATAAAATTCCCAATCTGTCTTAAAGGCATGTGTTCTGAATGAGTACATCGTTCTGCTATAGCTAGACTCCCGACCCGTTGCTACACCTATACGGTGCTCCCATCAAACTCATTCTGCTGGGTAACCTTAAAGAACGACTTTGATATCACTGCACAGACAACCTTTACTAGCTCTCCACTGTCGGTCGCTTAAAGTGAAAGCTCATCTTTCTAGCATTATAACTTTTCCTCATACTGACTTCATCCTATCTATGAAATATTTTCCTCTATCATACAAAATTCTGGTCTTGTTGAGGTCAATGTTTGCCATGTTTAAAAACTCCTCTGTTTCTTGCTTTAGATTCCCATCCTTGGAACTCTGATTCTATTTCCTGAGTTCTGAAAATTTGCTCCCACTGGTGTGATACTCATTCATGAGATATTATTCACTAATAGCCAGCTCTGTGCCAGACTTGCTCAAGATCAGGACCCTCCCCTGAGCCCAGGCACTAGTGAAGGCTGTCTGATGGAATGCTCTGGGACGCACACCTCGTTGGGCGCAGAGCCCCCAGAGGCACCTCCCTCTCAGCCCTCTCTCCTTCTGAGTGAACTTCTCATTCCGAACATCAGGCTTCCCCTTTGTTCTTGATTTTCAAGGTACATAATTAAATATCCATGAATGTGCTTTAAAACAATTTAGGAAGAGACAAAAATGATCAGGGAATAATGAAACAGATTTGGCCAAGAGTTAATAGCAAATTGTTGAATCTGGGATGATGGCTAAATGACTGTACCAGTTTGTTTTTGTAAATAAAAAGCTGAGTATTTTATAAGCAAAAAATGAAAATGGTGTAAATTCTGGCACAAAGGTCATCTGAACAAGCAGTTACTCTCCTTCTCTACAGCGAAGCTTGTTGCCAGTGAATTGAAAAGAACAGAAGTAAAGAAAGGAAAACTTCTAAGTGCTCTCGGACTTCATCTTGTAGAAACCCACTGCCAGGCTGAGGCAAACTTTAAGAAATATATACTTTTAATGAAGTCCCATTAAACACAGATACTGTGCTGGGCAGCTTTTATGTATTTCTTTTCACATGACTGCTGATTTCCCAAGGCACTGGTGTTCACAGAAGCGCTGCCTTTTCCTATCGGCCTGCTCCTCCTGCCAAATGCATTCGCTGAGGCCACAAGGCAAAGATTTAGAGAAATTGCTACCATGGAAGCAAAGCAGCACTGGATGCCTTCAAAGCAGCACTGTGATTTTGAATCCTAAAGAGGGAGCATGCTGATTGACAAAGAGAGAGTTCACTTACATTATAATTTAGCAAATTATGTTCAGTAATATAGAGCAAAAGAGGAGAGGAAAAGAAAAAATAGTTCATGTTCTTTATTTATGTATTTTTTTGAGAAATTCTATTGGTCAGAAATCAATCCTTTGTCACACTGTTGGGGCATTTCTTCCCTTGTTTCAAACAAACTATAAGACTTTGAATACTGAAACAGACATTGTGGCCCCAAATTCTTATTTCTGTGCTCCAGGGAGAGCTAGTCTACTTACCTGTTTCTGCCTTGACAGGATTCTTCCACATGAGGACTGGCTTTCTCTAGTGACACTGGAAGGACCGGGTGTAACTCTGGTGCCGGAGTCCTCAAAATGGGAACCCTGTGAGTCAGTCTTGAAAGACCTAGCGAGGCCTAGGAGGAATGGAAAATCACCAGGTGGGAAAACTGTACTGTGGGAAACTGTAGCCTGGGAAACTGCCTGCCGACCCTACCAAGGACAAACATGCCCAGCTAAGACTGGAGTCTGAGGTCGACCTATCCAGCATAACAGGATGCAGCTTTAACTTGAGCCTGACAAGATGTATAAGAACAATAGTCAGCAGAAATGGCACCCAGCAACCCGCTCCAGCCAATCAGACTCTGACACCCCATCCAGTTACCCTTCATGGGCTTTTGCACTTAAAAACCCTGCCCTAAGAACAACCAGGTGAGTCTTAACCTCCCTTGGTTGGCTCCCCAACCTCCCTAGGTTGGCTCCACTTTCCCTCTTACTCCCTGCTAATAAACTCTGCTCCTTAGCTTGCCGTGTCCATCTGGTTTCTTGAGTGACTCTGGCCTAACACTTCTAGGAGTTTATACTTCTATTAGTTATAGCTAGATCACTGGGTGACCTGCCTTCCGGTTCTCTGGTTATTATTTACTGCATGAACTTGGTCATTTTCCTTACTCTACTAGGACTTATTTTTCCTATCCACTAAGTGAAGCAAATAATACCTGTGTTATACAGCTATCACAAGGATTAAGTGAACACTGTGACAGGCTGCATCATCTCCTGGCCACTCTGAAGGTTGGCATTTTGTTATGAGCTACTGTCTTCTTTGGAGACTGAATCTTGTTCCTAACATTCTGTTTCTGCATCTTCTTGCTGTTTATTTTTTGACTGATGCAATTACCTGCATCCTGAGATTTCTGTTTGCTTCTTAACGCCATAGACCTGCATAAACATTCTCTGGTTACTTAGTGCTAGACTTTCCAGATAGTCTGCTTACCTGTCAGGCCTTCGTTCATTCATTATTCATTCATTCATTTCACAATTATTTATGTTCAGCTATTTTATGCCATGGAATAAGCTATGCACTATGGATATCATGATGAAAAATGCATCTCTTACATTAGAGATAAAATTCTATTAATCATTATAGATCAACTTTTGACATCAATAAGTTTCCTGTGGAACCTTGAAACAGAAGGTAAAAAAATTGGGGAATAATTTTAAAAACAAAAGTTTCTACTGTCAGGGCAGCTCAGCTGGTTGGAGAAACACCCCATACACCAAAATATTGTGGGTTTGATTCCAGGTCAGGGCACACACTTAGGGTGCCTACGTGGGGGCAACCAATCAATGTTTCTCTCTCACATCAGTGTTTCTCTCTCTCTCCTCTCTCTCTCCCCTTTCTTCTCTCTCTAAAATCAATAAAAAGATATCCTTAGGTGATGATTAAAAATGTTTTAAATAAAATAAAGTTTCTGCTAGTCATCGTTTAGGTTCTAAGACAATGACTGAATACAGGCTATGTATTTGAAAGGTGGTCCTAAGATGAACAAGTGAGGAAAATAGGACATGGAAGGGGGAAAGCCAATAATGGGGTGCCTTGGTGGGTGGAACATGTGTGACATGTCACTGGGGCCCAGTCTTTAGGAGGACATTCTGGGGAACCTGTAGATTGCAGCTCAGAATTTTCCCACTAAGAAACAGAGAAAGCTGGAAATATTTATCCACCGACTGCTGTCCCTTTTTAGTTGAGGAATGTTCTTGGGTATTTAATACCGGCCAGTTCCAGGTTGCCCATGAACTTGAGCTGAAGTTCTCCTGGGGCCAAAGAAAGATCCCAGGCAGACAAGCAAAAAGAGGCAGGTATGCATGATGAAGTACCATCAGAGTGTGTGCAAACTGTCCCTGAGGAAATATGACTCAGCCATAAAAAAAATAAAGACGTGAAATCTCACCATGTGCAATGACATGGATGGACCGAGAGGGTACTGTGCTGAGTGAAATGAGTCAGAGAAAAACAAATACCACATGATTTCACTTATATTTGGAATCTAAAAAACAAAATAAATGAACAAGCAGACTAGAAACAAACTCATAGATACAGAGAACATTTTGATAGTTGCCAGATGGGAGGGGGTCTAGGAGGTTGGGTGAAAAAGCGAAGGGATTAAAAAGTACACATTGATAGGTACAAAAATAGTCATAGGGATATAAAGTACAGACAGGGAATATAGTCAATAATATTATAATAACTATGGATGGTGTCAGAAAGATACTAGACTTATTGGGCTGATTACTTCATAAGTTGCATAAATGTCTAATCACTGAGTTGTACACCTGAAACTAAATATACTATTGTATTATATTAAATTAAAACTGTAATTAAAAAATAAAAATGACTTTAATAATGAGCTGAGAAGATGGGGGCAGGGAAGTCACAAAATATGCTGGATATTTATAATTTTTGAAAGTTCAATCCCTTGTCTAATATTTTCTGGTTTATATTCTTGCTCACCTAACCACCGCTCCATTATTGCTTGGATCTCAGATCCTGCAGAAATAGCTAATTGGTTCTTAAAAATCAAGCCTTACAGTAGATATTTTACCATGTTTCTCACCTACAGTTTTTCTTACCTGTGCGTATGAGTGATTTCCTCAGCAGAATCAAGGCATATGCACTTTACACAGGCTAAGATGGAAGATAACTTCGCATTTCATCCCTCTGTTCCAACAGACGTTAACCGGTGACTTTTTATAGGCAAGAGTATGAAACAATACATAGCATGATTTTCTTTATCCATTGACTAGAATAGAATTTCCCTCTAGCTTAAAGATCTTCCATTAGTTATGCCACTTTTTCTAAAGTGAAAATTATGCTTAGATATTTTTGAAAGTGTTTCACCTATATCAAATGATTCCTTCTTTCTCCTGAACTCAGGTACCCAAAATACAGTGAATTTTATTATGGCAATGGCCCCATACTACCTCTTCACTCCATCCTAAAGATATACAATGCCACTTCCAAGACTCTATCCAAAAGATATGTTGCCAATATTATAAAAAATTAATATCCACACAAAGCCATTTTTTGTAGCACTATTGGTAATAACAGATTATAAACAACTAAATTATCACCAATAGGGAACTAGTTGAATAACAGTTGTACATTCACACAATGAAATACTAAGCAGCTATACAGGGAATAAATGGTAGTTTTTATACTTCTAAGGAATGATCACAGGATCTATTACATAGTAAATATATATTTTCAAATTTTAACACTTCCAGGAGTTAGTGCAGATTTGGTGACAAAATTAAACACTTGATGTCAGCTTTAGACTGGTTTTCTTAAACATGGCCCAAATTTCTTCACCTAATATATTGTGGTATGTTTTTAAAAAATGCTAGATTCCCTTAACTCACTAGCAAGTTAGATGCTTAGAAACATATCAACGTTTTTAGACCATTAAGTCATCAGGCTGACCCTTGGCAAACATAAGATGTAATGTAAGCACATTTTGTCTCTAGTCTTCACCTTTGCCTTTCTTAGCACAATTTCCACTTTCCATACAACCTCACCAGACAGTGGAGTACCCTGAAGTCTCAGTTAGTGCACTGACTCCTTCGCATTCACTGTGCACTAAGTCCACTTAACCATCAGGTGGAGAAGAGGAAGCTAGATGTCTTCCAATATCCATTCTTCACTTAGTTATAGAATTTATAGCTGGGCCTATCTCGATGCATCCAAAGATTACATTTTTCACAACCCCTTGTGTAAATGTGGTCATCCAACTAAGTTGTGCCCACTGGAATGTGACTGGATTTTTAGGTGTTGTTTCTGGTTTGAGCACTTCAAAGGAAGAACCATGCCTACCCTTTGCAATGACCCCTTCCCATGGTCCATAATGAGGCTGCATTGGCAGAAGCTGGAACATCCATCCTTTTTGGACAGTGAAATGCAAGTTCTGTGTGAGGGTGACAGAGCAACAAGACAGAAGGAGTTTGGGTTTCTATTCATTGTAATGCCTCCTACCGGCAATGGATGACTGACCCAGACGTCTGTGTGAAAAGAATGTAACTTCATCTTTTTTAAACCACCATTATTCTGTTCTCTCTTACAGCAATCAATCTTAAATCTTAACTAATGCAAAAGGAAATGATTTCGATTCTGGGAAGAACAAAGTCAATTTTGTTGCCCCCAGTTAGCATTCATCATAATGGCTTACATTTTTGGAAGAAAAGACAAAAATTTAAATGCTAAAAATGTTTACAGGCTAAGGTTTAAAACAATTTTATAATTTGAAAATCTGTGTTGGTTATAATCTGTTTGCCTGTGTAATCCTAACATGTTTTTGCCCTGGTGCTCATGACCATTATGGTTTGCTCTCAGAATTCTGGAGTGCTTGAAAGTTGAGCTAAGGAACAATATATCAAAAAGTATTAGTTGAAGCAATTTACTACTAGTAGTTTCAATATCAATTGTATATTGATGCTGCCAATCGGCAGAAGAGCAAAATGAGATCAAGTACAAACCTTGCCCTAAAAATGATTGTCTAAAATGATGAACTTCAAAGAATATGTGGGTAACCTGAGGCCTTAACCATACTCGAAAATTGGAAATGGCAGTTATAATATGAAGGGTAAAAAAGTTTGTGTAATTTTCAGGATGTGAGAAAGCAATTATTTTCTTCAGTCAGAAAAATTACACTAGGTAATTTTTCATCCCTGTTTTTCAAGCTAATAGCTTTCAGGTTGCTTCAACAAGCCACCTAACTTTCAAGATAGCAGACATAAAAGTATTTTAATATTTTTATACTTAGTAAAGAGTCAAATGCTTGACAACTTTGGGACTCTGAGGAGTGTGTGTCTGAAGTATTTTAAGAATATGAATGATTTATGAACAATTCAACTGTGAGCCAGCATTTCTCAAAGCAAGTTTCAAGGATCACCTGAGTCAGGTTCTCTAGGGCTGTCCTAAGAAGCTGAATATTTAAGGAGCTCCTCGGGAGATCTGTTCACACACAGAAGTCAAAGACTGCTGATTAGTTTTGTAAATGTACAAAAGCAAAGGTATGACTACCACGTTCCCTCTAATCATGATACTGATAGCTACCATTGATCAAATATCTATTATGTGTCAGCTTTGCTCACATTACTTCATTTAATCCTTGTAACATTTCTGAAAACCAGGTGACAATTCCCCATTTTACGCATTTGACAACTTTGAGGTAGAGACTTTGAATAAGTGGCAGAGTCGGGCTTTGGACCCACATTGAGTCTCATTATGATGTATTACACAGGCATGGAAAGTTGCTCATATTTAACTGCAATGGCGATGCAGCTGACATAGTGATTAGATATTTATAAAAGCTCCTTGATCGTTGCATTCTCAAGGTCTCTGGTGCATAGATTGGTGGGTCCTTTCAAAGTTAACAAGAAGTATAAGACATATTCCTTTTTTAAAGAACTCACAATTTAGATTGAGAATGAAAACATGTGAAGACTAAAATTAAAACAACATAGAACGGCCCAAGCGCTGGACTTTTGGGGGTGGCCAGGATGTGTCTGGTTGGAAGAGTAAGGGGGAGGACATTCAGGCAGTTAACATTTAAGACAATCAGTTAAATTTTGCAATCCTTCTCCAAGTCATATATGTTTAAATAATGAATTCATTCATCATCCTAATCACTGAGGACTAGAATTGTAATTGTAATGTCATATACAATGGTGTATATAAATCTGTGCATATGAAATCACCTGCCTTCTTTGCTTGATTTTTTGGCATATCTCAAAGGTAAGAGATCACCTATTCTGACTTCATATTTTTTCAAGTGAAGGAACTGAGTTTTAAACTGTGAAGTGATTGTTCAAGGTCATTCAATTTGTCCACCACAGTTCAGTGAAACAAAGTTAATTACGAGCAGGACAGGAATTGGTCTCCAACTTCTGCTTTGCTCTTTCAGAAGAAAAACTACAAGGGAAATGTTTTAAAAGAAAACACATTCTCAAAGCCCTCTAGGAACACTCAGTGGAAATGTGTTATATTTTTGTATCACTTCAGATTAGATATTGCTTTGCTGCTACCACTTTGGAGTAACATGGGATTTATAGACAAGACCAAGGAGGGAGCAGAAATAGCACATCACTGTATACACACCATAAGTCTGTAGCATCTTTATCCTGAATGATTCAATATGCTTTGCAAACATGGTTTAATTAAGCTTCACAGCAGGGGAATCTAAGATGGAAGAAGACATGAAGAATTATAAAAAAGAGACATATAATACTTGGAAAATGAAATAGAGGCGAAGATGATCTTTCTATGATCACTGTCACCTTATTGATCCCAAAGGTGGGTCAGTTACCTTCTAGAAACTGGCTATTGGATTAAAGTAAACATCTTTTTGCAATTGAGTCATAATATTTTTAAGTCAAAGATATGTTCACCTAAGCTTTAAATCATGTGTTCATCCTTTTAACTGTGAGTAAAACATCTACTGAGCAAGTACATATAAGGTACTTTGGTACATGCTGTGGGTTAAATAAACACATAATGAAAATAGATTAAGTCATGGTCCCTAATAACAAGGAGGCTACAGTCTAATAGAACAATCAAGAAATTTATAAAAATCACTG
The DNA here is from genome assembly GCA_039655065.1 of Glossophaga mutica. Classification (NCBI taxonomy): domain Eukaryota; kingdom Metazoa; phylum Chordata; class Mammalia; order Chiroptera; family Phyllostomidae; genus Glossophaga; species Glossophaga mutica. Next base: position 34,596,926 of record CM077312.1, read on the forward strand.
TTATTCAAAATATAACATGATAAATGCAGTTTTGACACTATGAAAGAATGTTTGAAGATTTCTACCAGATGGAATGATTACCCAAAGAGTGCTAATTTTTGGCTTACTATCAATCAAACTCAAAGGTTGAAATTTAGGTACCTGAATATTATCCTATTATATTTGCTTATATTACTCTCATTTTAAACATAAGTTAGGTAAAGGTTTAGATGACATGATAATTAGGATTGTGAATAATATGAGGCTAGGAAGGAGAGAAGAAAAGTTAGATAATAAATTTGAGATTTAAGGTGATATTAATAATATAGGAAGATGGACTGCATTTAATAAGAAGACTATAATAAAAAATAAATTTAAAGTTTTATAACTGAATGCAAAAAGAGATCAATACTATAATTTTGTAAAGCTTTATTCACAAAGCTCATTTAGAAAAATCTATAATCATAACAACAGCAATAAAAATAACAATTAGCACTTACTGAGTTTGTACTATGTGTCAGACATTCAACTATATGTTCATGTTATTTCTCTTAATCCTCACAATGATCTTATGCAGTGGGCACTATTATTGTCCACATTTTATAGGTGAGGAAACTAAGTGTTGGGTAAGGTAAGTAATTTGCCCAAGGCCAATGTAATTACTAGGCCTGTATTTGAAGCATGATTTTTTTTTAGGCAGATCAGGCCTCCCATCTCCCCCACTCCCAATTAGTTTTTCAGCTATTGTATGTAGGAGTGTTTTTTGGGTACTCAGTTACAAAAGAAAATTAATTGTAAGTGGATTCTGAGCTTCTCATCAAACATTTTGGAGTAAAAGACTAATTACTCACTTATATGTCAATAACATTATGTAGTCAATTATTTAAGTAGAAAAGTTGTCAAATTTTACTAAAAATCATTTATTTTGTGTGTTGTTAGTTGTTTTTCCAGACGTATTTGGTGAAGAAAATATTTTGCCATTAAAATTTTCAATAAAACAACCCTTGATAAAGTATGTTATATATATCTATATACCTATAGATAGGTATATGTGTATCTCAAGCAAAAGTTTATTTAGAAAGCCACAGAGGAAGAGGAAGTGAACACCCTGGAAGAAGTGAGCCAGCTGGACTGTGTGGCCTGAGCTCAGGAAACAAGTTCTTAAGGCAAAAGGAGGGCTCTTGGAGTTTAGGAAAAAGAAAGGCAGAGAAAATGCACCTGGCGGAAGGAGAGAGGGATAAGGCGTAGAGCTGCTCCAGAGAGAAGAGCAAGCCCTGGAGAAAGAAGGGGGTGGACAAAGGTGCAGACATGCTCAAGAGAGAGAAAGAGCATGCCAAAATGTTATAATTTTTGAGTGACCACTAGTATTCTTTCTTCTAAGTGATCTTGACATTTTAATTAGCTTGCTTTGCATTTCTAAAACTTTTGATTTACCATCCATTTGTTCTTCTTTCCATGGAAGGATAAACTTTCTCACTAAGTCAACTAAAATCAAAACATGTTTATATCATTTCCATTAACAAATAAGATTTGTTTGTAGTAATAATCATAGAACCAAATATATTTTAAAGTATAATTTAAAAATCGTCTCCTTGTAATAACACAGTATTATTCTTAACCTTAGTAAAAAACAAACATTTTAAATATTGAACCTAAGTTCCATGTGGATATTCACTTCTCCAAAGTAATTCTTGCATTGCATTTCCACTGTTGGGTGCATTTACGCTTTATTTGTATAAGTAAATGATTGTTTAAATACAACCTTACAAGACAAGTTCAGAAAATGATATATTTTATATGACAGCATAATGTGGACTTAAGAAATATTTAATGTTGCCCTGACTAGTGTGGCTCAGTGGGTTGGGCATGGTACCGAAAACCAAAAAGTCCTAAGTTCGATTCCCAGTGAGGGCGCATGCGTGGGTTGTGGGCCAGGTCCCTGGTCGGGGGCATGCAAGAGGCAACCAGTTGATGTTTCTCCTGCACATTCATGTTTATCTCCCTTTCTCTCTCCTTCCCTTCCCCTCTCTCTAAAAACAAATAAATAAATTATTAAGAAAAAGAAATATCTAATGTCATCAAACACAAAACTACCAACTGTTAATACCCAACTGAAATAAAGCATAAGGACTGGATCTTATAAATAAAAATGACACCAAACATTCCAGTTATAAAGCCACAGAAAACTAAGTCACTATTGATAGGCTCAAAGCTGAGACCTCTAAATTTAGCTCTCAGAAGTCATAGACCCACCATAACCCTGGACTTTCCACAGCTGCTGACCCTCTCGGGAGAGACAGAAATGTCTATGGGTGTTGGGATAAACTACTGCTTATCTTTCATTTTTTCCTTTCTCATTCCAAGCAGAGAAGGTTTGAGCCAAAGTTGAAAGCTTAAGTTTTTTTAAAAATGATCTCTTTCATGGCTTTGCTCTGTTAAAAGGGTTGTATCAGAAAAAGCACAGACACCCCAAGAGCAAGAAGGCATGGCTCCCATAGTGGGTGGAGAATAGAAGTCATGGAGCCCTTTGAGTGGTAATGACCCATTTCACTCTACAGTAGCACCTCAGGGATGTGGTAAGACTCAAAGATGATGAAAGAATGGTCCATCTGTAAAGCAGCACTCCATGTATTCACTCATTAATTCATTCAACAATATTTATTGAAACTTTCATGTGCCAAGTACTGGTATTTGGGATACATCACTATACAAATAAAAAAATCACTGTCCTTCAGGAACTTATATACTATCTGAAAAAGACAGATAATAAACAATGCCCATCATAAATAAATATGTAATATTAAATAGGATGTTTAAATGCAATAATTGCAAAATTTTAAAAAACAAAGTCATAAAGATTAATAGGAGCAACTGACAATTTTAAATAGAATTTTCACAGTAGGCCTTTAAGGAGACTCATGTCTTTAAAAAGTAAGATCTTATTAAACACTTGAAGAGGGCAAGCGGTTTCATTAGGAAGATATCTAGAGAGTGAGCAATCCAGGGAGAGGAACGGCTAGGTCAAAGGCCCCAAGGCAGGCATGTTCCTGACTTTTCTGAGGAAGAGAAAGAGGCCAGTTCACCAGAGGGGAGTGAAAGTGTTTGTTGAAAACAGAAGAGATAGTGCAGGCCTTTAGCCATCATAAGGACTTTGGCCTTTATTCGGAGTGAAGAGTTATTGAAGGGCTTTAACCATAGCAGTGATACAATCTTTGTTTTTAAAATGTTATGCTGGTTTCTGTGTTGAGAAAGGACCATTGGGGAAGTGAGGAAAGGGTTTACATGTGCAGGGCTCCAGGGTAAAATTACCGGGAAACTAGTTAGGAGACTAAAGTAGGGAAGACATGACGGCAGCTTGAACCACGGTTGTGGCCGTGATGGTGAAGAACATGGTTGGACTGTGGACCTGGGTTGAAGGCAGAGCCCACAGGATTCCCTAGTGGCTTGGATATGAGATAAGAGAGAAAAACCACAATCAAGAATAAAGAATCAAATACCTAAGTTGCAGAGGTCTTAGTATCAGGTAAAATATATATATGTGTATATATATATAAAATATATAAATATATAAATATATGCATGTTTATATATGTATATATTTGTATATTTATATTTTATATATATTTATATATCTATATATGTATAAATATAAATATATATACATGTTTATGTGTGTGTGTGTGTGTGTGTTTTGTATACAGGTAGCATTGCCTGAAACGAACACATGACTCAGAAAGTGAAGACATCACTGGTAATCATAATAGCCCAAAGATGGAAAGTCTTCCTTCAATTTTGGGGGTACCACAGAAGCTCCGCACCCCCCAAGATTTTTACATGGCCTGAGAGGAGGAAATGATTTAAGTGCATTTTTCTATACCCTGTCAGATAAAACTTGTTCAGGTAATTATGTTTGCATGTTTCATAATGGTACATATAGCTTCCAAATTTCTACAGACTGAACACACCTGTGAAACAAGCAGCTCTTCAAAAGCATTACTTAACCCTCACTTCCGGTTTTTACTCTGGTCAAGTACAACCACTAACCTGACTTCTCAGCCCACAGGTTGGTTTCGTCTGTTTTTATATGGCAGGTACGCTGTGGCTGTAACTCTTTTTGCTCAGCATGTTGCTTGTGAGTTCATACATATTGCTGGTCTTTGTTGTGGTTTGTTCATTCTCTTTGCTGTGGTCAAGGTTGGCAAATTTTCTAAAACAGGCCACACACTAAATATTTTAAGCTTTGCAGGTCACATTTGGTCTCTGATACGTATTCTTTGCTGTTGATTTTACACCTTAAAAATATAAAATACATTCTTAGCTCAAGGGCCAGTAACTAAATAGGCATTGAACTTGACTTGGCCAGCAGGCTGTAGTCTACTGACTTCTGCTGTTGTATTGTAGTGTGAGTACACTATAATATATTTATTTATTCTAATGTTGAAGAGAATTTGGACAGTTTCCAGTTTGAGCTACTGGAACATTCTACTGTATGTCTTTTAGTGCATATATGTATATATACACTATTTTATTAGATATACAAGGTCTATTCAGAAAGTATCCAGCCATGCATTATGAAATATAGAGACATTTATTGAATAAGTTGCAAGATAAAAGAAACATTATACATAGGACACTAACACCTCAGTCCCCTTCAAAGTAGGTACCTCGGTACCTTACACAATTCTCCCAATTGCCATCAGCTGCCCCATCATATTTTCCTGAATCTCATCAACAGTTTGAAATCTCTTCCCTTTCAAAGGTGATTTTAGTTTTGGAAAAAGCCAAAAGTCTCACAATGTTAAATCTGGGCTGTAGGGGGTCTGAGTCACCTAGGTGATTTGATGTTTCTCCAAAACCTGCATGGGACATAATGCATGAGCTGGCTTACTGTCATGATGAAGCTGCCAGTCACTGATTGCCCATAGCTGCAGCCTTCTGAATCATCCAGATAATTTCTGTCAAGAAATGTGCAAGTTTAACACACAATTTGATGCAGATTTGTTGCTCTACTCATTCCGTCATTTTCAATGCAGTGGTCACATAGTACACATGCTCACTCAAGAGCGCCTACCACCCTCACTGACTAGTACAGTGAAGTCATCATTGTTCACACATGAGCACTCCAGTCCACTCTCCTTGGCTTCCAGGTTACACTGATGTCACGCAAACTGTTCTCATTGTGTTAACAATGGTTGGACTTTTTCCAAACAGACCTCATATACCTGGGACTGGAATTGCTGAGCCATACAGTATAGTATACATGTGTGTATGTGTGTGTTCAATATAAGTAGGTACTTCCAATCAGCTTTTTAAAGAGGTTATACCAATTTACACTGCCAAAACTTGATATTTCAAAAAAAATTCTAGTATATGTGCAGTGGCATCTGGTTTAATGTACATTTTCTTAACGATTAAGCAAGTTGAGCACCTTCTCTTAATTTTATTAGCATATAAATTTATATTTGCAAAAAAGATATATTTACATACAAATTGAATTAAAATAAATTAAATGTCGTAATTATTAAACACAACTTTGTGAGCTAAGATTATTTGATCATATCATTACAGTGGCTGCTGACAATTTTGGGGACTATGTCTGTCTTTCTCGATTTTGTATTTCCAGTCCCTAGAGTAGTAGCTACACATAGTACACTCTTAATAAAATGTCCATTAATATGAGAATATGTACCTAAGAAATGTCAGTTATGATGTCTGGCTCCCTTACCATTTATTAGGGAAATGCTTCCACCAAGGGTTACAGGGCATGGCCACCTGATTACAAAGGTAGACTGACTTGAAAAGATAACTTCAGTTAATGAGATTTCCTCTCAAATCTGAGCCAGAAAACAAAGAAAGAATTGCCAGGAAGCAGTGAAACCTGTATCAGAAAGATCATCAAATAAGACTCTGGCTGGGGAGAACCTGACCAAGTAGTACAAGCTCCAGTGGAAGAACAGGGCGTGGAGAGGGAGGAAACTAGAAGTCCCCAGAGGAAGGCAGTGCAGTGAGGAGCTGAAAGCGTTCCCATTTGGAGTGCCGGAGAGGCAACGGCTGGACGCTGCAGGGAAGGTTTCGGAAGTCTAGTGAGTTCCTAGAGCCAGTCCCAGCAAACCGAGGCCTGTACCTGCTGATTCCTGACTGTAGAATTCTATGGGATTCCACTTAGATTTAAAGTAAATAATCTTTTGTTTGTACAAGATTAAACAAATTGGTATTCCTTTTATGCCCATGAGCCTAACTGTAACACTATGGTAGTCCATGGGTGAATATTTATCAGTTGATTAATATTTATTCATTAAACCTGAGATCAATTCATCCGTAATTATTAACTGAACAATGCCAATTTCACGCTAATGAGTATAGGAAAATTTAAAACAACAAAAGGGTACAGTGTCACTGCAATTTTTTTTTGCTTTCTGCAAGTCCTTCCCCTCCTGGCAGTTGGCGGGCACCTCCCATTGCCGTGATAATCTGCAGTCCCCTGCAGCGAACACAGCAGCCTACACCTAATCAGAGGCAATCATAAGTAAGATTATTTTGCACCATTTGGCTATAATTAGACCAGCTTTCTTTTTAAAGCAATTCATTAGCATGATACTTTGCTTTGAGAACCAACAAACTCAATCTAAATTTCTCCTTAAGTAGTGGTTGGTTGTGAACCAGAATGAGAACAATTGGTAACAAGAACAAGGGAAAAAAAACCCAGAAAACAATATCGCTTGGTTTCTCTTCTCACTCAAATCGCAAGCTGCAAAACAGACAGAGGCAACGGCCTGCCTGCCTACACCGTTGAACAATAACCTTCATTCATTCTGCTCCCGAAGGAGAGCTGGCTGGCAATTAGACCCCCGTTGCTGGGCTTTTTTGTACCATTGTTTTAATCCCAGCTTTTTCCATTCCAAGAAGAGAAATATTATGTACATGGAATTCATATGTCCTGTTGTTCACCTGGCCATTGTCTCCTGTTGTCTTTGGTGTCTGACGTATTTGTATTTTTAAACTCTTAAGAGTACGGCCACACTGGCAGTTTTTGTAGCCAATATCATTTCAACATGGAAAAAGCAGGTATAGTAATAGAAAAGGAATATCTGATTATTTACTGAAATCAGATTTTGTAAGCATTAAGTAAGCTCTCAAATGAAGGCATATTGTCGGTGCTTAGAAAACTATGACATGTTCCACCTAGATGCCATCTGAATAGCAGGGTCTAGGGGAGAGATGTCCATGGCAACATAGTGTGAGCCATGCGTGTAAGTTTCTATGTTAAAAAGTAAAAGAGAACAAATGAGAATAATTTTAATATTATATTTCATTTGACCCTGTACATCCAAAACATCATTTCACCATGTAAAAAGCATACAAAATGTTGATGAAATATTTTGCATTATTTTAGGAACTATTATGCCTTGGAAATCCAATGTGCACTTTACAGCTCATCTAATCCGCACTGGCCAGTTTCAAAAGCTCAGTGTCCACTTGTGCCTGGCAGCTGCCCTATGGGGCGGGGCAAGGGCTCCAGGAGCAAGCATGAACTATCTGTCAGTGCCTGCTTCTTACAAATTCTGGTAGATTGAGTTAGACAATAATAGTAGGTTACCTTGTAGTCACAAATCATGGTTTCGAATCCAATCTTTGAACTATATGCTCTGGGGCAAGTTATTTCATCCAAAATAGGAAGATAATGCCTCAATACCATATACTGTCCCACATCGTTTGCGCTCACTTAATTGTATTTGAATCTGAATATTCAGATTTAACCATGAAAAGTTCTTTAGTAGGTGTGGGAGGTAAATTTAATTAAGCATTAGTACTCTTGCACACCCATACTTGGGGGAATTAAGTTTTCAGTTTGTTAAATTTTGAAGAACAAAGAGAAGGACCAGATTAGATAGGGAATAATAGTAGGCATGTGGATGAAGGGGGAGGAGGTATGAATAATAAACCAACTGGGAAAAGTAAAATGAAGTGAGATTCCACAGTCAGGCTCTTTGGACAAGGGACTAGGCTGGAAAGGGCTTCAGATGTGTTGAGAGTGGTGAGAAGAATCTAGAGAGCATGGACTATGTGACATCACTTAGAGCCAAATTAAGGTGTCGTGTTCTTTAATTTTGACATAAAAAAAGAGATAATGTAGTGGCACTTTATAGTGGCTTCAGTTGAGAGCAGTACATCTAAATCCAGAGCCCACTGTTGTCTAAACATCAGCAAAGAGGACTTTGTCAAATGACATGCGTACCCACAGAGATCTCAATCACCCCCTCACAGCCCAGTCGTGTGACAGAAGGCAGTAACTCACTCTTCAGAATTGTCATGTGATGCATCTTTGGAATGGAAACCCACCGTGTTACTATGTTTGGAGAGTTTTGTTTATTGTAACCCAGAGTTTGTTTAGTCTTGGGGTGTCTATTTCTTCCTTCCTTCCTTCATTCATTCCTATTCACTGAACGTAGGGTTGAACGCATAACATGCAAAGAGTAAATAGCTTAGTATCTAGCACTTTGAGGAATTTTCTTTCCCAAACCTTTGAATTAGGTATTATTTAATGATCTGTTCTGTTCTTTCTCTGAATTCTCACCTCCAGGAATTTTTAGGATACATAATCTTATGTTGTAGCTAGGTCTCTTCTTGTAATATTAGAAAGTTCTAATACTTGTGTTCTGTATAATAAAACCTCATTAATTCCAATCTTACAAAATCAAAATGTGCATGAATGAAGACTTGGCCTCATCCACCATTAACATTTATTGTATGTATTAAGTGCACACAAATTCAAACTATAGGTTTAATTATACAATTTTAATCTATTTAAGTATTTCGGTCATATCATATTTTATATAATTGACTCATTTGTAAATAATCCTCTTGTCTGTATTAAATTCAGTCTAGAAGTACCTCTATTTTTCCAGTATTCATTAGCCATTAATTGTATGCATGTAACTCTGGGTCAGAAAATGAAACTCAATTTATAAACATCTATAAATGTGATATTCAATTCATTTAGGCCAGTCCACTTTGCAACTGTGTTACTAGTGAAATTTAATCTCTTCTGAATCTTTTTTGTTTCGTGCAACATGGGTACAAAATAAATCTCCTAAAAATCCTCTGAAATGTGCAGTAAGTTGACCACTGAAACCCCACACATTAAAGGTATAGTGTCTTTCATGCACAGAATGACCATAAGTCTGGAGTTGAGGGTCTGATGCCTGAGGTCTTCTGATTTTTGTTTTTACAGCCACTATGTCCTATAGAAGAAAAAAACAAAAAACAAATGAGAAACTAAACAAACTGTGTAGTTAGGGCTTTAATGTCTGTGCGAACCAAGAAACTGTCCCTAACCTAAAATTCTGTTTCTTAAAACTAGGCCTTATAAGTAGACTGTACTCAATAGTTAACATACCCATCTTCTTGCTCTTGCTCATAGTTACCTAGATGCTTCTCTTTCCATTTCTTTTGCTTCATGAAAAATGCCTCAGTACGCATTTTCACATATTCCTTTAGTCGTGTCATTTATTTTCGACTATTGGTGTTTCTTCCCGTGCAATATGTCTGCATTATTATTATTATTATTTACTTTGATATTTTCTGTCACTTTTATTTTTTCCTTTTTATTAACTTTATTGGGGTGACATCAGTTAACAAGATTATATAGGTTTCAGGTGTGCAATTCTACAACACATCATCTGCATATTGTATTGTGTGTTCACCACCCCAAGTCAAGTCTCCCTCCATCACCATTTACCCCCCTATTCACTCTCCCACCTCCCTCTGTCCCCCCTTGATGAGTCAGTAATATAATTGCTTTTCTGCTCGTGTGTCCAGTTCATGAGGTCTATAGAAATCACTTTTCATCAGGCGGTCTGCTACTTGGCTGTGCTGAGAGATCTCCAGGGTTATGTAGCATTTGCAGGATTTTATTGCTTCTTTGCTTCTGCTGTGGTTTAATGAGTTACATTTTCCAAGTTCATTCTCCTCTCACCTAAGGTATACACTATTAAATTATCTCATTTTAATTACCTTGTTCCTATTTTCATCACATTGCCATAATTTCTCTTCATGCCCAATTTGTTAGCTACTTTAATGGGATGGGGAAAAAAAAAAGCATGCCCTGGTCTTTCAGTCCTGTCCTGAGCATCAGAATGGAATGGGTCATGGCAAATTGCTAATGAAGACCAGCTGATGACAAGATACTTGATTACGAGTTTGGGAGTTGGAAAAAAAAAGGTGAAAAAAATTTCGTAACTTTAATATTTTACAGTGGTAGAGTGATCTTATCATAATTTGAGGCAGTGTTCAATATAGGTGGAGAATGACAACCAGAAAGTCTTCAGGGAGCTGTTTATATGTGTCTGCGACATTTTCGATCCAGAGAATATTGTCTTAAGCCTTATCCCTATGCTAATCTGTTACTACATAGTTATAATTTTGATATTTTATTTCTGATAAGTTAACAAGTAACTTGTTATTTTAATGTGATAAATTGCATCATTTCTCTTATATACACATAAATATTCTATTGTTATTTCCCTCTAGTCTGTTACTTTGGTTTTTTTCCTCATTAATATCTTCATAGTTCTGATTCTTAAGAATTATCTTTTTTTCTTTTGCACAGAAACAGATAAAATAAAAATTTGTTTATATTTTTCCTGTTATGTTGTAACCTTTATCAAAACATATCTGTAGAAAGTAATTCTGAAGAAATGGAAAAGGCAAATGTTGTGAATCTGACAGACGTGGGTGACAGTTTGGTCCCAGAATCTGCTACCTGTGTGACAATACTGACTTTTTCTTATTTGTGCAGGCCTCGACTTTCTTGTCTGTGAAATGAGGCTAGGCCCTGCTGGACTCAGCTGCCCCTCCCTGCTTGAAAATCTAGGTGCCCCAAACATTAAGTTGCTTTGAGAGTTCTCCATACAAACCGAGTTCCTTTTCACATCTGTGCCTTTAGACACTCTCTTCCATTCTCCCCACCATGTCACCTGGCTCAGTCCCAGACTCTGGGGCTCAGCGGGCTCCTCCTGCAGGAGCCATACATATACCTGTATGTATGCTGGTGGCCCCAAATAGGTCCAGAGTGCCTCGTCCCTGTGTTTCCACCGCTCCAGCACCATCATCATCATGGTACCGAGCATAGCACATTAAACATGTGTCATGTGTTTGTACCCCAGAGCAGACTGAAAGTTCCCTGGGGGCTGAGACCACCTGTCTCTCATTCATCACTTTACCCTCTTTGTTTAGCACAGTGCCCATCACAAAGAAGGCACTCTGTGCTTGGTAAAAACATTTCTCTCCTCCCTATCAGGGTCCCCAAATCTCCCCAGAACCGTGTAAATGTGGTAAAAGTGTTCACCTGTGGTTGAGAGGCCCCCGTGGTGGTGTGTTTCATGACTTCTAGGACTCACTGTAATCATTTCGCCCCACATGTTTTATTTCTATTTAGTCTATCTTCTTATCTATACTGTGAGATCCTTGAAAGCAAGAATCCCACCCTATTTATCCTGATATCCCAGAAGCCTTATCTCAGACCTGGCAGAATGGGCACTCAGCAAATGCAAATGAATTGAAAATGAATAATTATTTTCATAATAATTATTACCAGCTATCCATTTAAGAGAAGTTAAACCACTTCTGGTGTGTGAATATTTAACAATAGTTCATTGATAAAGCTATTAAATTGTCTATTTATACATTAATGACATCTCTATATACATTATAAGTCCACTGAATTTTAAAAGGAATTCTTTTCTTTTTCTGTGAAAACAAAGTGTAGTTTTTGATTGAATGTTAAAAATATTTTCATCTATCTCTAAGCCATTTCTGTTTAAATGCTGTCTGGAGGCAGCATTTAAAGTTATGAAAGGAACCACAGATATACTTTCGAAGATTAACTTCCAACTCAATGATCCATCGTGAGGTCTTATTGCTCAACATAATAATAGACTCTATCTTATTGGGTCATTTGTTAAAGTCGTACCACTTAATTTGGTGCAATGCCATTTGTAGTTATTACTCAACCTCAGCCAGACCTTCTGCGTGTTCTTCATTCCTCTTATTCACCCCTACTTAACTCTGTAGCTTATTCTGTACAGCAGATAATCTGAACAGTTTCCACTCATTTCCAATCCATAACTGCAGCTCAGAGCATCATGCTCAGGTGACTCGGCCTCCTACTCCAGCAATAAAATCAACAGCAACTAGTGTGAGTTTCCGCGACTTGCACAGTTCTCTGACTGCACATACTGTCTCTCCCGTTCACTCTCGCTCTGTCTCTCTCCTGCTCTTTTCCCCCCAATAAAGCTACCCTTCCATCTTTCTTCTTTCCCAACAACTTTTCTAACAAACTTTCTATTTCATCACATACAGAGTCCTTTGACTCCCTCCTCAATGAAAAGGTCATCGAAGGCCACTTTGCTGAAATACATGATTATCTTTTTTTTAATTTTACATACAACTCAGCTTTTTCCTTTCCCTACCTATGGCACCAAATATGGCTTGGAGGCCTTTATCAAACTCTCTCCCCATGATTTCTGCCACTATCCCACCCCCACACTCAACCTGTACTCACATGGTACAATATAAATAAAAATGGTATACTTCCATCACAAATGCAGTTTCGAGTCTGATGTGCCCACTAGCTTTCTTTCTTATGCTTACATACTTTGTGCATAAAATTTCTGAAGGAATTAGTGCTGCAGTATTTGACAGGACTGGTTATCCACTTCTAGAAAATTGTCCTTGCTTCAAAGACTCTTCCTGCTCTCTCTCCTTCTATGGGTTTTGTTTGTTTGTGTGTTTGTTTTGTTTTGTTGCTTCTGTTGATCCCCATATTTAGCTTTGTGGGAGATTTCAAAAGGTTGGTTTTATTTTTCCTTAAGAAATTCAAAGTTCTGCTCTTTTCAGTCCTAACTAATGTGAATAGTGGTTCAGGAAAGGTAGCTTACCATGCCCTGGATTAAATCAGACACCAGCTGGATAGCTAGCCCATATTAAGCAGATCTGACTTGGGCTCTTTGCTCTCTCGGGGTAATTTTATTCTTTCCTTTGACTCCAATTATCACCTTTGTTTTAATCACTTCTGTATTGTCCACTCCAAATATGACCTCACTTTCTTTTAAATTAAACTCTAAGTACACATAAGAGATTATTATTAATGCAGGGGTTCTTTAAATGCCTATTAAGAGGATTGATGTGGATTATATTTGTTTTTTGACAAAAGCAAATATAATATATTTTAGAATGTAGCAATGCTATCCATAAATTTAATTTGGTTCTTGTTTTTATTCAAGAGCTTTGAGTTTGCAACCAAGCATTCTCAAAATCTTTTTCAAACAACTGGCTTTCCTTTTTGTGGGGATCCCTTAGACCCACTTAAAGTGTGTAGGCTAGCTGTACCACTGGTGTCCGAGCTGACCCAGGACATGGGAAAGTGCCTCTCTTGAACACTACCCACATTAGTTCGGACTGAAAAAAACATAATTTTGAATCTCTTAAGGAAAAAAAAGGAACATTCTTTTTCTTTTGATACCTACCACAAAACTTTCCTTAATCTTTAAACCAGGAGAAAATTTCACTATGATAACCTTACTTCAAGATTGCTGATTCATTACTTTGTGTGAAATTAATCATCTATATTTTATTCTTTATAGAAAAAGGTAAGCTCATTGCCTGTGTCTAGCTGAAGAGAGTGACCACATAATAATAACAACAACAATGACTGCTACTATGGTAATTTATTAAATGCTATGTGAAAGCACAATACAGAGAGCTTCATACATTTTCTTATTTGATCCTCACAATAATCCAATGAGGTTGATACTATTATTGCCCCCATTTGACAAATAGAGAAACTGAGGTTCAGGGACTACCAACAACTTGTTGAATGTTATACAACTAGCAAGTTGCAAAGCCAGGAATTGAGTTCACATCCAATCCCAAAACCAACCTTCTTATTTAGTACAGTGCAAAGAACACAGAATTGTTTGTCTAAGCAGGCCCTCACCTCAGCTCTGCCAGCATCTAGCTATTATAAACACGTAATTAGAGTACTAAGTAAGGTCCTATATAGCTCCAAGTGTGTTCAACTTCTTGTTATATATTTCAACTTTAATTCTTCAGCTCTACATAGTCAAAGAGTAGAATATCAGGTTACTGTCAATAGCATAGATGTTTTATTTAAAAAAGCTGATTAACCTCAAAGTGAGAAATTGGTACATTTATGTTCTTATTATATTTCAGTCACTTGTGATTCCACTATGTCCCAGGTATTATAATAAGCATGAGATGTACTGTAGTCACCAAAGCAGGTATGACCTTGAACACATACAATTTGCCTTTTACTCTATCTTACATCAAAAATTGAAAATCATGGTCCCTATTCTTCTTGGTATAGTAATATTATAATCATTGGCTACAACAACCTTTTCTAAATTAGGCGTGCTTAGGATTTTCCCAAAATTTCAGGTTAAGGTTTCTGATCATTTCATCAAAATAAGCTAAACCAAGACCCTGGCACCAGAGGTCTGGACCATGTCTTTCTGGAGCAATATTAACATAATTTTTCTTATTTTGTAGGGAAGAGTAATTAATTTTCCTTCTCTTTGCCTCACTATCTCAGTTTAATGATACCTTTGGTGTCCTTGGGAAGCTTTATAATGATGCATTCCCTACACAAATGATTAAAAATTATTAAGAGCCTGAAAATACATGTCGCATAGTAAGTTTATTCCTACCAAACAAATTAAAGCACTTTGAAGGAAAGTAATTTTGCAGCTGTAATGTGTTTTTATTTCTCTTTCCTCAAAAATTGCTTATGTTAAAAAACTATTTATAATATGTATGAAAATCATCTAAATTTACTGGATACAACTTTTTTCTTTCATTTTCATTATAATGGAATGAAGAAGCATGTAATATTTGCTCTGTAAGGCAAATAATATAAACTCCAAAATTGTTATTTTATAAAATATAAAATTATTAAACTTATCATACTCAAACTAACATTAAGAGCAACGTGGAATAGCTTTAAAATAAAGCCATAGTTTATTTTTTAACTCATTACAAAGCTAAAAGAAAGCTAAATGATGGAATGAAGAATTTTGAAGAGAGAAATTCCATAGCTGCTTTTATCCCTCAGAGCAATGGAGGAAAGAGAGATAAGGAGAAATCACCGCAAATTTATGAAGTTTTACTAACAATGTATAGGCAGGAAAGAGAGATTAGAATAGTGAGGAGCCCTGACCACAGAGGTAATTAGCACCCACCTCCCCACTCCTTCTCATGGGACTGCACTGAGCCCTCTGGGGCGCATGGAAGCTTCCTCTGCCTTGGACTGAGAGAAGAGTTGGAGAGCTGAAAGAGACCCTCCTGTGCCCAAGAGGTGGATGGGGTCTACACTCAGCCATGTGAGGCCAAGGCCTGCTGAAGGCTGTGGTGAGGCAGAAGATTTGAGCCTCCCTACCCTTTTTACCAAGAGCATTGCACAGACTTCGTGAAGGCCAGGACAGCTAACAGATATGCAGAATCTTTCGAAGTGCAAAAAGCTCTCCTGTGGTAAGGTTGTAGCTCCAATATCAGTTCATATTTTTTACCCACATTTCCTGTCAGTAAGGGGGAATTACTATATTTTCTATTCTCTTGCTTCTCCTTCATTTTTACTATCTTCTTTCAACCATCTCTTACCTTTTCTCTCTTTTTCTGTGTCCATCTGTTGTTAAATCAATTCCTTAATCCACTGAGATCTTAGTTATTATATTTTTAATCCTAAAATTGCATCAGATTATTTTTATAATTTTCAGTTCTCTGCCAAGTTCTCACTATTATCTATGTTTGATAGACCCCATTTTTAGGATTTCCAATATTTCTATTATCTGTTATTTATCATAGGTTTTATTACATTGTCTTGTCTCCTTTACTGTTTGGTATGAACCTGTATGTGAAAAACTATAAAATAATTTGAAGTTTAGGATAATGTTATCTTTGTCTAAGAAGATTTATATTTCCTCCTTGCAGACTTGCTGGGCCACTAGCCATCACAGATCATTTTGACCCACCTATAGGAATTAAGATTATTTGAAATCAGGCATTACAAATTTAACATTGACCTGCTTCTCATTCACACTTAGCAATAAGGTACTGTCTTCAGAGTCTCAATCCAAAGTCTGGTACATTGACCCAAGTTCCCCATCCTGGGAAGACAATGAAGTGCACTATTTATTTTCCACCCAAGAAAGTTTTAAAATTCCTGCCCAGCCCCCCAATATCCCAGATGTTTCTTCTGTCATTAGCAGAAACTCCTTGCAAAAAAGCTATCCCAGACATCTGGCTCTCTTACCTAGTTTTGCTTCTTCTAAAGGGCTCAAGGCCTGTAATTTCTCATGCATTGTTAGTTATCTAATCAGTTCTAACAGATAATTTTTAGATCTTGTCCAGTTTTTTTTGTGCCCACCAGGATTATTCTGCAATACATTCCAAAAATAGAAACTTTATACTCTGTTTGTACAATCAACTTAGGCAGTATTTTAAAAACATAAAAACAAATAATCATTAGTGGGTTCTCGATACCTTTATAATAACATCCAAATATGCTTTAATGTACCACAAGACCTGGCTGCAATCTATTTCTTCAGACTTAACGAATCTTTCCTTAACTCACTGACTCCCACAGGATCAGCCTCTCTGCTCCTCATACACAACAAACAACTTTCTGCCTCTTGGACTCTGATTTATTGTTTATCTTGTAATCCTGTCGCCAGAGCTTTACACAGGATTGACTCCTGCACTTCCTTATCTTTGCTCAAATACCACCTCCTCAAAATAGCCTTGTCCTTCCGTCCACTCACCTAATGAAGAACCTCCCTGTTCTGTTACTCTCTGTTGCAACAACACCCACTTTGATTTGTCATATAGTTTTCATCACAGTGTGTAATTATCTGTCTTTTCACAAGGATTTTGGACTTCTTGGACCCTCAGATTTTCACATTTTACTTTTAAGTGGGAGTGATCAAAATAATAATGCTTAGCACCTAGTTAATTGCATAATAAATATGAAAGTATCTAAAACCTAGAAGAAATTTGAAAAATAATTTTTTTCCCTCCTCTTTTCCTTTTTCTTTCCAGGTATTTACTGAATGATAAAACAAACAAAGCATTATTTTATCTTTTGGCATAACTTAGTTCCCTAAAAAATAAAATTACAATAAAAAATTCCAATAAAATTACGGGACATGGGAGGGGTGTTCAAATTTCCCTGGAAACACATAGAAATTTTTCTTGGTGATTTTGTGTGGTATTCATAAAAAGATTATTTTTGTTTCTTGAAAATCAGTGTTTCCATATGTAAAAAACAGTCAAAAGAAAACAAATATTTCTTAAATTTGAGTTTGGCAATAATTTGTGTATAGCAACAATACTGAAGAAAAATTCAGTTCTTGTCTCTGCTCTGAATCCATTACTATCACTTTTAGTGCCCCAGTCACTACCTAATGAAAGCCTGGATTATATGTCCTAGATTTATGGCCTGGATTTTATGTCCTAGCAGTGAGGCAAGCATAATTTATTTATTGTAAGATCCCTGGCTACCTGATGGTTAAGTGGTCTAAGTATATGTGGCTGTTTATTAAATATGACTTGACTATGACTTGTACTATGTTAGTGTTCAGACATCCTGAAACTTCAATTCCCATGTAGCCCATTATTTCTGTTCTTAGGTTTTTAATGAACAAGCATTTCACCAAGTATATCTCATTAGCAGAGACACAGCAGGATTGGAGGTTTTGTTCTGTACTTCATTCCATGGGGGAGCAGTATGGTGATATTCTGCAGAGGTTGGCAGGCCTATAGTCTGCTGCTATTGAACTATAGAACATAAGGCAATGCATGCATAATAAATTAGCAATTCGAAACATTTGTTTTTGATTTTTTTATATCCATAATACAAAAAGCCTTGTTCCAGGAGAAGTCATTCTATCAAGAAAGACTCAATTTATTCCATCAAATTGTTTCACTACCTATATTTGGCATTAGAAACAAGAAATACTTATTGTTAGGATTTCACACTAAAATTCCATGCATTCATTTTGTTTGTAGGTAGTATAGTGACTGCAAATTTTTGTGCTTAAATACTTTGTGACCCCATTAGAGGGGGAGCACATTGTAAAAATATTCAACATGTCATAAATACAGTCATTATTTCTAGCACATACTGAAAATTACCAGCATCAGCGAGGATATGGAAACCTTCAAATTAAAGTCACAAGATAATACAGAGTAAATAACCACCCTTTCACAGTGAATGTGAAGCTATAAATCTATCAAATGTGAAACCAGAACTGTATACACTCTGAAGTTTAATATAATCTCTCTTGACAATTTCCTCTCAGGTAGACACATCCCTTATAACATTTTCATTAGAACAGCATTACAATTAGAAATATATGAAAGCTCCAGCTCTTGGAGTAGGATACCTCTAATATTGTGAATTGATTTTGACATTATTAGTGGATTTATTCAGCTAAAGGTAAATGCTTCTTTCAGAGATGAAAGATGTAATTTTTTAATTTTATCAGTTCTCTCAGGGAACACAAAATTTACAAAATTAGATGAGTTTGAAAGTTCCTAATCATATAATGTGAGTTATTAATTATTTCTCTTTTCTTGAATAACCTTATTGCATTGAATACTACATTTCATTTTCTCAGCTGTTAGATTGGTTTGTACCTTTATCACCATTGAACAGACATTCATTTGTGAAGATTTACTAGCAATTTATCTCAGGAAAATTCTGCTGTGTGTTTGGAATGTTTGGTGAACTTTCCAAAAGTCTATAATTATTAAATCTCAAATAGTGGCTAAATTGTTTATATATATCTGTTTGTCATTTCCTCATTCATTTATTTCTTCATTTAGTAATTTATTTAGAATAATATTATTTACTTCTTGAAGTTCTTAGAACACATATATATGGAGTTAGGATAGTAATGACACATAATTACAGCTCAGGAAATGTTAGTCATTAAATATTTGTATTAACCTAATTATTAGTTCAATCAATAATTGGATTTACATTAGTATATCCAAAAAGGTCCACTTGTGTGTCAATTGTTGGAACCCACAATGAACTTTTCCAAAAAAAAAACAACATCCTCAGAGTGTTTAAATTCCAATTCCTGTCTACAAAAGTTTTGTCAAACCAGCATATAGTTGAGGGTGTGTATACTACTAAACAACCAAAAATGGTTTGTCCATCAGTTAGAGCTTTCTACCTTGTTCTCATAAAACAAGGAACTCTTCGAGTTCTGAGCTGCTTTAAATCAGATTCTGGCCCAAATATTTTTCAGCAAAAATAGGGTAGAGATTCCAAGTTTGTAAGGCAGAAAAGGAAGTTCTCTAGGTAATGTGTAGCATCTTAGACCCAGAACAGTGGATAGTTTTCAGGGGAGACTTCGTTTGGTGGGTAAATCTCTGGCTGTTACATGATTGGAAGTTGGGAAGCTATCTATATGTAGATTTGGTAAGCTTTTGTTTTTCTTTTGGTAAGAGGTGCTAATTTACACCAGTAGTCTTAATATCTGAGAATTATAACCACAGTTCATTTTTTAAAAGATTTTACTTATTTATTTTTAGAGACAGGAGAAAGGAGGGAGAAAGTAAGGGAGAGAAACATCGATTGGTTGCATCCCGTAGGCCCCCAGCTAGGGACCTGGCCAACCACCCAGGCATGTGCCCTGACCCAGAATTGAACCAGCAACACTTTGGTCCAGAGACTGGCAGTGCTCGTTCCACTGAGCCACACCAGCCAGGGCATAATCATGGCTCATATTTAATGGGTGTTCTTATGTGCCAGAAATTAAACTAAAGACTTGGCATGGATTGTCCAGTAATCTCCAAAACATCCTGAGGAGATCAGTACTTTTATTATCCCCATTTTACAATAAGGAATGTTAAGCTGAGGTAGCTTAAGTGGCTTGCCTGAAATCACAGGTTTAATAAGTGGTTATGCCTGGATTTAAAACGATTTAGTCTAATAGTGGAACTCAGAAATCTGCGTGTGCTAAATCCTGCTTCTTAAGGAAGTAGCTCCAGTAAGGGGGAAAAAAAGTTTACAAATCGAACTTGTTATTGGGATTGTGCTCATCCGCACGTAATGTGATGAGAAAACAAAATAATTTGGGACTGTGGGTAATTCAGATTGTGAAATACTATGCTTCCTCGAAGAATCTGAAAAAGTATCTAAAAGTCAAAACGAGGGGTTTATTGGCCTGAAAAATGTGCGTCGTCACCTCAGTTCTAATTCGAAGAGCTGAAAGAGAAGGCAAAAAAATGTTTCTCGAAACCGGCATGTGTGTAGTAATTGTTTTCCAGGTCACATCCACAGGAGCTTTCACTTCTACTAAGTGAACCTTGGCTGAAATAATACTTTGTTTTCTGTTTGATTGGTTTGTAATGAGTCTGGGCTGAATACTGGAAAGAATGCCTGAAGAGAAGAGGGCAATAAGCAGTGAACAGAGGAAATGACTTATCTGGGCATTAGACTCTTTACATTATTTGATCTGGGAAGCCCTCTAATCAATGCAGCGTGCAGAGGCGTGGGTCAGGCATTGAGATACTTTATTAACTGCCTCCCAGGGGAAACAATGGGCAACAGCCAGAGAGGAAAAGAGGGAGGGAGAGAAGCAGTAGGGAGCCTGCTTGGGAAGTGTTCACGCCATGGGCAGTACGTAAGGTATGACTGGTCAGGCAATGGTGCAGAGCACATCACAAATGCAAGACTAGCCCTGTAAGCTTCTAGAACTCGGTGCTAAGCATCTGCCATCAGCCTCCTGAACATTTGTATCTCACTATAGGAAGGAGGATAAAACAGCTGCACATGTTGTCTCCAGTGCTGTAAACCTGTCATCAGCCCTGCATTGTTTACATATGGCTACAAGGTCTTTAAGCCCAGGATCTCTTAGCTCTACAGCAGAGACAGATATTTACATGACAGCTGTGTCAACTGGAAGCAGCCCCGTGAGCTTGTTTGTTTCACTAAAGCTCCAGTCGCCACCACCCACCCCTCCTCCACTGCCCCAAAGACACAAATCTAATGCTTCCCCCCTTTTTAAATGAGCTCTATGTTAATAATAGAACTGCAGTGCAGATGCTCAAAATGAAAATAGCTGGCATTTCCCTAACAAGACTCATAATTCTGCTAGAAATAATGGATTTCAAGTGAAATAGCTCGAGTCCAAGAAAAGTGGTTATAATTCATGACCAGACGCCCAAATGAAATCAAAATCTGGAAAACATGCAAAGTGCTAATTTTCTACATCAGTGGAATTTATCAAGTTCCTACTGATTAATTTGAACAGTGGTTTGGTTGTTCAAATGGTAGAGCTTTGTTTGCCCTGCAAAGGCATCTGAATAACATTGATTCAAATATTATTGCAACTTCCTGGTTTTGTGAAAAGCTTCTAAAACTGTAAACCTAAACCCTTCAAATTACAAGTGGCTGATATTAAATGTTTTTATTTCTATTTTTATTATTCTTTATCATTTGAGGGCAAGATTCCCATTTACTTCACCAGTGAGGTAAATAGCAATACATCTTTGGAGAACAATTACAGTGCAATTCTCAAGGAAGTGAAGCTTAATTTATTATTGTTGCTTTAGTTTATTATTAGCTTTTCTGAAGAAACTACTTATTATCTAACAATGACTTTATAATTAACTTGGTTGAAAAATAAACCATTACTAAAATGTTTACAAACCATCCAACATTGATAATATGCCATAAAATCTCTTTTCTACTATCTTAAAATGTTCAATAGAAAACTGCTTTCTGGCAGTGGTAGATTGAATTATGGCCCATGTTCCCTACACCTGAGATGTCGCTGGTTCTAATCTCCTAGAACCAGCCAATATTATTTTATTTGGCAAAAGGGACCTTGAGGGTGTGACTAATTGACAGATCTTGAGAAAATTACCCTGGATTATCTGGGCAGAGCCTGTGTAATCATGGAGGTCTTTATAATCTGGAGGCAGGAAATGAGATCAGAAGGATAAAAGGGGCCAGGACGATGAAAACGGAGATTTGAAGATGCTACCCTGCTGACTTTAAAAACGGAAAAAGCTGTCAGTTAAGGAATGCAGCTCTATGAACTGAAAAAGCGAAAAGCGGTTTTCACCCATTAAAAACAAGACAACAGACCTCAGATGGAGTCACTTATGCAAAGCCCCACGTCACCAGACCAAGACTTAACTTGATTATGATTTCACTTCTCCCAGAAATGGAATCTTAAACCAGTCACTCAGGAACTGCTTGATCAGGCTAGTTAGGTAACTGGCCTGATAGGCTTCTGCTGTCACCTTGGGAAATTAACTCTGCAATTACCAACATGCTTTCTTTTTCTTTTTTTGGGGGGGGACCTGTTATAACTCTCTTGTTTCTGCTCTCTTCTGCCCGCAAAAATCTTTTATTTTGCACAGCCCCTCAAAGCTCCTTTCTATCTGCCAGATCAGATGCTGCCTGGTTCAATAATCTTTAAATAAAACCAATAAAGTCTTTAAAATTTATTCCACTGAATTTTGTTTTTTAACACCCTAAAGCCCCCTGAGGTAGTGTGGCCCTGCCAACACTTTGTTTGCAGCCCAGTGAAGTCCATTTTGGTTTCAGAGCTGTAGGATTTAATACATTTGTGTTGCTTTAAGGAAATAAGTTTGTGGTGATTTGTTTCAGAATTAACCTAAGTAGGTATAACAGTTAATGCACTTAGATAAGAAGAGGAAGTAGAGTGTTTCCTACGAACTAGAAAATATTGACTAAGATTTAGTACAGTTAGCTTAACACATAGGATTTCTAGTCATATTAAAGTGAAACGCATTCTCAGACTCTGGAGCCCTGTTAGGTGACTTGGGATTCTGTTCCTGTGAGCATAGCTGGTCCCAGAAAGTGTGCCTTTGGAATACCTAACAGGTGCTGAAGGACCAAGATAATGAATGAGCTGTCCAATTATTCAGAAAATTATGGACAGGTGCTGTACAATTCATGTTCTATCATTAAATAACATTCATCAAGTTAACAGTTTCGAATTGTTAATCGAGGCTTACATTTCTTTAAGTCTTTTGAAAAATTTCCAATATATCAATACATTAAATACCTATTTGTTACCTCATAAAAATAGAGAAGAGATTTTCCAAAAGGAGCCCAGAACATGGCTGGTGAAGCTAGCGAACACTCTGGTTCAATTCTCAGCCCTACCATTTACTAATGCTGTAACCTTGGGGCAGAAAACCCAATCTCAACCAACCTTCACTCCATCCTCTGATTCCTTCCCAATTTAGGGAATGAAGGAAGCCTTCCTGATGGCTTATTGTGGAGACTGAATGAGATAAAGGTTACCCGTAAATATCATCTGAGATTATCCCTGAAGGTTCCAGATTTAATGTGAATCCCAAACCTACACTCAAGTGTCTGGAGGAAGAACACCGATCTAGTGGTTAAAATGTTTCCATTATGTGCTATTGAGGAGTGAAGAATGTGAAACTCAGGAATGGATCAGATTAAGGTCACAGAGGTCATTTTCTTTCCTGTGGCAGCACCTCACTTTTTCCTTCTTTTTTTTAATAACATAAGGCGGTTATTGTTGTAGAAACCTCATTCATCTAGAAAAGCATGATTTAAAATGATGATAGCTTTAGGGAGCTTGCAAAGGACTGGGATTTGGGGTGAGAGAAAATCTCTAGGCACCATCATTCTACCCAGAAGGTGGGTTAGATACCAAAGTAAATCGTATCTGATTGTGTTTCCTTGGGTAAGTCACATATAGCTCTGAAATAGGAAAAAAAAAAATCAGGTAATCATTCACTGATGCTTTTCTCTTAATTACCTGTTAACTAAGCACCAATACAGATTTGAAGGCCAAATGTTTGTTATCTACTAATTAATGGCATTTAGTTTTCATTGAGCTTGTGTTCAGAATGGGTAGCGACTGATCATTGATCTCACTTCTGCCATTTTATATATGTATTGTAGAAACGCTATGTACACAAACCTCTGTGAACCTCTAGCTTCTTCATTCATGAAATTAAAATTAAATTACATCCCTTTTAAGATGCATATACAAAAATCTCTAGAATATAGTATATGCATTTTTCAGAGTGTTTTTTTCTGCTTTTGTTTATAGAATGAAGAGTACAGACTTTAGTGCACAAACCCAGATACGTAGAAACACAATGTAGATTTTTTAATCTTTCAAATACTCAGCATTGAACTGAAGTATATTGAGTTCTTGTTCTCTCAAGGTGGTAAAATTGCAGCCTCTGTCCATCCTCCAGAATTGTTTCTGAAGCAAGGAAAACTACGTTCTCCTGGGAATCAGACTGCCTGGGTTTCAACCCTGACTCCACCGGTACTTACTCTAAGACTTTGGGTAGGTTATGTTAATTGTTTGTGCCTCAGGATACTCATCTGTAAAGTGGGTATAATAGCAATGACTCCATTACAGACTTTTGTAAGGATCAAGCGAATTAAAATATAAAATACCCATAGTGAGTCCTTTAGTAAATGCTAGCTGTGGTATGGTGTGTGTGTGTATGTGCGATGGCATCAAGCTGACTGAAAGTTGGCGGCATTGGGGTGGGGAGGGCATGTGCAGGTTTGTGTCTTGGATGTTGAATCTCCATGTGGGCCTGGATTCTTCTGCTCCTGGGCTTGATGGTGAATTCCTTATTCCTCGTATCACCAGCCCCCACCTTACACCTGGGATCTGGATGCTCTCCCTGCCTGCCAGACCCTCCAGCACTTAGTCTAGATGGGCTCGCTGACACAGCCTCAGGCTTTGTGTGCCCGACAATCTAGGCAGGCTGCTCTCCAGCGACTTCCTATCTTTTCTGGAGCTCTACCCAGACTCTGCTAAGAATATCAATCTCCAGATTACCGCAGAGCCTAAGGTCGGAGGAATTTTTATGTTATTTTCAAGGAGCCTTATTATTTGTACATTTAGACCTTCAATCAATCTGAAATTGATTTTTTACTGTGCTGAAAGTAGAGATTAATTTTTTTAATATGGATATTGGACTGACTCAGCACCATTTAGAAACAGAAATGACTGTATTGTTCCCACTGCGATGCAATTGTAATAAATCAAGCAACTGCACACATGTGGGCTTTCTGCTCTGTGTGTTTCTATTGATCTGTTTGTCTGTCCTTGCACCGATACCATGCTATTTTAATTGCTATAGTTGTATAGACAATCTGATATCTGATAGTATTCTTCAATATTGGCTGGACATTCTTATGCCTTTGTATTTTCACACGTATTATAGAATCAGCTTGTCAATTTGTGCACACACACACAGTACAAGACTGCTGGGAGTTTGATTAGGATTTTTTGAATCCATAAATCAACCTGGAATATATCTTAGTGATAATTAATGTGATCTGTGAATATGATATATTCCTCCATTTACTTGGTTCTTTAAAATTTCCCCATAACTTCTGTTGTTATACTGTTTTCATTTGATTTATTTCTAAATATTTGCTGTTTCTTGTGCTGTGTAAAAACATTAAAATTTCATTTTCTATTGGTTTTGGTGCTGATATATAAAAATAAAATGCTAAATCCACTTATTCTAATAGTTGCCTATGGATTCTTTGTGCATTTTCTATGTACACTATTATGTCATTTTCAGTTAATATGCATGGTACTCTTTTTCAATCGTTATGCTTTTTATTCTAATTTCTTGCCTTATTGCACTAATTAGTATCTTCGGTACAATGTTAAGTAGAAGTTTTGACATCATTTTCTAGTTTACTGATCTTATTTTTTGCTGTGTTAATTCATGTAATTAATTTTGGATATTGTATTTTTTAGGCCTGAAATTTCTACTTGATTATTTTTAGATTCCAATTATTTGACAAAACGATCTTATCTCCTTTCCATTGTTTTCTCTATTTTCTTGAATATACTTACTTTACAAAAAATTTGTCCACTAACTTTTTTATCTAGATATTTATAAATCTTCTTTCTTTCTCTTGGTAATATAGTCCTTTCTCTTGGCATTTCTAGTAATTTTTTAATATGGAATGATAGACATTGTAAATAAAATAAGTACAAAGGCTACAAATCATATTGCCTTTTTTTCAAGGAGAAATAAGTGTTTCACTTTTTCAGGAAGTGGGGTTAGGAAGTTAATCACCTTAATCCAATCGGGATTAACAGTTACCTGCCCTGTGCAACTGGTTTGTAGCTTTGGCGATGATCCATTTTCCTCTGGTTCCTCTTATCCTAGGTCGTAGCCTTCCGGGGCTTCCAAACAGGAGTCCAGTGCCTTTTTTTTAACTGAGATCTTTCTCCCTGACAGGTTTTGAGCTCTAGTCTTTGTCTTCTCAGTATCACAAGAGTAAAAAATTCTACTCTGCTTCTAAGAGGTCAGCGGCTTAGCTTTCATACTCCCCACTCGGCATGCCTCCAGAATCCAGCAGGTGACTTTAAGGGAAAACCTCCCAGGAGCTGGAGGCCGGGAACTCTGCACTTTATCGCCCTGGCCCCGTGAGCCCTGGAAAAGCCCTCATGGTTTCTGTGTCCCCAGCAATAGCTCCCTACCCAGACAGACCTTAGACACTCAGTGTTTGTCCCACACTCAAAAACGGCAAGTGCCTCCAGGGCAAAACCACCTACTGGTTGCAGCTCTGTATGGAATCTGAACTCCCCTCTTCCCCCTTGCTTGAGAAATTCTTCTTGGGAACTTTTCAGAAGATGACTTTGATATTTTGTATAGCTTTTTTAGTTATTCTCAGTGTGTGTGCTGGTCTGACAAAAAACAAAAAGACACTTTAAGACAGGATACACCCTGCGGAAGAGTGACAAAAGTGAAATAGCCCCAAACTCAAACGATAAAGAGGATTGTCTAACATGGAGGCTGGCCTCTGTGCAGGATCCCTCTAGAACTACAGCCAGCTGCTTTTTGTGTGAAGTTCCATCTGTAGTGATGTATTTCAATGCCCATGGAAAAACTGTCTATGGGGATTAGGCAAAAATCTACATTGTTCTCTTCCTTCTCTGGTTCTCTCTTAAGTATGGTCCTGAACATGTGTTCCATTGCAAGTTGAAGTGGCTAATTAATATAGACTGAGACCATTTCACCTGAGCCATAGCCCTCAACTCTACTGATTAAAACTATCTAATGCCATTGACTGCGCACACATTTTTTCTAGAAGTCATTCATTATTACGTATTGTACCCCATTTTATCCCTCCCCTCAAATTCTTCTCTGGCTAGATTTTGAAGTTCTCAGACAATATTAAAACATATTATGCCATCTCTCCCAATCGTAGTCAGATCAGATAATGTTTTTATGCCTCAGCTTTTTCTCAACTTTGCTAAATTTTTATTATTATTTTTCCTGTTTTCTTTGTTCCCTTGTGAGGAATCAAATCCTGACAGGCAGGGTCGTTGAGTGATGTCAGCTGTATACATAGACAGGCTGTCCCCACGTGATTCTTTCCCAGCGCATTATCTCGTAGCAGAGCCGTAGTGCTAGCAAGGAAACAGTAGATTGATAATACCTATTAATGTCGTGTCGGAGAGAAGTCCGTGCCCATGCAAATGAGGGATTTCTATATTTCTCTAAATGAAGTGCTGCTGCAGCCCAATGCTATAACAGCATTGCCTTACAACTGTTTAAAAGGCATTTTTATCAGGATGTGATAAATTCCTCCATGGTGGGCGATATGAGCACACTACAGCAGGGAAGATCATTCATGCAACAAGATATTGCCATTTGAGAATCTGAAACATTTTGTTCGGTTTCTAATAAAAAGATATGCCCAATGTTCTGTGCATCTTATAAGAAAGAGTTTGGTCTTTATCACCAGCAGTGAGATAAGTCAGTGTATAGCTTCCATGTATAGGTGACTTTGGCAATGACCAAAGGCACTGTTAACCATGTATCTTTCATGTCCCAGGTTGGACTGTGAAGACTTTGCCATCTGAATACCTTCTAAATGTTTATGAAAACATATTGTAGCACACAGGAAAATTGCTTTTAAAATAAGTAAAGGTAAGTCCCTCTGGCCAGAATATTGTTTAGTAAGTATTGGATTTATATAAACAAATAGGTCAGTATGATTGGCCCCATCAAACTGGCAAGCCTTATTTTGCATTCATTTTTGTGATAGATTGTGATAATTTAGAAACTAAAAGATTAAACTCATTACTGCAAATTGTCAAAAGTAATTATCACTTAGTGATTTTTCCCTTCTAAGGGTCATAGGGAATACCTAGGACTTTGAATGATTTATTCTCATCGCTGTTGGCCTTTTGCTTTGAGACTTCTGTGCTTTTATGACCAAGTAAAAGGTAACAAATTTATCTCTTCTTCCTCCCTTCCCACCCTCTGCCTCCTTCGTGCTTGCCAAAGATCCTGTTCACAGACATTTTATGTGACCCAAGGCAAATATGGGTCTAAGACCATGTCTCAATTGAGCCTTTAATTACGATGATGTTTTAGTAGATCACAAGCTGTCTTTACAACACAAATAAGAAACACAAAGACTTTTCTAAATGATCTATCTTTAATCTACATCTTTGAATTTATGTATTTTACTTCCAATCTGTGAAGTAGTTATGTTATTATAATTTAAATATAAATTAATTCAACCAGAAACCCACACTTGTTTCTGAAAGCATTGAAGCTTAATGAGTAAATATGTATTAGCATGTCTTAAAACTGCACATTATTGACCTGAGAGGCAGCGGGGGAACTATAATGACTGATTATGTAAATCTCCAACTGCAGATTGTCACTGTGCTCCATAATGTCATTGATTTACATTAATGTCAGTCTTCCCTTACCAGGCACTTATTAATTAACTGTTCTTTGACACGAATTCTAATGTAGACTTTTTGTGAGTCATTAGAGCTCTCTGCAAAAAGGCCTCCTTGAAGGCCTTCCAGTTTGTGTATAATCGACAAACCAGATGACGGCTTTTACTGTTGATCATAAAACTCCAGCCAACTCACTGGGGCAATGGATTTATGTTCAGAAACCTTTCCTTTTAAAATTTTTTTCGTAGAGAAAAAGTTTAAATGCAGGTAAATTTATTGACTTTTTTCCGTATTATATTCTAATTCTCACATGAGGATATCTTTATTAATTTTAGAAAGGGGTAAGGGGGGGAGAGAGAGAGAGAGAGAGAGAGAGGGAGGAAACGTTGATGTAAGAAATATCTATTGGTTGCCTCACATACACACCCTAACTGGGGATCAAACCTGCAACCTTGCTATGTGCCCTGACCGAGAATGGAACCTGCAAACTTTTTTTTGGTGTATGGGACAATGCTCCAACCAACTGAGCCAGCTGACCAGGGCTATTTATTAAATGGTCTAAAATAGGTCATTTTTGCAAGGTCATGTTCAGATCAGTTTTCTAAACAACTGCACAGTTGCTATTGGAGATTTTATAATTATCAAACCTCCTCAGAGGCAGCTACTACATGTGAATTATCTGAAAAAGTCACATGTTTCAAGATAATTTCTAAACTAGCATTTAAAAAATGAAGATTTGTATTTACTTAATACATCACTGAATTGAAATCAACCTCCCGAGCATCCAATGACTGACAGCATCTATCCCCTGGAAAAAGCCACCATTTAAATTCAAGGTTGTGTTTACCAACCAAGAGTACTCAAGGTTTCAGATTACCTAATTACTAATTAAAGTAATAACCATATTAGTAATTGCTGCAGTCCCTTCATTCATTTCTTTATCCATTCAAAATTATTTACTAAGCATTAACTCTACACCAGGTACTACTTAAATCGCAGTGAACAAAGCACACACACACAAACCCTGTCTACGTGCAGCTGACTTCTACGGGGGAGAAGATATGGAGATAACAGCATGAAAACGAACAACACAAAAACTTTATTTTCCTTAATCTGGCCTTTTATTACGATTTTCTTTTTCCTTTGGCTCAAACTGGCCTCACCCATTGCCCTGACTCTCACTTGCTTAACCACAGGTCTTCAGGACAATGAGGTTCTGGTCAGCGTCTTAGAAACAAGTCCCTGGGTCTACTGACTATTGATTGACACAGAGTTTTCAATCAAACCAAAATAGCGTCTTGGCCTCCATTGTGTTACAGCTTTATACCCAGAAATGTGGCATGATCCCACTGAACAAATACTCGAAAAATTGGACAGATCAAGTCCATGGCTGATAATCAGGACCAAATGCAATGATCAGTTACTCCTGCCCTAGCACCAACCAATCAGTAGAGACTATGACACTATCTGTATTAGTCACCATGATTAATGACTTTTTCTTTATATACTCCATCCCCTGGAAGCCATTGGAGAGCCAGTTCTTTGGGCATGAGCTACCTGTGAGTCTGAGCATGGCACCAACTCCTTAATCAATTCTTACTTTCTTGGCTGCAAACACCTGTGTGTGTCTTATTGGGTTTTAACGTGTGCAGGCAAATGGAGCCCTTCAGTCTTGTAACAGAATCACATAGAACTTTAGAAGATAATAAAGTGCCAAAGAGGAGTAAAGGAAGTGCAATAAAGGCAAGCAGTAGTAATGTTAAGTAATCAAGGAAAGCGTCTTTGAAAATGGAGGTAGTGGACAAAGGTGTGAGTAAAGAGGGGAGAAACTATACAGATATTTAGAGAAAGAGAGTTCCAGCTAGAGTAAAATAAAAGTTCTGGAAATACAAGAAAGAAGGAAGAACATTCAAATGACACATATCTTTTTGCATTTTTCCCTTTGCCTTTTTTGTTCTCCTCCTCTTGTCATATCTGGAGAGACAGATGCGTGGGGATGGAGCAAACAGCTTACAGTCATGGAGATGGAAGCTGTTCATTAACGGTGGAGAAGCAGAAAGAAAGAAATTTGATTCCTATGGCATTAAAGGGAATATGGATGGACTCCTACTTCTGGTCATCTCACGTGTGATGAGAATAAACATCCATGAGGGGGGACCCAAAAAACCCAGAATTTATTTATTAAAAATTGTGTTTTTATTCTTACATGTTTAAATTTCAGTCATCTTCAAAGTACTCTCCATTTGATGCAATACATTTATTGAGACATTTTTTCCACTGCTCAAAACAGTTTTCGAACTGGTCAATTTTTATGCCTTTTACTACTTTTTGCCATTTTGTTTCACCTCTTGCACATCAGCAAAACATTTCCCTTTGAGGACTTTTTTTTTCATCCGGGGAAACAAAGGAAAGTCTCTTGGGGCAAGATTGGATGAATAGGGAGGGTGGGGCACAGAGGTGATGCCATTTTTTGGTCAAAAACTGCTGAACATTCATCACAGTGTGGGGAGGTGTGCTTGTAAATCTCCCATCATGAAAGGGGCAAACACGTGGAAAGAATCTTCAAAACTAGTTCGCTGAAGCTGAGCATGGCCTCTCACAACAACGCCAGGTGGTACGCTGATACAGATGGGTTCCTAGAACACTCACCTAGAGGGAGAAACCTGTACTACGAGGGGTCCATCCTCTAGAAGATAATTCCAGTTTTTTGGGGGGAATCCCCCTTGTATTTAGCTAAGGTACCTTATTTGTGCTTTCTTTTACATGGAGCTAAACAGAATACTAATTCTTATAATTATTTTCTTTATTGAGTTTGTTTTTTATCTCCAGTCTTCTACTTAGTTTGCTTCTTTCATTTCAAAGGTAACAATCTTGGTCTGGCATTTTTGATGCCTGTTATGTGAAGTTTTTATTTTTTTTCTTTCTGAATCACAACAGTAAATTTTAGTGTCTGTCTTTATTATCCATATAGGATAAATAGGCCCCTGTGTTTGAGCGCAGCCCTGGAATAAAATCAAGGTGACTTGCCTACCTGAGGATTGTGTCCTACTCATTCATTTCATTAGATCTGTCACTTGAGTCTGTAAAATGACTGGCCTGAGGCATAATTACTATCATTTATTTTTCCTAGAGTCACCATACATACGATAGTTGTTTTGCCTCCCATTTAAAGTTGTAAGAAACTGACTATCTAATCTGATGTCACCGACCACAATCCAGTAACATTTGAGTAGTTGTACTTTCAACATCAAAAACTTGTTATTCCCTGTAGATAATATGAAATCTTTAAATTCAGTTTCAGCAGTTATTTTTCGTATAAGGAAAGAAATATGTTAATGAGAAGAAATGGAGGTAAAATAAGATTGAGCCCATGATAGACTGATCTCAGGTCAACCCCTAAATTTTCAGCTTTGGAGAACACTCGGATTCTTGGATAGCTCTACCAATCCAGTTTTGTTTGACAAAGCTTGGCCTTCTGTTTTAATGTGTTA
Organism: Glossophaga mutica; assembly: GCA_039655065.1. Lineage (NCBI taxonomy): Eukaryota > Metazoa > Chordata > Mammalia > Chiroptera > Phyllostomidae > Glossophaga > Glossophaga mutica. Next base: position 34,629,195 of record CM077312.1, read on the forward strand.
TCAGCGAAGCACCTGACGATTATCAGTGGACCGGATGTCAATCTCTTTCGTGGGTGGTTTTTTGAAACATCATGTTCCAATCCTTTTTTTTTTTTTTTTTTTACTGTTTGAATTATCATGGCTTTTTTTTCTAATTTTTAATTTTTATTTTTTTATATTTTTTATTTATTTTTTAATCAGTATTTTTTAATTGTTGATATTGCACAGTTTTCTGTCTTTTACTCTGCCCCCAGCCCACCACCTCAGCCCTCCCCACCTTCCTCCCATTTCCACCCCCCCCATAGTTTTTGTCCGTGTGTCCTTTATACTTGTTGCTCTAAACCATTCCCCTTTTCCCCTAAAATTCCCTCCCCTCCCCCTCTGATCACTGTCAGACTGCTCTCCAATCCATTTTTTAATATTTGATAATTGAATGCAATGAAATGATTTAATTACTAAGTGGAATTTTCTGAGCAAGACCATTTATGGTCTGTGTTTATCACTTAGTTTTTATTTTTATCATGTACAGATAATCAAGACTGGCCCAAAGACAGATTCATCTCTCCTCGTCTTTCTCTAAGTTTCTCCCCTCTAATTAATTCCATAGCCTTGCAATAACCCACCATCTGCTTTTAGTTTTGGCTGCTTCCTCACAATAAGTTGAATACAAAATCTGATTTCTCATATACTTATTATTGATAATAAATGGTTATATCAGCTTTTCTGGGGGAGCAAAGCATTATCCTGAGCCTGAGTTTGTAGAGATACAATGTGGTCTCTCTGTGTAAGGGACTCGCAGTTTAATTGAAAAAAAGAGTAGAGTATAATGGTGGTATGGAATAAATGATGTCAATGTAAGAAACGTCTAAACTTGTAGAGAATTTGTGTGAGTTTATTTCGGACAAACCAACAATCGCTGGGAAGCAGAATCTCAACAGATTGAGAAAATATTCTGGAGAATGGCAGTTTTACAGTTTATTTTATATGTTAGAATCAAAGGAGGAGATGTATGAGGGTTTACACGAAATCCGTTGGTGGTAGATTAAGGAGGCAGGAGAAAGCAAAACCAGGAAATCTCTGAGATTGGATTAAGAGTAAAATGGAGGAACTTGTACTTCTTTTACTTTGGTGAGTGTAGCGTAGTTAACAATTAACATTTGCACAGAGACGATTCAGGGAAGAGAATAACAATGAGGGTTTCTGACACCTCCTGGTCTGAGGTGAGGTTGTACCCTGAGGGGTTTGGACAAAAAAGGGATCACCCTGACATTCCCAGGGTCTGTTATCTTAGCTGCTGAAAAACAATAGACAGGCTCAGTTAAGGTAAAGGTTCACCTTTGTCAAGGAAAGTACAGGCCTAGAATGTGACTACCACCATGACCCACTTCTAGTTAGAAATGGTTATGTTCACATCATAGGATGTGGCTACTTTCCATCTCCGAGTCTGTAAGGCCCTCCATACAGGTCTCCCTTGAGCTCATTAGGTTTAATATGTGGTCCCTTTTTCGTACTTGGTGACAAATAAGTTGCACAAAGACTCTCTCCCAAGATGACATTCTCTGGGTGGAATATGAGGTCTCAAATAAGGTGGGATTTAGATGTGCTTTGCAGTAAGGATATAGATACACCACAAATAAGTGCAATGGTACTTTAATAGTAACGGTGATGACGATAGTTAGTATTGATTATTTACCTTGTGCATTCTATAAGGATTACCACATTAAGTGCTCGTCACTACACTGTTTTCTAATGAATTTTTATTTTCACTCCCATTTTATAGAAGAGAATATTGAAGATTGGAGCGATTTCTGCCCAAGGTTACCTAGCTAATAAAATGATGAAGACAACATATAAATCCAATGTGGTGTGACCCCAAATCTACCTCATTTCTAAGAAGGGGGAACTGAAAAGAAAAATTATATCTACTTTTGATCCATTTTCTATAATTTAGAATTGTTACCTCTTAAATTATGCTCAAATTATTGAACCATACCCCCAGACTTCAGTGTGATGGCTTTAAAATCCAGGAACTCTGCTCTTGGGTTTACTTAATGGGCTGATAAACTGCCAGGATTGTGAATTCATTGTTAAACAGTAGCCTGGAAGTGAAAGATAAGAATGCACATGCTTTGTCTACAGATGGAGCAACTTGTCATTCAAAGCTGCAAAATATAGCTAAGCAGTTTAAGAACTGAAAGGAACATAAGTTCAAGACCCAGGAGGAGAACATAAGACCAGACAATATGCCAATTAATGGAATTAAACTGAGAGATTTAAATTGAGGTCCCCTCGGGAGACAATGTAAAAAGAAAAGGCAGTTAATTCAATAAGGACAAAAGGATAAGGGAGCTAACTATGAGAGGATCAGAATATTTAAAGTTGATAGTGTCTTAAACATTAAGGAACATTGGCTTGTGATTGCTGTGAATTTATTATGCCCTGGTTGCTCAATCTAATTTGGTCTCCTTCATTCTCTGAACGAATATGCTCATCCTGAGGTTCCAGGACAAAAGAAATAATCCTTTTTTGTTGTTGTTGCAGTCAGGCTATAAAAGTGATTATGATCAGCAGCCATTCACAGAGGAAAAAAATAAAGGACCCATCCATCATGCTAGTAAAGTTTTCTGTCCATCTGTCATGTTTCATCTCAAAGACTGTTTCATCGCATTTTAGTTGTTTTAAAAGGTACACGTAAAAAATATACATTTTATACTTGGATACTCCCCAGTACACTGAGAGTTTTAATGTATAGAGGTAATTTCTCTTGCTAAGCAGGTTTTAGAGTACCAAAGGCATGGCAGGGGGTAGTTAATAGACCAATAAAGTGAATATGTGTGCCTCTGCAGCAAATCATTGAAAATGTGAATTTAAGAAATTCTGTTATGGGCCATATTCTCTAGAATAGCAGTTGTTCAGTGTCATTATTCAATTGCGTGTCAACAAATGTGCCTCTAAAGACAAAGTCTAAAGACTAAAGCCGGGAGCAGGATTAAAATGCTACACAAATTACAAAGGCACCAAGATCCTGTTCCTGAGCTTTGTCAAGTGCACACTCACAGGGACGGCGTTGCCAAGGACCTGCGATTAGTGGGGGCAAATAATATCATCTGAGGACACAGGGATATACACTTAGAAGAACCATTTATGGGAAAGAAAACAATTGATCAATGGTGTCAACGTAGCAAGTCCAAAACTATAAGAATTTTTTCTGAGTTTATTTAAGCCAAACTGACAATTGCTGGGAAGCAAAATCTCAATGGAATGAGAAGAATACTCAGGAGAATGGCAGTTTTACACCTTATTTCATACATTAGAATCAAAGGAGGAGGCATAAGGAGAGTTATATGAAATTCCTTGGTGGTAGATTAGGGAGGCACGAGAAAGCAAAGAAGGGGAAATCTCTGAGATTGGATGGAAAGCAAAATGGGTAGGCAAACACTTCTTTTATACACTGGTGGGTACAGGATAGTTAACGATCAACACTTACAGCACAGAGATGTGTTTGAGCAACAAGATAACAGTGAAGGGGTTCTGTGATCTTGTGGTCCGGTGGGAGATTGTGCCCGGAGGTATTCGGAAAAGGAGGATTACTCAGACATTCCAAAGGTATCATGGATTCAAAAAGCGATGGACAGGCTCAGTCCAGGCAAAGAGTGACCTTTCTGAAGGAACATACTGGCCTAGGAAATGACTACCTGCAGTGACTCACTTTCAGTAAGGAAGTTTTAATTTCAGACCACCCTACATGGTCACCCTCAGTCTCTGAGTCTGTAAGGCCCACCATGCAGGCCTCCCCTGAGCTTGCCAGGTTTAGGATGCGGCCCCTTTTTTGTCCACAGCGGGTATCAATGAGGGTAAAACACTGCAATTGTATTAAGGAACTTCTCCATCTTATATTTAAGGTGGAGACTATCCAGACTACCTGGAGACTATTAAGCTTTATCACTGTTCTGCAGCTGATGAATTGTACCCTTTTATTTTTTTATGAAGTCCTGATCTACACAGATTTTATCATCTAAAAATTTCAAGAGTAAGACCAATAAATTTTTTGCTTCTGCCTCCCTTTTTTTGGTGTGAATGAACTCGATTTTCTGGCAAATCAACTGCACACATGCATACTTTTTTTTTGGCTCTGCTTCCCTAAAGCTTACGTGTACATGAGACTTGTATTAGTTTCACGATGGTGGCAACAAAAATGCTAGCCCACAATGAACAACAGCAGTGTCTTAAAGTCTATGAATTTCTTTGCTCTAAAACATTTCTTTAAAGTATTTACTGCAAACCAGGGTTACAGAACAGAGATTCTGTTCCATTAAACAGGCAGTCCTGCCTCTCCTGGTTTTTGCTTGCCACATGTAAGGAACTCACCATCAGGTTACTGATAGAAATATGCCATGACAGAATTTCCGACACCTGTTCAATCCAATGAATCTTAGCACTTAGGAATAAAAGAGGACCCTGTTGGGCCTCCTCGGATCCCTAAGAAGAGCTTCTAAAGAGGTCTTTCTCAGGACAGAGCAAGTCTAACACTGACACAGATCTGTTTTCTTAGATTTTTAAAAATACATTTTAAGGATTTATGAATTTATAGCCAGATGTCCAACGATAAGAACTTAGAGATAGCCCTGACCGGTGTGGCAAAGGGTTGATGGCTTGATTCCCAGGCAGGGCACATGCCTGGGTTGTGGGCCAGGTCTCCAGTGAGGAGGGGGGGTGCGCTCAAGAGGCAACCACACATTGATGTTTCCCTCTTTCTCTCCCTTCTCCTCTATAAAAATAAATAAATAAAATTAAAAAGGGACTTAAAGGTGAACTTGAATGAAATATACCTGCAATTTGAATACACACTTGAAACACTGTGTTTGCCACAGAGCTCTGTTACTTCATGGCACAATCTGCAGGCGTACGCCGACTTTCTCATTACTCAGTAATTGTTCCATCTTACAGGAGTCATTGGATTAAGAAACTGATCCAATAGTTTGGAATCCACAACAGTTAGTGCAGCACTTATTTGCAATCCAGTAGCTTGATGGAATTACAAGCTCTAGTAAATGGATAATTAAAATACTTATTATATGCATGGCACTGTGTTAGGTACATGAGAAGAAAAAAGACCCAAGATACGATTCTTAATCAGCAAGAATACACACATGAGGTAGTCTATGCCAAATGCCAGTAGAGACGTGAGGTAAGAAGGAAACTAACAATTTTGTGAAGGCTTTGGACCTTAACCCAGTGGTCTTTGTGGGAAGGTGAGGAAAAGGGTAGATGATGAGAGTAAGGGTATATTTCAGATGCTGTGGAGGAACTTTATGTATTTTGGGTAATTTAATTAAGAGCACAAGTAATAGAAGATAGCACTGAAAAGGTGGAAGTGATTGTGGGTTTGATTATTTAAAAAAGTCTTCATGGAATAGCTGAGAGATGGGATGGAATTAATGGATATTAAAAAAATGGGTTTGGTGGCTGTGGGGAAGAAGACCTCTGAGATAGAGAATGACAGAAGTAAGGTAAGATGCGAGGAGCTTGTGGAGAGTATTTGGGGGATGAAGAATATGACTGTTTCACTGCGCTTAGCATTTGTCATGTCAGTGGGCATCCCTGACCCAAAGGCAATAAATAATTCATCTGACCTGTTTACTTTGATAGCCACAGACACATCTGAATGGAGATCCTTTCAGTTTTTAAGATTCATGGCATGAAGAGCGCGATCTTCAAGGAGACACGGCCAACTCCTTGCTCTGTGAGTTGCAAGGGTGGCAACGGAGCTGTTCGTCCATTGTCTTGGTCATCCTCGAAAGGTCAATGTTCTCTTTTTGGACTTAGAGCAGCCAGAGCTGCTTCGATCGCAGAGAAGGTGTCTGACTTACATTGTAGGGTGATTTGTGTAGTCAGCATGAAATTATCTTCTAATATAATTCTAAGACTGCTATTTAAGTCTATTCAACTTAAAAGAAGCCCCCACACTTTCAGCCAAAGGAAAGGCTGCGCTTGGAATCACCTGTTGGAGAAAGCCACTCTTCCCCCGATAATGCACTGTTTAATGTCTCGGTGAAGTGACCTTGCCAGGAAGAAAACAAAGATAATTCTAAAAAAACATGGATCAGAAAATTCAAACAAAGGGATCTACAGCTTTTACTTCACCTGTTGGCTTTCCACTGCCTTTGAAAATGAGGCCAGTGGGTGGCACTATCCAAGTGATGTAGAAGACCCGAGTTTTTGTGCTAGAAATCTGTAATTCACAAACACTATCTAGACTCCCCAGACTTCCCTCTCTTCCGAGTTATTTTCCTCACTATTCCCAAGTAAAATAACTCTAGTCCCCATTCTCCAGAACTGAAGGAGTTCTCTGCTCTCCCTAAGACTTTTTAAGAATGCTTAGGAGTGCTTAGTGCAAACCAGGAATCACTTGTCACCTCTCTCTCTAGACTGCCACCAAGCATTTTCTTTCATTTCCATTTACTAGCTCTCCCTCTAAAAAAATTAATTGAATTTACTGGGGTGACATCGGTTAATAAAATCATATGGGTTTCAGGTATATAATTCTATCATCCATCGTCTGTATTTTCGATTGTGTGTTCACTACCTGAAGTCAAGTCTCCTTTTATTACTATTTATCCCCACTTTACCCATGTCCACCTCCCCACACCCACTTCCTCCTACTCTCTCTTGACTGTTTTTGTATTGCATTATTTTCTGTTCCTGCAAATCCCCATCTTTCTTTCCCCTAAGCCTCACTGAACTCAGGCTTTGTGTTGAAAAAGCCCCAGGAAATACTTGAAGCTATCATAAGAGAATTAACAAAAAACAAACTAAGAACTCAGTTGCCCATATCTTTACTCCTCTAGGTCTGCCGGTCCTACTCCGTCATACTCCGTCATACTCCATCAAAGATAAGAGGATGTCTTGTTGACTGTCTCTTTCTTAGACCATGGAGGCTGTGGTCCAAAAAATTACAGTGTAGGTCATGTGTATCGAATATCACGAACCCTTATGAAACGTGTTATAACCAAACTGATTGCTTAAATGTTTTGGCTTAACATTAGTCACGTACAAATGTGCAGCCAGTCATTTCTCGAACCTACGCACCTGATACGTGTAATAATATTTAAGAAAAGCATTTGTATCTCTATGCTGCTGGCATATTGCATAGCCCTTCTCACCTCTAGGGACATTCTTTCTTTTTTCCTCTCTCTTCCTCATCCTTGGATCCACCAGAGAAAACTCTACCTCCTTTCACATGCTTAAGAAATCTCTGCAAAAGTTTAACCCCCATCCTTATCATGGAAAAAACTTCTATATTGTTTTTTGATATACTCCTTTCTATTATTTCAATCTCACCTTCTGGATCCAAAATAGTCCTGAAACCATGTCCCCTCTCCTGGAAATGCTGCCTTCAGGAACTGAAATGTAGCAATAGCTACTGACATCTTTTAGAACAGCAATAATTTTTGGATCCTCGGGATTGAGCTGGAGCCAAGGAAGAGACCAGGAATGAGTAGGAAGAATGTAAAGAGAGACCAGAATACTGTATCATTTGGATGGGAACTGCTCTCAGATTCTAGGACCCTGCAAAGTGAAACTTAAAAGTCGAACACGACGAAAGTTTCTTAGGTCAGCCCAGAGCTCACATGATAACCTGAAGACACAGGAGCACATTAGTTATGATCTCTTTTGTGGTATAGAAAACATCTGCCGTGGAGGACAAGATGTGGTGTGTGCTCAGAGAGACTCTCAGACCCTTCTTACAAATTCATTATCCATTTTTTATCTGCAAATCTGCATCTCTTATACTAAAATAAGATTGTGTTCCTAGCTGTTCCCTCAATTGATATGCCCAAGTAATTTACAACAGTAATCTGCAAAAGTAAAAGACTCTTTTAAATTAAAAAGAATAGATTTCATTATATTTTGTTCTTAAAAGTAGATACATAAGGAGGGCAATTAGGTACACAGAATGAGAAACATTCATCAAAGACGTTCCTGCATATTTCGTAGGAATAATAGACCATTTTCTGGAAGATGATATTTTAAACACTCCTGTTATTTATATTCAGTGAAGTACTTTTTAAAGCCATTTTACCTTCTATCCTAAAGTACCTGACCTAAAAAACAAAGTAATATATGTATTTGGAAAAGGGCAAAAAATTTCAATTTTCTGTGTTATTATTACTGATATCATTGTTACTGATGCTTTCCTAATGTTATTGTCTTCTAACTACATTTGCTACATTTTGTGCTGAACACTGTAACACTTCACACATGAGCATCAAAACAAGTAAACAATGTTATTTTTGTGATCTGGAGAGTAAGAACACTTTTTTCCTCTCTTTTTTATTTCTGACCTTTTCAGAAAGAAATCCTTCTTGAGAAGTTACCTTTTAATTTGTTATATATTTTTTTGAACTACACTGTCACATATGCTTTAATGACACAGTATTTCTTAACACCTAGAAATAAAACAAACACCATTTCTTTGGCTTTTAACACTCTTGTGGTTTTATGCATTGAATGCAGTCTTCATTAGTAACATATTATTTATACCTGCTTTCCTTTTAAAGGGTTTATATGCATTAGAATAGATCTCCTGCTGAACAGAGTTCAATTAAAAAAAAAAAAAAAGAAACAGCTCGGAAATGTTTTGTTAGATATTACTGAAATGGAAAAGATGTCCTCGGTCAGGAAGGTTAAATAAAGGTCACGAAGTTGTTTTTCTGTGGTTCTAATATAGGAGTCTGTGAGTTAGACACTTTTCTTACTTCGAGAGTCTGACAAAATTCAGGCTAAGCTGAAGTAAATAAAGTAATAAACATTGGAAGATACCCTGTTCGTTTGTTTTTACTTTAAAATGACACCATCCTTCCACACCTAGCAGTAGGAAGATCTTGGCCTAGCTCTTTTTCTGCCCCAAATCAACTGCCCTCCATTGAATAGATCTCCTAGTTTTCCCAGTTCTCAGTTCCACGTTGACGAAAAATGTACATTGTGTTCAATAATGCTTGAAACCGTAACAAGCTAAAATCATATATCTGATAAGGGACTGGTATCCAGAATATACAAGGAACTCTTGTATCTCAATAATAAAAAGATAACCCAATTTTAAAAAATGGGCATAGTATCTGGATAAGCATTCATCAGAAGAATATGCACCAACGGTAAATAAGCAACCCTAATTATGCTCAACATCATTAGTCCAGGGAAATGCAAATCAAAATCACAATGACATACCGCTGCACATCCGCTAAGATGGCAATAATAATAATAACAACAACAACAACAATAACAAGCATTAACAATGATTTGAGAAATTGGAATCCTTATGCCTTCTGGTGAGAATGAAAAATGGTGCAGCTAGTTTGGAAAGAGCTTTGCAGTTTCTCAAAGTGTTATATTGGATCTATTGCATGATCCAAAAATCCAACTCCTAAGTCCATTCCAAAGGAGCTGAAAACATGCAGCTACACAAAAACTTATACCTGGATGTTGATTTTACAATGTTCATATTTATCAGTAGTGTTCAGCATTATTATTCATATCCAAAAGAGGAAACAACCCAATTATCCATCAACTGATCAATCAACAAACAAAATGTAACATGTTTAGGTTACGAACTGAAACTCAAAATGTAATGAGTTTAGTTTAGTAAACTGTATAGGTCATTTTTGCAAAAGAGGAAACAACCCAATTATCTATCAACTGATAATTCAATAAACAAAATGTAATATGTCCATGAAATAGGATATTATTCATAAAAAGAGACATTCACAACCATAAAAATAAATGAAGTACTGATGACATGTATATGCTACAACATGGATGACCATTGAAAATATTATCCTAAATAAAAGAAGCCAGTCACAGTAAACCACATGTTGTATGATTCCATTTATATGAAAGTTCAGAATAGGCAAGTTTACTGAGGCTGAAATTAGTGTGGTTTTTGCTTGGGTCTGGGGAGAATGGCAGGAGGTTGGGAATGGGACTCACTGCTAATGGGAACAGAATTTCCTTCTGGGTTGATGAATATGTTCCAGAAATGCTTGTGTTGACGGTTGGACAACTTTGAACATACTAGAAGCCATTGAGTTGCATGCTTTAAGTGGGTGAATTATATGGTGTGTAATTGTGTTGCAATAAAGCTGTTATAAAAAATCTCATCTTTCTTGAAAAAATTTTATTATTAATTATTACTAGATATTATTTTTGTATGTGTCCTTATGAGCTACTTTTATTCCATTTTGCTTCCAATAAAAACTCTTCCTTTAGAAGGCCATTGACTTTTTTAAAAAATAAAGACTTTAATATATTACTATACTAGTATCTCCACACCATTCTTGGTGTTTATATGCACCAGCAAAACGCCTCGTAGAGCAATAGATTTCTATACATATGACATCTCAGGGAGTCTTAGCAATGACAAATCTTTAAAACGTTAAGTTCAAGTCCATGGCATAATACCCACAAGAATGAACATAACAAAAGTGATGAGTGCAAAACACATTCTAAATTTTGTTTTAGTAAAGGAATGAGAAATGGGCTTTCCTGAATCATGGAGGATGGATAAAAATGGGAAGGATGACACAGCATCATCATCAGATACTAGTCACCCTGGAGACCACAGTAAGTTACAGGTCTCCGCCAAGTTCTTCAGATTCAATGTTGGTCACTTCAGGTCCTAGTGAGGGGCTCACTAGGCAGAGGCTCAGAAGTTGCATCACAGCAGATTTGCTCTACAGTCCAGGTGATTAATGTGGCAGAATGAGAAAGAAGACCATGAGTTTAGGTTAGTAAACTGTATATGTGGTTTTTGCACTTAGTTTTGTAAAATTTGTAGCACTGAAGACAGCACATTTGTCAGAGGTGTCTGAAATCTAAAGAAAAACATTAAAAATAATGAGGTGCTATCAGCCAGAGCTTTCAAGAGCAGCAGATTTCAACACGGGGATCTGGAGACAGAGCAACAATAAAAGGACCATTAACAAATACAGGAGACATCTTCTGGGAATTCTCAAAGCCACTTGAGGGATGGAATGAGAGGCTGACAGTAACTCAGGTCCTGCTTATAAAGGAGAAATTTAGGAATTACTGTCAACATGGAATAAAGAACTGCAAAGAGTATGAAATTTTACTGTAGTACACAAGTTATGTGGAAACTTGTTAATTGTAAGTTGACATGTTAACTTCTCACTGTTTTTCAAATGCTAAAAGAAGACATGAGACTCTCGAGTCAGAAAAAAACGAACAATTATTTCTCACGGCAACTGTAGTAACCAGAACCTAATCTCTCTCACCCCCAATTTCCTGAACCCCAAATCTTAAATCTCCCATGGTGACGTGATGAGCGCCAGGTGATGGTAATTTATGCAGTAGGTTATATTACAGAAGAGAAACTCCCAGCTTAAGGAAACTGAATTTTTAATAATGGACAGCTAGCTGATCTTCTTGGCTTTCGTCTGGAAGGAAGAGAGTAACTCTATTATCTGGGCAGAAAACAAACTTATCCACTGCTCCAGATAGAACGAAGCTTTATCCCTGAGCTTGCTCACTATGAAAACAGCCTTGAAAGGATAGCCTGGAAGTGGTGTCAGTGCTTTTTACCTACAAGCCCTGCATGGGCACCGGAGACCCGGGGAGATTGTCTCCCTGTGCATGGGCCTACACAGACTCAGTTACATCCTGGTGGGCGTTTCGTCTTTCTTTTGAAATGGTGTTCTCCCCAATAACTGAGTTTCTAAGAGGACGCATGTACCTAATTACAATGGAACACTTGAGCAATTTAGTAATTTAGAGTGCTGTCTATACTACAACCTTAAAAGTTTTCTTCTCTGATTATTTATTTATCTCTGTCAGCTCTTTTTCCCTACTAGAATGTTGTTAGCTCAATGAGAGTGTGTGTTTCATTGTTACGCTCTTGGATTCCTAGCATTTAAACAACACCTGGTACATAGCACACTGACATTTGTTGAATGAATGAATGCATTGAAGAAGTGAAAGAAAGGAGAGGGGAGAAAAAACGCAATAAGTAGAGGTATAAAATATCCGATCAGTGTGGAGGATCCACCTTGTTTTGCATTACCCCTTTTAACATTTTTCCTTGTACTACCCCGCTACTCTTTCCATACCCCTACATTCTCTAAATTACAAATTGTTGGAAATGGAAACACCTTCACAATAGAGTTTAGGGTCTTAAATAGCAAAGCTTGTTATAGTGGAAGATGCAAGTTTTGTAATAAATGAGTCACTGACTACGTCTTTTATGAGAATCCATCTCTGTAAATGGATGTTGTTCTATGGATAATGTGGTAATTAATAGTTGTTGCTAACAAAAATAACATCTTGGAATGAAAGGTATCATTGCCTGAAACTCAATGGTCTTTTTCCCGTGCACTTATGTGTGTGCATGTACATGCTTCTGCAAGTTTATCACATGTCTAGGTTTGTGTGATGCAGTCAAGGTCCAGAACAGTGCTGTCGTAAGGATCCCTCATTATGCCAAGGATGCCAGTTACTTCTCTCCTTACCTGCTTCCCAGACCTTGGCAACAAGCAATTTGTTATTCATCTCTACCCTCTGTCATTTCAGGAACACTGTATGATGGAATAATGCAGTAGGTAACCTTTTAAGATTGGCTATTCTTTCTCCACTCATTCTCATTTTTTTGAGATTCATCCAAGTTGTGTATTTTAACAGCTTTTACCTTCTATTGCTGAGTAGTGTTCTGTGGTATGGATGTACCACAGTTTGTTTAACCATTCAGCCATGAAAGGCATTGGGTTGTTTCCAGTTTGAGGCTAAATAAAGGGGTTATGAACATTCAGGAATATGTTTTTGTGTGAACATAAGTTTCAATTTCTCTGGGATAAATGCCCAAGAATGCAATTGCTAGACTGTAGTAAGCATTTTAAGCACATGTTTGGCTTTGTAAAAAACTTTTCATCTTTTTCTAGAATGGCTATATCATTTTACATTTCCACTAACTATGTATAAGTGATCCAAATTCTCTGCAACTTCACCAGTGTTTGGTGTTGTTATTTTTTGAGCCATTCTGATAGATGTGTGATAATATCTCATTGTGATTTTAATTTGTATTTCTCTCATGACCAATAATGAACATATTTTCATAAACTTATTTGCCATTTACATGCCCTCCTTAGTGAAATATCTGAGTGTGTCTTTTGACTAGTTTCCAACCAGTATTTTTTTAATCGTTGAGTTTAATCATTCTTATGTATTCCAGTTACAATTTCTTTGTCAAATATTTAGTTTGCAAATATTTTTATATTTTTAAATTTTATCATTGTAGGTTTCCTTTTCATCTGCTTAAGAAGGATCCCCGTTCAGCAAAAGTTTTCAAGTTTAATGAGGTTCACTTTATCATTTTTACTTTCATGAGTCATTCTTTTGGTGTCAACCCTTAAGAGCTCTTTGTCAAGCCCTAGTTACTAAAGGATTGCTCCAATGTTTATCCATAAAAGTTTTGTAGATTTATGCTTTACACTCAAGTGTAGGATCCATTTTGATTTAACATTTGTATAAGGTGTGAGGTTCAGGTCTACTTTTATTTCTTTTGTCAAAGGATATCTGATTGCTCCAGCACTATTTTGTCAAAAAGATTATCGTTCTTCAATAAATGGCTCTTACGTGTCCATCAAAAACCAACTGGCCCTATTTGTTATGGTCTATTTCTGAGTTCTTTATTCCAATCCATTGATCAATGTGTCTATGGTATGTCTTTATTACTGCAGCTATACAATAAGGCTTCTCATCAGGTAGAGTAATATTTACCATTTTATTCTCCTTTTTCAAAATTGTTTTAACTGTTCCAGTTCCAGTGCTTTTACATGTAAATTTTAGAGTATGGTTTTCTTTTTTATCCTTTTTTTTATTGCTGTGCAATTATAGTTATCCTCATTTCCCTGCATTACTCTTCCCCACCCTATCCACCCTCACATTTAATCCTCTCCCCCACAATGTTGGCTTTGTCTATGGGTCCTTTATGTATGTTCCTTGATGACCCTTCCCCTTCTTTGCCCTGTTATCCCCTCCAGCTTCCCATCTAGAGTACGTTTTTCAATATCTTCCCCCCCCCAAAAAAAAAAACCTTGTTGGGATTTTGATAGGAATTTCACTAAAACTGTCAATCAATTTGGGAAAAATTGATGTCTTAACTACGTTGTGTCTTTCAATCTATGAATATTGTATGTGTCTTGATTTACTTAGGTCTTCTTTGATACCTTGCATCAGTCCTTTATAATTTTTGGAGGTCTGATTGTGTATAGGTTTTGATAGATTTATACTAAATATTTTCCTTTTTGGAGCAAATGTAAATCATGTTACATTTTTAATTTCAGTTTCTAAATGTTCATTGTTTGTTTGTAGAGATGTATTGATTTGTTTCTGTATGTTGACCTAATATCCTTCATTCTTGCTGAATTCAGTTCTAAAAGGTGTTTTGCAGAGTCCTTGGGATTTTCTACAGACACAATCATGTAATCTGCAAATAGCAATGGTTTGGTTTCTTCCTTTCCAGCACAGATATTTTAAAATTGTATTTATTTATTTTTCTCGGATTCTGCTGGCTAGAACTTTCAGCACTGTGTTGAGTGAGAATGGTGAGACCAGACATGCTGTCCTTCTTCCCAATCTTAGGTAGAAGCCATTCAGTCTTCCTCCTTTAAGTGTGTTGTTACCTGCAGGCTTTTTGGATATGCTCTTTTACATTTGAGGGAATTCCCTTTTAGTTCTATTTTTATGAACATTTTCATCATGAACGAAGTTGGATTTTGTCAACTGCACTTTCTGCACCAATTGATCTATGATTTTTTTTAAAGCCTGTTGATATGGTGGGTTACAGTAAATCTATTTGAATGTTGGATCAGCTTACAAATCTGGAATAAACTCCAACTGGTCTTTGGGTATAATTCTCTTTATATGTTGCTAGATTTTATTTGCTAATATTTAATTTAAAATTTTTGCATGTAAATTCATAAGATATTTATCTATAGCTTTCTTCCTTTTTTCTTTGCTTTCCTTTTTTTTTTTTTAAAAAAGAAGATTAAAAACTACCTTTGTCTGGTTTTATTATCAGCATGATACTTAAATGTGTTGGGACATATTCCTCTTAATACTGGAAATGACAGCATAACATTGATGCTAATTCTTCTTTAGGTATTTGGTAGAATTACTAAGTGAAGCCATATGGGCCTGGAGATTCCTTTTGCAGGAGATTTTTAATAAGATTTAATTTCTTTAACGGTTATAGGACCATTCATTTTACTGACTTCAGATTGTCTGTTTTTTTGTGGTTTTTAATAAATCAAAGACCATTTTAACAATGGTCATAGCATACTTCAGTATATTTCTACTTACTTTTTCTACAGAGTCCTTCTTACCCCTGAATCTAACGCACGATCGTTCAGGGTCCACTTGTTCCAGAATCCCCCTTGGTTTAAAAAAGAGCACTTACAGCTGCCTTTTCCTTCTGCTGCCCACTGCTGAGCTTGGCTGCCGGAGTTCTCAAGTGTCTGCGCCAGTAGGAAGAAGTGGCCTTCAGTGGCCTTTCTTCTTTTAAAACCCCACCCCAGAAATCTTTTCATACAACTTTAATCTGTTAATAACTTCAAGAAGGTAGAACATAGTAGAGTGGAGACCAAGTAATAGAGGTCATCTTGGGCTGCAATTCTGCGCTGGTCTCTGTAAGTAGCTGTTTTCCTTGAATTGAGGGAGTCTAGATAAAACTATAGCAAATTCAGCAGGAAAATGTGGACAATTGTTCTGACTAATGTAAATAGTGTGTCTTCAAGGACTGTTGGAAACGAATTTGAAGGATATTTTAAACTCATGCTCAATTACTGGCATAAATCAAATATTTTTCAATAAATATGTTAAAATGTTCTCTACTACATCATGAATAATCCCCATTCTCTTGCATTATAATCATATGTTGATTGTGCGCCATCCATTAAAGGTAGAAGATTTTGTAATACATTTTGGTATCAGGTATTGTGATCCCTCCTGCTTTGCTCTTCTTTCTCAAGATTGCTGCCGCTATTCTGGGTCGTTTATGGTTCCATATAAATTTTTGAAGAGTTTGTTCTATATCTGTGAAATATGCCATTGGTACTTTAATAGGTATTGCATTGAATCTGTAGATTGCTTTGGGAAGTATGGACATTTTGATGATGTTAATTCTTCCGATCCATGAACAATGGAATTCTATGCAGCAGAAAGAAAGAAGGAGCTCATACCCTATGCAACAGCATGGATGGAACTTGAGAGCATCATGCTAAGCGAAGTAAGCCAGGCAGTGAAAGATAAATACCATATGATCTCACCTTTAACAGGAACCTAATCAACAAAACAAACAAACAAGCATAATATAACCAAAGACATGGAAATTGGGAACATGCTGAAAGTCACCAGAGGGGAGAGGGGAGGGAATTTCAGGGGAAAAGGGGAAGGATTTACAGGAACAAGTATAAAGGACACATGGACAAAAACTATGGGGGGGGTGGAAATGGGAGGGAGGTGGGGAGGGTTGGGGTGGCGGGTTCGGGTGAGAATAAAAGACAGAAAACTGTACAAGATCAACAATGAAAATAAAAATTAAAAAAAAAAAGGTAGAAGATTTTTTCCAACATAAATTGGTGTCAATATAAACCTCAAAAGATTTTTAAAAATATTCTTCTATACTGTGAGATAATAATGCACTTTGCTAATTCTCTTACATCTAATATATGGAAATGTCTAATGTGCTAACTCTGCCACAGAGAAGAGATGGAAAATACATGCATGTGGGAAGCGTGACTGTAGAGGTTCCAGAGCATAACCACACACAGATTTCTGACAGGTTCAGTGGCAGGTATCTTCCCTGGGGTCCCTTTCCGTGCATATCTTAGGTTGTTCACACAGCTCACTGGTCGGTCACCTGTAATGACTGCAGCTCTGCTTCCTCCTTTTGCCCCAGCATTTAAGGAGTCATATCTATAAAGAGAGACTTTCAGGAAAGGATGCTGCCTATTAACCACAGCAAATTACAAATAATTGATAAAATACGAAGTACTTCCTCTTTAAGAGATATTTATCTTTTAAACATATATTTGCAAATAGGTCTGCTTGTATTTATACCAAATATATGCTTATATTTGGTATAAACCAGAGAAATTGGGATATAATTTTGGTATTTTATACACCAGAAAGTAGGCTAAGTATGTCACTGTTTCAAGCAAGGGGACCAGTGGGTTTGAAATTATGTGTATGGCTTTCCCCACACAAGGCCAGCTCTGACTCTTCACCACTTTTAGTTGATATTATTAATGTTTGTAGCAAGGATCCTTGAAAAGAAATAATCCTTACTGAAATCCAAACACAAAATCAGATGGTATTTAATCCACCATAATAGCAAAGAGTTATAGTTAGGATTTCAGCAAACAAATGAATTTATTATCACTGTGGAAATGGTTTAAAAGTGTTTATGGTTGGGATAGTTCCATTTTGTTCATTTTGTTGGTGTATTACAAAGTACAAAGGCTTCAGAAAATTGGTTTTTTTCTCTGCCCCTCAGGCTATAATCTCTGTCCATGATTGGAAGAAAGACTTCTTTCTTTGACATTTTTGGAATTCAGAGTAGGGGAAGAAACTATCTGGGTTCTCTTTGTCGGAGGTTTGCAATCTGAAACAGCAGTGCCTAAATGAGCCTCCTGTGTGCACATTGTTCCCAAGGAGTTCCCCAGATGCATTTGGAACATTTTTAAATGGTCCTCTTATTTTTCCTGACGCTTACTTTACAAAGTCAGCACATACTCACTCCATGGGTGTTCGAAAGGCTTTTGGCCATGGAACGAGCTCCTAGGAAAGTTTCCCGTGTGATTCATCGTGGTTAGTTATGCACCTCCCCTAACTGGGTGAGCCTCTGCTCCTGGGGCTCATACTATGTGACTCTCATTAGTGTCAATGGGGTTGAAGCTAATAACCCAAGGGGATCTAATCTTGCCAATAGTGAGAGGACACTTTAGTTTTCTATGATTTAATTTAGGCTTCCTGTGGCGATTTTGATACCTCTGATAGGATTCTTTTTTTCCATTTGTTAATATATTCATAAAAATAACATAAGACAAGCTGGAGTTTCTCTCTGTCTCTGTTTCTCTCTCTCTCTCTCTGTTAGATCACTGCATCTCTATTTTAGATAACTTCCTTCTTGTTTCTTTGTCATTGCTCTTCTGCTCAGTGTCTCTACCCTGCTACTCATTCCTGACTCTCACTTCTAGAGGAAATATTCCTGTGATCGTCAGTTTATTCTTTCCAGTTTACTTTGAAATAACTCAATTCTGTTTTTTGATAGAAAAGACAATTCTTGACATAGATACCTTAGGGATGCAATACCTTTTAATTATGCAAAAGTTTACATAAGTCTCAAAACTATCAATTAAATATTCAATGAAAGTTTATCTCCATGTGATAAAAAAACTTAAAATTTTTTTCCTGGACTCAAAAGTTAAACTCTGTAATTTTGACATCGTTAAATTCTCATACCTTAGGAAGTCACAGCTTTAACTTTTAAACATAGCCAAATATTGAAATATGCCCTCTAAGTTTCTTAGCTTTTCACTTAAGACATAAAGTCACTGGAACAAGTCTTTTTAGCCTAAATTCTCTTTGTTAATTTTTGTTTATGTGTGTTTTTTTTAGGGAGAGTGTTCAGATCTTTCCAAAGTACTCATTACTTAAAATATGTAGACACACATATATGTAATAAATAAATATATATATGTTTAGAAATGCATTCCAAAAGAAATGCATTCCAAGTTTCTTATGGGGATAGCCTAAATTCTGATTTTCCTGAGACATGGATAACATTTAATGAGTTTGATGAGCATTTAAAAGATCTCTCCATCCCACCTCATGTTTTTGTCTCCTGACAAACTACCTCTACACTCCTTAGCAGATACCCACGAAATGCTGCTTTTCCCACCTCCTGGTTTCTGGTTAATAAAAGTCATTGTACAGTCACCTGGTTTCAAGGGGTCAAGGCTGTTATCCCTAGTTCCTCTCTGCCAGAAGACTTGAAACTCAGGTAAATCCAAGAGGTGTGGTCCCAGTACCCCCCTAACTAGTGACAACACAGTGACTGGGTCCATCCAATTCAGTTCATTCTGTGATACCAGATTAGAGTTTCAATATTATGGATTTAGGCAAAATGAGATTATCTGAATATAACTCACACTATGGATGAACATAAACATTTATATAGTTAAACTCATTATTACTAATTATAGTTTTAGTTATTTTTCAAAAAAATATACTGAATTTACACATATTCTCAGTCAGCTACTGTTTGGTAATTTGGATGTCCTCACTCGTGGTCAATAGCTTCCTAGACAGGGCTCACTAATTGACCTTCGGTAACCCCCTACTGATTCGCTAGGTTTTAATGTGTTACTTTCATCTGCTCTATCATTTGTTGCAGAAAACTTGCTAACTCTCTTTACAGTTCACTCAGTTAATCCCATATGAACTCCATTTCTCTGTACATTCTTTCTTCTGCAAACTTTTGCATTCTTTTTGTTTCTTGAAACTTCCATATGCGCTGGTCACTGTTTCCTCTAATATTTGCTCTCTGCTTCTGGGCTCCAAGTCTTTGGAAGGATCCTCTGCTCTGGGCTGTCCACATTGGTGTCTGCCTCATCCTAGCACTGACTTCGTACCTTTCAGCTGTCATCGTTCATAGTAGGTGTTGCTCACTTGAGTTCACCATTTCCCAATGTTTTTTGTAACTGTTGATTAATTCTCTCTAATAAGAGAGGCTATTTCTCCCACTTTAAGAAAGCCCCTACTCTCTAAAGACAAATCTCATTTTCTCTCAGTGTCATCAAAAATAATCTCCTCAGTGAAGGAAAAAAAAAAACATCTCTTACTTCCTGCTTCTTTTCTTTCAAGCTCTCTGAGAGCAGCAAAGCTATTATATAACCTCAAAGGTATCTACTATTTCACCGGGTTCCTGTTTGTATGTGTGTATGTATTTATTCTTTCATTCAACAGACGCTAAAGTGTTAGACACTGTGCAAGCTCCTGGGAACAGAAAGTTGTATGTGCCATAGTCTCCATCCTCAAAGACCTTATAGACTACCACGAGAATCAACTTTGCCTTTAACCTTTACTGCTCACAGCACTTAGAATACATTTGTGTTTCCCAGCCCTAGTGAATGACATTTTTTCAGAGTTTGTGACACTATTTATATTTAGTATGTCAAGAATTACCATTCATAAAAATAATATTTTACATGCTATAGGACCTTTCTTCTTCTATGTTCCGTTTATATAGTTACTGCTTTTGATACCCATTTCTATTCTCACTTTCTCCCCAGAATCTTCTTCTGAGCGTTCTTATTTTATGAGAGTACCAAAAGGCATTTCTCAGTCCTTTTCAACTTTTCGTATTCTCTTCAATCAGAGGCACCAGCTTGCATTTATAGCATGCAAAATTGATGAGTGCCTTAGAAAGAAAGGCAAAATAAAGCTCAGACTATAGCTACCTGAATCTTTCTGTTCCCTTGTGCTCCTATCTCCTGAGAGAAAAAAAAAAAAAAAAAAAAAGGCACAGTTCTTTGTGACTCCCTCAGAAATTTTTCCTGTAAATGCCCAAAGCAAACTACCTTTTGGTGACGCATGTTTATCTCTGGGCTCCTGAGACCACTCTCTCAAAATCAGCCTGGACTCTGGTCTTTATTTCTTTTCATTGAGACTCCATTTTTCTGTAAAAAATGACAGCCTGAATTACTGATTTTTATTCTAGGTGTCTGTCTTCTTTAGATATCAGACAAAAACCCTTTACTTAAATATTCCAGAAACATTTATTTACAACTATCCATTTAAATTATTTTTATGAGCACTAGGACTAGATAATGCGAATGTCTCATTATCTTTTACCAACTGTTTCTAATCCCCTCACTAGCATGTGAACTCCATGGGGAGGGTGTTGTATTTCACAGATGGCTACAAAATATTGTTGAATAAAACAATAAGTATGTTTACAAAAATGTACATGCATAATATTCTGGTTTTCTTTTTTAGACATTTGAAACTGCTTAATTCATGGAAGTTTCACTGTACATTTATTAAGCATTTCTAATATTTAAATAAATATTTTCATACAATTATATTATTTAAATAGTGGTGACTAAGAGCATTGCTTTTCTTGATCTAGATCTACCTTTTTCTGCCATTTATCACTTCCCCAATCCACATTTTTCTATATTTCTTGTTATCTGCTTATCTAGATCACTCAGGGTTTTGCAATAACCTTTCTGCTAAAATATAACCCATAAAGAATTTCATTAAAAACTGAATCATTAGAATATGATTCGTTAATTGTATTGCTAGAGATATAATACAGTAAATGGGTGTTTTAGTAGAAAAGAAACTCTATCCATATTGATATGCCCACAATCGGAAGAGAACAGTGTTTGTGAGAAAAGCCCTAAGTGGGGTGATGTGTAATAGGATGCAAAGCAGTGAATCCCATACTTATGGCAGTGTTAGTATCCTCCTTGAATATGTCAGTTGTGTTTTTAGTATTCATTCTCACATAATAACAAAATGTGTAATAACACTTAAACTATTAATTTAATATGTTAAAAATATATTTTATTGCCCAGTCAGGGTGGCTCAGTTAATTGCGGCATCATTCCATACAACAAAAGATTGCAGATTTGATTCCTCCTGGTCAGGGCACACACCTAGATTGCAGGTTCGATCCCCTGTTGGGGAGAGTAAGGAGACAACTGATAGATGTTTTTCTCTTTCTCCCTTTCTCTATCTTTAAAATAAATAAAACATACACTTGGGTATGGATTAAAAAATATATATGCATATAGTCTGTCCAGAAAGCATCCATCCCTATAACACGAAAAATAGAGATATTTGTTGAAGAAGATACAAGAAACATTGTATATAGTATAATGATGCCTCAGTCCCCTTCAAAGTAGGCACCTTGGGACCTCACACAGTTCTCCCAATTACCATCAGCTGCCCCATTACATTTTCCTAAATCTCATCAACAGTTTAAAATCTCTTCCCTTTCAAAGGTGATTTTAGTTTTGGGAAAAGCCAGAAGTCGCATGATGTCAAATCTGGGCTTTAGCGGGGCTGAGTCACCTGGGTGATTTGATGTATTGCCAAAAAACTCTGCACGAGACATGATGCATGAGCAGGCGTGTTGTGGCAATGAAGCTGCCAGTCACCAGCAGCACATAGTTCTGATCTTCTGAATCATCTGAATAGTTTCCATAGAGGAACGTTCAAGCTTAATGCAACATTTAATGCAGATTCGTTGCTCTACTCTCTGATATTTTAAATGCGACATCCACACAGTACACATACTCATTCAATGGCATCTATCACCCCACTGACTAGTACAGTGAAGTCATTATTGTTCATTCATGCCCATTCCAGTCCACTCTCCTTGGCTGCCAGGTTATATCGATGTCACGCAAGCTATTTTCATTATATTAACAATGGTTGGACTTTTTCTGTACAGACCAAATTAACTTTTGATTATAATACCATCTTGACTTTTTATTTATTTTTTATTGTTGTTCAAGTACAGTTGTCTCCATTCTGCCCCCCCACCACTCCCCCCCTAACTTATCCCCACCTCCCTCCCTCGGTAACTTTTTTAAATAGTAGTTAATCTATATACTAGTCAAGCACATAACTGTTGGAATTTGGACTGATTCTCAGATTGTTCCAAATGAATCTGTAGGCCGTTGTGCTGTACATGGATCTCAACCCAGTCTACTCACGAGGATCATTGGAGGAGCTTTTAGAGAAGTGCCTTCGCTGCGGCCAGGGCGGGCGTCCTGAGAATGCCGGCTGCGCAGTAACGGAAGACCATGCTTGAATTTAATACTCTGTTGTTGTTGTTGTCTTGAAATTTTAATAATTCTAAGCAAGGGTGCCACGCACTTCCCCTTTGTACTGGTCCTCACAAATTATGCAGCCAATCCGAGCTGGGGGCCAACCCCACCACTATCAAATCAGAATCTGAGGAAGGGGAGCAGATGAAAGGCACTCTGGAATCAACGTTACAGTTTGTTTTTAGTGTAAAAGCTGAAATGCAGTGTGTCTGCAAAACGATACACATAGTGAAATGCATTGATCTTAAGTGTATGTTTTGAGTACTGACAAATTTTCCCAAATGATTTTTATATTTAGTGTAGTCAGTCTTAAACGCTTCATCATTTAGTGCAATGCTGGCTTTTCTTCACAGGTGGCCTTTATCAGAATAACAAATTCACCTCTAATCTTAGCTTGTTATCTTTCAGGCATAAATCTTGAATTTTGTCAAATGCTTTTCCAGTGCCCATTAAAGTTTTTTTATAAGGTATTTCTTTTTTTCCAATAACATGCTGAAATATAGTAAATTATTGTTTTGAGTAACAAACCAGTTTTAATTCCTATGACTAGCCTCAATTAAACATAATGAATTATCTTATTTTTAGATATTTTGGAATTTGATTTAAGAATATGTAATAATTTTTATGTCCATGCTTATGACTAATATTGGTCTGAAATTATGATGACCTCATAAAATGAGTCAGGAAGCTCCTGGACAGTGGAGAGGCTTCTAATACATTTTTGTCAGCAGGGCCTTCTCAAGTGCGTGGCAGTCCCAGATCCTGGGAGGTCCCAGGTCCTGGGAACCAGGGCAGCAAGAAAGGTTCCTACAGGGGGGATTCCAGCACAAAAGTACTGAGTTTTTCTTTCCTGGAAGTTCTTTTTCAGGACACAAGTTTCTGAAATAGCATGGTATAGTGGATAATATTCTTGTGGTGAAAAAGTTTGCATTTCAGTTCCAGCTCAGTCCATAGCTAAATGCCTTTTAGCTTGCTTTTCCTCATCACAGAGAGAATTGGGTATAGAGTACTTACATTGTCCTCTATCATCTGGAGTCTGAGAACTACAAAATATTATGCTGTCTAATGACTTCCATAACCAAGTGACACACAGGAAATCATAAAAAAAAAAAAAAAACAGGTCCTTATTATTAAAAAAAAAAAAAGACGCCTTCATGAAATGAGCTCATATGCTTCTAAGAAAATGATAAAAGTTCAAACTTGTAAGATGCTGCAGGGGTTTTTACATATTGTCAAGAACTTTACTGAATCTTAAGGATTTCCAAAATAAGACATCAATTTTAAATTCCAAGTAATTGAGATGAGAAGATATGCTAAAGGCCTATTTTTTACTCTCAGTTGTGCTTTATTGTGAAGAGGGCAAGAGCATCCACTTTTACCTATTGCCAAAGGAAACCAGGGCACCAAGGAAGAAAAAGAGCATCTGAAAAATTATTTTCAAACCTCAAACAAATTAGTTACTTTGAAACCATAGCACAGAAGACATACCACTTAGTCTGAACTCACTGGATCCATTGCTTTCTTACCAAGTGTGTATGCTGAAATAATAAACCTTTGTTTCCTCTTCAGATTCCTGTTTATCAAATAACTTAAGGGCTTATCATTGAATTCCTTTCATTTTGTTCTTGGGCTGAGCTTTCTGAGAGTTGTAACCTACTACTGAAGATAAAATAGCCTGGAAAACTGCAGCTAGGCAAAAGTTTTGGCATATGTTGAACTGAAAAAAACAAGACATATTTGTCTTTTAAGAAATGTCTTTGATTGCAAGACTAAGATTCTAAGAGGAAATTTAAGCCTGGGGTCCTGTGCATTCTTGCCCCTTGAAAGTCCTGATTCTCAGCCTTCTTTCTAACAATTACTTGTGTTAGTTCCCATCATGGGCAGTTTTGTTACTGAACAAAAGTGGGATTCAGTTGCCCACTGCGGAACACAGGCATAAAACAAAGGATGGTGGGGGAAAGGGGGCTCTATTAAAATGTTGCACAATTTGGAGAAGTAGGAGACTTTCAGGCTCCAGTACCCTCTCTTCCACAAAACTCAGAAAAAAAACATTTGTTCCCCAAAAGACTGAAACCCAAAACCAAGCCCAGAGGTCTCCCTCCATTCTTATGTTTCCTTTGGAGCACAAGAATGCTGGTGGACTGCTTCCTGGCTTCAGGCTCCCTCCGTGGAGTGTGCACACACGTGGCTGGCAGTGCCGTTGCCACTCTGCAGCTGTGTCCCACTCCCAGGGCCCAGGGCTGCTGCCAGACCACGTGGTCCCCAGGCCCCTGCGGTCTGCGAATGTTTCTGCCCTGGACAGGGCGAGTAAAGGGAAGGAAAAGGGGCAAGTCTCTGCCTTTCCTCTGTTTAAATCTCTAGCCCCCAAATTCTATGCTTTGTGGAAATATCCACCTTCCCAGCCAATCCCATAGGCTAGCCTGGCAGGTCTGCACCTCCCCTTGCTGCCATGTTAACCTTTAAGTACACATGCCTCTGTGACCTCTTGTTTCCCCTTCAATGAGGAACCAGTAGGTGGGTAGGAGGGCTAGCCTCTGTTGGTCACTCTGGTGAGTGAAGGCAGCTGTCACTGCCCAGGTTGGGGTATCACATGATGTGCTAGCTCAGTTGTCAGGGCAACGCAATGCTGTTGCACTGATTTACTTATCTTTTGCCCAAGGAAGCAGCCTCTCCCACGCCACCCCTGGTGATGGGAAATCTGTCACCCACTGTGTTCTGATTTCAGTCCCACCACCTGCAGTGTTTTCTGAAGCCCCTCTCTTCTTCCCAGTAATCTCGCTATATTCATTTCACTTTCCTCAGGTTCAGTTACCTCGGCCATCCACTGTCTGAAACCATTAAATTTCCTCAGGCATCAACATCTGTCCCTGACCTCCAACCATCGACATTGTCGTGGCTTAATGGTCCAGGATCACCAGAAGTAGATGATCCTCCTTCTGACCATTAGATGGAAAGTCAAGAGCAGCCTAAGGCTGTGTCAGTGCTTATGCCATTCATCTTCCTTCATCTCATCACATGAGCACTTTGTCATCACAAGAAAAAGGGGGAACACGGTACAATAAGATATTTTGAGAGACTGAACTCACATAACTGTTATTACAATGTACTGTTTTACTTTATAATTATTGTTAATGTGCTACTGAGCCTAATTTATAAAACTTTTTCAAAGGTATGTGTGTATGTATAGGGAAAAAGCACGGTATGTGTAGGGTTTGGTACTACCCAGAGTTTCAGACGTCCACCGGCGGTGCTGGAACATGTCCTCCACACACAAGGAGGGGCTACTCTACTTCCTATCTAATTCTGACCTGAAATTCTATGATTTTTACTTTGCTCAGATTTTATTTCCAGTATCAGGAAGAAACTCATAATGATCCAAGCAAATTCAGCTGGGTTTTCTTGTCTTTCAAGAATGCAAACCAAACAGCACAAAGGGAAATATTTATAAAAATTTATTTTGAGAATAACCTCGGTCTTCCTTTAGAGAGACCACTCAGTGTTTAAGTAAGGTAAAGAGGGCTGAACTGCCACACCACCCTGGTAAATTCACAGGCTTTCTAAGAAAGTCATAGGTGTTGGGGTTAATGACAACTTCTAATCGATATCTGGCAACATACTATTTATAATAATAATAATATATCACGAGAACTTGTAGCTTTTCTTATAACAAATGAAAATTAATGTCAGTAGCATATAGAAGCAAATTACGCTGTAATGACTTCCTAATAAAGTAATTTTCTCATAGATCACAGGGGATTCAAGGGAAAAATTGCTAATACTATGGCCAAAGTAATTATTTTCAGCCTTTAAATATTAAGCAATTTGCCTAAGGCTTCGCATTGCATGCTCAGCGATGGCTCTCTGTCCCACCAAGTTCTTGGGGAGTCTGAAAAGGTCAAAGGCAGAACTTCAGAGATAATTGAATGCTCTTAAAATGCAAACGTTTGCTAAGAAAAAGCAGGTTAGTCTTTTTTTCTTTATCCCTAATGCTAAGTAAGTTTGTTACCTGTGGCCAAATGTTATATTCAGATATGTGTGCAGATTCCATGGAAGTTTTACCATATTTAATCTGCCTACCCACATCTTCAACCACAACCTAATTCAATCCCAGAGTAGGCAAAGATGAGGATTACATTAAATGATATACATGAAAATGCTTTGATAATTACAAACTGGTATATAAATAAAAGTTACTAAAATATTTGACTAGAAAAGTCAAACTGTTCTTGTTGTCCAATTACATTTCCCTCTGGATTTCTAAAAGTAAGCCATCTTGTAATTTAGTATTAAGAAACAGTGAATAATTGTATTTGCATACAGGCAGCATCATCACATTTATGTTCTTATTCAGTGGACTTTCAATCAAGCAAAACAAACTGACAAATTAAAAACACCAGGAATGGACATTTGTAGCAGCCAGCCCTTTGCACATATTTATCTTCATTATTTTTCTTTGCCTTACCTTGGGCAGCTTCTAGAGTTTATTTTAAAAAGTAAAAAGAAATTTGAAAAAGGAAGCAAAACTAACAAAGCAGATGGCTTGTCAAATCAGAAGCAGAAAACCTTTCCAAAAACAGAATAAAACACATGAAGAAGGATGAGAGCTAAGTGTTCACCATGGCTCTACAGCAGTTCCTTTGGATGTAAAAATAATCCTACTTTGCTACAGTTCAGGCTTCAATTGTGCTTTCTTCCCTGGGGATGGGGTAAAGCGGGGGAGCAAACATGCTCATTGTATATCTTTTCATACCCATAAGGAATGCTGGGCTTTTGTTTATAGTATATCTTCCATTTTCCTGGAAGATGGACTCCTTGGCAGGTAGAATACAGCTCATATGCTAACTCACAGCAACGCCAAGGACATAAACTTGGAAATCAGATGAATTAGGGTTTGAAAACCACCAATTTTGACACTCAGTTGGTATAGCCATGGGAAAATTAACCTTTTCCAGTCATGGGTTTCTAAGCAATAAAATATATATACATAACAATAACAATAAACCATTAACTCACACTATTTTATTCAAAATTCAAGATGATCAATATATGTTGATACGATAACTCTATTGAGACCCCAATTCTTCCCCTTCCATTAAATATATTTCTCATTTTGTGCCCACAACAATCCTAGACCATAGGAAATACTCTGTTCAAAAATTGAAGCACTGAGGCTCTGCCAAGTTCATGCTTAAGTTCATGTGGCTGGTGAGTAAAAACGTTAGAGCTTGCGTGGTTCACAGCTTGCTTGGTTCACAGCTTGCATGATAACCAGATAGTAGGAGGCTAGTCCAAGGCCACAGAAATGATGCCAGATCAGAGACACCCTGCTTTTGTATCTTCAATGACTGTGCCCACTTTATCTTTTGGACCAATGAAGCCTCGTTTCTATAGGGGGAAAGAATGGACTGTGTTAGACTTTTCCTGCACTGTTTCAACCCTAGTCTGATAAAAAAGTAAAAAGGTGCTCTTCCTAGTCTTTCGAAATGATAAATTTTTGACACCTACAAAAGAAAAACAATAATTCCTTTTAATTTTAAGAAAATACAAAAGTAAAGAAAAGAAAAAAGATTGAACAAAAGAACTTTTAGTTTACAAAATCCGAGTTCACTGAAAGAGGTAGTGGCTTAAATTGGAAGACATGGTCTACAGGTAAACAATTATTTCTCAAATTGTCTGACTCAATCCTAGGGTAAGGATATGGACTACACTTAACTAATGTTGGTATAATAAGAAGGTATAATGTTGGTATAATAAATTCAGTGTCCTGAATTTAACAATCCTGCATTTTTAACAAGACCAGTCTTCATACATGTGGATATTCTAATAATGAAGTGTGCCAGGTGTTTGTAAGAACCCAACAAAGGCTATAACTTTTGCCTTTTTGGAATCTAAAACTGCAGACCCTTCGAGAGCAACAACTTTTTGGTTCTGGATAAGGAAGATGATTCATATAAAGAATGGAGATGAAAGACTTGATGATAGGTGGGGGATCTGTTCTCATCAGCGCCTCCTCCCTCCCCTCTGCTTTCATGTTCATAGCACCTTGGGGTGAAGGGCACGCAGGAAGCTGCAACCATCACCAAGTCTGGGATCATGGTGGGAGTCAGATTATTTTCCCATCACATTCACCATCTGATGTTTCCCCTCTTTTTCACTGTCTGCCTCCATCTCCCTTTTGGGGTCCTCTGGTTTTCACTTTTTCCTACCTTTCTCCTCTTTTTGATATTCTGTTTCTCTGCCGACCTTTTTCATGTTATCTTTTTGGCATTTCCTTTATCTGCTATTCCTTTGTTTGTTCTTTCTCTATAAACATGATTCATCTCAAAAAACTTTTTCAAGAATAAAATACATCTAACTCTACATTTGTTTGTATTGGTCCTTCAAGAATCAAATATTATAAACAAGATATAAAGTATTAAACAGGGAAATAAATGATGGATTGAGAAAATGCCAGTGAGAGAAAACAGAGAGGGAATGGGGGAAGTAGCAAAGTTGTCAGACCAACTGTGATGAGGTTGGACCCTGAGAATAGAGAGGGAAGTATAACAGGTCGAAGGTCAGGGGTGAGTGCCAGCTGGTAGCACAGTTTTAAGAAAAATTCTGCAGGGGGAGCTGATGCGTCAGTCACTCAGAGATGCCCTTCTATCAGAAACAGGTTGATTTAGTATCCCCTGCTGTGCTCAGTCACTAGTTGGGAGCAGTCTGGAAAGCAGGGCCTCAGTCAGAGTGTGGAGATGGAGTTCAGTGAATAGAAGCTTCAGGCATTCAGTAAGTGATGCTCACTGTATTTGGAGATCTGTGAGGTTCATTCTCAAGGCCCCTTGAAACTATTCTTAGAGCTATGGTCCACGCGTGTCCATATGTATAATAACTATGCATACTTATTAATGAAGACCTTACCTTTTGAAAAAAAAAGGATTTGAAATATGTGAGAGAAATAACCTTACGGGCCATTCCCAAATTAGAAACCTACTCCAAGAAATAGCGTTCATGTTTACACTAGCTACGTTTGTGCAAATAGAACATTTTTCAGCAGGATCCCATGGTTGTGCAGCAAACTAATAATGAGGAGTTTTGTGCCTATTCCTACAAATATCGGCAGCCATCACCATTGCTCTTATATTGTCATCTAAACATTGTTAATTTTGTTTTAAAAGGTGTATGATACAGTTACATAGAAGTCAGGAAGCAAAATAGTTAGTAAAAGTTGTTTTTATGGGAATAGTGGTTGCTGTAAAGCTGTATAAAAATCACCCAAAGGAAAATGTGAATGCCAAGGATACGTTAGTCTGTGAATTTTAAACTGTGCCAGTTAGGATCAACTGTAAAATTTAATAGCTATCGCTGGCTATGATACTTATATGAAATACATGTATTCTGAATTTTATACCTTCTAAAAACATTAGGTCAGTGGTTATAAAAGGGTCATGATAATCAGGAAGCCAGAATTATATGCTGCCACCCTCAACCATTGCTAAATTGTTCTCTATCTTGCCATGTGCTCAGTGGAAGTATATTATCCAGCAGGAGAACAATGAAGAACACAACACCACACAGAAGGAAGAGGGGAAGAATTAGAAGTGAACTGGTTTAAAGGCCCTACTACTATATTGATGTCTAAACAAATTTCAATTCATTTTGATGACATCCCAGATTCTGACTCTTCTCAGTCCCAACTCACCATGACATTCTCAGCATAAGAGTTTCATGATTTTATCTAAGCACACCTATCACTTCAGTAGGAACCCCGTGTAAGTAGAAATAATAAACCAGAAGGAATACAAAGGACTTTGGGTAGGCTGTAACAAGGACTGAGCAGTGGTTTTCTGCCATATTGGGGAAGGGTGACGACAGTGCAGGCAAGACCATGGAATCAGGGGCAGTGAGGATGACCTGGAAGCTTTGGGGTTGATGAGGTGTACGAGTCAGGGTTCTCCAGAGAAACAGAATCAATAGGATATATAGGATATACATATACAGAGAATTGGCTCACATTATTGTGGAGGCTGGCAAGTCCAAAGTCTGCAAGGTGGACTAGGACTGGCAGGCTGGACACCCAGGAGAGCTGACGTTCCAGTGCTAATCTGAAAGCTGCCTGCCATAGCACCAGGTAAGCCTACTTTTGCAGATGAAGTTTTAAAGCAATACTGTCTACTGCAGAATTTTCTCTTGCTTTTGGGAAGTCTTTTTATTCTATTCAGGCCCTCAACTAACTATATGAGCCCAACCCACATTGTGGAGAGTGATCTGCTTTACTCACAGTCCAATGATTTAAATGTTCATCTCATCCCAAAACATACTCACGTATGCACACAAAATAACATTAGACCAAATGTGAGGATCTCATAACCCAGCCAAGTTTACACATGGAGTTAACTGCCATACAAACCTTTCAGATTCCCCAGCTGTGGTAACAAGAATAGTTAACCAAGTGACATCCAGCCCACTCCAATTCTATTTAACAGTGAGAATAGGCCCTATAAATTGGGTCAAGTACCCCATTAAAGTTTTTTTGGAAATGAACACCTCTTCAGAGACATACTTCCTTGTTGTTGAAAAGCAAAGAGCATTTTACCATTGGTCTTTCCCTTGTGAAACATTTTACTGATGTGTAGCATAATTCCATAAATTACACAAATATGATGTGACAACTAAATATCTATTTCTTTCTTTGTATCTTCATGCAACCACCATCCAAAGCAATACACAGATTACTTTCAACATTCCGGAAGACTCTCTCAGTTTTCTTTTCAGTTAACGCACCCAGAGGAGAACACAACACCGACTTCTACCCTGAAGATTCACTGTGCCTTTTTCTGAATGCCATATAAGTGAAATCACACAAAATTCCCTCTATTAAGCTATGGTTTATTTCATGTTAAGTCTGAAACTTTAAGAGGACTGTGCTTACCGCATTTGTGAGATAACCAGTTAGCTTGGTATCTTTTGTTTGTGTTTGTGAGTGTGTATGTGTGGGTGTGGGTGTGGGTGTAAAACAAGACCTTGGGTCATAGACACAGGTGCTTTATTACTTACAGCAAAAAGCAGCCAGAGCAGCATCTCAGCACCTGCCCCGATCCCAAAAAGGTAACAGAATGAGGGTCAGATGTTTATCTGCACGTGCATTGAGTTTGCCTCACAAGAGAAGAACCCGAAAATGATGAGACTTGGAACTTCTATAGGCCACTGGCACATCTGTCATTCTCCTGCCAAGAGAAAAAGACTTTTACCCTGCACTGTAAACAATCTTCTCCCAGAAAGGCAGAGACTGAGGCTACCGCTCTGGAGTGTAAGCAGATGTCTCCGTAAAAGTACAAGGATACACTATTTACTTGACCATCCCTGGAAATTCAGTCTTTTGGGAGATACTGTCTCTGGCTTCTAAGACATGTTTGCAAAGAGTCCCCTGGACTCAGAGTGGCTAAAACATGCAGAAACATTGAAAAAATGCAGAAGAAATGGTCTACTGACATCATCAACCTTTTCTGAAATTAATTCATGTTTTTGCATACATCGGAAGTTTAACATTTTTCCTTGTTGATATATTACTATTACCATAGGTTATGTGTTTAGAAATTAGTTGTTCAGTACCACCCTATATGTGGGCATGGTGTTTGGTGCCATGGCAATAATAATAAAACACTTATGTGCCTACGATTATTAGTCATGGACACAAGAGTTTTTATTGTGCATTCCGTAGATCTCTTACTAGATTATATCGAGGTATCCACGTAGCTCATGATTTTTTCAAAATTCTCCTTAAAACTCTGTGTCATGTTATAGCATTTTTTTAGAGAGAGGAGCCATTGTTGTTATCAGATATATAAATATGTCTATAACACAAAGGATTAAGAATTCCTGGCCTAGGATAATTCTATCTCAGCCACCTTCCAATAGACTGTCTTTGGTCATGTGTCTTCCAACCCAAACTAGACCCCGAGCTTCTAATTTCCTTAACTGACCCTGTTGCCTATGCTCTCACCAGGAGGGTAGAATTGCCAAGAAGAATATAGGAAGAATGATGGAAAAACGTGGTGGGCAAGAGTAGTCTGGCATAGTAGAAATAAAAGCACGTCCGATGACTAGCTTCACAATTTTTCTAATGTCCTTTTTCTAGCATCTTCATTAATAAAATACTAATTAAATGGTCAAGACCGAGGTCTGGGATCCACATTCATGCTGCACTCTTCCCAGGACTTAATCTGAAAAATATCAACTGTCCAAAATGCTCAGGCCTGCCTCCATTAGTTTGACACATTTACAGCAAATTTCTCGAAACTTAATAGTCACTTGCATGCATTCAATTTCTTCTCACTTAGCCCTGAAAATAAATTTAACAAATGGACTCTCTTCATCATTTGAATTTGTGCCTTTTTGGAATATTTGCATTTTAACAAGGCTCTGACTGAAAAATAAGTCTTTGCTCCAGGGAATGTATTACTTACATTAAAATATTAGGCATTTGTTATAACCTAGTCGAAGAGGGATTTAGAGATGAGCAAGCGTTTATGTCACACTGTCACACGTGCTCAAATCGCATGCTGTCATCATCTCCTTACCTAGGTTTCATAAAATTCTCTATTTTTCTGGTTGAAAAAATTGCTCTTTGGAACAAAATGGCTGCACAGTCATAACATGATGCGGCGGGAGGACGCGGAGCGAGGCCTCCCAGGCAGAAAAACCCGAGTCGGTGATCTGCCCACTCGGTCCCCCATGACCTTGAGCACCTTAACCTTCCAGAGACTCGGTCTGGTTACAGTAATACTGAGATGATAATGCCCCTGATGATGCTTTATGAGCTGAAACATTATTTGCCAACTGAGGAAATACCATGTAACAATCATGCCACCACTGCTCCCATATGACTTAAACTGGACCCTCTCTGCTAGTTATAAAAACATTTCTTAAAATTTAAAAACTGCAACACAGTCGAGATGATAATTTTGGAATATAATCCTGTTAGACTTTTGGGGGTTGTTAGGGGGTGGAAGGAAAGAAGGATAAAAAAGCGGAGTTGAAGAAAAGAGATTCTGCTGTTTTGTGAATGTGAAATAGCTAATTTACTTAGAAAACATGGTTAACCAAGTGCCTTTGCAGTACAGAACTCACAATCATAAAAGTTTGGCACTCAGTTATAAATCAACAGTGTGGTGCCTTCCTGTGTCTCTTCATTAGTCAGGAGTGGGAAAGACCAACAATTCCGTCACAGAGATCTATGAAGCCTGTATCTTCATACTGTTAGTCTTGTAGGCAGGTTTGTGATAGCAACTTTGTGCACTGACAAGTGTGTTTCACACGGTAATCTATAGCCTAATAAATTGGGGAGCATTAAAAGAGAGCAACCACATTTACTGCTTATGGAAAGCCGAACACAGTGTCTCACAGACTGTGTTAGCATCGAACAATGCCTGAATTATTGGAGCCCTGTTGGTTTCAAATTTATAGTAATGTCTGTGGGAAAGTGAAGAACAATAACGAAAAGTAATTAATTCTGTTATTTGACTTAGGACAATAGCAGTTAGGCCAATTGTCATAGTCACAACTTGTCTGGAGAAACTATAGTTTTGACTGACTACTTCATCACTTTCCACCTGAAAATTGTTCTCTGTGGAAATGTATCTTGTGTTTCTGGATGAGGATGAGGACAGGAGCATAACATCAGTTACATTGTTAGAAAAGTTAGACAGTCCAAAAGTGGGATAGGGGAGAGAGGGGATGGAAAAGACAGCGTTCTGGCCTTGGCTGGGAAAGAAAAGTAAACTCAGGGGCAGGGGAGAACTTAACTAACTTTCTTTTCTTTACCTTCCAATTCCTACTAAATCTTGCTTACTTTTGGGAAAAAAAGACAAAGAGATGTGTCATTTTTTTATAGTTCATGCTCCCTTATAAGTGAGCAATAAAAAGAAACAGAGAATGTAATGAATGAATGTAATGAAAGAATGTGTACTTGAAGAGCACAAATGGAAGTATAGAGTTTAGTGTTTTCAAAAGTATTAATCTATAACTTCAAGTTTCTCTTTTTGGCTTCCCATGATCACATTATTTTTTGCCCCAGTATTTTTCTTTCCCAACACTTAACATTCTTACAGTTAGGCTTGAAATTCTGACATGTCAGCATCATGAGGAAAGATTAGGAACCTTAGTATTGAATCATGAAGTCTTCATTAGATAGCGCACAGGTCAACAGGACACCATTACTTGGTGATTCGCTACTCCGAACAGAGGTCGTACATCAGGCTGCTCTCAGATAGGGCCCAAGAGATGTCTGTTGGAGAAACTCCAAAAGCTCCAGCTGATGGGCTTTCTAACCTTCTCCTCATACCTGCGACCTCCAAAGATGACTTAGAGAGTTTTAAGCAATGATGATACATACATTATTTTTCTTGGCTTCTAAGAGATAATTGTTCTAAGAGAAGTAAACATAGTCATACAATGACTATGACTATGGGTCATACAATGATTTACTGCAATTTTCCCAAAATGTAATAGTACCTCTCTGTTCTATAGATGTTTATTTCATTTTGTTTGTGGAGAAATTAAAAAAAAAAGATTAGCCTGGCATTCAAATTAAGTTTATTCTTCTACCTTCTAAGGCTGTGTATACAACCGAAGAGTCAGAGAACGTGCCCACCAGCCCAGGGATGGTTGTAGTTTTGTGATTGTTGAGTCATCTCACAGAAAGTTGTGTTTCTGAGCCTTCTTGTTGGAGGAATCTAGAATGCAGAGTTGGTAAAACTTACACAACTAGTCTTTATTTTTTTGTTTTAGTGTATTAGAAAGTTTCCTTTGAGCCCATACTTTTATTGGGTATTTCCAAAAATTAATATTTAATGTAGGTATATGATTTTTTACTATTTGTATCAAGTATCATTTACATAAAATGCTGCTTTGAGCATTTGTTCTTAATCTCTGGATTTTCTTTTCAATAAATAATCTATATAGAGATGTAGAAATTTCATAGACCCCCTGATACTTGTTCAAATACCAATAGGTTCCATGGTCTCCAAGATTTAAAAAAAAACCAACAATACTCTTCTGTGGAATTTGGAATTGTATCAGTTTAAAGAAATTAATATCACACCCTAGAGGACAGGTGGCAAACACAAGGCCTGAGGGCCGAATCCAGCCCTCCACCTTGTTTCTCCCCGGTGGCAGCACCAAGCTCCTTGCTCCTAGTTGAGGAGTAGTTACATTTATACAGTCCTAATATTACATTCGGCTCTTTGAAGGCAACCGCAAGGCTGATGTGGCCCCCGGTGAAAATGAGTTTGACACCCCTGCCCTAGATGGTGACAGAGACTCAGTGAGCACTTCATAAAACCTTTTGGAGGAGATAGCAGATAGAATAGTTTTTCATTTTCTGCTCTGAAATTACATTTTCTGGGCCACTCGGAGACCTAATAAGGTCATCAGTCGTCATTTTCAACATTATTGACTGACTGTAGGACTGCAAAGAATGAGAGGCAGGAGAATGAAGTCCATACTTCAACATTTTGTGAATATGATCATTATGGTCTCAGAAGTTTATGTGATGTTATTCTCTCTTGTCTTATATTTGTGACACTGGATTTGTTAATGAAGGACACTGAATGAGCTTTAAATAGTTTTGAAAACAGAAACAGAAATAATTATCTTAATTGCCTCTTTTCTCCTCCCCCCTCAAAAGAAGTAGTTGGTTATTGCTAAAATTCTATAATATAGCAATGAAATATTTTGCTCATGAAAAGCAAACAAATGGTTAATAATTCAACCAAAACAGTCATCTGAATTTTATAATGTAGTTTTAGCTACAGATATTTCATCAAAATCCACCTGCCTGTTCTATCTCAGCCATCATAATTTTACTTCCCTTGTTACATTGTCATTAAATTATTCTAGTTTAAATCAAATGAAAAATAATTCTGAAAAATGAAAGCAATAAAGAAAGTTTGTGCAATTCAGCTTCTCTGGTTAAAAATATATATACACAAATTTACCTCTGCAGCTGTAAAGTTATACAAATAATATATGAGTATTTTATCTTTGATTGACTCTCATATTTTTTAAATTAACTTGGGAAACAGTCCATCAAAACAGAAAAGGACATTATATTTTCATTGTAAAATTTCAGCACACTGTTATAGGTTTCTGGGACTATATGTATGCCAAAAATTTGACCTTTTAATAAATAACTTATAAACTGCGACTTTTAAAATTTGTATTAAAGAAAATTTCAAACACACAAAAATAGACAGAGTAGTATGATTTTGTAACCAGTCTTTAAATTGATTTTGAAGTCACTGGTTGCATTATTGTATTCTAGAAAAAGTGTAAACAGTTATTGCTTTATTTCATTCCCTTTTCACTTCCTCTTCCACCTTATTAGGACCGAAGCTAAATAAGTGCTTTTTTATGTAAAATTAATACATGCTCATTTAGAAAATAATCAGGCCATTTACAAAGGTACAAATAAAGATCGTTTTTCAAAACCATACCAATTTTTACCACCTCCACATAACTTTAGTTACTATTTTGTGAGCACAGTTTTATACATTTCCTTATACACAGATCAATTGGTAGAAGAGTAAAAATAGAGTATTATCATGTTATATTTACTATTTAAATAAAAATTATGGAACTTAGATACAGAAAAAGAAACTGAAGTAAAACTAAAATAATGGTGTCTTTAAGAGATATTCAACCTTTATTTTTTTAAATTTTAATGTAAAACTTTTTTAAAATTTCATGTTTCTACATTAAATAGTAGCTATTTTTATTTTTATTTGAAACCATAATTCCCGCATTCTGTATTTAAATTGATTCAGTATTTACCATCTGTCTTTTTAGCATGTTTTCTTCATATCTGAGTCTGTATTTACTTCATAACTTGTCTGCTTAGTATTTATTCTGCTCAAGGTTGTTTTGGTCCCTAAACTGTTAATAAAGTTGCTAACTTCAAGGAAATGCATTTCGCCTTTGGCCCAAAGACACTTGGATGGTATTGATTATTGGGTCGCTTGCTCAGAACTCTGTTGGTATCGTTCACTGTCCTCAGGATTGAACGTTACCTTAGAGACATTGGTGGCCAACCCAAGTTTTACCTCTTGCATACTATTTGCCTTTCTTGTTACAGGCTCAAAATTTTTCGTGAATTATTAAAGGACAGCAAGTTTTACAAAATGTATCAGATGACACTGTCTGAATTTTTCCAAGATAGAATGTGCCCTTTAAATTTGAAGATTCAAGTTTTTTCTTATTACTGTGGTTTTTTTCATGGGTCATATTGTTTTGTTA
The DNA here is from genome assembly GCA_039655065.1 of Glossophaga mutica. Taxonomy (NCBI): domain Eukaryota; kingdom Metazoa; phylum Chordata; class Mammalia; order Chiroptera; family Phyllostomidae; genus Glossophaga; species Glossophaga mutica. Next base: position 34,667,360 of record CM077312.1, read on the forward strand.
TTTCAACTGTCCCATTTGTTCCATACTCTTCTTCAGCAATTATGGATGTACCGACTTCCTTTTCTTCCATATCTATCAACTTGCAAACAATAATTTTTTCATTTTATTAATATTATTATTATTATTTCTAATGTGACTTTGAGCTTTATCTTGGTTTAGTTTTTTATTTCTTTATGAGTTGTAGTAGCTCAATTTTTTGTCCATCCATTGTCTTACAATTTCTTTGAATCCTCATATCTTCCAATGAGATTTTTTTCAAGAATTTTCTTGCTATTTGTAATTTCTTTGAGACCTAATGAGTTAAATGCTTTTGTGATATCAGCATAGTTGTTGCAATATTTAGTAGGTGTGTGTATAGTTCAAGGCTATGAAAACTTCCTTGTTTCATTAGAGATGAAGACTTTTTTCTCTTGTATTTTTCTCTTTTTCATTATTCACAGTGGGTTTTAGGAGATGAAAGCAGAATTTTAAAAAGCTTTCGTTCAACCATCTAAGACCTAAAGACTTACATAAAAGTTGAAGTCCGAAGTTTTACACTGCTTCTGTGTTATAAAGACTTTGTAGACACCCACCCGGTTGGAGTGGCTTCCTTGGCCCAGCAATGACCAAGTTCTTAGAACAGACTGATTAGAGTAACTAAGAACACGGGATTATTTTCCCAATTCTTCCATCACCTTCACCCCAGAGAGTTAGAGGATGGAACCACTTGCCCTGATACCAGAGACATGGCCACATGATAAAGTCCTGTAAATACAGTTGAAAAGAACCTTTTTTTTTTTTTTTTTTTTTTTTTTTTTGCCCACATTGAAGAGAGAAATATGGAGTGCTGCAATCAACAATTTGACTTTCTGTCTGAAAGACTGGGCTGGTTTTCACCACTCTGCACCTTGGGTAAGTTCAGAGGGTTGAGATATAAGTACCTCACTTGAGAAGTTCTCTTCTTGCTCAAAGGGAGAAAAACATAGCCAAATGCCTTGTCAGGAGTTTTCACCAACAATAGGAATAAAATTGAGCTGCAAACACTGACTAGATTATGAGTTTCTCCAGGAACCACATCCTATTTAACTTTATATTTTCACTACCTTACATGATGCCTGGAAAACAGTAGGTGCTTAATATTAATGACAATAATAAATGATATCTGGATGCGTATTAGTGTCAAACACCATGCCCATCACTTGATATGAATTACTACATCTAATTCTCACTCAAAATGCACCACTAATTACCCTTCCCCATTAGGGCAGTAAGGCTCAGAAAAGTAAATGCCTAAGATTAGGAAATTATTCAATAGATGGAGCCAAGATTTGAACCCAGGTTAATTTACCACAGAGTACATGAACTTAACCATCTTGAAAGGGATCAAGGAGGAAGGAAGGAAGCCATAATGGGAAGAATGATTGCTATACAAGAATTTTAAGGTAGTAAAAATGTGATACAGAAAGGAAATGGCAAACATTTGAGCAGCCAGTGGGAAGCATGAGTGTGCTGTGGAGACTCTGGAACTAGAGGCACAGAGTGCATAAAATATGCACACCCCAAGACTCACACACAAATATCTACTAGAAACTGAAGCTGGCCTCCTGGTGGTAAGACAGTCGTAGATGTGGGGAATGAAGAAACTGATATGGAGAAACAATAGCTGCCTTTGCAAGGTTCCATACTCTTCTTACTTCCTGTCTTCCTGACCACATTTATTTTCTTGAACATTCGGGGAAAGTGTAAACATGGGAACAACACAATGGTACCTCACAAAATTCTTGAGAATGCAGTCGTCTTGACTGACCAAAGTCAGTGGCACCAGGTCCAACCCTGTTAGGCAAAAATTGGTGAGTTGCAATTTTGATGGGAAGAAAGATCAAAGGACCTCTTAGTTCTCTCCTCAGTCATTTTTCTTTATATGTTTAGATTGGGATACATATTATAAGTGAATGTGTGGTTCTGAAAAGCTGTCAAAAACTCAGTCAAGACTAGGAAGACATAAATCAACAATACTCAATATCTTTTCTCTAACCTTTGTGCTAATATTACTTAGAGAAAAAAAGTTTTCTAAGGGTTCTACTCTGCTAAGGACAATGTGATCCCAGCTAAGGGAAAATCAGTTCAGTGAGTCAGAGAGGTATACCATCGGTCTGGGTTTTTCTCTGTGTAGCTGAGTAACATGATCTTTCTTAGTCTCCACTGCCCACTGCTGGAGGACAATCCTGCCTGTCACACCTACATTTGGTTCACTCATTCCAAAGCCTATACAAGAATAAACACATTGCAACTGCTCTTCATAGTCCAGAGGAGTCAGAATAAGCAGTAAACAAATTAAGAGTTTTTTGAGTTCCAGATTTTCTTTGTCTGCTTATGTGAGCCTGGTCCTGCTCAGACCTATCTCATGGTGGTTTTCACCAGAGTATGTTTTCATATACAGTCTTTTGATCCTCAGGAGGCAAATCCCAAGGTTGCATTTTGACCCTCATAAACAGTTGCCTCCTGTGTATTCTTTACATAAGAAAGCTCTCTTTTTATTTTCCAGTTGTTCAGAATCTTCCTCAAGGACTGAATGCTTTATCTTCCTCATTTCTGCATTTCTTCCTGTTCAGATGGCCTCGTTACAACTACCATGATACCCAGTTGGCACACCTTTTCTTATTGCTGTCAATCAAAAACTCTCTCTTAAGCAAGTATACCACCACAACAAACCCACCCCTACATCTTTTGCAAGCATCTGTGTTTGTATTAAACTTACATAAGATAGATTTTATTCAATAATCAAAGCCCAAGAGGCACATTCATCAAGCAATTTGTCAATGTAAGATACACCACAACTACTGATTATTATTATATCTTAGTAGCAGTGCTGACACTATCAGAACCCTCAGCTGATGGTTTAAACTCTTTTCTATCTTTCATCAAATCTTCCCTCTCTCATATGCAATCAACAACAGTATATAACTCTTAATTTATTCCCAAATGCAACCAACTCTGAGATGAAAGAATAAAAGACATGGTAGTTTCCTAAATAAATAAACACTTTAGATTTAAAGAGAAAAACATAGCATGACTTATTGAAAGTACAAGGAAATTGAGGAAGTTTTATAAACAGGTATTCCAAAAGGTATTGACATGAAAATCCACAAAATCTTTGATCTTTGGTCTCTAGTAATAACCACTGTAGAAATACCTGTATGAGTGCACAAATAAGAATATATCAGTAAAAGTGTCAACTGCAACTTTATTTTGGTGACAATTGGAAGTAACAAATACCCATCCCTTTGGGAATAATTAAATAAACTAGAATACTCCTAAAGAAAGGGCACATCCATTAAATAATATGGAGTAAATCTCTATGTATGACAATTAAAGAGGTCCATGATGCAGTGTTGAATTTTTTTAAAGCAATTTGCAAGCAGTAAATAGAGACATGATCTCATTTTTTATAATTTGTGCTTTATACGCAGAAAGGGGCTTATGCTTTTTAATTATTCAAAAAGGATGAATATGTTTTATAAATGTACCAGATTCTTAAAATTCATTGTAGCTTTAATGGTTTGAGCATTTTTTCAACTGTTGATGTACACGCACAGATTCTGAAGGTTACTTGTAAATGCTAAAGGAGTTTGGGGAATGGAGATAAGGGACATAATTTTCACTTTTAAAACTCTAGCCATCAAATGCATGTAATTAGTAAAGGATACTATAAAAAAGCAATAATCTCTCAATAGAGCTAAACATTTCATCCCTTGATGATCCAAGCATTATATTATCCCTTATCTCTTCCCACCTCACTTATGAAAATATATATTATAAAACAAATACACAAAGGGATGTAGTATGATGTTATTGGACTGCAGTTTGACTTCTGGAATTGGATTTATGCATTGGCCAATTTATAGGATATATAATGTATTTGAGTTCTTTGTAGTGGCCTTCCATATGGTAGATGGAGATGTGAGATGGCTGTATTTATGGCAACAATGACTTAGACCCAAGGTTTGTTTGGTCCCAGAAGAGTTGATGTTATCCACATCAGTTAGAGTCCATCAACATGGCTTAACAAACCTGTGTTAAACCATTCCCATAAAGAGCAGCTCTTTGTTCCAATTTGTCTCTCCTGTGTTGTCCCTAAATATGTGATCATGCTTACATGTGTCCTTGTGCTTTGATATCATTTAAAATGGACAAAGGTGTTTGTAAATCAAAAAGATTATTTTCAAAGGTGGTTTTAAGGCTTAATATTTTAAACATGATTTAAACTGTAGAAGCTTAGTGTTTTCAGTGGCTTAATGCAATAAAACCCACCTGTTATTTTTGGATGCTTTATTTAGACCATCTGCTCCACAAAGAATGAAAAGCTCAGCAGTGGATGGAGAATTGTCTACTCCTCGTGTGTCAATAATTTATTTATTCTCTCTAGCCAAGCCTTCAGGCCATTGCAGAAGTGTTTAGCTATTCATTTTCTAACACAAAGGAAGCCAGTATTTCGTGGTCGGCTTTATTAAAAATCATCACAGGGAATTGTATTTTATTAATTCATTGTTTCCTATTTTCCCCTATGTTAAAATTGCTTGCCAGTTGCATTTATTTTAAGAACCCTGAATCTCTCTTTCATCTGTAGCAGGTGCAATAACTGTTGAAGAAGTATTTTTGGTGATGGTGAACAAATCACATGTCGTTCACAGTACAGGTAGCTAAGTGAGTATCACATCGTCTTACTCCTAAATTGCAAAGGAGTCTCAACTAGAGGCAAGAATTACAAAGACCAGGCACCTCAGTCACTAATCACTCGCACTGGAATGGAATGGAATGGTGTTGCAGTCTTTATCCACATGTCCTCATCTTCTTTGCAACATAAGGCACTGGAGATCTCACTTTAACGTCTCTCCTTCACTGGATGACCATAACTTAATTCTCCGTAGGATTCATTCTCAAATCTTAATAATAACAACAGTAACAACGATAATAACAGCTTATGTTTTTTGAGTGCACAATAGGTTCTAAATATAATTCTAAACATACCTCACTATCCAATGCTGATATTTATTTAGTTTCTCTTTTTTCTCATCTTAGGCTTTCTCTAAAACTTACTCATTTCCTCAATGACAGCATTTCTCATATGGTTCAAAATACCACTTGTTTGTGGATGGTGGCTAACTGCATTTCCTGCCTATCTTAGTTCATTCAGAGAGCCATGACAAAATACCATAAATTAGGTGCTTATAAAGAACAAAAATGTATTTCTCACAGTTCTGGAGGCTGGGAAGTCCAAGATCATGTTGCATACAGATTCAGTGTCTGGTAAGAGTCAGCTTCCTTTCTGTTGGGTGTTTTCTCATTGTAACATCACAGGGCAAAGGGGAGAAGGGAGCTCTCTTTCCTGGATGTCGTACAAGGGCACTAATTCCATCCGTGAGGACTTTGCTTTTACCACCAAATCTTAGAAACTTACCCTGCCACACAGAGCCTATGGCCTCCCTGCAAACCTTTATTACATAACTGTTTGTACTAAAGGTGTTTAGAATTCTCTACCTTTGATATCATATATGGCTAAAAGAAAATAACAAACAATATTTATTTGGCTCTTACACATGTTTCATATCCAAATACAGTCTCTCATGCAGAAAGATAAGCATACATACTACCATCCTTCAGAACCTGCCACTCATTTTTTAAGAGAGAGAGATGAGGTAAACCATAGCATATCACTGTTTTCTTATCTACAGCTATAATTCTCTTTTCTTTCCAAAAGGCATGCTTACAAAGCATTAGACAAAGAATTTTTAGAGCCCCCACTATCCGTGAAATGTAATCTCTTTTGAAAAACTCTGAACAGCAAAAGTATGATTTACTCTGAGTTCATTTTGTGATGAAACTAACACTTGAACCATCTCCAAGATAGTGACCTCTGCACACATTTATTGCACCTTGATGAAGATGGATGGCGTGGCTGGGCATTCAGAGCTCAGATATCCTGATGACTCTTGAGATGCAAATCAGGCAACTCAACTCACTGTAATACGAGAACAAAGGACAGTGCCTCTGAGGAGATTTAGCTCTTCAGCAAGAGCGCACATTGTGTCTAGAAAGTATACCTTTCCAACACTATTGTAAAATCTATTGGCATCATTAGTGCAGGGCCATTTAGAGGTTGATTGAATTCCAATAGAAAAATCAATGACCAGTATAGGATAACACTAAGGTCACCTACAAAGGGGGCATGAAATGGTCAGCTAATTTGCAGAGATTTGCTGTATGATTTATGGTGGGGTATCTAATAAAACAATGATTAAGTAGAATTAAAATCTATCGGCAACAGTTCTTCTTTGTTTGTACACTAAAATTGAATCTGCATTTTTGGCATGACAAAGACATAATCCATGTTGCATGGTGAAATAGAAATATCATAATACAAATTATATCCCAAAAGAAATAGAAATATAACCGCTTCAGGTGTTTTCTTTTGTTTAACACACTGACTGATTTTGCAATGTGGGTATTTGTATTATAATTCTTACAAATGAATACATTAAACTTTGGAATGATTAAGTAACTTCCTTGAGGTCAAAATTAAAAAGAAATAGAGTTAAGATTCTAACAAGTCTGAAAGCTAATGCACTTCTCTCACTCCCTTATTTGGGGTTATGAAAAATCCTGGAGTAAATAAATCTATTCCACACTGTTTAGAGAAAGCCCTGCCATACTTATTTGACCAGGGAAGCTGTTTTTCATGGAATGCATGCTACAACCCAAGACACCATTGTTCCGTAGCACATACTTCGGGGAACCCTGCATTGGGAAGAAGAGCTGCTGCCTTGGGAAGGTGAGGCGTGTGGCAGGGACACAGATCTCACTCAGTTGGAAAAAACTGCCAAAGTAGTTGATTATAATCCAGGGTGGCCAGAGGGCATGGCTTGGTGTTATGGGTTTAAAAAGGGGCAAATCCATTTCAGCTTCTCAAATCACAAGTACACACAGCCATTTGGCCAAATAGTAACCCTGAAAGAATGATCAACCAAGTCAACCAGTCGGCCTCACTCAGGATTCTGATCAGATCAGGCTACAGAAATCACAGGTGGTGTCTTACTTCTCCAAGGGTGCTCTAGATCTAATGTTGATTCTCCATTAACTTTTTCAACACTAAATATATGCAACAGCAGGCAACTGCCCTGCGCCTCCACTAGCTGGAAACCACAGCTCTGAATAATCTCTCCTGGATAATCCAATGACTCTGTTGGAAGCTGCTTACTTCTTTGGAAACCTGGGAATTTTAGGAGGCTAGGAAGATTCCATGGAGCCATTGAGATGCAGCACACTGAAACAGTCACTTTTACATGGTCTTACAAATTAGCTATTACACTTTGAGCTTTAAAATTAAAACTGAGAGTTTTTCCTCCTATCATTGGCACCATCTGAGTTCTCATCCATGAGTAGGTAGGAGTAAGGAGTAGAAAGAGGACCAGAGACTAGGTTAGGTTTTATTGCATTACTGCTGCTTTCAAATAACCACTTTGTATTTTGACACAGCCTCATGGCAAATATCTGTCAAGTCAAAATTTCCTAGATTAAAAAAGGTAAGTCACTTGCTTGCTTCTTTGTTTTGTCGATTAGGTTCCACTTATAGGTGAGATCTCATAGCATTTGTCTTTCACTGCCTGGCTTATTTAACTTAGCATAATGCTCTCCAGTTCCATTAAGCGAGATACAACCAGAGACATTGAAATAAAGAACAAATTGACAGTATCCAGAGAGGAGGAGGGAGAGGGATAACGGGGGGGGGGGCGGGGGGGAGAGAGAAGGGCCATCAAGGAGCATGTATAAGGGACACATGGACAAAGCCAAAGGGGGTGGGTTCCAGGGTGGGAGGCAGAGATGGATGGGGTGGGGGAGCATGGTGGGGTAAAAATGGAGACAACTGTACTTGAACAACAGTATAAATACATACATACATACATACATACATAAGTTTTTGTAAAAAGGAAGTTTAATTAGCCAAGGTAACTTGAACCTCCTTGAGGCAACGACTAAGTCTTATTTATGTTTCAAGAATCTAGTAGAGTGTTTGATGCTAAATAAAAGCAATAAGGAAAACCACTGCTACACTCAGTAAAATCAAACCCTAGAAACACGACCATGGATAAAGACTATGAAGAGGGGGGATAGGACTTTGTAATCCCAGCTCTAACCCTCTGACTACACTTTTCCCCTGGGGACTCCCCACTTTTCCTGCTATCAACACTGTCCTGGCCTCTGGGGACATCTTGGGAACACCTTCAGAGACTCTGCCTAAGATCTTCACCCAAGTTCATAATATGGATGCCATCCTCCCTTACCAGGCCAAGCCGAAACCTCAATTCTAGATTTCTTATGACACAAGAAAAAGAAATTAAAGCTCTCTTTCTCAAAAAAGCTGCTCTACAATATTTTTGACAGCTGTGGGAAATATTGTTTTATTTTCCAAAGACCCCAGAAGAGTATACTGTACAAGAAAACACTCAAGACAAGGAGCTGGCTGACTCACAAATACCCTTTGGTTAAACCACAGAAACCTGAAGGCAGCCACTTAGCTGAAGACAATGAATTCAGCCTGGAGTTTAATTTCTCAGGAACGGGCTGGTTCCTGGGCTGCCTGCAGCAAGTGCGGCTGCCTGCGTGTTCCTGCCTGGCTGAAATATTCTCTGACCACTCCCCTAAGAAGCTCGCTACTACCAGTCAGCGGATTCTGAATTTGAGGGTGTGTCAACAAGATTTAAGATTCTTGAGGGATTGCTTGTAAAGCTGATTTGGCAGGAAGTGTCAATAAATAATTTATAGGAAGATTTTTCTGCTTCCTATACCTGATAATTTTGATACTTTGTTTCAGGTTATAATTTCCAGAGCTCTTGTGTGCATGAGTATTGTTTTTTACAAAGGGTCATACAATAAAGAAGAGCAGAATATTTAATTAATTCGTTCATATTATTTATTCTTTCCTCATATAAAATATGATTTAATTAGGCCCAGCTGGTGTGGCTCAGTGGATTGACTACTGACCTGCAAACCAGAGGGTCACCGGTTCGATTCCCAATAAGGGCACATGCCTGGGTTGCAGCTGGGTCCCTGGTTGGTGGGGACGGGGCATGTGTGAGAGGCAACCACACATTGATGTTTCTCTCCCTCTGTTTCTCTCTCCCTTCCCTCTCTCTAAAAATAAATTAATTAATTTAAAAATGTTTTAATTAGTGCTTGTTTTTATGGTTTTTCAATTTATTATAAGAATCTTTTAAAAAGTAAACATACAGTTGAGGGCTTTTTACTATAATGAGAGTGCATATTTTATATATATATACACACACATATATAATTCTTATAGAGCTAAAATTTATTCCATATCATATCTTCCTTTTTAGAATATTGATATGTTTGTGATGTTCAAATCAAAATATCTTTTTAGGTCCAAAATATATTTTGCAAGCCTCTGAGAAGGATTTGAGAGTAGAAAGGCATGAAGTTTCTTTTGTTTGTTTGTTTTTTTAATTATTGAATTTATTGGGGGATGAATTTTGTTGAGTAGAGAAGTGAGCTTTTTTCGAGGAGGAAGCTCATCAAATAAGGGTAGAGAATTATTAAGAAATTCAGCCAAAGTCAGTGTCAACTTTAATTACTGCCTACATATTTTACAGTAAACACTGTTCAAGTTCAAGTTTCTTGTGACGGTTAAATGGAGGCACTAAATTATCCCCTCTCCTGTTCATCTGATAGAGTGAACAACGGAGAAGGATGTGTATGCACTCTGGTTCATTTGGCTTTCATCTCTCTCATGCCCTTTCTTTCTTCTGTTAGTGTTTGAACGCTCAGATTCCAATGAAATCATATTTGTGAGCAGTTAAAATGAAGCTCCAAACTCTACCTTTCTGGTCCTGCCTCATTCATTTTTCTCTTACTTAGCCTTTTGGGCAGGGAAATTCCTTCCTGGGCTATATCTTTGGGGCTTTTCTCTTGTAGTTTACCGTACATTTACTGATTTAAGATGCAAATAACACAGACAGCTTCAAGGTGGCTGCAGATATTCTTAAGCTACCAAAGGCCCACTCTCTGACCTTCTGCAGTCCTAGAGGATTTACTAGGCTTTGCCTGGTCATTTCTCCTTCCAGAACCCAGTTCCCCGAGACTAGACCAGCTAGGAGATCCTCCCTGTTTATATAGGCCTCCCATGCTGGAGACTCATAAATCAGGTGTTTCTTTAGAAGCTGCTTTTGATTCCCTAGCAGAAGTCTAGGATGACAGTGTTTCTGGTGGGCCAGGGAATAGGGACGCTGACTGCTGAACAGGAAGCTGATTCATGTGCTAGGAAAAGTAATTGCCAGAGAAGGGGAGTGGATATTGGCTATGCTTCTCTCCCCTTTGGTAATTCCTAAGAAAGATGTGTGTCCTAACCAGCTCACTACTATATCTGGCCAAGTCATGTTTCAGGGATGAATGACGGATAATGATCAACCTATTTTGAGGAGTTCCATAGTCTTAATCACTGACCTAACAGACTGCTCTTTCATCACTGGTTTTCTAACCTCTTCTCTGAGTCAGGTATCCAGGTTTATTATTATTTTAAAGTGGGTTCTATTCTTTTTTTATTAAATTTTATTTTTGTTGTTGTGGACACTATTACTGATGTACCCCATTTGCCCCTCTTCCTTCCTCTACCCAGTCCCAGCACCCCCGGCCTTCGTCACGTTGTTGTCTGTGTCCATGAGCTATGCATATACGCACGGATGTTCTTTGGCTAATCTCTTCCAGTCCTGCCCACCCTCTCCCATCTGAGATCTGCCAGTCTGTTCCATGTATCCTTGCTTCTGGTTTATTTTGTTCATTAGACATCCTATACGTAATCATATGGTATTTGTCCAATTGGTTTATTTCACTTAGCATAATAATCTGTATGTCCATCCATGTTGTCACAGAGGGTAAGAGTTCCTTCTTTTTTTATAACCACGTGGCATTCTACTGTGTAACTTTACTACAGCTTTTTTTTTTAATTTTTTTTAAGATTTTTTATTTATTTATCTTTAGAGGGGAAGGGTAGGAGAGAGGGAAAGAAATATCAATGTATGGTTGCCTCTCGTGTGTCCCCTGCTGGGAACTGGCCTGCAACCCAGGCATGTACCCTGACTGGGAATCGAACCGCGATCCTCTTGGTTCGCAGGCTACTACAGCTTTTTTAACCACTCATCTACTGATGGGCACTTGGGCTGCTTCTAAGTCTTGGCTATTGTAAATAACACTGCAATGAACATAGGGCTACATGTATCCTTTCTGATTGGTGTTTCAGGATTCTTAGGATGTATTCCCAAAAGTAGAATCGCTGGGACAAAAGACAGTTCTATTTTTAGTTTAGTTTTTTTTTTTTAAGGGAACTCCACAGTGTTTTCCACAGTGGCTGCATCAATCTGCATTCCTACCAACAATCCTCACCAGCACTTGTTTGTTGATTTATTGATGGTAGCTGATCTGGCAAGTGTGAGGTCATAGTTCATTGTGGTTTTAATGTGCATCTCTCTGATGATTAGGGACATTGAGCATTTTTTCATATGTCTATTGGTCATTTGTATGTCCTCTTTGGAGAAGTGTTAATTTAGGTCTTTGCCCATTTCTCTTAATTGGGTTGTTTGTCTTCCTGGTGTTGAGTTGTATAAGTTATTTACATATTTTGCAAATTAACCTTCTATCAGATGTATCATTGGTAAACATATTCTCCCATACAGTCAGTTCCATTTTCATTTTGTTGCTGGTTTCTTTTGTTGAGCAGAAACGTTTTAGTCTGCTATAGTCTCATTCATTTACTTTCCCTTTGTTTCCCTTGTTCTAGGAGCTTCATCAGCAAAAATAATGCAAGGTGTGTGAGATTTTACTGTCTATGTTTTCTTCTAGGATTTTTATGATTTTACGGCTCACATTTAAGTCTTTCATCCATTTTGAGTTTATTTGTGTGTGTGTGTGTGTGTAAGTTGGTGGTCTATTTCCACTTTTTTGTATATATCAGTCCAATTTTCCCAACACCATTTATTGAAGAGACTGTTTTTACCTTGTCATATACTCTTGACTCTTTTGTCAAATATTAATTGATCATAAAGGTGTGGATTGATTTCTGGGCTGTCTGTTCTGTTCCAGAGGAGGCATTTATAGGCATTGATATGCCTACTCTTTTGCCAGTACCCAGCTGTTTTGATTACAATGGCTTTGTAGTATAGTTTGATAGCAGGTACTGTGATCTCTCCAGCTTTGTTCTTTTTTCTCAAGATTATTGAGTCTATTTTGGGTCTTTTTGGGTTCTAAAGTTTTGGATTATTCTAGGTCTCAGAAATATGCTATTGGTATTTTAATAGGAATTGTGTTGATCTATAGATTGCTTTGGGTAGTGTGGACATTTTAATAATGTTGTTTCTTCCAATCCATGAACACAATGTATGTTTCCACTTGTTTGTGTCTACTTCTGTTTATTTTTTTTAGTGCCCTATAGTTTTCCAAGTACAGATCTTTTATTCTTTTAGTTAAGTTTATTCCTAGGTACCTTATTTTCAGGCTTCTTTTTGCAGAAACGACAGGCCCCCCAAGTGACAGAGTCTTGACCTTCACGCTCATCTCCTTTCTTTTTCTGTTCCTTTTGCTTAGTTAAAAAAAAAAAAAATGAAAACCTTCCATTTCTCTCTGTAGATTCCTGGTCTTCAAGACATGGTTTTTAATGGCAATCTGAGGCAATAAAAAAGGTCTTTTTACCACCACCACAATGGCTCTAGCACAGCAATTTTCAGCTGGTGTGTTGTGGCCAACACACATGCCATGAGAGTTTTAAAACACGCAGTACCTATTTAGTCAAGGGCACTGACCTCTTTTCCCTTGGGTTTCCTTTTTTCTTTTTTTAAAGATTTTATTTATTTATTTTTAGAGAGAGGGGAAGGGGGAGAGAGAAAGAGGGGGAGAGAAACATAAATTAGTGGTTGCCTCTCACTGCTTCCTACTGGGGACTTGGCCCACAACCCAGGCATGTGCCCTGACTGGGAATTGAACTGGCAACCTTTGGATTCTTAGTCCAGTGCTCAATCCACTGAGCCACACCAGCCAGGGCTCCCTTAGATTTTCAAATTAAAAAAAAATAATAACAAAAGCCAACACAATAGCTGTCTGGCGTGAATGAATCAAAGTTATACCTATTTTTGTCATATCAGCAGAAAGTGTATTTTTGGTATCCCACAGGATTTTAGTAATTAGTTTATATGAGCATTTGTTACAGCAGGCAGCTAGTTGGGTATTAACAAAAGTGAAGAGAGCTAAACTGGCTAAGTCTCATTAAGTCTAGAAGCTACAACTTCCACACACTTCAGGGGATAGCAGCATTGCCCTGCCAAGGTGATTAACATCCTTCTGTTCCCTGTCTCTCTGAGTAGGGAGGCAGGACCTGTTTTCCAGTTTCCCAAATGAATAATCAGCTCCTTCCCATAGATTATCAGGAGGAGGGATAAAACAGTCAGGGGGATTTTCCTTTGTTGGGCACAGGCTCAGTAGATACCAAGATGGTGACCATGAAGGGGAGGAATCTGGCCTGGGAAAATGGGTGAAAGAATGAGATAGGATAAGGTCAACCCCAGAAGATCCAGGAAAGGGATTGGATAGAGGGAGGCACCAGCAGAAGCCTGCAAAGAATTAGGAAAACAATTGGTTAATTTGAAAGGAATCTTACTGCTTCCCAAACCCAAAGATATATAATCAAAGGTTAACAAAGGCCCAGACTTACTTGTTTGCTTATTCTCTCTCTGCAGCAGCAGTGTGGGCTGACGCACAGCATGGATAGAGCCAGAGCACAGCCAGAAGCAGAGACTTTGCTGGACTACTGGAGCCCAGGGCGATGGCATTACAGTTCTGGATCCTGACCCTCCTGCTGGGCACTTGTGCTACCACACCCAGGACTTCTCCCGCAGTGAGACAGAACAGAGCCACCTGGTCATGGATGAAACATCAGACACCTGGGGACAATCTTTTGTTTTTGCTCCAATAAACCTTGCCACTATTATTTATATTTTTCTGTGCGTGAGTCCCCAAAATGCTTTGCTCGCAACTCTGTGGAAGATCCTCTTTCCACCGGCAACACCATGAGATGAAAAGCATTGAAAATCACTGTTATAGGACATTGCATCTCCCCACTAGTGATTGTGTTTGCAGGTGATCCCTACAAGGGAGGTCCATCATACCATCGACTTATTATAGTAAACCTTCCACTCTGATTGCTATTTTTTTTTTTTTTTTTTTTGCATTACCTGAATTTTTTCTTGGTAAGGATATTTTCTTGGCTGGAAAATGTCACAATGGCCACTAAAGTTGTGGTTGATAGAACTGTGTTTCCAATAACTATGGTATGAGTTCAAGTCAAGTACCTGCTTAGAATCTAGGACCTTTGACTTTTCTATGAACTGCACCATCCAGGAAAGCAGTTACGTATCATTTTGGAGCTGCCTTATTGTACTTTCTTAGTTTTTCATCACCCATCAAACATTACTTTGTTTATGTGGATCACAGAAGAATTGACATCTTATGAAAAAAGCAACAAAGAGGAAAAAACAAATTCTTTGTATGGATGGATTACAGAAAATATTGATGTTTTGTGCAAGGTAGTTTTTCATCACACGTGTATATAGAAAAATAGAAAGTGATCAATAACACTATGTATTTATTGACCTGTGAACACTTGGCTAAAAAGAATATGCCTCTGACAAATCTAAAAAAAGAGCCAAACACCACAAACGAGAGGTCTAACGGAATAACCCCACTAAGTTCCAGCCGTGGGTCTGAGGGGCTCAGAGGTGCCGGGGGAGAAGGGGCGTAACTGGCAGCCTTACTGCCCCCTGACGTCTGGCTGCTTGCTCATGTTTTTGGTTGGGCATTCTTTTGGCAATAGAGAATCAGCCCTCAGCTCCAGAAACCTGCTCTGTTTAAGAAACAGCGGAGAAGTTTTGCCACCACCAGGAGTACTGAAAACGGAGCTGGGGGAGGGCGTGAGACGGAGGTGGGAACCCAAGTAGTGGCCAAGACCTGAGCTCATCCATAGGAGGAAGCTCTAGCCACTAATCCCATGAGCTCTCTTTCCCTCTCAGAACAGGTTACACAGGCTTTGCTCCCTGGTGACCCCAGTATTTCTCCTCCCTCACTTCCCCACTGAAACCTATTGTGACCGTTGAGCTCAGGGTTGCCTTGAACTTCGTGGAGGACATAAGAAGTATACAGAGTCCAGCAGAAGTAATGCCTGTTTCAGTGTGGTTGGTAGGGTAACAAAATGGGTGTGATGATTTATACTTTTAATTTGAACCTTTCACCTAAATGTCATATGGTGTGCTTGAGTGTGATATCGTTATGTTACAGAATTACATGCTTATGGTTTTATAATAAAATATTTTGTAATGAAAACGGGTGTTATTTGTGCCAGACCCTGTATAAAATATTTTCTGTTTAGGTTCTATAATGGACTCAATATAATTGACAGGATACTTTTACCCAAAAGGAACTTTCAGTCTATTAAATTGCCATGTTTATTTTAGCTATTCTCCCTTGGAGTTATTAGTGATGGAATCTTCTGTATATTTGCATTTGTGTGGTTCAGAGAGAGGGCGATCTCAAAGACTGCTGATGAACCTGTGCTACTGCTGCTGGTTTCTGCTAATGACAGGAGTGACTTAGGAATGCACAAATTGGCTAAATTCTGAGGTGGCCCTGAGGCAAAAAAACATGTAGCCAAAAAAATCAATCATCTAAGTTTTCCTAGAAGCAGTGAGTTCTCAATCAGGTTTTAGGAGAAGATAATTTATGTTTTTGCTTAAAGGTATAGTCCACTAAAACATGCAGGAGACAAATTTAAACACCATTTGGTAGAAATTGAATAGAAATAGATAACAAGGCTTCTAGTCAAGATGGCAGCATAGGCAGACATGGCTCATGCCATTGCACAAACACATCAAAATTACAACTAAAATATAGAACAACCATCACTCAGAACCATCAAAAATTGAGTTGAATGGCAGTCTGACAATTACAGAATTAAAGAAACCACATTCATCCAGACTGGTAGAAGAGGTACAAACATGGAATAGGCTGGGTTCTCACGCATGTGTGGTGGATAAACATTCAGAAGGGACATCTCAGGAGTGAGGAGTCCCAGCCCCATACCAGGCCCCCCAGTCCAGGTTTCCAGTGGCAGGACGTAAGTCCCCACAACTTCTGGCTGCCAAAACCAGCAAGTATTGAGTCAGTGAAAGAAACTGCTAAACCCCCAAGCAGTTCCTCTTAAAGAACCCACACATGGACTTACCTACTCATACTCACTCCCTCTGAGCTCTAACACCAGGGTAACAGCTTGAAGGGCACTGGTGACATACTGGGAAAGGCCGAAGTGTCTGGCATCGGGGTGAGCAGAGGCCAGTGTCCCTTCTCTGAGCTCCCCCTGCCCTGCCACAGAGCCAAAGAGCCATGAGCTGGTGCCATGTTTGAGGTTCCATCAACATGGCTAACACTGTTTGACAGGCCTTGGAGCTCCCCAGAGATGCTGTTCCGCCCAACTTATAGGCCCGCCCAAGCTGCATTTCCATATGAATAGCTGGTCATGGCATATGCCTCACAACTTTCTAAATCCTATCAAATAAGCAACAGCCACCCTCAGTGAGCTCCAGGAGGTCAAGCACTAGCAACTACCAGATTAGTTTCACAGGTTGGCTTTGCCTGGGAATCTCTAAGACCAGCACAAGTAGCATCCTTCTCAGATTGCTTTATAGCTCAGGAAGAGTGGCCCTGGACAATACACAGGTGGGGGCTGACCTTGGCCTGCATTACCTGAGAAACCCCAGGGTCAACGCACCCAGTGGACAGCTACAAACCACTTTGGAGCACTGCCACCCTGCCCCTGCACAGCTGATTCACCACAGAAGGCAGAGGTTGGTGGTCAGTGGTCACAGCCAATCCTTACAGCTGACTGACCTGGGTAAATCCCTCCCATTGATCTGCCAACAGCAACCAAGTCTCAACTACAAGAGGAAGGTGTCTGCAGCCCACATGAAGGGTGCACCTTGAATACCCAGCTTGGATGATAGAGGAGGCTGTGCCACTGGACCCTACAAGACACCTACTACATTAGGCCATGCTCCCAACACACAGAGTCAAACCAGCTCTACCTAATACATAGAAACAAATACAGGGAGGCTGCCAAAATGAGGTGACAAAGAAACATGGCCCAAATGAAAGAACAGATCAAAACTCCAAAAAAAGAACTAAATGAAATGGAGATAAGCAATCTATCCAATGCAGAGTTCAAAACACTGGTTATAAGGATGGTCAAAGAACTTAATGAGGACCTCAGCAGCACAAAAAAGACCCAGTCAGAAATGAAGGATTCAGTAATTGAAATAGAGAACAATTCACAGGGGAAAAAAACAGCAGGGTGGATAAAGGTGAGGATAAAATTAATGATTTGGAATATAAGGACAAAAAAACAACCAATCAGAACAACAACATGAAAAAAGGAATAAAAAAAATAATGGTTGAATAAGCAGCCTCTGGGACAACTTCAAGAAGTCCAACATTAGCATCATAGGGATGCCAGAAGGAGAAGAGAAAGAGCAAGAAATTGGAAACCTGTTTGAAAAAATAGTGAAGAAAAACTTCCCCAATTTGGTGAAGGAAGTAAAATGCAAGTCGAGGAAGCACAGAGAATTCCAATCAAGTTGTACCCAAGAGAACCATCCCAAGACACATCATAATAAAAATACCAAGGGTTAAAGACAAGGAGAGAACCTTACAGTCAGCAAGAGAAAATCAAAGAAGTTACCTCCAAAGCTACCTCCAAAGAAGTTCCCATAAGACTGTCAGCTGATTTCTCACAAGAAACTTTGACGGAAAAGAAGGAGCTGGCAAGAAGTATTCAAAGTGATGAAAACCAAGGACCTACAACCAAGATCACTCTATCCAGCAAAGCTATCATTTAGAATGGGAGGGCAGATAAAGTGCTTCCCAGACAAGGTAAAGCTAAAGGAATTCATCATCACCAAGCCATTATTACATGAAATGTTAAAAGGATTTATTTAAGAAAAAGAAGAAGGTCAAAATTTTGACCATTAAAATGACAACAAACTTACAACTATCAATAACTGAATCTAAAAAACAAAAACAAACTAAGCAAACAACCAGAACAGTAACAGAATCATAGGTATGGGGATTATTGGAGGGTTATCAGCTGGGAGGGGCAAAGGGGAGTAAGGGGGAAATGGTGCAGGGTTCAGGAGTATAAATGGTAGGAACAAAATAGACAGGGGGATGTTAAGAATAGTAAGGGAGAAGCTAAGGAACTTGCACACATGACCCCTGGAAATGGACTAAGGGGAAGCACTGCTGGAGGGAAGGGGTGTACCGGATGGAGCAGATCAAAGGGGAAAAAATTGGGACAACTGTAACAGCATAATCAATAATGTATACTTAAAAATAGATAAACAAGATTTTTCAATCTCAGTCTTAAAAATGGTTTTAAAATGTTTTAAAGTCATTCATTATTTTAGCATAGAACTGAATGAGCTATTAGATGTATAAATTGCAAATTAAAAGACAAGAAAAATTTGAAGTTTGCAACATCTTCTTTGTGATTAAATACCTGTTGTATGTTTTTAGACAAATATCATATTTGATTTAATGCAAATAATTTCTCTGAAATGTAACTAGCACTTGATATGTAATACACACTTGCAATGAGAGAAAATAACATGTGTTAATTCGGAACAATAAAAATTAGATTTCTATTAAACTGTCTTGTAATTTAATCTAACAAAGCTATACAAAGTCTTTAACATAGCAGAAAAATAAGCAGGTCTTGGGACATAATAAAATTTTTGTTTCAGATAATAATATACTCTGTAAATTATAAAAAGTAGAACAAATCTACTAGAAACATTCGACTGTTAAAAAGAGGCACGATTAAGTAACTGATGTGATGAAGTTATTTTTCAATCAAGTGCCCGAATATACAAAGGTTGGAGTTATGCTACAAAGCATGGCTCTCATCTCACCTTTAAATTTTCTAATTAAATATGATCTGGAATTTGTTATGAAATGTGCCAGTGTGACCATTCACTGCATTCATAATGGAACCTATTGCCTTATCCTGCCCCTCACAAGTCTTCCCAATGGGTGCTTTATATAAATGTTCAGCTTAATTTTCCCTTAAAACCAGTAAGACTCCAAAGCTTCAGTTAGACTGGCTGACTTTACATTCTAAACTGTGTGCCCCACATCCAGGCCTTGGTTTGATTGGTTTGCTCTACTTGGCCAGCTTCATTCTTGCTTTTCAATGTCTGTATCTCAAAAGTTTCCCCTTTTCTCTGGCAAAATTTAAACTCTGCCTGGTGTGAAGAGTCTTTGCCAAACTTCTTAGTCAGGAGAAATTTTCTTTTTCTCTTATTTCTCTAGTAGATTGTCAGCTACTCTGTTTGACAACTGACACATCTAATCAAACTCCAAATGCTGTGGATTTTCCCTCCTAAGGCAGAGAACAGTTGTTGGCACATAGTAGGCACTCACTTAATATTTGTTGACCAAGTGGCCTCAGTACTTCCCAAGTTACATTTTCTTCCCCAAAACTGCTATCAGTAACCTATTTAGAACTCCAACTTCTTTGACCTAATCACAAAAATAGTCCCCTACGAGGTCACTCTGCCTCTAGTCCTGTCCCCCTCTACGCTGCTCTCATAAAGGTCTCTCTAAAACAGAAATGAAAAACTGAATTCTGCAGGCTTTATATGGCATTCAAATCCTTACAATTTGTCCCTCCTCTTTCTCAAGCTAATTTTCCAAAACTTCCTATCATATCTTTGATGTTTAAACAACATTACAGAGTTGCATCTTACACAGTAATAAATTCCTAAAGATCTATGTAGTTTAAAAACTTGTAGTATTTAATAAAAAAATTTCCCATGTGAATAAATGTAAGCTTGGGGGAGAATTTTGGAGCAGGTACACTTTAAAAGTTACAAGATATTTTTCTTTTCATATTCTTCTATCCAGCATTGCCTCTATTATTGTTTTACAGCATACCTTCTCTTAAATTTATATGAGAACACATAATCATGGCCTTTGGAGATCTCTGTGACATTTTATTGCATTTAAATCCTCTTTCAAAGTCATGGATTTTCAGGCATTATTTCAGGCCTGAATTTTAGCCTTAGCCCTAGCCAGATTATTTAGTAAGGATTTCAATGATAATATTATGGGCATCAGGAGATCATTGAAATTATAAAGTAGTAAATGCTAAAATTATGGAATCAAAGTCACCAAAAGCATTCACAGAAGTTTGAATGCAGGTAAACAATAGTGATGGGACACAGGATGGCAGACATATCTGCTCGTTCGCTAAAGGGGCCACGTGGCAGTCACAGAAACGGTTCACCCCAGATGCTGGCTCTTTCATCCTTTTTTCTGCATGCCTTTCAGAGCTGCTCCCTAACACTTGATCAAGCGATACTCCACAGTTGTATGGGATTCGTTTATAAGGGCGCATCCCAAGGCACTGCCATTCTTTACAAGCTTGATCATACCATCCTCTTTCTTGAATCATGAGCATATGCCTCTGAATTATTGATTTCCTTTTCCTTTCCTGGAATCAATTGTCAGTCCATGAACTTGTTCTTTGCTCTTTATCTTTTCTTTTTCTTTAAAGAAGTTTATATAAACCTTTGAATTATACACTCTGATTTTTCATTCCGCCCCATCTTATATAGCTTCTTTATATTCCTTAGAGCTGTCCCCTCTGAACTCTTCTTTATGTTTCATAAAATCTGAGGCACTGCCTCTCAAAGTGAAGCATATATAAGAATTATAGGAGGGAACGTAATAAAATGTTCGAAACTTTTCATTTTAACAAACCTAGCCGGACATTCTAATGCTAGTGTCTGTGGTCTGAAGACCTCACTCTGACAGTTACAGTGCTTGCAAGAAGGCTTCCCCTTGGTTTTTCTCCTTCACTCTTGATCTACTCTATATAAAACTTCCTCCTCATTTTTGTGATGTTTATTAGTTCTTTTCATTTTTTTCACCTGTGCTCTCAATTATATCTGAAGCAGGAAATGTCTCTCAAAGTATTTAATTATCCTACTTCACATGGGATTGTCTCCATATTATTGTTTGATAGCCTACCATTAATATTTTGAAAATGACTTGATTAATATTTTTATGATATTTTGCATGTCATCCCACTGTGTAAACAAATTGGTACTATCACAGTCTCATTTCTTAGCTTTCTACAATGAATTTGAGATAACTCACGATCAGAAAAGATGGTAACATTCAATTTACATGTCACACGTTTGAAGTTTTCTTGTATGTAAATCACTAGACTTTTCTATTTCTCTTCATTAAATGTGTATTCACAGCCATCAGTGTCTACATACAAAGCAGTTTCCTCCAATCTGGATCATTTGCTGACTGCTTGCAAATATTTGCTCTCAGAGGACACAGTGTCCCTGCCTATGCTGCTATAGTTGAAACCCTGTCTATTCAACATCTTTATTGTTATGCTAAGAAAAGTAGTCAAATTCATAAAGTGTCCTTTCTAGTTTGTTAGCTAGAGTGGGGCATAGAAGAGCAGGATGTGAGATTGTGTTCCAAATCTGTATCCCTGATCATACATCATTTAGCACAATGTCAATCTTGATTTCATGTTCCTCTGTAGAAACAACTGGAATGTTGGCATATTTGGAGACAGTTATCATGATTTCCAAATTAATTCTTCATTCCAGTGGTCCTTCTGTCCCAAGTTGTATGACACCAACCCGATTGTTTTGCACTTTTACATTAAAGAGGTTGTGTATAATTTCAAGTGTGCAGGAAGTATTTTGATGCCTTACCTTCTGAACTATAAACCCTATTTCATAAACTCTGTGTTCTCTGAGTTACTTCATTACAACATGACATAACTCAAAGTATAGCTGGAGAGAACTTTGAGAGACAAACACATCAGGAAATGTACTAACCCCACTCTACATTTATCATTCTGATTTCACATACATGTCCTCCAAATGTCTAAAAACTATTTTATTTCAATCAGTGACATATAAGCCACCATTTGTGTTGCCCCAACTAGCACCCACATCTCAAAAGGAATCCATCAAGTCTCAAAAAATATTTAACTGTCTTAGATGAAATGTGTGCATTTATGTATTTGTGTACTTCTTTATAGTTGCAAATTCACTTGAACTCCCTATCAGCCTTGCTTGAATACCTGAAGAAGATTGCTACCAGAAGTTTTTAGATGTAAAGCTATTGGACTAAATATTATGCAACAGGGTTTAAAATAGAAATGCCCAACCACTGTCTGATATGGCTCAGAGGGTTGGACATTTGTCCTGCAAAGTGGAAGTCCATCGGTTCGATTCCCAGTCAGGGCACACGTGCAGGTTGTGGATTTTGTCCTCAGTCACGGTGCATTCGAGAGGCAACCAATTGATGTTTTTCTCTCTTTCTTCCTTCCTTCCCCCCCCTCTAAAAAATTAATTAATTAAAAACACTTTCAAAAACAAATAAATAAAACAAATAAAAAGTTAAAGAACTTTGTATTAAAATTGACAAATATTAAGTGATTCTAATGTAAATCAAAAGAAACATTATCATTATCATAATAATTAAGTGAGAGTCTAGACAGTGACAATTTGCATAGATATGTGAATGGATTATGTATGTTCTGTCACCTCAAAATTCCTAGACATCTCTAACTCTCAGCTTCCTCGTCTGTAAAAGAAGAGAATTGAACTGATTGACCAGTGAGTGTTGAAGGCAGCTATCACCAAATCACCTAAGTCATTTTCACTCCACTCCAGTGCATTTGTATGGGTTGAACTGTGTTCTTCCCAAAAGGTCCAGAAACCCCAGGTCCTAAACCCCAGGACCTGATAATGTGACCTTATTTAGAAATAAGATCATTGCAATGTGATTAGATTAGATGGGGCTATTCTGAACCAGGTAGAGTCTAATCCAATACAAATGGTGTCTTTATAAGAAGTGAAAAGCCAGGAAGGCCATGTGACAATGGAGGCAGAGATTGGAATGATGCTGCTGCAAGCCAAAGAATGCCGGATTGCTGGCAACCACCAGAAGCTAGAAAGAGCCGCAGAAGGACTCCCCTGCAGCTGTCAGAAGGAGGATGGCACTACTTACACCTTGATTTCAGCTTCTAGACTCTGCAGCTGTGAAACCATAAATTTTTGCTCTTTTAAAACACCCAGTTTGCAGTACTTTGCTATGGCTGCCCAAGGAAACAAATATTACTACTAATTAAGAAACTTTAGGAGTAAGACAAAGCAATCTATACTTTGAAAGCTCCACCCTCTTTGGTGGTCATTCTGCTACGACCAAGGTTTGGAATCACTGGATGATCTCTGAGTTCCTGTCTAAATCTCAGATTCTATGGTTCAGTGGTACATGTCTTGCAAACAGTTTTAAAAAAGAGAAGGC
Source organism: Glossophaga mutica (assembly GCA_039655065.1). Lineage (NCBI taxonomy): Eukaryota > Metazoa > Chordata > Mammalia > Chiroptera > Phyllostomidae > Glossophaga > Glossophaga mutica. The sequence goes on from CM077312.1 coordinate 34,690,844, forward strand.
TATGTGTATATGTATACTTATATTCATGTATATTCAATGATAAAATAAGGTTGAGAACTACTAGCACTTCATGACTAAGTCAAAAGTTTTCCTCCTGTTTAGGGTAATGATGTCCTAAATGATGCTATTCTCTAGTTGCTACCCAGGAAGTACAAGGCACTTGAAGGTCAACTTAATTTCATCTTGGCAAACACACCTATTTGAACTCATTTACTCTTGAAGATATGATGCTTATTCAGTTTTCAGTCAGTAAGTGTTGGGGTACTCTTCGTGATAGGTTGTCATCATAACAGTTAATATATCTCCTGTGGGTGAACATCCAGTTCTTTTGCAATTGTCTGTGATGATTGATATTAAACCATCATTTTTGGTCTGTGGCATCAAGCACAAACTTATCTTTCATATTGCCAATGCCTGACGCTTCTCTCTCTTGTCTGGGTATGTCCTTGAGACACCATAACGTGCAGCGCACTGCCCTGCGACAGCATCAGGGATTCCTACCAGGCCCAGAGCTGACAGGGCGCCCTGAGTAATGGCTGCAGGCTTCCAAAACACACTGAGGGGGCCTCCATCCACAGCTGCCCCAGACAACAATGACCCTTAACTCCACAATGCATCACATTCATCATTCATGGAAGCTGTTCTTCTACATTTGTCTCTCTATTTTGTGTCTCCCCTACAGACTTCCAATGAGAATCCTGTAAGAAATGTGATTTTTTGAAGGAAAAAATTCAAAGGAAGAAAAGAAACACTCATTAGCCTTGTTCTTTCTTATTTTACATTATTGAACAGAACAAGATTGGAAATATCTATCAGTCACAAGTAATCAGGCATTTGGGAAAAATGGACAGGGCTGCTGTCTTGTCACTGCCCTGTTGGTTGAAATGGTGGATGCCATATGGCTTCTGTCATTTATACATATACATATACATATACATATACACATACATATACTTGTGTTTGTGCTTATTAGCTCCAATCTTACTTGATCTCTTTTCTAGTCTAATAGAAATGCTTAAATGAGAGTTAAATGTCATGACTATATAAAAACTGTTCTTAATCCTTTGCCTCACAAAGGAAGAAGATTGCTTACTTTTAGATCATTGCAGCAAAAATATTATTTTTATCTCTTCTATTAGAGTTTATGAAATTAGTGTATAGGAGGTATTCATCATAATATTGAAATTATCGGCTCATGAGTAATTACCAATTGTTGTAAGGTCTGTAAGATTATAGCCCATGTCTCAACCTGTATTTGGATCCCTCATTCCTTAGCTTTGTACCTGACACATAATAGGAACTCAATAAACTGTTTTCACCTAAATCATTTTACTGCAGATATAGCTATTCTGGCTTCTAACAACAGAGGGAGGGAGGATCATATAAAATATTGTACCATGGTAATGCTCACTGTGAAATAGTTGGGGATCATTTTTCATGTGGGTATCAATACATAAAACAATGTGTCACGGTGCGGTATTGGACTGGCAGATATAGCTACAGAATAAAAAGGGCTGTATCTGAAGGGCTGAAGCTAAGAAGAATGGAGAAAGGTCTAAACTGTTCCAAATTTATTCACAGACATAGAACCAATTAGCAAAGTCTAAAGGAAAGGGCATGTGCAGGAACCTGCAGGCTGAGCTGATCAATGAGCTAATGGGCAGGGTGAAAACATGACAGGCGGTCTCAGAGATCAATGTAGGTTCAATAAATGGACCGATCAATGGGAGATGAGAACCCCATTCCTCTTCCTTTTTCCAGACAAGCAAACTGGAAATCAGGAAAGGTATATGTCATTTTGGGCAACAAGAGGTCAATAATCAGGTCAAAAAGAACAAAGCAAAGCATAAAAAGCTTAGATATGTTTCCAATTATTAGCTTTTTTCAAAGCACCTGTAATTCTCCTGAAAGAATTTCATACAAACTTTTGATTCTAGGTTCCAGATAGTTAATGAATGGTTAATCACCCAATTTATAGAACAAGTCTGTTGCGGATCGTTCAGCCTGGTTTCAGGAGTTGTAACCCTCACCCCATGGTGGGCTGTGTAAGAGTCTAGGGACCCACTTCATCTGGGTCTGTTCTGTCAAGAGGACCTGAGCCACTAAGGAGACAAAGCTTATCTCCCTGGCAGGAGCGCTGCTTCTGCTTCATCCACTTCTGGCCCCAATGTTTGGTCAGTCAATGACAGGTAAGACTCCTCATGGGAGGGGCAATCTAAGCCAGACACGACCACTTGGGAGGCCTCATGGAAGGACTCGGGGGGCTGCAGCAAAGAGGATGTGATGGACCCTCACCCCCCCACCCCCCACCTATTCTAATATAGCCCAAGTCTCCATTTCCATCTGGGAGATGTTTTCTGCTTCCTGAGCCTAATTGGCTTAAAGCCTGAAACTATGATGGTGAGCGGTGCGGCCCTGTGCCAGCCAGAGCGGTTCCCTGAGATCGGGCACAAGAAAGAATTCGTAAAGTCCTGTGAAACCTGCTTTGCTAAGAGTGTACTCATTTAAATGATAAGGGTCGGAGGAGGAAATGAGTATGTCTCCCAAAGTTTTGCAACCCCCTTTCCTAACAGACACTGACTCAGATTAAGCCCTCAGATTTCTTTGAAATGTTAAACTTGTATTCCTGTGTAGTTGAACCCAATAAAAGCCTAGTGAGGAAGGCGCTCTGGGTCATCCTCCTCTGAGAGTTTGACCACCTTTCTTCCCCAAGCAGATCATGTCTTGGTAGTTTTATTTTCATCCGTGATGGAGGGATGGGGCTCTGCGGGCAGAGCCCCCCTACATCTGGCGCCCAGGACAGGGGCCCCGCATCTGACCCCGAACAGGGACCCCATGCACAAGTCTATAAGCTAAGGCTTATATTTAGTAGTTGGGCTGGTAGACTACATTGAAACCAAATTATTCGGGATTGCATTTATACTTGAGTTTTAAGAGAACTCACATACATAAGTGAATTTAAGCAGTGTTTTTGTAGTATGCTGATATTTATGCTTTAAGAATAATTAAAGGACACAATTTAAAACAACTGTTAGTCAATAGTTTATTTGTTCACATCCACCAAATCTTTTCCTGCTCACAGGCTCAGTTATCTCAACCAACTAAATAATTCCCTATCAATGGGAAAATCACAAATGTGGTGCTTTAAAGATTAAAAATTCAGTTTTTATTGAGTGGTGAACAGTCCCAAGATGTGTGGATTTGCCGTATCACATATTTTTTACCATGCAAAAATCAGATGTAGCATTCATTTGACTAAGTACTTGCAAATGTTATGTAGCATAATTACTTAATCACAGAATATCTGCTTACAAAAGCAAAAGCTATTAAAAGCAACATTAAGATGAATAATTACAATTTTACTAGTGATTTATGGGAGTATAATTTTTTTACAGTAAAATGTCAGATCCCACGTGGTCAGTTCAATGACTTTTTTCCATGGAATCACCACCTATTTAAAAATATGAAACATTTCCACCACCTCAAAATAACTTTTATTTTAAAATGATGGTAAACTGTGACATAGGGGAAAGATGGGATTACTTGCCTAAAATCATAAAAGTCAGTGTGGAAGCATAATTCCATTTACAAACATTTGATTCACACATAATCTTCAGGTGCATTTCTTTTTTAAAAAATTTTAAAGATTTTATTTATTTAATTTTATAGAGAGGGGAAAGGAAGGGAGAGAAACATCCATGTGTGGTTGCCTCTTGCACACCTCCTACTGGGGACCTGGCCCACAACCCAGGCACGTGCCCTGACTGGGAATCAAACTGGCCACCCTTTGGTTCACAGGCCAGCACTCAATCAACTGAGCCACACCAGTCAGGGCCAGGAGCATTTCTAATATATTTATGATGGTGGTCTTCCACATATCTTGAAGTTACTTTGCTATTTTCACTATGATCCCCTTAAAATATTTTTAAAAGGCATTTGTTTGGATATAAGCAAATGTTATATCCTGAAGGAACAGTTCCCCACTGTTTCTCAGAATGCTTGTATTTCTTCACTGTGCTTCACTCAACATTGATTTCTCTGAAGGTATAGATAACTGTAGTTGAGAGTATACTAGTGACACCTAGTGCTTATTCACTAAAAATGTCTGCGCTTAAGAGAACATCTATTTTCTCATGGTGAGCTACTGTTAATCAAGTTCCTGTTTATGTGCAGAAAGTGACAATGATAACATAAGTGCAATTTCATGCTGTCAAAGACTAAATGGATAACCTTCCAACATAACCTCTTAACACAATTAGAGCAGACAGAGTTGACATTAACACTACGCACTAAAAACAAGAGCAGAGAATGAGAAGATCACAGAATGAGAAGGCACAGACTTGAATTGTGTTTTCATTATTCATAAGAAGATATGAATGCTAGAAAGTTGTGGCATATTGGCTTAGTCCACTCATTAGGTAGTAATAGGTGACATGGGGGACAGAAGTGGGACTCCTGACAGCAGTTTTAAAAAATAAGGCCCCTTGTGATTAGTGAGTTGGTTCTGAGAAGATTTTTCCATACTGTAGGTCAGACCCTGAAAGGCAAGGAGCCCAGTAGGCAAACACAGTGATGCTTGTACTACAGGGCTTGTCATCCAAGGTAGACGGACGAGTCTTGGGATCTCCTCATCTCCTCTCTTGCTTCAGTCCAGGAAGAAAATCTCAGCTCACAGTCCCAACTATATAGGACGTTACCATTGTAGAACCATAGGAACAGTGCCAAGAAGCTTCCCTATGCCCAACCAAAATATTTTCCCACCTGCCTATCATTCCTATTCTACTACTGTTAGAGGTCTCATCCCATGATCAGTTAGAATCCTGATACAGTGTTACATGCTAAACCATATTAAGCATGAGTTAGCAGTTAATCTCTGGTTGATGGTGGTGAAGCAAAAGTGACTCTAGAAGAGGGAAGAACCCTGCTGAAGGCAGGGAGAGAAAACGTTAAATTTAAAATATATACATATTGCAAACTGTCACTTATAGAATTGCCATCATCAGCGAACATTAATAAACATTGAGGATGTTTGGGACAATGTGCTGGGTATTGAAACATCATATATACACACACGAATGTATACATAACATTATATATAATTCTATCACATGGTATTTGTAGATGCATATTTATATATTGTATGCTAAGTTCTGTATTCTGGAAATAAAGCAATCAACAATACAGATAGAATTCCTTTCCTTATGGAGCCTACATACTACTACAACACACAGATAACAATTTTAATAACAATAATGGAGATAATTTTTAGATAGTCATAATTTTTAGATAGTCTTTAAAAAGAAAAAAGAGGTGAGATTATGTGACAGAGAATGATATAGAGGTATAAGAAAACAAGTTTATACCAAGGTGTACAGAGACAGCCTGTCTGAGGATGATGCTTGAACTGAGAAGTGAACGGTAAGTCATGTGAAGATATGATGGAAAATAAGGTTCCAGCAAATACAGAGGGCCGAAGCAGGAATAATCTTGGCATATTTAACAAACAGAATGAAGACCCACATAGCAGGAGCAGTATGTGGGACAATGTAGAGGGAGAGGAGTAGAAGGCCAGGTGTGAGAGTAAGACTGGAATGAAATCATGCAGGTATTTATTATGGGCTTCATGTTTGCATCCCTCCACAAATTCACATGTTGAAACCCTATCACCCAGTTTGGAGATGGATCCTTTGGGATGAGACTAGATTTGTACTAGGTTATGAGGGTGGGACTCTCATGGCGAAATTAGTACCCTTAGAAGGGGAGACAGACAGAGAGAGAGAGAGAGAAACCTCTCTATACCAGCATGCACTAACATGCACTAGTAAGAGTACAGCAAAAAAAAACTGGCTCTCTTGAAACCCAGAAGTAGGTTCTCACCAGACACTGAATCTGCCAGCACCTTGATCCTGGACTTCCCAGCCTCCAAGACTGTGAAAGATAAATATTTGTTATCTAAGTCATGAGTCTATGGTATTTTGATATAGCTGCCAGAAAAGACCAAGATACAAGTGATGGCATGGAATTTGGAATCTAAGGATAATGGGAAAACCATTGGGAAGCTTTTAGGCAGAAAAATTATACATTCATTTTATTTAAAAACACTGTGGACACTAGGTACATAATAGATAAACCACATAAATTTGGGGAAGAAATGACCTCACATAATTTATAATCTATTTGTGTAGGTAGGGCACATATATAACAGAACTAGAATCATAAAGAATGTAGCCTACAGTATGAACATACACAATTCCCCTGCCTTGATACTGATAAAGATTTGTCCCAGTGGGTACAAGTATTGCATGTGCAAAATTCCTTTAAGAAGTAAGCTATGATAAGTTTGTGAACTTACAAAACCTGGATTGTGCAATTCTACTATCTTTTGGGACCTTACACTATTACAGTCCTGCTGGTCTCATACATCAAGTCACTTGAGGTGTCACCTTACATGATTTGAGTTTGCAAAAGATAAGCCCACTCTGTCTCTGGGTACCACGTATTGGGTGTTTGATGGGCAGGACAATAATTGTTTATTTCCCTGCAATCCTCCAAGGCTAGAGACATAATGAGAAATTCCTCTAGCAACTCTGTTGAAAAGCTAACAAAACTCCCATGCAACATCAAAATTGTTTTCTTTTGAATTTTTATGTTTTTCCCCCCTTGGATGGCTCAAGGTGAGCATTGCATAAGAACACAGAGTCTGGTTTTGTTTTTGTTCTTTCTTTTGTTTTTACATAATTTATCATTTTGAAATGTTTAGAAACAAAACTGTACCTTCCACTCATTGTTCAGTTTGAATTTAGTATTTCAATAATTGCTGCTTTCTAAACAAACACACAATTAGTTATGCAAGTTCCAATAACACCTTGCCATCCCTGTCATTTATTAGCTTATTTTTCCTATTTTGTTATTTAATTAAATATTATCCCACCAGCCTCAATTCTCCACCTATGAAAATGCTAGCTCTATCCCTAGTGAGATTAAACGATCTCCGAGAAGTCTTTGCCGTGGCTCCCAGCCCACTGTGATCCCACCATCTCTTCCTTCTTTGTTTCCGTAATTGCCTGCTCCCGACACTTGCACAATACCCCGCAGTGGTCGGGGACACAGGCTCTCATTAGGCTGCAGGACTCATAGGCCAGCTTTCCAACTTACTTGCTCTGAACATTCCAGTAAATTATTCTGTCTTATCAATAAAATGAGGATAATAATAGCAAATGCATGAAATAAATACCAGGCTGACTAAATTAACTAGTATCATAATAGTTTAAGGTCAAAGTAATCATTAGAGACAGACTGGCACCTACGATTTAACACATGTTCACTACTAGTACTACCTAATCATATACGGAACCTCATAACATCTCTGATGGCAATATTTAATGCACAAGGTGTTTCCTGCCTATTATCAGTCCCTATCTCACTTCCACGCCTTTGTTTCCTGCAATGTGCTGTCACCTTGCTCTTGTTAACTTGGATCCCTGTATTGCGCTTTCCTATCCTAACACCCGAACCAGATCTAAAATTGCACTAAACTTTCTGGCTTTTCTGAGGCTTTCGTTTGTTCTGTGTTCAAACTGGCTTCTCACCTAGTTCACTTTCTCAGTACTTTCCTGTTGACACAGCTGATTCTTTCTCCCCAGTATCCTCCAATGTTTTGACCCATCGCCCCAAGTCCCTCTATAAGCTGCTAGAGTTATTCAAGTACATTTTGAAAACATTAAAAAGGAGAACTGTGGGTTTTCCTTCTTGGTATTCCTCACAGTGCTAATGATTCAAAATATCTATTAAATAAATTAATGACAAAAATAAAGATGTCCATGGCTTATAATTATTTTTCAGTTTTCAAGACAACGTATATCAATGAAATTTGATGAACATCTGTGATAGTCATATCTTAAGTAGGTTTAGAGGCATAGTTAGAACATTTCATTTAGTGTGACAACTTTTTCCCTCCTATCAGCAATAACACTTACAAGAGACTATTTCATTAGTGGGGGGAGGTTTGTATGTTTACAGCTCCTGGAAGACAGAAATTTTATATTTACTCTCAAGCAATTGGAAAATTGATTTGACCCATTTAAGAGTCTAACAATGGATTCGTAATAACTCCCCTCAAAGAGTACAAAAAAAGTAAGTACATCAATTGATCAATAGTACATTTAAGAAGAAAGAGACCCAAGAACAAGGGAATTTAAAGAAACTGCTGAAGAACATTTTCTATTCAGAGGATTAAATTATAGAGTATCAAAGAGGGTCAGAAGGTACAAAACAAATTCAAAAGTGTTTCTTTCACTTGGGGACACCAATTTCCAGGAAGGACCTTTAAACTCCTTCCTGTCATGGTAAAATCAACATAACGATCCTACTCAAAACTTCCATGTCAAAAGAAAATTTATGTGATTTAGTCCTGAGTCAGCTTCTGGTGTCTGTTTAGACCAACACTGGGTTCCTGCAAAGTAAATGCTCTAAGCCTTCTCTTGGGGCCTACATGATTCACAGACAAAATATAAACCTTGGGAAGGCCCTGAAGGAAAACTCTTGTGAATGGGAAAGGCTGAGGTGAGGTTTCCCATAAGTGCCATCCAGGGGAAAGGCAAGAAGTTTGCTTCCTTTCTGATTTCTTCCAGAAGAAACACCAGCAGTCTGAAGGAGAAACTTTCCCATAAGTCATTATCTAGATTTAGCTCAATCTGAGCACACAGAAATTTCCAATATTAACAGATCTTAATTTTATCCAGCACCATCCCCATTTTCTCCCTGTAAGGTGGGCAATTTTAGTCTTCCAGTCGGATAGTGTACTCAATAAGGTCTCAGATAGTTAATATGTACATTAAAAAATAAGTGAACAAATTATTCTCCTTAAACACTCACCCAGTTATCTTCTTGGGAGAGCAGAAGAGTTGGCATAAAGTAAAGAAAGGAAAATAAACAGGTTAAATTTTCAAATCTATGTAGAGACTAAAGAAATAAACCATTATTAAAAAGCAAGTTACCTTCCTAAGGCTTACTAGGCAACAGAAATATGGGGAAAATATACAATTAAAGAGAACTATTTGGAAATTCTTTACTAGAGTTGTAGGTGCCTACTCTAAAGCATTTAAGTTACATAGACAGTAGCCGAAATAGCTATTTTAGAAGTTCATGAAAATGTAATGATAACTGTCATCCTTTAGAAATATTAAATAGAAGAAATATTCTCCTCTCTTTTAAAAGAAATAATTTAGGTATAAATCCAGTAAAGCTATACTCGATTAGGAAGTGATTTGAGAAAATTTCTTTTCCTAAAGTTAATAAGACTGCCCTGGCTGGTATAGCTCAGTGGATTGAGTGCCAGCCTGTGAACTAAAGGGTCACTGGTTCCATTCCCAGTCAGGGCACATACCTGAGTTGAAGGCCAGGTCCCTAGTTGGGGGTGCATGAGAGGCAACCACACATGGATGTTTCCCTTCCTCTTTTTCTCCCTCCCTCCCCCTCTCTCTAAAATAAATATTTTTTTTAAAAAAAGACTATAATCACCAACCCAGAAAATAGAATATTATATTAAGGATAATAAGATTATTAAGCATGAAGTTTACTAAGTAAAAAAAATTCTAAACATAATGCTCTCACAAAATTATTTCAATCTTTGCGTACTACCTTTCATCCACTATTGTCACTCATTCATTTATTCTATAATGTTTGTTTTCATCTATTCTAGAGAAATAGGGCAAAAGCTCTTTGCTCTGCCTTAATTTTTAAGTAGACTTTTTTTACAGTAGTTTTAGCAAAATTGAGCAGAAAATATGGAGGGTTCTGATACCCTCCCTTCCTGCCCACCCCACCCCCCACACAACCTCCTTCACTGTAGACATCCCTGACCACAGTGTTGCATTTGTCCCAATTGATGAACCTTCATTGACACATCAGTTTCACCCAAATTATGCCTTTATTTTCCTCTTCTCTTTTTCTGTAGTAATACATTTTTTGGCTATAAATTAACCACCATTTAGTTATAAAGATCATATTTTTTAACTTTTTTTTTTTTTTTGCAGCTAGCTATGACCGTGTGATTCAAATCTAACCAGCAACATAAAAGAAAAAGTGACTTGTAGTGGCTTCCAGGAGTCTTCTGTAAGAGACAGAATAAGTGTATGCTTAGCTCCTTTATTCTTCAGGCCATTGCTCTTCTCCTTATCTGGAGTGCAGAACCTACCTTGGTTCCCAAGGTCACAGCCATGTATGGCACAGTGACAACACAAGAAGGGCCTGAAGCTTTGAAGACTTGGTGGAGCAGAGCTACATTGCCGGCCTTAAATTCATTTAGACAAAAGAAAAGTAAATTTTATCTAATTTAAAGCACTATTATTTGGGTTATTCTGATAACCACAGCAATACCTACTACAAACTAACACAGTAAAACAAAGTACTAGATATTGTAGATGGTTATATATATGGTCTAGCTCTTCCTTGCTTTCAGGATTCCTCTGATTTATTAAGGGAAATAAGGTATGTAGATGAATAAGTGGGCTGTACGAGGTATCCAAGCTGAGTGTCATAGAGTACAAAAAGGAAATAAAAATTCTTGGAATGAAAAAAAAGCTGTGTGGAAAAGACAATGTGAAAATTGGTCAACAGTGTGTATTAGAAAGGAAAAAAATTATCATTTTGGGAACAGATGAATTAACATAAGCCTTAAGAAGGGCATTTAAGAAAATCAAAAGTGATCTAATTTGGCTAGACAGACAGGAGAGACAAAAGAAAGCAAGACAAGGGGATCTGGTTTGTTTACAGGAAATGATGCCAGGCCAAAAAAAAAAAATGTGTTTTTAGAGAATAGGATTCATGCAAACCTTACACGGTGAAAACTAACTTGGCTGTAATGTCAGTGAATGTCAGTGAATGTCAGGACAGAAGGCAGTGAAAAGAGAGAAAAGATAGCGCTCCCCTCCCTGTGATTGGGGTGACAGAATTTAAAAGAAAAGGGAAGGTTGGGTGGGCAAAATGTTGAAAAGGAACAAACTTTCAGAGTTGACAACTGATTATGAAATGTAAAGAGGTGAAGTAAAATTAAAAATACCAGCTTTTAAACCAGATGACAGCTCAAGGTATATCCCGTTAATTGAAGAAGGCAGTTAGAAGCAGAAAGCTATTTGATGGAGTGGGCACGATGAGTACTATTGAAGGTATTGAGTGTTTCAGGTGCTGGAAGGATATCTACCAAACCATTAGAAATATGAACTTCAAAACAGGAGAAAGTTTCAGCCTAAAGACAGTAATTCCATATTCATTGCAAACGAGATAAAAGTTAAAATATATCAAATGGGTGACATAAAATGAGAGAGAAAAGAGATAAGAGACAGAAGTGTGGGGAATTCCTTATTCGTGTGCAGAAAGAGAAAAAAGACGCTACTAGGGGATTCCAGAAAATTGAAAGGAGAAGACATTTTTGAATCAAAACTCTTGGTGACTTATGTAAAATGCTCTTTGAGGTAAAGAAATATGAATGTTAAGAAAATCCACTTACCTTGATGATGATAAGCTCATCAGTAAGTGGTAAGATGCCTTGGTCAGGTGGCTCAGGTGATTGGAGCATCACTTGGTACACCAAAGCATTGCAGGCTCGATCCCCAGTTGAGGCATGTACAGGAGGCAATGGATCAAGGTATCCCCTCAAATCAGTAAGCATATCTTTGTGTAAGAATTTTAAAAAATAATTTGTAAGTGCATTTTTCATGGTAATGAAAACAAAAGCAATATTTCAGGGAGCAGGTAACAAGTGGTACAGGGGTAGAAGGTAGTATTGCCCACTTAGCTATAATAAACAGCAAGGTTTTAGGAGATAGGATGGATAGACAGAGATGAAAAATATGATGGATGAAAGTAAGAGAAGGAAGGAAGGAAGGAAAGAAGGAAGGAAGGAAGGAAGGAAGGAAGGAAGGAAGGAAGGAAGGAAGGAAGGAAGGAAAGCTGTTGTTCAAATTCTTAGTCCTCTTTTGACCTCTGAGTTTCAGACATCTTTTAGCAGCAGCATTCTGGGATGGCACATGGGAATTTGATGCACTCAGAGTATCTTTTCAGTGGCTGCCTAGGGGTGGAAGTAAGAGGAGGAGGATTGACTGCCAATGAGTAGGGAGTTTCTTTTGGAGTGATGTGTTCTAAAAATAGATAGTGAGGAAGGTTATAAAACTCAGTGAGTATACAAAAACCACTAAATTGCACACTTTAAGAGAATGTCATGATATGTGAATTACATCTCAATAAAGCTGTTTTTTTTAAAAAAAGATATCTTGGCCTTAAAATAACTTTAACTAAATTACATAACATATACATATTGATCTTTGCAGTGCCAGCACAACTGTTGTTACACCCCATTTGATTTGCCTCTAAAGCAACAACATGGAATTTCTCTTTGAACTTCTGCCTGGCCTCTCAGAGACTTGATTCCACTTTCAGTAATTTATTGTTTTTCTCTCCCACTCCTATGTACCTTTGTTTTCCTTTTATGGGTTTACTGAATATCAATTTTATAATTTTTAAAAAGTTACAAAAATTAATTGAATATTTTTAATCCAAAAGAATCCTTGCTATGAAAAACAGTGAAAAATGTTGATGATGATGGTTTCTGCCTGGGAATGATTTGGGCACGTGTTCAGCATCCTGGGGACACCACTCTGTTCTTTTTCATCATTGGTGAACAAATGTAGTTGGTCAGCATGCAGCTGGCAAGCAGGGCCAGGGAGAGAGAGAGAGAGAGAGAGAGAGAGACTGAGAGGGAGAGGGAGGGAGGGAGAGAGGGATAGAGAGAGAGGGAGAGAGAGAAAGAAATTTAGAGCCACTAAGCTAATAGAGAGGTAAAAAGAGGGAGTTTGTTGTCTTTCAGTCAGCTTTTCAGTTTCTGTAGAATGAGAAAGCTACAATTCAAAAATACACATGACCAAGGAGGTAATAAAATTATTTCTACAGGTGATAGCACACAGGGATCGAGTAGAGAATTTGTCTATTTTCTACCTTTACTGCAAAATTCTGGAACTGAGATTGGTTAGTTAAGGTTGGAGTTGGAAAACACAGACAATCTGTTCAGGTCAGCAGAAACCTTGAAGGTAAGATTAAACATGGCTAAGGCATTTCTGTAACATCTTTTTGGCCTGAGAACTACAGACAACTTTGGGAAGGAAGAGCAGTGTGAATGCGCCATTCCAGTAGTTCAGAATAAAATGTGTGTGTGCATGTGCATTTGGGCATGTGCAGGTGTTTGAAATGGTCCTGGTTGTCGAATATAATCCCTCCTCTTGAAACTGCATCCTTCCGTTATTAGAACTAAACAGTAGCTCTGAGATCCCATCCATCTAAGTAGAACTAAAATATCTTGATGAATTTATCAAATATGTCTCTCTGCCTCTACTCTTTGAGGTCAGAAATTATCTTACTCATCTGAATTTACTCCTAAGCTCTCTTCCTCATCAACTCTCTCTCCTTAAATAATTGTATTTACCTCGCGTGTGTGGAGTGGTCATCTAAGGACCAATGATGTCAGAGTTTTCTGTCCAGTCCTGATCACTCGTCTGTGCTTGGAAGGGGCAGATATAAATGCCCACCCAGCATCACCACTTAGATATCTCAAAGACCCACAAACTCAACATGTTCAAAGCAGTTGACCTCATGTGTTCTTCTATGCTTTGACCTACTCTTATCCCACTTTTCCCCATTTCAACACATGACCACAAACTAGGAATTATTATTAATGCCTCCTTCTCCTTCATTCCCCCCAAATCCTGTTGGTTCTACTTCCCAAATATCTCTCTAATCTATTCATTCTTCCCTCTCCCTCCAGACATGCATGGATTCCAGACACCACCAAATAATCAAGTCTCTTAAATGGTTTACCTGCACTCATTATCACCTTCTTCCAGTCCATTCTCCATAACATAACCAGAGTATTCATTCTGGAAAACAAGAGTGTGCCCCTCTTCCCTGGTAAATACCTTCCAGTGGTTTCTTATTCCTCTCAGAATAAAAAAAAATACGGTCCATAAACCTTAATATGTCCTTTGAGAAACTGAATGATCAGGCTGCCTCCTGTCTTTCCCACTTTCACTTGCTCTTCTTTCCACACTCCAGCATTATTGGTCTTTAAAAAATAGAAATTCTTCTGATGGACCATTCTCCTTTTTGTCCCAGGACTAATATATATGCTGTCACATAGTTTTTCTCTCTCTCCCATTTACTCTGCCTTTACTTATCCAGTACCTCCTTTACGGGCAACACAAATTTCATTTCCTTAGGGAAGTATTTCTGGACTCCACAGTACAATTTGCTCTCATATGGTTCCACAGAACATTTCTCCTATGTAGAACTCAATAAAATTGTTTGATGACTCTCTTCCCTACCAGGCTGCAATCTGTCTTGTTCAGTGCCGTGCATCTAGCAACCTGCACATTTTTCAGGAAATAAAAGTGAATGAACAAATAAATATTTTTAGGGAAACTATTGCAGGCTTGAGTTAAAATTTCAAGTTTTTTCTTCTGGCATAATGACAACTATCATCAAATAATAGCTCAACTCAAATTTGCTTACCAAAGTAGCAAAAGCAAACTTCAAGGACATTAACACAAGAGACAAGTGGGTTGTTTGTGTGTGTGCTAGAGCAGAAGGTAAATGTTATAAATAAAAGATTTTATGCTGAAAGAAGCCCAGTGGATGGTGGACACCTAAAAAATAAGTGAAGCAAAAGAGAACACTAAAAGGAGAAAGAAAAAACATAGAAATCAACTTTATATCATGTTGGTAAATATCTTGGGCCTTAAAGTTCAGAAAGAGCTGGAGCTGAATCCCAGTTCTGCCATAACAAGCCAGAGTCTCTGTTTCTTTACTGTGATTTGAAGATAATAGTACCTGCTGCATAGAAAGGGTGTGAAGACTGTTCTAAATGGCAGGAAAATTTCAGCACTTGTGCATTATGAGAGTCTCAATTGTTAGGTTCCTTCTTGTTCTCCAACTCCAGGAGGACACACTTTCCACTTATGTTTATTTTACATTCAGTTTTTCAAGCAGTAACATTCATGGCCTATATATTTAATGTAAATAGTCTATCAGTCAGGGTCGCACGAGAATACATAAACCATACCATGTCATTCAATAGAGTGTTTTATCCAGGAAAGATCACAAATAATAGTAATTTCACTGTTTGTGCTTTACAAAGCATTTTCAAAAGGTAATATGGTGTAACGGAAGGAGAACAAGTTTGCAAGGAGATAGCCTTGGTGTGTAAACAACTTAAAGAGATATAAATAGAGAAAGCAAACTCCTCCTACCCTTCTTCCCACTCCTCCCTCCAAATAAATAACCACTGTTGCCCAATTGGTGAGAATTTTCTAGAAACTGTTGCCATTTAGGCTATATATATATAGAGAGAGAAAGACAGACAGACAGACAGACAGACAGAAAAAGAGAAAGAGATATCTTATTAAAAACAATGAAATGCTAGTGGCACCTTTTTCCACTTTAAAATATATCTTTTTTCATTTCCATATATAATTTTGTCTTATTACTTTTAATGAGTGCATGGTATCGTACTCTATACTCAGATCATAATTCATTTAAGCAGTTCCATACTAGGAGTCATCTGCACTGTTTCTGTTTTTTTCCTGGGAATAAGATTGGAAAGAATATGTTTGTACAAATACCTGCAGGGTAAAATTCTAAAAGTGGAACTACTAGGTCAAAGGGTAAGATGTCATAAATTTTAATATATATGTTACTCCAAAATTTTTTTGCATTTACATTCTCAACAAGAGTGAATGAAGAACCTTTCTCCTATACCTCTCACAACACAGTGTTGTAATTTGTTTGAATACATGAAATACACACATACACACAAACACAAAAATTTCATTATTGTTTTTTATTTGCATGTCTTTAATTGTTGGTGAAGTTTAACATCTAATAGTACTTACACATTTTTTCCTATAAACTGCTAACTCTTATTTTATGCCAAGTTTTCATTTAGGTGATTTTTGAAAATCTGGTTATTGGTTTATAAAATATAATAAACTTTATCCCAAGTTGTCAGGTATTACAATTTTTCTTCATTTGCCTTTAGTATTTTCAATTTTTATGTTGTTGTTTGCCATGCAGAAATTTGCCACTTACAAACCATAGAGACTTGAACAAGCAAATTAAATTTAATTTGCCTCTAATTAATTTATTCTTCTGAAAACAAAAACAGAACAATAGCTCTTCACATGTTTGTTTTGAAGATTTCTGAGATTATATGTTTCAATTTTCTGTGCCTTGAACAGAAATCACCATTTCTGTTTTTAAATAGTCTTTCACATTACAACATCTCATTTGAAATACCTAAAAATTTTCTAAAGTGAGTATGGCAGATCTTAATATTCTTACTTTACAGATGAAGTATCTGAAGCTCAGAAAATGTTCCTGAATTCCTGACAGTCAGACAACTATGGAGATCTAGAGATTTACTTCTTGGTCAGAGATATAATAAATCAACACATGTAACACTTTACCCTCTGCTTTATAGTAGTTGTATGTTGAATCCAAAAGGAGAGATCGCCTACTACCTATGATAAGAAAATGCTCTAGTGAGATTTTCTTAATAGGTGGTTGAATTGGAAGCAAAATAGACTTTCTGGGGGCCTCTTCAGATTTGTTTTAAATTAACATGCTAACTGAAGGACAAAGACATATATAATTATTGTGGTCCTGAGTGTGGTGAGAAGGGAAGGAAGTACTTATGAGCTCTTTTTAAATGCATTTTATAGTATTATCTTCTATTTAGTACGTGAATACTGCCTAAAACAAAAGCCCAGTGTTCAGACAAACAAAAAGATAATTATGTATTGTGCACAGATGTATTCAACCAAATTTTATGCATACATATATAACTCTAAGAAACAGTATATTTGAATACAAAGGAGAAAAGATATTTTTCAAAAAGATCATGTTAGAATATGCAATAGTATTTTCATAACTTCTTGTCTGCTATTCTGGGAAAGTTACCTGTGACATGAAAGAAAATTTAGCAATAAAAGTTGATCATGTAGAAAAATCTAACATATAAATAAAAATGGAAATGCCCAGCAGAGAAGCCATTATCAGTAAGCCTGGTGAAAGTTGAAGCATTTCAAATGTGCTGGAGACTTCAGTTACTCTAATAAAATGGAAATGCTCCCAGACACACATGCTTAGAGAGATTATTCCAAGGTTTATACAGATGCAAAATATTTTCGTTTTAGAGGCAAAATGGGAGCCTAAATCAAATGAGACCGATAGCAAGTTCATCACTTCTGAAACCTCGCACAGAGAGTAAGGATTTTTCACAATAATTTTAGAAGGAGGCCAGCCCTGTGGCTCTGCTCTGGAGTACTTGGAAGGTGGGCAATATAGTGGACAAGCCATTAAAAAAAGGAGCCGCTGCCAGCAGACACTGTTGTATCCTGAAAATATCTCTGGAGACCACAGCACATCTTTATTATGATCCATTGCGCTATTTCAGAGGCATCACTCAAGAAAACCGTTCTGCTGGGTAGATTTTACAGCTATGGCTAATGAGTTTTAAAAATCAAAACATTATTGGGAGTATATTTGAAGTAATAAAAGGCTTGAGGTCCTTCAGTCAAGGAATGTGTTAATATATTTTACACATTCATGTATTTGGCCGAACATCAGCCTGAGTTTGCCAAGAAGCAGGAGTATATCTGTAAGACAAGGTGAGGTAACACTCACCTATTTCAACACTGACCCGGTGTAGGAAGATCTTGAACTGCTTCTATTTTGTCTACACAAGTACCCGGGATGCTTTCCCTTCTACATCACTACTACCCCTCTACGTGTCCAGGGACCTTTTGTCTCTCAGGGGAAATTAGTGTCCTGGGTTGCCAAAAGGAGGATTGTTCACATAAGTTAAATTTGAAGACAATATCTCTGGGCACAGATGGGAATCTCTTTTATTGGTGAAAATCTGTCAAAGGCTGGTTGGAGTCTTTTTTGATGCCAAGGGGAACTATGCTTCAGTTGCTGGCTTCATACAAACAATGGACCAACCTCCCTGATATAGAAATATGGTGGTTTGTGGGTGATTTCTTCGATTCTACATGATTTTTAGGAGTTATGGACAATGCATGATTATTCGGCTGGAGATGAGGCAGGTCCTACAGGCCGATGCCCTGTGTCAGTATGATCACGCAGGCCTGATTCTCCAGTCCTGGTGCCCTGACCTCTGCTCACAGATGGTCTTCTGTCTTCTTCCTTCCGCCTGCAGACTCTTAACTTAGATTGTTAGAGAGATAGCCAGTATCTTCAGCTGTTCTTCAAGATCTATTTTTATGTCCTGACCTGGGGACTGTATCTAAAGTAGGCAAGAATTTGATGGTTGGATATTTTAATTCACCCGTGTCCTTTTCTCTAAGACCATAGTTCTAGGGCATGTGATTTTTGGAATAAAATGAGGCCATGATCACCACAAGAAACAAAAAATACATTGGAAAAGCAATGGCCAATACATAAAAAATAATTTTCTGCCCCATACCATTTTAAGAATTCAGTAGTATTTTTGCAATGAAAACTTTAAACAGGGTACTGTAGACCCCTGCAGTTTAATGTTGAGCTTCTAATTGGTGCTTCTTCAAAAGTAGCATGTACTAAAGTTATTGCATTAAACTGATAAGCATCCTCATGTGAACACTGTGTCAGAGATAGTGGGATGGAACTAGTTCTGGGCCTTCGTTCTTGTTACAATAAAACAGTATGAGATGAGACAATTTGTAGCCTGGATGCATCATGCTTTTGAAATGAAAAAGGAAGGTTGCCTGTTAAAGGCATTTCCACCAGAGAGCAATCACAATGCCCAGTTGGTTCTCATGCTTTTGATAGTTCTTGACTGTGTCTAACTATCCCACTGAGTTCCTGTCTCAGGCACATAGATTAATATTAACTCCAGCTGCAATGAGGCAGATTTCTCTTACTGAGAGGGAGAGCTATTTTGATCTGCATATTTTATCATTAAAACGTTTCCTGAAAGCTTATCTTGCAGCATTTCCTAAATCATGTTCCATAGAATCCTGGTATCCGGTGAGATGTAAAAGATGTTGCACAGATAAAAGGAACCTGTAGTCAAACTTCTCAGTGATTTTCTGCCAACTTTACCTCTTATCATAAAGATTCAGAATTCAATTAACATATAAAAGGTTCAGAGAAAACCTACATGAAAGAAACCTGTCTAACTTTGATAAATCCAGTATTTTCCTAACTTTGCAAATACAGTTTTGGTTTAATTCAGCTAGTATCAATGAGCATCACATTGTCCACATTTTGAAAAAGGCTACTGCATACATACGACATAATTTATTCAGATATTTAATTCCATATATACACTCCAACAAAGATATGTAGAACTTACTTCCATTTAGGATAAAAACCATTCAATATTCAGAACAATAAATATATTTTTAAGTGGAAAAACTTTTACATACTAAATTCAGAATTTCAATGAGCCCTTAAACATTATGATGTTATTAATATTGATTTGTATGGACATTACTGTTATTATATATGCCATCAACCCTCTTTAAGGTAAGAGACCCAGATAATCGATAGATCCAGGTAAGTCAGGAGCAGATGCACCACAAAAGATGGGCTGCACAGTACCTTATACTCAGAGCAAGACGGTGAGGAATTGACCCATGAAACCCAAGGACACAGCAAGCCAATGGACAAATCAATCAGGCAGTCAGGAGCCAGAAGAATTAAGTGACTGGAAAGCAAGGTAAGGCAATAGATTAAATTCTAGGATCCTGGTAAAGTACAAATACTGAAGATTAGACAAAGTGCAGGAAAGGACCTACAGAAGCCAGGGTGCAGGACCACTGGCAAACAGACTGGGGAGGAGGCATGAAGCACCAATAAAAAAGACCTTGCAGCAAATCTCTGTTATAATAAACAACCGCCAAAATACAGCCTTTCCCTTTGGACAGATGACAATCATTTGCAGGCACTATTTCAAAGTCAAAAGGTTGTAGCTGCTTAGTGGCTCATCTGGGTAGAGAAGGAAGAAATGAGAGGAAGACAGGAACAGTAATCATATGGTGAGGCATGAGTCATCTAAATGCTCACCCGACTTTGGAAGGAGAAGAATTTGACCAGTTTTCTACCTTAATCATCAGTTTTGTGAAAATCTTCTTAGTTTATAACAATAATTCCAATTTTCCTTTTTATTTACAAAATAATAATGGCGTGTATGATAGAAACATCGTTATTGGTGAACTGACCGAGCATACCCATACGTGCTCCATCCTCTAGGAGAGATGGCAAACCAGGAATTGACACTAAGGAGTGTCATGTGCCCATACGTAAAAATTCCAATAAATATGGAGAGCCAAAATTTGAGATGACACCATTGTGCACAAAAATTGAATACAAAATATTAAGAATTTGTCATATGTTTATAAATGTAGTACAATTGATCAATAACTTGAGTGGTGCTTTTTAGTTTTTTAACTTTTATTTTAGTAAAATGTATTTTTTCTGTAGTAAAGACTCTGATTCTAACCCACAGATCTCTATTAACACAAGACAGTGTGGTACTCACTATGCTACTCTTTTCGGGGACTTGAAAACTGCACACGATAGATCATTTCAATGGCTTTGTGTTAATCTAATGGAACACTTGAGTAGCATTTGGCAGGAATTGATCTGAGGGTCTGTCCTAATCAGTAACCTTATTGATGACCTGATCAAAAATTTACACAAGTTAACCATTTTATTAAAGAGCTTATGTTAGGTGGGTTACTAAGATTTTGGAATTAGGCAAAGAAACCCAATATGATTCTCATTAATAGAATATATCACATTTGCAAAACCACAATGAAATTCAACAAGAAAATATGCAGCCTGATTTACATAAGGAAAAGAATCTGAAAAGGAACATAGGGTGTGGAAATAGTAATTAATCATATATATAGAATAAGTATCCATATCAACATAATATCAGATGTGGTAATATGACTGATTTATAAAAAGCAATCACAGGGTCTATCATAAGAGACTCTGAGAAGTTTTTATGAGCCATCTTTGACGAGACTTTGATCAACAATAAGGACCCACATAAAAGCGATACAAAGCTGACAGCCATTCGGCACAATTACACAGGGTGGAGCAAAAGTAGGCTTTTAGTTTTAAGTATGCAAAACACAGTTTATTCTTGTGTTATGATTTATTAATTACTGTATTGTTTTCCATACAAACAACTATAAACCTACTTTTGCCCCACCCTGTATAAATGACAATCCTATGAAGAAAGGATAAAACAATGTGTATGTTTATCCTAGAGAAGTGAGAATATGACATGTTTTCACGGACTTTTTGAGCTCTTGTGAAACCAGGTTAAAATTCTTAGTGGATTCTCTCTTTAAATGATTGAGTCAGCTCTTGCTACAATAACAAACATCCCCAACACTTCAATGACTACAGCAACAAGCACTGTGCCTTGCCTGTGTGTCTGCAGGTCAACTCAGGCCACTCCGCTGAGCTTGTCTGCTTTAAGTATTATTTCCAGATGAGGGTTCAGATTCAGTTTTGCTCCACATGTCTCCTGGAATTATCCTGGATTATCTGAGTGTTGTAAATGTAATTACAGAGTCCTTAAAAGCAGAAGATTGAGGCAGGACATACAGAGAAACAGAGGCAAGATAACCTGAGAATTTGGTCAAATATTGCTGGCTTTGAAGAAAGAAAAGGGATCCAAGCAAGCCAAGGAATGTGGGCAAATTCCAGAAGCAGGAAAGGGCACAGAAACAGACTCTCCTCAGAGCCTCCAGAAGGATTGTCTCCCTGCCAACATCTTCATTTTAGCCCAGTGAGACCTATTTTGGAATTCTGTCATACAAAACTGAAAATAGTAAATTGGCCTTGTTTTAAGACACTAACTTCATAATAATTTGTCATGGCGGTCATAGTGGAAGAGAAACCTCATACATACACCACCCAAGGCTCATTATTCCCTGGTGATGGCATAGATCCAAAGACTCAATGAGCAGAAATACTCGATGCTCTTAAGGCCTCACCCAGCACTGGCATCCTATTGCCTCTGCTCAGCTCCCCGTCAGTGTGGGGCGGGAGCGCATGCTCACTCCCGCGGAAGAAACTTTAAAGTCAAATGGCAAAACGTTTACATCCAGATAGGGGTGAATTCTTGGGCGAAGTAATGCAACCTAGTGCAGGGTTATCTTACTGCAGTAACATAAATTCATAATTCTTATGAAAAAATTAACCGTCGAATGTTTCACATATTAAATTAAAATTCAGATGTGTTATGATTCAGCCAAGAAAAAGGGAAAAAGTCTTCCCATTTGCAGCAATGTGAATGGGCCTTACAGGCATTAGGCTGAGCGAAGTAAGTCGGGAAGAGAGAGAAAAATACAGATAAGTATAATCTGTCTTATGTGTGGGATCTAAAAAAGAGTCAGACTCATAGAAACAAGGTAGGTGCTGAGGTTGGGAGAAATGGGGAGATTTTGGTCAAAGGGTGCAAACTTCCAGCCAGAGGATGAGTAAGTCTGGGACTCCGTCTCACAGTGCCATGACTATAGTTAACAATACCTGTACTGTACACTTAAAAGTTGCCAAGACAGTAGACCTTAGTGTACTTACCACACACTCAAAAGAATTGTAACTGTGCAAAGTGATAGATATGTTAACTGACCTTATTGAAGTAATTATCTGCCATATATGTGTCATATCACAGCATCATTGATACAGCGTACACTTACATAACGTTATATATCAGTTATATCTCACTTACATACATGTACACTTACATAATGTTATATATCAGTTATATCTCACTAGAACAGAAAAATAAGTTTAAAAATTCATGTATTCCATTCTCTAAAATGAGACACCATTTTACATACATTATATTAGCAAATTGTGAAAGTTGGGTAATTTTACATGCTATATGGAAAGTGTGGATATGAATAGCCTGCAACCATGTAAAATGGAACTGCCATTCTGGAGAGCCATCTAGGAGCACTTGCTGAAATTACGAATGTACAAACACTGCCACCCAGAAAGGCCTACCTGTCCACCCCTCAAGGAAACTCTCACACAGGCGTACGAAATAGGCAACAGGCAACAGGATGTTTATTGAAGTACATGGTTAAATGTTACAGAGTACTTATTGGTAGGAGAATAAAAATGTGAAATAGGCATATTATGGAATACTAAGCAGCAGCCAAAAGCAGTGGGTTGAACTTGGGCACAGAAACATATATTGGGTGGAGAAAGAGGAAAGCAATGGGAGATCCCATAGCAAATGCTGTCTGTGCAAAATTAAATGCCCATACAGCACTGTGTATTCTTCAAGCATCAGTAATTATCTAAATAAACATGTAACAGGTGGATTAGAAGAATATGTATCAAATAACATTTACAGGTGCCTACAGAGTATAGAAAATGGGATTGAGAAAATTAGATAAAAGAGTAATCACCAGATTTTTTTAATGACAGGTGATGATAGTAGTAATTCATAAACTAAGAAGAGTTGCATAAATTAAATTCTGCACAGCTGATCCTTAAGAAACTAGAAAGAGAAGGTGAGAGGAACGGAGAGAAAGAGCCTAAGGAAGAACAGAGATGCTGGGAGAGATAGGAGAGATTTTTAGCAGCAATCAGATAAAAACTTCATTGAGTAGCCAAATTTTTCATCACAATCTTTTTCCATTAAGTTTCATATTGGAGGGAGCAATAAGATTTCCAAATAGCTTCTATTAATATTATTCTAATTATAAATTGTGAATAGTTATATCTACTTTATACACTATATAATTATATCTAGATTAAAATATAATGTATATTATATTACATATAATATTTTAAGTATATATATATGAGAGAATCTTACTGAAATTTATCTGTAGCTACTTTCTTTCCTTAACTTTCTATAAGCAAGATTTTTGAAAACTATTTGACCCAAAGGTTTTTTTTGCTTTATTTTCTTCATCTTATTTATTTATTTTGTATTGCATTTTTTTTCATTGCCACTTAGCACCTTTATACCCCCTCCCCCTGCAATCTCCACATGGTGGTCCACGTTCATGAGTCCTTTTAATTTTTGCTTTATTCCTCTGCCCTCTAAATTACCTCCTGTGGCCTTCATCCTGTTCTCTATCTGTAAGTTTGTCTCTGTTTTGCTGTTAGTTCAGTTTGTTCATTACATTCCACATATGAGTGAAATCATATGGCATTCGTCTTTCTCTGACTGGTTTATGTCACTTAGCATAATTTTCTCCAAGCCCATCCACACTGTTGTGATGGGTAAATTTTTCTTATTTTTTATGACCGAGTAGTATTCCATTATGCAAATGTCCCACAGTTGTTTTATCCACTCATTTACTAATAGACACTTGGCTTGGTCTGCTTCCATATCTTGACAATTGCAAACAACTCTGCAGTGGACATAGGGGTGTTTATGCTGTTTCAAATTAGTGTTTTGGGTTTCTTTGGATAAATACCCAGGAGTTGTATCACTGGGTCAAAAGGCAGGTCCATTTTTAAATTTTTTAGTTCCCTCCATACTGCTTTCCACAGTGATTGCACCAATCTACATTCCCACCAATGGTATCAAAGGGTTCCCCTTTCTCCACTTCCTCTCCAACACTTGTTTGTTGATTTATTAATGATGGTCATTCTGATAGTTATGAAGTGATATCTCATTGTGGTTCTAATTTGCATTTCTCTGATGATTAGTGACATTAAGCATCTTTTCATATGTCTGTTGGCCATATAGCTGTATGTTCTCTCTGGAGAAGTGTGTATTCAGGCCCTTTCCTTATTTTGTTTGTCTTGTTTTGGATGGTTTGTCTTGTTTTGGATGGTTTGTCTTGCTGGTGTTGAATTGTTTAAGCTCTTTATAAATTTTGGATATTAACCCCTTATCAGATATATCAGTGAGTATGTTCTCTCATTCTGTGGGTTGTATTTTTATGTTGTCAATGATTTCTTTTGCTGTGCAAAAACTTTTTGGTTTGATGTACTCCCACTTGTTTATTTTTTTCTTTCATTTCCCTTTCCTTAGGAGATATATCAGTAAAAATATTACTATGAGCAATGCGTGAGATTTTATTGCCTACGTTTTCTTCTAGGATTTTTATGGTTTGGGTTCTAATGTGTAAGGCTTTAATCAGTTTTGAATTTATTCTTGTGTGTGGTGTTAGAAGGTGGTCTAGTTTCATTTTTCTGCACATATGTGTCCAATTTTCCCAATATCATTTATTCAATAAACTATCTTTAGACCATTATATGTTCTTGTTTCCTCTGTTTACTATTAATTGACTATAAAAGTGTGGGTTTCTTTCTGAGCTTTCTATTCTGTTCTACCTATACTTCTCAAACTATTTCAAAAAATTCAAGAGGAGGAAAGGCTCCCAAGGTCATTTTACAAGGCCATCATGATCATAATTCCAAAATCAAATGAAGACACTAAAGAAAAAAAATCAGAGGCCAATATCCCTGATGCACATAGATGCTAAAATCTTCAAGAAGATGTTAGCAAACCAAATACAGCAAAATATCAAAAAGATCATACACCATGATCAAGTGGGATTTATTCTGGTAATGCAAGGTTAGTACAACATTCACCAATTGATAAATGTGATCCACCACGTACAAAAAAATGAAAGATAAAAACCACATGATCATATCAATAGATGGAGAAAAAACATTTGATAAAATCCAGCACTGATTTATGATTTAAAAAAAAAAACTCTCTCCTGGCTGGTGTAGCTCACTGGATTGAGTGGGGGCTGTGAACTAAAGGGTTGCTGGTTTGATTCCCAGTCAGGACAAATGCCGGAGTTGCAGGCCAGGTCCCCAGTTGGGGGCACACAAGAGGCAACCACACATTGATGTTTCTCTCCCTCTCTTTCTCCCTCCCTTCTCCTCTCTTGAAAAATAAATAAATAAAACATTAAAAAATTATTTTAAAAAATTTTCAGCAAAGTGGGTGGGAATAGAGGGAATATACCTAAACATATTAAAAGTCATAGATGACAAACCCACTGCCAGCATCATATTCAATGGGCAAAAACTTCAAGCATTCCCCTTAAGATCAGGAACAAGACAGGGACATCTGCTTTCACCACTCTTATTTAACATAGTACTGGAAGTCCTAGCCATAGCAATCAGAGAAGAAGAAATAAAAGGCATCCAAATTGGAAAGGAAGAAATAAAACACTAATTAAAAAAATCATAAGTACCTCTAGTTTTTGTTTGTAGATGTCATCAAAATGAAGCAGCCTAAGTGACCAGGTTACTACCTTGGGTGTATCCTCAGTCATGGAAAGTTTTTGTGGATGGAAATTATTTTAGTCTTTCAAAGTGAAACAATGGAGAAAAGGCTGGGTACATGCAGCCTAGTGAGATATGGGGGGAAATCTCAATCTTCCAGTGAGAGAGGGAGCTATGTAACAGTTTTCCCAGCTACAGAATTTGCGATGGGATCATTGTCTTGGCCTGAGGAGCAAACTTTACTCCCCGCTGGTGCCATCCACACTGACTCCTCCTTTTGCAGTGCCCTTGGCACATTCAAATTTCATGCCTACTACATTAGTATTCATTTCTTCTGTCATTCTAGTGTCACATAGATAGACTGATATGCCAGAGACAGTGGATTTTCTTTTTTTTTTGAGATTGAGGACTATGTTGGACACATAGTACTTTTTTATTATCACATGATTAATAATGAATGAACAAACAAGTGATTTCATCCATCTCCCCCCACTATATGTACATACGCACCTCATATATATATACATATTCCCCCTGGAGCCTGTTCAGTTATCTCTCTCACTATTGTCAGCTCTCCATTTCTACTGGAATCCTTGATTACCCTGATGCCTCCTTAGTCTTGCATAGCTCTACTTCCTGTGGGTCCTAACCAGGCTCTCTCGTCAGTTTGAGATTCAGGAGCAGAAGCATTTACCTAAGTTGTAGAAAAGTGTAAGATATAATGGGAAACAAAAGCAGAGTTTCATTTCTCATAGAATGCCTTGGCCTGGATTCTCAGCACCCTTTGGCATTTAGGCCCACACCCTGACTGGCAGGACAGTGAAGTGATTCAAGCTGACCGCTATCCCAGCTCACACCTCCTTGTCTCTCCACCCTGGGTTCTTCTGTGGCCAGTCTGTTCAGCAGCTCTCGGGGAAAATGAGTTCATTCCCACAAAGGTGCACAGGACTCCCTCTGACTGCATTTCATTGTAAAAGAACAGAGGATTGCTTAAAAATGGTGACTGTGCTGATGATAAAATTTTTGGCTTTAGTGGAGAGGTGTTTTGAAAAATAAGACACTTCTCCCTGATGAGAAGGCAGACTGGTGAACTGCCTCTATTTCAGCCATTTCAAATGCAAAGCAGGATTAGCACTTTGTCTTAGTCTATTTGGGCTGCTCTGTTAGAATGCCATTGACTGTGTGATTTACACACAACAAAATTCATTCTCACAGTCCTGGAGGCTGCAAAGTCCAAGATCAAAACCCCAGCAGATTTGGTGCCTAGTGAGGGACAGCTTTCTAGTTCATAGACAGCATCTTTTCATCGTGTCTTCGCATGGTGGAAGTGGGTAAATGAGCTCTCTGGGGTCTCATTTATAAGGGTACTAACCCCATTTATGAAGAATCCACCATCATGACCCAATCACCTTCTGAAAGCCCCATCTCCCAATGTTAACACATGGTGGGGGGGGAGGGTAATTTTCCAAAGTAAGAAACTGGGGGACACATTCAGTTTATAGCACACTTCTTCTCATTCACCATAAATAATCCACTCACCAGGGTATTCCTAAATAATGTGTAGGAAATGGAAGAAAGGTTTTTACATCACCCACTAGGTGAAATTTACTTTAAAAGTTCACATCTGACATCTGTTCTCAACCCTCCACAAACATACTTTGGTCTCTTCTATAAATCTCCAAACTTGCCCACCCATACCCCTCTGCTCTGACAGTGAAACTTGCCAAATACTCAGGATTCACTCTACTCAGAAGCCAATGAGGGCTTTCTGTCTCACATAAACTAGGCCAGGCTCTGAGCTAAGAAACACTGGGCTTTTTTTCTTCCTAAAATCCTTGGTTGTATATACACGTATGTGTATATATTATGTCAAGAGAAGCTCTTCATAGGTATTTACCAGTTCAAACAGTATCCCCACATTGTTTTCCAGAATAAAAACATAGCTATTGGAATCAGTCTCAAAATTAGAATTGAAAACCACTATTTTTAAAAGTATAT
This sequence comes from Glossophaga mutica, assembly GCA_039655065.1. Classification (NCBI taxonomy): domain Eukaryota; kingdom Metazoa; phylum Chordata; class Mammalia; order Chiroptera; family Phyllostomidae; genus Glossophaga; species Glossophaga mutica. Next base: position 34,719,125 of record CM077312.1, read on the forward strand.
GTAATTTAAAAAGTGATAAGTTACTGTGATTCTTAATCCTGACAATTCTTTAATATGCAATCTCTGTAGAGCAATAGGGTTCTTATTAGTTAAAAGGTTAAATTGTAAGTTGCAGAAGAGTCTGACTCTTCAAGCTTAACGCAGGGTGGAGAATTTATTACATGGTCATGCTCTCATTTACTATGCAGGGTAAATAGCCTCATTCAGAATATAATGTGAAGGAGAATCACAACTTTCCAGCAAAGTCAGAGAGGTCAACTAACGGAGACGGGGAGGTCAATGGAAATAGGTCTCTGATGTGCTGTATTCTTGTCCTGTTTGCTGAGTCATTTTAAGAAAAATGACATCAGTCAAGGAAGGAGAAAAGGCCCTGTTAGAAGGTTCAGATCCTCCCCAAAAAAACCCTCCAGAGTTTTGTTCCAAGGGTCATGTATATGAAAATCAGGAATAGAGAAGCAATTTGAGGAAGACTGGAAGGCAAGAGTGGAAACGTATAGCAAAGGAACAAGCTCTTCAATTAACAGTGGCATTTCTTTAACACCGAGCTGGCCCTCAGCGTAGCTGGAAAGCAAGTGAAGCTTGTTTTTCACTGTGCACACTTTCATTTCCTTATCTGTCATGAAGTCTCTTCCTTTACTCATGGCACAACTAACTTCCACTCTGAATGCCTCCAACTTTCAGTACAGGAATCTTTACGAAACGTGATACCATTTGGTCATGATCCTGACGTTTCCATCTTTCCAAAGGTTTCATGTTGCATTAAGAGCAGTCATGGCTCATCTTTGCACTCTCCTCCTGCCACCTTTGCAGGCTTTGCTCGACAGGGTAACATTAAATAACTAGAGTGGCTGTCCTCTGCAGATGGGCTAAAAGGGAAAACCCAGGGAGCCACAGCCCACAGGCTGCCAGTCCTTCCCTCCAGGTCAGAAATGTGTCTTAGCTGTGGTCCTCTGGAGGCAGTTCTCCCAGTGACTTTCTCCCACAAAATAATGATTCTAATGAATGTTGCTGAGCAGGTGGGTTTTGTTTTGGTAGGATTTTGTTTTGGCATTAAATAAAAACAATAGATGAAAAAACAGTCCTTCTAGGCTAGCACTATCTAAATATGGAAAACTCACAGTTTTAAGGGTCCTGAGATAACAGTAAATATTAAAGATAGTCATGCCTTCCTCATGCTCATACATTGAGAAAATAATACAGTTTCCCTCAGAAAGAAGGAGCTAATGATTTAGGAGGTAACTCTCTAATGTGTCAATATTATGAAAAGATAGTAACCTTACCGCACAATCACATAATATTGCTATTTAAAGATGGTGGGGATACTTTTAGGGACAAGTTACATGTGCTTAACTATATCTGTGACTTGTAACAACTCAGCTAATTTGAAAAAGAAGAGAAGTAAAAATGATCTCACATTTACATACCATTAACCACTGGAACAGGGTAAGAATGGATTTAGAGAGCTCACAGAGTAACTGCTTTGTTGGTAGACAGGGAACCGTAAAAATGTCACCACCAAGTAAAAACAAGTATGACTTCAGTTCCAACTCCTCTGTGGACGTTTGTCATTGTAATTTCAGTGACCTGATTTTTAGAAGAGAATAAACTATAGAGTCTTATGATCTAATTTATTTTGCCACTTTGGGGCATTTAGATATTTTATACAATGGCACTTGGACTATACATTCTGGTTATGAAAAGCAAGGTATATAATATAGAATAAATGTGTACATAGGCAATTACAGCTTTATAGGGGAACTGTTGAGCATGTCAGAGTCGGAGAAATCTACCAGTGAAGAAAACCATTGGCATTCGTTGTAAATCTGGTAGCTGAAAAATAATCCTGATTCTGTAGGAAGGAAAAAAAAAAAACAATCACAGTGAGGAAAATATGGTAATAATATGGAGAAATAGAAAAGGTATTTTCTATCATGGTTGGTGGCTAAGTAACTTTTTCTTCCATAGCAAACCTAACAGTCTGAAAAAAAATAGTTACAGAATCTCTACCCCACTATCTTCGTCCCCCAGCACTATTTGGATGTGGCAGGAAACTCCGCAGGCTGTGGCATCCTGTTGCAGATGATGTTCTCTGAAGTAGCACACGCAGTGCCCAGTCCCATCGCATTCACCTTTCCAGCCCATGAGCATCATTACTTTACTCTAGATCCACTGAGGTATCAAACTGCACAGGAATCACAAGGTGAGAAGTAGAACAAAACAGGAAGTCGCACATTAATTCCTGAAAAGTGTATTTGGAATGTGTAAAACGCCACAGTCAGTGATAGAAATCATAAGACTTCTGGTAGCAGTGAATGTCAGGGATTATAAACGTTTTTATGTTTGAGTAGTTCAGATTACCTGCAAAGCCATCCAAAAGAGATTTAGAAAACCGCACCTTGGTTCAGTTGCTGTATCTCATGGAAATCTCTCCTGCACTCGCGAACACCATTCCTACGCAGCCTCCTCCAAGACCTCGTTTCATCTCCATTTCTGACTTGAACACCCTAAACATCTTTGGACCATCTCCTCCTGCCCAATTAGAGTTAACATTTCACGCAATACCAAAGGCCTTTGGTATACTGGATTTATTATACCTAGTATAGTATCATACCCTTCCTTTAACATATTATTGATGAACTCTCATTATTTCCAAAATCATGAGTATGATCTTTACAATATTTGCCACCTACTCAAAGTGAACTTGATTCTTGTAACAAGAAGGAAAACAAAGTATTGATTATAAATTGGGTAAATTTAGATAAAATACAAACCTCTCTAAGTTCCCTGTTCTGTAAAATGGGGATAACAGTAATGCATTTATCCATCCATATGATTAGACTTAAATGAAATAAAGCACTTAATACCCCACTTGATATAGAGTACAATCTTAATGATGTAGCTATTATTCTTTCAAAAAGAAAATAGACATCAACATAATAATTTGAGATCATATATATAATTTAAAATTAGTATATATGTTAAATTACATACATATAGTCAAAGCAATATTTACAGAATAATATTGGGTTTGCCAAAAAGTTCATTTAGTTTTTTCTGTATGATGGCTCTGGCAGTGCTTAATTGTCTTTAACCTCATTTGAAACAATTTTGTTAGATTGTATTGTGACAGCCGTCATATCAGGGTGCATTGTTTTCAAAAAGTATCAAAATTGGTGAACTTTTGTGTAGCTGTTTTATACTGAAGATGGAAGAAGACATTTCTGGTGTATCATGCTTTATTATTTCAAGAAAGGTACAAACACAACTGAAGTGCAAAAAAAGATTTGTGCAGTGTATGAAGAAGGTGCTGTGACTGATCGAATACGTCAAAAGTGGTTTGCAAAGTTTCTTGGTACTATTGACATTCTGGCCAAATAATTCTTTGCTGTGGGGCTGTCTTATGCATTGGAAAATATTTACCAGGACCCCAGCCTCTACTCACTAGAAGCCAATAGTGAGAGATAGCCAACATACTCAAAATATCCAAATCAATAAAGTTATTGGTGAAAATGAAAAATGTGTCCTTTATTTTACAGAAAAAGCTAAACAGAATTTTTGGCCTGAAGCATATTTTAGTATTTAACAATATAGAATGAAAATGAGTGAACTAAAGATTAGACTAAAGAAGTTAGAAAAAAATAGATTAAGTATAAAAATTCAGCAGAGGAGTAGATATAAACTATTGCATGGCAAAACAGAAACCCTGTAAAATCTCATTAAGTAGAAAAATATTTTCAAGTCTCATCAATCAAACCCAGAAAATCCAAATCTATATTAATATATGAAAGGTCATATAAATAGATATGAGAAAATTAAAGCAATTATAACAGAATAAAATAATATTTAGCATTAAATAACAAAATATCATTAACAATAATGTTGAAAAATACAATATCATAATTGATACACAAAGCAGAAAATTTAACTGATCAAATAACTACCTCAAATCTACCTACTTTTGTCAATTTCTGCCATTGATCCTCTAGTCCAGGGGTTGGCAGGTTTTTCTGCAAAGGGCCGGATAATAAGGAATTTTGGCTTTGCTGGCCATCCAGTCTCTGTTGCAACTACTTAGTTTTGTCATTGTAACATGAAAGCAGCCACAGACACTGTAAATAAGGAGCTTGGCTGTGTTTCTACAAAGTTTTACTTACAAAAACAAGTGGGAGAGCAGATTTGACCTGCAGGCCATAGTTTGCAAATACTTTTTTTTTTTTTGGTGTTTTGTTCTGTTTTTGTGGTTCTTTTTTTTTTTTTGGTTTTTGGTTTTTTTTTATTGTTCAGGTACAGTTGTCTCCGTTTTCCCACCACCTCTTTCCTCCACCCGACCCACCCACACCTCCCACCCTCAATCCTTCCCCGCTTTGGCTTTGTCCACGGGTCCTATATACATGTTCCTTGATGACCCTTCCTCTTCTTTCCTCTGTTAACCCCTCCTCCCTCCCTTCTGGTTACTGTCAGTTTGTTCTTAATTTCAATGTCTCTGGTTATATTTTGCTTGCTTGTTTGTTTTGTTGATTGGGTTCCACTTATAGGTGAGATCACATGGTATTTGTCTCTCACCTCCTGGCTTACTTCACTTAGCATAATGCTCTCCAGTTCCATCCATGCTCTTGATGTAGGCCAAGTTGCTAGCACCACTCCCCTAGGTTATATCAGCAGCCTTCCAACTAGTTTACTTACATTCACTCTGCAAACCAGCATCCCAACCCTATCTGTTCTCCACACTTCAGGAAGGCAATTTTAACAAAATAATACACTCCCCTGACTTTCCCTTAACATCTTTGAATATATTTGTTCTTAAGATAGGGCACAAGTCCCTAAGAGTCCACAAGGCCCTGAGGTGTTCGGCTGCCATCTGCTGCCAACACAGGTTTCCATTCAGCCCCTGCCCTTGCAGCCAAGAGCTCGTTTCTTGACCTGGATGCTTCTCATCCTCCTCTTCCCTAGTTAACTGCTCCTAACTTAGGCCCCAGCTCATATTTTACTTTCTCAGCTGATTATTCTCTGATTTACCTGCCAATTGCAAAACCCCTGGCTTTTCCTAGCACCACATAGTCTGAGCTTCAATTTCATGCATATTTGTTTTAAATGTTTCGATCCTTGTAGGCCACCCTACCAAAGTATATACTCTAGGAGGGCAGAAGACATTTCTGGTATGTTTAACATTTGTCCTCAGTGCCCAGCATCATGTCTGGTACACAACAGATGCTCAAAAGTTATTTGTTGAATGAACTAACCAACTAAAGAAAGCATAAACAAATAAATGAATCATGGAACAAATTTAAACACATCAAATAAATACCTTCAGGAAAAAATTTCATGGCCAGTAATAGAATCATTTGTTTCAACATTTTTAATTCTCAGGCTTTATTAAAACACTTTAAAGCATAAAAACTTTGAGACGCCTACTCAATGTATTGTATAAAACCAGCATCAACTTCTATTAAAACACAGTAAGAAAAAAAAAGTTAGGGATTGTCTTTTCACAGTATATTTTTCTGACCTACATGGCCCAATTTTCAGGATGTTTTCAGCTTTCCAGGTGGTTTCCTTGTGTGCTCAAGGCCGAGACCCACACCTCCAGGCAGCCGCAGCTGGGGCAGGATGGGAGGAGGTAGGCGGCTCTGAGACTAGTGGGCCACTGGTATCAGATTTAGATGTTCCCAGTTAAGAAAACCTCTAGCCAGGTATATTTTTATTACTAAACATTGCATTCGTAAATGACACTTAGATGATAAGATTAGAATGTATTTTTATCTCTTCAATTACTTTGAGAATCAGGACATGCTGATCCAAGAATAGCTAGACAGAACAATAGAACAAAAGAGCCCTGAACTCTACGCTGACCTATATAAGAATTTATTATAAGATAAAAGTGATTTAACAAATCACTGGTAAAATAACTGATTGTTTAATAAATGGCCCCAGAAAATTGCTTAACTATTCTAAAGGAAGTAAAAGATTTCTACTTTACACAGTAATCCAATAACTTATGTTAATGTAAAAGAAGAAACTATTAAAAAATTTGAAGTTTAAAAACAGTAAATATTTAATTCATGTCATGCAGGAACTTCCTAAAGCATAAAAGTACTGGCAGAAATAGTAAATAAAGATGTCCATGGTTTGTCTATATAAAAACTCCAAGTTCATATAGAGGGTGGGGCAAAATTAGGTTTACAGTTGTGAGTATGCAAAACATAAGACTTTATTCCTGTATTATTTTTATTAATTATTGTATTATTTTCATAAGAACAACTGTAAACCTACTTTTGCCCCACCCTGTATATAAGCATCTATATGTATGTGTGTTTATAAATATATATAATAGATAAACAAACAAAACAAAAAGTAAGACAAATGAGCGTGAAGTGTAGTGTTCAATTTCAGTATGGTTGGTGATAGTATAAACTTATAAATCTCAAAGAAAATAAATTAGGAACTAAAAACCTTTCAAAATTACAATTTTGGCTTTGTAATACACAGGGCACAATGATATTTATTGCCAAGTTTTTGTAATAGTGAAACATTGGAACAACATAAATAACAGTAATGTGAGATCGAGTAAATAAAACAATGGGTTTCTTAAGACTTAATAGCACGCATCCATTTAAAGTCATTCCGCTGAAGTCAGTTTAGAGGTCATGGGGAAATGTCTGTGATTGAATCAGGACATAACAATGCACGAGCTAATCAAGAAATAAAAACTGGGTTTATGTGAGTGTGTGTGTGTGTGACATGCCAACAACAGATCTTACTGGATCAGAAAACTAAAATTGGTTTTATTTTATTCTTTATAGTTGTCTTCATTTTTCAAATTTCACCCAGGAGTCATGTTTTCCAGTCAGGAAAAAAAAGTATTCTAAATGAAAGAAAGATACAATTTTATAAATATATTCTCCAATATCACTTGTCTTCCCTCTTTTTATTTCCTCCTCTAGTTGTGTGAATTATTTCAAAAGAAAGAAGAAACAACAACTGGTAAATTCGTATAACAATTTATTTTCGATGTTTATATCATAGTCCTTTCTCTTTTTTTAACATTGAGTTTATGCTTTATAGTTTTGTTTGGAAAAGAGGCTGTGTCATGAATCATGCATGTGGGATACTGATCTTTACCAGACATAATATTTAGTCATGATCTTTCCAGATCTAATTGACAAAATGTCACAGTACCACAAAATGCGCATTTTGCTTAAGATGCTAGGAAGCCAAGCCGGGGCTGTGAGAAGCAGCGGCCCACTGGCTGCATGAACATTCCATGCCACTCAAGGAGCCATACTGTGAAAGGAGAACTGACGATCCTTTCAAGTGTCTTTCATCGGAGGATAGTACAAATGTTCAGCTTACTTCAAAATGAAACAAATTGGGCATCCCGAAGGCTCATGTTTCATTAAAAACTATAGGTTTTAATATGGGCCCTGGAAAATCTTAAGTGGACCTGACTTTGTGTCACTTAACTGAATTCCCTGTGTTTGAAAATTTTGAACATCCACCGTCTTTGAAGCATCTCATTGGACCTCAGCCTTACCATTAACTTTCAAATTACATTTCTATTTGTTAACTGTTAGCAGACTCTATTTTGGATTAAATGTCAAAAGAAAAACAGGACTTCTTCCCAGTTCCTTTCCCCACAGTTTTCAGTATCCTTGGAAGACACAATTAACAATAAATGCCTTATCAACATCTTGCAGTGCCATTATCTTGCTTGACATGGTGACATTTATTCCTTGATGTCTATAGCCCTTCATAGAATAATTCAGCTTGTGGGTGAAACCCATACACAGGGGGTGTCCAACCTGTGGCCAGTGGGGCACATACAGCCCAGGATGGCTGTGAATGCAGCCCAACACAAAATCTCAAATTTACTTAAAATATTATGAGACTTTTTTCTAATTACATGTCACAATGTATTTGATGTGTGGCCCAAGACAACTCTTCTTCCAGTGTGGCCCAGAGACACCAAAATGTTGGGCACCCCTGCCAGGACTCCATTGTGGCTAAAGAATATGACACTGTGAGTACAACGAGTCCAGAAGATGCTTGTGCTTCAGTGAAGACTGCTTTACTCCAGAAGGGGAGCTGGTTTCGAGAGCCCAGCTTACCTTAGCCCTCAAAAATGAAAATGTTTCATGGAAGCACTTATTCTGGACAATAAGTAAAAACCAGTAACCAACATTCATTGAGCATTTATTTACTCTTAAGTTAGACAATGTTCTGGCAAACATTTATGCATAAAACTCATTTAACCCTCACAACAACCCTAAGAATTGGGTGCTATTATAATCTGTATTTCCTAAGTGAGAATGTAACTGAATACACAGGTTCAAATGTCTGCCCCAGCAAAAACCAAACTCATGAGACCCAAGCCAGTACAAGAGGAAAAAAGTTTGTTCAGATGCCATGGACTGGAGGAATAGTGGACTCCCTAGTGCAGCGGTCCACAACTTTTTTGCATCAAGGACCAGTTTTGTGGAAAACAATTTTCCCATGGACCGAGGAGTGGGGATGGTTTCAAGATGATTGAAGTGCCTTACATTTATTGTACACTTCATTTCTATTATTAATACATTGTAACATATAATGAAATGATTATACAACTCACCGTATTGCAGAATCAGTGTCAGCCCCAAGATTGTTTTCCTGCAACTGGACGGCCCCACCTGGGGGTGAAGGGAGACAGTGACACCCAAAGTGTGTTGCTTATGTCCAGTTTACCCCCTAATCTCATTTTGGTTGCTGTCACTGCAGAAAACCCTGCTTCACAAAGACAGAATGTTGGAAAGGGAAGCAGACTTTTAAGTGCTTTTGTGACAATCTCAGGATATTTCTCCTTGACTTTAATTCAGAATGTATGGAGATTTGCAGTTGCCTCAAACGTACTTGTAAAGTCAGCTGTCACTTGGATCTCAAGCAGTTGATCCCCTTCCAGCACAGACAAAGTCAATTCACCTGGCTTATTCACAAGTGGGTCGTGGATCCATACTTTTCTAGTTCGGGGGTCTTTTGTGTTGGGGAAGTAATACTCAGACTCTTCTGAAAGCTAGGATGGGTGATCATGCACCAGCTGGGAGAAAGAAGGCCCTGGCTCAGCCTCTTTCGAAATCTCTGCTAATGTTTGAAACGTGTCAAAAATCCCAATGTTCGCTCGTTGCCCCCAGAACTCCATTTTGGCTTTGAATGCAGTCACTTTATCTGACGACTTGAACACAATTGTCATTCTCCCCTGAAGTGACCTTAGGTACCATGGTGACTAATGAATCCTCTCTAACAAGTGTGCCTCAGTATCCTCTGCTATTTCATCAGTTCGTGTAGTTATGGTGCTAGCCGAAAGAGGAACATGTGCCACCATTTGAACTGCAGCCTTCACTAAAATTTCAAGACAATGTCCTTAGCAGCAGACAAGATCAACTCTCCACCAATAGTAAAGGGCTTCTTAGCTTTAGCAACGTGGTTAGCCACTAAGAATGGTGCTCTCAGAGCAGACACATTTGATGAAGTGGTGGATTTCAATAATTGCTTCTGTTCTTCGTGTTCATGTTTCTTTCTTTTGAAAAACTCCAAAGTTTGTCTTTTAATACAGGGTGCTTGGTCTCCATGGGACAACGCAGTTTTGAAGGTTTCATGGCTTCATTGGATAGTTGGTCACCACATACGATACAAAGTGGACTTGGAGAATGTGAATCACTTGTTGAAATGAACCCATAACTTAAGTAGGACTCTTGGTATTTTCTTTTAAATGCAACTTTTTTTTTGTTGGCAATCTTAGAGCCTTCTGCTATCTCACCATTGGGTCTTTCCCCCTTTTCAAAGAAGCTGTCCAGTGACATTTGTTTTTTACTCATTTTGGCCAGGGTTAGCTTGTGGGGTTACCAAAACTGTGACTGAGACAAGTGTGCAGTGTGAGAAAGAGGCACTGATGGAAGGGGTGAATAAAATAATGGGCACACCACATACAGACTAAAATAAATGTCAGATTCTGACTTAAAGCCTGCCACCAGATGCAACTGTGCAATTGAAGCACATCAACTCACTTGCCACTATAAATTCAGCTCACTTGTCACTTGCCACTCATTCATAGGGTTTTGATGAGTCTGCAAGCAATTGATTTATTACTGCCTTTGTACAATCAAACCTCTCTGCTACTGATAGTCTGTATTTGCAGCTTCTCCCCAGCACTAGCATTGCCACCTCAGCTCTACCTCAGAGCATCGGGCATTAGATTCTCATAAGGAGTATGCAACCTGGATCCCTCACACGCGCAATCTGCAGCAGGGTTCGTGCTCCTATGAGAATCTAATGCCACCACTAGTCTGACAGGAGGCATAGTCCAGGCAGTAATGTGAGTGATGGGGAGCAGCTCTAAATACAGATGAAGCTTCACTCGCTCTCCTACCACTCACCTCCTGCTGAGCAGCCCACTTCCTAACAGCCCATGGCCTGGTACTGGCCTGTGTCCCAGGGGTTGGGAACCCCTGTCCCAGTGGACTCCTGTCTCAAAGACCATCTTCCCTTCCTACTCAAGCCCACAGTTCTTACAGGATATGGAGTGGAGGTTTTGGTGGGCGGGGGGGGGTTCTACCCAATTATCTTGCTAGCGTTTGGCATGCTAGGGCCCTGTACATTCATCTTTCTAGCTTTTGGTGCAACTCAGTGTAAGAACCTCCTCATGCGCCATCTTGGCCAGTGGGGCAGACTCCCTGGTGCTTCCTGGCTGTCTATTGGCAACAAGAAGACTGAGATGTGGACACGGACACAGCAGTGGTACAGCTGGGATTTGTAGTACTTAATAACAAAAATTATTTGTTTTCTACGTAGTAGGGAATAAACAATTGAAAATAAAGTAATACCATTTTAAGTAGTTTTGTAAAAAAATATTTTGTTAATATTTTAACAAAAAATAGACATGATCTTTATAGTGAAAGATGAAAATTAGCTGAGAAAATATTTAAAAGACCTGAATCAATGGAGAGATATACCATATTCATTGGTTGAAACACTCAATATTTTTGCCCTGGCTGGTGTAGCTCAGTGGATTGAGCGCGGGCCTCGAACCGAAGGATCGCGGTTCGATTCCCAGTCAGGGCGCATGCCTGGGTTGCCAGGCCAGTTCCCGGCAGGGGACATACAAGAGGCAACCGCACATTGATGTTTCTCTCCCTCTCTCCTTCCCTTCCCTCTAAAGATAAATAAATAAAAAATTTAAAAAAGGAAAAAAAGAAGTACTTAAAAAGACTTAAAAAAAAAAAAAAAAGAAACACTCAATATTTTTAAGATTGATCTTCATCATTATACCAGCAGGCTATTTTACAAAATTCAAACAAAATTTCTTTCAAAATACCAAAGACCTGGGATAGTCAAAATAATCTGATAAAAACCCAAATTGGCCCTGGCTGGTGTAGCTCAGTGGATTGAGCGCGGGCCTGCGAACCAGAGGATCGAGGTTCGATTCCCAGTCAGGGCACATGCCTGGGTTGCAGGCCAGTTCCCAGCAGGGGACACACGAGAGGCAACCGTACATTGATATTTCTCTCTCTCTCCCTCTCTCCTACCCTTCCCCTCTAAAGATAAATAAATAATCTAAAAAAATAAAAATAAATAAAATATTAAAAAAAAAAAGCCAAATTGGAGAACTAACACTCTGATTTCAAAGCTTACTACAAAATACAGCAATCACGGCAGTGTTGCATTAGAAAAAAGTGTAGACAAATAGATCAATAAACTAGAATAGAGGCTTCATATAGAATGCATGCATCTTCAGTCAGTTTTCTACAAGGTGCCAAGTAGTCCAATGGCAAAGATCAGAGCTACTGCTGAGGTCACAGATACAGCTAAGGCAGGACTCACCACATCAGCCCTTGAAGTGGAGAAGCACCAGCTACTCCCCAGGCACAGCGCAGGTCTTCTAGACAGCATAGCTTACCCCTTTCACCATTCTGGTCTAATGCACCCTGAGGTTACCTTGTGATATTGAAATAGTATTCAACTAAAGTATCCTAGACTAAAAACAAGTAATTTTGTTTTAGATAACACTTACTAGAAGTATTTAGTAACTGCAATCTTCTCTTGTCACAGAACAAAAGCTATTATAGAAGCATGACAAGATGTTAAACATTATCCGAGTTGTGACTCTGCACAATATCTTTTACGTGTGAGAAAAAACACGCACAGATAAGTGTGCCTGCAGTCTCAGTGGTGTTTCATTCCACACAATATACTCCTCATGCTGTAGAGAGGCTTTTAAAAGTATAATTTTACTCCAGGAGACATCCACAAACCAGAGTTTTCTGTATTTGTGCTTTGTTCTGTTTCATTTTGTTTATCGTAAAAATAATACAGAGTTGTAACATGCATGATCAATGACATATTTATAAAAATTGAAATACAGTGATTGGCAAAAGCAGATTTATAGTTGTGAGTACACAAAAGAGTTTATTCTTATATTATCACCTACTCTTGTATTATATATTTTTCCATATGAACAACTATAAACCTACTTTGCCCACCCCTGTATGTTCACAGGTGCCAACTTTATTTTTTGTATAAAATAAATTTCCCTATCAGCACTAGGTAACTAGTTAGTGATCTGGAACATGGTAATTTTTTGGTATGTAACATATTTGAACATGAATGTTATTTTGTCACTCTTTTTGACTGTATAGTTGTTTTAAATTAATTTTTTTTATTTTGAGGTAATTGTAGATTCATATGCAGTTGTAAGAAACAATACGGTGATCCTACATATACTTTACTCAGTTTTTTCTTGCAAAACTGTAGTATAATCTTGTAACCAGGATGTTGACATTGATATAGTCAAGATACAAAATATTTTCACCACTAAGAGGATCCCTCATTGCCTTTTTAAAGACACACCTGCTTAATCACTTCCCCCAACTTTCATCCTCTTCAAAACTCCTTACCCCATGCAAACACTAAGCTGTTCTTCATTTCTATAATTTTGTCATTTCAAGAATGTTATATAAATGGAATCCTACAATATGTAACCTTTTGTAATTTCTTTTTTTCTTCCTAGCCAGTATTCTCCAGAGATTTATCCAGGTTGTTTTATGTATCAATACTTTGTCCATTTTATTGATGAGTAGTATTCCTGACATAGATGCATCACAGTTTGTCCAACCAGTCATTCACTGAAGGACATCTGGGTTTTTTCCAGTTTTTGAGTATAATGAGTAATTCCACTATGAGCATTAGTTTACAAGTTTTATGAAAACATTAATTTTCTTTCTCTATGATAAATGCCAGAGAGTAAAATTACTAGGTTGTATGGTAATCACATGCTATTTTTGTAAGAAACTGTCGTACTCTTTTCTGGAGTGGCTATACCATTTCACATTTCAACTTGTAATATATAAGTAATCCAGTTTTTCCTCAGTTTCACCAGTTTGGGCTGTAATTACAGTCTTTCCGGTGGTGTATAATGATACCTCATTGTGTCCACGCAAAGATTTGTACACAAAGTAGTTCCCATTTCCTTAATTATTAATAGTGTTTAACCTTCTTTCATGTGCTTATTTAGCATCTGTATATCCTCTTCAGTGTAATGTCTCTTCATGTCTTTTATTCATTTCCTAATAGGATTGTTGTTCTTTTTTACTGTTTGATTTGAGACTTCTTTATAATTCTAATTCCTAGTCCTTTGTTGGATATGCGATTTGCAAATATTTTTCTCACAATTTGTAGCTGTGTTCTCATCCACTTTAAAGAGTCTTCTGCACTGCAAAATGTTTAATTCTGATATGGTTCAACTTATCTATTTTCCCTGCTAAGGACTGTGCTTTTGGTGTCAAGCCTAAAACCTCAGTCTTAGTTCCTGAAGCTTTTCTTTTCTTTTTTCCCCAAAGTTTTATAGTTTTACACTTTACTTTTAAGTCTGATTCATTTTGAATTATTTTTTGCCTTTGGATGTCCAATTGCTCCAACACAATTAGTTGGAAAAGCTACTCCATTGAATTGCTTTTGCATCTCTGTCAAAAATCAGTTAGGGGAATGTTTGTGTGGGTCTATTTCTGGGTTCTCTATTCAGTTCCATTGATCTATGTATCTATGCATTCACCAATATCACACTGCCTTAATTATATATGTCTTGAAATCAATTAGATTGATTCTTCCTACTTCATTCCTGTTAATCAATTTCATTTTAGTTTTTCTAGGCCCTATGCCTTTCACTATAGATTTTAAAATAAGCTTGTCTATGCTTGTTATTTTTAAATTCTGAGATTTTGATAATAATTGCATTCAGTTTATAGATCATTTGGGGTTAACTGACATCATTTTAATAGGGAGTCTTTCAATTCATGAACACAGTGTATTTTTCCATTATTTGCATCTGTAATTGTTAAAATCTCATCATTTCTAAGGTACAAATTCTGCACACATTTTGTCAGGTGTATCCTTATGTGTTTCTTTTTCTTTGGGGCAATTGTAAATGGCATTTTGTTTCGAATTTCAGGTTCTACATGTTCCTTGTTCGTATAGAGAAAGGTGACTAATTTTTGCATGCGTTGACCTTATTTCCTGTTACATTTTAAAAATAATTTATTAGTTCTAGGAAAATTTTTTGGTAAATTATTTGGGATTTTCTACATAGACAATCATGGCATCTTTAATTAGGGATAATTGTACTTCTTAATCTGGATGCTTTCACTTCCTTTTTTGCTTATTGTTCCAGCTTAGATTTCCAGTGCTAAATGAAGTAAGAGTGATGAGAATGGACATCTTTGCCTTACTCCTCATCTAAGGAGGCAAAGCATTCAGTCTGTCACCACTGAGTATAATGTTAACTTTTTACTATTAGGTTTTTACTATGTTCTTTATACAGTTTTTGCTTACCAATCTTTTCTTCCTTCTTAATATTCCAAAATTCCTTTGTTTATTGCTTTTCTCTGCTTTATTCATTCTTTTAGGGAAAGCCTGTTAGTGACAAATCCTTTTTGTTTTTCTTCATTTGAGAGTGTCTTATTTTCTACTTTATTCCTTAAATGAAGTTTGACTTGATATAGAAATCTATATAAAGTTCTGTTCTTTCACGCTTGAAAAATACGGTTTATTTTTTCTCCTTTTTTCTTTTTTCTTTCTTTTTTTTTTTTTTTTTTGCCTTCATGGTTCCCTGAGAGAAATCCACGAATAACAAAATTGTTTTTCCTGTGTAGGTAAGGTGTTTTTTTCTTTTTCCTGCTTTCAAGAATTTTTTTTGTCTTTAGTTTTCAGAAGTTTGACCATGACATTTCTTGGTGTAGATTTTTTGGGTTTATTCTATTTGTGATTTGTTCAGATTCTTCAATGTGTAGGTTTAAATATTTGGGGGAATTTTCATCAATATTTTGATGAGTACTCTTTTAGCCCCACCCTCTTCCTTTTGTCTTTCTAAGACTCTAACATAATTAGATCTTTTGTTAGATCTTTTGTAAGATCTTTTGTTGTAGTTCCAGGGCGCTGAATCTCTCTTCATTTCTTTCTGTCTATTTCCTCTCTCTGTTTTTCAGATTGTGTAATTTCTATTGTTCTACCTTCAGATTCATTTTTTCTTTCTTCTGTTCACTCTGTTCTGTTATTGAGACCATTCACTGAATGTTTTATTTTGGTTATTGTATTTTCAGTTCTAGAACCTCCATTTGTTTCTTTATATCTTGTATTTCTCAGCTGAGGCCTCCTACTTTTTCATTTGTTTCAAGCATGCTTGGACTTGATTAGGAAAGTACTTGTATGATGGCTGCCTTGTCAGATAATTCTAACTTTTCTATCATCTCCCTGTTATCTATTTATTATCTTTTGCATTCATTTTAGTATCTTTTTAAGTTGGAGTACGAAAAGTGATTTTCAACTGACATCTGAATATTTTGGCTATATATGATGATCTCTGGCTCTTACTTAAATCTTCTGTTTTAACTTGTTTCCTTCGATACTGCTTTAGCATCGAAAGACTTGGTTCCTCCTCTCTCCTGCCTGGTAAATGTAGCAGAATAGGTTCCCTATTCTGCATGTGTTGGTACCTGAGGTGGGGGCTCCTTGTTACTGCCAGGTGGTGGTGAAAGTTCCAGCTGCCAGTTAGGCCTCTACTGATAGTTTTCTGACCAGAAGAGGTAGGAATGCTTTGTTATTGCCCCCCACATTTCCTACCCTGACCCAACAAAAGTGGGTGATGGCTTCAGTACAGCTCCTCAGTAGTGAAAGTCCTAACTCTCTACTCGGCCTTATTTGTCACTCCCTGAGTAGTAAGAAGGAGAGTTGCATCATTACTGCTCAATGGAGAAAGAAATCCAGGCTCCCCACACAGACTCCACTGACACGGTAGGAAAAGATCTCATCGTTATCCAGAGCATATGAAAGTTTCAGTTCCCTACTGGGCCTTCTCCAACACTGCCCACCACAGTATGTGGTATCTGTGGTGCTTCATTACAGATTTAGGATGGTTGATGTTTAGGTTCCTTATTTGGGTTTTCTGTGGTGTCCAGCTGGAACAAATCTCTTATTTTCTGAAAGTTTTTGGTTGATCGAGGCTTCCTCTTCACTGGCCTTATGTTTAGAGAGAATAGGTTTTGTTAGAGAATTTTTTGTCTGTGCTTTTTGGCATTTTTAGGTTGCCAACTTCTTTAGCTCCAAGAGTAAGATATGTGTAGCAAAAGTAAACCCAAGGAGCTCAATACTATGTCATTTTTTTAGGCCTTAGGTTTCCTAGCCTTCCCAGCTCCTTATCTCTCCCTTTTCAATGTTATATGTTTGTTTTAGATATAATATTCAGGGTTTTCAGTTGTTTATAGAGGACAAAATCTATTCTATCTTCTCAGAGGTGGTTGTGGTGTCACTTTAAAAAATAGTCAAGTATATATGTTTAAGAAGTTTAAACTTGGATATAATGTGGAATGCAAGAACTATTACTCTGAAGTCTTGTAGAATTTAAACTCCAGTCACCTAAGGGCAGATTGTTACTTCACTTAACAGGGTTGATTAGAACAACAAAAAGCTAAAAGGCATGGTCTAACAATGAATTGGATATTAAGTACCTCTAACTATGGTAGGGAGAGAATTACTGAAAACTTAACATGGAAGGTATTCCTGGGAAATAATATAAGTAATAAAACTGGGGAAGAGGACAGAGATGATACACTGCTTTCTTTAGTGACATAGTTTCGTTGGAAAAAAATCAAGTATCTTTCAAGTTTCATGTGTTAGGAAAGAATTTTCTATCCTCCTTAAGATAAAAGCCATTTTATTAATTTACTTACCTCAAACTTTAAATAAATCATTAGAACCTGCAGAGAAATATAAGAGTCACAAAAGGCCCAAAAGCAAAAGGCTAACTAGCTATGTGAAGAAAGCAAAATAAAATATTTCAAAAGCTGTAGCAAGAAAGCAATGACAACAGTTAACTCTCCAAGTGATGAGTATTCTACCCTTTCCCCACAAATAATTGTTGAAACCAGCATTTTTCATGGCTGTCACTCATTGTAGAAAATGACACATAATTCAGTATCAAATTTTGCTTTTGATAGCATACAATAGAATTGATTATTGTCTGCCTAATTCTAAAAAGTAAAGCTACAGAGGACCTGATGAAGACTTGACGGCTTTTTAGAAATCGACAGTTGAGCCAATTTTGTGTGGACTGAATAACTCTTGTGTGGGGGGAGGAACAGGGGCTCTTATGAATGTAAATGAT
Source organism: Glossophaga mutica (assembly GCA_039655065.1). NCBI lineage: Eukaryota > Metazoa > Chordata > Mammalia > Chiroptera > Phyllostomidae > Glossophaga > Glossophaga mutica. Next base: position 34,736,802 of record CM077312.1, read on the forward strand.
TGGCAGCGTTGTTGGTTATGAGTATCAGCCATGTGTGAGGGGAATAAAAATAGAATGTAAAGTCCCTGGCAGCAATCTCAATCCCAAAATAGGAAAATGTTGAAAAATAGTGATTTATAATAATAAAATATAGAATTGGTTAATTTTTTAAAAAATTCATGTGCTATGTGATGTTGTCACTGCACAAGACTCTCTATTTTTGCATATGCCATACTTTAAGTATAGAATATTTTTTCCTGCACTTGATTTGTATTCTCGATACAAAGAGTATTTAGCACACGTTCAAATATATTGATATTTAGCACATCAGTCCTTCATGAAAGTAAACCTTGAAAGTGACTTCCTCACCAGAAAATTCATTTATTCTTTTTATCTTCCATCATGCATTTCACCTTATAGTAACTAAGTAAATACCCACATTTGGCCATTTGGCTTTCATTCAGCAGATCTGTAAGTTTGCTTTATTAGTTTATTCCCAAAGTCTTCTCTCCAGAAAATTATCTAAGAAATTATATATACAGATGGAAATGGCCAGACCATACATAACAATGGAAACCTAACCCACGACTTTTGTAGTAACCACTCAGAAAGCCAAGCAACAGCCTCTCAGAGATGGGCCCAAAACTGTCAAGACTTGCACAAGGCCCTGGCTGGTGTAGCTCAGTGGATTGAGCGCAGGCCTGCGAACTGAAGGATCGCGGTTCGATTCCCAGTCAGGGCACATGCCTGGGTTGCCAGGCCAGTTTCCGGCAGGGGACATACAAGAGGCAACCGCACATTGATGTTTCTCTCCCTCTCTCCTTCCCTTCCCCTCTGAAGATAAATAAAAAAATAAAAATAAAAATAAATAAAAAAAATAAAAAAAAGACTTGCACAAGGACGGCAGCTTCCCTGCCCTTTCACCTTTGCTTCCAATGCAGGACCGACAAGAGACAAACCGGTCCCATAGGATGCCCTGCTTCTAGCTTGGCAACACTGAGCTTCCCTGTGCCCAAAGCTTCCAATGGACCGTACTGAAATTTCTATTTCTTCACTATATTACTTTGTCACTTGTCTCTCTGAGTATCTGCCAAATGCAGTGGTAATGGCTGATGCCTTCACTCTAACAAGCTTAGAATAAATAGCTTTTGTTTGTCCTCATTTGGTCGTTCATTTATTTCCATATGTTCCTGCCTTTCCACATGCTAGCATCAGTGTCAAAGCACTTAATTTTAAGTCACTTGCCCAAACAAGGCTGGCTCATCTCATAAGCTGTCATGTCTCTCATTTTTATAAAGATTCAGTATAAATTCAACAGATTGTTGAGTTGGTCTTATTTTTTCAGCATAAGATTCTGTACATACTTTGTTAGGTGTGTACCTAAGTATTTCAATTTGTGGTACTAATCAAATCTAAAGAGCAAAATTTAGATTTGATTTAGGGTTTATCATTTTTTTCTGCATATGTCTTTCTGTTAGTGAACAAGTATAAATATACTCTTAAAAGTGCTTATTTCTATTTTGTGTTTGTCTGTCGAACATCATGAGTATACACATCATACGACATATTATTATGATAGTGTGTATGTTTTTCTCCAGATTACCACAACTTTGACCATGTCAAACATCAATTTAAATATATGTAAAGGGTTTCTACTTACAGTCTTACTAGATTCTACAATATAATTTTATGAGTGGTATTATTTAGGGATGTTGGACATTACTTAAAGTGCTTACCAACAAAATAGCTATCCAAAATAAAAATAATTTTTATTATCTAAAATATTTTTAGATCATTGCCCCTAAAAAAACTGTAAATGTCTTCCTACTGGAGGTAAATTTAATGCCTAATTATTAAATATTTTTTTACTTTTATTTCTGTTGGTATGTGTTTCTTCAAGTTTTGCTGCTTAGAACATCACCGATGTTTCCTTTTCCATTTTATGATTAATTGTCATTCTTTTCTGATTTGTATTCTGAATAGTCTAGGGAAGGGAGTGTTTAACACTTTAGCATTTAGCACATGTTCAAATATATTGGTATCTAGCATATTAATCCTTCATGAAAGTAAACCTTGACAGTAACTTCCCCACCAGAAAACGCACTTTTTTTTCTGTCTTCTGTCATGCATTTCACCGTGTAGTGACAAGGAGTCACATTTAGCCACTCGGCTTTCATTCAGCAGATCTGTAAGTTTGTTTTATTGGTTTACAGTATTTCCTCAGGAACTTTAGTTCTAATAGAAAAATTCTCCAGGTTCCTTCTTAGCACCTAAATGCACTTGCTGTGGACTGAGCCAGGGTATACCTCAGTGATAAAAGAATAGCACATAACTAGGAAAAGCATGGCTTAAAGACTGATTTAGGACCCCAAAACCTGGGCCTATTTAGTACCAAAGGGCCAGCTATTGTAAGAATTGCATTTATTTATTTTGTCCATCACTAGTTATCCAGCTTATACCCTCTTCTGCCTCCACCTACCCTCCCCCACTTCAATCACCACACTGTTTTCTGTGTCAACAAATTCTTTCTCCTTTCCTTTTTTGCTCAATCCCTCCACCTCCCAACACCCCCCAGAATTGTCAGACAGACTCATTTTTTATTTTTCAATTACAATGGGTAGTCAATATTATTTTACATCAGTTAAATCTTTTCAGTTACTTATAAAAGTACATGTAAAGTTTTGCAAATGCCTCAGCTTTGCTGAAACTGATCAGACAAGTCATTGGCGGTAAGACATAATGGTTTGTGTGTGCAAAGCCGTCCTTTGCTGAGCAAGATGATAATGTGCAACCAGGATACCCCTCAGCTGAATCTTTACCAATGAAAAAATCTTGAAACAGTCTATGTTAAAGATTTCATAGCCAGTTGGACTTATGGAAGCTTAAATATCACCATTAGAAGAAAATGAATTTCCTCCCTATCTAATTGTCTTACTAGTTAGCTCAGAGAGAGATATATGAGTCACGAAATTTTGAAATACCATTGCGGTAGGTTCAGTGTCTCCCTGCCACCAAACATTTATGTCTACCCAGGATGTCAGAGTATGACCTTGTTTGGAAACAGTGTCTTCACAGATGTGATTAAGTGATGGATTGAGATGAGATCATACTGGATTATAGTGGGTCCTAAGGTCAATGAGTGTCCTTACAAGAGGCAGAAAGGAAGACATAGATAGAGAAAAGAAGATAATTTGAGGTTGAGGAAAACAAGACATTGGAGTGATTCTGTGCAAGCCAAAGAACACCAGGGGCCTCCAGAAGCTGGAAAGGTAAAAACAGATCCTTCCCTGGAGCCCTCGGAGGGATCACGGCCCTGGCGCTACCTTCATCACACATCTCTAGCTTCCGTAACTGTGAGAGAATAAACTCCTCTTGTCTGAAGTCACCACATTTGTGGTCATTTGTTACGGAAGCCTTAGAAAACTAATACAACCGTGCAAGAAAAAACAGGAAAGAATTTTGCTTTATTTTCATCATTGGGCATATAGCTTTTTGAAATATTTTTGACCATTCCTGTAAGATTCCAGATGTCAGACTTTATAAGCAGCTTTCACATTACTCTCATCCCTATTTTACCAAAAGGTTATTGTAGGTGAATTTGAATTCCCCTCAACAAGTTGATTTTAACTGGTCAAAATGGCCCAGCCTAGTTCTCAGGTAGACTAATCAAGATAAGTGGATGAACCAATATTGCAAAATGAAAAAGAAAAATATTCCTTACAGGCAACATTACTTTCTTTTGTACTTCCCATTCTTAGACTGGGTTAAAAGATTTTATTTATTTAATATAAAAATATATTAATACTTTGCAATTCTCTAAATGTCTTCCTTCAAATTTTGTTTTTCTTTAAGTTGCTAATGGAAGCTATCTCTTTTATTCAGTATATTACCATGTTATTCTTGATTGATTAAATCTAGATTCAGCAATTTGGCTATCTTTTTTTAAAAGAATATTTTTTACTCAAATAACATTTTTAAAAGGAATTGGAGAGTATCATGCTAAGCGAAATAAGCCAGGCAGTGAAAGACAAATACCATATGATCTCACCTTTAACAGGAAGCTAATCAACAAAACAAACAAACAAGCATAATATAAACAAAGACACTGAATTTGAGAACAGTCTGACAGTGTCCAGAGTGGGAGGGGAGGGAATTTCGGGGGAAAAGGGGAACAGTTTAGAGCAACAAGTATAAAGGACTCATAGACAAAAACTATGGGGAGTGGAAATGGGAGGAAGGTGGGGAGGGCTTGGGTGGTGGGCTGGGGTGGGGTAAAAGACAGAAAACTGTACAATATCAACAATTAAAAAATACTGATTAAAAAAAAGAAACAATGTGCAGATAATATACCTCTTACGGATTTAAAAATAAATAAATAAATAAACCACCAAGAATATTAAAAAAAAAAAAAGAATATTTTTACTCAAAGAACAATCACTCCTATGAATAAAAAAGTTGCCCTGGACAAAGTGGCTCAGCTGGTTGGAGCCTTGTCCCTTATATCAAAAGGATGAAGGTTCGATCCCTGGTCAGGGCACATACCCAGGTTGCAGGTTCAATCCCTGTTTGGATACATATAGGAGACAACTGATCAATGTTTCTTTCTCATACTGATGTTTCTTTTTGTCTCCCTTTCTCACTCTTTAAAAGTCAATAAACATATCCTGGAATGAGGATTTTTTTTTTTTAAAAAAAAAGGAATAAAAACACTCCCAATATGAGAAAACTCTACAACTACTCAAGCGGCACAGAAAAATAAAACTTAGAAAACAGATAATTGTAATCAACTTGTGTTTTGTACGGAAAAACTGAAACCCCAATTCATGGGGTCTACAAGCACCTAAAAGCTCTAGGTCAAGAACTTCTTAAAAATATATACAGGGCATAGAAAAATAGGCTCTATTATTTGACATTTGCAGATCTGCTAATAAGAATTTGAAACTGAATTATTATAGAATAGTTTAATAGTCCAAAGTAGTTTCTCCGGCACCTGAGTTGAAAGTCAGTAAGAATACCAATAAAGAGATTGAATCACTCTGGTATTTTCTCATAATAAATAGTAGAAAGGCAGCTGGTATAAAAAGACTTTTATATAGCAGAAAGATTGAGGATGGTCATTTGAAACAAAGTTTCTTTTTGTCTGGGTCATGTTTCATAGGTCCACTGTGGTCTGTCATTTAGAATGAATTCTTCCTAACCGCTTCTCTGATTGCTCAATTGTTATTGTTTGCACTGCAGTTTCTTCACTCCAGCAAGTAAGATGTCATTTCCTTCTATATTCGTGTCGGCATGGACCTTCTGAAGGGAAATGCTGTCCTGGCATGCAGTCCTTGCTGCATAACGGAGACGTGTGGTCTTTATAAGGCATCTCACATATGCAGGGTTACATATCCAAATTGGGCACCATCTGGGTTAATACAAATAAAGCTGTAATAAATCATTCATTGCATAACAAAATTTCATATAAATTTATATGAATTCTTTTTTCTTTACTTACCACATGGATGTTTCTTGACAGATCTATGGTTTCATAAATCCAAGCAAGTTTATTTGCTAACGATAACCCCATGATTACAATTTTGTTTGCTAGTTGTTTTATGTCTCATGTAAAAATGTCATTTTTTTATTGCTAACAAGGGAGTCTTGATTTAAAACCATTTAATACAGTGCCTTTTGTGCAGATGGGTTTCGTCTGTCCAGTTTTCTTCATCATGTCTAAATTCCAGCATAATAGAATTTTAATAAGATGCCTAATGATAAAAATGATAATGTTATATTTTAAGCGACTTTCACCTTTACACAAGTGCCATATGTACCTATATCTTCTTCTTTTCTCACAATAAAAGAAGTACCCTCAAGTTCAAAAAATATGAAAGGAAAGGTTTTATTTTTCCCTTTCACAAATATCTTCCAAGGGAAAACCAATGAGAATACTTCATGAACAAGGTAATAAACAAAAAAAAGATATTGGGGATTTGGGAAGGGAAGGCAACAAGCCGTTTCCCATTCTGCTGCACTGAAAAGGAATTAAATGGGTCTCCTTGTCTTACACCCTTCTCCTCTAAACCACCATGACTTCACAGGAAGCACTTCTTCACAGAGATCAGGATCTCTGTTGAATACAGATTTTGAATAGACCTGGACATAAGTTATGGTAAAGAACTGTGACAAGATGACGTAAGTGGAACCATTTTAAAACAGAGCTAGGGCAGACATTCCCAAGGAACTGCCTTGCACATCTTATTCCTCAAAGTCTTTAAATGTTTGATGTGGGCCAAATAACCCTCGGCCTGAGCCCAGCCCACATTTTTTTTTAAGATTTTATTTATTTATTTTTAGAGAGGGGAAGGGAGGGAGAAAGAGAGAGAAACATCAATGTGTGATTGCCTCTTGCATGGCCCCCACTGGGGACCTGGCCCACAACCCAGGCATGTGCCCTGACTGGGAATCGAACCCCAGCCCACATTTTATTTCCAATAGCTGTTTGCAAAGCGAACAGGAAAGCAGACCTCCTGACCACAAGGATCCATGATTATGAATATTATTTAGAATTGGCACCATCGTGCATGCTAAAAAATAGCAGCTTATTGACACCTATAGAAATTCCTTCCTTGGCTTATGAGCACCAATAGAAATTCCTTTCTTCTGTTTATGTAATTATTTTCTTCCCCTTTCTCATAAAAACCCTTACCTTCACCCTGTAATCAGAATGCTATTTGAGTTTCTGCCTGAATCAGCACCTCCTGAATAGCTATTCTTTGATCTTAAATAAATGTGTCTTGCCCCTCGCTTTGGCTTTTTATTTTTAGGTTAACAGAACAAATGAACAATAGCATCTTAACATAGTCTTCTTCTTGGGGGGTTTCCCCTACTCTTATCATACTTTAGTGAAACTATTTGTTAATGTCAGTGTTCTCTACCAGACTGTAAACTCGGTGTCTTTGGAACATGGTATGTTGATCACATGAAACAACAACAAAAGCTACGTAATTAAGTATGAAAGGAAACAAAGGAATCTCAGGAAACACAGCCACAAGCTGTGCCTTGCAGGAATCTCAAAGTTGTCACTCATACATGCACTCTCCTCTCTTCCCGCCCACATGGCGTCTCACCCTCGTTTCGGTTTCTGTGCTTGCTTCCTTCTCTCAAACCACAAGAGAATTAAGGCAAATACTATCACACCAGTTTACAAACACCTAAAGTCAGAGGGTGGTTGAAATTAAAACTGAAATATTCATAAATTTCAGCTTTGTGCTCCTATTTTGACCTTGTAACAGTGTTCAAAATGTGAGGGACGATGCTTGAGGAATTGCTATTAGCAAGAGTTAACTGTGGCAAAGGAAAGAACAGTGGATGTGAGTGCTAATGGCCTTGGTTGGAATTTCATTTCTGCTTTGTACTCTCCAGCTAGCCGAGAAGTGAGTCTCTTAACCCCATGACTCACAGTTTTCTCATCTATGAAATTATGGGAAATAAAACTGGTCTGTTACACCCAGAATTTTGGCATTATCAAATATGATATGAAAATATTCTAAATTAAAACATCTAGACAAACGTAAACTATTAAAACTATCCTCTGTTGTATAAAATAGGTAACATTCTATGTCTTTGCTATCACATTTTTGGAATGCCTTTTTGATCTCCTTACACCTTTCTCCATCCACCCTCTCCTCTCCTGTTCACAAATCTGGAGAAGGAAAAGTAAAACTTTTCCACATCTAATTTCCACCTAACATGTCGTTACTCAGCAGCATCCTTTAACTACAACATCCATTAAGAATAGATGGGATACGGGAACTTTTCTTCGTGAATCCCTGTCCACTGAAAATAGATAAAAATTTTCACTGCTATTTTCATCAGTCTGCAATTTTATCATTAATCTTTAGAACAGTGATTCACACTTTGAAAATCAACAGATAGGGTTATAGTGCAGAACTTCAAAATGCCTAACAAGAAGTGTGTGTGCATCCGCAGATGTATAGCTAACCTATGCAGGCTAAGGGGTGAGCTTCCTTGTTTATAAGAAATTATATTAAATAATCTCTGACTAACTTCATGAGTAGTTGAACTAATTACTATATCATTATAATTCATATTATATATTAAAAATGGGGCTCATGAGAAAAAGTAAAAGCATCTTCTGATAGTGAAAAGTTGGAGAAATATTGCATTCTAGTTTATAAAATAAATAGGCTCTTAACCGATGTGAGAATGTCCTGGAAGGAAGGAACCATATCACTACAGTTTCTCATTGTGGGAGCAGCTTCAAAGTACAGTGCTTCATTAGGAAAATTCTCTGCATAGAAGGAAGTGAAAAGCTAAGCATGGACATATTCTCAGAACATAATGGGAACATATACTGGGTGAGTGACACCCCCGCCCCAGAATTCATGTCTACCCAGAATCTCAGAATGTGACCTTCTTTGAAAATAAGGTCTTTCCTAGTGTAATTGTTTACAATGAGGTCATACTGGGTTAGCGTAGACCCTTAATCCAATGACAGGTATCCTTATAAGAGAGAGACTTGGAGACACTGACCATGAGACACAGATACACAAACTCACAATGAAGAAGGCAATGCGACAACGGAAGCAGAAGCTAGAAAATGGCAATGAAGTATTCTTCCCTGGAGCCTTCAGGGGGAGCATGGCCTGCTGGCACCTTGATTTTGTACCTCTAGCTTTCAGAACTGTAGGGGAGCAAAGGGGGGAAACTGGGACAACTGTAATAACATAAACAATAAAATATTTCTGAAAAAGAACTGTGAACCCTGGCTTGTGTAGCTCAGTGGATTGAGTGTGGGTCTGTGAACCAAAGGATCACCAGTTCAATTCCCAATCGGGGCACATGCCTGCATTGCAGGCCAGGTCCCCAGTAGGGGGCACTAGAGAAAAAAAGCACACAGTAATGTTTCTCTCCCTCTCTTTTATCTTCCCTTCCCTTCTCTCTACAGTAAATAAATAAAATATTTTAAATTTTTTTAAAAGAACTGTGAGACCATAAATTTCTATTGTTTTAAGCTACCTAGTTTGTGGTATTGGTTACGGAAGCCCCAGGAAATTAATACAGAAGTTTGAAGGGGTTTTGAAAATTATTGTTTATCAATTAACAAGCTCAACTCCTCCACTTGAACCCACAAACCTAGAGCAGTTGTATGTCCCAGAATTATTTTTCCTTTCTGTCAGGTTTAAATTTTCCAAAGTCAAGCAGCAAATCTCTAATTGGGCCCACAAATTAAAGTTAGTTGCCCAAACATGATAGTGCAATTTTCCAAAGTATTTAATTTACTTAGCTCCTTGATTTGTTTACACTCAAAGCATCTGAGTCATTCACTTGTGTAAGTGATGTATTTATACACAACTCTCTGTGTATATGCATATATTTATGTAGATTGTACACAGGAAAGTCATTTACTTTTTTCTAGATTCAACACTTTTCTAAATGTAGTAGAATCTCCAATAAGACAGCAGCCATCAGTTAAACAGCCATTAAACTGAGATGGATTAACTTAGGCAAAAATTTGCTAAAATACACTGTTAAAGAACATTATCTGTTGCATATATACCACAGTGTAGTTTATGATTTTTTCTTTTTATTCCAGCTTTACTGATATAATTGACATATAATACTATATAAGTTTAAGGTACACAATGAAATGATTTAATATATATATACATATATATGTATATATCATCTTACTTCTTGGTGTGTATGATGATAACTTTTAAAATCTAATCCCATAGCAATTTTCAAATATATAATACACTATTGAGCTATAGGCACTTTGCTATGCAATACATCCCCAGAATTTACTCATCTGTAAACTGGAAATTTGTAAACTTTGACTACCTCATCCATCTCTCCCTCCCGCCATCCCTGGTAACCACAAATCCACTATTTTTATGAGTTCAGTTATTTTAATTCCTCATATGAGATCATATGATATTTGTTTTTCTTTGACCTTTCACTTAAACATAATGCCCTCAAATTCCATCTGTGTTGTTGTAAATGGCAAGATTTCCTTCTTTTTTGTGACTAAATTATATATATAGATAATATGTATGTGTGTGCATATATGTATATGTGTATGTGTGTATATGTGCATATATGTGTGTGTGTGTTTCAGATACTAACCCCTTATGGTTTGCAACTATTTTCTCCCATCTGTAGGTTGCCTTTCCATTTTATTAATTTTTTCTTTTATTTATGCATAAGTTTAGTTTAATATAGTCCCATTTGTTGACTTTATCTTTTGTTGTTTGTGCTTTTGGTGATATATCCAAAACTTTATGGTCAAAGCCAATGACAAAGAACTTTTCCCATATTTCTAAGAATTTTACAGTTTCAGGTCTTGTGTAGAAATCTTTAATCCATTCTGAGTTAATTTTTTGTGAGTAGTTTTATTCTTTTGCAGTGAACACCCAGATGTCCAAAACCATTACAGAACAGACCATCGCCACTGAATATTGTTGGCAGCCTTGTCAAAGATTAACTGGCCATATATGTCTGGGTTTATTCAAGGGTGCTGTATTGATCTTTGTTTCTCCTTTATGCCAGTACCAAACCTTTACTCACTGCACTGTAAAACACAGTAGTGTAGTTTGAATTCAGGGAGTGTGGTGCCCCCAGCTTCATACTGCTTTGCAGCATTGCTCAAATGCTCAACATTTGTGCAGGAGCCCCTGTCCTGGGTGCCAGATATGGGGGGGCTCTGCCCGCAGAGCCCCATCCCTCTATCACGGATGAAAATAAAAACTACCAAGACATGTCTGCTTAGGGAGGAAAGGGGTCAAACTCTCAGAGGAGAATGACCCAGAGCCCCTTCCTCACTAGGCTTTTATTGGGCTCAAATACACCAGAATACAGGTTTAACATGTCAAAGAAATCTGAGGGCTTAATCTGAGCCAGTGTTTGTCAGGAAAGGGGGTTGCCAAACTTTGGGAGACATACTCATTTCCTCTTGGGACACTTATCACCTAAGGAAGAGCACTCTTAGCAAAGCAGGTTTCACAGGACTTTAGGAATTCTTTCTTATGCCCAATCACCCAGGGAGCTGTCCTGGCCAGCACAGGGCTGCACCGCTCACCCCCACAGTTTCAGGCTTTAAGGCAATTAGGAAACAGGAGACATCTCCCAGATGGAAATGAGGACTCAGGCTATGTCAGAATAGCTGGGGGGCCAGAGTCCATCACATCCTCTTTGCTGCAACCCCCCGAGTCCTTCCACGAGGCCTTCCAAGTGGTCGCGTCTGGCTTAGGTTGCCCCTCCCATGAGGAGTTTTACCCGTCATTGACTGCCAACCAAGCATTGGGGCCAGAGATGAATGAGGCAGAAGCAGTGCTCCTGCCAGGGAGATAAGCTTTGTCTCCTTAGTAGGTCACGTCCTTGTGACAGAACAGACCCAGATGAAGTGGGTCCCTTGGGCTCTTACACAGCCCACCATGGGGTGAGGGTTACAACTCCTGAAACCAGGCTGAACGGTCCACAACACATTTGCTTAGCATTGCTGAGGATATTCGGTGTCTTTTGTGATTCCATATGAATTTTAAGATTGTTTTTTCTATTTATGGTAAAAAATCCATTGGACTTTTCATGGGGATTGCATTGAATTTATAGATTGCTTTAGATAATGGGAACATTTCAACAATATTCATTACTTCAATCTATGGACACTGGGTATTTTTAATTTATTTTTGCTCTTTCAATATCCTGTATCAATTTCTTATCATTTATAGTGCACAGATCTTTCACTTCTTGGTTCAACTTTTTCCTAAGTATTTTATTATTTTTGATGCTATTGTAAATGGGACTGTTTTCTTTTCCAGATAATTTTGTTACTGTATAGAAACACAGCTGATTTATATTAATTTTGTATTCTGTAACTTTACATAATTCATTATTAATTCTAACAGATTTTTGGTGAAGTCTTTAGAATTTTCTATATATAAATTTATGTCATCTGCAAATGATGACAACTTTACTTACTTCTTCCCAATTTGGATGTCTTTTGTTCCTTTCTTTTCTTTTTCAGGAAAAACCTTATTTTGTACTCTACTTAAAACTTTTCTATAAGTTTGCTATTCTTTTTTTTTTAAACAGCTACATTATTTCTGAGAATATAAACAATGATAAAGTAAAAGTTTTACTTGCATGCCAAAAATACCTTGGTTTAAGATCTGATCCTGAATTCTAAAGACAAAAATAATCATTTGTAAATGTATGTAGAAGTAATGCCTATATTGGAGGGGCCAACCCATATTAATCAAATTTGTAAGAGGAGGCAGTATAAATCACAATGCAAAATTGCTTTATTATAATTTTTAAAATATACAGTGTCCAAAGGGATCAACTCTTCAAAATTATTAGTAGAATATTCTTCCCTGCAAGGAAAATATTTAGTGGAAGTTCTGAGTAAATCAGAAGAAGATGTTGGGTAAACACGGTGCAGGAGTTAGAGCACAGGTGGCAAAAACGAGGCCCGTGGGCCAAATTCAGTCCTCCACCTTTTTATCCAGCCGGGCACCTTGATTCTACCCAGCCAAGCTCCTTGGCGCTAGGTAAGGAGTAGTTACATTGATACAGTCCTAAAATTACATTCGGCCCTTTGAAGGCAACCATGAGGCTGATGTGGACCCTGGTAAAAATGAGTTTGACACCCCTGAGTTAGAGGCTGTAAAAGCTAATGGCATTAAGCTACTATAAACACATACCTATTTATTCTGTATGTGTGGAAGTCATGGGCTTTAAAGAGACTTGGATTCAAATTCTAGCTTCAGGTTTTACTTACGTGATTTTGAGCAAAACACTTAACCCCTCTAAGCCTCAGTTTCCTCACTCAAAGAAAATTGTAACTTTGCAAGACAAATTTGTGGATTAAACCACCCAGTGCACATAAAAAAATTAGCACATAGCTTATACTAAATAAATGCTAACTTGTAGTTACTACTGTTACCTTGCCAGCTATGCGACGGAATAATTGCTTTGAAAAGCAAAGGCTCCTCCCTTCTAGATGGTCTGGGAAATACACTGATAAATTCTTCCCATTTGTCTTACTATTTCCAGCCTACCTGATAATTTTCCACTTTGGGTTAACTCAGTATTTTGTCCAATTAGGTAAATTGCTATTGACAGGTTAGAAATTTAGAAAAGGTAATACAGCCATTCTTTTATAAAATGCCTAACCAAATGCCTAAAATATATTAGATGAAAAAATATTTGATGAATTATTAGCTACATGAAAAATGATAATCAAGAACAGAATCCAAAAGTCTTCAAAAGTCTTCAGTATGCACACACAGATTTTCAATTAGAATAGAATATTTTTGTAGTTGTCTAACCTTACTCATTAGACATGGTCTTAATTTGTTTTCTTAAATTATAATCTCAGTTTAAAGTGTGTGAGTTATCTTGAAAATCTTAGTTAACTTTTGGAAATTTAGAGGTAAAACTTAGCCAGAAAGGTTTAATCTGGACAAGTCATTTCCTGGTGATTCCAATGCAGGAGCTGTTAACGCCAGTAAAACACAGGCTCAGTGAATGAAACAGCATCGTACATGCCTAATACTTTAGTAACTTTTGCAATAATGTCTAAATTATTCCCTAGGTTGCTCATTACATATGCACTATATTATAACGACCATTTGGGATGCAGTATTCATGTTTAATTGATGTTTATAGACACTAATGTGACCAACATTTACTCATAGAAACAAAGGAGAAAGAAAGCATTGTGATTAAGAAACAGCTCATACACAAATTTCTAGATATCTAGGAAGAGTTAAACTATTTCACTTTTAAATGCTTTAAAGTATGATTAATATCTACAGCAAATATGGTTTTAAACTACGGTACGGTATTACTTTCCTATTAAAAGTAAATACCCTTTTATTTCCTTTTGAGGAAAAGAAATTGCTGCTAGATCTCTGCAGCTTCTCTTTCTTCGCTTCAATCCGTTTTACTTTCTGAGCTAAATGGAACGAGGGCAGGAGAAGTAATGTCAGAGACCCAGATGATGATGATAAGTTTTTCTGAGTGACTGGACACAGCTAATTTGCACAGCATTGTTCTTGGGGCCACGCACTGAACAATGCAGTCTTTTAGAGCTCGCCCTGAAATCACCTCATCAGCACCATGAGCAGGTTAGCACTAAAATCCTACCCCTAGTAGTCTTAGTTCAGCCTCACATCAAATCACTTTTCGTTTCCTCCAAAATCCTAATGAAGCAATCCACCTTTTGCTTTCTAAGGGACTAAAGCTCTTGGAGTCTCCTACCAAACAGGGTTTAAAAGGTGGGGCTGGGTTGGGAGGAGGGTGGAAATTCCACTTTTTCCTTCATACAAGTAGGAACATCTGAGGACAGACTCTGTGTGTCCAACAAGAGAAATGATATCACACATATTGTTCTTTTAACCCGTATTCAATCACTTGCATCATGTAAATAGCAGCTGTTTTTTATCTCATACCACTCTTTGATAAAAGCTTTGTGATGTTAATTAATGTCACTACTAGTGGTGTCCTGAGCTCTATATCTTGCAGTTGGTACTGGTTAGGGGCAGAAAAGCAACATCTGCCAGGAAATATTTATTTATTCAATAGACTTTCGATTGAATGAAAGTGCACAAAAGTGCAAATCCTTCAGTAAAATAAATCATTTGCTGGTTGTGACACTAAATAAAACAGCGGAACATGATTCCCACTTCTCCTGCTCCTGATGCTTACATCCTGGCAGAACGCACCGAAATCATTGAATTCCTTATAGTTTCCAATCACGTACCAAGCACAGTCCAATTGTGCTACAACCTAGCACACCTACCATTTGTCACCAGCCTAAGATGAATAGTCTTTTTCTGAATTGATTATATAAATAAATGAAGGAACTGTCATAAGCTAAAGGATTTATTTTTCTTCAATTTTTAGATATTTTCTCCCCTTTTGCAATCTACTGTATTAATTTCCAGCTATGAATATTGCATGTGCTTCTCCAGTTAATTATTTATGTTACTGAAACATGGCACTTACTGTGCCTTCTAAGATTCCAAGTTGAACACAATTCCTAGCTATGCACAGAGAGGAATTAGAGTTCATAGAGAATTGGGGGTTGTAGAAAATATTTTAGGCTTTTTAAAAATTTAATATTCACCAATCCAATTTTTCCCTGCAAAGTAATTCAATCTATCACTATCATCACTGTTCTCTGAATGTCACTCATACATTTAAAAACTCTCTTGCAACCTCTCACTGTAGAGACGACCAGTGAAATTGCAGAGGTCCAGCCTACACTATACCAACTGATCGACTGATAATGAGTGACTCAGGACTGCAAGATTCCAAGTTTAAATTTCTTTTTAAGCATAAAATTCTTCTCAATCAGAGTCTCTGGTTATCAGAAACACTCCAGTCCTCCTAGAAGTAGTCTTACCAAAGCCTGCACCAACCTTAGAGAAAAAGAAATCTGGTCATTTACCTATTGCAAGGGGAAATCTGAAAGGAATTCTCTGTGGAAGTCCCTGCAAACACTCTACTTAGCATATCTATTTAAAAAGTGCTTGATTAATTTCTGGGGAGTTTGAGTTCTTATTTTCTGATAAAATGCATTAAAGAGAGAAATGGCTAAAGATGAGCCATGAAAAGGAGAAATTAAGCTAGAAGATTGGATATTCTACTCACGGCAAACTGGATTTCTAGACACCGTAAGAATTATTGCTAGGGATAGGCTTGGGTGGCCTCTTTAAAAAAAAAGTTGAACACAAAGTGATTATTATTGAGTGAGAAAAAAATCACAACAAATGATAAATTTTTTAAGCCTGGCAAATAAACATTACATAAAAACAAAAATAACACAGCATTTTATTCATTAATAACCTGATAGATCTCTACAGTACTTTTATTTCTTACATTTTGAGGACTACATACTCTTAATCGTCCATTCCTATGGTAACAATTTTTAAAAACATAGCTAATTTAGTTTTCCTCCAAATCATCTCAGCATGAGTAATGGATATTTTTTTATGACTGATAATTTAGAAACATTTCTTTCAATTTCAAACTTTTTTGGTAATGTTAATGTAAATTTTTATGATTATTTTCAAATTTGGGACAAGTCCTAATAAACAGCATTTGTATACACACACACATATATATGAATATTATATATGTAAATGATATATATGAACTATATATATATGAATGATGTGTGTGTGTGTGTGTGTGTGTGTGTATGAACCAAATGATTTGGAAGACTTTTCACAGGCAAAGTTCTGCTTCTGCTTCTTATCTTCTACTATCCAAATATTTGTGTTGCAAAGTATCAGCATATCAGAGGGTAAGAATATTACTACAAGTTATTCCTACACCAGCACAACTAATATTACCTTAATTACAAACACAAGAAACTATGAGTCAACTAAACAATCCCACTAAAGTACGCTCAACTCAACTCTGAGTTAGCAAGACTCTGAATGCACACAGCCACTCCAATGACACTGCATGGGAGTGAGAAGTCCTAAAGCTTAAGTTTATTAGCTTGGTGGCAAATGACAAATCTATGAGTACTGCCAGAGAAGAAAGGAAAAACACATCAAATATCTCAAAAAATGCAAACACTTTTTGAGTATGGCCCTCTGAAAGACAAATATGGGAGATGCTACAATACTCAGTATTTCAAATTCAGCCAATGCTACATTAATAATAGAAAATAAAATATTTTTAATATAGTACTAAAGAATAATTAAGAAACTGCTGCCATGTGTACTATGTCAACATATTCAGGTGACCTTTATAATTTCTTTATTATATTTAGGGGATTGGCTGAATTATTTCAGTGTTATGTATGATTATACCGACGAATCAAAAAACAAGATTTGCAAGAAATTTTTAAGAAATTCTTTAAAAAGCAAGAAATTCTAAGAATTCTAATTGAATCCTAATTCAAAGAACAAAAATCAATTTCTAAGTTTGCAAGCAAGAAAAATAGCATTTCATCTTTGTACCATCCATATCTCATGTGAAGGGTATTTCTGAGAAAGCCATTTTCTGAATGATCTCTCCCAGTTGTTTAAACTTGGTTCTTTTGTACTCTAGATGGAGCACTTAGCCTTCAACTTTCCCTTTTTTGTTTCATCAGGACTGAATTATGGTCATGGAGGATTCGGGAAAGGCTTTCTTTAGAAAGCCCCACTGGTGATCTTCAGAAATAACAAAGAGATTCCAACTCTTTCATGTACAATGGCTCCTTCTATCCAAATAGTCATGTTCATGTGTTTTAATGACTATATTCCCAAAGCAGATTGAGTCTCCTGGTTTCTGGTTTATTAATAAAGAGCAAGTTAGTTCTTCATTACTTCAACTAGTCCAAGGACGTTTCTTAAAAAAGGTTTTAAAAAGAAGACAAAATAGGGGAAAAGACAACCAACAAACAAGAGTGAAGTTGGCAAGCCTCGTGGTCATCAGCCTATGCAGTGGTTGTGGGCTTGCTCCCATTGGCTCTAAAGTGGGTGTCACGGCCGCATGTTCCAACGGCAGTGATTTTCGGGGGGTTTACAATGTCTTTATTCTTTCTTTTAAATCAGGTTTGTTTCTGACTCACTGATACATTAGGTATCCTGTAAATTCCCAATGATAGATAATATTATTTGCTTCCAGGGCCAATGACTTAAAAAAAAATTCTGAGTGAAAGGTATCTTAACATTTTGCATTAGCAAGCAAACTAACATTATAGAAACACACAGATTTTTAAGTTCAAAACAATAAGTACAATATAATTAATGGCCCATTTTACTAGATAAAAATAAAAGATCTTAAAAAAAGAATCCTGTGACCACACTATAAAGTAACCCAGGATTTACAGGACTTAGGATAATTATTAATGCTTAGACTAAATTTTACAACCTTGTATGTGTTTTGTGCAGAAAGCATGATTTATTTCTGAAATGTAAAAGTGGGATGGAAACTTTCCCCAGTGAATTTCTTTCATGATTGAGGGGACACGCCAGCTTCACATGTAGTAAATTATAGTGGTAAGCACTGGGATTTATTCAACTCAGCTATATAAAATACACCAACACCTTTTTAAAAAAAAGAACAGAGAGGCAGCAAAATAGCCATAATCAGTGTGCTCTGCTCCCTGAAGTAAAATAGCCATGAGATTGAAAAAGAAGTTTCTCTCTTCTAACTTAACAGAGGCCGGGTTTCTCCTAAGTGTTTTCCATAAGGCAATGAATTCATTTGTCTAAGGCAATTTTGGGCTGAGGTTAACTTTCAAAATTCCTTTTAAGTAAATGTATCATTACCTAAAAAACGGAATGCCTTCCCTGGCCTTCAGGACATTAAAACCCATCCTCTGTGCCCTTTTATATCACCCCAGCATAGTCACCTCATAAGTACTTAACATTCAGTGTTACCATTTCTTGTTTACCAGTCTGTATCTACCATAAAAGAAAGGGAGATCTTTAAAGATCGATAATGTGCTTTGTTTATCTTTGTTTCACCAGTACAGGGCCCATAGAAGGCAGTTATCAAATACTTATTGATGGATGGATGGATGGATGGATGGTTGGGTAGCTGTATACAGAGAAAGGATAGATGAGTGAATAAAATCAAATCATCCAGAGATATTCTAGGTTTTGGAACCAAGTGATAATCATCTTTTTATAGACATAGCTGTCTATACATTTGAACAATGATAAATAACTCCCAAAGTGCTTATGAGATATCAATTAAAGCAAATAAGAAATTTCTGAAATGTCTACTGTCAAAAAACAACACTTTGAGGAAAAGTGATATAAGACAGTAATTCTAAGTTATATTACTGATATCAATAATAGGCCACAATTGTTAAGGATCTCCTTTCCACTAGTAGAGTATTAATTGCTCTTCATGCATTATTTTTCACAACTCTTATATGCCCACTTGCTAATGGGGAAACTGAGGCAACAGAGAGGTTCTGTAACCTTCCTAAGGTCACAGAGTAAGTGAAAGAGCCACGGCTTGGATTGAGACACTCTGAATACAAGTTTGTGTGCTTAATCACTAAGGCTACATTCTTTTGGTAGAGAAACAAAAAGAAATATTACCAATTATTACCAAATTTACCCACAATGTATTTTCTGGACGAGAGCCAAAATTACTGACAATGAAAAGAGAATTATTTCCAGAAAAAAAAGCATCAAGTTCATATTTTCATTAAGTGAAAAATGAACTCATTGGAATATCATGTTATCACTTGATTCTTCTTTATAATTGCATAGAGAATAGATTTGTCCAAGAGTATTTAAAGATTATAATCACTGTGCAAAGACAGAAAACATTTTAGACCAGGAGATGGCAAACAGGTTTCAGTTTGGGAGCCAAAATGGCAACGTCCTAGAGACAAACGCTGAGGCCTACCTGGAGAGCCCCAGCTGTCAGTTAGTTCTGTGTGTCACCAACGCACAGGGACCCGGCTTCTGTGTGCATGCCTTGCTGCCCATGCGCACTGTTGGATAAACTCCTAGTGCACTGGTTCTTCAGTCAGTCTGTATGCCAGAATAACCTCTGCAGCTTTGACAAAATCAGCATGCCAGGTAAAGACAATCCTTGACTTCCATAAACTTATAGTACTCTTATGGAAAAGTTGCAGAAGCCAATTGTAATAAACTGAAAACACAAAGTATTTTCCCATGTCTTCAAGAATTAGGTTACTACCTCAAGATGAAGACTTGGAAATACTTCTAGTTGAATTCATACATGCCTATGCAATTAAATATCTTACCTGCTTCGGGTAGCACTGCAATAAATAATCAGAAATATTAGAAGTATACATAAATTACACATATAACTTAATTTTTAAAAATGTCTTATTTTAAACATGTAAAGTATCAGAAAATTAAAAATAAAAGCAGGAAAGGAAAAAAAGCAAACAAGGAAATATGGTCCTATGTGGTTGTGTGAATAACCATCAAATTTGGAATCAACTTTGTTAATTGCAGTTGAAGGAATAGGAACAAAGTAGGGGAAGGGGTAAACTTTATTTTGTATTTCCATTTCAAATGGGAAAACTCAATATTTTCACGAGTGAAACATTGTAAATGAAAATTTTTTCAATAACTGCAGAGGCACTATAAGAATTTTAATACATGGGATATGCTTTTGAGAATAAGGAAAGAGAAGAATACTGAAGAATCTTGGAAGTCACTTTTCTTTTTTTACCACCACACCAAAATAACAGAGTTCTGAAATATTAGCGTGTGAAGGGTACTCTCGGAGACCTTTTGCCACCTCCTAGAGTGCAAAAAGGTTGCACACATTTTGTCTTGCTGCTATGAATAATAAGAAGCCATGGGATCCCTTGTAGCAGTCCTGGAATAATTATGAAATAGCTGATTAAGTTCAAAGTTAGTATGGAAATCTGTTCTTTTAAAAGTCTTTCATAATCTATCTCCAGAGAGTGATAATTCTATCAAATTTGAATTAATCCATAGATAATGGCAAGGCTATTGCCCATGATTATGGGTCGATATGTGAGATATGAATATTGCATGGATTCTCTAATTTCATATAAAAATAACTGAGAACCAGATTACAGAAAGGATTAATTGTAAACAATACAAGCTATGGCAATAACCTCCAGAAAGGGATTAATCATCTTTGAACGTATAACTTGTCCTAGTAATAATAATCAAACCCCAGATAATTCTTTGGAGAGCAGATTTTTTTTAATGCAAGTCACACCATGATCCCTTCATAGATCCAATAAAACATTTTTTAAATTACCCTATCTGCTATCATTATAAAGTATAATCAGGCCCCAGTATTATCGTCACTACTGAAGCCTATAGTAGAATTAATTGTTCCTCATTTCAAGTCAAAAATAGGCTCTTTGTCAGGAAACTTTAATTAAAGCATTCTAAAAGTTTCCATTTTATATAGTTAAGCACATTATTGTAGTTGGGATGTAATTGCTTGTTCGTCTTACCTTTGTTCCTGTACTTTTGGTTTTGAATTCATATATGTATGTACATAAGGCCAAAGCTACAAAATGTAAGTGGAGTTTTCAGCATATAAAGATACATTGTTCAAAAGGTATATGAAAAAAATAATAAAGTAGGTTCGTATTTAATATAAAAATAACTGAATTAAGGGGGGGTATTTTTTTAATTGTGGAGATTACATATATATTAGTTACAACCTTAACCATTTTTAAATATTCAGTCTAATCGTGTTAAGTACAATCACATTGAGGTACAGCCAATCCTCAGAACACTTTTCACTTTGCAAAACTGAAACTTCTTACCTTATAAATAGCAGCTCTTCCTTCTTTCCTTCCCCATTCTCTGGCAACAACCGTTCTCTTCTCTCTCTCTGATTTTGACTTCTCTTGCTACCTCACATCACTGGAATATCACACTGATGTGTCTTTTTGGGACTGGCTTGTTTCATTTAGCATAATGTCCTCGGACATTGTGTCCAGTTTATTCAAGTTGTAGCATATGTTGAAATTTCCTTCCTTTTAAGTCTGAATAACATTTCATTGCATGTATTACTTCATTGTTTATTCATTTAATCATTGATGGGCACCTGTGGACAGTGCTGCTGTGAACATGGGTCTACCAATACTTCTTTGAGACACTGTTTTCATTTTGAGGATGTATATGTCCAGAAGTGTGATTGCTGGATCATGTAGTAATTTTACTTCTAATTTTTTGAGGAACCATCAGACCGATTTTCATAGTGGCTGCACCATTTTACATTCCTACCAATAGTACAAAGTTTCCAATTTCTCTATATCCTCACCAACACTTGTTCTCTTCTGGGTTTCTTTAAAATATAAATTAGGCTTTAACTGTCAACCTTAAATCTAATGTTTCTAAATTAGGAAATTCTAAATTATGATTTTACAAACGATCTATCTAATAATACCTTCTGGGTATAAAATCTGAGCTTTCTTCTTTCTAAAGGAGAAGATTGTCAAAGTTGAAAGTGAAAAAAAACTTTTCTAACAATTATGGGCAATAATTAAGTTCCCCAAAATATCTGACAGGATCTTATATACAAAGTATATGCTTAAGAAATTTTTTTTTAAATAATGAGATAAAATATTTTAACTTTCCACAAAGTTTTAAAATTCAAGGTGAATTTTATATTCCATACAGTGAAGGACTTAAACTTTCTAGGTCATTACTCTACCCTCATCTGTCTAATGAATGTTTACCCACTTCATAACCTCTTTTGGTGGTTGTCAAGATTAAATAAATAATTCATCTAAAGCACCCAGAGCTGCCCATTGTAAATTTAATAAAAGTTAAATTTTATATAAATATAAAATAAATTTTATACATTTTATAAATTTTAAATATTATTTTATAATTATTTAAATATTGTAGATAGAAATAAGCAAGTGTTACTAAATACCTAACAATGTCTTCAGCAGTATATTAGACACAGTGTTTAACCTTGTCTAGTAAAAATAATAATTCCTGCCCTAACAATATACAAATGTAGTTTGATTTGAAAGAAAAGAAAGATAAGCACAAAATATACAAAAAATAATTTGAGCCAAGATTAAACTACTTCCTTTTTAAACTCCCACTGTTCATAATGACTTTGTATAATTCTTGTTCTCTTAGTAATTCATCCTACCTTCTTTTTCCTCCACCCATATATGATTTTGACTATGGCCAGTCAGCTAGTCTTCTCGTTTTACCTGTTCTCTGTGTCAGTGAGTTTACCTGGTCTCATTTCACCCGAGTGGGGCTGCTCACAACCTCAGTGTCTCCCTTTCAATATTGCTGATCCCACTACCTGTGAACAGTGAGATGTCAGTGATATTTTGAAAGTGGATCTAAAACTCAAGTGTCTGTTTTAGTTGTTTGTTGTTGCTGCTGCTGTTACCTGATGTAATGCCACCAATATCTTTTCTTTTTTCTTCATTATCTACAGAACAAAGCCTAGAAACCTTAGTCTGTGATTAAAAACCAGACACAATATGGCTTAAAATTCATTTTTTCAGCTTTACCTTCCCTATATATACTCTAAACTGATGAAACCAAGATACATATAATTGTCCTTAAACAACTTAGAATTTTCTTCTTTATGCCTTGTGTAGTCATGTCATCTCTGAATTGTCCTTTTCTTCATCTTCACCTGCTGAAATCCTATTGAGATACCAAGATCCAGCTCAAACTCTGATTCCTGCACCCCAGCTGAAACAAACTCTTCTTTTCTCTGGACCTCATGCTCTGCACATAATCTACATCTATTCTGAGGTAGCTTGTTTGTAGCAATATTGAGTATGCACTAGATAGCCAGCCTCTAACAATGATTTCATTGCCTTTGAGTTTCCAAAATGGATGAATAAATAAATGAATGGCTCAGTGAATGAATGAATAAATGGGTAAAATAAATGTAGGTTTAAAGAATTAACTTTATAAGTGTATAGAATATAAGAAAATCTAGATTCAGGGAGTCATTCTGAAGACTACTGTACCACTATAAATATAAAATTCAATCTAAAACTGCCCAGCAGACTGTATAAGTTAGTGATTTAAACTATTAAAAATATATTATTTTTTATTTTAAAAATGTCTCACATGGCACACTTATTACACTCAGCTATCTTTGCATATTCCATTTCAGAAACTAACTATACAGTGGGTATATTAGTCTGCTAGGACTGTCATAACAAAATACCATAGACTAGGTGGCTTAAACAGTAATTTATTTTTTTCCACAGTTCTGGAGGCAGAAAATTCCATGATCAAAGCCCTGCAGAGATCAATTCCTGCTAAGAATGCTCCTTCTGGCATGGAGCACCACCCCAGAAGGCTACCTTCTTCCAATGTCCTCGCATCATACAGAGCAAGCTCTCTGGTCTCTTCTTCTAAGGGCAAGAATCCAACCATAAGGACCCCACCCCCACAAGCTCATCAAATCCTAATTACCACCAAAGACCCCATCTCCAAATGTCATCCTTTGTATGTTAGGGCTTCAACATATCCATTTGGAAGGACACGATCAGCACATAGCAGTGGGGGAGGTGAGATGTTTTAACTTTCAAACATATCTGTTCTATATTGTATTAGTCATAAGTCCCTTAGCTTATTACCAGAAAAAAAAAAAGCCCTAGAATTCAAACAAGTCACACTACTTACCTATTCAGATTTCCATGACTTTACCCATATAACAACAGGAAGTGGGATGGGGGGTAGAATATGTGTGTGTGTTTGTATACAAACATACATGTTTATATAACATAAAATTATATAATGTACATGAAAATTCCGATTCAAGGCTCTCCTTGATCCAGTCCCATATAAACTGTCCAGTTCTATATTCCGCTAGAGCCCTTGTATCTGGTATATTCTCACCAAACTAGGGTACTCTCCCCTTATAATTTTTGTTAGGTCAGTAATCATAGCAGAGATGAAAAATAAGCTCTCTAAAATTCATTCAAAAAAATGAAACCTCAGGGTTAAATTATTTTACCTAGTAATTCTTTCAAACTCTTAAGTAATAGAAAATTCTCATGTTTTATGAACAGTGAGCATCATTTAAAAAATCTTTTAATAGATTCTAAGTTATTTAATGAAGCTAGCAAAACCAGTGATAAAAATGTCAAAATCTTAAAATAAAAACAAACATGGGAACATTTTAAAAAATAGGTTAATTTTATTTTTTTACATTACTTTGACAATAATGAAATACAAATAAGTATAATTCAATAGTTTGCTTAAATCATGGTTCTCAAAATTTGTCCTGTGTATCACCTGTGTCAAAATCATGGTAGTAATCAAAGAGGGTGTTTCTAAAAAATCAAATTCTCAGCCTCACCCCAAACCTATTGAGTCAGAATCTCCAAGAGGATTGCCTTAGAATCTGAATTTTAGCCTTTGTTCCAGGCAGTTTTTATGCAAACTGAAGTGAAAATACTTCATTGACATTATCTGTCACAACCATATAGCATTTGTATCAAGTGGGAATACAAAAAATGATTAACAATAAGACATCTAGTGATAGAAAGATTTACTTCAATAAATCCAAAAAGAAAAACACCTACAGCGAATAAAAGTCAACACCTATTCTTGTTAGAAAAAATCATAAACCACAAATAGAAGGAAGCATCCTCAAAATGACAGAAACAAAAAAACACTTTAAAACGCCTTTTCTTTGAAGATTTTATTTATTTATTTTTTATTTTTTTATTTTTATTTTTAATCAGTATTTTTTAATTGTTGATATTGTACAGTTTTCTGTCTTTTACCCCGCCCCAGCCCACCACCCCAGCCCTCCCCACCTTCCTCCCATTTCCACCCCCCATAGTTTTTGTCCATGAGTCCTTTATACTTGTTGCTCTAAACTGTTCCCCTTTTCCCCTGAAATTCCCTCCCCTCCCACTCTGGACACTGTCAGACTGTTCTCAAATTCAGTGTCTTTGTTTATATTATGCTTGTTTGTTTGTTTTGTTGATTAGCTTCCTCTTAAAGGTGAGATCATATGGTATTTGTCTTTCACTGCCTGGCTTATTTCGCTTAGCATGTTGCTAGCTATCAGAGAGATGCAAATTAAAACTACAATGAGATACCACTTGACACCAGTCAGAATGGCCTTCATAAACAAAGCAACAAACAGCAAGTGTTGGAGAGGTTGTGGAGAAAAGGGGACCCTAGTGCACTGTTGGTGGGATTGCAGATTGGTACAACCACTATGGAAAACAGTATGGAATTTTCTAAGAAAACTAAAAATGGACATACCTTTTGACCCAGCAATTCCACTGCTTGGATTATATCCTAAGAATCCTGAAACACCAATCCAAAAGAATCTATGCACCCCTATGTTCATAGCAGCACAATTTACAATAGCCAAGTGCTGGAAGCAACCTAGGTGCCCATCAGTTAATGAATGGATCAAAAAACTGTGGTACATTTACACAATGGAATTCTATGCAGCAGAAAGAAAGAAGGAGCTCCTACCCTTTGCGACAGCATGGAAGATTTTATTTATTTATTTTCAGAGAGAGGGGAAGGAATAGAGAAAGAGAAGGAGAGAAATATCAAATGTATGTTTGCCTCTCTGCAACCCAGGCATGTGCCCTGATGGGGAATCAAACCAGTGACCCCTTTGGTTCGTGGGCCAGCACTCAATCCATCGAGCCACACCAGCCAGGGCTAAAACATCTTTTTTTAAAAATATATTTTATTGATTATGCTATTACAGTTGTCATATTTCTCCCCCATCATTCCCCTCCACCCTGCACACATCGTTTTTAAACAGAGAAGAAGCTAACATAAAAAATTAGCAGCCTTCTTAACAGAAAAACATTAGCCACATTCTAATGGACTAAGCAAAAATTTCAGAAATCTCCTGTGTCACTTCACATAGTTCTGAAGTTCTGGTGTAGACATTAAAACATGGGATACAAAAAAAAAGAAGCATTATTGTTGAAAAAGAAAAATACATTTACAATTATTTCCAGAAATAATTATTCCATCCGCTGAAAATTCAAGAGAATATACAAAAAAATTCATAATTAAAGTGAGAATGTGATGTAGTTTTTGACTACCAAAAAAGTCTATATATCTAAAGTAACAAGTTAGAATGTTCATTTATTTATTCAATAAGCATTAACAGATTATCAGGAAAATCACTGAACAATGGAAGAATACAGTGAATAGAAAAACAAAATAAAATTTGTAGAAATAATAAAGAAAACAACAAGCTTTAAAAGAGAATGAAAGAGATAAATCCCAGGAAAATATAAAGAAAGAGGAAGGAAATGATGGCTAAGAGCATGTGCTATGGAGCAGAGAAATATCAGCCTATTTCTTGGCTGAGTGACCTTGAACCGATGCTTAACCTCCCTGAGCCAAAGATTGCCCTAGCTCAGCAAATTCCCACCTACACTGTAAATGCAGTTAGAGTGTTTCAACCTGTCCTCTACCCTAGAACATTTGGGTTGTTTATGAGCTTTTTGACAAATAAAGCTTTTAAATTTTTAATTAGTTAGATCTCTAAATCTTTTTTTATGTTTGCCTCTTGGCATTACTTTCCATCTCTCTCCTTGGAATCTTCTGTTTTTGGCTCTCTTCCTAGGTTATTTTCTTTTGTCTTGGATGAGAAATCTTTATTTGTCCATGCACCTTTTTCTCAAGAGAGGTTTTCTCCAGCTTCTCTTCTAGTAGAGACTTAAGTTTGCATTTTGTCAAAAAAAAAAAAAAAAAAAGACATTGTGATATGGAGGAAAGTTCTAGGTTGAATCAGAAACTACAATATAAATAACTCCTTTTTTAAAGGTACTTTTCTATCTTGAATTCTCTCTTTCCCTCTCTCTCTCTCTCTCTCTCTGTCTCTCACTTTCTCTCTCTCTCTCTCACACACACACACACACACGCATGCACGCGAGCACACATACATGCGCACACACACACAGGCTTATTTTCCTGGGTTTCTTTTCTCATCTATTTATGTTATACCAGTATAGACTATGAATTTTGTAGGATAGCTCAAATCATCTTCAGAACAAGACAAAAATAGAAATAACAATATCAGAATATTCTGCCTGGAGAGAAGCAAGAAGGAGCTCCAGTTATATGTTCAAGGCACTACATGAAAAGTTTCTTTACCACTTAACTGCTTATCAAAAGATACAGGCGGGCTTATTGGGAAGGTACTTCACCCAAATCGTGATAAGGATGATAGTGCTCATGCTGCCTATACTGGTACTTTGCATGACCTTCCCCCACCTCACCCACACCCCATTAGTACCTTTCCATCTTCTGGAGTTCCAGACATATATGCACCAAGTCACTTGAGTTTAAGTTCTTTTTGAGACAAACTTTTATGGTCTTTTTAACATTCTCTTTCTTTAAAAAAAAGCTGTCATTTATTCACAATTATTTAATTCTGCTTTCTTGTGATTGACTTTTGGTAGAATATCAGTTCTTCAGTCTGTCGCTATAATCCTTGGTATCATCATCAACCATTATTTCTGCATGTCCTTGTAGTAGGAGTTCACGTGGGGAAACCTGGAGCACGGCCGACCCCATTAGGGCAGTCATCCAGACCTGTGAGTAAATTGGAAATAACATTGGAAATGGGTACTGTCAGTTTTTGTGCACATCCTGTTATCTTTAGGGTCTTGTTATTGTAACCACTGAGCCTGGCATACCAGGAAGGCATATGCGACGGCATTTGGTAGTAGGTAATATTCAAAGCTTTTGGCCTGTGCAGACTGGCTCTGGCTCCTCAGACTAGCCGTGGCAACCAGTGTGTCTCCATGGAACTGAGGGAGGCAAGGAGAGAGAGCTCTGCCAAGGACACCAGTCTGTTCTGGCCAGTACATCATCCCCCAGCTAACTCTTAAACTAAGTTAAATATAACACTAGGATTTAAGTAAACTGCTAATGCATGGCACTTGCATATTTCCATGCCTTCCAGGGAACCAGAGTATAGTCTGCGACACTGGCCAACTCCTTTGTTCGTCTCCACAGCACAGGCTCCAAATTCTCACCCCTTGTTCCAGGCTGCTACATCATAGCCACTGACTTTAAGAGAGACCAATGAGGCTCTTAGACAAGATTCTCAACTTCCCTTGCCTCTGGGTGAGAAGCAGACAGCTCTAGATTCCAGTTCCAGCCCTCTGATTTAACTAGCTATTATGGGCAGGTCACTTAATCTCTCTGGGCTGGTTTCATCCATCATGGTTAGACCGAGAAATGATAGCACAGGTACAGAGATTAGCAAAGGGTCTGGCACATGAGCGCTTATTACCTGCTCGCTAATATATTCATCATGAGTTAGCAGCAGCAGTGTTGGTCCTTATAATCCACTCCTCTATCTTCCCATCTATGAAACTGAACCAATAATAAAAGTGACCTCACATGGTTGTTGTGAGAATTAAATATTACATGGTAAGTGTTTCAGAGAATGCCTTGCCCATAGCACACAATACATTTCAACTTTTATTTTTATTTCTATTTCTTCTCCTGGTGTTGTACTTCCAGAATAACCTCAACAAGACACTAGAAACTCTAAAGTGCAAATCCAAGAATATGCCAATATATGAACATCTTTTAAAGGATCCCCATAGCTTAAAGATGAGTTTGTATGTAGAAGGCTATTCAGAATCTAATATTTAGATGTTTTCGCTCCAAATATTATCTCTATCTGGAATTATTCCCTCATTCCTGTCCATCGGTAAAGTCCTACTTAAATTTAAAATTAGCTCAGGCATCTCCTCCTCCATGAAGCCTGCCTCTCTTACATGAAATTTGGTATCTTTCCTCATGAATCATAGAGTACCATCCTTCCATACAGCGCTAAGCACAACTGTTTTGTGGTGATTGCTGACTTGGACACACCTTTTACTAGCCGTGAATCCCTGGAGG
The DNA here is from genome assembly GCA_039655065.1 of Glossophaga mutica. NCBI lineage: Eukaryota > Metazoa > Chordata > Mammalia > Chiroptera > Phyllostomidae > Glossophaga > Glossophaga mutica. The sequence goes on from CM077312.1 coordinate 34,766,138, forward strand.
TCAGAAATTATGTATATTCAAATATATGCATCTGGATTTTGAATATGACTGTCACATAAATAACACTCAAAGATATTTGATAATTGAGTGAATAATTATTTACTGTCAGCATTAAGTATATTGTTTAGCTAGAGAAATTATCCATATTCTATACATGCCATTTCCTATACTTGTAATGGAAATAACAGATGACCGCTTCAGAATGGTAAACGAAGTACCCACTCTTTACGCGGACCAATCCAGACCATGGGAACTTTCTGAAGTTGTTTCTTTCTTTCTCCTCTTTGCATTGTTATTTTTCATTCATTTTTTAAAGCACCATTTTCCTCTTTTACTACAGATTTCTATTTTGAATTTTCATTTACTTTCTTGATGATTCCTAGTTTATTTTTAATTAAATCATTTAATCATTTTAAATTAAATCAATTGTCATTCTGTTACAGTTGTCTCAATTTTTCCTTTTGCCCTCCTCCACTCATCTCACCCCCTCTGCTCCCACAGTCAGTCCCCACACCGTTCTCCATGTCCATGGATCATTCATATATGTTCTTTGTCCAGTCCCTTCTCCTTCTTTCCACCAATATCCCCCTCCCCCAGCCCCTCTGGTTACTCTCAGGCTGTTCCATTTTTCCATGCCTCTGGTTCTATTTTGTTGGTTAGTTTATTTTTGTTCATTGGATTCCTTTTATAGGTGAGATCTATGGTATTTGTCTTTCACCGACTGGCTTATTTCACTTAGCACAATAGTCTCCAGTTCCACCCATGCTGTCACAAAATGTAGGAGTTCCTTCTTTCTTTCCTGCTGCATAGTATTCCACTGTGTAAATGTACCGCAGTTTTTTGATCCACTCATTTACTGATGGGCACTTAAGCTGTTTCCAGTCCTTAGCTATTGTAAATAGTGCCACTATGAACATATGGGTGCATAAGTTCTTTTGAACTAGTGATTTAGGATTCTTAGGATATATTCCCAGCAACAGAATTGTGAGATCAAAAGGCAGTTCCATTTTTAGTTTTCTGAGGAAATTCCATACTGTTTTCCACAATGGCTGTCCCAGTCTTCATTCTCACCAACAGTGCAAAAGTGTTTCCTTTTCTCCACACCCTCACCAGCACTTGTTGCTTGTTGTTTTATTAATGATGGCCATTCTGACAGGCGTGAAGTGATATCTCATTGTGGTTTTAATTTGCATTTCTGTGATGGCTAGTGATATTGAACACCTTTTCATATATCTATGGTCCATCTGTATGTCCTCCTTGGAGAAATGTTGATTCATATCCTTTGCCCATTTTTTTAATTGGATTGTTTATCTTTCTGGTGTTGACTTATATGAGTTCTTTATATATTTTGGAGATCAAACACTTGTCTGAGGTATCATTGGCAAATATATTCTCCCATACAGTTGGTTCCCTTTTCATTTTGATGATGGTTTCTTTAGCCATGCAGAAGATTTTTAGTTTGATGTAGTCCATTTGTTTATTTTTTCCTTTATTTCTCTTGCCCTAGAAGATGTATTGGCAAAATATTGCTATTTGGGATATCTGAAATTATCCTGTTTATGTTTTTGTCAGGACTTTTAGGGTGCCGTGACTTATATTCAAGTCTTTTATCCATCTTGAGTTTGAGTTCTTCCTGTCCCTCTTGTTGGTCTCTGAGAAAATTAATGCAACTTCAGCCTCCATTTTCCCACAGGGGCCTGCCCCCATCTGTTCATCTCTTTGGTCATGGGAATAGTTGTGCATAACACAGAATGCCTCTTTATTTTTATTTTTTGCTTTTACTTATTTATTTAGTCATTTTATTAAATTTATTGCAGTGACATAACTTCACAGGGTCATATAGTTTTCAGGTGTACATTTCTATGATCTGTGTATTGCATCGTGTGCCCACCACCCAAAGTCAGATCATCTTCTGTCACCATATAGTTGCCCCGCCTTTACCCTTTTACTAATCCCCACCCCCTTCCTCTGATAACTAATATGTTGCTTTTTATTTCTTTTTTCCTTTATTTAATTGTTGTTCAAGTACAGTTGTCTCCATTTTTACCCCCCTGTGGCCCCCACCCCAGCCATCCCTGCCTTCCACCCTTGAACCTACCACCTTTGGCTTTGTCCATGTGTCCTTTATACATGTTCCTTGATGGCCCTTCCCCTATTATCCCAACCATTATCCCTCTCCCCCCCTCCTCTCTGGTGACTGTCAGTTTGTTCTTCATTCACAGAAGGCTTCTTTAGATTATCTCCAGGTGACTGCTCCATGTTGGAATCTGAAAAGAAGCAACCTGCAAGTGCTAATCTCTCATATCAAATATCTTCATACAAAATTATCTCACTACGAAGTACATTTCTCACATACCATATTTAATTATCATGGTATTTCCTTCAATTAAACTCAAGTAGTAGGGTATGATTAAGGGCTTAAGTCCTCTAAGTAGTGATGACATTTTTATTTATAATATGATTATTATATTTTTATAATATTTTATTACTAATTTGTCATCTTTTTAAGTGTCTTAACTATTTCAGCATCACCTTTATAGGAACATTGTCATCAAAGCAGATAAATGGTACAAAGCTAAGGTGAGAAAATTTAACTCTCTGCCATTAAACTTCAATGAACTGTTTTTAAGCATTGTTTTAAATGTTCATAAGGAGGAATACAGTCTCTGACTTTGACAGTTATGGACATTGCAGTAGTTGTTAACATTTTTAATGAAAATATACTGTTACAACAATAACAATAGAAAGCTACCCAGATTTGAGGGTATATTAAACTTATAAAATTAGTGAGTGATAGAATAGTCACATAATAGAGCACATTCTGATTCAAAAAGATCATCATGAGTTTCTCTTTACCACTTCAAGGGAAATAATTTTGTTGCTTTGCGAGAAATGTATTAAAGATAATTATTGAGATAGATATTGAATGAGATATGTTTATATTTTTATTAATTTAAAGCTATTTATTTTACTGTTGTTTACTCATTTAGATCAAAGTCTGCTATGAAAAATAACTTAATAGAAAGCATTATTCTGCTTTAATCCATGGGAGATTTTTTGACAATAGCTGATATAACAAAACACCATCTCCGCTATCTGGATGAGAGCTTACCTACAAGAAAACAAAGAAATAACAAGGAAATAAAAAGCCTCTTGAGTGTGAACTTAGAAACATAACCTATAAAGTGGATAACACTCAGAATTTTATGTCCTTGACTTTGATCAATTTTCCCTGCTTTTTTTCTCTTTCTTGCTTGCTTTTCAACAATGCTTTGTAGATTGGAACAGTACATTAATGACTTCATTTGTCAGGCTCTATTGTTGCCAGTTCTTTTGATCCACTTTCTTCTCTTCTGAGTTCTCAGTGCATTATTTTCATCTTTATGTATTTTCAGATTTCATTGATGTGCTGCTTTAGAATTTCCACTACATGTTGCTTTTTTATTTTTATTTTATCCACTTGATTTCTTTCTCTTGGAATTAGAGTTTTTACGTTTAGAGTACACAGATTTTAAGGCTCTCGCACACAATCTACAAACAGAAATCCTTAGAAGAAAATCTGGTGAAATAATAAGTATGTGGTCTATAGAATGAAACAGAGATGAATTTGAATCCTCTCTTCATCTTTTATTATCAGAAGGACAACAGATACTTAACCACCCTGCACTTCAATTTTCTTAACTTTAAATTGTAGACAATAACACTTACATTGCAGAATTATTATGAGGATTAAAATTCCAGGATATTTAGTACACAAGAAATGACAGATATTGCTACTACTATTTTATTATTTTTATCATTATTATTTCTGTTACTACTTCATTGCAGTTGTGATAAAAAGTTTTTATGTGGATTAAATGTGAAAAATAAATCTTAATTCTTCCAAAAGAAAACAAAATAAAAATTTTTCATAACCTAGGGTAGAAAAAAAAGAAATAACTTAAAGGGAAAGATTGATGTATTAGATTTTATTAAAATTAAAAACTTTTTACACAAAAATTAAGATTAAAAAAGTAGGGTTTACATCCATAACTATTAGTAACTTTTAACACTATTTACAAAAAAGTTGTCAACTTCATTACATACATGGGAAATGCAAATTAAAGCCACAATGAGATACCACTGAGTAACCACCAGAATGATTCAAATTAAATGACTGACAGAAACAAGTATGAAGAATAATGAACAACTAGAATTTTCATACACCACTAATAGACGTGTAAACTAGTCCAATCACTTTGGAAAATGCAATATCTATCAAAATTGGACACACATCTCTGACAGTCCAGCAATCTCTCTTCAACATGGGCTAACTAATTTGTATACAAATGCTCAAAGCTGTGTTAGTTACAATAGCCCCAAACTAGAAACCCCACGTGTTCTCTAGCATGTGAATTGTATAAAATAAAGTGTGGTATATTTGTACATAGAATACTGTTCAGAAATGAAAATCAGTGAATCACTACTACACACCACAACCTGAGTTTGGCTGTGGGGGTCACAAATATAATATGGAGCAAAAGCAGCCAGATACAAATGAATGTGAACTGTATGGCTCCTTTTATAAACAGCTCAAAAGTACGTAAAACTAGGCTATGCTACTTAAATAGAATAGTGGTTATTTGGGGTAGGAAGCGATGGTGACTTGAAAGGACACGAAATGTCCCATTGCTTGGCTGGGTCATGGTTACCCGAACTGTTCAGTTCGTGGCAGCTCTTCCAGTGAACACCTCGGATGTGTGCACCTTTCAATATATTCTCTCTTTTTTCAATAAACAGGTTTACAATTTTTTAAAGTAGTCATTGCCTTAACTAAGAAAAACTGTGTTCAGGGTTTTTTTTTGTTTTTGTTTTGTTTTTACTTTGTTTTGTTTTGTTGAGTAGGTTGATGCATCAAGATTTCTTCCGAATGATAAGTTATATTTTGAGAGGGATGAGAGTAAATGCAATTTTAAAACTGAAAATTGAAATAATCTCAATCACTTTAAAAAAATAAACATTACATTGATTGGTTTTACCAAATCCTTCATGTCTCTGAGAGGACAGAAAAGCCATTTTTAAAAGCTCTACTGGGTGCACTGAGGTCTGTTTTTGAGGAGATTAGTTATAATTTACTCAGGGTCCTTATAAGACACTTCTGTGATAAAAATTTAAAGATTAGTACTAGAAGTCATTTGCTTTTTCTAAAAAATTAATGTGTTTTCTTCAGTGTGAATCAGGTGATTGCTTATGATTCCCTTCCTTTCACCATCAGAATAAGTGGAGCCAAAGGGACTTATTTCCTTTGCACTATACTTCCTGAACTGTTCGCTACTTTCTATTAGTATTCATATTTTTCTATTCTTTATCTTATTTTTATCTCATTGTTTATATTTTGTGTAAATTACCTCCTGTAGGGAAACAAGAGGACAAAAAAACATATTTTCAGAAAAATAAAATCATAAACATTTTTGTTATCCATATTTGGTATAAAAGGTTAAAATATATTGTTTTTTAATATAAATTTTGGTGTGATGAATACCCATTTACAAGGCAATAATATAGTAAATAATAAAGAAGTGAAACAGACTATAAAATCTGTCAGTTCAAGAGGAGAGTGGGAGAGGATAATGGAGGGAGTGTCATGAGACACTAAGATGATACTAGGGCCAGTTAGCTAATCCCCTGGACACACTGTTTCCATTTGACCAGAAAGAGTGTTTAGTGAAGCATATACTGTCCTCAGTCTTTAAAAAATCTCAGAACAGGTCAGTCCTTCTTTTTGGTAATAGTAGGGCCACGGAGACATTAGTCTTCGATTGAACATTGGAGGAATAGATGGTTATAAACTGACCCACATTGTCTTAAGAGTCTCCTCAGAAGAGAAACTAATGTCTTAATTTTGTCAGGATTTGTTAACCACCCATACCGGCTGACATCATTTGTCCCAGTGTTGGGACCCCTTAACTTAGCACCACATTGTCTTTTCATTAAGGTCCTGGGGCTCTCTCTCCCATTGTCATTGTACTATTTCTTCCTCCTTTTATTTGGAAGGAAATGAACCTAGGTACCATGCCTGTGGCTAGTTTCAATCTTACCTCCCTTCATTCAGCCTCTAAACATTCATTAATAAGTAGAACAGTGGGAGACCCTTACTCCCTCCCAAGCACTGGGGGAAGAGCACTAACTATGAGATTTTGTGGTGTTTTCTCTTACGTCCTAACCTAACCCACACTGGCACTCATCCTTTCTATTCCAGAAGTTCATGCATCTATCAGCAACCCATTCTCATAGCCAAAACTCGAAAACTCTGCAGAATCTAGGATTTCACCTTATTTACAAGTAACAAGTTAGGCTGTGTTTCAGCACTTAAAATTTTGGGAGAAGAAACAAGATTCATGGCTCCAAGACAAAGGTCTGTATTACAAAAGCAGTAGCCAGAGCTGCATGTTGGTTTTCTTCAGTCCCCTAGTGTCAAATAAAAGAGCCCGTCAAGGTTCCCTGCACTTGCAATTGGTTTTGTTACAGGAGGAAAATAAAGAACTTGGAAGATTTACCATTATTGTAATAAGTGGAAGCCAGTCTTATTACCTCATTTCTCAAACACAACCCTGAGAAATGGCCCAGCCAAAGACCACTCAGGGCCCTGCATTCTTGGCACACCCATCAAGAGTGTGCAGGGTTGCCCAGGAGCCATGGGCAACAAATTGTTTCTTCCAAGAGAAGGAGGGTCAAAATTATTTTACATTCACATAGAATGAACAACTGCACACAATCATGGTCATGCCTCAGGGATCTTTATTTCTACTGTGATTTGTCACAATATAATTTAAAACGCTTAAATTATCTGGCACTTTCCTAACAATATTACTTTGGTCCACTATATGGATGACATCATGCATAACGAGTCCAATGAAAAAGAGACGGCAAGTACTCTGGACACATTGAAGGGAAGTATGTGCTTCAGAGGTTGGGAAATAAACCTTATAAAGATTGAGGAGATTAACACATCAATAAGGCTGTTGGGGATCTAGTAGTCTGGGGGACATGCCCTGCAAAGTAATATACAAGTTATTGCAGCTATCACTTCTTACCATGAGGAAAGAAATACAAAACTTGGAGGTTTCTTTGAGTTTTGGAGGAAACATACTCCATACTTGTGAATACTGTTTCAACCCATTTATCAAGTGATATTAAGGTTGTTATATATGAATGGAAGTAAAGGAAGAAAGGCTAGCAATGGTGTCAGCCTGTAGTATGCTCAACCCTTCCCATGGGCTATATAACCCAATAGAACTCAAGCTACTTGATGTGTCTATGATAGATAAAGAAGCCATATAGAGCTTCAGAAAAATTCCAATAGCAGAATTACAGCATACGCCATATGGCATCACATCAGAAAAAAGATGCACCATTAAATGCACCATTTAAAAAGTCATTCCTGGGGGAAATAACTTCCAGAATAATGCAATATAGATTTCTGAAAATCTACTCATCCATAAAAGCAATAAGAACACTAGCAGAGGTTTTTAAAATCAGCTTTTTCATAGGCCTAGAAATTGACCATAAACTTAAAAAAATTCAAAGAGTATCTATCTAAGAAAAAAAAACTGAATCTTGGTAACAACAGTGAGCTTTGTGGTATTTTAACCTGTCTAAATCCTTGTTCCCATTTCCATGACTCTATACTAACCTGAAAAACAACAGCTTCAAAACCAAAATGTTTTTTAAAATCTGTAGCCTAGCAGTTATTAGAGAAGGTAAAACAGATTTGAAGCCTCTCTAAAAAAACTCTATTCCCATAGAACTGTCAATGTTTGATCTGTCTTGCAGCTCCCCAGATCGTCTATGTTCTCAGTCTTGTCTTTATTTGATTTGACTCTGAACTAATGAGCAGCCCTATCCCCAAGGCATTTGTCAAAAACAATCAGTACCAATCAGTTAACATCACAGTTTCTTAAGGCAACAACACCAGTTGAGGCTCACAAGAGACTAATTAAATAATCTAAAGAAAGAGCTGAGGAGTATGATATCTATAGAGGTCTCAAAAAGCTCCAGCACATTTATGGGGATCTAGAAGGCCATACACAGTTTCCAAACTCTGCACATGCCCAGAAAGAATACAAGAAAGCCCTATTCTCTCACCTCTGGCTCACTCTAAGTTTCTTTACAAGCAGGTAGTAAAGGCTAAGGCAGAATTTTAAACTGCCTACTGGAGCATTAAAGCCATATCCACCAAAAGAAACACAAAGCCTTTCAGCAAAGATTGGAATTTCTGGTTCAAGGCATTAAGACATAATAAGAAAATAAATAAATTATATATATATATATATATATATTTCTAGAAATAATATTTTACAATTATTAGTTGACCACTAAGCTAACTGAAAAAAGACTTCAGTGTCCACACATAATAAAAAATACATACTTTATTAATTTATACAAAGAAAGTCACTAAAGAAACAGCAACAAAAAACCCTGGGAAGGTGTGTGACCAGATTTTCAGAGCTGTTATATTATAATACTTAAATGCACATTTTTCAACAAAAAAAAATCATTAAACATGTAAATAAACAGGAAAAAAATCAATCAATAGAAAATTGATTGCTATTGTCCCTGAGGTAGCACAGATGTTGGCCTTATTAGACAAAGACTTCAAAACAGCTCTTATAAGTATTTTTAAGAAACTATATAAAATCATGACTAAGACTTAAAGGAAAGTTAAAAAAAATTGTTGGATTGACTGGAGTATATCAATAAGAGATTATAATGATAAAAAATAACCAAATAGAAATTTCAAAATTAAAAACTTAAAAAATGAAGTGAAAAATTGACCAGAAGTACTGAGCATCAGTTTTGAATTGGCAGAAAATAGAATTAGTGAACTTGAAGATAGCTTTGAGAGAAAGAAAGAAAAAATGAAGAAAAAAGAGAGTCAGAGATGTGTGGTATAACAACAAACTATATCAATGTACAGTTAATGAAGATTGTTATAATTTGAATGAATTGTACACTGATAACTATAAAACTCCCTTGAAAAATGTGAGAATGACAATATTCTTAACATGATAGTACTCTCTGCATTAATCTACAGTGTCAATTTAATCTCACTTAAAATCCCAGATGCTTTTTTTAAAAAATGACAAAACTGATACTAAAAGTTACCCCTATGGATTTGCTAGGGAGCTGGAATAGCCAAAATAATTTCTACAAAATAAGAACGATGTAGTAAGACTCACACTTCCTGACTTACCACTCACACTACACAGCTACTGTAATAAAAACAGTATGGTACCAGTGTAAGGATAGGAATATATAGGTTGATGAAATAGAATTGGCAATACAGAAACCCTCATATTTGTGGTTAATTGGTTTCTAAAATGCTTCCAAGAAAACTTAATGAGGAGGGAAATTCTATTAAACAAATAAAAAAATAATAAGTCAAATAATCAATTTTTTAAGTGGGCAAGTAATTTGAATAGATATTTCTGCAAAGAAGATAAACACATGATCAATAAAAACATGGAAATATGTTCAACATTATTAGTCATTAGGGGAAAATAAATCAAAACCAAAATGGAAACACCTACTAGGATGGTTAAAAATAAAAAGATAAAAGATGAGTGTTAAAAAAAAGTTAAAAAAAAAAAAAAAAAAAAAAAAAAAAAAAAAAGCCCTGGCTGGTGTAGCTCAGTGGATTGAGCGCGGGCCTGCGAACCAAAGGATCGCGGTTCGATTCCCAGTCAGGGCACATGCCTGGGTTGCAGGCCAGTTCCCAGCATGGGACACATAAGAGGCAACCATACATTGATATTTCTCTCCTTCTCCCTCTCTCCTACCCTTCCCCTCTAAAAATAAATAAATAAATATTTAAAAAAAAAAAAAGATGAGTGTTGGTGATACTGAGAAATTAAAACTCTCAAACTTGTTTTTGAGATTGTAAGATGATGCATTTTCCTTGGAGTATAACTTGGCAGTTCCTCAAAATGTTCAATGTAGTATCACAGTGTGACCCAGCTATTCCACTTCTTCGTATATAGAATTGAAGTAATATGAGGTCTGTCCAGACAAAGTCCAACCATTTTTAAGGTAATGAGAATGGTTTGCACAACATCGATGTAACCTGGCAGCCAAGAAAAGTGGAGTGGAATGCTCATATGTGAACGACAATGACTTCACTGTACTAGTTAGTGGGGGTGGTCAACGCCACTGAGTAAACCATGTGTACTGTGTTGCCATCATATTCAAAATGACTGAGCGAATAGAGCAATGAATCTGCATCAAAGTTTGCATGTAGCTTGAACATTCCTTCATGGAAACTATTTGGATGATTCAGAAAGCTGCTGCCATAGGCAACTGGTGATTAGCAGCTTCATCACAATCCACCCACTCATGTATCACATCTCATACAGAGTTTTTTGGAGAAACATCAAATCACCCAGGTGACTCAGCCTCCCTACAGCTCAGATTTGGTGCCCTGCAACATTTGGCTTTCCCCAAAACTAAAACCACCTTTTAAAAAGAAGAGATTTCAGACAGTTGATGATATACAAGAAAATATAATGGGGTAGCTGATGGTGACTGGGAGAACTGTGTGAAGTTCCAAGGTGACTGCTTTGAAGGAGCCTGAGGTGTCCTTGTCCTGTGTGCAATGTTTCTTGTATCTTGTAACTTCTTCAATAAATGTCTCTACTTTTTAATAGTATGTGGCTGGATACTTTCTGGACAAATGTCACATATCCACATAAAATTTTGTACAAAAGTGTTTATAGCAGCATTATTTATAGCAGCCAAAATGTAGAAACAACGTGAATGTCCATTAACTGGTGAATAGATGAATGAAATTTTGTTTATCTATATAATGAAATATTATTTCTAAATATAAAGGAATGAAGTACTAATTCATGTTACAGTATGGATAAACCTTAAAAACTTCATGCTTAGTGAAAGAAGCCAAACACACATGCCATATATTATGAGATTCTATTAATATGATATTTCTAAAATATGCAAAGCCTAGAGACAGAAAAAATTAATTGTTACCTAGGACTAGAGGTTATTGAATATTACTACTAATTGGTATAATCTGTTTGACAATGATGAAAGTGTTCTAAAATCACATCGTTATGATGATTGTCCAGTTTTGTGAAGGAACTAAAAACACTGAATTGCACACTTCATGAAGATAAAATACAATATATTATAAAAAGCTGTCATAAAGAAAAAAAACAAAAACAACCAGCTCCTCGAATGTTACTAGTCCATGGTAGAAACTGAGCTTCTAACGATGGGACAGCAAGTGGCCAGAAGTTACCCATAACCATTGTGACCCATAACCAAAAAGGCCATTTAAGGCCCACAACAATCCATAGAGCTGCATATGGACCCTGTAGCCTGAGGTTCCTCCCACTCAAACTAGCCTACCTACTGCCCCAGTTGAATGTCTGACCTGCTAGCAACAGAGAATTAACATTGAGCCCCAGAACCATACCAGTCCTTGAGGAGGCCATTCTGTCTCTTGAGGGAAAGCTGAGAATTATATTCTGTACTCAAGTGACTCTTTTGAACATCTCTCAGTAGTCCCGCATCCAGTTTCAACTGAGTGTACTTGTACAGAAACCATAACCTGATAGAGCACGCCACACGGAGCTCCGATCTCTTAGGGACGGAAGTCTGCGTTAACCAACCGTAAAGCCACCTTCACCGACACATGTGTTTGTTGAGAAGCAATAAAATGATGCAGAAGGATGAGAGCAGGATTTCTGAACCTCAGCACTATTGGTAGTTTGCACTGGATAATTCTTTGCTGTGGGGGCTGTTCTGTGCATTGTTGAATATAATGCCAAGAGCAACTTTCAAATGTAGCAACTAAAAATGTCTCCAGATGTCCCCTGGAGGGTAAAATTATCCATGGTTGAGAACAATTAAGTTACAGACTCAGGAATAGTGGCAGCAGCAGGAGTTTTAGTCTGTCCAGCTAACCCTGATTTTAACCTTTTCCAGATAGTGTGACCAACCAGAAACCCGGAGGAGCTGTACCTGGATGGATGAACCTGGCCTGAGGAGCAAGCAAATCGAGCAATTTCAGGAGTAGGTTCTAATTGGTGCCGTGGGTGTCCCATCCTGATCTCTTTCACCAGCAAGTGCGCCCCTGTCCCATTGCTGCTAGTTCCATCTGATAACAACTCAAAGTTGCACCCCTCTGCAAATGGGAGCTCCCACGGTGGAGAGGCCTTCCCTCTCCTGCTTCCCGGCATCCCTATCTCCCCGTTAAGTAAGACTGAATAAGGCAATTTGAGCTGTGGGGATTCCTCAGGAAATCAGAATGCAGCCAGCCTCCAGATGAGACCACACTCTGTCCCCTCTGCCCCTCCTGCTCTTCCCACTCTCACTGAAAGCACTCAACCAATAAACTTCTTGAACGAGAATCTTCAACTCAGGCTCTTCTTCCCAGGAAAAAACAATCATTTATTTAGTGACTAGTATGTGCAAGCATTTAGCTTAGATTTTTATTCTTGATATTATTCAAACCTCAGGGTAAGAGACAAGTATTATTAATCCTACTTTACAAACAAAGAGAGAGCCTCCAAGAAGTGTGACTAGTCTGAGTTACACCTCAAAATTGGCAGAGCCAGCCTTTGCATGCAGACGTGTATGACTTCTAAGGTCAGGTTCATAACCAATGCACTAGTCTCTCCTTATGTGAGAAGATGCTGAAGATATTTATAATCTTCATCTTAGAAGAGCAGCTTCTTTCCTTGCTAGAGGGGTTCTGAGGTGTGTAAAAGGCTATAGGCTTCCGTTTTATGACTCAGTTCACGCAATGTTAGTGTTAGAGATATTCATTAAACGTTGAGAGCCCCATTCCTAGTATCAGATGATATGTCCTCAGGCAAGAGGGTGTTTCTGAATTCCTGTAAGAGAGCTCATATATTCTCTGGTTCTCTAGGGAGGAAAGAGAGCTTGACCTTTAGTATTAGCTTCTATTTTGAGAAGTAGGGGAGGATAACATGGAAGATTGCTTCAAAAGCTTCTTGCAAGTGGAAAGGTAAAGTAAACAAGCAGTAGTAAATTGTGTCAACATCTGACTTTACAATCTATTTTACTTAATTATTTTAATAAGAACTTCAAAGGAGGATGCATTGCAGACAAGCTGCCTGGCAGTTGAGCGAGAGCCAGGTGAATTATAAACTTTCAAAAATAAGTTCTATGAGAATGAGTCTAGGCTATATAAGTGTTTTGGTGTTGATGAATATATTCATTTTATCTAAAGAGAATTGTAATGCATCTTTGTTTTAGTGAAAATTTGTGTTTTATCTATGCCTTTAGAGCAAAGTGAGGCCGGTAAACATTATCATGCTACCTTGGGTAGGTTTTGTTTTAATTGAAATGCCACCAAGAAATATAACTTTCTTAAAGAGGAGGTTATTTTGGTGGTGGTGGTGTTCTTTTTTATCATTTATGATTTGGTGAATATTTTTAGCATTATATTTAACAGAATTGCTGAGGTATTACAGAACAGAAAATAACAATCAAGATCAATACAGAGACTCCTCATTTTTAAGGTCAACTTACTTTGAGGAAAGTATTTTTTAGCGGTAGTGATTTTCCAGATTTTTCTAGACTTTTCAGATTCTCTTGATGGGCAGCAGATAGTTTTTCTACAGGCCACAGCAAGAACCTATGAAATCAAACAATGATGTAGTTTATATAATCACTGTAGTGGAAAGGTTGATTTCAGGTGAAAAGTAATATTAAAACAGCCAACTTTCCCAAACAACTGGGGAATCTAACTCTAGATTTACCAGTTTTTTTCCTTATCTTCTGTCCCTCTTCCTCCCAGTCACACCACACACTCCTCAGAGTCACTCCTGCTGGATTCCACAGCCCCAGGCAGCAACATCTTCCTTTCTCCATTGGCTACAACACCGTCCAAAGGCCCAAAGGCCGATCGATAAAACCCAAAAACTCCATCAACAGACAATGAGACATGACGATATCAAAATGTGACTTCCTTCTTGCTCAGAAATCTTGATGATTGGAATGGAGTCTAAAAGAATAAAATCAGAGCTGTAAACAATTTGAAATTTTCAGATTAGTGCATTATAAAGCATGATTGTGTGTGGAAGGGAGGAAAATAGAACAGGAAAGAAAATATACTAAACTACTTTGGGGAAGTTGGTCTCGGAGAATAATACCTAAGTTGGTCTTGGAGAATACATACCTGCCTTAACATACTGCTCCTTTTAATTTTCCCTTTATTTTTAAATAGCACTTCCCTTCACCTGAACCTGAAACTGTGTTAATTAATTGACACCAAAAAGTATCTCTCCCCAAATTATTTTTAACATTTTTGATGTCTTGAATCATGGCTTTATAACTTACTGGCTATGCTCTTTGAGCAAGTTCCTTAAACCATTTGAATTCTAGTGTTCTTTTCTGTAATAAACTTTTATAAAGATATAGGTGAGATAATAAGCTAATGTCTAACTCAGTTCCAGAGAAATTGTGGAATTTTAATAAGTCTTCTCTGTCTACCTTAAGTGTATACTTGCTTCCAATCATTCACACTTTAAGAATTAGTTTAATCAGAATGCTTTCTTCTTTAATGTCTATCCTTATTGAAAAAATAAGAGTTCTGATGCAAGTTTTTGAAGGGATGTTTAGTGTGTCTCATAACAGCAAGAAGGTACTGGACATCTGGAACAAAGAGGAGAGAGACCCTCAGAGGTAGGGAGTGAGACAGAACGGAGTTACAGGAGGTTAAAGGGAAATTTCATCCACTTTAAAAAAAATTTTGAAGCTAGCAAAAGAGAGGAAATGCATCCTTTCTAGTCCTTCCTTGATAAAAGACCCCCTCCTTTCAGAATCTAATATTCGGGCACTTCATTAGTATCACTTCTCAGTTACACTTGGATTTTACAAGTTTCTCTGAGCAATCAAGTAGGAAGTAATCATTTGAAATGTCATTCCTCTTTACAAATATGGGTTTTTCTAATAAACTTTAGATGCATAACCTATTTATATCTGGATACTGACTGTAATTTAGATAGCACCTGATTAAAATCTGTAACACTACTGTTGATGCCATTAAATGATATTTTCTTCGTTCCCCATGTTTTTAGATTAACTGTGTTGTGGAAGAGCACATACCTTCTACTGATCACTTCTGAGATCAGTTTTGATTTGGATTCTCTGGAAAACCATGGACATATTTAGTTATACTGAATGTCTCCCATCCACTTTTTAAAATTATCCACTCTTGATTTCACTTATATGTGGACTCTAATGAACAAACTGAACTAACAAGCAAAATAGAGACAGACTCACAGAGAGCAGGCTGAAACCTCTGGGCAGAGGTTAGCGGGGGAAGGGATTGAGCGAAAAGGAAAAAGAACCCATGGACACGGAGGACAACAGTGTGATGACTGGGGGAGGTGTAAGGGTATAAATGGTAATGGGAAAAATAAAAATTTTCAAAAAACACGTATTAACTTTATCTTCAGAGTCTGAGTCACAGAGTATCTTACATTGTGTTTCAAAAGTGCCCTCCAACATAGCTTCAGAAATATTACTGAAAGTTGAAACAAATAATTTTACTACTCCCAAACTGAATAAAAAATAGTAAGTGTGACCCCAGTCCTTATAACACTTACTATTTGTTTCACCCCCAAGATGTTGAGAAATGGTTCAGTATTTCTGCCCAGTCGCCTATCTTCTCCATCACAATCTCATGGGAAGCAAATTCTGCTGTGATAGGGTGTTATATAAAATAATCAGTATTTGACAACTCATTTCATTTTATAAATGTCTTCTTCAAAATTTATACCCTTTGTAAGGTTTTCTACTTTGCTCCTTCTATGTTGGTGTCAAAAATCCAATTTTACAATGAATCTTTGACAGTATTCACGTAATGTTGTGCATTCATTCAGCAATGGTAAAATTTCATAGAGGAGGTGCCAGCAAAACAATCAAAGTGCCATCATTTCATGTCAGTACAGTTATAAGATCCATGAAATGTAAAGGGGGGGAAATCGTTGTGTCAAGTCCAGCGGAACACTGAGACTTGTGGAGACTCTGCAGAGTACAAGTGCAAAAACAGGTCACAGTCAAGGTCAGCTGAAACATTATCTTCCCTTGGGAAAAACTGCACGTGATATAAATTGAGCACTCTATATTTTTCAGCTATAATGTGAACTTGAAGAAGCCTGGGTATTTTCATTGTTTCCTTATAGCACCACAGACTATATTAGGACCTTGGAAAGTAGGGACATTGGGGGACAGTATAACAACTCTGTTCATTTTTTAAGTTTTAAAAATGTTATTCCACGAATACACTAAATAGAAAATTACCTTGGTGGTGTGGATTTAGTTTTTATTGTCAACAAGATCCTGTTCTTAACAGAGGGCCTGGTGGTTTGGCATGCTGCCAGTATTTGACAAAGTGGCAAATCAAATGGCACTAATAGGTGGAAACTCCCCTCCAAGTAGGGGGAAATGCTTCTCAAAAAATAAAGCCTTTAAGTACAAAAGCAGAACATGAGCAGAAAAATAAAAGGGTCTTTAGAGAAAAAAAGTGCTGAAAAGAATAGATATAAATTTTGTCTAACAAACAGAATACCAAAGATCAGGTCAAAACTTTAGAGCAGTATCAATAACAAACATTCTGATGTGAAGCAGAATATTAAAACACAGAATCTATTCTGTTACCTCTTAGATCTATCTGCTCTGGCTACCACAAAATAGCTCTATTTGTTCATTCATTCATTTATTCATTCAATCACCATAGATTGATGTCAGACTTTATGTTAAGCACCAAGTATGCAGCAATAAACAAGAAAAAATATAACTGGAAAAAAAAAGCCCAGAAATACAGAGATGTAAGACTGGTTGTTGATGCCACATTGTGAATAAAAATAGGTTGCTATGTTAGATAATAGTAGTAGAAACCTTAGGTTTGAAATGTCAGAAAGTTTTCTCAAAAGAAAATCAGTGAATAATAGTCCAAGCCTAAAGAATGAGAGAGACACACACACATGAAAGAAATAATATGATGGCCAGAGCTTTGCATTTGATGAGACTGACAGAAGAAAAGGCAAGGGAGACAAGCAGTGGCTGAGTAGCTTGGAATTCTTTAATTGTAAGTCTCAGAAACCAAATTAAACAAAACTAAGCAAGAAAAAGAGGAATTTATTGGCATTTTACTGGGAAGTCTCATGCCATAGCTGAACAATGGTATGGGAAGGGAAGGAATGCGTCTGGGTCTCAAACTACTAGAAGTGGAGTTGAATACCATCAAAATTATCTCACTGTTGTCTCTGCCTTTCTACCTCTTGGCTTCATTCTTATTGCTTTGTCACAGTAGCTCTTGAATTTTATGTCTAGGATTCAACCTTCAGAGGTTGAAACTGATTCTCTTTCTTGGTTATAGCTTCAAAATTTGGAGGGAAGAATGTTGATACATTCACACTTTTCTCCTTTTAGCTCACTCTTCTATTCATCTACTATGTTCCAGGTACCATTTGATGTGCTGAACAAGACATATCAACCCACTCTCTCATGAAGCTTACATTTTGGTGAGAGAAAGAGGCAGTAACAAGCAAACTAACACATGAATCATGCAATTTTGGATAGTGCTAAGTGTCAGCCTAGTAACGAGGTAGAAAGGTGATGAAATGATTGTGTGAATGAGGGAAGGGAAAACTAGCGAGTATCACTGAGGAGGTGATGCTTGAACTGAGATGAGATGAATGAAAGTCAGGTTTTAGTGACATCAAGAGGCAGAGAGATTTAAGCAGAGGAAACAAATGCTAAAGACCAAAACAGAAGACATTTGGCATGTTGAAGGAGCAAAAACGAGGCCAGTTAAGCTCAAATAGTGAATGAAGACAAGAGTGGGGGGTTACAGACAAAACCCACAGCCAGAACATGTATGAGCTTATGAGGACTTGTAAAGTCAATTTTATGCTAAATGAACTAGAAAAATGCCGTGGGTGACACTATGGGGAGAAAGGGTAAAAGTGGGGATACCAATTATGAAACTCTTATAGTAATTCAGGCAAAAGATAGTGGTGACCTGACATGGTAATCGTGAAGCAATACAGAGAAGTGTGCAGGTTTGGGAAATATTTGGGGGATGGGACCCAAAGGGTGTGATGATGATGGACTGGATGTAGAACTGTGAGGGAGAGAAAACTCTTAGGTTAGGAGCTTAAGTAAGCAATAGAATAAGTGACGATACCATTTACTGTGATGGAAAGTTCTAGAAGATGAACAGGGTACTATTTAGGGGGTGGGCTAAGTGGTCTGGGTTGAAGGAGTGGCAGGAGTTATATTTTGCTTATATTAGGTTAGGTTATAAGGCCTATTACACATTTAGGAAAGTTATTAAAAATTTGGATGGCTATATCCCTGGAACATAACCTCTGCGAGTAGAGGTTCACATTTTTCCATACTCGCTAAATCTAAATCGATAGTAACTACATCATTTGGGGTGAAGGAGAGCCAAAAGAATGGTAAGGAGCTGGCAAATAAATATGCCGAATACAAATGTACACAGTAGAGTGTACACACACTCTAATGTACATATACATATGCATGTATACATACACAAATACTGTGTATATACAATACTATAGATATGCACTTGTTATGTATATGTATATGTATATGTATATGTATATGTATATCTACATGAATTTAGTTTTCACTATGGCAGGACCATGACTTACTTTAGAAACAAAAGGAGAGAAGGCAAAGACTCATTGTCCAGTGATTGAGCAACCCTACATGCCCCCTCTGGCAGCCATCAGAGTCAGCAATTCACCCTTAACTCAGAAGTTATCAGCAGTGATGGGGGAAGGGGTGTTCAGCGAAATAAAAACACAATGAACACCTGCTACGTGCTAAATTGTGTATATACTCTTTCCTACACGATTACAGTTAACAACTGAAAATATTCTGTCCATCACTGTTTTTAAAACATCTCCTCTCATCCCAAAACAAGCAAAAATAATAAAAATATGCCTAGCCCAAAATACGGTTACCATTTCAATCCCGAGGACTTGTCAGGAATCTCCTACACAGTCAACCTTTTCTGCCTCATCCACGAAAGACATTTATAATTCTGACAAGATACCTCTGTCTTTCAGAACATCCCTGCAAACATCCCTGCAGGAGGTTGTCAACTTTAAAAAAAATGATGCCCTAAATAAATGGAGGAAAGTAGTTAATGTGCTTGTTTTCATGGACTAAAGTTCAGGAAAAATCTCTGGACTCTTCCCCAAACACCATTGGCAACTGGTGTGATGTAATTCATGCTGACTCCTTTTCTTTTCAGGAACATTTCTCTTCCTTAGAAATCTCTTTAATAAATGCTCTCTGGATTTATTACTCTCTCTTTTTGGCAGTCTTTTTTGCATTGGTATAATTCAATTAGATGACAGATGTTAAGTATCTATATTCATGCTTAACACATAATAAATGTTCAATTGACAAGAGCCAATTGTTCAACTTGTGTGATGTCTTTTGTTTAGATTTAAAAGTTCAGGTTTTATAAAACTAATTTCCCAATCATGTATTTTATGCCCTACTCTGTATCAGAAATGTTGGAGATGTATAATTTTAGCCCATTTTGATTCTATAGGTGTTAATCGTCATCCTTCCCACCAGGCCTTTCCTGCTGGTAACCTGCACGCATCTCTTTTGCACGCACTGATCCCCAGTGCTAGTTCAATGCCATACAAGAGATCATGAGAAAATTATCTTTTTGTTGTGTTTGGAAGGAGCCAGGAAAGAAATAGCTATTTTCCTAATTCCGTAAACAGTTTTTCTTTTATTCTTACAATAAAAATATGATTTGATCATGATTTAGAATAGATCTTATTATTTCCATTGAAAGGAGCTGTTTATCAATATAAAAATAATAGATTATTACCATAAAAGTAAGGAAAATATAAAACATTAAAATCTGGAAGTACAATTTATGCCATATCTCTTCCCTTTGAGGCTTTAGCTCATCTGCTGACCCCCATACCGAGGCGTGAACGGGGGAGTGCCGCAGGACACTTTGCATCCTGACTTTTGACAGATGAGTGCCTGAGAAACTTTTAACTGTGTTCGCATTGCAGAGTCATTAGCTCTTGTTTTGACAGCCAGGTTTGGTAGCAGTTTACTCCAGTTGTCATATCAGGAGTCCACTTTTGACCTGCCAGTCTGTGCCAGTATTTAGTTCTGTCAACTTTGCCTTGCTGAAGGGGAAACTGTATCACAACTCCATAATACAATTGGCAGCAATTAACTTCATGAATAGAATGATTCTAATTTGTGATACATTTCATATAAAATGTAGAAATAAAACATTCTTTTCAAAATAGTAAGGAAATAATGAATAAAGTGACATTGGTTTCAGCAAAATTCAGACATAGAAAGGATTAGCAGAGTACGTAATATTCATAGCTCTGCAATAACAATTCCTTGCAGGTATTAAATAGCTAGATGATTTAAATATATATTTTTTAATTATTTTATTGATGTTCAAATATAGCTGTCTCCATTTTCCCACTACCACTTTTCCCCACCCTATCCACACCCACCTCCCCCTCTTCAATCCCACCTGCCTTGGCTGGGTCCATGGGTCCCTCATTCATGTTCCTTTACATCCCTTCTTTCCCATGTTATTTTCCTTTCCCCTCCCCTCCAGTTACCGTCAGTTTGTTGTTGAATTAATTATATTTTTAAATTTTTATGCTTGGTTTTGTGCATATTTCTAACAGTAAATGTTTTTAGTTTATGTGAATTCCATCTATCTAGACTTGCAGCAATTCTGCATAAAGAGTTTTTAACTTTTTACTTTAACATGCATTACTATTTAGTTGACCCATTTATGAATTTGTCAACCTGTAAACTACAGGAAAATTTCATTCTGTGGCACTTGAATTTCTGCTATTTGCCTTCTCTTATAAGGAGTACAATGAAATGAATTCCACATAGTTTTTTAATAATGTTGATGAGATGCTGTAGGCACTTTTGTTTATATCAACTAATCTATGATAAAATTAGTTTCATTATACCTTGTTTTGCCTAAAGTCTCAAAACCTATGGATGACATTAGTGAGGACTTACTGTGTTCTATTTACATACTCTATTCCAATCTCATTTTTTGTGATTGAGTTGCAAACATTTTGTAAGTTTTTCTCATGTCATAGAACTGATCTACCTTATTCCCCCTGTCTGGGATATAACTACCTCAACACACAACTTTTAGGCATTGGACAATATAGAGCTGTCTCCCAGCTCTGAAATTACAGTTTGACCCCAATTCCAATTCCTGATTCTGCCACTTATTCTGTATGACTTTGGACAATTTCCTAAAACTCTCTAAGTTCTCTCATCTGCAAAATGGGAATAATAATACTCCATACCTCATAGCATTATTGGGGAGATGAAGTGATTAACATTTCAAAGGGTTTAGAACCACTAGAACAGATATTAAATGTTAAATGATTGTCATCTTACAGAAATAATTGGGTGTTATTTTTATAGAATAAAATAATGATTAAAATTTTTAATTTATATATAATGCCTAAAAACACAATTGATGTTACAATACTTTTAGTAATATTTGGTCATTTTATGACAGTTTTACACTGTGACTCTCTGATTTGACATTGCAGAACATGGTGTTTGAGTGGTTACTTCTGTCTGTGGCTTTTAGATTTCTAAGATTAAAAGAGTACTGTAGAAAGGGAAAAGTCCCTGCATTGGTATTCAATTAAAAATCCTTAAGAGATACATGGGTCATACTAGCCACAAAATAATTTTAGTATCAGATTCAGAGATCAGAATCAACCCCCTAATTTTATAAATGAAGAAACAGAATCAGAAAGAGTAAATAGCTTACACAGAGTCACTCAGCTGGTAACTGAGAGGCAGTGTGTCCTCATTTACTAAGAACATTTATCACAGCTGGGTGACCTCCAGCAAATTATTCTACTTCCCTGAGCCCCCTGTCCCTCATTGGTATAATGAGTAAACCATACCAATATGGTTTTTGGAAACATTAGAATACTATATTGCATGGGTAATACACAGACAAGCCTTACGCCCTCCTGAGACCCAGAGAGGAAAAGTGGAGTACCCCTTGACAGATAGAAAAAAAAAATGAGTGTAGATGACCATCATTGCAGAAAAGGAATGCTGCAAGTTATGAGCAGAAAATGGGGGTGGCAAGTTTGCATCTCCGAGAAACTCGACTCTTTCACATTTTCAATAGACAAATACTACTAGGTGTCAGGTATTGTTCAAGGTGCTAGCAATAGAGCAGTGGGCAAAACAAAAATTCTCCCCGATGGAGCTTGCATTCTAATGAGGGAGAGATAGACCATAAGTAAATGAGTAAGATCAAGTGTTAAATTATAGTAAGTGTCTGGAGAAAACAAGGCAGAGAAAGGTAATCAGGGGTTACTGTGTCTGGGGAGGAGGATGAGATGGATTTTAAACCAGATGGTCAAGGAACAGAAGTTTCCTTGAGCAAACCACTTTAGAAGCCATTATTTTCCAAAGGAGGGAAAATACCTCCTTCAGAAAGATTTGAACATTACTGGCCTCCAATGTATTTAGTGTTTTATCTACAAGAATGTTTATCACAGCTTTATTTCACGGCAACAAGAAAATAGAAATAACATAAGGTCTTGACTCCTGAGTTTGTTAAATAAAATATGGATAGGAAAAAGTTACAGAACATTTTTAAATTGTGTTGTGGAAGAAAATTTTAAAACATGAGTATGTGCTCCCTAGTTTCAAAAACATATACGCCATATGTCCTGGATTTCTTTAGTATATTTTCCTCAAATTAGGAAATAGTGCAATGATACTCCATAAATTGTTGATAGCATTATTATCATAGAGCTGTGATTTAATTTTTAACCTCTTCTTATCTTCCTACATTTTGTACTAGACACAAGAATTACTTTTATAAAAAATTAAAATAATCAAACTGAAATAATACAGAAACTTGAATTCTTCCAAATGCCTTCCTAAAACATATAAAGGGTGTTTTTAAGTGGTGTATGAAAAATAAAAATTAGAAATTATTTTCACGGACCAGTACAAGATGCAAAGACATCAATGTGAACTTTATTAAAAATAAATTTTAAATCTCCATTTGAACTTTAAAAAAATCAATTAAAGTGTTACAGAGCTGGGGGATCCAATTGACAGTAGCTCATGCAAAGAAGGACCTGAGGGTGTTAATGACCAGAAGCTCAACATGAGCTCGTAGTGTGACCCAGCTGCTTAGAAGCTAATGAATTTTTTCATTAATTAATATGTTTCTGGTGTCAACACAACAGCAATCACTGTCCCTCTGTGGTCCACATTGGCCAGATAACACGGGGCCCCCAAACAACGTGAAACAATCTCACTGCATCTTGCTTTTCTCCTTCGCTGCACTAGTCACACTCTCAACTCATTAATTTCTGCAATTACTTGCTTAATACCTGTTGTCTCTGCTGTTCTGTAAGCTCCCCGAAGGAGGTGACTGTACCTGCATCGTTTCCTATTTTATCTCTAGTGTCTGATGTAGGCACTCACAATAAAAACATTGCAATTCACTGTTTTGAATATTATCAGTTCCAGCAACCTCATTTATTAATTCTATTTAACAACACATATTATGTCTCTATGTGCCAGGCATGGGTCTAAATCCTTTAGAGAGAGATATTAATGTATTAATCTTCATTACAAACATGGGAGGCATATAGATGAGAATGCTGCGATACAGAGAGGTTATTAAACAAGCCCACGCTGGTAAGTAGTAGAGCTGAACTCTGGACCCAGGCTTTCTACACTCCGCTGATGTTCAAAAACAAAACTCTGAAACAACTACACCCTATCTGTATGAGGTCCACCAGGAAAAGGGGTCTAAGAAATATCATATTGAAACGTTTGAGAGAAGTGGACCAAGTTAGGCTAAAATCAAACAAAAAACAGAGTTGGTAAGATCATTTGACCTCAGATTTAGAAGCACTTCCATGTAAAACAAGAGGCGCTGATTAAAATTAATTCAGGTATCTAATGTTTAGTAGAAATCTTCATCCTGATTTTCTAGGGCAGTCTCTGTTTATGCCTGTTGTAGCCACACAATTATTAAAACCATCCTCTTTCTCAAAAATGTTCCAGTTGGAACAGTTATTATATGGTCACCAAGTTTATGACTTAAAAGATTTCACGTTATTAACACATTTAATTTTTATAAAGGTTCTTTGTAGTTGTTATCAATATTATTATACTGTTCCCCTTTCTTCACCCTGAAAAAAACAATCACTTGCTCTAAAATACTCCACAAGTTAGTGGTCGAGCTATGAGTTGAATCCAAATAATGTGATTCAAACTCTATCTCGTCTTCTCAGTCTACTCTGCTGGGTAATTTCGACTTGCTCTGCATTGCTACAGAGTGCAGAGCGAGGGCAAGTGTGTAGAACTCCCTAAAAAAAAAATCATCAACCCCAAATGAAAGGTCGATACACTTTCACACTTAAAATAACTGAGTTAAAGAATGAGCTGCCAGGTCAGTCAGAACTCTGACCACTAGAAACTGCCCAAGCCCAGAACTGAATGGCACAGGGCGTGAGTTTTATGAAGGGGGCCTCTGGCACCCACAGACACTGCAACGCTCTATCTGTGAACTTCTCAGAATGTGAGATGTGGATTTCTGCTGGGGAATAAATCATGAGCAGGGCATAAAATGATTTTTGGCATTGGACAGTGCATTCAAAATCACTGACATGCATAATGAGACCTTTTCATTCCCTTTTTGATTATATTTTTAATCCTCCCTTTACTGCCTGGGGAGAAACCTCCAATTGGTGTTAATATACCTTTAATACTATTCCAACATGCTAACCCACCTTTTAACCAAGAGAGCAGCTGATTGTAAGCCTTCAGAGGCAATGATATCCATTTAACTGGACCCGATACCATTCTTATGTAAATTTTTCTTTGGAAAATAAATCTAAGTGAGTGAATCAACTTAAATAAAAACATTAATTTATGTTAAAAGATATGGTAGAAAGAAATGACCCCCCAAAGATGTCTACATCCTTATCCTCGGAATCTATATATGTGTTACCTTACATGGTAAAGAGATCTTGCAGATGAGATTAAGGTTAAGGACCTTGAGATGAAGAAATTACCCTAGATTATCTGAGTGGGCCCAACCTATTCACTCGAGTCTTTAAAAGCAGAAAACTTTTCTCAGTTTGGTCGGAGAGAGACATGAGGGCAGAAGTAGGTCAAACAGATGGGCTATTGCTACTTTGAAGACAGAGTAAGGCAGGCCAGGAGCCAAGGAACAAGGGCGGCTTCTAAAAGATGAAAAATGCAAGGCTCTGTGTTGCCCCCTGGAGCCTCCAGAATGTAAATGCAGTACCGCCAAACCGTGATTTTAGTCTATGAGACCCATGTCCAACTTTCAACCTTCAGAATTAAAAGACAACAAATTTGTATTGTTTAAGCTACCAAGTGTAAGGTAATTGTTTACAGCAAGAACAGAGAACTAATAAGAAAGGTTATGGAGATAGGCAAAGGCTGTGAAAATGATAGTTAAATGAATAAAATATGGAAAACAATTATTCTAGATGACTTATCATGTCCCTTCCAATTCTGAGATGCTCTGATAACATTCCATCACCTGTCATATTTCTGTTCCTCCCAATAGCTAACTTGATGCTTTCACAGACATTCCAGAAAGTAATTTAAAATCAGCAAAAAATATTCATGTTAACCTTGTGTGGAAAATTAGTTTGTCTTTCAGGGATGCGGTGTTGGAGATGTATGTATGAGTGTCTCATAATCACATCATTTTTACATGAATTTCCTTGATGTCTAGAGTTATCCATTTGTCCCAGATTAGTGAGTTTTATCATCCACACATCACAATATTTTTTCTTAAAAATATCCAATACTCGTAATTTATTAACATAAGCACCTTTCTGCCTCAGTTGGTGTGAAAAGCAACCAAAGCATTCCGGAACACGGAAGTTGAATTTGATGGCATGTGGCTAGTTACTGGTACATTGAAAGAGAAAACGATGCATCTTAACCAAGTCTACTTGATCCAGTTGTTTTGTTCTGTCATTTTGAGAATTCAAAGCCTACAAACTCAAGTCTGACTATTACATGAATCCCTGCCACATCTGGTCTGTGCAACAATTAACCACTCACCACTCAGCATATTCTCCTTCGACTTGATTACACATGTTGAGATATATGAAAATGTCTTCAGGAGGAAAATAAGAGTTAATCAAAGACAGAGGGAAATGTGTGCACTCCACATTGCATGATTGATTGCACCTTACACATGCAGTCTGCAGACTAACCAAGCAGGCCAGGCATGTAGATGGTGATTGGATACGCAGAATCATTAAAAGAGAGCTTGTCATAGCATAATGGTAGTCAAATGCCATTTGGCCGACCTATTTCCAGCAACTAATGGGGCAACCTGATGCCAACTAATCTTAAACCTCAAGAAGGGCATATTCTAGAACTAGAGGATCTTTTGTTAAAAATTTTACCTTTCTTAGATTGAATTCATTTATTTCGAAGGAATGTATTTTAATGCTAGTCACTGAAATTGTACCCAAGGGCAGATCTGAAAATAGCAAGCTGTAATTTATTGTAGCCATGGAAGAGTGGAATGGCCACAGGATCTCCAAAAATGACTGTCACCAAATGGTCAGAAGAGTGTTGACTAGGACACTGCTCTGATTCATTGTCTCCAAGTGTACTAAAGTGTCGTAACTCACTCACACGCCACAAATTGAAATAAGCATGGAAATTTGATCTTTTTCCCTGAAAAAGAAAATCTTAATTTAATCAATTTCCACCTTAGTTTTAAGATGTAATACTTCTTTACTAAAGAGTGATTTGACTGTGCATTAACCCTAATTGATATTATTAGGAAGTATATATTCAGGTTTTTTAACAACTGGGCTGTTCATGTGACATAAAGCTAATTTTGAATTATTATACTTTTACCACCAAGAATATTCTTTATTGTAATATTTTAAAGTTTTTTTTTATTTTTTAAAGATTTTATTTATTTTTCAACAGAGGAGAAGAGAGTGAGAGAAACATCAATGTGTGGTTGCCTCTCATGTGCCCCCCTACTGGGAACCTGGCCTTCAACCCAGGCATGTGCCCTGACTGAGAATTGAACCAGTGTCCATTTGGTTCACAGGCCGGCACTCAATCCACTGAGCTACAACAGCCATGGTTTTTTTTGTTTTGTTTTTTTTTTTTTAATATGCATTATTCCTGACATAAGTAGGAATCTCTTTAAAGACATTTGGTTTTGTTTTAGAGCCAAGCCAATATTATCTGAATCCTGGGATCTAGTATATCATTAATTAGTTGATAAACAATATAGATTAACTGTAATAATCCTACAGATTAATTACTTCTGAACTCTTTTTAGTAAGTTGAACTTTGTAAAATATGTTTTCATATCCATAGTCTCTTCCTAATATATTGCCAATTCTAGATAGAAACTAAAGAAACCTGATGAAATTACATGATACGGTCCCATTTTTACCCAGTTTAAATGGTATTATAACACTAGCCATTTTGTTCCCTGGAATCAGAAGCTTACTGTCTAGTGTTATAAGCGTTATGAGATACCCTAGACTGCCACTTCTCCCCCATGTCACTAATGCATCTTAGTTCCATGAGTGAGGCTGTACTAGTTGCCATGGGAAAAACCTTATCCAAATATATTTTGCTTTAAACATAAAATTCGAAAATATCTTAAATGTTGAGGTGCTGACTGAAGCCAAGTGACCTTGTATACTAATTTCTAATCACTTGTACAGATCATACACCTGCCTCAATGACCAAGTATTTTGAGTAGACAACACACAAATTCTCAAACACACATTATTTTTGATTTTCTGTTTACATCGCTTTGAAATTTAATGGCCTTCAGCATTTTCCAAAAAAATAAGAGTTCTCAGTAACGTTTTTGATGTTACTATATAACTCCTATTAGCCTTAGATATGTGTACATATGCTCTCTTTTTTTAGTGGAAATCAATAATTCTGTTTTCAGTGGCAATAAAATAATAGATATATGCTACATTTGTAAACTATTAGCACTATTCTGAAAAGGAAATAAACTCAGTGTATTATTAGTTCTTACTATTTAACTTAGTTTGCTCACCCAGATCAATTTGTTGTTGCTGCTGCTGCTATGACTGCGTCCAGGTGGTTGTCTGCTATAAAGAAATGCACAATTAAATTCGTTCAGAAATGTTCTGAGCCTGAATTACATTTGCTGCTTTGCCCTGAAGTGCATCATTTCATTTGGCCTCTGAAAACAACAGCATGGCTTCTCCTTGCCTTGCGTCTCATTTCTCAAAACTACCAGTCAACAGGGAAAGCAACGCTATGACTGAGCCTTTGCAGCGTCAGTATCTCCTGCACAGAGGTTCTCCCCGCAAAGATCACCAAGCTGACACCTGGCCACGTTTTTATTAAAACAGTGCCTTGCTTGCTCTCCACTTCAGGCCATCCCTAAGTTTAGTAGAGAGAATCCTTCCTTTGACCAGAAATATTGTCCTATGAAGCAAAAGTGGCAGGTCTTATTATTGGAGTAATTTAACATTGTGCTTCTTCGCTGATTTTTGACAGATCTTTATTCAGACCTAAGGCGAACATTCCAAAACTCAGCATTTCCTCAAATATTTCAAATTTCTAAGGTTTGTTCTATAATTGTTTACACTGGGTTCTTTGCAAACCTAAAAACTCTAAAACCAGCTCAGATTCACAAGTGATTTGTATTTGGAACAGCTTGCCGCTCCTGTGTGTAAAGCTGGGCGTCCTTTGGTGATAGAAATTCCTGAGCTGCCATGTTCCCAGCAGCAATTCCTCCCTAGAAGAAAGAAACTTTGTGACAACAAAGCTAAAATTATAGCAGCAGTGTGACTGAATGTATTGCGGCTTCTCAAATTCCGCACCTCAGTTTGTTTCCTGAACTTTGTCCGAAAACCACATTTTGGAATTTTCCACATACACCATCTTCAGCAGCTAGGTTCGGTGGGAATAGTCTATGGCCTGAAAAGTAACAATGACTTCAGGGACTCCACGATGACCACCCTCCCATCCCCAGACTGTCCTTGCTGGCTCCTCTCTTGACAACTGCTTGGAATGCCTTTCAATGAAGGAAGACACTTTATTTTTTCAATGCACGGTAAAGACTAAATTAGAAGTGTAAACGCATGGCAAAAAAACTGCACTTCCTATAAAAATCAGATGGCCTCTAGTACGGAGATTTTGATGGGAGACACGATGAACATGAGAACACCGAACATGTATTACTTTGAGCGAGGGAAACTGGCATTAGATGGGCAAAAAGGGAGACTGAGGATAAAACACAGCCTGCTTCCTCTCTTTGCCAGGGTCAGTCCTTGCGAATTTAATTCTCCTAAAAAGAGCAGTACTTCATTTCCCTGTCTGGTAGCTAATTTTTGAGGCCATGTAGAAATATTTTGACTTTGGAACCTCTGTGTTCTGTTACAGAGTGCTTCCCGCACTCTTTATCATGGTCCTGGTACTGTCACCTCCAGTAGTGGAACCACGCATCTCCACAGTTTAGCTGTCAAAGGGACACAGTCACTTTACATTGGCTTCTGATAGAATTATAGCCCCCAAACTACAGTTTGTAAATCTTAATATACGAATTACTGTTAATATTGTAAGCAAGTTATATAATGTAGACTAATTAATATAATTTGATCAGTGATAAAAATAAATATATCATCTAATATTCCGAGCATTTCCCTTATTCATTTTGTGTCTAACATTCAGAAAAGAAATTCATAGCATGCAAGCCTTTTTATATTAATATTTAATGTTTCCATTTAACTCAATTATGAAATATTAAGTAATTTTTCTATTTAACTCAATCAATTATACACTGTCAATTTTGTGTAATAGTATTTATATTTTGGAACATCTAATTTAGAACTCACTTCTAAAGATAATTGTATATCAGGATATGGCAAACTATGGCCCCTGGGGCAAAGTGAGCTGCTGCCTCTTTTTGTAACTAGTGTGTTTCTAGAACACAGTCACATCTACTCGCTCAGGCATCGTCTACGATTGTGCTGCGACAGAAGAGGTCAGTAACTGTGACAGAGACCATGCGGGCCTCAAAACTAAAGATATTTCCCATCTGGTCATTTAAAGAAAAAGTTTGCCAACTCCTGTCATATAGACTATTAAAACTTCAGAAGTTCACAAAATCTTTAGTGACCTAATAAATTATTTTCCTGGTTATAAAGGAACCAATAAAAGTTATACCTCCATAAAAAGATAACTCACATTTAAATGTTTGCCTAATGCAACATGATAATATAAAAATAAAATGTAAACTTCTAGGATTTTGGAAAATATCACAATTAATTTGTTAGACTTGGGTCTTCTGAAAACTACTTTTTAATATCTCAGGCAGATTATTTGGTGACTATAATTTTTAAATGTGATTATGAAAGTATCAGAAAAAATACTGTAGTAATTTCACAGTTAGGCAATCCTGTCTGATCTAAACACACAGCAGTGATATATAAAATACAACGAGAAAGTCAAATATACATCATCACGATTAAAAAGAAGATCACATTCTTAAGGACTAGAAATAAAACAGAAACAAAAGTGCAAGACTCATTCATAGTAAAGCTGATTATTAAACTAATATGAAGGAAAAGTTACTTAATAAATTAAAGGTTTACTTCAGAAGTATTCTAGCAAGAATCAAGGCGAAAAAGATGTATATTCATTCCTACTAAACATTTTAATAGATTTCTAAGACAATAAAATAAATGATGGAAAAGAAATAAATCAAAATATTTTTAAAAAGCACAATTTGTTTTTCAAAAGCTAATTGTTTGCATAGAAAATTTATATAAATTAGAAAAAATAAATGCTAATAAAACATGTGTGGTCATTCACCAAAATTGTTAGAAGCAAAAGTAGCATATAAAAGTCAATAATATTTCCATGTTGTATCAGAATATTAGACTATGCAATCAATTACAGCAAAAAGGAAAAAGCATAAAGAACTTAGAAATAAATCTAACAAAAGTGATACAAGAACTTTTTTGAGAAAACTGCAAAATATTAATGACAAAAAAGACTTGGAAAGATATTACATATTTAAGGACTGGAAGACTTGAGTTTTAAATATGTGATTTCACCCAAATTAATTTCTACTTTTAAGGCAATTTCCACATAGTCTTTTGCAAACTGTACAAGCTCTCAGAAAATGAATAGGGAAGAGTAGAGGACCAAGAATAAAAATTTAAAAAAATTGTGTCTTAAAAGAAGACAGAGAGTGAAATTGTGTGGTGTAAGGAGTGGGAAGAGATCATCTTTTCATGTCTGTGGGCCAGCTGTATGTCCTCTTTGAAGCAGTGCATCTTCAGGTCCTTTGCCCATTTTTTAATTGAATTGTTTGGCGGTTCTTTGGTGTTAAGTTGTATGAGTTCTTTATAAATTTTGCATATTAACCCCTCACCGTATGTATCATTGGTGAATATGTTCTCCCAGTCTGTGAGTTATCCAAGTGCCCATCAGTAGATGAGTGGATAAAAAATCAGTGGTACATTTACATGGTGGAATACTACTCAGCCATAAAAAAATGAAAGTCTTAACTTGTCTGACAGGGTGGATGCACCTGGAGAGTATTATGCTAAGTGAATAAGCCAGTCAGAGAAAGACAAATACCACATAATTTCACTCATATGTGGAATCTGGTGAACAAAATAAACAAATAAAATAGGCTCATAGAGAGAAATCAGACTGACAGCTGTTAGAGAGAAGGGAAGTTGGGGGGAATGGGTGAAAAAGGTGAATGGATTAAGAAAAGAAAACCTCACAGACACAGTATGGTGATTACCAGAGAGAAAGGTGGGTAGGAGGAGGTGGAAGAGCATAAAGAGGAGCATAAATAATGACGAAATGAAATTTGACTTTGGGTGGTGAACACACAATACAATATACAGATGATTTATTATAGAATTATGTATTTGAAACCTATATAGTAATTTTATTAATCAATGTCACCCCAACGAATTTAATAAAAATTAAAATAAATAAATAATTAAAAATAAAATAGGATAAAAGGGTTTAAAAGGGTACTATAGATGAAATTAAAACAAACTTAAACAAAAAGTTTTTAAAAGGGCACAATAGATAAAAAGAAAACAAAACAAAGTTAAACAAACAGGTCACATATCTGAAAAGGAAATTTATAAGACATATACAGATCAAAAAAAAGTTGTATCCAAAAAAGTATTAACTAAACAAACAACAGAAAAAAAAACTTTTTTTTTGGTCAAAGACCAACAATCTAGTGGAAAAGTAATCATAGAATATGAACAGAAATTCTCAGAAATAGAAATCTAAGTTCCTAGAAAAGTCACGAATAAAGTTTTAATCTAATATTGAAAATAGGTAAATTAAAACAAGAGATTATGTCATGCTAACCAGACTGGGAAAAATTTTAAAGTCTATTAATACCAATTGTTGGTTAGGCTTAACACCATGGAAATTCTTACCCACTGCTGGTAGGCACTTAAGTCGGGACAACTGCTTTGGAGGGCAATTTGGCAATATCCAAAAGAAAAAAAAAAAAAAAGAAAAGATTAATTCCCTTTAATCCGGCCAGTCAACTTCTAAATATACAATCCAAAGATTAGCCTTTCGGCTTGGAGGAGGCGAAGGTGCAACTTTCCTCCGTCGTCCCGAATCCAGGTTCATCCACCTGGTGGAGACCCCAGCCGCCTCCACCATGCCGCCGAAGTTCGACCCCAACGAGATCAAAGTCGTTTATCTGAAGTGCACCGGCGGGGAAGTCGGTGCCACGTCCGCCCTGGCCCCCAAGATCGGCCCCTTGGGCTTGTCTCCAAAAAAGGTTGGTGAAGACATCGCCAAAGCAACCGGTGACTGGAAGGGTCTGAGGATCACAGTGAAACTGACCATTCAGAACAGACAGGCTCAGATTGAGGTAGTGCCTTCTGCCTCTGCTCTGATCATCAAAGCCCTCAAAGAACCACCACGAGACAGAAAGAAGCAGAAAAACATCAAACGCAGTGGAAATATCACTTTTGATGAGATCGTCAGCGTTGCCCGACAGATGCGGCACGGATCTCTGGCTAGAGAACTCTCTGGAACCATTAAAGAGATCCTGGGGACGGCCCAGTCTGTGGGCTGCAACGTCACTGGCCGCCACCCTCACGACATCACAGATGACATCAACAGCAGTGCAGTGGAGTGCCTGGCTAGTTAAGAACTACAAAGGGAAATATTTCAATTACAGATCATTTAACAATTAAAAAAAAAGAAACAAACAAAGGTTAGGTACAAGAGATTTATACCTCAATGTTCACTGAATCGTTGTTTACAAGAGCAAAAGAACTGGAAACAATCTCAGTACCTCATCAACTAGAAAATAAGTAGTGATCGCTTACGCAATGAAGTGTTTTATTAATTTATTCAATAAATTAAAAAAAGCATGCCTAAATATTCATAATGAGGAAAAAGGAGTTACATAATAATATGTGCAGTGTAAAAATATTAAAATAAAGTTAGAAAGTATAAGAACCTTAAACACTGCTCACGGACACATTATTGTAAGTGCAGTAATAATGACATAAAAGCATGCCTTGGGCTGGAAAATGCAAGCACAAGATGGAAGCAAGGGAGGGAGGTGGGCTTGGAGGGGCTGGGTGGGGAGAAAATACAGACAACTGTAATTGAACAACAATAAAATAATTTAATTTTTTTAAAAAAAGATGACAGTTACCATGAGCAGATAGGGAGCCCAACAAGGGGTTCTCAGATAGCTTCAATAGCATCTCAAATGTTTATCATTTTAAATATTTAATACATTATTATAACAAATATGCATTTAGTGTTTATTATATGCCAGGCACTTCCCCAAGCCATTTACTTGCATTAATATATTTAAAGCTAATAAAAACTCCACGAGATATTATACTAACTTTACATTTGGAAAACAGAAGCACAGAGGGGACAAGTCACTTACCCATTACTTCAAGCTACCTAGCAAGGAACTTAGGTAACAGAACAGGGATTGCATCCAAGGAGCATCACGTTGGGGTCTGGACCTTAAAACACCATACTTACAGGTCTGCTAGCCTGTAAATATGGGAAAATGCTAATATTCGATGGAGCTATAATACATGGTGTTTTGAAAAATTATATTACACTGTAAAATTTTATTTACATTATATATTTTAGTTTGAAAAAGTATATAAATACTTTTAAAGTATCATATTTATGAGAATAAGGCTTTTTTAATCATTCAATTCCAATAATTTTTATCAAATAATAACATTAATAATGACAATAAATGATTTTTGACTTTCTCTTGCACCGCAAGCATTTGTTTACTTTTGTCTTCAAAATACTCCTAAAGCAGCATTTCCTAAAAATAAGACTCAACAGTACCACTATGTAGAAACCAAATTTGGCTATTATTTCTTCATGAAGGGAAGCCATTATGTTATTTATGTATTTTATTATCTTAATCATCATTGTGGCATTTGGGATTCTCTGCAGGAATGTACAAGAGCGGCTGTGAGGGGACTTTTGTGCTTAGGGAATTATAAACATATTTAATAATGGAAAAAGCAAAAGAAGGAAATTGCCCAGATAACTTTGGTTCGTAGAAACATTTGCTTTCCCTATATCGGAAGCTATTTCACAGTGTTCATGGGCTCGCTTAAAAAACACGAAGACGTAAATTCTGTCCTGTTTTCCTGAGACCTTTGTAGAGATAAACAGACAGTCCTGACTTTGTTGATAAGAGAGTCTGAGTCCTGAGTGTGGAGATGAGTAGGCCCAGGAAGACATTTTGGGCGACCAGCGGATCCCTAAGGAACAAAGGAAACAGGCAGGGGTGCAAATCAGACAACTGCTGGCACTGACCCAAAAGATATGAATAAATTAAGTTTGCCTCCAAGTCTGCCATTGTCTTCTCAGAAGCCAAAGGTACTTTCTATTATCAAGGAACATTTTTCTAGATTAACCATCAGTATATTTGTGTCAAGGAACATGGTTTTATTCTTGATCCAAAAAAACCCCAAACAATTCAACAGTCCTAAACCCGGAAGAATAAAGCAGCTAAGAGAAGTGGCAGTGCCAAGATGGGCAGAGGGGCCGGTGAGACCCCAATCCTCCCGTAGTCTGTTGGTTTTCTGCTGCCCACAACCATGTGCAGCAGGGTGACTTGGACCATGAATTCTGTCATATAGGATTAAATAAAGACGTGATGAGGAAATGATAGCAAAGCAAGTGATGCTGCAGTTCTACCTTCAAATCTGAAAACAGACAAGGACCTGATGGCTAAATGTTTTTGCCTCCTCCTAGCAGAAGAAAAGCAGCACTTCCCTAACTTTTCAATTCCTGAGCCTTATTTGTCTGTTTTGTGAACAGAATTAAATGTGACATGCTTTTGATTGATGTCATTGAACTAATGCCAAACTGAACATTGTTATTGTGATGACTTACAAGTACATGCTATTTCCCATTGTCACTATTATTTTTTTGGTTTAAAAAAATACTTAAAATACTTGCTTCACCCTGACCAGGTAGCTCAGTTGCTTAGAACATCATCTGGATATGCCAAGGTTGTGGGTTCAATCCATGATCAGGGTACATACAAGGAGCAATTAAGAAATGCAGAAATAAGTGCAATCTCTCGCGCTCTCTCCCTCTCTGAAATCAATGTAAAAAATATTTGCTTCTTGAAATTTCTTTGTAAAAGACAAGTAAAAGCAACTTTAGAACACTATTTTTCATTAATATGTTAAACACAATCTATATTAAAAATATGAAACCTTCATTGTAATTGCTGGTTAAAGGTGAAACCGAACCCCCTCTTCTGACCAGGTTGCCTCTCTAAATACATCCCTGTGATTTACATAGCCCATGTGACACCCAAAATATTTTAATATCTAGTTCTCCACACGACAAAGTTCTTTTCAATAATAATCATATATTTCTAATATGAACCAATATTTCTACTTACTAAACTAAAATAACCCACTTTAAAGTTTGCATTTATTCTTTCACTGCTTTAAATCTTAAACACGATTGGTCACATAGACTTGAAATGCCTCTAGCTCTGTTTCTTCTTTGTAATCTATGTGCTGTCACATTTATTTCAAACATGCTATTTAAATGCAGGAATATCTAAAGCAGCACATAAAGGTTGGAGACAGGGTGTTGAACTGAATGCATGTAGCTAAGTCCCCATGTAGAGTACTCACAGTAGTTATTTAGTAGTCTGATAAAAGATTTTTTTGGAGATGAGTTTTTGTTTAAAATTGCTGCCATATGGTGATTTAAAAATAGAAAGCAGGCCAAATTTGGGTTTTATTGTTAGTCTTAAATTCCCCACAGCCGATTCACCTCATGGTTGCCAGTAGGTGGGTGTACTCTTCCCACTGCTCCAGCCTCAGCCAGCCACTGGCCCATCCTACCTAGAAATTACAGGGCCTGACCCCCGTCCTGAAAGCCCGAGCGCTGGAGAGCAATCGCTGTCCTTGGAAATGGGCCATGACTGCCCATGTCTTCCTCTGACTCTCATATCTGCTCTCCTTTCTCACTCCCATCTTTCTAATAGAATTGCTTGCCTTGAGGGGAAGTAACCTTCCCAATGGACCCTTTTGGGGTCAAGAGGTAGAACCTGTACCCATCATAACAAACCAGGTGTTGAGAAAATCCTGGAAGGAGGATCAAAGGATTATGTGTTAGAATCATCACTGGAAAATAAATGGCTCGAATTGAGGTCTCATTAAAGAATATGCTTTTCTTCTCTGCAGTCATGACTAGATGAAGTTGTTGTT
Organism: Glossophaga mutica; assembly: GCA_039655065.1. Classification (NCBI taxonomy): domain Eukaryota; kingdom Metazoa; phylum Chordata; class Mammalia; order Chiroptera; family Phyllostomidae; genus Glossophaga; species Glossophaga mutica. The sequence continues at coordinate 34,803,046 of CM077312.1, forward strand.
CAAAACTCTGACAATTTAAAGCGGATAGAAATAGTGCTGCATGGGAAGGGGGCTAACGGTTACCAAGCCACGTACTGTGTACCAGCAGGACTCCATCTCCTCTCATTCTCACAGAATAGACACTGTGTCTATTCTGTGCTGCAACCCTACTGAAGACAGAAAAGGGCGTTTACACACAGAGCTGGGTGAACAGTATGGGAAAATTAGCTTTTGTTAAGGATCCATTATGTGTTAGGTACCGAGCAACTTGCTTTAAATACAGCTGCAAAAAGCCTTAATATATATATATATATATATATATATATATATATATATATATATATACATACACACACACACACATTATTATTGTCAGAGTACAGAGGATGAAACTCAGCTCAGACTTTATCATATTCAAACTTAGCTCACCCGACATTTAACATCAAGGAAGCTAGTAAGATTCAAACCCAAGACTATATCCCCTCATAAAATCTGCCTAATTTACTACCACATGCTTTTTCCTGTGGAAGTAAATACCGGCTCAAGGCACTAAAAATAAATCAAGCCAAACCTAATGAAAGTCAATTTCAGAGTCTGAAACAAATTTAATAAATCCTGTGTCCTGATTATAAGAATTGGTGTCTATGGGAAAATGTGATGTATGCTGGCTGCAGACAAATGCTTCTGCTGTCCTAGCCTAGTAAATACAGTGGAACAAGGCAGGCATGTTTAGAAGAGAAAGTATGATGCTGACGAACTGACCAGAACCCATGCAGTCATCACATCTGTGCTTTAGTGTGTCCCCCACCCCCAGAAGCAAGCAGACATTTGAGGATTCCAGTGTGAACAGTTCATTTAGGACAGGGGTGTCAGACTCATTTTCACCAGGGGCCACATCAGCTTTGTGATTGCCTTCAAAGGGCCGAATGTCATTTCAACTCCTTAACAGTTAAAGAGCAGTTATATTTATACAGTCCTAAAATTATTTCAGCCCTTCGAAGGCAACCGCAAGGCTGATGTGGCCCTGGGTGAAAATGAGTTTGACACCGCTGAATTAGGAGGTGATCCAGGACATAGTGGCAGGGGACCGGGCGAGTGGGGAAGAAAGGAGCAGCAGTCCTTGAAGAAGCTGTTCAGATTTCTTTCTCTGGCTGGCAGCTGTGGTCAGTGTGATACATGTAAAAGACTGGTGAATTCCATGGTTGTGTGCTCCTTGTTGCACCTTTTTCCTCATAAATTAGATCTTTATTCAAGGTGATATCATGAGTGATTCCATGATCATGCATGGGGATGCTGTGAGCTCTCACAGAACAGTACTAGATGAGGCACTTGGAAAGGAAAGAGGAACCTCTACCCAGAGTATGTATCAGCCCAAATAATTATAAATTGGTGCCCTCCCGGGCGACAAGAGTCCAATGTAATCAACATGTCACCAAACGCAGTGTATACCATCTCCGAAATCTGAAGGTGCTTATCAATCACTGTGCTTCTTTCTCAGTAGTAACACTTGTGGTTGGACCCCAGACAATGGGACCTCTAAAAACTTCCCTCTCTATATATCCCGTCTCTTATCTCTGAAGGGCATATCTTCTACCCCCAAGCGGGAATGTTTCTTAGCAGAGCATCCATCATTCTTGTCCCTTCCTCCTCCCCAGGCTGAATTAACACAATGCCCTCAATACAGTTGACCAGCATGGACTATACTGTGAAAGTGATCAGGACAGTTAACAAAATGCTGGGACAAGACCTTTCGTGTGTGTTGATGTCAATTCCATATACATGCAAATTTCTGCTTCTCCTTCCTGGTGGTGAGTTAAAAGAACTAGATTACAAGATCAATCATAGCAGGATTTGTTCTGTGATGATTATAGTACATCTGACACTACAGCAGAGATTAGGGTTAATATTTGGTTAAGTTTACAATAGTCTTCGGTCGCCCACCACAATGCACCTGTCTTTATCAAAAGTGAGACCAATGTATTAAATAGGGGTATAATAAGGATCTTTTAAGTCTTTGAGGATGGCTCTAATCTCTGCCAGAAACAGCTTTACATCCAATGTCCTCTCTTGGCCACAAAGGAGGGGGACTCTTCAGGGGCTTCCACTGAGCCTTTCCTATTATTATATCTTTTGTCTCATGGATTGGAGAATTAATATGAGATTTCTTCCAGCTGCTAAGGGTATCAAATCTAATTATACACTCAGGGTCCAGGGAAATGACCCAGGTAGGCATGTGGACACATTAGACCCACGGTGAGGCAGACTTGGACCAAGAATTCATTCACGATGGTGTCAGTTTCATTCAAACACTATATGCAAAAGTCCTTAATAAAAGCAGGTATTTTCTTTCACTCAGTGTTCAGGTACTCTGGAGATGGTGGTAGGTCCCTTTGAGAAAAGTTGGGAAAGATGGTCCTGATGCCTCCTGTGATGTTTCAGAGTTTTTCCCTAAAGGAATCTAGCCTCCTATTTAATTATCATTTCCTAGCCTGAGAACTGGCTAAGTCTAGAAACTGAGCAAGAGATCAAAATTTTTCATTGCAGCAATCTAAACTTTCTAGTCTTGATCCTTTTTGGTTATATTGGTTAAACAGCACTCTCATTGGCTATACATTTGTCTTGCCTCTAGGAATACCACAGTCTACTCGTCGTTGCTACAGATTCCTGCTATTCAGAACCCTGGCTGCTATTCCAGCTCAGTGCCCTTTTCAGAATCCCATTCCCCTTGCATTGATGGTGAAGTGCAGCTCCATGCCTTCTGCTATCCAGAAGTCTTTCCATCTCCTACAGCACCAGAAAGCTCATTTCCATAGCAGTATTCCTTTCAGCAGCACTGGTCAGTAGAATGAGTTGTCAGATTTAGAGGGGGAAAAAATACTTGCAAAGGATGAAAATAAATTTGAATTTCAGATAAACAGTAATTTCTTAGCAAAAGCATGTCCCAAATATTGCAAGCTGTATTTTATCCAGCAGCCCTACTTACAAAGGACCAGTGAAATTTTTAGTGCCTTAAAGAAAGAAGTGTCTTCTGGGCCCTCCCAATGTTTATAACCAGTTGGTGGGATCTCTGGGCTTATATTTGTTCTAACATGACCAGCTCTCTGAACCTTTGACTAGTCCACTTGCTGAAGAAGTTTGGGATCTTCACCTTACTTGTTTTCCATTGTTTCTCCTGAGCTGCAAGGAGATATCTGAGCAGTACAGGTACCCTAGGCAGGATCCCCTATGGCAATAAAACCCCCCTTATCCAATCATACATTGCATACTTCACTACAGTGTGGGATTCTCAGGATCCCTTCAGAAGCATGGTTTATCCTGGTACATTTTAGCCAGATCCCATGGCTCTTTCAGTAAATCATCCTTTTGATCCCATAGTGGGCCATGCTGTGATACGGCCCCAGTTACTAGTCCAGAAACAAAAAAGAGAGGTGAAAGCAGAACTTGAGGAAGATTAGCATAATCTAGGAAGTCATCTGTCTAAAATGGGGTCTTCTCACAGTGTTCCGACTAAGGAGGCTGTTATTTCCCAGTCCAGAGGGTTCAGGGAAATCTGAGATCCAAGGTCCTCAAACACATCTACTTCTTTCTTTAAAACAGTAAAGATTTTACTAGTCCGCTGTGAGCTGGGCTGCCAGATCGAAGGTCCCAATCTTTATCAGAGTTTTGGTTTTACAGTAGAAGACCGTGAATTGAGCCATCATGGTGAGCTTACCATCAGATGCTGGCTTGGTTTTTCAATACAAACTGCCCTCTTGTTGCAGGAGGTGAGCATCCCCCTAGGCACTGCCACGAAGACTTTCTGGATGCCTTGAGAAGATATTCAGGTGATCTGAAGCTTCAGTACCTCAATACCTCACTTAGACTTAGCAATGATCAACAAATGCCACCATCTATAATTACCACAATCCTTTTGTCTCTCAGAATGCTGGAGATATTTTATAAGCCAGTTCATACCCTTGAATTTGCATCTCATTCCACAGCTGAAGGGGAGGCTATGGCACAGCAGAAGTTACCACTTCGCTACTCAACTTCTACTACCAACTGTATTTGGATTCCTCCAGAAGCAAAGCCTGTAAGTAGCTGATCTAGGACATGATCTCAGGAAACTGGAAAGGAAGAAAGAAATGAAAGAAAAAAAAAAAGCAGAAAGCCAATAAAGGATGCATTAGCAAACAAGTTACCATCTTTAATGATATAATAAGTAAACTATGGAATTAACCAGTGTAGAATTCAGACCTCAGTGTTATCTCCTGAGAGCTAGGCAGCTGGAATATTGATGTAGCAACCCTCATCAGTGGTTGGTTGAAGGCTTCTCCGGATGCAGGGGAAGCATTCAGTCCTCCCAGCTCTGGCCTCTTCCATGACGAGGCACAGCTGCAATGCAGACCGAGGCTGGGAGATGGATGTTGGTGGCTCACATTGGAGCAGGGAAGCCTGAGGAGAGGGAAGTGGGTAGCATCAGCATCTCCCACAGCTTGTACCGGAATTTTCTTTTTTATTTGTTTGTATCCTCACCAGAGGACATGCTTATCTATTTTTTTAGAGGGAGAGAAGGGAAGGAGAGAGAGGAAGAGAAACATCAATAGTTGTCCCTTTTAAGTGCCCCAACTGGGGATTGAACCCACAACCTAGACATGTGTCCTGGCTGGGAATCCATCCTGAGACCTTTCTGTTTATGGAGCAATGCTCTAACCTACTGAACCACACCAGGCAGGGCTGTACCAGAATTTTTAAAGACTCAACTTATCCAACAGATCCTGGTCCCTTTGGAAACTGATGTGTGTGGGGGATATATATATATATATATATATATATATATAGAGAGAGAGAGAGAGAGAGAGAGAGAGAGAGAGAGGAGAGAGAGTCTCCTCTCATTTCTCTTCAGATCCTTATTTTCTACCTCACCCCTCACAGGAAACCACTGTTATTGTTTTCATAGCTTCAAATATATTTGTTCATAGATTATAGCAAATATAAATATATACTTTACCTCCCTCTTCTCTTTGCACACAAATGGTTAAAAAATATATATATTATATATATATAATTCTCTACCATGTTTTTCCTATGCAACAATATTTTTCCATATTAATACATTAGTATAGCAACAGCATAGTAATCCAACATATACATAGTTATACCATAATGCCTTCAAGGAGTTTACTAAAACTGAACATTTAGATAATTTTTCCATTTGTTATAATAAAGATCCTTCTGTGGGTAACTTTAAAGACAGTCTTTACACATATGTGAAAGTATATCTACATATGCAAATATATATGTAAAATAAATTTCTAGAAGTAGAATTGGAGTGTCAAAGTCCAGATGGATTTTTTTCATTTTAACAGCTATTGCCAAATTGCGCTTCTCAGAGTTTTAAAGAACAGCAGCACTCTAGATATTTGAATGAATTTTCTAATACTCCTCCTTTCTGTAGGGAAATCTGAACATCTTTAAATTGATAAGACAGGTGAGTTAACACTTCTAGAAAATAACCTTAGTCTGTAAAAGAGTCAATGCCATTTTGAAATTGTCAGTGGCATTTTTATGCTAAAGAATGTCCAAAGCAAAAATTAAAACAATTTAGTTGCTATTGTACATAAATAATTGAAAAGATCCTTGGAGAAAGCAATTCTATTTATAGAGAACAAATATAAAAAAAATTGACAGCTTTTTCTTAAAAACAAAGGAAACTCATTTTTTTGGCATGTTTGTTCTGATAAATTATGTAATAGTTTTGTGGGATAAAATAATCTGTATGAATTCTCATGTTTTGAAAAATGCCAGTAAAAAATACTTCAATTGTTAACTCTGAACCGATAGAGAATATAGTCAATAATATTGTGATTACAATGTTTGGTGTCATACAGGTGCTAGATTATTGGGTTGATCACTTCATAAGTTATAGAATGTCCAGTCCCTATGTCATACACTTGAATCATATAATATCATATTTCAACTGTAATTAAAAATTTAAAAAATAAAATAAAAATTATTTTTAAAAGACCTATGTCTTAATCACTATTTAATTTTGAGTTGAGCAACAACAAAAAATCAGTTGCTATTTTGTTGTTGCCACAGAATTATTTTTCAGAAACTTTTGAATTTCAGAAGTTTTTCTTTATAACACTGTTGACATCATTGTCAAAATCTATCAAAAAGCAGGTGACAAAAGGAAACTTTGACTGCATTTTCCTTGATTTAGACAACTCACTCTCACTATCCACTTTTGTTAGGAAAAGGAAATTAATTTCTTATACTCTCCCCAGGCTGAAAAGCCAGCTATAGCATGCACACCAAAATCTTTCTCTTTCCACCTGCAAGACTGATTAATCTATAGAATAAAAAATGTAAATCTTCAGGGATCTTGTCACTTTTATGGTCTGTAGAAGATGAATTCAAGCAGGATTTCAATATTGCTTGGGCCTCTGGCCCCAAAATAATATAGCCATGTCACCAGGGGAAAGTCTGTGGGAACATGCTGTGCTGTAATAGTTTACAGATTCATAAGTATTGATCAAGCTTCGTCTCCTGTAGTTCTAAATAGAGTATTAAAGGATTTTATCTTCTACACTATAGCAACCCAATAATGCTAAGTATGGCAATGAACAAACACATGAAAATCCAATACAACCAAGAAATACAAAAGCATCTGGCTTTGTGTTTAACCCAACCATCATCAAGTTAATGGTGCAGTCATGTATAGCTTCTCTTTTTAATTAAATAATTAGCTCTTGATGGACAGCTTCGTGCTTGGCCACACTGACTGTTTGCAGAAGCCGAGCTGGCAGGCATGCCATGGTGGAATAACTTGTACAGCTTTGTACAAACAATAATTTGTATAACAAGATTCCGAAAGCACCCACCCACTTCCTTTCTGGTCATAATCTCCTGTCCATTTCCCTAAGTTTTTGCTGGTGCATTGGGTATTAAAATATTGACAGCATCAACATGACAATGATACTGACATCTACACCTGGCTCAAATTCTCAAATTAAAAGATTAGACAACTGTGAATACATTTTCTGAAAGAAGCTTTCAACAAATCACAGTAACATTTATTTTTTTATTTACTGTTCTGAACTTGTAACTATGGATTATTTTCTACATATAATGCAATGTAACTTTTTCTGTTGACCCAAAATTTCACTGCGTTGCTAAGATTTCTTGGTCATGTGTCCTTTTAGTTTTAGATGCTCTTGTAGGTATTTTCTTTGGGTAGTAAGAGATTCAGACCAGAAGGCTAAAATTCTTCCACTATTCTGTCACAAGAAACCTTCAGTTACTTGAAGGAGATATTTCACATCAAATAACATTTATACTATTTGGCAATAGTTTTAAATTCTGTAAGTAAATTTATCATGTGTGCTCTTGTAAAAATCTGAAAGTCTCTCATTCTAACCTGTGGAAGAATATATAAAGATTTCAATCTACTTACATATATAACCCCTAATGTCTAGTTATGAAGTTGTGTTTCCTAACATGAAGATAGTCTGAAAGAAAATGGACACATCTGTATTTTCTTTTTTTTTCAATATTTTACTGCTGTTCAAGTACAGTTGTCTCCATTTCCCCCCCACAATTCCCCCCACCCTACCCATGTCCACCTCCCACCCTTGATCCTACCTTCATTTGGCTTTGTCCATGAGTCCTTTATACATGTTCCTTGATGACCCCTTTCCCTTTTCCCCCCACTATACCTCTACCCCCTCCCCTCTGCTTACTGTCAGTTTGTTCTTTATTTCAATGTCTCTGGTTATATTTTCCTTGTTTGTATGTTTTGTTGATTAGGTTCCACTTATCAGTGAGATCACATGGCACGCAAATATATTTTATTTCTTTAGGAGGGCCTGGTAAATAGGGGAGTTTTGAGGTACTGGGAATCCTCTAGAAAAGGTACATCTTCTTTATTGTTATGTGAGACAAGGACCTTCAACCTAATTGCTAAAAATGTTATTTGCATTTTTGAAGCATTTACTATTCAACAGTGGTTAATGAGTACTTAATTGTTTCTCTAATTAAATTAGGAAAATAACTAGTCTTCATTATTGATGAAGTTTTTAACTTTATTAATTTATTGGGGTGACATTAGGTTATAAAATTATATAGGTTTCAATTGTACAACTCAGTACTATATCATTATATTGTACTGTGTGTTCACCACCCCCAATCATGTTTCCTTCTGTCACCATTTATCCCCCTTTTCCCCTCTTCTACCTAATGAATTTTTTAAAGAGGCTTTTAACAGAGCGTTGAGGCAGTTAGTGACAGCTTGTTTACCTCCATCAAAGAGAGATGTTATTTTTCTTAATAGTCGTTTTATGGTATATTCAGGTTATAATTTTTATTTTATTGTTGATGAAACCAGGCTGCTTCCTGGATCCACCTGAGAGAATAATTTCCAACTACACTGCGTTCAGAGATTATCTTTTATCTTGAAGAAATAAATTCTCCATCTCATAATGCACATATTTTTGATAAAAAATAAATCACTTCAAGTACTAAATCTTTAAATCTCAAAGACATACTCTGAGCTTTAGGTGAGAAGTAAATTAACAGCATCCATAACTTTACTAATGTAAAATATTACCAGAAAGATGCTTAAGGAGTACAATAATGTGGTATAAGATCCAGCAGGAAAAAAAATTGCTGTTTTCAATAATTTCTGTGAAAATAGCCACACAACTGAATATTCTTGAAAAGATAGTTTAAGAATTAATAGATTTTACACACACTATATAAGTAGACCTATAACCAGGACTAAGTTCCCTTCCTGTAAAATGTGAAAGTTAAGAGTTCTTTCAAGATTCCTCTGATTCTCCCACTAGTCTCATCCTTAAAACATTCGCCATTACACTTTGTGGAGCAGAGACCTGGCATTGGAACGCCCCAGGGGAGGCCATGCAGCGGCATTTCTGCTTCCTTTTCAGCCTTCTTAGGCAAATCTAATCAGGTCTAGGTCAGACTGCCAGGTCCACCGGGGATCCCATGGTTCCACTGGAAATCTACCTTCGGGATGTTCTGCATTTCTTAAAGGATGTTCTGCATCTCTTAATATTTCAGCAAAACGTCTGTCCAATGCACAGGCAGGTAGAAATCCAGGGCCCTACACATGGGCCAGGCCTCTGCCATAGTACCTCCCTCCCGTGACTGTCAGTGAGCATTCTTGCATGGGACGCTCGGGACTCAGGTACATAGTTCCCTGGCTGCCCACAGCTTCTTTCAGAGTGTGATCGCTAGGGGTGCACACACACACAAATGTCTGTCAGTGCGTTCCGAGGCTCCTACCACATGTGCAAAATTAAAACAAACATCAGCTACTGCCTCCAGGAAGTGCTATGAAGTAAGGAATTTGCAGACACCAACAACTTCTTTTAATCTGCTAATCATTTTGATATTTTGTTTTATTCTAACTGCTCAGTTAAAATTCTTCTGGCTTAACAATTAGGATTTGTTTAATTCTTTGTACAGTTACTAATTTTATCACTCAGGCATTTGAGAAGTATAGTCTCTTTAGCCTGGTTTAGAAGACATGTACTTTTCAACGGATTTGGATTTCTCTGGAACTCACTCATGGATGGACACTTCCTTTTGTGCCATCCACCATGCAGCTTCATGACTAGGACATTCACGCCACTTCTGGGGAACACGTGTTGCTCTGGTGTGATTGCCCACACTAGCTAAAGTGAAGGCAAAAAGGGAAAGACTTGATATGGTATTCACGTGTCTTTTGGTGATTATCATGATGTAATAGTAACTTAAATACAAAAATTAACTTCCTCCTTTTGGGGGGTATATTTTCATTTTATAGTTGAGTAAGTCCACACTGCTACAAATAACCTCTACCCGACCTGTAGCTCTCACTTCTTACATATCTGAGTAAATCACTATGTTATTGCTTAAAATGGAAAATAGAGAAAACCCAAAGACTTTTAATTTTTTCTTTTGCATCAGAAAATCAGTATTTGGTACATACAGTGAATAAATAAGAAAAAGCAAAGTTAATACATATGCATGAAAATTAAACCTTAATGGGTCAATAAAATTATAAAAATTAGAGTATAACACCAAAATACTAATTTTAACAGAATTTTGCAACTGATTATTGTATTTAATCATCATTAAATAACAATGTAAGATATATAAATGTATTTAAAATGTTGACTATACCACACTGAAAGTAGTGTTTTTTCTCACTGTATAAAAATATAGTGGGAAAGAATTCTAATTATAAGAGTTGCATTTGGGTAAATCAGAAGATAAACAGTTAAAAATATTTCAGTTTATGTGTTCTGCGGAGAAAGATCTGTGAAAAGTTAAAGAATGACCAATACCATTCAATAGATTATCCAACTCCTGAGGCATTGTTCTGATGCTGTATACACATGCCAGCCTTTTTGTCAGCTGGCAAACTTTTTGTCAATAAATAGATAACAATGAGAAACAGAGCCAGAGTTAGTGAGAATCAAAGTTTGGTGCAGTGTATTTATTCTGTTGTCTGGCTTTAGCCGCATCACGCTTTCCCTGGTCCAGAGGAAATGCTCTTCCCCGCCCTTCCCAGCACTTGCCCGTCCCAGCAGCACACCGCACAGGCCCTCCCCCACCCCCACCTTGTCCTACAGTCTGGCAGCCGTTCTTTGCTGTTAATGCAGAAGAGGGGGAGATTGAGAGAGGGGGCGGGTGTTCTAAAACACCACTTGGGGATTATAACAAGTAGCTCTACATATTTGATACAGGGATAAATCTCTTGAAGCAATTTGTTAAATAGTAAGAATTTTGTTTTTATGTATATATCTTTCTACCTTTAAATGTTTTTCTTCCTCTCTCCAAAACAAAAAGTTTAATTGAATTGAGGAAACCTATAAATTATTTAAATAAGTTTTTTCCTTGGAAATGGCCTCATGACTCCTATGTAATATTAATAGCATAAAAGAGTTTAGCTTCTTAAGGAAAAAAAATCATGCATTCCTATATTTTTAGGATGGGTGTGCTGTTTCTTATGCATCATTTAAGAAACACATGCCATTTCTTTCAGGATGTCAAGGCGTTTTATGGGGTATGCCTGGGCTCTCATAACAGCTGAAGAACTTAGTAGAATGTCTAGACGATGAGTAACTCATTAACTAGTTTAGATGTTCCTTTAATGCTTACTTTGTGCCATGTTAATTTCTATAACAGCACTCTCTGAGATAGTCATTGAAGTTCTAATTTTCATTTTTTACAAAGTTAGAGCTACCTCTAGTTTCACTTTTTGTATTAAACCATGCTGCTTTCTTAAATAAGAAAAACTTCACCATATGCAGAGGGAGAGGACAAAATATAGCATGCTGCAGACCCAAACAGAGAAAATTTCTCCTTCAGGTGTCATTTTGCCAGGGCTTAGAAATCTGTCCTCTCTCAGGACCTCTGTCTTTAATATAAATGATGGTTAGCCTCCCTGAGGTCAAAACGCACTCACTACCTTACTAAAGACACTGCTGGAAGCTTTATAAATCATTAAAAGAAATTGCCGTTAGATATTCAGCTCAAATTACGGACCATTTAATTTACTCTCCAGCTAAACCAAGCATAATATCAGAGCCAGAACTTGGAAGGCAGTAGGAAGATGCCTCCAGAACACAGAAGTAGGTTGTAAAAGTGTAGTTGAGCAATGTGGGAAACAATTTGTCTAGTATCTGTAGTATATCTATCATTCATGACAAGGATTAATTGGTAGAAGAGGTTGCTGGAGCTTAATCAATGATATTAATCTATCTAGAAAAAGGAATGAGTCACTTATACAAAGTGGTATACCTAGAATTCAGGGGGAAATTATAGTGATGATGGATGAGGGAAGAGAAAGAAAGTCTAAAAATGTATATCCAAGTCTTTATTAATGACCCAGGAAAAAGGGCATCCTGATAAACCCAAGAGCATGATTCAGGCTATTTGTCAGGTGGATGTTTTTGTTACAGATGGATAAGTCAATACTCCAGCATAGTATTATGCTAGCCAAAGGGAGAGTTAGTATGTAAATAAACTACTTTGCTTCCTTCCATAGTTACTGTCAACACTCTGAAGACAGTATGAATTACCTTGTATGTTTTCTTAGCTGTCTTACTCTGTGTGGGCAGCTATATTTCTTGTTGAAAATAAATACAGTTGCATTGGAGTTTTTATAAGTATACCACCTCATCATTCTAAATGCACTAAAGAAAGTAGTTTCAGTGTGCAAACTCAAGACTAGTACAACTATGATGGTCATTTCAAATAATGCCTTTATTTGAAATACACACACATACCCAATATACACACACATACCCAATGGGGTTGGTCTCCCTCTCTCTCTCTCTCTCTCTCTCTCTCTCTCTCTCTCTCTCTCTCTCTCTCTCTCTCTCTCTCTTTCTCCCTCTCATCACTGCCTCCTACTGATCTTCCAGACACCATTTGGCTCAAAGCCTTTCTTTCATACCTTCCACCACAGCCTGCCAAAGTAGATTAAAAGTAGGCAAAATTGATTATTCAGGTTCAGTTTAAGGTTCAGAGAAACTTTCCTAGAAAATCAAACCAAGAGTACGAAAAATGCAGGTCAGAGACATAGCCGAGATGACCTGCCTACGTGACACAAAGAGAGGAACCTGCCAGGTCAGAGAAGCCATAACCTTAGGTTTGCTGGCTTTGGAGGCTGCAAAGCTTGAGGAAAAAACAAGCCAGCACTTGAATTGCATCAGTGAAAAACATGTGAACTGAAGTGTTCTGGTTCCCAGTGTGTCCATAAAGTGACAGCAGGATGGCCTGCCACTGCATCCCATCCAATTGTCACTTCACTTCTAAATTGCGGGGAGAAGTAAGGTCTAAGATTCTTTTATTGTTGCATGTTTTATTCACCTCAGTCTTAACCAGAGAGATGCCATTCAGATGCCGGAGTGTAGGTCAGGCACCTCTTTCTGCAGCTGCAGCCTGAGTTCAGAAGAGTGTTGCTCTCCAGGGTTGCATTAACAAAACACCTAGGTTCCACGTGTGCCAATTTTCCAATTTCCTAAAGCAGGGGTCCCCAGTGCCCATGCTGCAGACCAGCTGTTAGGAACAGGGCTACAAGCTGAGCTTGCCTGAGCTCCGCCTCCTGCCCCCCACCACCTGTCTTCCACAAAACCCGTCCGTGGTGCCAAAAAGTATGGGGACTGTTGTCCTAAAGGACAATAAAATACACAAGGACATTTATATAACAATAAAACACCCAAAAGATTGAGGAGTAAATACAAATTCACTTATCCAGACCTGGAAAACCGATATATTTACTCACCCTGCTATTGAAAGTCATGCAACCTGAAGGATAAGATCACATAAGTAGTAAAACAGGCAAACAAAAATGTTTGTGATTCACCATATTAAATGCCAGTAAATCTTTGTCAGTCGTTCAAAATTCCTTAACACATGAGGCACTAAATCTTTGGAACCCCCACTCACTTCCAGATTAGGATGACTTTTCCGTAGGTATTGCCCTCGTCTGGTTCACGTTTTGCACTTCTACTGAATGGCAGGGATCCAATCATTTTGGATACGTCGGTTGTTAGCCTGGCTCCCGATCATCCACGTCAGTCCGAACTGGTTTCTTTCCTGCTCACTATCAAAGGGATATGCGTTCAACATTCCCAATAATCTGTATGCTGAAGTTTGGACTTTAAAGTTACACATCTAAACATTTGCATTACTATACGTTCAAACTCTTTCTGTCAGTATTTTCTACTTCAAAATCTGGATCTTCGGGGCATGCAGCTCTTCTCCAAAGCTTATTCTACAAAAACACCTGCGCTATTGCCACAAACTGCCTGTGGCATGTGAGGACAGTGCAGGCCGCCCCGAGCACCCTGAGTTTTGGCAAAGGAATGCTCTCCAGGGTTAGTGGTCTCTTTTCCAATTTTGCCTCTTGCATTGAAGTTCTGTGTTCTTTGTTCAGTGTTTTGATAATTCACAACTCTCAAAAATACAGTCAGTTTGGAGCAATTTGGGGATGAAAAGGACAAATACCACCTCGTCATTCAACTATTTTCCGTCTGGACATTTGCTGTTTGTGGTAAGCAGAATTCTAAGAGCTCACAAGATTCCCAGTCCCTGGGGTACAAACATTGTATCTTAGTTACTCAGTGAAACAGTAACTGAGGTACTGCTAAGAAATGGATTTTGTACATGCATACATATATGGGGTGAAAATGGAAGGAACATATATATATACATATATATGTGTATATATGTGTGTGTGTATCTGAGTCCAAGATATTTCCATGCAAGCCTTATAGCACTTATAATGATTTCTAATTTTAAAGGCCTTGTCTAAATCATAACCTTGCCTATTTTGCACATAGAAAATATAAACCATTTTTCATTTATTAAATATATAAAAGCTTTCTCTCACTTTTTCTTTCTTTTCCCAGTTTCCTGAGATCATGTCCTAAATCAACTATTTTCACCATATATAGTCCATTGGGTCTATATATTCAGTATATAGTTGGTGTATATTTGAGAATTTTTAAAGCTGTGTATTTCCTTTTCTGAAATATATAATGTATCAACTATAATTCTGTATTAAATGTATATTTGAGGTTATAATTAACAATATAAGAAGTAGTCAGAAATATGTTAATTCCAAACATAATATTATTTATCACTGAAACTATTTAATTCAATGGGGATTATTTTAAATACCACTGTAGGTGAAGGCACCCATAAGGAAAATTGATATTATCGACAATTAAATCAATAATGACTTAGTACTCCCACAATATAACTATTTAAGGCATAAATGTTCATGAATTTTAAAAATGGAAAAAATAACCTCAAAAATGGTTTTCTCTACTAGTGCATGAAAAAACAAATGTCCTCACCAGTGGATTATGATAGTACAGAAAACGGAAAGAATAATGCCATCAAGGATACAGAATGTTATACCCTGATTAAACCTCTGTAGGGGCTATGAACACACACGGGTGATGCAAATAAGCTTGGGAAAGAGGAGATGTGGATGAGACTATGATCACCACCTACAAACATTGAATGTTAAACCCGAAATGGGGCTATTGGCCATTCTATGCCAGCTACAACTGAAAGTGATAACAAGAATTTACAAAGGGCCATTTTTTTTTTAACTTAATCTTATGGAAAGTCCTCAGGAGATCAACTATTCTGTTTCGGATTTGATGATAATTAATAACTTAATGAGGTAAATTTGTATAGTCAAGATAAATTTATAACCCTTATCAAATTTGAGTGGTTTTTAAATGTCTTTACTGCTCTTCTATCTTAAATATCTTTAAATATTTTATGTCCTTGAACACTTTATTTCTATTAAAAATAGTTTTGATGATCTTTTGCATTTCTAGTAACTCTCTCTCATGTGTTTCTGGAACTAGGGCAGTTTTTTTTCAAGTCACCTAGGTTCAAAACTTGGTAATTTGGTAGATGACATCTTTATTTCCCTAAAAAAGATTCTTTTGTGCTAAGCACAGTATTTCTGACCAAAGTAATGTGATATCTTACTCACAATTCAATGCACACTGAACTGCCTAAAATATAAATTAAGGAACATATTTAGGTGCTAAGGATCATAAAAATAGCATTGGCAAGAATTTTTAATTTGTGGAAAAGAATAGTTCATGGGCACCTTCTAAATCCATTACTGAAATACCATATCCACCACAAGAGGCTGTTGTAAGTTACATTTTTTAAAATACTAAGTTATATGACTTTTATTCTTGCTGAAGATTAGAATTTACCCAGCATGATAAAGTGAAGTTAAAAAGCATATAATAGAACTCTGTTATCATTAATAGTGTATTATTTTTAAAAGGCAGTTGAATAATTCTAGCAGCAAATATTTATTTTGGGCAAACTATATTGACAGAACATGTCTAAATCATGATAAAGAGTACAATATTAGTCTTCCATGAAATCTCTAACAACGGCTATTTCAGCAATAATAAAAATGCTTGACTGTAATTTTTGAAAGGTTACAACAAGTTTAAAGTTCAGCTTTGCATTGATAAGCAGAACTCTCCGTATATTCTCAGGTTCAGTTTGATATATGGAATTACCTGTGTTGCCACTGGCAAGTTCCCTGCAGATTACATCTCCCTGTTCTGTGCACTTTTTAGCCAGTCCTACTGCTGAGGCATTTATTCAGGCCACTATCATCTCTTGCCTAGATTAATGCAATTCCCTCTCTCTCTTCTCTGCCTCCAGCCTTGCATATTTTCCACACTGCAGCCAGCATGAACTTTCTGAATAGTTATTACTGGCTTATCCCCTCATTCTCCTCATTGCCTTTGGAATAAAGTTTACAGACCTTAAAACAGCATACAAGACCCCTCACATTTGCAACTTCATATTACTCCCTCTACTATATGTTCTACAGACATGCCCTGCTCTCTCTTATCCCTGGACTTCCCCAGATTTTTCTTATGACAAAAAGACCTCTTTTTCTCCTTGCCAATCTCAAATTTGAATTGAGCTGCCACTTCTAGAACTCTCCTTGATTCTTCCTGACCACTGTCCCAAGGTTAAGTGACTTGCTCATCTCTTTCCCTAGCATTTTTTATTAAAACATGACTTACTCTCATTGCTCTCCTGAAACAGATGTTCAGTTCCATGAGACCACATACCACCTTATCCCCCACACCAAACACAGCACCAGAAGCATGGTAGACATCCAACAAGTATGTTTAATGAGTGACAAATGAGTGAAAAAATTGACCAGGTTGGGACTCTGCTTTATTATATGTTCACTAATATGATTGAACTGGACATAGATTTATTCTTTGGTATTTAAATCCTGGCTTTAAGATTTTTGTCTAGGTAAAGAGGAGTTTAGGTAGGGTGGCATACTGAATGCTGGTATGTTGAGGAAAGTTTAATAAGCAGATGACTTACAAAGATGTGAGCAGCTCTTAAGAAAACTATCCAGCCCTGGCTGGTGTAGCTCAGTGGATTGAGCGCGGGCCTGCGAACCAGAGGATCACGGTTCGATTCCCAGTCAGGGCACATGCCTGGGTTGCAGGCCAGTTCTCAGCAGGGGACACACGAGAGGCAACCCTACATTGATATTTCTCTCCCTCTCCCTCTCCCCTACCCCTCTAAAGACAAATAAAAAAAACAAAAAAGAAAACTATCCAGGATCAGTGTAGAGCCTCCAGGGCTAAGGAAGGGGAATGAGGGGACGTAGAGTTAGTACCTTTGGAGGGTAGAAGGGAGGTGATGGTCTTGAGGCCCAGAGCAGGTAGCAAGCCATTGAGGGTGGGGTAGCTCCAGAGGAGACTTGATATTTGGAAGAGTATTTTATTCCTCCCTAGAAAATCTGGAGAAGAGGGAGCCAAATGAATAAGGCTTTTCCCTCTTTCCTCTTGCTCTCTGACTTCCTAGGCCAGCATCCCCCTTGGTAGAATCTAGATGGAAACCAGAAGATGGGGGATCTGCAGATGCTGTCTGCATAGTCTGCACTCAAACAGAGTGGAATGAGGAAGGCGACATTTGGATGTGAAGGGGCAAACTGAAAATACCTACCACGGTGATCTAATATTTCAAGAACTGGCAAATAATAATGTTGAAGCAACACACCAAGACAGTGAACTGTTGTGTGTGCAGGCAAACCTCTGAGTAAATAGAGAGAAACATCCTCCAAAACTGGAATTTTGTAATTCGTGAGTTTCAACAAAATTAAAATAAGCTGACCTTCAATGAAAAAGTTAAAATTACTTTGCCTCCTACACTCCATTACTACCATGTATCTAATCCTCTCATTCCTGCTCTAAACACCACATGGTAATGTAATTCCATTACTCTTAAAGTCCAATTCCTTGAAAGCATTGCTATGCCCTTACATTTGGAAGGAAAAGAGGTCTCTAGGTATTGAAAAGACGATTTAACCTAGTACAAGAAACAAGGGATGTTGAGTAGGGTAGTTCAAAAGGGGTAGATTATGGGATTCTAAGTGTGGATTGCATGACAAGCTTAAGGTTGCATGTGGCTCAGTCTGCATGAGTTTCAATCTGCATGAATAAAATTTTGAATATCTTTCCTTTTAATTTTCAGATTATTTACTTACATCCTGTTATGGGTTACACTGTGTTCACTCCCAAATTCATATGCTAAAGGCCTAACCCCTAGAGCTTCAGACTCTGACTGTATAGGGCTCTTGAGAAAATAATTAAGTTAAAATGAGGTCATTAGGATGTGCCTTCATCCAATATGATTGGTGTCTCTTAAGAAGAAGAGATGAGGACACAGACAGATACATGGAAAAACAGTATGAAGACGCAGTGAGAAAATGGCCAACTATAAGCCAAGAAGAGAGAGGCCTCATAAGAAACCAACCCTGCCAACACCTTGCTCTTGGATTTCTAACCTCTGGAATTGCGGAAAAATAAATATTTATTGTTTAAGCCATCCAGTTGGTGGTACTCTGTTATGGCAGCTCTAACTAAATTACCCTCTATTACAACTCTTGCAATTTTAAGCTGACAAATTTCCTACAGAACTCTAGGATGCATTTTCTCCCATGAATTATGTCACCTCTAAGGGTTTTGGACAGCCCACAATTTTATAACATGATTAAAACAACAGCAAAATAGTGAAAATGGATCTCAAAGTCGAGGAACACAGCCAGCATTCTTCAGGCAATGAGCGAGGGCCTGCTGTTTCCTGTCATCAGAGAGTCTGTGGGATCCAGTTCGTGGGCGTGTGGCTCCAGCTGGGTGCACTTCTTCAACAAATACTAAAACCAAGCAAGTCTCTGAGTTACTATTGTTTCAAGTGGAAAAGTCCAAAGAGGTTGACAATTTTAGTGGGAATGCCAACGATAAAAATTGAGAGAGATCTGGAGAAATTTTTCCTCCCCAGGTCACTTCAGCCAAATGAAAGATTCATTCATAATCACATACAAAATCTCTCCAGAAATAATTATAAGACTGATCCTAAATTTAATCATACATCTACAGGGTGAGTTATGATATTTGTTAAAGATATGAGCTTGAAACACAAAATAATTGTGTGTATGTGTGTGTGTGTGGTGTGTGATGCAGATATAAGGGGTCCTCATGTTATGATTAATAAACTAATCATTTTCACACACCTGGAAGTAGGCTCACATAGAGAATGTTCCTGAAGGAGAAATTGTTCTATTTTAAAAGGTGTTCCAAATCATGAAATGATGAAATCTTGATAATACAACCTCTCCTTTAATGCAAAGTATTGGTTATTTACATTCACCATCAATAAATATAAATGTGACTACCTATGTTGAAAACTCTTCATTGGCTTCCCAGTGCAAAAGAAAGTGTGAATTCCTTATCATGTCCCACCAGCCCTCCATGAACTGGTTCCTCCTACTTCATTAGCCTCAGCCCATGAGGTCTCACCACGCCATGGTCCATTTGGCTTCCTTTCTAGTCCCTAAATACACCAAATTCTCATGTCTGGGCCTTTGCACATGGTGTTCCCTAGTCTTTTGACTTAGTTGATTCCTTCTCATCTGTAAAGACTCAACTCAAATATCCCCTCCTTTCCTGAACTTCTTTCTCAGTAACTCTTTCCCCTATTAACTATCATATAACCCTGTTTATTTTCATGGAAATTTTTAGTATTTGTTTACCATGCTTATTGAGTTCCTATACTTGTTGAGTGTCCTTTCCCCCAAGTACAAATATCATGAAGGCAGAGATCTTGTTTTTCTTGTTTATATGTCAAACCCTAGAGGCGACTGTGGATATGGGAGATGCTCAATAAATATTTGATAAATAAATAAACAAATGTAATATATAATCCTTGATGCTTTCAATCTTAGCCTTTTTTTTGAAAATATTTTTATTATTTCATATCTTGAAGACATGCTAGATTATTTGGTCTTTTTCAATGATGTTATTTTAAGTTTCATTTGATTCCCTCACTAAACAAATCATGTTTGCCTATAGTATGCCAGGCCATATACTAAGCACTTGAAATGACTATGTTACTCCCAATTCTCTTTCCACTTTCCATAGTTCTCTGAGATTATGAAAGAACAACTGACAAAAATATTTCTAGAATTTGCTTACTCTCAACACTTTTATCCATAATTTGGAGATAGTAATACCATGCTTGCATACTTATAATGTTGGTTTTGTAGTTCTGTTTTTGTTACTTTATGTTCCTAGCAACTCCTTATATTTATACAGAGAATAAAAAGACATAAATGATTCTGCCACATCCTATTCAGTCCTTTCTTTTATTTTCCCACATACAAGAAATATATGGCAGGAAAGAGATGCTGTGAGGAAAATCATTTTTCTCATGCAGGTACAATTTCAATTTTAAAACAAATGTTTAAAAGAGGCCAGTTTAATCTGTTAATGTGACAGGCTACCTAAAATCTATAAATATTTACTAGTTCTTTCCATCAACAGACATGCTTTCTAAATATTCAAGAAAAGTAAGGAGGAATAACAAACTCTGGGCTTTTTTTCTTCCTTAACTTGATGCTTATTCCTTGCTTGTAAGATAATTCTTTGCTACCCTCTGTTCATCCTACAAGCTTTAGTCATAAATCTGTTCTATGATAATTCATTACAGTTCAGTGTAAAACCACTTAATTGCATTTAATCCAAAGAGTAATTTGAAAGTTTGTTCATAACTAGGGAGAGTCTGTAGAACATACCATTTTTACGTATTAATTCCTGGCATTTTCCACACTTAAAATAAAGCTGTCACATTGCAACATATCTGTTTCTACATTCCTTATAAAGCCTTTGCTCTCCTTCCTGCTTCTTCATCACCTTGAAATGCATTTCACTTTTCTCTCCTATGAAACTCTCCAGGCAGTTTGACAACAGCCATGGATAAGCTCCTTTGGGAAGGACATTGGCATGTCTAACCCAAGGTATGGATAGTGTTCAAAAGATAATGTATCGGATTTCCCTGTCCCTCCCCTCAACCCCAGCCATCTGTGCAGACAACTGTAATCGAACAACAATAAAATAATCTTTAAAAAAGATTTTCTTAATTTAGAATATTAAAAAATAATATACTGGTATTTTACTGCTTTGCTTTTGCTGGTGGTTAAAAAAAGAAAAACGGGAGAGTTCTATAGTTTCAGGACATTTGCATAATGTATAAGTGATTTAGTACTTTATGAAGTGCAGTCAAATGTGTCTAAAAAATGCAGATTGAACATCTATGTGCAGATTCATTAAATAGTCCCTCCAATCAAAATGAAAAATAAAGCCTAAAAGATGTATCACCAATGATGCTGTGAAAGGGTCTAAAGTGGTCATTCAACATTGACAAACAACATTGAATCAATACCCACGCCACAGATTTACATTCTGCATGGAGAATTTTTCAAAATCATATTAGTATTCTGAAATTAAGAATTAAAGTGCTCAGCACAGTGGCTAGAACAGTGAACATGAACCACGGGAAGAGAAGGAAGATGAAACAGTGAGAGATTCTAAGATAATAGTGATCTCATGAGGGTATTTTTTAATATTCCAACAATTAAATGCTTAAATTTATAATTCTCCATGAACTTAAATATGTGTAAAGACATATTCCTTCCTGGAAAGTTTATTCTTGTATGTTAGCATGTGTTAAAAATTGTATCCAGGACTTGTTTAGCACCTAAGGTTCAAGATACAGCTAGAACAGGAACAGAAACACAGAAATGGAGATCATATGGAGGGTTAGCAACAGGGGCGTGGGAGGAGAGCGGGGGAAAGGTACAGAGAATGAGTAGCATAGATAATGGGAAAAAAATAGACAGGGGGAGGGTAAGAATAGTATGGGAAATGTAGAAGCTAAAGAACTTATGACACATGGACATGAACTAAAGGGGGGAATGTGGGTGGGAGAGGGTGTGCAGGGTGGGGGGAATGATGGGGGAGAAACGGGACAACTGTAATAGCATAATCAATAAAATATATTTAAAAAAAGATACTTTCACAATGATAAGAAATAGTATATTTTTCCCTTTAAAGTAGTCTTTCAAGTTTCAACTCCCACTGCCATTAATTCTCACAGCCAAAGAAGCAAAAAGATAAATATCTAGCAGATATCAACTTCTTTCTTTTCCTTTTTTCTAAAGAGAGAGAATTTTTTAACTCATTGTTTTAATGCAGGGTAAAAAATACTCCAAAATAGAGCAAATATCCAAATAGTGTTTAGAATAATCGTGTGTTGACATAGATTCAGAAGTGAGTAATTAACTAAATGACATGAGTTTAATGGTAGTAAGCTGAACTGGTTTTGTTTTTAGCTATTTTGAATATCAACTTTAGAAAATAATATTTCTCTGCAAATATTTGCCTATAAATATATTACTGCTATTGTATACTAAATTGTACAAGTCTACCAAATATAAGATTTCTTAAATTTTACATTAATTTTTCTTTCATTCTTAATTTTTATTGTATTTTTTCCTTTACCATTTAACCACCATATACCCTCTCCCCCAGCAATCACCCACTGTTGTCCATGTGCATGGTCCTTTTCCCTTTTTGCTCAATCCCTCCACCCTCTAACTTCCCCTCGCACCAATAGCTGCCAGCCTGCTGTCTATCTCTGAGTCTGTCTCTATTTTGCTTGTTAGTTCAGTTTGTTCATTAGATTCCACATATAAGTAAAATCATATGGTATTTGCCTTTCTCTGACTGGCTTATTTCACTCAGCATGATGTTCTCCAGGTCTATCCATGCTGTTGCAAAGGCTAAAACTTCTTTTTTACAGCCAACTAGTGTTCCATTGTATAAATGTCCCATAGTTGTTTTATCCACGTGGGCTGCTTCCATATGTTGGTGATTGTAAATAATGTTGCAATGAACATAGGGGTGCTTATGTACATTCAAATTAGTGTTTTGAGGGTTTTTTTTAAATATGCTCCCAGAAGAGGGATTGCTGGGTCAAAAGGCATATCCATTTTTAATTTTTTGAGGTATCTCCATACTGCTTTCCACAATGGTTGCACCAGTCTGCGTTCCCATCAACAGTGCAAAAAGTTTTTGCACAGCAAAGGAGACCATCAACAAAATAAAAAGACAACCCATGGAATGAGATAACATATTCACCAATACATCTATCTGATAAGGGGATAATATCCAAAATTTATAAAGCTCAACACCAAAACAAACAAACAATACAATTATAAAATGAGCAAAGGACCTGAACAGATGCTTCTCCAAAGAGGACGTACAGATGGCCAATAGACATGAAAAGATGCTCCACGTCACTAATCATCAGAGAAATGCAAATTAGAACCACATTGAGCTATCACCTCACACCTGTCAGAATGGCATCATCATTAAACAAACAACAAGTGTTGGCGAGGATGTGGCGAGAGGGGACCCTTTTGCACTGTTGGTGGGAATGCAGACTGGTGCGATCACTGTGGAAAGCAATGTGCAGATACCTTTTTTAATTTTTATTTTAATTGTTGATCTTGTACAGTTTTCTGTCTTTTACTCCCACCCCAGCCCACCACCCCAGCCCACCACCCCAGCCCTCCCCACCTCCCTCCTATTTCCACCCCCCATAGTTTTTGTCCATGTGTCCTTTATACTTGTTGCTCTAAACCCTTCCTCTTTTCCCCTGAAATTCCCTCCCCTCTCCCTTCTGGTGACTGTCAGCCTGTTCCCAATTTCTGTGTCTTTGGTAATACTATGCTTGCTTGTCTGTTTTGTTGACTACGTTCCTGTTAAAGGTGAAATCATATGGTATGGAGATACCTTAATTTTTCACTTTCTATATTAGTTTTCAAAAATTATTATTTACTCGTATTTAAACAAAAATCTGCTGTTAGCAATACATTTAACTTTTAATAAACCATCAGCAAGAAGTTGTCAAAAAGGCTAGGAAAGTCACTGTGGTCTGTGTCCCCTGGGGCCACAATGACATTGGATTTGGAAAGGTGAGCTGTGTATCACAAATACTCACAGTGTCGGACAAGGAACGGTTTCACTGCACGGGAGGGGTGGATTCAGAATTACTTTCTGCCCTCAGATGCCATATATTAACTTAGGATACATTATTAACATACCCTCTTTATTTCATCAAATCTCTCCTGCGCTTACTAGCTTTCTCTCTTTCAGGGAGACACACACACACACACACACACACACACACACACATGCATTGAATAGAAAGCTATTTTTCTTTTACTTTTTCTTTTACTCCCAGCAAGTCATTCTTTTTTTCGGTAGGCTTACATTTATAAATTCATAATATGTGATTTAAATCCACTAGTTAGCAGCTTATTAATTTTTGTATCCAAAGCACCAACATGGAGTGCCAAAACCAACTAGACAGCCTTGCTTGGTGAATTGATTGGTAAAATATTTGTCAAGGAAGCTTCATATTTCATCCCCAGACTATTGAAATGTACAGTATTAAAGGTGTCTCATCAATTCAGGCCATCACAATTGTTTTTTTTTAAATTTTGACTTAGGGTCTTAAAGTCATCTATCAATATCTTGACCAGCCATATTAAAAACTAAACCCACTTTGGGAAATAAAAATCTATGTGTCCAAATATTAGTTTAGAAGAAAGTATTGCATTTTTTGGTGAATTCTTCACATGCAATTTTCCACATCCTATCTTTCAAAAAATGAAATATGTAAAGTATAATTTCTTTATACAGAAAAGTATTTATATTTTCACATTTTACATGTTTCCAATTTAGACATTTTTACATATAAACACTATGTTATAAAATTTTTATAAAGTTCCATTGCTTAGAAATTAAAAGTGACTATTTGAAAAGGTTTTACTTTTAGTATTTTTAAAAGAAATTCATACTTGCTTAGTTTAAGAAATTGCAAACACAACTTCCCACACACAAGCTCCCAAGGGACTTTAATGTTCTTAAAATAACTGCAGGTACTTCATATTCCATCAACCAATCAATGTGTATTTATTGACCTGCTCTATTTACCAAGACTATTAGGTGTTACTGTTCTAATTTATCTGAACTTGTATCATTACTTTATGGGGGGAGCAGATACATTATAATAATGACAACATTTCATTTTATTTATGTATAATTATCTTTAGTTTTTGTTTGACCAGTATTATCTCATCATGCAATTTAAAGTTTTCAGTTCTTTAGGAATTATTCTTCATTTATTATTAATACTATGCCATTTGCAATAATGTATTTTTTCCTTTGCATTCTCTTTTTTAAAATATTCTTCTGAATACGTAATTGCCTTTTAGTTTTATATATCTGGCCCTTACTGTTTTTCTTAATTTTTAAGAAATAATTTCTTTCCTTAAAAAACTGTGTTGATGACAGAGCTCACAGAGCCAAATATTTTTCCTTTATTCTCCGTTTCGCAATAGTTTTGGTCTAGCTCAAATTGCAGTTTTCTCCACCACGTTCAGTGTCGCAAAAGGTGGATCATTAGATGTCAAGACACCTCCTAGACCATAAAGTTTTCACACTTACCCCTATTTATTCTGGATATTAAAATGATAAAGAGTCTCCTTCTTAAATTTCAGGGAGGAAGCTCTACTGTGTACAATACCACAGTCTGCATCAACTTCAGATAAGCAGTACCACATTACTCTAGTCTGCTCTGCTCTTTGTTTTGAATTTCTTCTGGGGAAACGCTACCGCAGCCTTTTCTTTTCTGATTAGAACTCACTTTGGAGGTCACAATGCAGATAAACAGATGTGTCTTAATGGAAATAAGTAAGTTTCATGGAAGTTTTGAAGACGGAAGGGTCCTTAGGTCCGATCCAGTTCAATGACCTCTGCACTACAGGGGGTAAAACTGAGCCTAGGGAGGGGAGACTTGTCCAACCTCGTGGAACCAAATCCAGTTCTCCAGTGGTCTTTCCATTTCATATCAGTAGCTTGAGCTTTTAAAAATCCATTTTAAACTTCTTTTTCCTTAAGAATTGTCTATTATTCTTTCCCCCCCACTAAAGTCTGGATGAAGTGGCTTCTGTCATCTACTATAGGAGTTCTGCCCTTCTCCCATTCTGGTTCAGTGGGATAGTTTGTGTTCCTTCTCCTGCTTGTGAATCAACACGCATCATGCTCTTATTTTTCTTGTTTTACTCCTGCCCCACAGAATAAGAGAAAGAGAAGTTAAGGGGAAACCACATTAGCTATTGGACTATCCTCTACTGACTCCTGTAAAATTATTTCTTTCCAGGTAAATATATCTTCACTTTTTCTCAACAAAACAGAGCCATAAATAAGATAGTTTAGAGATATCTGCAACCTCCATGTAGCCATGTACATTGTGCTTAATACCTTCCTGCTGAATTATTATTTTGGCCATTCATTAAGCTGAGTCATCATTGAGGACTTCATGGTTAATGAAAAGCATAAACCCAAAAATAGCAAGAGCTATCCCATAAAATTGCTGTACTCACACTTCAAAGGAGCTTTGTATGTACATACAGATACTAGGGAAATACCCTTCCTGACTCTTTTCTTACCCATCTACACCTGTATTCCTTATGTACATCTTTCATAAAATGTGAACAGTTCACTGGGCTCATTCTTTGCACTATTAACTTTGTTACGTTTTCAAAGTCAACTTTGACTACTTTGCTTATGCATACCCCAATGCTATCTACATTGTCATGATGAAGTCTTCCTTCCACAAAGGCACTCTTGCCACCAAACGTACCTTGATATTTGATGCAGAAACCTCTTTTATGACTATAATTGTCACAAACCTACACATTAAAGGATCAATGATCCATAAGCTTCATACTTGTCCAAGAAACAGTCAATGGTTAAACATTTTTAAAAATTCAAAGAACTAAACAAAATTAATAGACTGGAGAGTTTAAAAACATGCTGTGAACCAATGTTTTAGAAACAATTCACCATGTAAAAATTAAATTAGTTTAACTACAATGTTTTAAAAAGGCAGTATTTTCACTTAACCATATAACTCCCAGCCAAATGCAATAAGATGTATCTTACACTGATGCTTACGGCACATTTTTAGGTGATTTTTTTGATCTTTTATTCATCAACTTTGGATGGTAACAACATTCAATTTCCTTAGTCTTTAAAAATATTTTAATGGCTTAGGACAGAGGTTTGCTATAATAGATGAATAAAATAAATTCTAAAGCCTGGAAAATCTTACAATAGACTGGCAATGCCTAGCAACACAGCTATCAAGCAGATTCAATCAGAAGTTGACCTGATCACGACCAGTCTCCCTCATTAACTACAAAAACTTTTAAGATTTTAGAAAGTATAGTTATAATGATAGTCTTGCTCAACTCCTTCATTTTACAAATGAGAATGCACAAACGTTGTGTGACTTGCAGCAGCTGAGAACTACAGTGCAGATCTTCTGAGTGGGCAAGGGTGTCCTCACTGCTCTGGTGCAATGGGCTGGCCACAACTCCAAGAGTTCGTAGAACATGGAATGGCACCACGGGACCAAACCAAAAGAGACTAAGTTACACTCGTTAATTCGGTCCGCAAGCACTCATCCATTGCTTGCCAGTTAAATATAGCTCAGGGGCATTTCCTTGTTTTGTTTTGTTTTTTAAGTCCAACGGCAGGAAAAGAGGTTCATTCTGGTGACGAATAAAGACCTTCACAGCAGAGAAGGTCTTTATTCGTCACCAGAATGACACTAAGGTAAATGTAAAAACAAACGGCAGACATACAAATCAAAAATACAACTTCTATAACAAGTTCTGTTTAGAAGAAACCAGAATCAGGCGAGCAATTCCAATAATACTGTAACAGTATTTCTTGACGGAACCAAAGTTCACTACTACCAGATATGTTATGCCTAAGCCATTCATACGTAAAAGTAAGACCTATGGAAAATGCAGAAAATTGATAACATCTGTTTGAAAAAAAAAATTCTAATGTGGAAATGAGGTAGGCTCACCACTTAACTACTTAAAGGAAAAAGTTTTTCTATGTTAATTCATAGAAACTGCCTGCGTGCAAATTAAGCAACTAAGGGTTCTGTTAATTTTTTTTTGCCCTAGTTGGGTCAAGTTGTTGCTAGCATAATGCTTGGCGCTAATTTTTAAATCTTACTAAACTGTTTCTTTTAATACTTTTTATCCTAATCTTGGTCTTTGCAACGCGCTTTACAAACTTCCAACTCCAGCTTGTTACATGTAGAAATGCGAGGCCTTAGAGAACTGTGAGGTCCCCAATATTGTAAACGGCCACTTTCAGCCCACCGCACATATCTCAGAACAGCTCTGTACTGATGTATATAATCAATACACGTATTTTTCAAGAAATCTGTAACGCGATAGAAAGTCTAGGATTTGGAAGTCAATGTTTGCGATAAACTACTAACCTATTGATGCGCCCTTCACACGTTTCTCTAACACCTGGGGCGGGGGGCGGGGATCTGAGCCAGGGCAGCGGCGGGGAGGGGAAGGTGCTTTAGGAAACGAACCGGGAAGAGCGTTACTTCCGTGACCGGGAGTGGGGCGGCACCGGAGCCTTGGGACGCACCGGAGTAGCCAGCCGAGGTGAGACCAGAAAGTAAGAGGGAGACAGAACGACAAAGGCGGAGAAAAAGGAGGCAGCGCCGGCGAGCTGGCGGACGGGAGGCGCTGGAGATAAAGACCGGGAGGCGGAGCGGCCGGGCGGGCGGGGGGCGCGGCGGGGGCGGCGGCTGCGGGGACAGACGGGCGCGCGGGAACCGACCGCGCAGAGGCGGCGCTGCAGCAGCCCCCGCCGGCCGACGCGACCGGCGAGTCCCCGGGCTCCGCGCCGCCCCTGCTCCCCGCGCGCCGCGCTGCGCGCCTTCCCACCCGGCGGCGGACGGAGTGCACGAGAGTTTGCTCCGGAGCGCGGGGAAGTTTCCTGCAAAAGCTCCGCTCCTGGAGAAGCAGCACCTGCGCCCCCCACTCGCCTCCGATCCCCTCCCCGCTCGCGAGGTAACCACACACGGGTTGGGGCATGTTGGGGGGCGGAAGGTGTGGGGGCTCGAGGTCTGAAGGGCTGAGATTGCGGGGCGCCGCGCGGCACCCACGATGGGAGCCGGGTCTGGGTGGGCGGAGAAGTGTATCCTCACCTTTCCAGGTACTTCGCCTCCGTTGACTGCGGGAAGCATCTTTCTTTACCTTTCCATTCCTTTTCATTCTGCACCGCCCCCTGCCCGGCCCCCGCCGCCAATATTTGAACCCAGTTCACTCCCATTCACTTTATCAGACGTGCTGGGGGGCCTGGGGTGTCCCGGAGATGGAGGCGGTACGAAGCCTTCGAGAGGGTCCGAGGAGGAGGAAGGGTCCGCTACCCTCGCTGGATTTCTGGGCGCTGGCGGGGCAGCCTGGACTGCAGGCTTCTGGTGCCAGTCCCCAGTGGGGCATGCAAGGTTAGAAAGAGGACGCCAGAAGGAACAGTCTGGAGTTTCCGATGCCGGTTTATCCAGTCCTCCAGCATGTTTGGCCGAAAAATGAGCATTTCTGCTTTATTGCATGGGTCCCAAACTCTGAGACCTTGCTAAAGCTCCCTTCGACGTGGGAGAGAAATTAGGTGACTGGGAGCCCAGGTCCTATGTGGCCCCAGGAGAGGGGTCGGGAGGGTGCAGTGGAGGGGCGGGGGGTGGGGGGATGCTTGACGCTTGACAAGATTTGAGAGTAGGAACTGCGTGGTTGTTTTGTTGCTGCTCTCACAGGGTTACCTGCCCCCTCTTCTGCCCCATTTGAACATCCCGTCTATCAGCGTGTTTCTGTTGGAAGGCTAGAAGATGTTATGTTTGATGCCTGTCAAGAATTATTCCCAACTAAGTTCACAGGTACTAAGCTAGAGCTGCCACTCCCCCTCCCTCTTCTCCTGACAGGTCCACCCCCAACTCCCTCCCACGGGCAAACTGTTCTGCGCAGTTCCCAGGGTTTTGAAAGGGGTGGCAAGTAAATAATATGGAGTGTGTGTCTGTGTGACTTTTTTACTTTATGTTATCAGAACCAAACCAAAACACTCCTTTCTTGCAGTTTTTAGAGTATTGTTTACCAATGTTTTTTTATCTTCACTTTAACCTCAAATATTTCATTAATCTCTCTATATAGAATTTTATCTGTACCGTTATCATTCCACTGGTTTTAAAGGATGTGGGCTTTTGGACTCACATATACACACCAAAATACAGTGTGACCACATTTAATATTTATGTGTTCCTGATTCAGTAGCTCGGCACCTGCCAATTCCAGCACATAATCATAACACCATATGCCTAGCTACCAACTGAGGATAAGGAGAATGTTATTGTTTTTTGTGGGCAAGGGTAGCCTGGACTAACAGATTTTATTATTATTGCTCAGAGGGTTTTCAAGGGCTTCGGTGAGTCAGATATAAAGAACAAAATTACAATTCTACTGCATGCGCTGAGGAAGAACACCATAACTAGACGCTTAGATTTGACTAGTTATTGGGGGAAGATTAAAATCCTCTGATCACATAGACTGACTATAGCCCCCCAAATAGCACACATTGAATGTCTTGAGACAGTGAGAAGCATTTTACTCTGGCCTCATATGGTTTTTGTCCCCTTTACGAACTACAGCAGCCTCTTCCAGATAATGAACACCTTACGTACAGATGGTAGTCTGCACTAACTAAACACCGTGTTTTTAATGCAGAGGCTTGGTGACGGTCCAAAAACATCAGTGTTTTAAATCATTACCAACCATCTGTTCTCTCCCACGCAAAGCGCAATGTTTTATTTTCACAGGTACCCAAAGGTACATGCTAGTTTCATGAATTTCCATGAATATCCCAAAAGCTCTAACAGTATCTGATATTGATCTAAGTTCAGCAACTGTTGTGTTTGGGTTGTTATACTATAAGCTCCTCTCTTTTTATGTTCAATGAAAGGAAAAGTGAAAAAAGTTTTAGAGCCTTTGGCTGAAACTGGTGTGTATGCCAGTGGACTCTGATTGCTTTCTTTTCCCCACCGTTTTGTTACCGGAGAGAAGCTGGCCACTGGAGCCTCCTCCTGATGGCATTCTCTCCCTTTCTCTCTGGTCACAAGGGTAGCTAGCGTTTGGCGCTCTGAAGCAGTGTATTAAAGCCTCATGACTCCAGAAAATTAACATCATTTCCAGAAGAGTATGTCTTTCCAGGAAGAATTTACAAAATAGGAGACCCGTTTAACATTCCAAACTCCAATTTAAGAAGACCTAAGACATAAGCATACAAATATTGGGTATGAATAATAGGATTTTTACATAGGATATGAATAAAATGTCTATATAGTATTCCTTGTATCCACACTTGGGAACCTGGGTAAGTTTGTATACAATCAGCAGACAGATTCACACCCTTCATTTGGTTCAAGTCATCATTCAAGCAAGATTGGAGGTTTTCAATCTCACCCTAACCCCCATTCTTGGAACATTCCCCATTTAGGAATGTTTGCTTAAACTGCAATGTTAGGGTATTTTTATTACTCAGAATTAAATTGCATAATAAATATGTTGTTTCTTCACTGTAGCCAGAATGTTGGGAAGTTTCTTCTTACTCAAATCTGGATGTAATGTCCCAAAGCACAATCACAGTTTTGAGGAGAAAGATATTGGCAATCTTGCTTTCCTCTGTGAATAACCGCTATGTATTTGAAGAATATCAAGAACCCAAAAAATCTGGGGCTTTCACCTTCTTATCTGCTACACTGCTCCATATTTCCCTTGTCTTGAAAGCGTAAGATTCCTCTTACTATCAGGATAGCAGTGAAAAGAATGAACCCATACTATAAAAAATTCTGAAAGTAAAGTTGCCTTTAAAAATATGGCCTAATTGAAATCTTTGGAAATACATGAGGATGTGTTACATCTTATTTTTCTGTATAATAAAAATGAATTATTGAGGGGAAAGAGTTTCACCATGTATAGTAAGCACCCTGAATTATTCATGTTAATGAGAGGAATAGAGGCTAAGATAACCCCAAATCATGGTTTGTGTTTGTTTTTGGAATGTATTACATGTTTGATCTAAAAAAGGTTTTCATTGTTATTGTGGGCAAGTTGCCTTTTTAATTATTTTGTTTTGTTTAGGCTAATTTTTAAATGAGCTTACATACCTCAAACACCAAAACCAATTTATGGGGAGGTGAAGAAGGTGGGCAGTCTGCCCAGAAAAGCGCTGGGTGACAGAAAAAAGCAAACCTGATATGGTGACTGTGTAGTGGATTGTATATAATTCACAGAAATGTAATCAGGACTTACTTGTATATCTACTTAATGATTGTGTGTTCAGAATTAGACATGTTCCTGGAAATAATAAAAGCCCTCCAATCCAAATATGAGAAATTCAATCCCATGAATTTAAACATGAGAGTGGGATGGTCCTGAAAACCAAATACAAAGATTCTAATTTATAAATCTTACTAAACTGAATTTTTAAGTGTGAAGTTTTCCTAAAGCATCCACATGTATGGGTATGAAGGTGACATTCTTGAGCCTTACTTGTGTACTTCCCAAAAGAGCAAACAGCAAGATGCCATCAGAATAAGGGATTTGGTCCATTTGATCTCCACACCTATGCTCCAAAGCAAAGCACATTCCATCAAAGAGAAGCTCTCAAGTATCCATTGTTACTGTGGACCTGGTTAGATAAGATAGTTGAAATTCTGCAACACTGCCAATTTAACAGATTTCTATTGTGTTTTTCAAAAGCTTCAGGGCAAAATTGGTTGTGGATGAAACAGTTACTTGAACAAGAAGTTGATTCACACCATAGCACTTGCTATTAACACCTTGTTGATAGTCAGCATTCAGTTGTACGTAGATTTTTGTTGAATTGTTAGTTCTGTGAACTATTAGAAAGAATTTAGAAAATCTCTGTGGAGAAGGGTAGAGCTGCCAAAAATATATGATTGGAAAAGCAGGTAAAGTCATTTTCATTCAAGAATTCAAAGCACAAAGTAAAACTGTGACTTCTATAGCAGTGAGCAGAATGGCAATAAAAAAGTAGACGTCGCTTTTGGAATGGGGACTCTGTTCTCATAATAAATGTGCTTGCTACTTCAACTGTGTGTGTGTGTGTGTGTGTGTGTGTTTATAGGGTATGACATTTTTTAAAGAAGATAAAACCATGTATTTTTAAAAATATATTGTGGTTGGAATAATTGAGACCCACATGATATATTTTATATATATTTATTAGAAGAAATCAGTTTCTTTTGATCAGTGCCTAAGTCTTAGAATCAGAATTATGCATTTTTTATGGAGCAGGGAAAGACCTTAAAAGTAATGTATTCCAGTGCCCTCATTTCACAGTTAAGGAAATGGGGGCCCACCGTGATCACAGGGAGCTGCTAAAGGTCACAGCTGTGGTTAGTGGCAGAGCAGAGACTAGAAACCTGACCTTCCGACTCTTCATCCAGCCCCCTTGCAGTAAGTTTGGTAGTTAGATAAGGGAGTTAGCTCTTTCTGACCATCACAATGTCAACTGTACAAGACAGTCACGGAATAAAGTGGTACAGAGGTAAATACAGAAGCTGGTGATCTTTCTGTCTTCTCTCATTCACTGAACACTTATCATGGGCCAAAGTGCTGTCCTCAGCCCTGTCCTCTTTTTAATAACAGGTATTTTTATTACCCTCTTAGTATCCCAAAATGTAATCCATCCACAGGATAGTTACCGAGTATATAAGTAATGAAAAGGGGCAATAAAATAAAAGTGATTTGTAATAAAATGTGATTTCCCTATGCTAATGTTTGGAGATGGCTTCACTAGAACACATATTAAAGAAGTCAGAAACGGGTGTGTAAATGTAATGAATAAATTGGGATTTAAGACAAAGAATCAGAAGACTTCATATAAGAAATACAGACACGTGAAAGAACAAGGGCAGACTAAGAGTAGTGTTAGGGTCATTATAAACTAGAGTAATTTGTATGTAGCAGAAAGGAGGAAATAATGGTAATCACAGGGAGAATATGCTAAGTCAAGTTACAGACTGTGGGAGTAGAGAAAATGTGAAAGTACAATATTTTGTGAATGAGAGAATACCTACTACTAATTCACTTCCACTGGAATTCCAAAACTGCTTCCTGGAACATTTTCATGTTGTTACTAATATGAACTTGGCTTCAAGGGACTCTGCAAGTGACTCACCATACCCTCACGAATAACAGATAAAATATTTCCAAAATGAAAATTATTGATTGAGTGCTGATATTGCTTTTTAAGTTTGTTTTCCAGTAATATTGTAGCCTATTGATTCTAGAGTTAGGAGCCAGACAACATGAAATGATTGAATTACTCACCACAGCAACCTTGTGGGTGGAGATTCCTATACAGTACTTACTTATGATTATGTACCAGATTCTACAGGTTGAGATTCATTATAGGTTTAGTTTAGTGGGACATTGTGTGTTGTATGGAACATTTGGAAAATTTTTCATTAAGTGGGACAGCCACCGCTCCTCACCCTAAGTCAACAGAACTCCCCTCCTCCAGAAATCATGACACACCTGAGCCCTTCTCAAAGTATTCTCTAGGGGATGGTCTGGCCCTGATGAGAACTGTAGGGCTAGAGAAACAATGTTTTTATGATGCCATGGATTATCTTTCATGCCCCTACCCACCCATCTTTACCTTTAAATGGTACCATCCCACTTGTTCACTGTTCTCCTGCCTTCAGTGGACAAGGACTACAAACTTCACTGCCCACCAAGTTAAAGTTCATGTCCTGATCTTTTTCCTATCACTGTCACCTTTATAAAAAATCACTTCTTCTGATCCTCATTTCCCTGGAATCTATGCTTTGTGGGTGATTATGAATGGTGACAAATTACTATACAGGCTAGCTAATTTTTTAGTTCCCATGGGCTTTAACCTTGCTTAAATGCATATCTCCAGAAAACATTGAAGGCTTTTATATAGAGAGAAAGACATACATTCATACATGTGTATATGTACATATATGTGCATGCTATATTTGTGCATGCACATATATACACATATCATTTCAAGTACTCCAACAATAGGAAAGAAGGTAGCATTATTTGAGACATTATTTTTCATTCCCTCAAAACATTCTTATGCAAACAAAAAGTGGCACTGGTCCTATATTAGAAATGGCACAATAAAAATAATGCTATAAAATACACTCTTAGAAGAGACCCAAATCTGCAACCAATCTAAATAAGCTGTTGTGTTAGAATTTTTTTGTATTACTACTAGCATATAGGAGTTGGGGACGGGGGGAGTATAGGCAACTGTACGGTCTGTCTTTGATGTATTCAGTCTGTGCACTATTGACACACTAAAAACATACCAGCATCTCTACAAAATGATAGTATTTGCAGAGACTGGAGATTTTGAAGATTACCCATATGCACAACCTACAGGAGAGTGTAGGATCCCAGATGCAAGGAGGAATTGAGAGCAAAATTCTAATTTTTTAAATTTCTAATGTTACTTCCAGACCATAATGTGAGACCTGCTCTCAGAATTAAGAGTTAATATGAAATGTCATTTCAGTATGGGCTGCATCAAGCATCTTGAATTTACCAAATTATAAGATATTTTTGTTAGATTACTTCCCATTTTCTATCTGTCTTAGATGTCTGTTGTGTCTTTGTATATCTTACATTTTTTAAAGAAAGGAGCTTTTTAATGTAAGCCCTTAACAGTTAAAATTGAAGTCTTTGTGTGTATGTGTGAATACCACAATCATAGATTCTCTACATAGGACATGTTTTACCCAATCAAGAAAGGCAGCCTTTCCTACAAAGGGGAAGCAGCAATTGTACAGAACACAATTTGGTCTATGATTGTTTTGCTGTATGTTGTTCATTCTTACTGGAAGCTTCTTGGTCAATTGAATGGCCTGGCACTCAACCTCAGACTGACCCCTAACATTATTTGGTTGACTTTCGTTACAATTTCTAGTAAGTGTATAGTGGTGCATTGGGACCTTGAAGAAGATGAAATTGAGGTGGTTGGATCGTGGAGGTGATAAGGAAAATAAGAAGCTTCTTTCATTTGAGCAGCACAAAGACCTATATACGAAATGAAATTTTATTGTAATACCTGCCTTTTCTTGTTATGCTTTTTACTCTTTTATGGAATAAAGGCAAAAATTGTGACAGTAAAGCCCTCCATCTTCTTTAAACTGTTAACTTGTACACAGGAAAAACCTTCGTTGTCGGAATTAACAGATAACTGTACATTCTAGTCACTAGGTTCCTGGTGCCTCCTTTACCCTACTACCACTCTACGCTGAAATCTAAAACACTCAAGAATGTAGTTCAGAAAAGGAAAATACACCTAAACAATGTGAAAAAATTGCAGAAGCCTCTACTAGATATACATGAAAATGGACAAGCAAAATAAGACAACATTGTCAATTCAAATGAAGAATATGCCACTTACTTTTTCTTTAGTTTCAAAAGCAAGAAGCTACCTTTAGCTTTGTAGTCATTTCTGTTGTTTTTGCCCTCATCACAGAGGGCATTAGAGCTGTGACCCACTGTTACAGGTTACTTTAAGCAAAGACTGTCTGTGATAAATAATGGTGTTCAATGAATGCTTTCAGAAAATTTTCAAATTGAAATGTAAACACAATTCTTTTAGAAACATATCTCTAAAAACATTTGATTTTCCCACAGCATCCCTTGAACATTAGATTAAAATATGGCTAATTTATTCCCCCAAAACATCAATTTTCTAAATCTATTGAAATATCCTTGGGTACTAGTAATATTATTGGGTAAAAGCAGTAAATATCAACATTATTTTACCTTCTGGTATTTGTGCTCTATTTTCAACTAGGAATTTTTTATCATCAGAGAATGAGATTCTACTTCCATAACACGGCTGTTATTCAGCTGCATGCCCTGTTATGGTCTTGTTGGTCATTAATGGCTAGACCCCAAGTTGTACTGATTCTTAAGTATTTTAAATATTAATTCTATACTTACATTATCACTTTCATTATCTCTCTGCCTCACTTGCTGAGAAGTCTAGCAAATCATATTTTCGGATTTTGCAGATCAGGGAATTATAACAGCATTTAGAATAGAAATAGATTTGCAAATTGTTGAACTCTCGAGTAGCAGAGATTGTTCATCTAGTACATCAGAACTTTAGTTCACTTAGAGTTTTCCCAACATACGTACACAAAGTACTCCAATAAGAATTCCATGAAACTATTGACATATATTTTATTTAGAGCATTCTAGAAAACATAACTATGACTCAGAGGTTCTTCTAAGTTCCCTATTTGTAGATACAACTGTGTACTAGGCATTTCTTCTTGTCTATCTTAAAGAAATGTCAAGTGAAATATGTCAAAATCAAACTTGTGATCTCTGCCCATCTCACGCCAAACCTCAGGGTTCCCCAGCTCCCGATCTGTGTTTTATCCTTGATGTTCTTTCTCATTCAACTCCATATCACAGCCTCCACACAGTTATTGATTGTTACCTCCCAAAGCATACTGACAAAAACTGCCTTTGGCCATCACCCAAGTCTAAGCGTTCAGTCTGTTGTGTAAATAAGTACAGGAGCTTTATAACTAATCTCCTAGCATCCAACATTGCTTCCCCCTCCAAATCCATCCTCCAAAGATGCCAGAGAAGTCTTTTCAAGATGCAAGTAGAACTACCACTCCTTCAGCTCCACACATCACTTCAATGGATTACCATAGCTTTTTTGAAGATTAAGACCAAAACTGCACTCCTGATTTTTTGAAACCCAGCATGATGACTCTTACAGTTTCATTGCTTTTGGTTCTTCCACTCCTTCCCTGTGCTTCAGCTGGTAGGCTTTCTTCCAGTTGTGCTGCTCCTTCCCCTTCCCCTTCCCATCTCTGTAGATGTACATATCCAAACATTGCCTAGGTAATACTCGTTAACACTTAAAACCTACCCAAAATGTCTCTTTCTCAAATGAGCCCTCTTCCCTTAGACTGAGCTGAATCCCCTTATAATATACGTATATATACATATATACTTGCATGCATAAATGTACCCATATTTATGTATTCAGATCCCTCATCACCAATAGTTGCAAAGAGTTGTAAATTCATATTTACTCGTGTAATTATTTACCCACTAAGGTAGGGCCCCTTCTAGGGTGATGGTCCTGTATTCCTAGAAAATACTATAGTGCCTGCTTAGCTTGGGAGTCTACTAAGTATTTGTTAAATAAATGTTGACTAAATATCCCCATTTTAACCCCATGTGTGCACAGGCATACATATATAGTACACCCAAACATACTCACACCCACCCTCACATTCTAACTTAAATATGTATATACACACATATGTATATACACATATACACACATACTTGTAAGCTATGAGACCCCACCTTTTCTTTCTAGTGAACTCCCCAAGTATCACTCTTCCCTTTCTTCAAATTTGCTTTCATTGTCAGTGACTCATTCAGAAGTGGTCTGAGTAGTACTACATTTACTTAGAAAGTGAGGCTGGCCTATTTAATTTCTTACCCCCCCCCGCCCCGCAAAAACAAAACAAAACAAAAAAAAACAATCCCAGCCTTTTCAGCTTTTCTTCTCATATGTGAAATTCCTTGATAATTTCAAGAATTTTTAAAGGCTTTAATTTTGAGGGTTTGTGCACATTTTGGCATTAGACAATAATCTAAGAAAAAGAAAAGCCCCTGAAGGTTACCTTGTACATGTGGTCTCCGTATGGAGATAAAATAAGTGAAAGAGAACAAAAATTGAAATAAGAATAAATATATGAAATTGAATTGAAAGAATAATATAAAATTCTATGCTATAAATTAAAAGTTTATATTCCTAAGAATTGCACAAAGGCTTCAGACTGTAGCTAAAATAGTTAAGGGACAGATCAACCATACTGAGTGGCACTTACTGTGTTCTAGGCACTATTCTAATATTTGTGCCGAAATCCAATTGCTGCATTAAAAGTGAGTTGATCAGTTGGATTCCCAGTCAGGGCACATGCCTGGGTTGCAGACCAGGTTCCCAGTGGGGGCCATGTGAGAGGCAACCACACATTGATGTTTCTCATCATCTCTTTCTCCCTCCCTTCCACTCTCTCTAAATAAATAAATAAAATCTTTCTTTAAAAAAAGTAAGTTTCTACAGCACCTCATCAATGTTATAATAAAATGTGTTTTCAAGGAAAAAAAATAAAAGTGAGTTGAGTTAGTCTTCTTTTTATTTTACAGCCTTCCTGCTTCAGTTAGTTTAGGGGAGAATATGGTAAGCCTGGAGAATACCTTGCACCAGAGAACAAGGAAGTGCTCAAAAGCTGATAGGTGGGGACACCTCAGAAGCCAGATTTAAGAGGCACCCCTGGTCAAATTTGGGGTCACTTGAACATAAAAAGTAATAATGTATGTAATGGATTAGAGCATATTGAATTTTGAAAAGTATCCATGGGCTTTGTTTCACTGAAGAATACAAGCTAATAAAGTTAAAGGAAATGATAGAATTATAAAGTAACTTTTTTGCAACTACTATTACAAAAATAATGAAGAGAAGATCCACCATTAGGTGAATAGTTTATGGTATGGAGACAGGATATTCACACTATCTCTACATGTCACCCCATATGTTTCTGACTAGTTACAAAAAGGGGAAAGTGCCTTTACAGGCAAAAATCGGGCAGACACCAGCCTAACCAAATGATAACACTTGACATGTTCAGCAGTGGGACAGACTGGCATCATGTACTTCTTGGGATGATACATACATGAAGTAGGACATGCAGGCACCTTGGAATGACCAGGCAATAATCAGAAACAATTTCTCTTCTCCAAAATCTGTAAATCCAAAATGTAAATAGTCTTCAACATAATCAACCTGGACACTGAAAATGTCAATGTCAGTTTAAAAAAAGTCCTGGAAAACTGTTCAGGAGTGAAGGAGACTAGGAGACAGGCAACTTATTGATTATATTATCAATGGAACAAAACAATGAAGGATAATTTTGAAACAGTTAAAGGAATCTGAATTTGTGCTGTAGATCATATAATTGTATTACATCTGTGTTAAATTTCCTGAGTGTCATAATCACATTGGGGTTCTGTAGGAGGAGGTCTTTTTGGGGAGAAGATACATTCAGAAGCATTTAGAGATGAAATTCATGATCCATACAACTTCCTTTCAAACAATTCAGCAATATATGGGAAAGAGTGAAATAGGAGTGTTGCAAAATGTTAATAATGTAGTGTAGGTAAAGATTGTATAATAACTCATTATTAATTTTCTGTAGGTTAGACATTTTCAAGATAAAAATTAGGTAAATATTCTATGATTTTAAACCAACTACTTAAGGGATGAGATCATTGCCACATTGTATGAAGTGAGCCAGCATTTGCAAAAGTTGTTTAATTAGGCAGTTAGAAAAGTGTCTAAATATCTTTATTTGGCATTAATACTATTTCATAATTTATATTTAAACACTTTAGAGAAAGCTATTCTTAAAATAATATATTTTAGGCAATCTAGGAAGAAATAATATAAGACTTTCAGTAAATATTAGATCAACTAGTATTTTTTTTTTCATTTTTTTCAGTTAAAGATGAGAACTTTTCAACATTAGAAATTTTAAAGGGTAATTAGGCAACTT
The DNA here is from genome assembly GCA_039655065.1 of Glossophaga mutica. Taxonomy (NCBI): domain Eukaryota; kingdom Metazoa; phylum Chordata; class Mammalia; order Chiroptera; family Phyllostomidae; genus Glossophaga; species Glossophaga mutica. The sequence goes on from CM077312.1 coordinate 34,843,555, forward strand.
GGTACTATGTTTTCTTTTCTTCCATAACTTTTCTTAAACATTTGGTGCTTACCTATAAAACAAAGGATGAGATTATTGGTGATTTTCTCTGAAAGATCCACAACAGCAGCATGCAGTGTGTTGTGTAGACTAGACTGGCCAGGGTCCGTGAAGATTTAGGATCCAGTGTGATTCTCAACTGCAGTCTCCGCTGAACTCTGGACAAGGCAGATGAGCACTGTTAGTGCTTACTTATTAGAGAAAGGTACTTAAGGCTAAATACTTTCCCCGCAAAAAAGTCTCTGGTCAATAACATGAAGGCCAATTCTACATGAAGCGCAAAATAGAAGTTAAATAAAAATATTTACAAAATTTGTAAGAAAACATCTCCAGGAAAATTTCAACTTCAAATTAAGTGTTTAGAATATTTCTCCTCCTCTTTCGGCCAAGATGGAGGCGTAGGCGGACACACTGTGCCTCTTCTCACAACCAAAATTAAGGACAACAAATATTTAGAAACAAGAAAACAACCAGAACTTATAGAAAATTGAACTGTACGGAAGTCCAACAACCATTCATCCAGACCGGTAAGAGGGGCGGAGTCTCGGCAGGAGAAAGTGGAGGTGCGGACCCAGGAACGCAAGCAGCAGCAGCTGGCAGTTCCCAGGTGCACAGGCAGCAGCTGGCAGACCCCGGGCACAGGGGGGCAACTGTGCAGACCCAGTGAGGCCGCACAAAGCGGCTGGCTGACCAGGTGGTCTCACATTTGCGCACACAGATGGTCCAGGCAGAGAGGAAGTGGCGGAAGGGACTGAATCCAGGAGATAGCGGAGCAGGCGCCATTGCTCCTTCTCAGACCCCGCCCCCACATATAGCGTCATAACCCGGTGACTGGGCTGCCCCGCCCTGAGGAACACCTAAGGCTCCATCCCTAACTACGTAATAGCCGAGACCAGACTAAAACCAAAACAACAACAACAAAAAAAAAACCACCAAAAATGGCTCAAGCCGGAAAACAAATAAAAGACCCAGAGCCAATTCCTCTAAGCAGTGAAGAGATAGCCAACCTGTCAGATGCACAATTCAAAGCACTGGTCATCAAAATGCTCACAGAATTGGTTGATTTTGCTCACAAACTAGATGAAAAAATGCAGGCTACAATACGTGAAATGAAGGAAGATGCATGGGGAACTGATAGAGATGGAAGGAAAACTGGGATTCAAATCAATGGAGTGGACCAGAAGGAAGAAACTAACAACCAAACAGAAAACGAGGAAGAAACAAGAATTCAAAAAAATGAGGAGAGGCTTAGGAACCTCCGGGACATCTTTAAACGTCCCAACATCTGAATTATAGGGGTCCCAGAAGGGGAAGAAGAACAGCAACGAGTGGAAAACTTATTTGAACAAATAATAAAGGAGAACTTCCCCAATCTGGCAAAGGAAATAGACTACCAGGACATCCAGGAAGCTCAGAGAATCCCAAAGAAGTTGGACCCAAGGAGGAACACACCAAGGCACATTGTAATTACATTAGCCAAGATTCAAATGAAGCAGAGAATTCTAGAAGCAGCAAGGGATAAGGGGACAGTCACCTACAAGGGAGTTCCCATCAGACTGTCAGCTGATTTCTCAAAAGAGACCTTCCAGGCAAAAAGGGGCTGGAAAGAAATATTTGAAATCTTGAAAAGCAGGGACCTACATCCAAAATTGCTCTATCCAGCAAAGCTGTCATTTAGAATGGAAGGGCAGATAAAGTGCTTCTCAGATAAGGTCAAGTTCAAGGAGTTCATCATCACCAAGCCCTTATTATATGAAATGTTAAAGGGACTTATCTAAGAAAAAGAAGATAAAACTATGACAGTGAAAAGACAGCAAACTCATAGCTATCAAGAACCACACCTAAAACAAAAGCAAACTAAGCAAACAGCTAGAACAGGAACAGAACCACAGAAATGGAGATCATATGGAGGGTTAGCAACAGGGGCATGGGAGGAGGAGAGAGGGGGAAAAGGTACAGAGAATGAGTAGCATAGATAATAGGAAAAAAATAGACAGGGGGAGGGCAAGAATAGTATGGGAAATGTAGAAGCTAGAAACTTATGACACATGGACATGAACTAAAGGGGGGAATGTGGGTGGAAGAGGGTGTGTAGGGTGGAGGGGAATGATGGGGGAGAAATGGGACAACTGTAATAGCATAATCAATAAAATATATTTAAAAAAAGAATATTTCTCTTGTTAAAGTATATGATGTAATATTCATACTTTGCATGAATATTTTTCTAATAACATTTAGGGCTGCTTAGGATATATACCTTTCACATAACCAGAACCAAGTGGAGTGGTGCTTCTTGATTTTTTATTAAAAACAGAACTTCTGTATCTTAAGATGTAATAAACTAAAGATAAGAATATCAGTAGACTTCTTTCCCCTTATATTTCATATCATAGTTAATAAATTATTATAAATTATAACAAGCCAGAGAGATTCACATTTCTGAAAATTCTGAAGGAACCAGTTTCTTGACACTGTAATAAAATAAAATATAGAAGAGTTGCATTCTCTTTTAGACTTGAGGCTAAATTTGACTCTGATAGGATCTCCTCACTAAAAAATTCTAACTCATCATCAGCTTATATTAGGGTAAATATCAATAATCAGTTTGAAGTTGGTATTGTTTTAATATGGGCAGAACAGAAAATTATCATGGGTAGAGAGTTGATTCTTTAAAAGTCTTGATCATCTACAAGTAAATGCAATAACAGCTTTAGGGCTTATACCCAGTGCCCTCTACCCCCTCCCCCGAGCTACTTATATGTATATCAGCAGTAAGACATGGATGCCTATTTTACTGAGGGAGTTTTAAGACCTGAGAGGACTGAGTGAGACTGAATTTTGTAATGTCATTCAACTCTTAATATAGACTTATTTCATAATTTTTTAAAAGTTATGACCATGAATAACATAAGTTAAAAGTTGTTTGAATTTATAGCAATAGGGAAAGTGGACTTCCATATAGAATTTGACTTTAAAAGAGAACAGCTATAAGGAAAATTTGTGTAGGTAATTATTAGCTGGAAGCTATTTGTACTCTCAGTTTATTGAATATACACTTATGCTAATAAGACTCTGCATGAATAGAACCTTTCGATAATAAATCCATGTAAAAGATTGCGCCTTGGGGAATAATTCTAGGTGTCTAAGAATACTGAATACCCGGCATTCAGAATACAGAGCTCTAGATCAAGTTTGTAACTGTTTTTCATTCATAATGTTTAATAGGTCATTTTACCTAAAGTCTCAGAAAGCTGAAGTAAAACAAGCAATGGAAAATGGTGCTGCTCTATTGTACAAACATTCAAAACACTGCAATCACAGAAGAAATTCTAAAGGAGAACTGTGAAGCCTGTCACCAAAAGTGAGCTAAACCACACTTGAGATCATAATATCAGAAATAAATACCTAATCGCTACCTGAGAAGTCTTCCTGTCATTGCATATTGGAATCACTGACCGACTGCTTTTTGCTTTTGTGGCATCTACTCACCTACTTAGAAAAAGCACTTTAGTAGTAAAAGAAAATATAGAAGAGGTGCATTCTCTTTATGAACTCTCTATATTTATAATACTTCGCAGAACTGTGCATATCCCAAAAGTAATTTTACTGAATGTTAACAAAATAAAAATAAAATGAAGGACCCTTTCAGTTCCCTTTCCTCATTTTATTATTTTATATTTCATATTTTCATCTTTAAATGAAAGCAGTACTCAAACTAGTTTTTTTAATTATTGTTTTTCTTTTCGAGTCATTTTGGTTTATGAGTAGCTAGATTTCATTATAAAGCTTTCATTCTAGGAGGGCCCATGTGGGTTATACTTCCTGTATTTTTCCTTGCCCGATCCTTACCCACCACCTTACCCGTGAGCACCACGCTCTCCCCTCATCTGATACTTATGTATCTGGTCCATAAGCCATTTTCTGATTATCTCCCCATTCTTGCAGGGAGGCAGGAATAGCTGGAGCTGGTGTAGTGGAGCATTCTGCAGCTGGAGGAGTATAGGTCTTGCCTAGAATACCCTCTTTCACCAGGTGTGTTTTAATTTGCCCTCAAGTTTAAACATTCAAGTCTGTAACTCTGTTGTTATTCAGCAGTCATGGCTCTTCGTCCATTGTCTCCCATAAGAGATCACCCCATAGCTAAATAAAAAGAGTAGGTGAGTGTGTTCTTTTTTTCCAGCAGCTCTCTAGATTACAAGTTCAGCAGGTACACTTTGCAGTTGGTGATTTCAAGTTGTGATACTTCTCTTGTTTTATTGAAGATAGAATACTGAGAAGTACTCTGGTTTTTAATATGCTTTATTTTTAGAGCAACTTTAGATGCATAAAAATATTGAGCATAAGGAACAGAGATTTCCCATATTCCTCCTGCCCAGCCCCAGCCCTTCCACAGCCTCCTCATTATTAACTTACCTCACTAGAGTGGAACGTTTTGTACAACTGACGAATCTACATTGATGCCCCATTATCACCTAAAGTCCATAGTTCACATCATGGTTCCTTCCTGGTGTTGTATTGCCTACGCATTTGGACATTTATAATTACATGCAATCACAATTATAATACACAGAGTGACCTCACTGTACTAGAAACCCTGTATGCCCCATCTACTTATACCTGCCTCCCCTCTAACCCTAGCAGCCATCGACCTTTTTCACTTGTCTTCACACTTTTGCCTGTTTCACAATGTCATAGAATTGAAGTCATACAGTAGGTAGCCTTTTTAGATGGATGTCTTTTACCTGTAACAGGTTTTTCAGCACTGTCCCAGTGCTGAATAATGTCCCAGTGCCTGGGTGTTCCACAGTTTATTTACCCCTTCACCCACTGAAGACATTGTGCTTGCTTCCAAGTTTTGGCAATTATGAATAAACATGCTTTAAACACTCATTGGCAGGTGTGCAGGTCTGTGGTTTTTTTTTTTTTTTTTAAGTGTAAGTTTTCAACTCCTTTGGATAAATACCAAGGAGTGTGATTGCTGGATTGTATGGTAAGGGTATATTTAGTTGTGTAAAAAACTGCCAAACTGCCTTCTGAAGTGATGGTACCATTTTGCATTCCTACCAGTCTGTGATTAATTTTGAGTTAATTTTTCTGTAGGTTTTAGGTATAGGGTTTTTTTTTTTCCTACGAATATCCAATTATCCCAGTATTACATATTTGTTGAAAGACTGTATTTGCTCCATTGTATTTCCTTTGCTCTTTTGTCAAAGGTCAGTTGACTGTATTTATGGAGGTCTGTTGCTGGGCTGGGCTCTCTATTCTGTTTCATTGACTTATTTTTCTTTTTTTTTGGTTTGTTTTTTACTACTACCACACTGTCTTGATTGCTGTAGCTTTATATGGAGCCTTGAAGTTGGGTAATGTCACAATCCTCCAACTTTGTTCTTCTTCAATATTGTGTTGGCTGTTCTGGGCATTTTGCCTTTCCATGTAAGCTTTAGAATCACTTTGTTGATATCCATGAAATAACTTGCTGGGACTTTGACTGGGATTGCATTGAATTTGTAGATTAAGTGACTGGAAAGAACTGACATCTTAATGATACTGAGTCTTCATATCCATAAACATGGAATATCTCTCCATTTATTTAGTTCTTTGATTTTTTTATCAGAATTTTGTAGTTTTCTTTATGTAGACTTTGTACATAGTTTATTAAATCCATACCTGAATATTTAATTTATAGGGATATTATATATTAGCAATAAACCTGGTATTATTTTAATTTCTAATTCTACTTATTTATTGTTGATATATATATATATATATATATATATATATATATATATACTTATATATGCAATTGACCCTACATTAACCATGTATCCTCCCTTTTTTCTTAATTAGTCTGACCAGAGGCTTATTGCTTTTATTGATCTTTTCAAAGAAGCAGCTTATAGTTTTGTTAATTTTATTTATTGACTTCCTTTTTAATTTTATTGGTTTCTGCTCTAATTTTTATTATTTCCTTCCTTCTGCCTACTTTGTAATTAATTTGCTCTACTTTTTCTTATTTCCTGAGGTTGGAGCTTAGAGGATTGATTTTAGATAACATGTTATCTATAAATTTTCTTCTAAATACTGATTTTGCAGCATTCTACAAATTTTAATAAGTTGTATTTTTATTTTTAATTTAGTTCAAAATATTTTAAAACATCTCTTGGGATCTCTTAGTTGACCCATGTGTTATTTGGGAGTATGTTGTTTAATCTCCAAGTATTTGGGGATTTTAAAAATCTATCTTATTGTTATGAATTTCTGGCTTAATTCCATTGTGACCTGAGAGGAGAAATTTTATGATTTTTACTCTTTAAAAATTTTAATGCCTGTTTTCTGGCCCAGATGTGGTTTATTTTGGTGTATGTTTCATGTGAGCTTGACAAGAATGTGTATTTTTGCTGTTGTTGGTTGAAGTACCATAGATGTCCATTACAGCCATTGGTTAATGGTGTTGAGTTCATGATGTCCTGCCTGATACATATGTCCATTTCTGATAGAGGGGTGTTGTTGAAGTCTCCAACTATAATGGTGGATTCATCTATTTTTTCTTCTAGTTCTTTCAATTTTTGCCTCCCATAGTTTGATGTCTCTTGTTAGGTACATATACATTAAGGATTCTTATGTCTTCTTGGAGAATTGGCCCTTTTATCATTTTGTAATGCCTATCTTTAGTTCTAATAATTGTTCTTGCTGCAAACTCAGGACCAACTTAACTGAATTCTCTGCTCTGGGTACTTCAAGGCTGCAGTCAAACTGTGAGTTGGGCTCCATTCTCATCTGAAGCTGAGTGTCTTCTTCCAGACCCATTGCGTTTATGGGCAGAATTTAATTCCTTATAGGTGCTATAGGACTGAGAGCCTCCGTGCCTAGAGGTCAGCCTCGTCAAAAGAAGTTCACGGATAGCTTTTTGCCTCTTCCAGGCCAGTAAGAGAACATCTCTAACTTCAAGGAAATCCTGGCCCTTCTTTTAAAGGTATCACCTGATTAGGCCAGGCAACCCAGGATACGCTATTTTAGTTTACTTATCTTTTTCATTACGTAAACATGATGATTTAATTCATGTTGACATTGTAAAATGATTACTACAATCAGGTTAATTGACACATTTATCACCTCACAAAGTTACCTTTTCTGCATGTGTGTGTAGTGAGAATGCTTAAGATCTACTGTCTTAGCAAATTTCAAGCATACAACGAAGTGTTATTAAGTATAGTCACCATGCTCAGAACTTACTCACCTTATAACTAAAGGCTTGCACCCTTTGACAAGTAGCTCCCCATTCACCCAACCCTGTAGCCACAGGTAACCACCATTCTATTCTCTGTTTCTGTGAGTTCAGCGTTTTTTTGTTTTTTTGGTTTAGATTCCACATATAAGTGAAATCATACAGTATTTGGCTCTCTCTATCTGGCTTATTTCCCTCAGCATAGTGTCCTTCAGGTTTATCTGTGTTGTCACAAATGACAGGATTTCCTTCTTTCTCATGGCTGAAGTAATCTCTTTTAATTAACTCAAAGGAACCAATTAAGGACATTAATTAGTTGTGTAAGATTTCTTTACCTTTTCCATAGGACATTATTAGAAACAAATTACAGGTTTTGTCCACACTCAAGGGAAGGGAATTATACAGGGCTGGATCTTTTGGGGCCCATCGTAGAATTCTGTCTGCTACAGAGATCTTGAGTCATATATTTAACTCCCTGATGCCTCTGCTTGGTTTGATCATAAACATCTAAAATGCTACAAGATCAAAACTGAGCTCTTGAAGATTTCTCTCATCCCATGGCATCTCAGAAGTTAATTTTATCTTTTTCCAGCTCTACTGCCATTACCCTAATTCAAGTCATCCTCATTGTCCATGTTTGTAGCCTACCACAGCCTCCTTCCTAGTTGACCTCTTCATTTCTCCACCTATTCCTCATATACAGCAAGAGTGATCTCGAATCATAGATCTAATCCTTTTTCTTCTCTGATTATAACCATTCAGTAATGACTTGTTGTGCTTTAGGAATGCCCTTAAGAACCTGGGAGGACCTTGCCTAACTTCCCAAGCTCATCTTAGACCACTTTGCTTTTATTCATTAAGCTTCGGCCATGCTGACTTCTTCCAGTTCCTATGCTATACTAAATTCTTTTCTCTTTCAGAGTATTTGCACATGTGAGGCACTCCGTGGAGCACTCGCTCCCTTCACCGCAACGTTACACTTCACCAGATCTTTCCTGTTGTTCAGGTCTCAGCCTAAACATCATCACTTCAAAGATGCCTTCCCTGACCAACATGTCTAAACAAGGTCTGCTGCTTCTATAACCAATATTCATTACCGTGCCCCTTGCTTTTTAGTGCTTGTCGCACTTTGTAATCATATTTTAATTTGTTCTGACTTGTTTTCTTGCTTTTTTCCCTTCTCTTGTGTCCCAGTACCAAAATAATGCCTGTCAAATGACATCATCAAAATATGGGCTAGAGTAATTCAAAGAAAGCATTTATAGGAAATGTTGGCTTTGAGATGTCCATTCGTAGGCGAGTCAGAAAAGAAGAAAGTTCCATGACAGAGGGAATAAAGAGCAAAAACTAATTGTAGATGTAGAGATTGGCATGAAGTGCTCAGGAATCAGTAGACCAGAAAGGAGGCTTCACGTCGGGGAGCAGCAGGAAATTAGGTTGCAGAGGTATGCCAACTACTTTATGAAGAGCCTAGAAGGCAGACAGAAGAGTTTTCCACCTTAAACTAAAAACTGGATGGCTTTTTAAGCAAAAGAAAAATATTTGATAAGCAATATTTAAGAAAGATTAATCAGGCAGCATTATTTCTATTGAATTGGAGAGATAATCTGGAAAAAAGTCATTTACTCAGAAGTCTTTTTGTTCATTTATTCAACAAATATTTCTATACCATTCACTATGTCTAAGGTACTGTGTTTGCCACGAGGGTAGCATGACCATCACTTCAAAAATGAGCCCTAAAGAACAAACAAGGACCAGCTTGAGGTTGGTGAAGGGTCTGAAAAAGACAGGAGAGAATGTTCATGTGCCCAGGGACAAGAGGGAATAAAGTTAGTTCTTATAAATTCAGTAGTTTGGCCTGCCTTGAGAGTAGAGTTTGAGGTACAGGAAGGTATGGGTGTTAAAACAAAAGAGGTGAACAAGAGCTAGATCAGCAAGAGCCTTGTTTATTGTTATAAGAAATTTGGTCCAGCCTTGGCTGGTGTGGCTCAGTGGATTGAGCATGGGCTGTGAACCAAAGAGTCGCTGGTTCAATTCCCAGTCAGGGCACATGCCTGAGTTGCAGGCCAAGTCCCAGTGGGAGCCACATGAGAGTCAACCATACATTGATATTTCTCTCCCTCCCTTCTCTTCTCTCTAGAGAAAATAAATAAATAAAATCTTTAAATAAATAAATAAATAAATTTGGTCCAGTTAAGAAATGTGAGGGATGGTGGAATATACAAATGGAAATGTCCAGTAGACATTTAGAAATATGATACCAGAACACATGAGTTATTGGAACTGGAACATGGGTTAAATTTTTATCCTTGCAGAAGTTAGATCATTTCGTGAGGACTAAGCAGAGAAGAGAAATGAGTGAGATTATTAAAGGTTGACCAAGCAGAGATCACCATAGGAGTCAGAGATACAAGACCTTTCAGTGGTCAACAGGCCAGTAGCACACAAGGGTCAGGAACTCAAAAGATGTATTTTATAATGTCAAGAAGGAAATAACTTGAAACCATAGTAAAGGAAGTTCTGTGTGGTTGTCTGGATGACCAAATGACAGCCAATTAGAACATGTCAGGGTGGATGTCCACTTCATGAGCACCTTAGATGCAGACAAATGATGTAATGATGTCAGTGTGGAAAATAGAATGTTTTCTTAAGACAAATAGCCCCTTATATTCTATTTAGGCTATCAGTTTACTTAGTTCTTTTGGTAATTAATATAAAAGTAAATTAATTGGTTTTGAGTAATTTTTAATAGATTTCATAATTTCAACCTCACTCCATGTAAGTTTTACTTGAGGAGTACACTTAAGTTTAATGATGGAAAGAATGTAATTTGGAGACAAGGAAAACTGTCTCTTCCTATTATGAGTCATGTGAACTTTTATATTTTGGTGTTTACTTCTGTGTCTCTAAATACTATCCACATTTTGGAACTTGATATTTTAATTTATATCTATTTATTGATTTTCCACATGGTAGAAATTAGTTCTTTTTCCTTCCTCATCGTACTCACATCTATTTCCTTGTCCTTTCCAGTCAGTCCTCTGGCCCTCCCAAAATAGTGATAGCATTTTGTTTAGTTAATAGTCAGTGTTTTTATAATCATGGCTGTATAAGTATTATCCATAGCTTAGCGATGCAGTTTAATTTTTTCTTTTCCAGATTTTTCCATTTTCCCTGAAGTTAATATTTTTCTCTTTAATTTGTTTAATGATCTAAGGTGTTTTTTTTTTCACTAATCAAACTCTTCATCATTGTCTAAATATCCTGTCTAGATGTTCAGAGAAATCAGCCAGTCTACAGTTTTATATTTCTAAAGTTTCTTCCAAGCCTCTGTCCTCCAGTTTGAACTGCTCGCCCTCTAAACCTACTCCATGGCTTCACCCTTCGCTACCATCCAGAAATCTTTCTCATCTCTCTCCTCTGCTGGACCTGCGGTTTTCTATATCTTATTTCTCCCTCTCTTCTTCCTCCCTTGCTTTCTCAGATCCTCCCATAGCTTTTTGGGATGTAAATTTTTTGAGAACTTATCAGAAAATGCTTCTTCTACCCACACCCTTGGTTGAGAATTGAGTAGAAGTTAATTGAATTTTAAGTGGTTTTAGTAATTTAAGTGATTAAAATGATTTTACTTGAGAACTTTAAAGGTATTCTTTCTCCATTGCTTTATTTTAGATTCCAGAATTTCTGTTGACAAGTCTGATGTCATTTTGATTCTTGATCCTCTGGTTATGTTCTGGTTGTACTCTCTGACAACACATGGAATCTTTTCTCCATTTCTAGTGTTCTTAGATGTCAATATGATGTTCCTTGATGTATTAATCTCTTATCCAATGTGCGAAGTACTCAATGATCCCTTTAAATCTGGAAACTCATGTCCCTCAGTTACCTGAAATTTTCTCAAGTCGCATCACTAATGGTCTTCCCCATTTGCTTTCTCAGTTCTGTTTACAGGAACTCCTATTATTCAGATTTTGAATCTCCTAGACTAATTCTATTTCCTGCTTTTGTTTCTTGTTCAATTTTCAATTTCTGTCCTTTTGCTCTACCTTCTGAGGAGACACTTTAACTTATCACTAGATTTTAAAAAATTTTTGCTCTCCACTTTCTTTTCTTTTTATTAAATATAGGGTTCCCTCCTACTTTTTTAAAATTATATTTTATTGATTATGCCATTACTATTGTCCTGATTTTTCTCCCTTTGCCCCCCTCCACCCAGTGTACCCCAAACCCTCAGGCAATCCCCCAGTGTTCATGTCCAGGGGTCATGTGTATAAGTTCTTTGGCTACTCCATTTCCTCTACTGTATTTTACATCCCCCTGGCTATTTTGTAACTACCTGTTTGTACTTCTTAATCCCCTCACCTCTTCATCCATTCTCCCCTCCCCCATCCCATCTGGTAACTAACTTCTTTTCTCTGGCTGCTTTTTAAGAATTTCTCTTTACCTTTAACCTCTGGCCTTTTAATTCTGATGTGTTTAGGAGTGGGCCTATTTGTATCTATCATAATTGGGACTCTGTGCTTCCTGAACTTGTATACCTATTTCCTTCACCAAATTAAGGAACTTTTCTCTCACTATTTTTTCAGATAGATTTCCAATTTCTTACTCTTTGTCTTCTCCTTCTGGGGCCCCTATGATGTGAATGTTGGTCCTCTTGAAGTTGTCCCAGAAGCTATTTATACTGTCTTCATTTTTTTTCTTCTTTTTTCTTCTTGTTCTGCGTGGTTGATTTTTGTTTCCTTATGTTCCAAATTATTGATTTAAATCTGTTTCATTCAATCTACTGTTACTTCCCTGTAAATTGTCATTTATTTCAATTAGTATAACCTTCATTTCTGACTGGGTCTTTTTTATGCTAAGGTCCTCACTAAGTTCCTTGAACATCCTTATAAATAGTCTTTTGAACTCTGAATCTGATAGATTGCTTATCTCCATTTCATTTAGCTCTTTTTCTGGAGTTTTGATCTGTTCTTTCATTTGGGCCATGTTTCTTTGTCTCCTCATTTTGGCAGCCTCCCTGTGTTTGTGTCTATGTATTAGGTAGAGCCACTTTGACTCCATGTCTTGGTAGCGTGGCCTAATGTAATAGGTGTCCTTTACGGTCCAGTGGCACAACCTCCCCTATCACCCAAGTTTGTTAGTCAAGGTGCATCCTTCATGTGGGCTGAGTACACCCTCCTCTCATAGTTTAGACTTGGTTGCTGTTGGCAGATCAATGGGACGGATTTACCCAGGCTAGTCAGGGGTAAAGATTAGCTATGACCACTGACCACCAACCTCCACCCTCCGTGGAGGATCAGTTGTGCAGGGGCTTGCAAGTGGTCTGTAGCTGTCCACTGAGTACACTGGCCCTTGGGTTTCCCTGGGTGGTGAAGGGCAAGGTTAGCTCCCACCTGTGTTTTGCCTGCAGCACCCTCCCTGAACTATAGAGCAATCTGAGATGGCTGCTACTTGTGCTGGACTTGGAGATTCTCAGCTGAAGCCAAGCTGTGAATCTAATTTGGATGCTGTTAGTGCTCACTAAAGCCAAGTTGCTTGTTTGATAGGATTTAGGAGCCAAGACCAGCCATTCTTATGGAAAAGCAGCTTTGGTGGGCCCATAAGTTTTGTTGGGGCAGAGTCTCTGGGGATCTTCAAGTAGGTTCAAACAGTGTTAGCTAAGTTAGTGGAGTCTCAGATATGGCACTAGCTTGTGGGCTCTGTGGGGGAAAGGTGTGCTGTGACCATTCAAGGCCAGACAGGTTCCAGGATTCAGGCAGACAGAAGAAAATTCACAGAACCATTGGGAATGGCTGGCATGCCTTTATTCTAGGGTGGGGCAATCCACTCACACCACAAGTCATGTGTCGCCCTGGCAGGGAGTCACGACACACACAAAACCAGCAAGATGCCAAGATATTGTATAATGCAGCATGATTCTGCGCATGTGGGCCTGTTCAGGGCTATGGGAATACTGCTTATCAGGCCCAGTCTCAAGGCTGTGAGAATGCTGCTTATCTTAGTTGCCCATACTTCTGGATGAGGGAGACTCACTAACTCTGTTTACCCTACAGAGAGTTTAGCAAAGGGACAATGGCCTTTGCTCACCTTTATGCCAGACACTTCAGTTTCTTCCTGTATACCACTGGTGCCTTTCAAGCTGCTACTCTCATGCTGGAGCTAAGAGAGAATGAGTCTCAGTGGATGAGTCCATGTGTGGGTTCTTTAAGAGGAACTTCTTGAGTCTCTAGAAGTTTCTTCTACCAACTCAATCCCTGCTGGATTTTGCAGCCAGAAGTTCTGGGGACTTCTCCTGGCACAGGAATCCTGGGCTGGGTACTTGGTGTATATCTGGGACTCCTCGCTTCTGAGATATCCCTCCCTAATTTTTATCCACACGGATGTTGGACCAGCCTGTTCTGTGTCTGCACCCCTCCTACCAGTCTGGATGGATGTGGTTTGTTTAATTCCATAGTTGTCAGACTTCCAGTCAACTCAATTTTGTAGTTGTTAGACTTCCATTCAGCTCAGTTTCTGATGTTCCTGAATGATAGTTGTTCTATATTTTAGTTGTAATTTTCATATGGTTGTGTGAAGAGACAAGCCATGTCTACCTACTGCCATCTTGACCAAAGATACATATCCATCCTGCTTTACTGTAACCAATGTTTTCTCTTATCTCTCTAAGTATATAAAATATGGTTCTTTTGAACTTCGTTTGTTTGTTTGTTTTGTTCTTTGCCTTGCTTCTCTTCTGGTTATCTATTGTGTTCTCTCTTGCCTTTTGTCTTCTGGAGAAACTAGTGTATCTGTCCTGGGTTTTATAGTACACAGTATCTTGCTTCTTATTGGTATCTATGGAAACAATTTTATTTCAGTATTTATGATCTTTTATGTTGGTTATCATTCCTCGGCCTATCCTTCATTTTCTAAAATTTTGTTGTCCTCTTACTCTTTTGTAATCATCTCTCCTCTTCCCTTTCTATATCTTTGTAAATATATACATATGTATTTTTGTTGCTTTGCTTTCACTTTATAGGACTTCGAGGAGGAAAATATGAGAGTTCAATCTGCCTTTATTTAACTAGAAATCCTCTTCATTGATTAGTTAATTAATAGCATTAAAAGCATTACTAATTATGTATAATTTTGAGAATCCTTGAGGTTTCACAATACTTTTTTTACATATTTTTTACATATTTTGTTGTGCTTGCTGCTTTTTACAGAATATTAATATTCAGAGTTATGTATTATTCCTGCTTTTCTTTGTCAGCAGCGTTCCAGGCTTCCCAATATATCTATACGTATTTCAATAAATACCTTAGGCAGTTACTTTGATATTGTAATATGAGCACTATTTTTTGTGGAGTGTTCTTTGAAAGTGCCTTAAGAGCTTACTGTATGATTTTTTTTGTCAGTAGATATTTTTGCAGATTTATTTTCTTTTTATTTTTAAACCAAGATTGGTAGGTTATCACCTTTGCTGTTTCAGTTCATGTTATTTTTCTATTAAATGCTTGCAGGCTAAGTGCAGATGAGCTATAATATGAAATGCAGAAAGAAGGAGCACATTGGAGAATTTAATAAATATTTGCATGAGATTGTTTGAAGCTTGCCATGAGTGTTTGGCTCATATACCTTACTATCTATAAGCCACAAATCATATTCATTTTAGAATATACACATATTCCCAGTGTCTTATAGGGTTTTATGTTAACCATAGAAGTTTACTATTTTATGGCAAGCAGTATTATCCTTTCTATTAGAGACATTGTATAATAGCAGTGCATCAAATGTATAGATAATACACATATATATTGAAGGAAAAAAGCAATCTTCCTTATAGGTATTGACTGTCAAGCTAATTATTAACAGAAATAACTACCCAACATATCTGGTATAAGGAAGCAGATAGCAATATGTTACTGTAAAAGGTAAAACTCTAAACCCAGTCTGATCCACTCTGTTTTATATTGTTGCTAACATTCTAATTTGAACTACTGCTTAATCTTAAGAAGTAGAAAGATCAAAATGACTTCCTAACATTCTGTTGCTTATTGTTGCCTCTTACATGCTTCCCAGTCTTATTTTGTTTTTAATAGCCCACAACCCTGGCCAACCATAAGGAGGGCCAGAAGGTAGAATTCTACCATGGTCAAAATGCAATATTTAGTAAACTGTAGGTTCCAGAAGTTTTACAATCTGCCCTTTTCGCTAAAGAACGTATTATAAATATTTTCTATTATTTTTAGTCTTGCAAAATTTTATTTTATTTTATATATATTTTAATTACAGTTGACATATAATATATTACTTTCAGGTGTACAGCATAGTGATTGGACACTTACATACTTTATGACGTGATTGCCCCAATAAGTCTAGTTACCCATCAGGCACAATACATAGTTACCACAATATTATTGAGTATATTTCCTATGCTGTACTTTACATCTCCATGACTATTTTTATAACTGCTGATTCGTAATTATCAACTCCCTTCTCCTTTTTCACCCAGTCCTCCAATCCCTCTCCCATTTGGCAAAAAATACATTTTTTCTGTGTATCTATTAGTTTGTTTCTGTTTTGTTTGTTCATTTATTTTGTTGTGTAAATTCCACACGTAAATGAAATTATGTGGTATTTATCTTTCTTTGACTCACCTCACTTAGCCATAAAAAATGAAATCTTTCCATTTGTGACAACATAATTGGATCTATTATTTTGATTTTTCATCCAAAATAACAATATCTCATTTATAGAGTATTTGATTGCATGCCAGATTTTATTAACTTGTTTTTTGAGGTCTTTTGGAAGTAGAAATATTTTTTAAGAAGCTTTTAAAAATTATCTCTGTCTTCCTCCCAGTCTCGTATTATTCTCTTTTGGATTATATCACTTTTTTCAGCTATAAGCCCACCAAACTTACTAGATTTTATAATTCTTTTTATATTGTACTATCTCCCTGAAAAACAACTCCCTCTTTTAGTTGACATGAAACACCCATGTCCTACTAGTATCGAAACAGAAAGCAAAAATTTAAATTAGCATATGTTGCTAATTTACATAGTTCCCAAAGGGCCTCGTTATACTTAAGGTTCAAGGGTATATGAATAACAGTTGTATATGTAACACTTATCTTTCTCTACTCTGCTCTACAGGAAAGCACAGATACTTTTCCTCTTCTGATACTTCAAAATAATGGTTGAGATAGTAAATTATCATCTTTCAATTTTTCTCCTCAAAACTCCATGTTTCTTTTGGACCTCCTCTTGCTAATTTCCACATTGACTAAAGCTTGATTTCTGGTCTCATCTTTTTCCATTTTTTGTGAGGGGGAACGTATTTCATAGATAACCCTCATGTCTCCTATTCCTCACATCCTTTTCTTACTTTTATTTATTAAACACATTTCTTTATTGCCCACAGTGCACTAATCCTCTATCTGGAATTCTTAATTGCATTTTCTTTGTGACATGTTTCCTATTTCACAATGCTTGGCTTCAGTGTTTTTAAGAAAGTTTTTCAATTTCCCTATTGTTTGGACTGAAGGAAGCCTTTAAGATTCTAACCTGTAACCTGCTTCATTCTCTCATTTTTTTCTGTGGATGTACTCAAGTTAAGCCATTATTTTTATGGTGCTGATTCTCATAACACTATCTGCCCATTCAGTCATGCTTGGATTATTGTATCTATAATACTTCTGAGCCCTGCATTTTAAAAAAAGCATTAACAAATGAGTATGTGTCTTGAGGAAGATGATTAAATTGATTGAATGCTCCTAAACCAGGTCCTGAGAGGACTGGCTGAAGGAATTTTGTATATTTATTGTTTCCTGGAGTAAAAAAAGATTAAGGGTAGACAGAATAATTGTCTTCAATAATTATAAAATCTTTCATGTAAACAAGAGAACATATTTGTTATGAATTGTTCTAGAAGGTTCTACTAGAACCAACTTGTGTAAGTTGTGAAGAGATACATTCAAATATTCTCTTATGAAGAACAGAGTTTAAACCCCACTCATTTTGGCTTTGCCTACAGTGTCTGGCACAGGGCCTTAGTCATATTGTGGCTTAATGGATGTTTATTGATCAGATTGAGTTGGCTTGAATTGAAAGAATAAACCTCTAACAGTACAAATAGACTGCTTTTTGAAGTAAAAATGCCCAACCTTTCAACAAGTACTTATTGATTAACTACAATGCAGCTGCCCTAGCGCTGGTCACCTGGAATATAAATATATTAACATCTTAATATGGTAGAGCACGTCTTTGGACCAAGTATTCTTCTAAATATTTTTTTGTGTATTAACTTGTCTCACTGCACCCTCATATGGTAGGTATTTTTGTTATCCCCATTTTAGATGTGAGGAAACCAAGGCACAGAGAGCTTACATAACAAACCGTGTCACAAAACTGGTTTGTTGCCAAGCCATGATCGGAACCCAGGAAGTCAGGCTCCAGAGTCTTCATACTTCAGCACAGTACACTATTGGGTTGGACAAGAAGTACATCTTTTTTCTGTAAAAAGGTTCTAGTAGCATTTAGTTGTCTTTAACTTCATTTGAAACAATTTTGTTAAATTGTATTGTGACAGCTGTCATATCAGCATGCGTTTAAAAAAACATCAAAATTGGTGAATTTTTGCATAACCATTTTAATATTGAAAATGGAAGAAAATAAAAAAACATTTTTTGCTGTATTATGCTTTATTATTTCAAGAAGGGTAAAAACACAACCAAAAAAAGATTTGTGCAGTGTATGGAGAAGGTACCGTTACTGATTGAACATGTCAAAAGTTGTTTGCGAAGCTTCATGCTGGAGATATCTTGCTGGTCAATACCCCACAGTCCGGTAGACCAGTTGAAGTTGATAGAGATCAAGTTGAGGCATCAATTGAGAGTAATCAATGTTTTACTGTACAGGAGGTAGCCAACATGCTCAAAATATTCAAGTCAATACAGTTATTGGTGAAAATGAAAAATGTGTATTTTATTTTACAGGAAAAAAAACATGAACTTTTTGGTTAACCCAGTACATATTAGTGTAGTATGTATGTAGTATAGTATATAATTTGTGTAAAGTAATTACATACTTAGCTTCTGCAACTTTAATAAACTGCTTCCAGTAATGAAAAATAAGAGGATTTACATAAAGGAAAGGACAGACAGATTTTTGAACTGGAATATAATCTAGTCCAATCTCTGCTCTGAGGATTTATTGCTTAATGGCTATTCTTGCTCCCCCTGAATGTGTATAGCCTTCCTTACCTTCAGACCAGTCTTTACAGCCTGAGTGATCATCCCCAAATGCAAACCTGATCATCCCAGTTCCTTCAAGCCTGTCTTTGGTTTCACAGTGTCCACAGAACAAATATAATCATATTAGGTTGATACCAAGGCCCTTTGTGGTCTGTCTCCACCTGCACTGCTCACCTCATCGTTCACTGAACTCTGCTTCAGACTCTATGGTTATGTAAGCCAGTCCTGCAGATTTTTTTAATCTGGGAAGATAGCATTATTGTGGTAATTAAATTAAATAATCAATATAATATGCTTTGAGTGGTGCCTGTAATGTAATAACTGCTCGATGAATGTTGTTATTGTTTCCATTTACTTCTGATTATCCTGCCAAAATTGCTACACCCAAAATATATCTCATTCCTTAGGTCTCGTACTATATGTATAATTGCTTTGTAATAGATTGAAAAATAAAGGAAATTTTTTGGCTTTTCTAAATTAGAAATTCAGAGGAAGAGTGAGTGCAGTTAGGATCCAGTGAGAGCTTTTCTTCTCTTTCTTTGCAGATTTCTCAGCTTTACCTTCCTCTGTGCTGCCTAGCTTTTTGTTTTGTTTTTTGTTTTTGTTCTACCCTGATTTTAGGCTGACTTTCACAAGGACAGCCAGAAGGCTTCTAGCAGCAGCATGCACTACATGTTTTCTTGTTCACATTCATTGGGAGAGAAAATATCCCTTCCCATGACTATGAAACCAAAGCTCTAGGCTTTGTGCTGATTAGATCACCTTGGAAACAATTACTGTGGCCAGAAAATGCCTGGATCACCTGGTGTAATAAGTTGAATGGTGATGACCCGGTAAGGTCTGTCCACATCCTAACTCCCAGAACCTGTGAGCTTATCTGGAAAAAGGGTCTTTGCTGGTAATTAAGTTCAGGATCTTGAGATAAACTCGTCCTGGGTTATCTGAGTGGGCCCTAAACCGATGGCATGTACCCTTACACAGAACAGAAGGGTGCATCAAGTTGACAATGGAGACTTTGGGCCCTCTGTTGCAGCTGGAGGTGGGGACCATCTGTTGTAAACATCATGGCTTTCACACAAAGGAGCAGAAAGAATGTCAGGGAGGCAACACAGCATCCACCTGAACAGCCTTTCATTCCACTTTCTGCTTGAAACCTACCAGTGTCTATCAGTTATACCATAACTGATCCCAGTCATGGACTGAAAGCTATCTTTTATTCAGCACGCCCTAGGTTACATTATTCATCACTACAAAACCATTAAAACTCAATTATTTCAATACCAGGGGAAAAGGGGAAGGGTTTAGAGCAACAAGTATAAAGGACACATGGACAAAAACTGGGAGGGGATGTGGAAATGGGAGGGAGGTGGGGAGGGCTGGGGCAGTGGGCTGGGATGGGAGTAAAAGACAGAAAATTGTACAAGAACAACAATTAAAATAAAAAGAAAAATTAAAAAGAAAAAAGAAAAATACACATATACTTTAAATCAATTAATGGGTTTAACTATTTTGCTTATGTTTTCCGTTGTTATTTACAGTTCTTAGTATGCTCTACAATTTAATTCTTTATATTCCACATGTAATTTTGAAAAATAAATTCTGATGGCCTGTGAAAATCACTAAACTTAATTTCAAGGCTCAACAAACTAACACCCACGGGCCAGTTCTGGCCCTCTGCATTTTTGTGTGGCCTGTAAGTAAAAGTTGTTTTCACATTTTTACAGGTCAAAAACAAACTCAAAGGAAGAATAATATTTTATGCCACCTGAAAATTATATGAAATTCCAATTTCAGTGTCCATAAACAGTTTTACTGGAAAATAGCCACATTCCTTTGTTTATATATTGTCTAAGAATGCTTTCCCACTACGATGTCAGAGTTGAGGGTTGAAAAGAGACCATGGCCTGCAAACCTGAAATAACTGGTCATTTATAGAAAAAGTTTGTTGACGTCTGCTGTAGTTCTTTGGTAAATTCACCAAAGCCTTAGGAGTTCCTCCTACGTGCTAGGTGTCATGTGGCATTCTAGTTTCCTGTTTTGCCTCCCGACATTGGCGAGTGTATCTTGTTTTTGTTATATAAACTGTGCATGTAAGTTATGACATTTTATATCATAACCAGAGCTGATTAAAAAACTCAATTATTTCATTATTTCATTGTGTCATATTATGCCTCATATGACATAATCTCTGCTGATAACCTCTACAAGCCATCTTAGACATGATGATACAAATTACCATATCCTTATATCACCATGGCCAAATCCCAGGACTCCAAAAAAGTTTTCAGCAACTCCCTCTCTCTGCATAGGTCCCTTTTATAAGACAGTTTTCGTGTTGTATATGTTATGTGTTAATGTGGTCCGGATGATTCCTGACTGGTATGTAAATACTTGTTACAAATTCTTGGTACTGCTTACACGTTTCCATAGTGTAGTGGTTTTCGCATTCCCTGACAAATCCATATGGCTACTTAAACAAAAGTAGAGTGCAACCTTGGTTCTTGAACTTCATTCATTCCAGAAAGCCATTTGTTTGAAAACCAAACCATTCAGGTGACTGATCATACAGGTATGTCTGTGAAACAGTTGTCAGAGGGAACCAAAGTTGTGTTCAACAACTGGGACATTTCTGTGAACAACCTGATCAAGAACCAAATTGTTCAAGATGGGAGACATTCAAGAACTGAGGTTTGTTTGTACAACACAACAGTCGTTTTGTATTTTCTATGTTTAACACTGAAATCTTTCAACACTTTGAAATTGTAGAATGTGGAACAAGCAGAAATGAGGGTTGAGATGACTGATCCATTTAACAATAATCTCTATGAATGTTTCTTTTCCTGTCTCTATGCAGACAAATATTTGCAAAGGGCCTTTTGTTTAGTCTTATGCAATCTTTTAAGCTCTATTTTTGCTTTAAAAATGACTCCGCATTGAACACTAAAGTGTAAAATAAAAGTTTAAAACTTTTTTAATACAAAGATTTTAAGGGCAAAGCCTTGTCTTGTTAAAATTTTTAATTATAATTAAATTTTATTATAACAACTAAAAAGTAGAAGGTACCTGTTAACTAAATTATACAGGAAATCAAAGCAAGAAAATGTATAAGGGAGCACCTATAAATTAGTGTCTAGTAAAGGAATATGTGTTTATCTTTTGCATGGTAAAAGACACTGAATAGTTCAGCTATTACAAGAATAGCACATGAAGCACTATACCTGAGAAACCATGTGGGAAATATTTGAAAAGATCAGCATTACTCTACCCATTCATAGCAATTTCATAATGTCTTTTTTTTTAAGTGTTGCTTTGTAACAGTATTGTATTGTATTAGTTTTCTTTGTTGCCATAACAAATCAGAGCAAATGTAGTGGCTTAAACAGCTCAAATGCATTATTTTGCACTTGAATGTGTCAGAAGTGTGACAGGCTAAAATCAAGGCATCAGCAGGTCCTCATTCTTTTTTGTGGGTTCCAGGTAGGCTCTGCTTCATTGTCTTTTCGAGCTTCTGGAGACCACCTGCATTCCCTGGCCCCTGGTTCCCACTCTCCATCTCCAAAACCTCCAGAGCTAGCAAGGGTCAAGTCCTTCCCATATCGCATCACTCTGACCTTCTCTGCTGCTTTCCTCTTCCACTTTTAAGGTCATTTGTGATGACATTGAGCCCATGCAGGTAACTCAGAATAATCTCCCTAGCTAAAGCCAGCTGATTAGCAAAACCTCCATGCCGTCTGCAACTTTAATTCCCCATTGCCATGTAAGGGAACATATTCATAGATTCCAATGATTAAGAAGTGGATCTCTTTGGGCGTCATTATTCTGTCTTCTACATATACTATTGTCCAATTTCTGGTCTTAATAAATTGTCCTTGGTATATAAAATGTTATCATTGGAGGAAGTTGGGTTAAGGGTACACAAGGACTCTGTACTATTTTTGCAACTTCTTTGTAAGTCTAAAATAATTTTAAAACAAACGTTCATGCATTTTTAAAACATGTTTAAAAGCATTTATGGTTTTTTGAAGATTAGGTAAAAATATATAGAAATTATCAAATTTCAAAAATTATACTATAATAAAATGGATCATTATAGGGTTATTTAACTTGTAAAATAGTAAATACATTAAAATAATAAAGAGTAAATAAAGGTCACATTCCTCCTTCAGTAAAAAATAATTCAGTCAAGATTTACTGCCTTATGGTTATTAAATACATTTTACAATAACTAAATAAGATGGGTACTATCTAGATTTCTTTCTCTTTAAATAAAACACTATTCATAATTGACTGAATATCATTAGACTGCATACCAAGATTTAACTTAATTATGGTTGATAGAGACAATATATTTTAAAAAGATGTATCAGTAACACCTACCAAATAAGTTTAAATGCCTTAACCCAGAGTACTAAAGTGCTTTATAATTCACACTGTTTTCACATTTTTTCAAAAGATCATATTTTTCTTAAACATTTCAAGCTGTCAGATACATAGGGCAGATTTCTTTGTCTCATTTTTACGGATAAAGAAAATTAAGTCTGAAAGTTAAGTGGGGGTTTCTGGTGAAGAGGGGAAGTGGGTATATGTTTGGAATTCTAGTCTGTTCCCAAAGCAAGCAAGTAGAAGATGACAGAGCACTTAAAAAATATGTAAAAAAAAAATCGAAAACTTTCAGAATTTAGGAAAAATTACCAAAAAAAGTTTTAAAATACTGAAAATTACTTGTTAAAACAACTTCAATTTATTTATTGGAAAAGGAGAAAGATTGGGCACTGAAGAAAAAATATGCTACAAGTATAAAACTTCGTGATTAAAAGTCAGTCTGTGCCAGGGTACATCCATTGAACCCGTGGGCCGTTCTGAGACTGTTACATTGCCAGCTGACTTCTCATCCACACCAACGATGGAGGACAAGGAAGATTAAAATCCAGAGTACTGAGAGAAAATAATTTTTAACCTCCAGTCATACTCAACTCACATTCCAGAATGAGGACAAAAATAAGATGCATACAAAATCTAAGATCTTTTGACTCTGGTATTCACTGAAAAAATATTTGTAGTTCAACAAGAAAGAAAATGAACACAGAAGAAGGTGTACTACTCAAAAATTAATACTGAACACAAAAACTTATTTAAAAATCCAGTAAATTTCATTAATTATTTAATAATAAGTCTTTCTTTTACATGATTCAAATTAAATAGAATATCTCAAACACGATCAGGGTGAGAAAACATTGTTCAATGAGTATTTACAGCATGCTAAAGGTTTTGTGAAAACTAAATTTTTTTAGGAAATTTTGTAGTCAAGAAAGGATTTTTTAATTTAAAGTACTGCTTAGCTAACAGAAATAAAATTTATAGGTCCAAAGAAAGCAGAAAGAAACAGAGGATTAGATAACTTTAAGAAACTATCGGTCTAACAGAAGCAGGAGAAAGAAACTATTTAAAAAATAAAGAAGAGACATTATCATAATTCAAATTACAAATTATTTAGAATGGTATGACAATGACACTTGAAAACCTGTGGTTTGCTGCCAAAGCAGTTTCGGAGGAAAACAGTGAGCTTATATAAATGTGTTTTATAAAAAAGAAAAATCTAAAATACATGAATTGATTCATTTTTAAAAAAAGAACAGATATCCCTAAAGAAAAAAATAAAATGAAGAAAGTATAAAAAATATAAGAGAAGGAATCAATTAAATAGAGAACAAAAATAGACTGGGACATTATAATGTACTTTTAAATAAACAGACAAATCTCCAGCAAGAATAATCAAAGAAAACAGTAGAAAAGGCACAAATATATAATATTAGGAATGAAAGGAGCTTTACTTACAGCTGTGAAAAGTCTTTAAAATCACAAGGCAATCTTTTGAACAACTTTGTGCTTATAAATTTAGAAGAAAGTGATATTTGTATAGGCAATAGAATTTTCTAAAGCTGATTCACAAAAGTAGAATAAATAAGCAAATAACCATTAACAAATTAAACCAGTAATCAGATTTATTTTCCATCCTTCAAAGATAGCCCCAGAAGTTTGTGTAAACATATAATATGACACAATAAAATAGAATAATGCCATGATACAATAACAAACATATATAGGAATTTGAAATATAATAAAATCAGCATTAAAATCACTAGTAAAATGATAAACTACTCAATAAATAGAATTAGACTAGTTATCCAGATGGAATGGATAGCTTACAATGTACACAAAAATAAATTCCAGGTCAATTTCAGTACTAAATATGAAACTCATAACTTTAGAACTTTGAAAGGAAATACAGAAGAATAATTTTATTATTTGAAGGTAAGGAATATTATCTTAGAAAATTCATAAAGAACACAGGCTGAGCTTGATAACCACCTATCTGCTCCGTAGAATGGGAGGGTCACACAATATGCTGCATGAAGGGCTCCCTGGTCCTCGGGCATTCTGTTGGTTTTGCTAAATGGGACTCACTGACCGGAAATCTCAGGACAGGAGAAAATTGAGGATGGGGTAGTGATTCTTCTGGTTCCCTAGACACCTGGCTGCAGTGTGCTGTCTGCCTTCCTGTGCACTGCACAGCTCCCATCAGCCATCCCTCTCTTTCCAGCCCTTCTCCAAACTCCAGGCTCAGCTCTGTTCTTCCTGTGTTCACTTCCAGGAGGGGTTGCTGTTACTTGTGCCTGGAAATGGTTCCATCCCTTGTTAGTTTCCCAAAACCATAGTCACATCTTTGTAAATTGTCCCAAACAATTTCATTAGTTTGAGTACATCACGTTTTTCTTGAAGATTCTGGCTGATAAATTACTAAGGAAACAGTGATAAAAATTGATTCATAACTTCTCCATAATAAAACAACCACACTGCCCTGACCAGTGTGGCTCAGTTGATTGCCCACAACACAAAGAGTCACTGATTTGATTCTCACCAGGGCTCACACGCCCGGGTTGCGGGTTCTATCCCTGTTCCATCCGGGTGTGTATGAGAGGCAGCTGATCAACATTTCTCTCTCACATGGATGTTTCTCTCCTCTTTCTCTCTCCTTTTCCTTATCTCTAACAATAAATAAAATATTTTGTAAATAAATAATAAAATAACCATACCATCAGCAAAGGATAGGAAAGGGAGGGGAGGGGAAGGGAGAGGAGAGGAGGGGAGAAAAGGGGAGGGAAGAGGAGATGAGGGAAGGGAAGGTCACAGAAAGGTTCTTGTAATGCTTACAACTCACAAAGAATTACCATCCAAAATTCATAAAGAACTACAAATCAATAAGAAAAGGGGGAAGAAATGAAAATGGAAATTCATAGAAGAGGAAACTAGGATAGCAAAAAAAATGAGGCCCCACCTTCCAAAAACAGAGAATTACAACTTTTCAATCCCTACACAACTTCCGAGCCCCATCACATCTTCTCCCACCTCCCAGGCCCTTGTGGGTTGAGAAATGGCTGGAAGATAGACACCTGAGGCAGTCAGGACAGAGCGTTCTTTCTTGAAGCTTGTCTGGGAATGACAGCAATGGGCAAATCCACTTGCTGAAGAGTTTACAGAGGAAGAAGTTGGGGAAAGAAGTTCAGAATAAGGCCCAGGCTGAGGAGCTGTTGATGAAACCCTATTTCATAGCAGCCTGAAAGAGATACAGGTGAGAGGGGTAACTCTTCTTCATTAGAGATTGAGGCAAAAGAATGTGGATGGGACACTTTGCGAGGGTGGTGGTACATTGAGGAAGTTCATCCCTATGGTGTCACTGGTCAAAGAGTGGGAAAGAGAATAGAATTGTGCACCTGCTGTGGGAAAGGCAGAAGGCAAGGACAGCTGGGGTCCTGCTGAGGCTGATGTTAAGGACAGGTGGTCCCCTCACTCTGGGGTTCTTCTACACCAAATTGCATAATTTGGTCCTAACTGACCTTTCTGAAATTCCATAACTTCCTTCCTAAAGTAGTAGACTGCTGCCAAAGTGGACAACCCATAATTTCCTCTTAAATAAATCACCTTCATTCAGCAATTTATTACTCTACTAAAGCTCCAAAATGCTTGTATTGGTAACCATGGTTATTTAAAGATTTTTTTCTAGTTTTATTGAGATGTAATTGACTTAAAACCCTGTATAAGTTTAATGTGTAAGAATAATGATTCAGTTTATATATATTATGACATTATCATCACAGTAAGTTTATTTAACATCTAACATCTCATGTAGAGAGAAAAAAGAAAATTTTTTCCTTGTGATGAAAACTCTTCACTGCATATACACCATACAGCAGAGTTAACTATAGTCATGTTGTACTTACTTGTTTTATAACTGGACATTTGTACTTTTTTACCACGTTCATTAATTCTCTGTCCCCCCTCTCCTCTCACCACCTCTGGTAACCACAAATCTGTTCTCTTTTACTATGTTTTTTTTTTTTTTTTTTAGATCCATATATGAGTGAGAGTGCACAACATTTGTATTTCTATGTCTGGCTTATTTCATTTAGCATAATGCCCTCAAGGTCCATCCATCCATGTGTCCCAAATGGCATGATGGCAGGATTTCCTCTGTATATGACTGAATTTCATATTTATATCTATATCTATATCAATATAGATGATATAGATACAGGTATAAATCTCCATATCCATATCCTAGTCTGTCCAGAAAAAGTCTAGCCATTGTTAATATAACAAGAATGGTTTGTGCAACATCAGTGCAACCTGGCAGCCATGAGAATCCACACATGGAATGCACATGTGTGAACAATGACAACTTCACTGTACTAGTCAATGAGGGCAGTAGACTCTGCCAAATGAACATGTGTGTTGTGTGGCAGTCACATTCAAAATGCCTGATTGAGTAGAGCAACAAATCTGCATCAAATTTCACATTAAGCCCCTTGGAAACTATTCAGATGATTAAGAAGGCTTCAGCTATGGGCTCCTGGCAGCTTCATCACAACAATGTGCCTGCTCATGTATCATATCTTATGCAGAGTTCTTTTGCAAAACATCAAATCACCCAGGTGGCTCAGTCCCCCTACAGTTCAGGTTTGGGGCCCTGCAACTTCTGGGTTTTCCCAAAACTAAAATCACCTTTGAAAGGGAAGAGATTTCAGACCATCAATGAGATTTAGGAAAATACAGCTGGGCAGCTGATGGCAACTGGGAGAACTGTATGAGGTCCCCAGGTGCCTACTTTGAAAGGGACTGAGACTTCATTGTCCTATACACAGTGTTTCTTGTATCTTGTATTTTCTTCAATAAATATCTCTATTTTCCATAGTGCGTGGCTGGATACATTCTGGATAGGCCTCATGTATTACAACTTCTTTATCCATTTATTGGTCAGAGGACACTTAGGTTGTTTCCATGCCTTGGCTACTATAAATAATGCTGCTACGAACATAGGGTATAGATATCTCTTCAACATAGTGTTTTTGTTTCAGGTATATTCCTAGGAGTGGAATTACTGGATGATATGGTAGTTATATTTTTATTTTATTGAGGATCCTCCATACTGTTTTGCATAATGGCTGCACCAATTTACCTTCTCACAAATAGTGCACAAGGGTTCTCTTTTCTCTACATCCTCTCCAGCATTTGTTATGTCTTGTCCTTTTGATGATAGCCATTTTGACAGGTGTGAGGTGATAGCTCACTGTGGTTTAGATTTGTGTTTCCCTGAGGATTAGCAATGTTGCCTGTCTTAAAAAAAATAAACATTAAAGTGTTAGGAAAGAGGTAACAGATTGAAACAATTATTTTTATATTTCTTTTTTGTGATTGTTAGAGATAAATCAAATAGGATATGCAAATAACAATAAATGTGTATTTTTTAACAAAGTCATGCAGACCTTCTTTCAATATTGCAATAGTCCATATTGCTTCATTTGGAGGTTAGGAGTAAGGATTTACAAGTACAGCTAGAAAATTAGTTAATTGCCTGTATTTTTTATCGGAGCTCCAAATTTAGTTCGGTGCAACACACTGAGTACCTGTTGGGTTCAAGGTACTATATGCTCCAGGAGAGGAAGGGGCAGTACTACATACAGGAAGCCTTTAACTGTGAAAATGTTGTACAATGCTTGTACATAAAACAGCATTATTCCAAGTAATTTCAGTCTCCAGTAGTTTGCACTTCTTCCACAAGCTTGGCTGTGCATACATGATCTCCCAATAGGTGTGTGTTCGCATCACAACTGACTTTCAGGTTGGCCTGAAGCAATACTGCTGCTCTTGCTGCCTCACCTTTGTTTAATGAGAGCCATTTCCTTCCTAATGCCAGCGTTCAGTTAATGGACTGAAATGGGAGAAATTTCTAACGTATCTCTCCATTTTACAGCAGATTGCCTTTCTGCCTCGTGGCTTTAATCACTCAATCCTATTCACATCTGCCATAATAACGATTATGGGTTTTCTACTAACTTCTTCCCCAGGAGGATATGTCAGAGCATAGCAACATCTCCCACAGAAAGGAAGGGCAAATTCTTAATCTCTTTCCAGCATCGTAGGTAATATTTTTTTCTGTGCAAACCCCCAAGGAATACTGCTTTTGGCTTTCACACCCAGCATTCCCACAGGTCCGAGGCTCTATTCTGATTTACACATTTTCTTCTATCCCCTCTCTTCGGAGGTAAGTTTTAATTATGTAGACAGATTGTAAAAGTCTCTTCTTGTAAACAACTATTTCTTTTTTAGTAGTAGATTTTGTTTTACTGGTTTCCCCTACCTGAATTTTCTTGTGTACCCAAGAGTTATCTGTTCCCTGTGTAACGGTAACATTAATAGGAGAGAAAGCTGGCTTCTCTGGGTAGCTTTCCTTGAGGGATTCAGTCTTGGAATACCTCACATTGTGTTTCTCCCTCCGGAGCTGATTTTCATTGCATGTGCTTGGAAAGCCCCAAATATTTTAGTTTTGAATTATTATAAGAGCAAACTATCACCTACCAAACTAGCCGTAGTTTTTCTTCTACTTATTTACAAACTTTCTCTACTACCAAAATGAAGACATGCTTGAAATCCTCAAAAGTGTTCATGAAAATGTTAATTTAACCATGGCTCCTGCCTCAGGGAACTCCAAGAAGTGGACTTGAGAAAGCTCCTCGGGTGATGCTGACATCTGCTGCTCTTACTTGGGGCCCTTCCATGTAATCATTAAAATAGAAAGACAACAATGTATTTACAATGGGGCTTTTTACTGTTGTTCTTCATAAAAACCTTTAACTCTTTGGTGAATTTATTTTTTCTAGTCAGGAGATTGCTCTACTACATTTTCCTCTACTTCTGACCTCATAGGCTACCTTTGAAGGCCAATACTTGTGTGAAAATTGGTTTTGCCAAGGATAGCTAAATGTTATCTTTTAAGCAGCCTAGCAGTTTCCCACAGCAGTTTTTAACTGTACCTGGTACCTCACCAACACCTCTTTAAAAGGCTAAATCAATATTCTCCAAGAAGTATTTGAGGCATATGGAGGGGGGGGGGAGAGAGAGAGAGAGAGAGAGAATGTTAAAACACAGCAACGTGTGTTATGTCTTCACAGTGAGGAAACATTTATTCATCTCATCCAAAGAGGGGGTATGGTCTGTGGCCAAGTAGCAGATTCAAGATCTTTGGCTAACATTAAATACAAAGCCATGACCTTGGCCTCACTAACCAGGCTGTGTGAGCTCATATTTGCTTGGCAGCGAATGGGGAGAAGGGCTTCTTAACTCAGGTTTCAGTGAGCGTTCATAAACACACTGATCTCTTATGCAAGATTCTGTGTGTATTTATATTTTTCTCAGGAGGTGTTTACATTTTCACTAAATTCTCAATAGTGGGCACAACTTTTAAAAAAGGTTAAGATTACACTAAATGAAGTTGTTCTAACATGAAGTCATTTCAGTATTTCTTTAAATAAAGAAAGCTTTTATTACTGAGGTAGACTTCTGTAACCTGAGGTAGATTCTGTACTCCTGTGTTATTATGAGAGACATCCTTGAATTCTGACCTTTTAATATTTATCCTTTTACACCTTTAAGAGATTTAAAATGAGCCCTGTAAGGTGGAAAAATCTATTATTTTTACATGAGAGAGAAACGTTAGGGTGAACCCTCTGTTTTTTAACTTTATATATTTGTGAGACATGAAATGATTTTCCCTTTATTCCATGAAGATGTTTTTCAAAACACCTCCTTCAGCAATTCATTCTGGTAGTCATCTTTCACTCCTCGATCATTTTAAGGTAACTTGAACCCTGCTTTACTCTTCACAATGTAAGAGTGCTTACATCTGGCCATACGTCACCTATTTAAATGTTAGGGTGTTACTTACTCACTGTAGCATAATACATTCCTTGGATAAGATAAAGGCATACAATAGAAAATCGCCATTCTAGAGATATCTACTAGTTTCTTCTGTCTTCGAAGCATTAACAGTTCATGTAAGTCCTCAGTGTTATTGACACATTATATATTTATACCTTATTTGGGAAAAAATGTCATCACCAAGGTACAATGTGGATTTTTCTTAAATTGCAGGTTATTCATGGGACGGGCACGTAAGAGAATGAAAGAGAACTGAAGCTCTATGGAAAACAAATCATGCGGTCTTCGGAACTGAGGAGAGATGCAGCCATCTGAGGCGGTCATGAATCCCAAACAAGTCTTCCTCTCGGTTCTGCTGTTTGGGGTGGCGGGGCTGCTCCTCTTCATGTATTTGCAAGTCTGGATTGAAGAACAGCACACGGGTAACACGCTGACTTCTTCTTCCTATCTTAATTGTAGTAGTCATTTTCTATTAAATACGCTGTGATGTTTATAGACATACAGAAAGTCATAACATTTCTAAGAACAACAAAAATTAGACACGATCTGAATTCCCTAGCTCCTAAAAGAAAGGATGCTTATACAGTTCTGGTGGGCATTCGCTTGGTGGCTTGGAACAACACTTGCAATTCTTGTTTTCTCAGGCGGGAGCATCAGGGGGCCACCAGTACAGCAAGGACTGCTCAAAGAGAATCTGTTTACTCAGATACGCAGCTTTTAGCCTCCCTGTGGTGTATCCACTAAGCTTTGGGCACAAGCCTAGCAGGAGCTAGCAATGCAGCAAATTCACCCTCTCTTAGTTCCTTCCTAAGTTTTGTGATGATAAAACCAGTGTGGAAATTCTGTAATATCTTTACTTTAAAACTGGTGTGGAAGTTCTGTAATATCTTTACTTTAAAGCCAGGGTTGGCAAACCTTTTCTGTAAATGAATAGTTTGAAAATGTTTTAAGATTTATAGGCCATACCATCTATATCACAACTACTTAACTCTGTCAGTGTATCACAAAAGCAGCCCCAGATTATATGTGAAAAAAATGGAGCAGGTTGTGTTGCAATAGAACTTTATTTGTGAAAACAGGTGGTGGACCAGATTTGGTCCAAAAACAGTAGCTTGCAGATACTTGCTATATTTATCTCACACTTTCATCATTCAGTTTGTGATTCTTGTGCATTAGAGGTACTTGATTACTGTTAAGATAGATTGTGTTTATAATGATAATAGGAAATGGATTATTTTTATAATGATTAAAGAAAATGTTTTAGAACATTATCGATATATATACAACCAGGTGGTGTGCAATTCAATTGTTTTTCATTAGTAGAAATAGTTGATGGCCTATGATTGTTAAGGGAAATAAAGTAAAAACAGAATAATAATCTCTTGTTTCCAATTGTTGCCAATTTCAAAAACTATTCTAGATTTAAAGCTCTTAAGAATCTACTCAAAAATAATTCAATATTGAGTCACAAGTATCACTTTAAAAGCTGTTTCCATTTTTAAATACCTTTCTATGGTTAATCCTCATAGACACTTTGAATTTATTTAATTTATATAGTAACCCTTGGGAAGGGAGTTTGCATATAATTATTTTCTAGAGAATATGTAACATATTGCCAAAAGGTATTCTTAATTCCCATTACAATTTATATAAACTATAATATTTCTGTTTTCTATATTACTACAATAATTTATCATAATAACATATTTAATGAAACCATCTATGAAGAAGTATAAAGGGTAATTCCTTCTACAATACAACTCCTAGCATAGCTCTTGTCACATAGTAAGTTTTCAGTAGGTGTTTGTTGAAGAAATAGGTAAAAGAATGAGTAAATAGATTGAATATTTACTGCAGAATACAAACTGGAATGTAGCAAAGGAGCAAAAAATCAAAGAGATTTCATAATTAGGAGGTTGGCTAATGTCATAGTCTCATAACAAATTTCACCAGAAAAGTATCACAACAATCCTCCAATATGCAAAAAAAATATATATTCATATATACAGACCAATGGAGTAATGTTATGATTTATTTATGGCAATAAGAAACTACATGATATCTGAAGAAAGTCAAATCATGTAATAGTATTTCACACATATAATGCAGTTTACAAATCTTTGGTCACACGCATTGGTAGCTACCATTTACAAGCTTAATAAGTGCCAAATGTTTACATGTACTTTCTCCAATCCTAAGAATGTCTCACTAGGTGTGACGTTCTACGTTTATAGATGACGGAACTAAAGTTCAGACAGACAAGGAAGTTATCCAAGGCCTCGCCTGTGTAGTCCTAGGTGCACAGGAAAATCTAGGATTCTGTTTGTGCTGCTCCAGAATACACGCCTCTACCCTATACAGTGCTTCCGTGAGGGGAAAAGGCGAATATTATTACCTTCTAGACTACGAACAACCAAGACTTGGAAACTATAGGGTACAAAGCTGAGAATTTTCAAAGTATGAACTGTGCCCAGGTTTTCCTACTTCTCCTGAGCCCTAAAAGAACTTCACCAAAAAAAAAGATAAACATATAATAAATGCCAGAGTATTACTACAGCTGGTTTAAAATCACTGACTTGGTAATTTTTAAGCCATTCACAAATTCATAGATTTGTAATATCCTCTGAAAGTTAAATTCTTAATTGAGTTCATAATTCCTCCAAGTTGAGAAATTATTTTCCCTAGTTCAGATGAGCTGGTAAAACATTTACCATTTATTTTCTTAGTTTTTACTTGGAATTTGCTAGAAGTACTTTCTCTGATATCTTCAACAAATTACCTAGTATTTCACAATCTACTCATGACAGTGAGTATAAACTTTAGAACAGGATTCCTTTGGGTAACTATTTTACTGAAGAAAGGTTTTATTATTCATCAAGAAGACTTCCACCTGGATTTTTGCCTTAAACCAGGCTAGTACCCTGGGTTGTAATTCTATTGTTTTGTAGGTAGACAGACAAATATGTATTTTATGTGTGTTTCAAGTTACATCAGGAGCACCAAACATTTTTAAAGGCAGTCTCTTTTTAAATCAGAAAATATATGATTGTGTGCTCTGATGTTAACTTACAAATGAGAAAGTCTATCTTTTAGACACTTCAGAACTGTCACTAAAAGAACCTGGGAAAATAAGTTGGTTTTGTTTCCTGAGACTTTCTACAAGTAAAGTGGACTTAAAAACTGAAACAGTTTTGATCTCTTATACATATCAATGGAATCTGAGAACTTTATGTTCTTTTTGTACCTTTCAGTCTTAGCATAGGTCTTGTCACATAGTAAGGACTATTTTCTATGCCTTCCTAGTTTTCCTAGTTTCTTCTGTTAAAATAAAATGCTTCAGAATTACCAAAAAAATTTAAATATACTGTGATATGCTAATAAAACATTATAAATGCACAAGATTTTTGAAGGCGAAGAGGAAAAATGGATGACCAAGAAATTAAATTCTATCCAGTTATACAACAGAGATGTTCCATAATAACATCCATTTTCAGTACCATCATCAATTAATTTATGCATTTCTTTGTTCTGATTTGCCATATGTGATGTATTAGTATGAATTTTATTTTGTACATTTTTTTCCTTTTTGTTAGTAGTGCAAGCTTTACATTCAGAAGAATCTTGAAAATGTCAGAGCCACTTGTTCGCTGTGTGACCCTTGGCAAACTGGCATCTCTAAGGCTCAATTTCCTCATCCGTAAAGTGGGGACAATAATGTTTTCCACATAGGACTGGAGTAAGGATAAAAGGAGACAATACCTGCAGGCACTTAACAGGTGTGTGGCAAGCAGCCGTGCACAATGAATGTGAACTGCGATTTCTATCCAGGAAATGATGCAAAGCATCACTTGCTTTTTCTGGGTTGTCTCTATTAGACTCAGCCACAATTTGGGAAAACAGTCCCAAGTTTATGCCTTGACTGATTACGAAAAAGAAAGGCTCGGTCTCAGCTTTAGTTAACTTAGTTGGGAGAATCTAACTGGCACAGAGCCATCGTGTTTCACAGTGTAGAAGTTGGAAGGATAATGGTAGGATTGAGTGCAGAGAGTGGAGCCAGGGGTTGGAGGATCTCATGTCCCCACAAGCTGCCCAAGGTCAGAGTATTCATTCATTCAACAGTGCGTTTTAGAGACTTAAAGATCGGAGGTGCCAAAACGGTAGTGAATGCAGAGATATAATAGAGGACCAGATAGAATCCCTGTTCTCAAGGAGACTATAGTCTCATGGATTGTAAGAGAAAATGGTCTTGAGTCCAGGCCAAGGTGTTGGTACAAAAAGATAGTCCATTGTGACAGAAAGGAGACAGGCCCTCCATTATGAGGCAAAATAATGAGTTGGAACCAAGAGAAAGAGCCCAATCAGTTTTTAGAGATGAAAATGCTGACCACATAGAAGCCTTTAAGTTTAGAAGGAGGATTGTAAGGGTGAGGGCAGGGTTAGCAGGTGCAGCGGACCAGCTCAGGGCGGAACAGATAGATCTATGGGAAAGAGGCAATGATGAGGACTGATTCAGGATAAATCAGAAGACTGGGCCTTTCTCCCTCCAGCTACTGTTAAATGGAACAAATAGCAAAAGGTGTGGTACATATCTTTTGTGCTTGCAATAAGACAGTGTTAAGACTCCATAATAGTAGAGTCAGAATCTCAATTTAGCCCTGGCTGGTGTAGCTCAGTGGATTGAGCGCGGGCCTGCGAACTGAAGGATCGCGGTTCGATTCCCAGTCAGGGCACATGCCTGGATTGCCAGGCCAGTTCCCGGCAGGGGACATACAAGAGGCAACCGCACATTGATGTTTCTCTCCCTCTCTCCTTCCCTTCCCCTCTGAAAATAAATAAATAAAATCTAAAAGAAAAAAAAATTTAAAAAAAAAAAAAAAAAAAGAATCTCAATTTAGAAAAGAATGTGCAGATCATCTTGTATACTACCTGTTTTTTAAAAAATATAAATCTGATTACTTCACTCCCCTGTTTAAAACTTTTTGATATTTCATTCTCTTTAACAAAAATGCTCTGGGGCCCACAAAGCTGTGTCAGGTGTAACAGCTGCCTACCTCTACGGCCTCATCCTCCATTCTCTCGTGATGCTTCATGCTTGGTCTCTCTCCCTGTGCCAAACAAAGCCCTTTGCTGACTCAGCACTCTCATAGTCTCAAAAGCTGGGATGCTTTTCTCCCAGCTCTCAGTTGTAAGGGCTTAGCTCCAAGGTCACCTACTTTGATGCCTCCCTTACCCCCATAGCCCCTGCAATCACCCTCTCTGCCTCCATTTTATTTATATCAGAGAAATGATCATATCAGCATTTGCCTTGTTTAGTTATATTGCTTTAATTATCCATTTACAGCTTGCATTCGTTAGCGTTTCATAAATTACGTGAGTACCTAGATCTTGTGTGTCTCCCCTTACCTGGATGTCCCTACTCCACAGCATGGGACATGTATTTGGTAGGTGCTCAGCAGGATTATTGTATAGGTGGATAAACAATGCCTTAGTTGGTTTTCCAGCATCCACCCAAATCCAGACTGTCCAGACTGTGTGGACTGTGTTTGCATGCATATGGGAATAAAGAATCCACTACTCTTCAAGGCATCCATTCAACTTTATAGCCACTTCCTGGGAATGTCCATATTGTTGGGGTATTTTTGTTTGTTTATTTTTTTAAATTGAAAAAAAATTGTCTTTAATCATCTATTTTCCCTCTTAATTTGTACTGAAACAAGCTTTTGTTTTATTCATACTTATTTCTTTTTTTAAAATTTTTATTTTAATTGTTGATCTTGTACAGTTTTCTGTCTTTTACTCCCACCCCAGCCCACCACCCCAGCCCTCCCCACCTCCCTCCCATTTCCACCCCCCATAGTTTTTGTCCATGTGTCCTTTATACTTGTTGCTTTAAACCCTTCCCTATTGTAAGCCAGAACTCACCTCCTTAACTTGTGCTTTACTTGTCCTGGTTGTATCCCTGGCCCTGCCTGAGGTTCACTCTTTTTCTATAGCTTGGCCTAACCATCTCTGTGATGAAGAAAACCCCAATTTTTTTAACCATTTCGTGAAAAGACAATTCAGGACACCCTGCTCTGAACTGTAAGGCTTATCCAATATTCCTTTTAAAATATGATATATTTTTCTTGTATGAAATTTGTATTAGAAATATGCTTATCTAATAAAATCCTCCAAGTAGTGAAAAGTTGTATACACAATTTTAAATATACAAAAAAAGTGAAAATAAATAGCTTACATTATTTCTTTTCTCGAGATTTTCCAAAATTAAGTTTCAGTCTCACCTAAAATTATTCTTCAGATCTATCCTACATTATTTTAAAAATCTATCTTACTAACTTCTGAACATTTTTATTCAGGACCAATAATTTTTATTATTATATTTTATATTTTATTTTAAATAAATCAATTTATTTAAACTAAAAACAAAAATAACTTAGCCATTTCTCCCACCTCCCACTACCTTCCTCTGGCAACTACTTATCTGCTCTTGGTATCTGTGAGCTTGATCTTTTAAAAAAATTTTGATTCTACATATCAAAGGGGTCATATGGTATTCGTCTATCACAGTCTGACTTACTTCACATAATACCATCCAGGTCCACCCATGTTTTTGTAAATGGCAAGATTTTATTCTTTTTATTGCTGAATAATATTCTATTATGTATATATTCCACAATTTCCTTATCTATTTTTATCTATCCATTGGTAAACACTTAGGTTGTTTGTATATCTTGGCTATTGTAAATAATGCTGCAATAAACATGAGGTACATATATCTTTTCAAGTTAATGTTTTTGTTTTTTATCAGATAAATACTCAGTCGTAGAGTTGCTGGATCATATGATAGTTCTATTTTTACTTTTTGAGGAACCTCTATACTGTTTTCCATAATGGCTGCACCAATTTACACTCCCACCAAGAGTGCACAAGAGTTCCCTTTTCTCCACTTCCTCACCAACACTTCCTTACATTCTTCTTGATCGTAGTCATTCTAACAGGTATAAAGTGATAACACATTGTGGTTTTGATTTGCATTTTCCTGATGATTAATGATAAAGAGCATTTTTAGTGTACCTGTTGGCTATCTGTATGTCTTCTTTGGGACAGTTATTCAAATTTTCTGCCCATTTTTTAAAATTAGATTTTTTTGCTACTTTGTTTTATATGAATTTATATATTTTAGATATTAGCCCCTTATAAGGTATATGACTTGCAATTATTTTCTCCCATTCAGTAGGCTGCCTTTTCATTTTGTTGATGGCTTCCTTTGCTGTGCAGATTTTTAGTTTGATGCAGTCCCAGTTATTTATTTTTTGCTTTTGTTGCTTTTGATTTTGGTGCCAGATTCAAAAAATTTTCACCCAGACCTATATCAAGCAGCTTATAGCTTAAGTTTTCTCCTAGGAGTTTTATGATTTCAGATCGTATAGTCAAGTCTTTAGTCCATTTTTAATAACTTTTGTGTGTGGTTTAAGATAATGGTCCAGTTTAATTCTTTTGCTCAAGGTGGTCCAAGACACCATTTATTGAAGAGGCCATCCATTCTCCCCTATATGTTTTTGGCTACTTTGTCATAAATTAATTGACCATATATGTGTTGGTTTATTTCTTAGCTCTCTATTCTGTTCCAGTGATATATGTGCTTGTTTTAATGCCAGTAACATACTGTTTTAATTGGTGTAGCTTTACAAGTTTAAAATCAGTGAGTGTGATGCCTCCTGCTTTGTTCTTTGTCAAGGTGGTTTGCCACAACCAATAACTTTTTAATTATTAACTGCTAACATTTTACATGTTTATATTAAATAACAGCTTGTCTGACTTTTCTTTCATACCACTAACTAGACCTTTTTTTCTGATTTCTGTAAGTTCTTTCTGATATACACTAAATAATTACTAATATCTGAGTTTAATTTAGGATCAGCATTAGCATCTAAGGTCAATTATTTAGCCATGAATTTTCAGAGGTAGGATAGGAAAGACTCATACAGCTGTAGTCCCATCTTTTCAAAACTCATTGTTACCAATCCAGGCTCTCTATAAAATGCGGATCCTGAATATACTTGGCCTAAAAATATATTCTTTTTGGTCAGTGATAAAAACTTACTAGAGGTCAAGGTTCTGTTTACATCCTCTATGCTAATATTATCAATGGTAAGCTAGCCAAAGCAGATGGCTACTTTTAACTTTTTTCTTTTGCAAAAACAGAATAAACATCAGTAGGACTGGTTTATATATCAATCCTTCTGTGTTTATTTGAAAGTGAAAGGCAGTAGCTACGTGGTTCTTATTTCAGACAAAGTAAAGCCACCTTATTGCTTTTCTCAGACAATTGATTCAGGACTTCATCAGCAAACTGGCCTCCATACTGTATTTCTAAGGAGATTTCATCTTGCTTTCTTTTTCAATCTATGTATATTTTGTGGCATATAAAGTTTTGCTTCTAGACTGGTTTGCTATAATTCTTTTCTCTTGAGCCTCTCAGATAAGAAAGTGTATTCTTTTCCTCCAAAATCAGGCTGTTCATTCTGATTGTGATGTTGCTGTATTGAAATTCTATTTTCTCCCAACATTCCTTTGTGTATCTGAACTGGATGGAGCAAAGCCACTTGTAACATGGAAGGAATTTATGCTTACTGTCAGTCATATATTCAGGGAAGTAAAACTGCTTTTCTTTAAAAAGTCACTCATTTTAGTTACTTCTTCTGATTTTGATGAGGGTAGCAGTGATTTTTTTTTTTTTTTTAGTAAAATGAACACATGCTCCCTCTGCCCACCTCCAGATGCTGCCAGATCCCATCTTCCCTTCACGTGATTAGCTGTTCTCTCTCCCTGGAACAGGTTTTCCTTGACTGTTCCCGTTGCTGGCTCTTCCTTATTCTTCAGGGTGCAGTTTAACCATCACCTTCCCTGAAGATCCCATGTAAGGCAGATATCCTCTCATGTTTTCTCTCGCAGCACCTATTTTATTACTTCTTAAAATTAACTTCATGGCACTTATTTTGATTTGTAATCATCCTTTTTATTTACATATGATCTACTGCTCTCCATAAAATATAAGCTTTCTGAGGGCAGGGAACTTGCATGTCAGGCAGTAGTGTGACTCCAACTGCCCCCCCACACACACACTTCTAGGTCTTGATTTCAATCCAAACTTCACTACGTACCCCCAGTGCCATCCAATTTCTTCATATTCACCCAGCCACCCATAACTTGCTTCTCCCTACAGACTCTGTCTTAACGCTCTACCCCAGCCTCTGAGTCTTCTGTATGCCTGGGTGCTGGCGCCTATGTATGCCCCATACTGCAGAGGCCATTCTACTAGAAGTGAAGGAGTAATAGAAGTTAATGGATGTCACATCCTTTGAAATCTTCCGACACTGAATACGTTCAGTCTCATACATTGAGTCTATGCTGCAGACCCAACCCAATCAACATAGATTTTTTAAAATCTAGCAATAAATCGAATGCATTTGTATTCCAAATATATTTTGAGCACAAGTAAACAATAATGCTGTTGCTTCAGCCCTGTACTCCTCCATCCTCAGGATGCCACCCCCACCTCCATCTCTCCTCTCCCATGCCATCTACAGAGTTGTTGCAGGAGCCACCATATTACAGTGGAGCCCCACATCTGGTCCATTGGCAGGCATGTGAACACTGCTGGGCCTGCCATCCACGCCACACCACACATCACCAGTCACAGTGAGTTACTAATTCCGGGAATGGGTGCCTGGCTGACTCTAGCTTGGTCAGTGATTTTCTGTCTTGAGACTTTGGTTTTCAACACCAGGAAAAAGGAACCTGGGTGCCTAAATTATGTGATGTGAAACACAGAATCTTATGTGGCTGTTTCCTACTACATGGTCCAGAGCAGCTGTAGATAGTGGGCTGGAGAGGGAGAGAATAATATCAATAGTTGGGAGGAGAGGAGCAGAGTTGTGGAAAGAGCCTCTGCAAGTGTTTGGGTTCCTGTATCAGCTTCTCCGAAGATTCTGAACTGTTCCTGCCTGGTATATGTAAGGTGGTTTGTAGGGGTAGAAAAATGTTCCCTTCTTCACTTCTCATTCTTTGCCTGGTCTGATAATTAAATTGACATAAGACAGATTAACAGGAAAAAAGTTTAATTTCATACCCATTGGAGCTCTGTAAAACTGACTCAAAGAAGTGACCAAAGCAGGAAGTTTTCATATCCTTTATACAAAGAAACAATAAACTTATGGAGAATTGACAAGAAAAAGCGATTTGTGCTTTGGATAGTCAGTTGCTAAAGAAGTAACAAGTTTTGTTTACATAGCCTTTTTGGCTCTGGTGATAAGGATGCCTTCTACCCTCCTGGTACAGAGAAGGTATCTTTCAAGTGGGAGGTTTATGCCCTGTGCTTTTAGGGGAACAAAGGAAGGTCAGAGTAGGCTTCTTGCACCAACTGCTTTTTAAGTACTTTTAATTCAATAAAATCAACACACCAAAGCAGCATATTTTGGCTTGACGTGTTCTGAACTACAGGCTCAAATTGGGTTTCTATCACCTGCAGCCCAAATAGTTCTAACAAATGCAGTCTGCCTCTCACATCTTAATCTTCTTTCCCACCTTCGGTATGCAGCCATCTTTCTCAAAACGGGGTTACTGGAGCCTAGAGGACTCTCATAAAGGACCCCATTAGCTTTATTCATCTCTTAAAGGGACAGCTGGCACAGAACAATCTTCCTTCACCATTACTGATTTGTTTTACACCACAGCACAAGATGCTGCCTTGTTCACCGCTATGCCCTGGCACCTAGCTCAGTGCCTGGCACGGAGTGGACGCTCGGTAAATCTTTGCTGAACGAATCAACCCACACCAAAAGCTAAACTCAACTTTCTAAAGCTAAAGAAGGCCGGTGAGGCTGGTACTTAACTCTGGTTTTTCAGAAGTTAGAGTTTGGTTTGGAGGGGATATCCTGGAACATCCTTCCTTGAGGTTGGGAATGTTACCCAGAGAGGCTGAGTTTTCCTTTTGCTATGCTTCATGTTTTAACAAAGGCTGGATCATTATTTAGCAGACACATTGTTAGTAAAAGTTGAAAGTGGAATGTGGAATTCCATAAAATGACCTTTTAAGTTTCCTCACAGTGTTCGATCCCCTGTGGCCGTCACCATGTGTGTTCGCAGTGGAAAGGCCTTGAGCCTGTTTTGTGTCCTTGACCAAGTTGCTCAGTCTCTTAGGTTCTGGTTTGTTTTCTTCTCTGATTACCATGCATTCTTTCTTGTTCTCTTCTAACCACGTTCCTAAATTTGATATTTATTACCACATTCCCGTGCATGTCTCTATAATTTTTTAGCACATGTATATTCCTTTTCTATATTTTTAGCCCTGTATAAAATGTTTTTATATAGGGATAAAAAGCTTGCTTTTTCATTCAACATTAGGTTTGGGGTTTTATGTATATATTGATATATGTAGCTAATTAGAGCTATATATCAGCATATATCAATCACCTAACTGCTATATAATATTTTATTAGGTAACTATGCCGCAGTCTCTTTGCAGTTGATGTGTATTAAAGTTGCTACTAATTAAAGTTGCTACTGTTGCCCACAATCCTGCTGAGAAAAATCTCTGTTCACGTGTTTGAGAGTCTCTGTCAGGGGTCAAACTGCATGTTCTTTTTTTTCCTTATTTATCTATCTATTTATTTATTTATTTATTTATTTTAATCGGTATTTTTTTAATTGTTGATCTTGGACAGTTTTCTGTCTTTTACTCCCACTCCCAGCCCACCACTCCAGCCCTCCCCACCTCCCTCCCATTTCCGCCCCCCCATAGTTTTTGTCCATGCATCCTTTATACTTGTTGCTCTAAACCATTCCCCTTTTCCACTGAAATTCCCTCCCCTCCCCCTCTGGACACTGTCAGACTGTTCTCAATTTCAGTATCTTTGGTTATATTATGCTTGTTTGTTTGTTTTGTTGATTAGGTTCCTGTTAAAGGTGAGATCATATGGTATTTGTCTTTCACTGCCTGGCTTATTTTGCTTAGCACGATGCTCTCCAGTTCCATCCATGCTGTTGCAAAAGATAGGAGCTCCTTCTTTCTTTCTTCTGCATAGAATTCCATTGTGTAAATGTACCACAGTTTTTTGATCCATTCATTAACTGATGGGCACCTAGGTTGCTTCCAACACTTGGCTATTGTAAATTGTGCTGCTATGAACATAGGGGTGCATAGGTTCTTTTGGATTGGTGTTTCAGGGTTCTTAGGATATAATCCAAGCAGTGGAATTGCTGGGTCAAAGGGTATGTCCATTTTTAGTTTTCTTAGAAAATTCCATACTGTTTTCCATAGTGGTTGTACCAGTCTGCAATCCCACCAACAGTGCACTAGGGTCCCCTTTTCTCCACAACCTCTCCAACACTTGCTGTTTGTTGCTTTGTTTATGAAGGCCATTCTGACTGGCGTCAAGTGGTATCTCATTGCAGTTTTAATTTGCATCTCTCTGATAGCTAGCAATATCGAGCATCTTTTCATGTGTTTCTGGATCCTCTGTATGTCAAGCAACCCAATTAAAAAATGGGCAAAGGACTTGAACAAACTGCATGTTCTTTAACATAAACAGCAACTTCAAGATTCTATGATTTCATATTATATCCTCTCCTCTGCTCCCACAAATCAAAATTAAGACTTCTTAAAGCACTGCAAATGTTTAATAAAAATCCTAGGAAAATGGACACAGAAAAATGTATTTGGATGTGCAGATGTCCATTCAGATTTATGGCAGAAAGACACAGATACAGTGCATAGAACTGGCTCTCACAGTGCATCTTGCTTTATTGGTATGCCAGAGGACTAGTTAGAAGTTTATTGTGAACTGATCAAATGAATTACCAAGCCATTTGTGTGGACTTTGAGTATGTGTAACAACCTCACTCACCAAATAATTCATGTAGATAGGCAAGGTAACTCCTGTTAGCGAGTATTAATTCAGTATGTAATACCACCTAGTCCGAACTCTAATTTTTCTGATAAAAATAAACTCTTCAAAATGCCAAAGTGTCATCTAGTCCCAGCCACCTCCTTTCATCAGAAGCAACTGAAAGGCTTAACTCTGCATAGCCAATAAGTAACAAACTGGCACTAGAACATGATTTCTGATAACTGCCCATTCTCCCAAAATAATCTTTCTCCTCTCTTCCTACTCCCTTCCCCTTCAGAGACAAGAGAATTCAGGACATTTTTGAATATTG
Organism: Glossophaga mutica; assembly: GCA_039655065.1. Lineage (NCBI taxonomy): Eukaryota > Metazoa > Chordata > Mammalia > Chiroptera > Phyllostomidae > Glossophaga > Glossophaga mutica. The sequence continues at coordinate 34,887,549 of CM077312.1, forward strand.
GTTTGTTTCCTAAAGCAGCTTGAACATAGCCATTTCAAAACCCCACTGAAAAGTCCGGTGACCAGATGCATCACCAGGGGCAAGCATATGGTTTCTGGACAGGGAGAGGGAGAATCAGGGGGAGGTATAGGGAATAAGAAGCATAATTGGTAGGCACAAAATAGACAGGGGGAGGTTAAAAGTAGTATAGGAAATTGAGACACCAAAGAACTTATATATAAGACCCATGGACATGAACTAAAGATAGTGAGGATACTGGATGGTGGGAGGGGAACAGGGCAGAGCGGGGATAAAAGAGAGAAAAAAATGGGACACCGGTAATAGCATAATCAATAAAATATACTTTAAAAAAAGAAAACAGAAAAATCTGAACAGAGAACAAATAGCCCCAGACTTCTAAAGAAAGTTGGACAGTACAGAACCAATGTCTTTGGGAACAGCTTGCGCTGTGATTTTTCTTTTCAAACCTATCTTTCAAGAATAAATCAAGAAAAGTGGGGGTTTGCTGGGAAATTTCACAGGATCCAGTTCATCACAAATTAAAGAGGAATAAAACTTGAAAACATGGATTTTTTAAATATAAAAGAATCATAGTTTTCATTGCGTTTGCTTTGTTATTTTACCCAAGTCAAAGATTACCAGAAGTTACATTTTTATCTATAGATTGAAAGTGGGTATTTTTGTGCTGATCCAACAACAGAATCACCAGATTTCCTTCCCCTAGTCTCAACCATTTAGCTCTGTCTCTCACACATGAGTCGGTCTGGGTCGTAAACATTTGCTCATGTGTCCGCCTTCCCCACTGGCTGCCCACTGAGGGTCAGGACCACAGCGCCTGGGATACAGGAGAGCCCAGTAAGAGTTCGATGAAAAAGACATCGGGGAGAGAGGCCAGAGGCAGGTCACAGTTGACCGTTTATCCGGGACTCACGAAGTATCAGTCTTTGGGGTGCTCACAACCTTCTAGATCTGTCCATGAGCTCTGTAGATCTAGATTTTTCGTTTTGCTTCTTCTAAAGAATTAAACAACTTTTAGGTGACAAATCATACTAAACAGTCACATAGGGCTTTATGTATAACCCAGAAATCACTTAATTAGTGATTATCATATTAACGGAGTTGTATCTTCCCTATAGTTAGAATAAATATATGCACTGGTCAGTGTCTACCCACTTTCCTAGTCTCAGGGTTTTGGAGGGGAAAAAAGTACTTTTCTTGAGGTCACTTAATCAATTTGCAATATTCTTGTGGGGATGTTTTGCTCAGGTCATGAAGAAGCCTCATAAACTGTTTCACAAAGTTATTCCATTTCATGGTGCCATTCCTCAAGATCAGTCTGGCTGGCTGTTTTTGTATCTGGCAACTGTGGGCTCTGATAGAAAATTACACAAGACAGATTGGTACCAAAATAAATTGACAGGCTCTTAACGTTGCCTGGCAGTCCTATGTTCCCTGCTGATCTTTTTCTCTTCCGTTTTCCAGAGAGGCAACTTCTGATACCTTACTTTCTCCTCAGTGCCCCAAGCACATCTGCTGCCCAGTGTCTCTGCAGATCACTTCCCCCCCTGCCTCACAGAAAAGAGAGTATCAAAGGAAGCCCTTCAAGCGCCCTTCTCACGACATACAGACTTAGCTACTTCCACCCCAGATCTTGCTCTTTCTCAGCGGCTACTTCATCCTCCTCCTCCACCTCCATCTTCCTCCTACTCCTCCCACTCATATTCTGATTCCCAAGGGGCCTTCTTCAGGGATCATGCCCATCTTCTATTTCTTCTCTTCTCCTGCACTTCCTCTTTCTCTCACACTTCCTGTACCTGCAATCCACCCCCATCAACCTTTGATTCTGTTCCCCACAATAAATGTCCCACTGTAAAATCCACTAACTCCTTTCCAGACCTCACCTTAGCTCTCTGCAGCTTTAGATACTAGAGGCCTCTTAAAAAGTCACCTTCCTTGATGTCTGGGAGGACAGACTCTTCCAGTGGCCCTACTCTTCTTTGCCTGCCCTCTCAGTTCCCGCTGCAGCCCACTTTGTTTCCTCTTCTCCTCCCTTAAATGTTGATGTTCCCCAGGGTTCTACGCTGGAACCTCTTTTCTTCTCACTCTGCATGCTTTCCCAGCGTGGTCCCACCCACAAACAACTGACGCCTCACAGTCCCCTACAGCACCATCTCCTTCCTGGGCAGCCATACACCCATTGAGTGCCCTGCAGATCTCTTAAATTCAGTAAGTTTAAGGGATCAATGCTACACTCGTCACTCTTCTTCAAAGTCTGTCTGGTTTCACTGCAGAGTCAGTTGCCCCACCCAGAGACCTTGTTGCCATTTGATCCCTCCATTCTGTCTTCCTTCCTCCTGCGTGAAGCTTGTCTTGGGCCCTCTGCAGTGGCTCTCAGGACAAACCTGAACTCAGTCATTTAACTGGCATGGCCCGTTATGATGTCCTCTACTTAACTCTCCAGGATCATTTCTGGCCACACTGCTCATGTTGCACTAATCCTCTTGCTATACAAAATTTCTTCCAGTTCCTGGAACCGGCCACCAGGTCTCTCAGCCCTAAGCCTGTAGGTCTGTAGTTGCCTCTGGAATGCATTTTCTGATCCTGAAATGTTTAAGTTGTCCCTCCTATGTGCCTCCTGTGCTTCCATGTTAAAGCGCTCATGGTGGTGAACTCAGAGTGTTTGTTAATATCACGCTCACCGCCCTCCACCCACCAGGCCGGGGGATCTGTGACGTGGCCCATGGCAGGCCATTTCACCGTGGCCCCCCACCCCGTACCTGGTACACACTTCCTTTGTCCATGACAGTAAGGGTTTTCCTACCTCTATTTGAAAATATTAAGTTAGATGCCTTGGAAGAGAAAGGTATATGCCTTCCCATATAGGTACATAGATGCCAGCCTTCCACCTTACATAACCGTGAAAATTATTTACATCAGTGTCTATGAGAAGCTGCTGTCTGATTTCATGGAGAGAAAAGTGCATATTTGTACTCCATCATTGTCACATACTTGTGCAAAATTCTAACATGCAGTATTTTAGGGATAACGTAGTTACATTTTAATATAGTATAATTTTCTGGTTTACTTCTAGAATAAAACATTTAATTTGTAGGTTAGCTATGAAATTTCTTTTACTCAGAGCCCTCAGTTATCTTATTTTTTTCAATTTTACACTTCTGAAATTTCTTAGTTTTTCAGAACATTTTCAAACCCACTTGGGAAGTCCATCTGTGTGGTCTATAGTTCAGACTCACTGCACACAGCATCAGGGAGTTTTAAAAGCCAATAAAGAAGTATGCGGGGGCAGAGCTGACATGGGTGACATCGGCAGCTACCGTCTCCGGAAGTTTCCCACTGGCTCGGCCCGTCGCCGAGAAACAACAGAGCACATCCTGTGCGGACACCATTCTCCTCTTTCCCAGTGACATTTAACTGCCAAGTGGGTGGCTTCTGGCTACGTATCTAGTTAAGCATCTTTAATAGAGAGAGGATTTTCCTCATTAATTTTCAAAATTTGAGAAGGCCAGAAACTGACATTAAAAATGGTTCAGAAATATTCGGAGAGAAAGTAACACAGAGGAGACATATCCAGCTTTCCATGCTGTGGCCATGTTTGTGGAGATGCCTAAATGCACTTTTAACACAGATGCATGTCTCAATGATAAATATAGAATTCCAGAAGGCTCATCATGTACCAATGGGTAAAGTCACAATTAATAGTTATTTGGAGATGAAAAACAATAGACGCAAATATTGATATATTTTGTAGTCCTAGGAACAGCTTCCAAATGACTTTTATAACCAATTTATTATGAATTATTAATTCATATAAATTAGGTTCACACAATTTTGCATTTCTTGTAATATGAAATATACTTGAAAATATAAATGATTTTTATTGTAAGATATTCGCAAGTGCTTTCTACATGACCCATTGCATTATAATTAGCTAAGAAAGACACATTTAGTAACACTGAGAAAAATGCTCAATTTTAAAACTCTTTTTAAAGATGCAGAAAGCCAAATAATGTCTACTAGCAGGGGAAACAAGAGTAGCAGCCAGCTTCCATACACTCAGTACACCCATGTGGGTTTACTAAGCCATATTTTAAGTTCGCTCAGGAGAGACAAATCCATAAAGCAGTCGGGCTGCTTATGATCACACTGCCAGAAATACACAGTAAACAATGAGATTGCCTCCGAATTTTGGACTCAGAATTTTATGATTGGCATTAAGGGTCAGTGCCTGCATTTTAGATCCATCCCCAGAAGCAATTCAATAATCAACAGAAATCAGAAGTTCATTCACTGGAACCACTGGCAGAAAATTAGGCAGAGACTCCCAGTTTGCTTTGGATCAAAGGTATGTCTGCAAACCTAAAGCTAAAAGAGGAAAAAAAGGGAAAAAAACATAATTGCAGCCTGGAATCCCGTATCCAAAAAGCGATATGCTACATTTTTGAAAGAGCTGTAAAGAGTTATAAGCAATCTAGACTAGGTGGGAAAATGGTAATGTACTTAATGGAAAACTCGTGGTAATGGAAACATTTAATTGGTTTTAATTCTATTTCTCATTCTTCTGAAATGTTTTACCTCAGCTAGATTGAGCTTGTAATGGCAGGTGTGCATTTGAAGAAATCTTAACAAATCCTGTTTCTATGATGGCAATACCCATGAAAATTTACATAGCATATGTCTTTTTTAATTCACAGCAACAGGTAGGCAGCTTTTCTCCTCAGTATCTCTTACATTTAAATTTCATGCTCTCTGTTTACAACCAGCAAGAGTCAGGTTACCCTTGATTTCTGCCAAGATGCTAAGTTAACTTGGCTGATGTTGGATTCCAGAAGGCAAAGAGCTTTCTTCCCTGAAGCAATTTTGAATTAAGAAGAAAATGAGATCTCAGGTGTATTTTTAGCATCTGGAATTCTTAAATATTCATTTATTCAGTTTTGACTTTGGGGTTCCTTTGGATTTCGTATTTTTGTGTATTTACAGTGTATAGCACCACTACCTGAATCATTATATTAACTTCAAACAATTGTGTTGCCTTTCCTTCTAGAAAGCTTACTTGTAAGACTGATGTCACTTTATAAGGGCATACCTCTACCCATATTCATATTCTATGAATGTCCATGAGAGTCACTGATGGCCAAGGACTACAGAGAGGAAAGAGGATTCCTGAAAACAGATTTTGTAAAAATGTGGCGGGGTGCCATGTCACCTGGGTAGCCCATGTGAAATGCACAGGTCCAAGGTTTTCGGTGGTGGTGGTGGTGGTTTGCAAAGAGCAGCCTTGTGGCCAGATTCTGGCTACCTTGTCAGATCCTAATGGATCACATTCTTGATGTCAATGCACAAAAGTGACCTCTTCCATTGCCACAATATTTATGTCTGCTTTAAAGCAAGCTGTTCACCAGCAGTTCTGAGAACTAATAGGCTGTCCTGGGGAAATGAGTAAATCTTCCCTTGTTTTTGACATTCCTCCCCATTACCTCTTAACTCTCTCCAGACATCTCTTTTTTCCCCCTGTTTTTGTGGAATTAAACTAAACTCAAGACATGACACTCTCTCTTTATGGTATTATAGACTATCTTAGTTCTACAAATGTAAATTTGTATTTAACAACTCCCACATAGTTCCAAATGACTCACCAAAGTGCCACTAAATGCTGTGGCCTTTTACAGGGTGACTGTGCATTGGGGAATAAGGAATAATCAGACCTTTAGGGATCACTGGACTGGCTCTGAATTGACACTGATTTCAGGAGACCCAAAACATTGACTGTCAGAGCAGGGGCTTTGGGGATCAGGTAATGGATGCAGCTTTTAGCTCAGTTCCATCTCACAATGAGTGGGTCATCTCCAACCCCATCTTGTGGCTATTCCCCAAGTTCCAGAATACATAACTGGAATACCTATATTCAGAAACTGGCAGAATCCCCACGTCGGGGATTCCACAAAACATGTCTACTGGAAGAACTTCACCTGATCCGTGTGTTATTTTCTAATAGCTATAGATTTTAAAAAGGGAAATAATCATTAATTAGCACCAAGAGAACTCCCACTGGGTAGCTGTGTGGCCTTGGCCAAGGCCCCCAGCCCACCGAGATGTGGCTCCTGACCTAAAACACAAGGAAGCTGTGATAGAAGATGTCAAGTTCCCTTTTGATTCTAAAACTCTGATATTTTTTATTGATTTTTGACTTGTTTTTATCAGCACTTTTTTCCTCAAGTAGTCAAACTGGAGGTGTATTGGGTTCATATCCATTTCCTTTGTATTATAACCAAATAAAGATAGCTTGGCACTCCTGCATATTTTTAGTGATTAATTGTGCAATAAAAGCTGATGTTTTCCTACACCCTTTTGCTTCCACATGCATCAAATTTGCCCTTACCCCTTCTCTCTTGCATCCAGCCTATCTCTTCACTTTGGAGTTCTTATTAGCTTGACATGAAAAATGTGCACTAGTAAGTCTAATGGGTAATTACATCAAAGAGGGTGGGAAAGGATCTAAATTTCAAAGTCAGATTAATTACCTAAGTCTTAACTATAACTAGTGTAACACAAGTATTTTTTTCAACTTTCAAAATTGTGCTTCATATACCAGGCTGATTTTCATTAACTTCTAAGTCTCTTTGTGACTGCATTCCTGTTTGTATTCAATGTAGCTTTGAATTGAGCTTTTCCCACCATAGAACACCATATTGTATAGCTTTAATGTAAGACACAGACTCTTACTGAAGCTGCAGGAACAGCGTTTGTATTATGGTGGTTTTGTTTAACACACAGGACAGGCCCGCTCTTATCTGCAGTTGTATCTCCACAATAGCAAAATTTCCCAGCAGTCCAGATAGTGAATCAATTTTTAAACATTTTATGATAAATTTATCTGATTCATTCCTTTTAAGAATTTTGCAACATTTGCTCTTCAGTAATTATAATACAGATAGAGCTAAAACTGTAGCAATACATCTCTCATTTACAACTCTTCACTTAATTCTCTGGCTTGTTAGAGGGAGATAACCTCAGCCACTTCTCAAACGCAACTCCAGAGCACCCTAGAGTACTCCAGACTGACTGGAAATGTGTCAATAAAACACCCGAAAGTATTGTGCAGAACTCTGGGTTGTAGGTGACAGAAATCTATTTCCGGGTGGGTTAAACCAATAGATAAATATGTGGAGACATTCCACAAGAGACTTTCTCAGCATACCCCAGGCCCTGAGCAATCCACAGTGGTTCTGGAAATGGCTAGACCCAGCGTTCCAGCAACATCTTCATCAGGACTCTCTCCATCTCTGCTTCCTCTCTCGGCTCCACTTTCCTCTGCACAGTGTCATCCTCAGCAGGTGCCTGCATTTCATGGCAAAGATACCCATGGGAAATTCCGGACTTTTATCACTTTTGTTGATAGCGATTGCAAGAAGAGACCTCTTTCCCCCCTGGTGCCCATATCAATTACTGCAAATGAACTCTGATTCATCCTGCCGGGGTCTTCTGCTAACCTCTGTACCCACAGCTGTACTTATGAAAATAAATATCCTGACTGGCCAACCTGAGTTATAGACTGTCCCCTGTCTCCCAGAAAGTATGGTCTGACAATTGACAGCCTCCTGCCCCATACAGGAGTGGGAAGCATGGGGGTAGGGCTGCAAAAGAAGGCATAGAGGCAGGTTTTAATACCCATGACACCACATTCAACTCTGCAGTGGTGGCAGAGGTGGAGTTGCCCAGCTTGTAAAGAAGCTCACAAAGGGACCTCAGGAATCAGGACCAGAGATGAGTCTGTGGGAGTCCGCCTGTCTCTGGGAGAGCCCTGCGTTTCTGCAGTGCCTGGAGTTGGCATTTCCCTCCGTGGTTGTGTTTCCTGTCCGAATGTGTCGCATGGAGTCAGGATTCTCTCCCTCTTTCTATAGTCACAACAACCCCATAAGACAGGTACCTGCACAATTCTTCTTGTTATTTTGTTTATCCTCATCTGAGGACATTTTTTTTTCATTGCTTTTATAGAGAGAGGAAGGGAGAAAGAGTCTTGGGGTTTTGTGGGGGTTTTTTTTACAGAGAGAGAGGGGAAGAGAGGGAGAAAGACAGGGAGAGAATCATCAATATGAGAGAGAAACATTGATTGATTGCTTGCCTTTCCTATGTGCCCCAACTGGGGACTGAACCCGCAACCTAGGCGTGTACCCTGATCAGGAATCGAACCCACACCCCTTTGCAGGATGACACCCAATCAACTGAGCCACATGGGCCAGGGCTGATTCTTATTTTACCATTAAGTAAACTGAGTCATAGAGCCGGCAAGTGACTTGCCCACGGTCACACAACTAGTAGTGGAACAGGGTTTCCCAATCTTACTTCTTATAATAATCACCTGAGAAGCTTTTTTTAAAAATGTGGGAAAGACAAATACCATATGATCTCACCTTTAACAGGAAGCTAATCAACAAAACAAAGAAACAAGCATAATATAAACAAAGACACTGAATTTGAGAACAGTCTGACAGTGTCCAGAGGGGGAGGGGAGGGAATTTCAGGGGAAAAGGGGAACGGTTTAGAGCAACAAGTATAAAGGACTCATGGACAAAAACTATGGGGGGTGGAAATGGGAGGAAGGTGGGGAGGGCTGGGGTGGTGGGCTGGGGCGGGGTAAAAGACAGAAAACTGTACAATATCAACAATTAAAAAATACTGATTAAAAATAAAAAAAATTTAAAAAAATGTGGATTACCTGAGTGTCACCTTGGGGCATCCCAGTTCAGTAGCAGTTCTGGAATTGGTGGGACGACCCTACAGTTAGTTTCCTAGATGGTCAAAGTTATTCTGATAATTAACCAGCTGAAGAGCCTCTGAACTTCGGAGCAAGAAGGAAGCAGGAGGTAAATGGCCACAGGATTTTTGTTATGGGATGCACAATAGTAAAGAACAACAGAAAAAAACTGTAACTTATTTGATGTAATTTGCGGCAACCTTATCATTAAACTCTGGTCCTGTTATATAAGGAAAAGAACATTCTGGGAAGAGGCTAAGTGGTAGCATACTCCAGTCTTTCCTTTGGTTACTGCTTTCTTTACCCGTATCCAAAATTTACTCCTTATATAGGCGTCTGTTTCCACTGACAGCTATAGTGGAAAACCATGTTTTATCTCTGGCTTACAAACATTCCTGCTCGTGTAAAATGTAAAACTTAAAATCTCAGTGTTATTCTAAATGCTATTTCTTCTGCTTGGAATAGTCTTGCCCATCTTCTCACTGAACTACTTACACTTCAGTTCTCAGTTTTAATATCACCACCTCCACGAGGCCTTCTCTGATTTACTCATCTGTTAGGATCCCTGGATCTGCTTTCTGTCAGGACCATGTACCTTTCTTTCATAGCAGTTACTGTAATTTGCAACTGTTAATTTACTTGTGTTACTGTTTGATTATCTAGTACTGACTTCCCACACTAAACTAAAAATTAGTGGCCATATTTGATTATTTAGTGTTATATTCTCAGAATACTGTACTGTTCCTGATGCATACTAAATATTTGATGATTCTCTTTCAAAAGAATGAAAATGTAGGTTCCTTTAAGAAACCATGGTACCTGGAATAAGTCCTTAAGGAGACATTCCCCTAAATGGAATTTCTCAAAAGAGAAAGCAGTACAGAAAGGTTAGGAGAAGCATAGAAAAGTCTTAGAAAGAAACTAGCAAAAAAACTGATAAGGAAGCAATTATCACCTGCAACCTAAGTATAGATGTAAGCGACAGAGCCTTAAGCTGTGAAAATAGCTAGGGAGCCACTGGAGGAGGCAAGTAATCAGGCCATTCGCTGGAGAAACAGAACTAATTGCCGTGCAGTGGATGTTACGTTCTTGGGAGTGCTTTGTTTCCTTTTTCACAAAATGTTACAGCTGAAAGAGACTTAATAATACCTATATCCATGGTGGAGCAAAAGTAGGTTTGCAGTTCCTATGGAAAATAATGAAGTAATAAATAATAACACAAGAATAAACTGTTTCCCGCACACAAAACTGCAAACCTACTTTTGCCCCCACTCTCTAGCTGTCCGCATACTGAGGTCCCCACATCCCAGAAGCTCAGATTACTGGGAGCTCTTAACCTATGTTCAAAATCTCTAAAGTCCAGTGAATGTCATTCTTTATAATGTGGCTGAATGGCTTCACAAAAACAAGAGCCCTTTGCATTCGCTTCCATCACATAACTCTGTGAGGTTATGGGCGCACGTCATTAATTAAAACAAGAAGGCGAATGCAGCTGTTGGTTCGGTGCGTCGGGCACGCAGAGCTACTGGGTCCAAGGGGAAACAAAATGGGACTCACTGATTTTTACTCTCACAGCCCCATGCCCAGAGCCTACGGTTTTTTCTAGAACTTGTGAAAATGTTTGAGGGATAAAAGACAAAGTTTTGGGTTTCTATACATATGTCTATATAAGGAAGCTGCTGAATCAGAATGATGCATGTTCACTCCAACACCTATAAAACATAACTTGGAATCAACTTCATTAGTCGTTAAACAGAAACCCATCAACTAGGTTTGCTGCAGCCCTTGTCCTGTGTGGCCCAGTGCCTCACTCCTGTGTTTGTGGTCATGCTCATAACAGTTGAGCCAGGGGATTATGATATGGGGAAGGTAGGTGATGGCAGGGAGGAAGTTTAAGAGAGATAGTGGTTGTCCTGACGAGACCGAGGGGTCCTCGGGAAGCACTGAGAGCCTCGTCCCCGGCTGAGTGAAGGACTCCACCGGAGGAGCCCAGCAGCAAAGAAGGTGTCCCAAGGCAGCGGTGACTGGGGACAGGGGTGCCTAGGTGGAAACGACCTCGGAAGCCAAAGGTGGCACTGTGGGCGGCGTTCTCCAGAGCCCTCTGCAGATCCAGAGGTTGTTGGTATTATTTTCTGTTTATTAAATTTGTTTCTAAAGTATTTTGTTCAGTGTTTTCCCTTGGAAAGAGTTCTTAAGTCTAACTCCTTGAAGTCAGACAGCCCAGGTTCAGATTCCTACTTGGCCTGCTGATTCTGAACTCCCTGATGCTGAGGTCTCTGAGTCTCTCTTCTCATATATAAAATGGATTATTAATGCTCATTTCCAAGGTTGGCGTATACATGTTATATAATATAGGAAGCACTTTACTTTGCACAAAGCCTGATGTAGGGTGAATAATAATTTTCCTATCCTAAATATCTAAGTAACTTTAAAATAGCATAAATTTTTCATATATTGTTTGGGTATGTTTCTCATCCTTTGGTCATTTTAAATAAGAGTCTCTAAAACTGGATATGAAATGTTTGGTGAAAAGTAGTCTGGTATCCAGATTGAAATGGAAGAGAAGTATCTCTATTTATAGGTGACACGATATTATATATAGAAAATCTTAAGGAATCCACAAAAACTATTGGAATTAATGAGTGAGTTTGGCGAGGTTGCAAGGTACAATTAATATAAATAAATAATGTGTATTTCTATACATGCAGTGAACGAGCCAAAATGGTATTAAGACAAGAGTCCTATTTATAGTAGCATTACAGAGAATAAAATGTATAATTGGGGATATATTTAATAACTAAAGTATAAGACTTATACTCTAAACTGTGAACCATTGTTCAAAGAACAATGACTTCACAACTTAGTTCTCTCCTAGAAGAGATGTTGGAGAGGTCACAATAGTGTCTCCCAAATCCATTCTACCCGAGAAGATTAGTGAAAATCAAACTTGAACTCAAATCAGAATCACTGAAGGGTTTGTTAAAGCACATGCTGGTCCCACCCACAGGGTTTCCGGTCCCACAGGATGTAAGTGGGGTCTGAGAGCTGGCATGTCTAACAAATCCCCAGGTGACGCTGATGCTGCTGGCCCCAGACCATACTTGGACAACCACTGGTCTAACCATTTCCCCTGTAGCTCGTGGGTGAAGGAATGTGCATATGATCTAAATTTAGCTTCTGAGTTTACAGTTATGTGAGAAAATATATCTTTTTACTGTTTCAGCCAGTGTGAGTTGGAAATTTTTGTTCATTATAGCCCAAAGTATTCCAATACAGAAATATCATGAAATGAAAACTTATAACTAGAAGAGAAAAATTTAAGGCAGATTAAAAAATTCATCTGCAAACAAGAGGAAATAGTGGACACACGATGTCAAGCAACAGAAACTAGTAGAACCCTTGATCTAACTAAGTAGGTGAAACAATGAGACAAAGGCCAGTAGCAAATTAGTGGGGGAAAAAAACAAACAAACAACTTTCTTTTCAGGTGGCAGAAACAAAAACAATCCAGACCCAAAACCAGAGGTTAAAACTCTGGTGAGAAATTCTACATTGAACATTCACACTTTTGCAGTAGGATTTATCTTAATATGTTTAAAGCCTGAGGCACAAGCTCTGTCTGTCTTTCTCCATCTGCCTTCCCAGACCACCCTGGTAATAAATTACTCAACTCTGCTTATACCTAAATAACAAAAATGAGACTTCCCCATTTCTCTGCTTAGCCAGGAGCTTCCCCTCCTTTTAATGGATGAGACACAGAGACCTAACTTCTCTCAAAGGTGCCAAGGGCTCAGAGGCTGACTGTCCTGAACCATCACTGATTATGAAGAGAAACATCAAATTGTCAGACTCACCTAGGTAACCGGGGCACCGCCTTGAGGTTAAAAACAGAAGTTGTCAGGATCAATTTTGAAATTCAGGAGGAGCTGCTGTCAGACAAATGAAGTGGTGATGATAAACCACTTCAGATGCAAAGGGATAGAAGTCAAGCAACTGGCACCAGCACCAATTAGCCTGGCACCAGAGGAGCCATTGTGCACATAGGGCCACTTGATCCCTGGGAACAAACAAGGTGATACGGCTATGACAGGACTAAACAATTAGATATGTTACAGTCCTCAGTGAATTAGTGAAAGGCTTTGCAAAGTCATCAGCTGCGCTACACGCCTGCCTGTGTCTATCCAGGTTTAAGACAGCAGATATGTCACTTCATATTTTGCTGCCTAAATCCAAGGCAAAAATGAGCAACTTCTTAGCACAGTTTAAAATAACCTAGTTCCTACAGACTATGAACAAATGCCACTTTCCAGGATGAAATAGAGAAACTCCAGAAACCAACTGGCTATGTCCCAGGGGTTTGTAGGAGAAAAAAAGGCCATGGTACCTTGACTAAAGGCAGTGATGCCCAGCTCCCAGGTGGTCAGAGGGGACCCTAGCTATAGGAATAGATTCTCGATATTGCAGTATTATCTGCTTTCACATGCTCTGTTTATTTGGTACAGAAATTTTGCTGTGTGTTGGAATTTGCTAGAAACAGAATTGGCATCTGATTTTGAGTACAACTAAAGACTTCTGACCTCATCCCACAATTATCCCTTACTGCCTTGAGGATTATCATGTGCTATTTTGTCATGTCCATTACTGTACAGCATCATAGACCTATGCAGAGGACTGTAGACAGAGAAGTAGGATAATGGTTCTATAATAACAAAGAAATTTTTAAAAAATAATTTAGTTTAAAATTTCTTGGAAAAATAAAGTTTTGGATCCCTTGGTCCTGTTAAAGATCAGAATTTAAAAAATAAATAATGATTTATATATCTCAATATTAAATGCATTAATAAGTATAATACCTTATAATTAACAATGATTGTTTCTGTTTGGTGGGATAACAGGCGATTGAGGTGTAATTGTTTCTACACTTCCCACGACTTTTCCCAAATTATTTAGATAATTTATTTACCTAGATATTTCTAAGTAAAAACTGTAACAGCATTATCTTCAACAAGTATTCTTTACACCAGAAAAATTCATATTTCTATTCAAATGCATTTTTCTTTTCATTTTCCTTTCCCTTATCTATCTCCCAATATTTATAAGTGTGTAAGCATGCAATACAAATCCTCAGACATAAAGAATATGTCTGTATTTATCATATAAAACTCTCTGTCAAATGAAACATCATTTTGTTGTGACTCACATATAATTTATATGCGCACACTAGAAAAAGCTTATCTGCTTTTTTAACAAAATAGGACCTGTTTTTTATATTAATTAATCATTTTAAAACTATGAGTTAACTGATGGTTTTTTAAAAAGCAAAAACGGAGTTCTGCATCTCAACACTCAACATTGATTTGGGACATTTATTTGGAAGTAGCTTCAGCCACAGCTATGAGGGAAAATCTAAACAAGAAGGTACACCAGGATTACAAGAGAGTCATACAGGTTTGGTAAGGAGTAATTGGTAGGTTTCCCAGAGGATAAGTAGCGTAGGTTAACAGGGGATTCTGGGAAAAGGCAATAGGTAGGTATCAAGGAAGGTAGACACTTGATATCAGGAAATTTCAGAGAGAATCACTAAGAATAATGGAAGACTTCAGTCTCTGAGGAACTGGAGAAATGCACAGGTGACCGAGAGATAGATAAGCCCTGAATAACAATATGGCACTTGAGTGTGCCAGTGTGAAAACCAGAAATGCAAGCGATAGGAATCTGTGTGGGAAGCTTCGTGCATGCCCGCAATTGTCCCAAACATAGTGCATTTGGAGGGGCAGTCATGTCATTAGCATAGAACTGGAGATATTTAATTCCTGGTAAGTGTATCCTGAAATGACAGCAAAAAAGCTATGGCTGTCTCTGTATAATTTCCTCTGAGACAACAAAGAAGCCATCTTTCCTCTTCGCCAGTGGTCTGGGAAGTGAGGGTTCAGGACCGTGTTTGGTCCAGAGCCGTAACAGACACGGGGTTAGGAAGCACACTTCAACCTGAAAATTGCCAGCCTTTCCATCTCAGCTCCAGTTCACTGCCAAAACCTGCAAGTCAACTGCAGACTTACAGCATCTGTTACAGTTACCTTCTTATGCAGTTCCAGAAAGTGTTTAATGAACAAAATTGGCTCATAAACAATGAGACCTTAGAAAATTTTCAACGTAAGTCTTCTGTGCTGTTCATTATGCAAAAGCCGAGGGACAAGATGGCACCCGAGCAGCAGTGCTGTTGGATGAACTGAAACTGGGCAGACCCCTCTGAGCGGACCTGTTTTTCTTAGTCTAACTTGATACTGCTGTAAAGTTTGCCTTCCTAAAATAAGGCTCTATCAGTGGGGACAACTGTAATGGCCTAAACAATAAAGTGTAATTTTAAAAAATAAGTTCCTGCCATACCACTGGCTAAAACTCTGGCAACTGTCCATTGCCCATAGAATGGAGCTCAAACTCCATAGGCAAATATTTAATACAATTCAAAGTGTAGCCACTACTTACCTTTCAAGACCACTCTACCAGTCTACATCATTTTATACCATAAATTCCCCTTCTCTAACCAGCCACACACTCTGCTCTGCCTTTCCTTCCCAGAGACATTTCACCCATGGAAATCCTCTCTATCCTTTAATGGCAGCTCTAAGACACACGTCAGCTGTTGTCCAGCTTTCTCTTCAAATACACACCCACCCATGCACATATATAACCTAATGAGATGTGTAAGTGCAAGCAAAGTCCTGGGCTGTTTTTCCCTTTGGAATAATGAGGAAAGTAAGTAAAAAGGCTATTTTATGGAAATAGGATATTGGATAGGTAGACAAACTTGTCAGTTGCTTTACATAATTGATCAATTATTGCTGATGCGATTTATCAAAATTAAAAAAGAAAAATTTTATATCATTATTTTAATTTTTGACATTGAACTTGCATAGTAAGAGGATGTGTTATATTATATAAGCAATGTTTTAATGTAAGCTTTATTCTTGCATTTTTTTACCATTAGCCAGAAAACAAACTATAAATATTAAATAAATTTCCATTCAGCATAATGGGAAGTAAATTGTGATATATGGAAAATTTAGAAAGAGGAAGTTTTATTTTGCTAGTTATAAATGTGTTTTCTTAAGGTTCTATGTGAAGATTCAGGTAATAAGGAGCTCTGGCTAAGACCGCAATTACAAGAAAGTGGGAACAAATTGGTTCGGCTGGTAGGTAAATTTATCCAACTCCAATATAGCATTAACAAAATTAGAAGGCCTGTTTTCACATGGAGCTAATCATTAAGATGAGGAACTAAGAAGAATGATCCTTAGTTAATGATTTTGTTCAAAGTTGAGGCTCAGCTAATCCTGCACTTGGTGTAGGACTGTCTCGGTTTCCTTGGGGGGGAATAAAACCAGTTGAAACGTACACAATTCAGTCAGTCAGTACTTCGGGTGATAATGCCAACCAATTACTAAAAATAATGCGAGGCTGAGTGTTCTGGCTGTTTATTCATTGATTCATATTTCAAAAACTTATTTGAGTTTCTAAGTATGTGAGTTGAATTTTTCCTCTAGACAATAATTTTTCTTTTCTTTTTTTTTAGTTTCATGAGCAGACCAGCCTGCTTATACTGAAGTAAAATATAAAGTTGACAAAGTGAATTGGAATGCTAAAATTTGAATATATTTTGATAACTTGCATCAATTAGTTTCACAGTTTTCTTACATTTGAGAACTATTTATTCTTAGTACCTTAAAATCTCATTCTAACTTTGGTTTTGTAGTTTACATTGTTACAAATGTTCCCTCAATCCTTGCCCCCCCCCCCACCACCATTGCCTTCCTCCACCCATCCCTAGCCCTCGGCCCTGCCTCTGGCCTTCACTGCATTGTCGTCTGTGTCCACAGGCTGTGCTGATATGCATGTACGCTCTTTAGCCAATCTCTTCCCGTCCCCCTCACCCTCCTCTTCTCTGAGATCTGTTGGTCTGTGCCATGTATCCGTGCCTCTGGTCCTCTTTACTTCACCAGTTTATTTTGCTTATTCTAACTTTAAACTGTGCACACTGACTAGCACACAAAATTTGGGAATACAGATCATTGTATGTGTGAGAGCAGATGGACACGAGTACTTTTGCATGCATAAGCTTGTCCATATCTTAACGTTAAATGCTGAGGTGATCATGTGATTGTCCAAAAAGCTGTTAAATATTATTAACTGAAGAAGATTCTGTATTTTGTCAACAAAGAATGCTTCATACTTATAGAAATAAATCCACTGTTCAAGATGGGAGCGGGAATGAAAATATAAACTTATATCTTTTTTATGGTTAATGGAACTCAATTTACAGTTGTTTGTGCCAATGGACAAAAGCAGGCTGAATCCCCAAACAGTGAAAATGGCAGTTACTGTTTCTTACAACATCTTTATACATTTTGCCATAGCTATGTATTATAAATTACTAATAGTTTTCCTTAAGTTGATTCAAAAGATGTAGACTTAAAGTCACCCTAAACATAGACATCCATAAATTAGTACAAAAGTTTTACTGTTGCCAATTAGATTGTTTAATTGACTTTTAAAATGAATCCATATCTATAAATAAAACTTGGTCATCTGCACATCTCCTAATACGATCTTGAGTATCAGACTTTGGGAGACACTGACCCACCCTGGGCCCCACACACAGACGCAGACACAAACCGTGATTTTGGGAACATTCCCTAGTCACTGTGGATGATACACAAGCCCAGTTATAATTCATCATCTGTGCCTTTCAGCAGGGCTTTCTTAAATTTTCCTCATGAAGCCACCTGTGATTTCCCATTGATCCTAAATTAATCAATAGATAATTATAAAAGACCAATTGTGTAGTAGGATTTATAAATACAGTAACACTGGATCAGTAAAGATTTGGAAATTTGGAGCTATTTTTATTTGACATGAAGACTAAGAACATTTTTTACCTTAAGTCTAAGAATATCCACACCTGGTATAATCTTGCAGTAATACATTGGCATATGTAGTTTCTCAGGAGGGTAATTCAAAGCATTTGCAGTGACAACCCTTGGGAATCCTGGTAACTGAGATGTCATTTATAGTGGTTTTCACCTGTGTGATGAAAGCACAGATATTTAATGAGAAGGTGTTTAAGGCCAGAAAAATAATTTACTTTTTTATCTCTGTGGTAATGTTAGCTTTGCTCTATGGTATTCAGAAATAATTACTCATGTAAAACAAAATAATTTCTTGAATTTTCAGTACAGATTCTCTATTTCTCTGAAAAACTTCATTATGTTTTGGCTCTTTCTCCCAAACACTGTAACTAAAAATAATTTTTTTGAGTCACAAACTTTGTGAGATAGGTTACATGTTACACAGTGATGTAGTTTGGATTTAACCATAATTTAGAGATTACCATTTTCTAATTATTTGAAAGCAAAGAGAATCAATTATATGTGGCTTTTCAGGGATTTAAGTTCCTGCACTAATAAATCACCAGAGATCAGGGAATGTAGAACAAGAGTTTATCTGTGTTTGGGAACCAAGTTTTTCTACAGCTCTACTGACAAGTGTGCAAACTCTTCTGAAATGAGCAGAATTAAAGCAAGCAGTGTGCTTCACAGATAGGAAAATATAACCGAGCTGGCTGATAAAGGTCAGCTGCATCAATCTCTGCACCAACCAGTGGAAGACACTAAAATCAATTAGGTTGAACCCTGGCTTGCTGTTGCATGGGTCGTGTGCATTGGCTGCTGTTAAAGCCCCATAACTTGGGTCTGATACCATGTATGGTTTCTTCCTGTTTTTTTCACATCAAATTATTTAAAATCTAAAGTTATGGGAAAGATAGTTCAAGCTGCCATATTGATTTCTTTATCATGTTATGATTCCACATTTATTGTCCATAGAATATACACACCAGCAATGCCATTCATGTCTGAAATTCATTCCACTTAATTTCAGTTAAAAGTGTGTTCTGTTGTCATTCATGACAAACTTGCGAATCATGAGATTTACAAAGTGCATTGCTTTTCCTTCAGAGTACCCTGTTTCTTAACTGCAAATATGCAGTGTGTATGCGGAAACTCCTCATCCCACTAATTATGCAGTGTTTGTTCAATGCTGGGAAATGAAGGTTTACACGTTTCATATGTATCTTAAGTTGTGAGTTAGTAAACTTTATGTAAAGGGAATCCACCAAAAAATATTTTATAATGTACATTCATCTCCATATGTTAGTGTAGTAGATCGATTGTAGATCTTAAAAATAGAAAACCTGGATTTTAAATGTGCTATAAAAATTGTACAAATTACTATACCTTACAAGCGTAAAATTGTCTCATCTGCAAAGAAAAAGCAACATGGTATGTGGAAACAATCCCGGACTTTAAATTAGAGAACGGAGGTGTAAGTCCTGTCTTAGACACTTGCTAGCTGTGTAACCTTTGGTGAGCCACCTAACCTCTCTGAGCCTCATTTTCCTGAAATAAAGCTGGAGTTCTAGCTTAGGCTTTATTGAGTTGCCATGAAAGTTAACTGAAATTTCCAAATTCTGAGCATTGTGTTTGGCCCATAGTATGGATACAAGACAATGGATCCCTTCTGTCCATTCCTTTATTTTGAATCTCTGGAAATCCATCTCTGGTATATTTAAAATGAAATGTCATCTGTAATTTCCATTGCTAACATTATGTTTACACATTGATATCAACATAAAATAACTATACCCAAGAGCAGTTTGCTAAACCTACTTAACAATTTCATAAGAGAAACTGAGAACTCAGCCATAGGCATTTTGCTGTGTTACTTTAATGTTATCACCTGGCGTGCAAGGCTTCTAAATTATTCCAGTGTTGGTGTTCATTATGACTCTTACAATATAAAAAGAGTTTTTATTTGGTATATATATATATATATATATATATATATATATATATATATATATATGACAAATGAAAAACAAAAAAAAAAAGAAAAAATTTGTTTGAATAAGATTTTTTTTCACTTTTTTAATTAAGTATAGTTCTCTCCATTTCCCCGCCCACTGCCTCCCACCCTCGTACCTACCCCTCTTTTGCTTTGTCCATGTGTCCTTTATACATGTTCCTTGGTGACCTTTCCCCTTGTTTCTTCTGTTATCTACTTTATTTAACGAGTGTTCAGTAATTTTGTCCCCTGCTCCACGCCCCCACAGTGAGTGTGACAAGATGTTTCAGTTCTGTGACTTGGTTTCAGAATTTGATTATAAATGCCCTCTCTTCCCAGTTTACTCTATCTAAGAAGCCTTTTTCACTATATTTATTCAGACAAATGAACATACCAATAAAAGTGGGAAAAAATAGTTTCCATAGCATCCTTTAATTCTCCCAATATGAAAATTCTATTTTATATGCTTAACCTAAAACCTACCTGCTCCAATATAAACTTACCTTTGATTCTGACTTAACATGAAGGTAAAGAGTTAGGGCATTAGCCTTTTTATTTAATGTTTCAAGAGCATTATTTAATCATGTCACAGCCTCTTTGGTCAAAAATACAAAAAAAAAGAGAGAAGAAGGAGAGAAAAAGAGGAAGATCTGTATTAACAATTATGTGGAACATTGGTATAAGTGTGGCAAACATCATGAAATTGGGATCTGTAAGAAGTTAAGCAGATGATTCATTGATATGTTTTAACGTCAAATGATATAATTATGCATTATTGCAAACAGTGACTAAAGAGTAGCCCCTCCTCACCTCCGTGTACAGACATTCTCCAAGGCTGAGGGGCACAGCCAGCAGCCCATTGTCCTAGGCATTCTGCAGGAGGATTCTCAGCCGGTGCCCGGCCCCTGAGACTCTGCCTGGCAGCTCCTCTCTGGTGCATGTTTCCAAACCTCTGCCATCTCAAGGATGGCATTAAGTTGACTAGCACCTTGCATCAATGGCCTCCTTCTATTTTTAAGGGAAGTTTCCCAGCGTATAGGCATTTTTTAATAATAATAGCTGGAAATCTAGTACAGATGATTGTAAGGGTATATTAACAAAATGCAAAATTGAATGGGTGAGGGACAAAAATGTAAATGATGGATACACGTTTCTCAAATGTAGAGAAATTTCTCAGTAGTCTGTGTCCCTTAGCTTTGCCCAGTAGACCTTCCCTTCCAACCTCTTCATTGCTAATACGGTTGCCTATGGCCATAGCTAAATTCCTTCCTGCTTTCATTTACTGTGGAGTCCAAAACTGTGTACACAGTAATCTGCTAAATCCTGGAATACATATCTGAGATGAAGGGGAATTATCATTATTATAAGGTGGGAGCCTATAATGTTACATTAAAGGACACAAGTAAGTTACTAAAAGCTTCCCAAATCTTTGCAAATGAGCACTTGTCCTTTTGAAGAGTTACTAAGTGGGAGGAATCGAAGGGCTGAAGAATCTCTAACGTGATGGTCCTGTAATATCTGAAATTGTGGGATGACTGCTCATTAGTACAAAAACCACTGGAGGCTCTCTCTGGGTCCAGAAAGGGTATTGACAGTCTCTCATGTCCCCCTGCAAAGTACCTTTTCACAAATGCCACACCCTAGCAAACTGGTGTGCACATTAGCTTCCTTGAGAAGGTAGGTAGGCTGCTAGTAAAGTTATCCAGTTAGTGATTATTCACTAGGAAGATTATAATATTCTCATGGTGTGATCCCAAAGGTCATTGTGCAATAATGTCCATAACATTTATTGGGGTCTTGGGTTCAGGGGGACAGGCTCATGTTTAGATATAGTCACTACGAGTTACGGTTTTGCACATCTCAAATGTTTACAAATTTGCAGAGCAGGATCTACTAAGAATATCGATGTGAAATATGCCTAGTACACTCTCCTGGTGAAGAGAGGGCTCTCAGTAAATATTAAGAATGAATGGTTGAATGACTTGGAGTGGTGTTCTTTTAGGAAAACCAACCAAAATGGCAAAATATGCAACAGAAGGGCAAAGAAGCTCAATTAGAAAGGACTTTTGCCAGCATTTCTGCTAATGTTGGGTCTAGATGAGCACTGAAAGTAAGAGACTAAAAACGGGGGTGACAAGACGGAAACAAGCTTCCTGACACCTTTTTGAAGTATCGTTTTCTTCTTTTCCTACTAGCTCCATGCCGACATTGCTGGTGTCAATAAACATAAATTTTTAGAACAGCCTCTAGAGAAGAGAATAGAGGCCAATCCAAGAAAGCTAACTTAGATATCCCAATAAATGTTCTGCAGTTTTATTATTGCAGTATTCCCGGTACATCCATACCGTAGAAAGCATAGGGAGCCCTTGCCTTCTTATAGATTTACTTTCAAAACAGTGTAACACACACTTCGATTCCTGCTTCATTTATCTGTACATAAAAGCCACCGTGCTATCCGTGAATCACTTTTGAAGGTTCTGCTTTCTGCTCCAGTTAATATTTAGAAAGTTTAAGAACCCAGCTCAGTTGAGACCCCACATTGTGGTAAAGCAAGAGTACCCAGGCCTCATACTCTGACACCTTCCCTTACTTTATAGAGACCCTTGCAGAAACTCATTAGAATCTTTTCTTATTCATCTGAGAATTCAATAAATAAGACTTTGAATCTGTGAACTTAAAGCGTACACCTTTTATTCAATTGTAGACTTCTTCAGACTTTACCATCAGGAAACAGGAATTGTTTTATGGCTTTTTAAAGTAAGTTTTACCTTTGTTAAAAACACTGGGTTTCAGATTGTGGTTTAGTTTAATATAAAGCACGCCTGCTTTTGAGTCTGTTAGACTAGGTTCAAATCCCCGTTCTGATACTTAATAGCTCTGTGACCTTGAGCACATTATTTAATTATTTTAATTCTTAGTTTCTTTATCTGTTAGAAAACCCTTTGATTACCTTTAGAATTCAATGAGTTGATACTTGTAAAGTGCCAGGCATAAAGAAAGAACTCAATAAACAATAACTATTATTCTTAGATTTTTCTTTGGTGGTTTGGGGTAATTCTAAGTCAGTTGACTAAAAACCAGTTTTTCCGAGCTAATTGGCAAAAGCCAATCCATCAAACTTTCAGTCAAAAAAACTCACTTTAACTGTTGTACAGATATTTTAAGCCAGCTCCAGGACAGGTTGTCGCAGCCCGAGGTAGATGCCGAGGATGGAAGAAGGTCAGATGGGAGAGCACAGGCGGCTGGAGACACATGGGAAGACCAGAGACAGAAGTTTCCGAAGTTCTGGGGACCTGAGTTTTGAAACATACCAAGCAGATATTAGCCAAACTCAACTGATAAGCCCATGGGAAAAGTGGTAGAAAAGACATGGTGAAATGAACACCTGGGAAAAAATCGGCAAATCCGTCATTTAACAAATCGATTTTTGGTGACTTGATTTTGTGTACATTGGTCATTTAGCAAATAATCCTTCTTCTCTATGAGGCCTGTTTTCATAAGTAGGGAATGATTAACACTTTAAATTTATCTTACAAAAAAGTGTTTAGAGAGGCCATCAGATCATGAGTTACATACATCAACTTTGCAAAGCAAATATAAGATGCTTTGCCCTGCCTAAAGTTTTCTGGTGTTTGATCCTCCCTTAGATGTGCCTTGAAAAATTCATGAGAAAATAAATTATAATTTATGTTAAATTTTAATCGCACATAATAGCTCTTATCAATTCCAAATGCGAGGATCATTGGTAAATTGAAAGAGCGCTGCATTACTTCTTTTCCAATATCTATTTAAACAAGCTTAATACTGAGCTGCCTGGGAGTTGATGAATATATAGATGAATATAATCTTCAGATTAAATTTAATACCTTTCCTTGTAGCTATCTTGTCATACTGGTTCTATATTTCTTTATGAGCCTTTCATCATTTGGGTTGCAAATGAGCAATATTACATGGATTAATAACCTTTCTAACATTAGATCTAACACACCTAACAAAGAAATATGATGTCTCACCATGAAAAATACCCACTCCCTATGAGAGGTGTGAACATCTCTGGTTCCCATAGGGATTTAAGCCTCATAAATTGCACACAGCACATAAAAATAAGCATTTAGAGGAAATTTTCTGCAGCTTGAGTGCCCTTTCAACCAGACATATCAAAGCCTAAGTGTGTTCCTCTTATATTGTCATCTTGCTCCCTCAGGCAGAAAGATGCCCAAGGTTGTCTTTCCTCATGTATTGACAAAAACTTCAAGTAAATGACAGTAGGAACCAGCTGTGAAAAGCTTTTGAAATCTTTGCTCAAAAGTGTTCCTTCGAAATTGGCTTGCTTTGAGAAATTAACCCCAGCTCCTGAATAATGGGCTTCACCCTTTAATTTTATTTTTCAATGTTATTGTTGTTAACGGTATTGAGGTAGGGTAAACACCACCCTGAGGATAGGAGAATGAGCTAAAGAGGGTCATAGACCAGTTGGATGTTCCTTGCCCCAGAAGATGCTCGGAAAGATGGATGTGTGGTCGGGAAGGAGCTAGCACTTACTTGGGGGTGGTAAAAACAGATCCGCACATTGTGTGTTTTTCCATACAGTATTTTCCTTTATGTAAATCAATGCTTAATTTCATTAAGTTATAATAAATTATAATTTTTCATGCTTACATATAAAGTGTAAACATTTTGATGAACTTTTTAAATATCTCATTTAAAAAACAAATTTTCATCATCTAAACAAGTTCAAAACTATGACTGTCCTTTGTGTAGAGTCTTTTGAAATCCTGTTCTATGAAATGAGATGTGTTTGCTCTTAACATATTTTTTGAGATCCAGTTTTAAGGTAAACTTGGTAGATCTGTTGTTAGGGCTGTATTTCTAATAACTTAAGTACCGATTACCCCCAAGGGGAGTATTCAGTCTGGCTGACCGATAAACACGTTGCAGGTGACTTTAGGATTAAATCTCATCTTGGGACAGGCAGCTCCTGTTTATATTTTTAATTAAGTGCAGGCTTCTGTCCTTTATTTGAACCTGAGAAGTACGAGTATCATGTAGCAGGAAGTTTCGGCTGAGCAGCACACCGACTATTTCATGCAGTTCCACTTTGCAAACAAGACTGAGAATTAACACAAGGTGTGCTTTTAGCCTCTGGCCTGTGCGCAGTCTTTCAGCTCCTTTGTAACATGTTTTTCTTTCTGGGATCTTAGGCAAACATAGGAGAAACTGATTAGGAAAAGAAATACCACAACATCAGAATCTCATTCATTTGTGATTCTGTTGATTAGCATACTAAGTGTGAAGAGTAGAGTTCAGCACCTGGAAGACATAAAGATGAAAAGAGAAAGCCCTTGCCCTCAAAAAGTGTATTATGTAGGATGGGCAGGGAGACAGATACTCCCCACAAATAGCTATAATACAAAGTGCGCACTCCACTTTGTGCCATCAAGCTGCTCAAGCAGGAAGCAATCACTTGTTATCCTTTTAGCAGAGAAACAGTCATATGAGCAAACTGTTGCTTCATCCTTCATCTGATGTTCATTCGATTCTTTAAAAGGGGCCCTTTCAGCTGGGTTTCTCTGAGTATATCCATTAACATTCTGTCCCTGATCCTTTTCTCTCCTCTTTTTTTCTTCTTAAATATCCTTCCCTTCAAGTTGCCCCAGTGGTTCATACTATCACTCCTAAGGAGTCTAATTTCGAACATTACCCTGATACTTTTCTAAATCCCACCTCTGTTATCTCCTGCTCATCTTAGTTAGCAATTGCCTTGAACTCTTTAAATTCATGGAGTCAGCAGTGAAGTCATGCTTATCCTGTCCCAGGCCTACAGCTCTCCATATTTATGTATTATTTCTGTTATACCCATGACCATCTTCCTGGTCACCCAGGGCTCCAAAGTGGTGCTTCGCCCTGATTGCTCTCCGAGCCTTTATCCCAACTTTTCCCACCGTCCCTACCATCAGTTATTCGAAAAGGCTCTCTTAACTGCAGCTCCAGTACGTGGCTTACCTTCCCACTCAACATGACATCCTCTGTGCCCAAAATTAGATAGCAGGGCATCATGCCCTCTGTGCCCAGCACCTGCCCACATTAACTCACTCATCACTTACATGTAAGTGTCTATTATATTCAAACCACCATGGAGTGTTGAGTAAACAAAAATGGGGGGAAATACTGGAGAAGTCTTTCTAATGAGAGATGCACATAATTAAGCTATTTTTAAAAACAATTTGACAAGTGTACTATCTCTGCTTGGAACATCAGGGAACATGTCTCAAAAGAAGTGATTCTGAAATTATAAAAGATGAGTAGGAGTAACCAAGGGCAGAGGAGAAAATGGCATTTTGAGGCAAGGGACAAATCAGGACAAATCAGGACACTTGGAACCTTGTGGACCTATGCAGATTGAGATTTTTCCATCGGTGAGTGACTCATCTATTCCTTTCCCTGAACGCCCTTAGACTTGAAAGCTACTCCCTTTCTTTTGTGGTTATTGCAGTATTTGACATCTCCTGCCTCAGTTGATAGGTTTTAAGGGTAAAGACTATGCCTCAGTTGTCTTAGAGTTAGTTCATTATAGCACTTTTACTCAGTGGACTTTTGTGACAAGCTAAATAATGGACCAAATATGTCAATATGGTAATTTTCAGGACCAGTGACTATGTTACTGCATGTAGCAAAAGAGACTTTGCAGTGTGCTTCAGTTAAAGATCTTGAGCTGGAGAGGTATTCTGGAATGTCCAGTGCCCAGTGTCATCACGAGGCAAGAGAGAGGCAGGAGGGTCAGAGTTAAAGGAGGTGCGGGAACAGGAAAGGAGTCGGAGCAGTATGATTTCTGACTTTGAAGGTGAAGGAGATTTCATAAACCAAGAAATATGGGCAGCCTCTGGACGCTGCACAAGGCCAGGAATGGATTCTCCACAATCCTCCAGAAGCAATGCAACTCTGCCCACACATTTTAGACCTCAGAACTGCAAAATAGTAAATTTTCATTGTTTTAAGCCACTGAGTTTGTGATAGTTTACAGAAGCAATAGAAAACTAATGTTCTTTATAAATATTATATAGATTCATACCATGACTTTTAATATTTTTTCTATATTAGCGTGACCATTGTAGAATCGTTTTTAAAATGCTTGTATAGGGAATCCAAAATGTAACAACCATGATATTGTACTCATTTGGTAAAGTAAAACAAATGAAAAACTTTCAATTCTACAAGTTTTAGTTATCAAAGAGCAATGAAAAAAGAAAACTAATGAGAAATTCCAGATATTTGATAAAGCCACTTCCTTCAACTAATGAGATCCCTTACTTTGGAGTATAATTCCAAGAATTTTTTTGTTTTGTTGCAACTATTAGAAAATGTAAATGTTTACTAAAGTTCCCACAAAATACTATTCTATATTTATCTTTAACTAGCTTTATAATTTGAGTATGAAGACAGCATTTCATGTGCAAGCTTTTCAATGTTTTCAAAGAAGAAAATCCATAACCCATTTTGATCAGTGTTGGTAGACAATGAGGATGAACCTTGGTGTAGAGTGCGAACACTCGTCAGTAGTGGTCTAGGAAGGACCTCAAGCCCACCCACAGGCCTGGCCTGGTGGTGAAAGCCTGTGCAAGACATTGGTCTAGGGACTTCGCCACCCGGAATTTAGTCCTAACCTTAAATTATCTATGCCCATGCAAGATTTACAAATACAGTCAATCCTTATTGTTTGCAGATTCTGTACTTGCATATTCACCTAATTGCTAAAATTTATTTGTAACCCCTGAATCAATACTCTGACACTTGAAAGCAGACATGCACAGAGGGGCAAAAATTTGTCCATATGTTCCCAGCTAAGGTCAAGCAAGGCCACACTCTTCCTTATTATTTTCAGCTCTCCTACAGAGAGGACCACAGGGTGGAGGTCGTGGCGGGCAGTGCAGTTCGCACAGAGAGCTCAGGCTCTGGGGCCAGTGGGATGAAGTTTGCATCCCAGCTCTGGCCCCTGTGAGAGGGGCAGCTTTTAGCAAGTCACTCAACACTTCTGAACCTTGGTTTCTTCTTTGTAATACAAAGAAAAGTAGAATCTACCAAGTGAATTTTTTTAGGATTTAAGATTATAATCTATGCGAGATATATGTACAGAGGTGGGCAAAAGTAGGTTTACAGTTAGAATACAAATAAGTAACACAATAATTAATAAATAATAATATAAAAATAAATCCTGTTTCGCATACTCACTACTGCAAACCTACTTTTGCCCACCACTATACACACATACACACACTCACTCTACCACTAGGATCAGTGGTTCAGTGGTTGTTAATTCAATGTTTGTGGCGACTTTATGGAACATAACTACCACAAATAATGAGAACCAACTATACATTTTAATGTGAAATATTTTAGAGACTGACTGGAGCTGGGATGGTGTTACGTAGATGTTTGTAATGAACCACAGTTAAAAAATATATGTGTTAAACTCACCATGAGTTAGTAACACAGGCCAGCATGTACCACACTTTAGTACCCAGTTTCTCCCTTGTAGAAACAATAATAGACAAAACAATGATTCCTTCTATTGTGTTGTATTTTTTTCTGTCTTTTTATGAGCAAGATACATTATTGGCTATTTATTTTAGCAAGTTACCAATTTCCCTACCATGTTACATTTTTAATATGTAAATAAAAATATATAGAATTCATAAAGATGTCATCATTTTATCACTCACTACTTTTCCAAAGAAGTTTATTTCTTTGTTGCGATAAAAAATATCCAAGCCAATACCCCTGCCCCCCCAACATTTATCTAGTATGAAACATACTTTTATGTTTTCAAGGCTCATTCAACAGGATTAATTAAGCACTATGCTGAGTAGTGTGGAAGATTCAGATATAGAAGGTCATTTTCCTTGTCACCAAAGCTCTCGTCCCATTTTAGGGGAAATTAAGTGAACATACAAAAAATAAAAAGAAAGGTATATGATCAAATTTATGCAAGTATATTGTAGTTTGTATATTTAGTTGCTAACTTAAAGCAGTCCAAGAAAATCTGAAGGGTTGGCCAATCAGAATTTTAACAATTTGGAATTTTTGTTGATTTCTATGTATTTTCTAATTAAAATTATAATTCTCTCACTTCTATTACTGTGATTGATTCTAAACATTGGGAAAGAAAAAGGAAAAAAATGCCACTAGCACCACTAAGAACTATAACAAAAATTGTTTCAAAGTTTCCACACAGAGTCAGTAAACTCTAGCTTGGTGGGTTAAATGAACCATGTGAAGCTATAAATTCAGAATTTTATGCACCTTATAAAAACATGGTATAAAAAAAATAGATGAACTGCCTCTTCTCGTAGAGTGAGAATTCCCTGATCAATGTTTGCAGTTATGCTATGTATTAAAGCCACTGGGGTCCATTTGACAAATCACCTCTCGAAAGGGCTAAACGTGTGGTTAAATGATTAGATATCCTCCCTTCCACCTCCTCTCTCCTCCTCGGGCCTGTAACTCTCATCACCTTTTTCTGTGTGTGGAGAAAATAGCACAACGTCTGTACTGTTTCCTTTCAAACACCTTACTGGCCTGATGGTGGATGAACAGGTGACGCGTAGGATTCAACACTTACACAAAGGATCCATATCCTCAATAGAATTGCATTCGCAAGACCCACAGGTGGAGCAGAGGAAACAAGGAGTCCCTTGTGCTAACAGCAGACAAGGTGTCTGTTCTGGGCGTGTTCTGGTGAACACGAACGAAAAGCTCACTGGCTGTAAAGAAGGGGTGGTACAGGACGGCAGCACTGGGGGCTGCGTCTGTTCACTCCGAACTCCTTGGCATTCGGCTCCCATTGCCACACAGACCCGCACCTACCCCCCGCCACTTACTGATCAGGGAACTAAGTGTTCCAAGCGGCGTAGAGAGCTCCCCTTTAGAAAATAAGTTTTAAACAGAACCTTAGAGGCCCAGAAGAAGCGGAGCCTGCTAAAGGGAACCAATACCACACACACAAACACACACAAACCCATGAAAAACAAGTTGGTCCTTTAAATTAAATTACAATAAATTAAATTAAATAAGACACTGCTACTATATCTGGAATTGTCCCATGTCCAAAAAAAATTCTAAAATTTCTAATTATGTCATTTTAACTAAACTCTCAGGAATTTAATCCTTTTCAAATAGAGCCTACTGTCTTGAAATTGTGCATTTAGAAAAGAGGAGCTGAATCCTTTTACCAGAATTCTTCATGAATGTTGATAAATGTCAGATTCAATAATTTATCACCTGGACACTACATGCTTTGAAGTTGAGGACATGGCAGCAGTGGTAATGACACGGTAAGTTGTGTCACCTTGGTATGACAGCCTCTGACAGCTGCTTGGGTTTCAGCTCTGCGGGTTCTACATCTTCATCAGGACCTGGGCCAAGGGGGCATGGCATTCACACATGTGTTAAAATTGTTTGATCTCATGGAATTTAATAATTTGCTCCTTGGACTCAGGCGTTTATAACCATCTTTTAGATACTCTAAGAAATACCTAAATATGGCAGAACTTTAAATATTTAGGTGTTTTGTAATTAATTTTAGTCATTTTCACACTGTATATTTAAGGAGAGTGCTTTTTATTTCTATTAAAAGACAGAAGAGGTTTTGCACTTGTGGAAATATGTATGTGGAAGAGATAATTCACTGTAAGTAATTGAGGCCTGTTAAGTGAGATTTTTAAGTTTTGTTATAAACATAAAAGCACTCTTCGTATAGTCTAATTTTACATGTTATCGTGATCCAGCAATCTATGTTCCTGTGAATTGTACCTAGAAAAGGATAAGGGAAGTAAATTTGTAAGAATGTCAGACCATTTGGAGTCCAATAGAATGTTCTTTCTCAATGTTGAAACACAGCCTGAAAACAAATGATACTTTTAGATAAAACCAGTTGGCAGCCTAGAGTTTGTTTTATCCTTCCTTCTTAGGTATCCTTCTAAAAATAAGAATGTGTGTGTGTCTGTGTGTTGAGTGCTTTCTAAAGCAGTAGAAATTTAGTATGTTTGCTATCTAGTTGGACAGGTTTGTGAACTGAGTGTGAAAAACACGAGTCTGCCAGGGGAGCTCCTTGTAACTAATGAGATGCATTGGAAAAAAAACAAAAATAAAAACAAACAAAAACATCTCTTATAAGAGCTGGAATGTGTTAGTCAAACGGGCAGTTGCTGCAGCATTTCAGGGGCACTGGATTTTTAGTTATCAGTGATCTGCAGTCCATACTTCCTAGCCTTTAACAATTAAAACAAAAATAGAAAACCATGGGGGGCAGCATTTTCTTTAAAGCCTTAGTTTTATTCCTCCTACTTGATGACTGCGTTGTTGTTGTCAAATCCTATATATTTCTGAGCTCTCATTATATAAATATATAAGATTTATATCTAATATATAGATTGCATATAAGATTTAGATATAGCATTACATATAATATGTATTATAGTTGTACACTTATATATAAACTATATATTAGTATATATTATTATTTATCTTATATTAGGATTTAATACAAAGTAAATCTTATATATTGATGTGCTCTCCTCCAACCTCAGCAAATGTATTAAAAAACAGAGTTTAATAATTGTTGTTTATGCAAAGCTAGA
Source organism: Glossophaga mutica (assembly GCA_039655065.1). Classification (NCBI taxonomy): domain Eukaryota; kingdom Metazoa; phylum Chordata; class Mammalia; order Chiroptera; family Phyllostomidae; genus Glossophaga; species Glossophaga mutica. The sequence goes on from CM077312.1 coordinate 34,918,854, forward strand.
AACAGAATTCACCATCTGTGCCTTGCACGAATGGAACGCCGCCAACAGGACACAAACCACCTTACGAGGGGCAGGCTGGTGGCGCTGCCTATGTCAAGGCTTAGGGTGCTGGGGCAGGAGGGTGGGAATCTTTGGTCGCCACCATCTTCCAGAGGAAATCACAATTTATCAGACAACAGATAATATTAGTAGATTCCATTTCATTCAACTGTACAAAGAACACACAAAAACTTTTCCTCCCAGGCTATTTTTATAGGCTAATCTTTATAAGGCCCTCTCATTATCTTGCAAGCATTTTTATAGTTTTGTCTTTGTTAAAAACTGCATACCAGTCATTAAAGACTCCATCAGTCACTGAATAGATAGTATATATGTGGATACAGATATTGGGGGTAAATAATAAAGAAGAAAATATAATAAATTTGAGAGAAGATCCTTCACGCCGAGCTGGCCGCAATAAATCACAGTTTTCAAAATAACTTATCTCTGGGGAGAAAGTCGCTTCCATGCTTCACAATTTCAGGATGGTTGTCTCCTAAACTTTCACACATTCCCACTGAATGGTAAACAGCAAGGTGTCACATTCAAAACTGCTAGGATAAAATGTGAATATCTGTGTTCTATTCTTAACTTTGTCGCCAAATATGCTGCCTTAGGCAAGACAAGTAATTCTGTGTCACAGTTACAGCTCAGTTTAGACTTATCAAGGATGAATTATACCTGAACCTCCTCATAGACTTGTGGGTGTGACTGAGTTTAGGAAAAATAAGAAAAGATGAGATCATAAATGTGAACCCAGAGAAAGAGAAAGTAAGATGGACGGCTCTGTCTATAAGAAAAAAATATATATTTAGGCACAAAAAGTTAAGTAAAATGCTGTTTAGAGACACACTAAACGTCGGAAGTCACCAAAGGGAAGCAGCACAGAGGGAAGAGCCGTGAAGCGAGCTGCGGTGATGACAAGGCGCAGACGCCCAGCGTGGCCGGCTGCCGGGCCTCTGGTTCTGACAATGCGTGCTCGGCGTCAGCCCCCTCTAGGCCACCCCCAGGAACTTTCCTATCTGGGCTACTATCTTCTCTCTAGTCCCACTGCTAGTTTACCATTTCCTAATTATATATTCTCTAATGATGTTTCAGTGTGCCGTAGAGTTTACAGTCTGGCCTACTCGGGGGAAGGGACCCGCTTTCCCACTTTGATTTGGTCCTGCCCTGCCCATCAGCTGGGTGCCGCCCATGGGCTAGCCTAACTTGTTAACCCAGCAGCGACATCATTCTCAGGCTGTGCTAAACTGCAAAGGAGATCTTGGGAACTCTCCCGAACAGGTCTGCACTCCAAATAGCTAACCACGTCCCTCAAATACACTCTGGCTCGACCAAGTAACTGAGACCTTGCATGTCCCCTGCTAGTTTGAATTCTCAGAATATGACGAGACAGATCAATGTGAATTTTAGCTTCTTCCTCCTGCTAGATATTCCCCTATAAGCACCAAGCTCCCACCGCTGTGACGGGAGACTCAGGCACTATTTCTCAGTAAGTCACTTGTTGATTTAGGCCAGTGCTTCTCAAACTACAATGTGTGCATACAAATTACTTAAATCTTACTAGAATGCGGGTGCTTATTCAGTAGATCCTGGAGCGTGGCCTGAGATTCTTCACATCTAATGAATTCCTAGGTAATGACGACACAGCTGCCTCCCTCACTTTCGAGTTTCCAGAACCTGGACACAGTTGAACCTATCCGAGAGCCCTCTGCTGGAGCAATAAGTATTCTTCTTATGGAAAGCTGCCTGCCATGAATGGCATCAGTTGCTTTAAGGCTATAACTGGACCAGAGTCTTGTGCCAAGCCTTGGGCTGGAGCCACAAAGCCTGGGGTATCGACAGGAAAGAGGCTGCCCCTCTCTGCCAGTATGAGCTAGCCTGACTCCCTGAATCTCCTTACCGTGGGTTTGGGTCCAAGCGAGGCTAAACATCCAGCCAAGCAGGACTGGCCCATCTGTGAGGAAGGGTGTCAAAGCTGTATTTTCATTACAGGCCACTCAGGTGGACACCCAGGCCTGCAACTTCAATCTCTGCACTTCATATGCTCCCTCACTAACGTAAATCATTTCACCAGCCATGGTAAATATTGCTATGAAGTTGCTAAGAAGAAACCCTTTGGCATTTAGAGGGTCTGCCTTCAACACTCATCATAAATCCACTGGAACAAGCAACTCATGAAATTGCTAATGACAACCTTAGTGAAGGAACTGCCAAAAACTATGCCAGAAGGAAGGCTTTAAGGATGTGCTACATCCTAGCTTCAAACAACGGAGCTTCGCTGCAGTCTGCCAGAAGGCAGCAGAGCCAGGGAGATGAGACTGGCACATCACAGTCCACAGGGGAAGAGTTTTTCTCCAAACAGAGACTTCACGAGCTTCTGTTCATTCAAGAGTTCTGAACAGCCAGCCTCTCAAATGCCCAGCTGTAGCCAAGTCGGAAAACAGTTTTCACCCTGGGCAATATGGAACTAACTATTGAGTTAACATTAATCCTGACATATACACAGTGGTGAGCAGGAATAACTGCATCCTCGTACAGAAGAAACTGTTAAATATGCAGAAGTCCAGTGATAATAGAATATTCAGATGTATGTCTGGTGGGAAGAAGGACAGATAGAGAGACAACACTAATGGTGAGGATATCTATAACTGATAGTCTTAATCATGAAAATATGGATCCCCTCTTTTATTATTATGCTAATTCCTATTATTTGTATGTCTTCAAGTAGTGGTATCACTTTTAACCAACTAGAACACAGTCCATTCTGTCCTGGCAGTTAATTTCCTAAAACTGTATTCACTTGAGAAATGTAAATATTTCATGGAAATAGTGATTTTGACAAAAGAAATAATAAATTAAAGTTTTTGAATTAAAAATAGAATATCTAATATTTACTGCTGTACTCAGAGTCACGCACACTGTGTTTATTGAGCACTGGGCATGAGACAGTCATTATCTTAAGATAAATCTCACATTGCAAGTGTGATTGCTCACTCACTCTGTAGTGTGTCGTCCCTGTGCTCAGGACAGTATGCACACCTACATAAGCAACTATCAAATAAGTTCAAATATTTTAAGTATTACAAGAGAACTGTAAATGGTGGATTGCACTTGTGCCCTGAATGGTGAATGAAACATTGACATCTATAATTCTGATATGTACCAATGATGGAAGGCCAGACAGAGAGGAAGCGTAATTTCAGAAGAAAAGAACGAGATGCAGTTAGAAAAAGAGAAACTACTCTGGTTATACAGGTGCTCAAACAGCTGAGGAGCCTAGCTGTGGATGGAGGGACACCCAAGATTAGCAAGAACAGGAGGCTACCGCCACCACCAGGCCCAGAAGGACAATAGTGTTCCTGGAGGCCAGAAGCCAGGACCAGCCTGCAGATGCTGACCAGAAGGAGCTGGGACCATCGAGGGCTGGGCTGACACATGGGAACTGGACCCTGGAAGTTGTCACAGAACCCTGCAGAGTGGTGGGGGCATGGACAATGGCATAGAGTCTGGCTAGTCTCCTCCTCTTGTCCTCCAAACTTTCATTAATATTTCCAATGGCCAAACCTACCAAACCTACCAACGAGTACAGGAAACCCTTGGAAATTTAGTTTGCGATTGTGGAGCAAAGCAAGGTAGTATGGAGAATAATCTGAGGGCAAACAACCGGTGAACCAAAATAACTGGCAAAAAGCAACGACTGCAGAAAGCGAGGGGTGTTTGGAAAATGACAAGGAATGCAGTTTACCTCTAACATAGTGTTAGTTAGAACAAGTTCATGGCTGTTTTCCCAGTTACTGGATGAGCTAGAGGACAACCCAGCATACAGTTCACCTCAAGAAATAAATCTGCATTAAACAAATGCATGAATAAAGGAATGAATGAAGTCAAGTAAACTAAATATGAAATTATGTTTTGGACTCACATCTCAGAAAGTCTTGAGTGATAGGCTGAGAAGTTTGATACTTACCTGGTAGGCAGTGGAGAGTCACTTAAGACCTTTAAGCTTGGAAACATGATCACAATTTTGCTTCCTACTGGACAGATATAGAGATGGCCTCGTATTTAGCTGAGTCAGGACTGGCAACATAACCTGTGGGGCTCAGTCAGTGGGAAATAAAAATGTGAGAACCTTTGTTCAAAGATTATTAGGACAGCAACAGCACAGTGTTAAGGTCTTGAAGCTGACCTCAGCCCAGTGTGTTGTATCAGATGCTTCTGAGAAATAAACTTACTAGGATCAATGTCAATTGTGAAATTTGGGACAGATAGTAGCTACAACAGAGTTCTAAATATAATTTAAAACAACTGTTGTTATTTGATTTATTCTAGAATGGGCATGATTTTGATGTTTTCTAGAATTAACTCTTTGTAGGCTAAACATGGGCAGACAGGGTGCTGGAGACAAAAAGCTTTTCCTATGAAATACTGTTTTTAAAATCATGTAGCTTAGTAAAGGCACTGTTACCTAAATGTGAGGCTGTGTTGTCTGGCTGTATTTTATTCATTGTTCTTGAAATAACTTACTTTCAACCTTGTCCTGAACCAGTTAGTACACTGCAGTTTGGTTTACTAACATTCAAGTTAGATCGGTATTCATTCTGTCACAATTGTATCTGGCGGGGCTCACTTCATTGTAGGTAGTCCCCCAAGCTGTTTTTCATGTATCTACTTAATCTTCATTTCTCTGTTCTACTTATTTTGCATTGTAGCAATGTAAATCAGGTCTATCAAAAACAATCACAATGAATTAATAGAGCAGGGATTTGGAAACCGCAGTCTCATTGCAAATAGCCCCTATGAGGTCAACAGATGTTCTAGAGTATTTTATGTAGCTTACATCATTCTTATTGCACTATCTGTATATTGGCTGTCATCTGCAATCTATGAAGTCCATATTCTCAGTGAAGCAAGAGTACCAATTTTGTATTTAATGTGAGTGTGGAAGTAAGTTTGGCCTTTTGGAACATTTTCTATCATTCTGGTTTTTAAAAAGTCACACATTTTCTTATTTTTCCACATGAAGGGCTTATAAAAGAAATTCTTAGAAAGGTTTGCAGTTGTCCCACACACATAGCAAATCACAGAAATACAGACAAGACTATGTCTCGTTTGGGACCGCTGCTTTTTAGAACTACAGATATATTAGGGAGCTGCAAGCTATATTAGAGAGCACAAACATAGCTCACTTGTATTAGGGTAAGAAAACTGGTGGTCAGAATTAGTAACAATGAATGATGTCAATTTCATAAATTATTGATTCATATTCAGTCATATGCCATTCAATGAATACTTACGTAGCCCTTACAGCACTGTATATTTAGCCTGTCTTTGACATCAAGAATTTACAATCTGCTGGAGGAGAAAAATAAGAAAGAAAAGTAAGCAATGATTGCTAGTGAATTTGGCAACCTGAACTGATGTGAAAAAATTTCTTCCCTGACTCCAAACACATAAAATGCCAGAAAAAAAAATAACAAAAGCTTTCAAAATCAACATGAAATGAAGATGGAAAACCTTCACATGCTAGAAACAAAGAGGGATTAAAAGTAAGAAGTGTGAGTGGGAACTGAAGCTGACACCATTCTGTTATATCCCGGATTGGAAGAGATACCCAGGCCACAGGGCCCCATGCAAACAAAAGTATGGAATCATGACCATATTTGTGAAAGGGACTTGGAAGAACCTGGCAACTGTCCTAGAGATGCAGCTTCATCAAGGAAATCAGGGACCTCAAGAATAAAGTGAGTCACCCAAAAGAATCTTGACTCTCTGGCTTACATACTGTATGGGAGTGAGTTACAAATTCAACTACCCTAATGGTACACCTACATATGGTTCGAAATAGGTGAAACACCTGGATATCTTCAGAGACGAACTCAGAGCTATCCTACCGAAGTATTCCCACAGCCAAGGCCATATAGAATGTTCACAAAGAATTGTCCCCATGAAAGGTGAGCTTGGGTTCAAAGATTAAAAATCGTATGATGATATGAGTTGTCATGAAGGGGACTCAGCACACATAATATAGAGGAAAGATTTTACTCCAACTAACTGGAAAACTATAAAGAAACTGAAAGTATATCTTTAATGTACAAAGGAAAAAACATAATTTAATACCTATAGCCATTTTTAGGAGTAAGTTATTAGTACTGTATTGCATAAGGAAATTATTCTTGTCTCCCTTTATTCCCCTTATTTTCTCCAGATTAATTTCCACAAAATAATTATTTCGTATGTAGGGTCTTGTCATCACTTCACTATTGTCCCTTTTAGGGGCATGACTGCAGTTAGGAGAGAGAGAACAGCAGGCAGTGAAAGTTGGGGAAGGAAATACTGACAGTCTCCTTTGTGGGGGGAGAGAGGGAAAATGGTCATTTAAAAAGAGTAATGCCAAAGTAATATAATATGCAATAGTTGTAACTTGCTCACTTTCTCACAGGTTATGTTTTTCATTAAGTTTCAGTGCCCAGACCACACCTGAGTGCTGCTCCAGTGAAATGATCACGGGGCTAAGGGGTTTAATGAACTCAAACTTGGATAGGCAATCCCATAGGAATAAACGGATCATCAGTCTAACGAAGTATATCGGATTTAACCTTCCAAAATTCATAGAATTTAACATCCCAGAATGTTGAATCACAACGTTTAACGTTCCAAAACTGTAAGTTTAACCACTTCTATTTAAATTCCACTTTTATACGGGGCCTGTGGAAAAATGGATATCAGGAGCGGGACTAGAAGCACTCAGAACAATCCAGTCTTAATAAAAATAGATGAATGAAAAAAGAAGTATCTTGGGCACCGTCTCTCCACTGAAATGGAAAGAATTGAGTTAGTAGTTGAATTCCTTTGACCCTGTTGTAGGAAAGTCTTTTATTTCCCTTTCCTTTTCTTTCTGTCTTCCTTCTTACATTTCTAGAGAGAAGGAAAATGTCAGGCAGCAGTGTTGCTGCTGCCACAAAGCATTTTTAAAGCATAACTACCAAACCAGAAAGCACTGCCCTGTACATTTAATGCAATGTCAGTTTTGATCTAGGTATTTTGCTCTCCAAAGAGATACTTAATCTTCTAAACAGAATTGAACTGAATGGATTAAAAAAAAAAAAAAAAAAAAAAAAAAAAGGTGTGTTGTAGTAAGGTGTCACTGCAGTTTACCAGACAAATAACCAACTACAGGCACTCCCCTTGGTGGTATATGAATTTGAAACTTTGGTTAAACTAAGAAAGTATTGATTGGGTGGTACAACAATAAATGGTACCACTTTACTTTCAAGAAGGCAATTAGAAAATTGGGTCATTACTACTGAAACTTACTTTTTTGGATGTCAAGTATTGTGTCTTAATAAAAATAATAGAATCAGATGGATTGAGACCAAATGTGATCATACACATGAAATAGAAATGTAAGGCTTGGTTAGAAATATCATTAGAAAGACTTAAAGATATTTGCTGAATATGGTAATTTCCTGGAAGTCATGATATTTACAAAGTTTAATAAGGCCTATTCAGTTAATTTTTCAGAAATTACTTTAATTATCTTTTCAATAACCAAATAAATACCTAAGATATTCAGATACTTTGGAATATATAAGGAGATATAATTAATCAAAAAACTAGATTTTCATGTAATTGTATATAAAATATCACCAATTCGTTAAGGCACTTCGTGAAATAATGAATAGGAGATATGTGAATAATTCAGATATTTGGGGAATAGTGTGGTCCTGATAGGTTTCAAGAATCATATTGATTTTATTTTACTGTGGCTTGAAAGTTGTGATTTCAGATTTGGCATTTATTGAAAGTACAATGCTCAACATTTCCCATTTTTATAATAACTTTAGTAGTTCACTATTATTACTTCCATCTTGAACATGAGATGCAAAGACAGAGAGAAAAGCAATTGGTCCAGATCACATGACTATTAAGCAGAAGAATGAGGATCCAAATGCAGGCTCTTCTGGTACTTTCCAACTGAACTCCTAACAAATAATATTCAAAAGATGCAAGTGAGTAATAGTTATCTTACAATGTGCTCTTTTTACTTTTGATTTGGTACCCGGAGCCAATAGGTCTTCTACTCTCTTGAGTCACCCATTATTTTAATATCCAAATAAATGGACTATTCCTTTATCCTATATAATGTCCAGTGACCTTTATCCCCTCCCCCAGGGAGCTTGTAATTTATTCTGGTCACCATCTATTTAGTTTTCTACTCATTCCAAGTTCTTGATCCTACTCCATGTTTTATCTCCAAGAACAAAACACTCTCCCAACCTGTACCTGTCCAAATATGGTTCATAAGCTTTTGCCACCCCCACAGAACACTATTATTTCATTGATGGGGGGTGTTAACAGAGTGGAGTTCAGCACAGGCCAGAATTGGAAACAACTTAATATTAAAAGTAGTTACTATTTTTCCAATGATTTATTGGCTGTTGCCTAAAAAGGGACTTGCTTATTGGTTGCATTCTTCTTTAGGTTCCAACTGATCACCATATTCATATATTCACTGCATCCCTCCCTTTTGGACCATTTACTCCTTTTGTTTTCTCAGGGTCATTTACCTTCTCAAAAAAAAAAAAAATAGTGAACAACTCCACAATTACTCTTGTCTCATCACAGAAAATTCACTTCTCCTTTTCTTCACATTCTTTCAACTGAACTATCCATGGGGTCTTATTTGCATAACCAAAATGGATTTCGAAGGCATCAGGAAATTTTCCTAAAGAACAATTTCCCTAAAGATGACATTCTGCCACTTCCCAGAAGGCAAAAAGTAGCTACCCCTTGTTTTGTTTTGAATAACAAACTGTCTTGTTACATTAGGCTCTTTCATATGTATTTATTTTCACACAGTGGCTATGAAAATAACCAGAATGATGAAAATCAGTCCTAAAATTCTTGGTTTTCCAGAATTAAAGAAAAATACCCCAAAGACTCTTGCATTCTTTTAAAAGCCTACCATAGCCAGACTAGATGTAGCTGGCTGTGAGATGTTCATTACCCAGCAAACTTCCTTAATATGTACGTATTAATATTTAATTCCTTCTTATGAAATTATCCAGCCTTAAAGGTGAAATATTGAAATGTTTGTTGAAGAGCAGTCACTTAAACACAGGAAGAAAAACTCTAGGTGGTGACTCTTCTTTCTCTCCCTTGGAGTTCGTATACTAAAGCCCTTATTTGTATGCACCAGAACTAAACATCTTGCCAGGGGATACATAGCCCCAGGTGCCCTGCTAAGGAGGTGGTGAGCAATGTTTAAAATGTTTGAGATGACAAAGAGCCCAGGAGGTCTGGCCTCTTCCCCTCCTGCCCCGAGTGGCTGGCAATCTCTTTCAAATTGTGTGTGCATTGCAGAGCGAAGCAGGTCCCCTTGAGGGCCACCCTCACCCCAAGCAGTGTCCCATTGAACAGGGATTAAGTGAGAGCTCTGGGGACTAGCCAGAGAATGAAAGTGCAGATCAGGAGTGGAGGCATGATCAGTTTAACAGAAGAAACCTCTACATTCCGTGCTTCTTTCAAATGTTTATGGTGTCTTATGCAATTCTGTCAAATGTTTATGAAATGGCAAAAAATAAAAATATGCACAAACCGCATTTCCTTAGATGAATAGTTCACCCATCCATGGGGCATCATTTGGATGCCAAGGACAAAATCTAGATTTGAACTATCCTGAGTTCAAGCTAGCTTTTTGCCATTTTGCTTAAAGCTCAAATATATTAAGAATGTCACTGCTCTGAATGGCAAGGAACACAGTGCTGTACCTGCATTATCCGTGGTGGCATCCAGATGGGTGGGTGCTGTGGGAAGACAGAGACAGCAACCTGGCCTCACCATGCTGATTCTGTGAAAACGACAGCCAAGCTTACAAGCTGCATCTATTTTGTTCTTTACTATAAGGCTTCACTATTATGAATGTGTGGTCTGGATTTTATAACATTTTTCTCCCCCCTGTGGAATGACTCTTTTCTATGTATACCTATTGTCACTCTTCCAGGATTTCTAACCAACTTCTCTAGAACCAAGATCGAACTGCTTATTAGTGCTCAGGCATGATTTTCTCCCAAAATATTTGGCAGTGTTACAACAGAGTTATATATTTATATACCAAAGTATATCTCATAGGTAGTCAGGGCTCTGGGAGCACTGTCTTTGATGTCCCCAGAAATATAAGTGGACGGTACACAGGTAACATTGGTATCTCCTCCTTCCAGAGCCACCCCAGGAAGGATGCCAAGCAATGCTCTGAAGGTCTACAGCCCTGCTGACCTCCGTGCCACCGCCCTCACCGAGATTTAAATGTAATTGGCTCAACTGAAGGATAAAAGCAAAACTTTTAAACAAGGAAACATAATATGCAAATCTCCTTGCAACTTTTTTAAAATTCTGTAGCAGATAGTGTATTGAGGAATTTAAAATCAAAATGACGGATTGGGGCTATTGAAGCAACAACTAGTTCAGATAATTTTTTGGAAACAAACTTACATATTTTACACAACAAAAGAAAAAGAATAGAATTGACCCATTTCCAAAAGGCTTCAAAGAACATTTTATACAAATGACAGTACATCCCATAATAGCATGTAAGGAGGAAAGGCTAACCCTGTCCCACTTTATTTACTTTATACCAGGATAGTATTTATAGATAACTCTTTCAATATTTAATATACAAATATATTTTTAAAGTTTATTTATAAAGATATTTAATTGAATTTTATTTATTTCTATTTTATCCTCTTAGAGTAAGCATTGCTAAGTGTTTTTGAGATAGGAAACTAGAGACTGCACAAATAAAAAGGATTTTGTATTGAATTTAGTGGAGTGACACTAATAAAATTACATAGGTTTCAGGTGCACAGCCCTGTAACACACCATCTGTACACTGCACTGTGTGTTCACCACCCAAAATCAAGTCTCCTTCCATCACCATTTATCCCCCCTGCCCCTCTCCTACCTCTGCCCATCCTCCTTCCCTCTGGTAATCCCTATGCTGTTGTCTGTGTCTGTGAGAGTCTTGTGGGGGATTTTTGGTTTAACCCCTTCACCTTTTTCATGGTTTCATACAGAAGTTAAACTGACATGGAAAATCTGAGAACGCATGTGTGGTAAACAGTGTGATCTTTGAAAGTCCTGGACTCAAATCCAGGATTTAACACTTACTGGGTAATCTTGGGCGAGTTTCCCTCTTTGAGCCTCTGTTGTTTCCTCATTTATAAACTGTGGGTAAAAATCTCCCTCTCTGTTCCCTTGGACAGTTATGAGAATTCAGTAAGGCAATGTATGGGTTCTCATCATTTCCATGCATTCTGACAAGAGCTACCCTTGGTGTTTGTGTCGTAATAGACCTGCCCTTATAATTGCTGGGCCTGGGGCAAGAGAACCAGTATAGGCCCCTCTTCTTTCCCTCTCCATCATCATCCCTCCATCTCAACCCCTGCAGCATTGTGAGGGACTTCATGCAAGTGCGTTGGGACCCATCTGTACACACATCAAAGCCCCAGGCATCTTTTAAACACCCTGCAGTGTTGCACCAGTGGAGCACCAATGGTGCGGTCTGGGCTCCCCTGCTCTGGCCCGGAGATCTGCTTTGGGAAGCTGGCTCATACAGATCTGATAGGACCTCAGGGATATTTGCCCAGGGGATTGTGATACCTCAGGTACTCAGTGCATGGTCAAGCTAAAGCATGGACTCAGTGAGCAAGCACCTTGGTCCTTCTCATCCTCCAAGGAGGTGATGAGTCTGGAAGAGGACAAGAGTGGACCCTCGAAAGTGCAGCTCCTGGCTCAGGAGTAGCCTCAGCCACACAATTCCTGGGACTATCTTTAAGGCAATGCTCTTTCCACCATGCTTTTTTTTCTGCTTTATTTAGCATAGAATATTTAGTTAAATAATGATTTAGCATTAAAAGTTTGCTTAACATAGAATAATATTTTGTGGTTGCCCTGTGTAGAATGTAGATGCTTTCAGCTGCAAGGAACTAAAACCTTCTAACTTAAAAAAGTGTGAGATACCCCATCCCAAGATATCCTGAGGTGGGGTGGTTCCGTGGTGCATGTTCAGAGCCTCAATGACATCACCCTTTGGTGTACCCCCTTTGGTTTTCCTTGCAATGTATTGTTGATTTTGACCTCATGTTCCCAGCATCACACCACGTTGTGACAACATCCACTGAAAGAAACAGATATTCTCTCCCATCTGTCCCTTTTTATTGGCATGGAAAACATGTTAATGAAATTCTTCAACATCTTAGGTGTCATTGGCTAGAAATGTCGAACGACCACCTAAAGCAGGAGGAATGAGCCCAAGATGATTAGTTTACATCAGTCATGTTCCATCTGTGTCTGTGACAGGAAGACTGGGTACCAGCATGGAACAAGAGGAGAAGTGACTGCAGGGTGGGCACTCAGCTCTGTCTGCCATAGTTGCTAAAGCTACAAAGTTACTCCCCTCCCCTGGGAATGCCAGATTCCTAGTCTTGTGTAAACCTAAGCTTCCAGTAGCTGGAGACAGTTGGGAGACTTCTCAGTGTTCCCACTCCCTTCCTGTACTCCACTTCCTGTCTTTCCAGGTGGGCTGCCTCTGAAGGAGCTACCCCCTGTGCAGTGTCTGCATCTGGCTTGCTTTTCCTGAGATCGGCATCTCACACTGAACACCAAGAGAAGATTTTAGCCAGAAAATAGCCTATTGCCTTAGGTGTTCAGATGATATTTATTTTTCTTGCCTCCTGGAGTGTCTCCACTCTGTCTCCATTATTAGGTAAAGGCCCTCTTCTAGTTCCTGCTGGAGGCCACATCCATTGAGCCAGTCCGCAGCCTCTTCTCTACAGCTCTTCCCTCAACTGGGAGCTGCATGTTTACTCTTTACAGTAGCGTTGCAGACATAAAATGCCTAGCTTTCCCTCTGTCGTGTATCAGGGACTCAATAGCGTTTGCTCTCTTTTGCTTTCTTCTAAGTAACCAAGTGTTGGTGAGCCTCTCCTACACATTAAATGTAGTAGGTAGTCAACCAGGTTTATGGAAGATAGTATTATAAGATCACAAAGTACACTGCTACCTCTGAAAGCAGCAAATCAATATCCACTGATCTAAGCACACTTTCCTTATTTTTTCTCCCAGTCCATGAAATGTGAGCTTCCCTGAATGTCTAAGGCCCAACCCTTTGATGCGGGTCAATGTGAAGGGAAAGATGAGTGGGATGGGGATTTTTAAAAAATACCAAAGGAAAAACTTGGGACCTGCATGAATGAAAATATGCCGACATCTCAAAGAATAAAATTAAGCTCACCTCTGACCTCCACCAGCTTTCTCCACAAGCTAATGAGGTGATGATTAAGAGAGTGGCAGGGAGAGCAATGAATCATGGTCCTTCTCTCCAGATGAAAAGCTGGGCAGGACTGTGTGTCTCTTAGCCAAAGAAATTGCTATTTAAAGTGAACAAACTGACTTCACAAGCACAGATTCTGATGGGACTCATATCATTACCTTTCTTAATGAAATGTTGCCCCTTGTTGCCTTCATACAAAATGTAACCCTAAATAATATTAATGCTCTTCATTCAATATAGATTCTACTAATTAGTCCTTTCAAAGTAAATCTGCTTAGGGATAATAAGATAATTTTTAATTATTTAGCAGAAGTTGCTGTTGAATCTTTTCAGTGTTTCAGATCAGGGAGTTTCTATGTAATTCTAACCATAAATAATAAATTTAAAGTCTGGGTCAATATTTAAATGTTATTTCAACTGGGTGCCCCACTCAATGGTTTATGAATTCCAAATTGCTAAATAACTGGCAAGTCTCCAATTTACTTTTGATTGATAACCTGGATGTAAGGTAATATTGTAGTACTTTCATAAAGCCAAAATATATATCAATCTATATAGATTGTGCAGAGCTTAACCACACACCTCAAAATATCACATTTTATTATTTTTGTGAAAAGGAATGGGTTTAAATGCTAAAATGCTGGATATTAGAACATATTTATAGGTATAGTTGAACAGAACATCTTAGGAAAGAAGGAATCTACATGAGTCCTGCTTTAGGGGGAAAATATTCATATATACTAGTATATATCAATAGATGTATCAATAAATATTCTCACTATAGATAGGAGTTGTTTTTACTATCAACTGCTGTGTAACAAAGTACAAAAAACTTAATGATATAAAACAAACATCTGTCTTGCTTGCAGTTTTGTGGGGTAGGAATTGGAGGCAAGCAGTTGTTCTCTCCTCCATGTTGTCCACTGAGGTGACTAGAGCTGGAGAGTCTGCTTCCAGGATAGTTTCCTCACTCACGTGCATTGGGAACCTGGGCTGGGTGCCTGGAGCAGCTGGCTGCTGGTCACAGAAGGTTCAGGAAGCTCCTTCTATGCAGCCTGCATGTGTGGCCAGCTTCAGCTTCCTCGCAGCATGGAGGTCTCCAGGCAGTCTGACTTCTTACATTGTGGCTGGCTTCTGTCAGAGCAGGTCTTAAAAGACTCAGGAAGTGGAAACTGCCTGATTCTCAAGGCCCCTAAAAACTGGCGTTTCTGACCTATCCTGGGAGTTAAGCAATTTACTGAGACCTGGGCAAATCTGACAGGAAGGGACTTTGACTCCACTTCTTAACAAACAGTCATTTTTATTCTAGCACAGGAGTGAATGAAGATAATATGAAAAAATTCTTTATAGTACAAAATAATTTATTCCCATTTCTTTTATATAATGAACATTATAAGGAAATTTAGAATATTATGTCATTTAAAATTATCCACACCTAACTTACTAGAAACATTATTATTCAAAGGAAACTACCAATACGCACATCCCTACTTTGGTCAGTAGATGAAGCATACATTAGTAATACTAGCATTCTTATTTTCACAGATGTTCAAGACCTGGCAGTGGTTGTTATTTTTTGTGGGTTTATTTGTTTGTTTGTTTGTTTTTTCCAATCTGACTTCATCATCTAAAGGTCTTCCAAAGCACTTCTCTGCCAGGGAATGACTGCCTCAGAATGAGGTTCTGAATATCAAAAAGTTTACTCTGAAATTTAACTCACGCCAGCCACTGTTGGGGACCAGAGAAACTGTTGCTTGTCACATTATTTCTGAGCCTGTCTGGTGGATCTAAGTGGGAAGAAATTCCATACTTGAGAATATCCAAGACAACGTGAAACTGTTGTGTGCCATTCTGACTTTACTCTCCCTTTGCAGAGGGGTCAGCCCAGGAAAAAATCTCTGAGCATTCAGCTCTCCTCAGGCTTTCTACACACTAGGATGGGTGGCAGACCCCAGGGCTGGGAGTGCAGATGGAGTGTCGGCCCTGCCAAGGCAGATGGTCAACCTCAGAGGCCCAGATCTATCTGTATCGGTATGTTTCTGAAGGGCCAGTTTCTGTAGCTTAGTACACACTGTCTGGAGCGCACAGCATGCCTTGTGCTCATGATGGCTGTCTTTGCCTAAACATCCTCTCAACATACCAACTAACCAAATAGAAACTGATAGAAGAGCAAATGGAGTCTATCTAAACTTGCAGGAGGGCAGAGAGAGGCTCATCATGCAGCGTCTGCTGAGGCCAATGCCATGTCAACATCAGTATAAATCCAGCCACCAATAATCACATAAAATCCTCTGCCTTTTTTTAATACTATTGACCAAACAGAAACTATGCAGTTTTTACATTTACAGAGATTGCAGTTGGTCTTTCAATTGGCCAAGTTAAACTTCTCTGTTCCTGCCCTACAGTACAGTGCTTAAAATCCTCACACATCCAAGTTTATACAGGTGTTTTGGGTATTATTAAAAGGTAGTTTTTACCTATCTAAGTGAAGAGATCATTGCACCTTGGAAAGTCAAGTTACTTGTTCAAGGCCCTACTATTTGTTGGAAGGGGTAACTCCTGGCAATGTCTTCTGATTTCTAGAACAGCTCTCCCTTTCTGTTTAGACTGTATCAGACTGTTGATAGTTCCATAACTGCTGCTCACTACACAATGGGAATGGGGATTTGAACCACACACACTGGATTCTAAACTGTTATCTTAGTTCATAAAGAGGAGAAACTGCCATGTCAATTTGTGTTTTATCAAACTAATTTGTATTTGGAAGAAGTTATGACATGAGTGGAGAAGAAAAGAATTCACTGAAATGGAACACCACTTAAGAGATTCTAAGGAAAGTCAAGAGAGGGAAGTGACGATGAAGATATTAAGAAATTCTCAAAAACACTGAACTTTACAATACTTGTACAAATAAAGTCATTTACCTTGAGAATATTAATAATTATCCTATGTTACTAGGGACCACCTGACATGGAAAGTTCATAGAGAGAAGCACCTAGCAATTTACTATGTCACTAAGTCCCAGGACTGAGATGAGAATGTTTTAAACACAATTGCATCATGCACTCAAAACATTTAGGATTATGACTGAACACATCATTTTATTTAATCCTTACAATGACCTTACAGTGTAGGAACTGGTATTATCCCCATTTTAAGACAAATACAATAAAGTTTAGAGAGATTAAATGATGTACCCAATATCCCTCATGGAGCAGCAGAGCTGCAAACCTGGGCTCTTCACTGCGCAGAACTGCCCTCATTCACCACAGCCAGCAAGCTCAGAAAAGGCAGCGACCTCTGGGTTCATGGTCCAGTCCTCCCAATCACTGACTGGAATGTGTGCCTGTTAGAAAGAATCCCCAAGCCACTGTCTCCACTAGGAAATGAAAATCATTATCTTCTACTCCATGGAGTTATTGTGAAGCTTAAATAATACTTAGGTGCCAGCAGAGTGCCCAGCCCATAGTAGGTACTAACTAAATACTGAAGTGCCAAAGGAAAATGCTAAGTCTGAAGATGTTTTGTTTTGTTTTGTTTTGTTTTGTTTTGTTTTGTTTGGCATTCTACTCCTGAAGCATTGCAATTAGGTATTTGACAGTTAAAATAAGCAGTTTATTCATTGAAACAAATAATTTGGTAAATAATAAATAGCTTAAAAGGGCTGCTGAGATATACTTAACAAAATAATTTATTCATGTAGATCTCAAAACCTAGGGACTCTATAAGTCCCTATAAGGAAACAGAATGAAAACCCTACCTCCTTCCACTTTTCCTAGTTGACTCAGAAGTACAGAAGTACTGCAGATTCTCATTATCCAAAAATATTGCCAGCATTTTGCCATTCAAATCTAGTCGAAACAAAAGCAACATTAAAAAATTCATGGGAGTTTGCATTATATTATCTGGTAGTTATGTTACCCCCCCCCCAACTGCCTTTTTAAAATAAGCAGCATGTGTGCAGTAATTTTCCTCATCCTGATTCTATGCCTTCCTTATAGTGCATTTTGCCAAAGAAACATCGGACATAAATGAACATTCTCAGGTATCCTAGCAACGGGATGTGATTAATAATACCTCTCAGAGCAGGGCAAATAAAATGCCTGCAAGTGAATGCAAACTCAGAATTGGCTACAGAGAAACTGGTAGTGCATTGAGGAAAATTTGATAGATTCCCTGGCATACTGTATTGTACAAAGATGGAAGCAGGTGGAAGGGAGAGTATATTTTTAAGACAAGACTATATCTGAGTATAGAGTGCAGTATGTATACATATATCACATATGCATACATGTAATGCAAGTATATGTATGTGCATAAATACGCACACATACACATACATGTGTATGCACGCTGCATGTATATATTAATATACAAGTACATATATACACAAATTTTTCTTTTTATTATAAGTGACGTAAGATACTGAATTGTGTTACAAATCCCCCTCCCCATGCATTACTGGAAAGTTACATTGGATTGCCATTTGTGTTCCTGTGGCTTTAAGAGATCAGAAATAATCACTGTGATGAAGGAGCTACTTCTATACTGAACTACTGAAATGTGCTTTAAATTTGATATATATTTAATGTTTCTCCATGGAACAATATCAGCAAGCTCAAGTCTAAAATAGCTTTTCAAAGTATCAGTACTCAGTTTGTATAAATAAATAGTTCTGAGCTGTGGAATTTTAATGTACAATTAAAGACATTTTCTCCAAAGAAAAGTTTTACCCTGAAAATTCCATTTTTATGAGATTATAGTCCATTTTATTTCTCATAGGTTGAGTGCTGCATCCAGGTTTAAACAGAAGTAAATTGCAAACTACCCTTTAATGTTTTGTGTTTAAACTAAAAGCTGTGCTAAAATAAAGCCCCACAAGGACACAAATGCATGCTCATTGTTCGGAAAACCTCCTTGTTATTTCATCACCCACTTTTCTAATATAATAATTTTCTAGGTTATCAGTTGTAATGTAAATGCCTGGTAAAAACTCTGCTTTTGATTGTGCCTGCTTTCTGCAGTAGCAGTACTAAAACTTACTTATGTTCGTTCTCTAGCATTGTACAGAGGGTTGGGATATTACATAACTTTCTGTGTGTCCTCCACCCCAAACATCTGTGTGTTCAAGGCATCAGGAGGAGCATAGGATACACCCCTCTCCCTTAAAGAGGCAACAGTCCAGTTGCAGAAACAGATCTGCATCTCATTATGAACCAAACACTGGAGTTAGTACCATGCTAAAGGTATACATAAAGGGCTATAGGAGCACAGAAGGGTGATTAATTTTGCAAGGAGTGGGGAGTTAAGGGAGGTGACACAGTGCAAAAGCTTCTGAGCTCAGCTCTAAAGGATGAGTAAGATTTTGGTAGCCAGAACCACAGGACAGAACATTGCAGGAAGGAGAAATAGTATGAGCAGGGAGTTGGGGTAGCAGATCTGAAACCTTGCATAATTGGTAAGTGTTCTGTATGGCGCCTGAGGAGTGGTAACAGAAAGTGCGTAAGTCATGGCCAAATTTTCCAGGGTCATAAATTTTGTTCTAGAGAATATAGGTTTTCATCTGTAGTAGAGATCAGATGGCAAGGATGGAAAAACCATCCCTAAAACCAGTGAAATCAGTTAGAAGCCTGTAGAAAATAACCCCAGGAAGAAATATCAAGTTCATGGCCTACGACCACGGCAGTGATCCAGGAAAAGATAGATCTGAAAGGTCCTACAAAGAGAATGTAAAGATCTGAGGGTCAGATTAGATTTGGAGGTTAAGCGGAAGGGAGGAGCTAATGGCTCTGAGGTTTCATTACTGGGTGCCTGAGAGGACAGGAGGCTAACTCTCAAGACAAGCAGTTTCATGGGCGATATAATGACTCAAGTTAAGGACATGTGTTGTCGTGCAGTAGACCATACAGATGGAGATGTCCAGTCTGAATCCTCTCTTTCCATGAAGGTGGACACTGAGAACAAGATCAAGAGACTGAAAAAGAAACCTACAGGCTCATCCAGTTAAACAGTGGAAACTCTGTGTTCTTTGATCATTCTAATAGTTTATTTAATCTAGCTTTTATTTTTCTAACTTGAAGTTTAGTGTATACATAACTAAGGATAGAAATCTAACTCAATTCCTATAACAAAACTAATAACAATAAAACTAATAAATAATGTTTATATAGCCCTTTATAGTTTACAGGGCCCTTAAATATAACACAGAGAACTGTTTGAGGTCCCACTGTGGGGGGAAGGGTGAAACATTTTCAGCAATGCCTTCCAACCTCCCTTCTGAAACATCAAACCCCAGTATTCTGTGTGAGTTTCCTTCATTTCTTGCTAGTTCTTGGAATTATTTTCCCATGGAATTGTTTAATCCTCACAACATTCCAGATAAGCAGGTCTGATCCCCACATTACAGAGGAGAAAGTCAGGGAGACCAATCGATTTGACGCACATAACATCGCTGAAGTTGTATTATATTTAAGTGGTAAATTAACCCAAACTTTCATAATAAAGTTATCCAATAAGTACAAATTATCTATTGCTGTAACAACTTATCCAAAACTTAGCAGCTGAAGACAACAGTAAGCATTTGTCAGCTCACACAGTGTCTTCAGGGAGCTCTGAAGTGACTACTTGGGTGGCTCTGTGTTAGGGTCTTCCCCCTGCAGTTGCCCCTCAAGGTGAGCGCTGAAGCTGCAGCCATCTGAAGGTCCGACTGAGACTGGGGGATGGGCCACACATGTTCCTGTCAGGGTGATGCCCACTGGCAGGAAGCCTTCGTTCCTCAGTGGCCACAAGGGCTTCTCCACAGAGCCACTTGAGTGTCCTCACAACATATGATCTGGCTTCCCTCAACGGGAGTGATCTAAGAGAGCAAGAGTGGGAGGGGAGGGAATTTCAGGGGAAAAGGGGAACGGTTTAGAGCAACAAGTATAAAGGACTCATGGACAAAAACTATGGGAGGTGGAAATGGGAGGAAGGTGGGGAGGGCTGGGGTGGTGGGCTGGGGCGGGGTAAAAGACAGAAAACTGTACAATATCAACAATTAAAAAATACTGAAAAAAAAAAGGATGCCAAATGGTTCTTAAGGCCTGTCCTCTGAAGTCACACATTATCACCTCTACAAAATCCTATTGGTTACACAAGAACACGAATGAATGCCAGGAAGAGGAATGAACACCAGGAGGAGGAGTCACTTTGAGGTCTGACTACCACACCGTCATATTTATCTCCAACACATTCACTGTGTACTTTCAAGGTTTATGACTCATTCTCATACAAGTTAAAGACTCTCCAAAGAGATATTTTTCTTTTAATGTTTTATAACTCAGGACTTGCATAACATTTTTTAAAATTCATGAAAATGTTTGAAGCCTCTACTATACAAAAAGTATGTAATCAAACAGTAAACAGTGGCTTTCCCAATTAAAAAAAAAAACTTAGATAAGGAGATGCCCCATCACACTTAGTAATGAATGAAATCTTTAAATGGACCATTCATGCCATTTATCTGTTTGAATCATTGAAATAAATTGCATCCAACAAGTCCTCTGGAAATCACCCAAATGAACAGAATGTTCCATTAATCAAGATGCCAGTTAAATGAATTCCACACTTTTGGAGGCTGCACAAGGGAAAGACTGTATGTTCTCCACTTTACATATTTAGATTTTAACAGATATAAAGGGCTGGTAAAATTCTTAAAGTTTACATGCATTATCTGTGTGTTGCACAAATTTTCAGTTACTAGCTTCACCTGTGAAATGTTAGCAGCTGACAAGAGTGTGATGACTAGAAGGGTGGCCCTCGCTTCCCCATTGTAAAACCAAGGCTCTCACCTCAACAGTGATGTTTACACACACCATTGCCCTGGTGCAGTTTCTTATCTAAGCCTACATGTGTGCTGGAGTGTCCCGTAGCCTCGCAGAAACCTTGAATTTGCTCCTACTCGAGCTATTGTCCATCTCACTCATTTATATGCTGTCAGATTTCGTGAACGAGGAGCCATTTCCTCAGCTTTATCTTCCTCATTATCTACATCTTTTCAGACTCTCATACCATCTCTTGTGTTCTCCGCCCCTACTCTACTAAACCTGGTCTCTCACAATCTAGCAACATCCGTGTGAACTCGGCAGCATCAGATGCTATTGATAACCCCCCGTACTTCCTAAATCTTTATTTGTGGTAGACAGCTATGCTCTCTGTTGATCTCCATGGATCTCTGCTGCTGCTTCTTGTTCTGTCTTCTCATGGTCCTAAGTTACAAACAAAAGCAGCATTTTTGTTTTCTTGGCCACTTTCCTCAGCCTAGCCCTCTGTGCTGTCTGCCTTTATGTTCCCATCCCTCACCTCAGCTCCAGCCATCTTCTCAAGATGGACACATTCTGAATCTTGTAAGTTCAGTTCTGATCTGTCATCCAAGCTGTCATTCCCACACTCCCATCACACATCACCATTTCCCTGAATTACGTCACCACTCCCAAAGTCACCTAAGATGAAAGATAACCATTCATCTTGACCTTTCCTTTTCCCTTGCACTTAACATTTTGTAAATCCCTATAAGTTCTGCCTTCCTGCAATCTCTTGCATCCATCACTTCCCCCCTCTGCATTCCTACTGCCGGGGTAAGTCTATAGAGTCAAGTCTACCTCTTGCCCTACCTTTAGGAGAACCCTCCTCTTATGCAAAGCTACTAATGTCCAACTTCCTAAAGCAAATTTAAAACGTGACACTTCTTGCTCAAATAACCTTGTCCTACATAGCCCATACTATTTCCTTTGCCAAGAATGAATCCTTTTCCTATTTCAAATCTCCCAATTCACATGTATCTATCCAGGTCTAAGTCACGTACCACTTTCTCCATCACTTTATGGGTACTTCTTCATTTCTTAAAATAATAGCTTTATCCTCTCATGTCATGAATCATTCTATTCCTTTTAGGGCACTTCTCGTTTCCTGTTCCATTGCCTGTCCTTCATCTTCCCTAGTAGGTTGCAAGAGGCCATGGTTTTATTTTATTCAGATGTTCCTCACCCCCAATGTTACTTCTATGGAGATGTGCAAGTTGTAGATTTATTGTTGGGTAAGCGGCTCTTACTAATAAGATTTTTTTAAAAAACAACAACCTAACAGCATATTGAATGCATACTCATTTTTGACTTCCACAAACTGATTCGAGAACATCTTTCTATGCTATTCAACTATGCCTAATCATCTCTGGGAGCATGCTGGACATGATGGAAGTAGTGATTGTGTTTGAAAATTGCCTTAAACAAAGCCATCATCTAAGTTACATCATTTTCTCATGGCCCCACACTGCAACTGATCTGCCACTTCTCATTTCAGGGAGAGTGGAGAAGAAAAGAGAACAAAAAGCAACTTCAGGTAAGATTTTGACTAACTGACTTCAGTTTTATTTCCTACACACACAAAAAAAAATCTATTTGCAGTTTATTATTCAAAGTAATAGTTTATGGTCCTTGAATTGATTGGTACTAAATGAATTAAAATAAGTTAATAGATTTAGCTTTTCACTTTCACATCAATCCTTTCCATTCTATCATTCCATTGAAAAATGAAATAGAATGTTATTTATTTTTTCATGATTATCTATTAAAAGGTAAGTCTTACAACCACCAGTTTTAAAATATGGAGGTTGTAAGAATTGACAACCATTTTATTGCCCCAAACACCTGTGAATTTCAGTTCTTTTTCTTAAAGCCATGTATGTAATTGTTTTTCAGGACAGTGTTGACAACCTGAGAAGAATCTTTCTATTTTGGAAGAATTTGAAGAATTATTTCATTCCTAAATCCTAATATGTATCCAAAACTGAATGGGGCTTTGGCACAGTGCCATTGCACATAGGTCTTGGGTCAATATTTGCTAACTAATACAAAAATAAGTTCTTGCATTTCCATATTTTCATTAGATGGCTTTTGGCTTAAAATTGTGACATAAGGTAGATTTTTCATTTATCAAGTAAATTTTTGCATGGGAGCAGTCTTCCAGCTCCCAATGCCCAGAAGTTGCCAATAACCATAGAAAATTCTAGTTTAACCTCTATACCTGTTCCCACCACCCTTCGCAAGTCTCCACCCACCCAATACTCTGTGATCTGTGAAAACTGCCAGCATAAAGACATGTTGCTTTGAACCACCTTCTTCTTTCAACTTTAGTTTTTGTCAGGTAACAGGTACTGCATGTATTTCCAAACGCTTGGTGTAGTCAGTAGAAGACAAAAATCAATATTGATCCAAACTATATAAATAACCTAAGACCCTGTCTCTTTGCTTCTTCCCAATCTTTGCATTCATATCAGACAACTTGTCAACTTATTACCTGCCTGACTTCCCTCTTGAATGTTATTGTTCACATTCCTTCTGTGTATTTTTAAAAGCCCAATCATGAATATATAAAAAAAAAAAAGTGAAGGCAAGAAAGTGTCTGGTCTCCTCACAAAAGTAGTTACTTCATTATTGCATCTTGAGGCAAAAGTATACTGTTTATAAGATGCTATTGCTATGATCCTGTAGGTACTGTCTTCTTTAATTATAGAAACTTTATAGTTCAAGGGGAAAAGACTAAATTGGCCAGTATTAAACCAGATGCTTCTTTAAGTTTCCTGCATTTCCTGGACTCTAATATTCTGCATTGCCAAGGTGACACCAAGGGCTTGTAGAGACAGAGACTGGACATGACCTCAGGTTTGTTCATTCATTCTTTCCAGTGTCCCACCATCCTGACCTTTCTTTCTAATCAAAGTGCTAATCAGTTTGTTATTGTGTTCAGTTTCTTGCTTAATAAAATGTTTTTCAACATTTGGGAAAAAATTAAGGCAACAGCATCTTTGACAGGGAACACTAGTCATCAGGGTTATAAGGAAACTCTCTTTATTATTAGAGCTAATTTGCCCCACCTGATTCACAGTTTGTTAACCTGTCTGATTTTTATGAGAAAGTTAAGTCAAGGATAACTAATGGACAGAGCTCAAATTATTACAGAAAATTTGTAGGCTCCTCATCATTTCAAAGAACACACATCCTGCCACAAGGAAATCTATATTTGTAAAAAGAATGTGAGCTTTCAAAGTTGGGATATAACCTTTGCCAGTGTAGTCATAAATATCACCACGATCAGTGTCTGATGCTAGTCTGAATATATGCATCTTTAGATAAAACTATAAGATACCAAGAACATCATGGGCTTTTCTGCGCTGACTTTCTGTCTGGACTTCTTTGTATTGTTTGTTGTTCATTCTGCTCAGATTCTATGTCCTGACTGCTCAATTAGTCAATCACAGCCTCTCATTTATAGTGAGTCTGTCTCTCAGTTATGGGAGATCAGTATTAGATCCTGGCCCTTTCAATCTACCCCATCCTATTGCACTACTTATTATTGAAAACAAAGAATTTAGAAAAATATTGCAGACAAAAATATTCCTCATTAGAACAGAGACTCCCAGGACCCTGATGTTTTGGTTGGTTAAGGCTGGTTAAATTGTTGTTTAAAGAATCTTGCACTAAGATGAACGTTACAGAGGTTAAGTTTTTGCTCAGAATAAGAAATAACTTCCTAACAAGGAAACCTGTCCAGAACTCAAGAGAATGGGATTATGTTAGCAGAACTGAATGGAGGTTAGGCCATAACCTGTAAGGGATGTTAACAAGAGATCCATGAAGAGTTTTCTAAGGTTCTTTCCAGTTTTGTGTCTATGATTCTATTTACCTTTATTAGTTTATTGAAATAGCTCTACTATGTATACATGGGTCAACACACAGACACACACCCCCCCTCTCAGTTGCTCACATTTCATTATATAATCAAATGAATCATGTTCCAAAGTTTGAGCTTAATTAATTTGGACTGAGTTGCTCAGTAGAGCAGGTAGCTAATTGGGATTCAACTTGTCCTATAGTTTATTTAGCTTCTTTTGGGGGAAAAGCAGTTTATACCCTGGCTGTAGTTTTGAACATGATGCTATTTTTGATAAGCCAGGAGTAATTCACAAGAGAATATGCATAACCTCATATCATTTTTGAAAGCTGTGGTAAGCATAGCCATTTTTGAAAAACAATGCAAAGCACATGCCTCTTGACTCTGACCTTGGAAACCCATATCAAATCATACAACAAAATTTGGCTATTTGGGCTTGTAAAGAATATTAAAAACATATGATGGTATAATGATAAATAGACAAAATATCAGGAGGCAAGTTTCCAGTATCATCAATTATCTATTTGCCCTTGATTATTTTAATGACCCAATTTCTTCACCAGAAAAATAGGAAAAAATGGCCAGCTCTATTCCATAGGTTTTACATAAAAACCCCATTGAGTTCGAAGTCTTTTTATCTTATCAGAAGAAAGACCCCTGTTTGGAACAAGGAATTCTTGCTATTGAAAAGCAACACAGAATAAAATACAAAAAAGAATTCTCACAGGGAAAGGTGCTTCATAAATTATCGTCTCAAACACACCATCTGTTAAATATATATTGTTCCAATTTTTCCAAGAAGAACAACATTTTCAAATCCCCTTAAGTATTAAGTAAAGAATAGTCAGAGTGCACCAGAAAGTAGGGTTATCAGTAGAGATGACAATGAGTATTTTTAAATGAAGTTGCATACTTTTAATTTCTGACATTAGAGCATCCCTAAAATTAGAGATTTTTATTCATTTACATAATTGGTAAGAAGTTACTGGTAAAGAAGAACAATGTTATTTTTGCCTCAACCCAAAAGGTGAAATTTATTATTGGAAATTCAGCAAATGGTAGAACATCTGCTTTGCAAGCTCAGTCCCATTCTGCTTATTTTTTGACTGGGCTTTTCACTTTTTTTAAATGTCCTAAAACAACAATATCACCTCCATTTTCAAGCATTTAACACACATAGAACATGCAGTCATTAGGATTAAAAAAGTTAAATAGACAATGAATAAATTCATCCATCTGTGCGAGAGTAGCGTGTTCTCTTATATGTTACTCATTTACTGGATGCCGATTTTCAAGTAGATGCAGATTTAGCATAATTTTTCTCTATGCTATTACTATTTTTGTAGTGCTGTTTTGCAATGGTTTCTGTACACTATCAAAACCCAAAAAACACATAAGAGAAGACCTCATTTCGTTGTTTTAATTAGTAGTGACCAACATTAAACATATGAAATTAGTAGGTTGATTATGTTGCATGAAATATATCAAAATAAACTATCATTCTTGAAAAGCCCCATCACTTTTGGACATTAATATTTTGTAATATTCTACGTGTTTTGTTCTTATCATGGGAATCAATTCCTGTTGGAATCAAGTTTGAAAATTCCTATCACCCTCACTTGTTTATAGCATACAAAAAGTCTTGTCTCTTAATAACACTATATTGCATATTTGAAAGTTGATCAGAGAATAGATCTTAAGTTATCACAAGAACAAAACTCTAATTGTGACATAATGGATGTTAACTAGATATATACAAGTGCTGATCATTTCAGTATACATCTGAATATAATAATATGTTATGTGTCGATTATCTCTCACTTAAAAAATACTCTTGTCTTGACCCCATTTCATTTGGCACCACAAAGGGGGCACAGAGGGAATCTGAGAAGGCATTATAAGTTAATACATTGAATTTGCTAAACATTTTTATGGTCCAGGCTTTGTGCATGATATTGAAGGTGCAATGGTAAATAAGATATGGTATTGATATCTGTACTTCAATTCACTTTTGGCTGGGGCAGAAAAGTACAGATGGTTATAATATAGTGTGAAGAGTAACCCTTAGAGAATTAAGTGCAAGTTATAAGGATTTCCAGGAAGGCTACATGAAAGAGAGTAGACTTGAGTGGATTCTTGAAGAAAGAAAAAGGGAAAGGACTGGCCATCCAGAGAGACAGAGATGAGAAAAAGCATGGCCTATTGAGGGAAAGGTTAGTGGTTAATAACACTGGAATATAGCCACAATTATATAAGATGCACGAAATATAGCCAGAAAAGTAGGCATGGACCAGAACCAACAAGGACCATTGTGCCCTTCCATGGAGTTTGGACTTTATGCAATAGGGGTTGGAAGCTAATGAAATGAATGCAAAGGATAACATGGTCTATTTGCATTTTATGAAAATCCTCCCAGAAGAAGTATAGGTTGGAAGGGGAAGTGACTGAAGACAGGGAAATCAGGTGGTATATCACTTTAATTATCTAAAGATGAAAGTCTTAAGGGTCTTTTCTAAGACAGTGGTGTTAGAGAAGAAACTAAGGAGTGGGATGTGAATAGATTTACAAGATAGAATTGGCCTGTTTGAGTGGATATGGGGGATAAAGGAGGATGGATGATTCCCATGTTTCCAGCCTAAGAAATGAAATGAATTGTACATTCTATGTGTGGAACACAGGAGGAGGCACAGGTCTGGTGGGGGAAAATGATAAATTGAGTCATATCTATGTTGATTATAATGTGACCTATGGGATATGGAGGTGGCTAAGTCAAGTATGTCGAATAAAGCAGTAGTCATGACAAGCCTAGAACTCCAGAAAGAATTGGGATGCTGGCTTGCCTTTTACATCATCGATGACTAGATAAGACATGAAGTTATGGTTATGAATGAGCTTGCCCTAAAGAAATTGGGGATGTGAGAAAAGGCCAGGGTGAGTTATTGGAAAATCCCCACCAGTAACAAAAAACAGTGTGGGAAACCAGAGTTGAGAGCCGGGAAACATCCAAGTTGTCCTGTGAAAATCAGCAGCATTCTGTCTCTGAATGCAAGCGAGGAAGACAGTCAGAAGAAGGAGGGACTGGTCAAGCATGTCCCATGCCGCAGAGCAATCAAATCAAATAAGAACTGAAAATGGCTCTTGGAGCCAGGGGAAAAAGTCTGCTGCTGGTCATTACAGAGAAATTCTGTTTTAAGAGTTCTGGAAGTGAAACCCAGATAGCAATGGGTTGAGTGAGGGAGAATAAAACAAATGCAGACTTGTTCTTTCAAAGAGTTTATGTGTGAACTGGAGGAGAGATAGACAGACGTAATCTTCAGACTCTGTACTCAGTACCTTCTACTTTACCCTCAGAACCACCTTGTAAGGTTTGTTGTTGGGTTTTGTTTTTTTTTCAAAATGACAGAGAAGTTTTTTCTCCCTTATACATAAAAGTCCTAGTAGCTGGTGCATGGTTGTGATAGCTTTCCACGCTGTCAAACACTGAAGTTCTTTCTATTTTATATCTCAGTTCTGTGTGATTCATGGTTTAAGATGTCCTGGGCAATAATAATAAAGGAAGAGATGAAGGACCAATGCCCTTTTTTATCAGAGCAGTACAGTCAACATTTTAAAAATTAGAAAATGGGGAAGTAGAGTAACTTGGCATGTGCCCCTTGTACTAACTGGTGGAGCCATTAGTGGAATCTAAGCAATGGCTTAGTGGAGCCAGCTCGTAGTATCTGGGGAGAAATCTGAAGAGAAGAGCTTGTGTGTATCTCTTCCCACTTCCTTGTTCAGTGATGTAGCTGCAAATTGGTGGTGGTGGTGTGAGCATTTACACCATGGAAATTAGCAAGCAGCACAAGCCAGGGTTGGTTGGTTGCTTGCTTGATTGGTTGGTTCCCAGGGAGCCCGTTGTCACATATTGGCAAGTGCGCCACTGGAGCAAGTCTGGGTGATAGTAAAGTCTAAGCATTTTCCACTGTCCCGCATATGTGACTCAGCCAAGTTCACCTGGTTAGCTAACAGATAGCAGAGTTGAGACTTGAATCCAGACCTGTGATCTACATCCAGCCCAATACAGATCCCAGGGCTCTGATGAAAAAATAAGTAAAATAATCACATTTTATGCCCAAATGACCCAGGTTGGTATCAACAAAGTCTCATATTTATTCATTTTCTAGTTCTAAGCTATCAATTTTCTGCTTCAGCCTCCCAAGCAATCCATATCTGGCATGTTTGCTTTTTTAAAACCACTTTCGTGAAGACCTGGCTCTCTGAACTATGCTAATGAATTCTCTTTTAAAAAAATACTCAATTTTCTCTGGGTTTACGGTTTCAGAACAATATTTATTATTGAGTGAAATAAAGTATCTTAGATACATCTTTCCATCCACAAAATGGAAGACGTACACATGGGCTGTTCATTAAAATAAGTCCCGAAGAGTTCATTTTTCAACAAACTTCATTTGCCAGCCAGTCGAATTTAGCTAGAGAATGAACACAACACAGCTGTGCCGCATCACTTCAAAAAAATACCTTAAATTTCATTGTATACACTGCATTTAAAACAGTGTGTTTATGCAAACTAAAGAATTCTGAAATGATAAGTAGCTCATGTGGGAGAAATTGCTATGTCATACCACATAGTTAAAGTGCCGACATGAAAACATCTCCCTGAAATACCCTCCACATGTTTAATTTGGATTGCTACTATAGCGCGCCGAGCAGGATTTATGTGCACACAGTTGCGACTTGAAACGTGGTGTCTGTAGGTGGCATGGGACAAATAGCATCTTTAGCTGCATCGCAGTAGATTTCACCGTAAAGCAGGGTGCCTTGTTGTGTAACTGAAAAAGAGAAACTTTTATCTGGGTTGATTCTTACACAACATAAATGTGTTTCTTTCACCCGAGAGAGAAAATGAAGAAGAGTTTTATAATTTGTTAGCCAAATATTACTTCAGGCTTTCATCTTCTAAATATTCTGTTAAAAAAAAATCAGAAAAATTCCCAATTAAAAAGGAAAGTAACTCAAATAAAAATGGATTTTTCAGGAGCTATATGATAGATCTTTATTAAGACAGTACAGGCCAAAGCAGTTCTCAACAAAATTAGCCTCATGCTAACTTGAATTTGTTGTGGAAGTTGAATCAAAGGGTATATTCTGTGTGTGTATTTCAGTCAATGCTAGTCACTGACTTTTATCTGACATGACTTGGGAATGGAGCATTCTAGGTAAATGCATACTTTGATTACTTAAAGTGGCACTTATATTAACAAAGGATTAAAATGCCCACAGTAACAGAATATAGGTGATCCTTGGGTTTTCTTATGAAAGGAGTCTTAAGCCATACCTGATTTTCCCACAGAATAAAAACAATGAACTTGTATTTCTAACCAAGGAACAGATGCCCAACTTTTTTTTCTTCATAGAAATGACCACAAACATTTTAATCAACTGTAAATGATATACTTGCACATTGCGTAACTGAAAACTTTCTAAAGTAATTGCAGGCCATTTGAGCTGAGCGATGCAGTAATAATCATACAAGTTGTCCTATTATTTCACCGAAAATTCCCAGATAAGATTTGTAGGACAGGAGAGAAGCCATGAGACTATAAGGAAACAAGAAACACCTGAAGACTACTCACCCCAGAAGTGAGGTTGTGACTTGAGCGGCAGTTGGAAGAACTCTGAAAAGGGCAGAACCTTAGTTGAAGAAGCAGAGAGAGCCACAGTTTGGGGAAGGCCAGACCTAGTGGACTCTTTCACAAGCAGCCAACTAATCTGATCTACTAATTCGATTGAGCAGCTAATGAGTAATCATGATTCACCACATTATTGATTCCAGATAGCAAATTTAAATTTTGCTCAACATGGTCATCAGTGTCTTTGCTTCCAGTTGAACCATTTATAGGAGGAAATGATCTTGACCGTGGCCCCAACCTTTCTTTGAACATCTTTGCCTTGTTTCAGTCTTTGTAGAATGTCTCTTGAATGCTGTCTAGGCTTGCTTACCTACACTTGCTTGTAAGTGTTCACTATGCCCTAGTTATCGGCATGACTATAAATCTCCCACATATCTCGCTGCACAGAAACAACCTGTGTTTCTCAGTCAAATGTGGTGATTTTTTTCTTGAAAATACCCTTGAAATGCAATTCTACCCACACCTTGTCTAAAAACACACAGCTCTCTGTTTCACTGATACTCAAAGAGACAACCAAAACACCACATGCACACCTAACTTAATTTAACGCATCTTTCTTTGTTTCCTTTGGCCATTTTCCATTTAATCTGCTGACTTCCCTTGCCATTTTAAAATGTTCACCCCAGAACATATAGAAATGCACATCTGAAGTACATTACATTAAAATAGTTGACCCTCACACCTAGAAGCACTTCTCATTGAGGACACTCACATTGTTGTACCACCATCCATTCACAGACCTCTTTTCATCTTGCAGCGCCAACACTCTGTCCCTATTAAAAAGCACCTCCCATTCTCTCCTACCTCCAACCTCTTGTAACCCCCATTCCACTTTCTATTTATGAATTGGACTATTTTAGGTACCTCATGTAAGTGGAATCATACGTTATCTTTTTTGTAACTGGCTTATTTTCCCTTAGCATAATGTCCTCAAGGTTCATCCATGTCATGGCATGTAGCAGAATTTTCTTCCTTCTAAGACTGAATAATATATAACTGTATGGATATATTACATTTTGTTTCTCCATTCATTCATCAGTGGGCACTTGGGTTGCCTCCACTTTTTGGCTATTTGAATAATGCTGCTATGAATATGGGTATACAACTATCTCTTTAAAAATCAATTCTTAAAGAGAATTTTAAATTCTTTTGAGAATATACCCAGAAGTAAAATCCTGTATCATATGGTACTTACAAGGTTTTAACTTAGACAAAATGGATGATTAAATTAGGAAGTTTCTCAAGTTTTCATAATTATTTCTTTGGTTGTTTTTTTCTCATGCTTGCTTTCTTCTAGACAAAGCAATATCCAATAAAATTATAATGTGAGCAACATATAAATTTAAATTTTTGAGTAGACACATTTTAAAGAGTAAAAAGAAATAGATGAGATTAATAATGCTACTTAACTCTGTATATTAAAAATATTACTATTTCAACATGTAATCACAATATAAAAAGTTATGAGATGCTATAAATGCTGCATATAACAGATGTGTATATATTACAATAAAGATTAATAGAGTACAGGATACAACAGTTAAAGAAAACTGTAGTCCTACCAAAACAATAAAGTCATTTTTAATGGAAAACACTTTATCCTACTTCAGTTTTTAAATTAAAATTTAAATTACTTAAAATTTAAAATTGAGTTTCACAGTTGTGCTAGCTACATACCAAGTGCTCAGGAGCTGCATGTGGCCAGGGGCTACCAGAGTGAATGGTGCAGAGATGAACATTCCCATCATTCCCAGAAGTTCTACTGGACAGCACTGCCCCAGGCTGTGATCTCTCTGAGGGCGGATGCTTGGGTTATCATCAGAACCTTATTACCTGGTGCATAGTAAGGGTTCAATATGTATGTGTCGGATGATCAACTAAATTTATGGAGCAGGCGTTTATTGAATGCTCACCTTTTGCCAGCCACTGTCATGGCACTGGGGCCATACTGAGTGAGCCTACACAGCTAACTGCCTAGTCCTGGAACACTTTTTCAGAGACTGGGGTCCTTGCAGGTTCTGTTTGCTTGGTTTCCAAGCCAGGTTTTGAAAGAAATTTTTCACAAGGTAGTGAAAACAAAAACAATATTGCTTGTATGGTTCTGTTTTGTTTCTTGGGCCTCCCAAAGGGTCTGGAAGAAGCAGACCCTCAGTAAAATGTCAGTTCAACAAACGTAGGCATAAATAGCTTTGTTCAATCGTCAGACACAGAATATGGTCCTGGGGGATTCCTAAGGAAAGAAGTCCCTAACAGTGATGAGAGGGCATTGGAAAGGCAACACAAGAGAAAACCAGAGAAATAGGAGCATACCTACAAGAACACCCTAGACAGTGCATTTGAGGAAGCACAGAGGGTGATCTAACCAACAACAGGGCCATGGGCATTTCCTTATCCATAAACTGAAGTGCAGGCTTTATTAATTCTGCATGTAAATCTCTGCACCCTAACTCAATTTGGAATCGAAGTCATTCATTTATCCATTTATTTATTGAAGAACTATTGAAAGAATATTTATTATTTACTACTATGAGTCAAGGGCAAAGCACCAAAGTTATTTTTGAGATCTCCTGGAGAGAAATCTCAAACATGCAAAAAATAAATAATGACTGATTTGATTGTTTAGGGGAAGTGGGGAATGGGATGGTATTTTCTGAATTTTGCCTTTGGCTCTGTGATCGACGAATCTTGATTGCCCTAGAATGAGTCTGTTTGCCTAAAGAGATAACAATTATGACCTTTCCAGTGTCACTGCAACATTAAAAACAAAGAACACAAATCACAATGTTTTTTATAATTCCGTCTTGATTGCACTTGCTAATTTTCAGCATTCTGCTATTTTTTTTTTATTTTAGTAGATACAAGAAAATAAGGTTATTTACACACAGAATTTCTCTTCTACCTGCCCATGTGCTGTTGGAAATAGGCATCTGCTTTCAGGAGAAATGTGGAGGATTGGACTGAGAAGGGACTGCAGGATATCATTAACCTTTATCTCACACCTTTAATACAACTCTGTTGCATCTTTTTTAATTGTAGTCAAGCACATTTATCAGTAACTCGTTTGCCATTAATGTAGGAAGCTCTGAGTTTTAAAAAATAATAGGACACGAGAGAATTTCTCTATGTCAAGGAATGCTCAATTTTTGTTCATTTTTGGTTTTGAACATAGCAAGTATTTGCAAGCCTTCCCAGTGTTCACTGTTAGCCAAGCCTTCCTAGCATTGATGAACACTGGAGCTCATTGTGAGCTAGGGGCACAGCTGTGCATTGACTAAACAAGAATTGCAAGGGCATTTGTGAAAAGTCAAACTCTAGCATTCAAAGTATCCTTAACATGTTCAGAATCTCTGCTGTTAAAAAAAAGCCTCTTATTTAAAATGTGTAACTCATAGTTAATTCATATGTAGCTACAGTTTTTTAATATTGATTAAATGACAGTATTAAAATTATTTCAGTGGTTTAGCTGACATAATTTTGGTCTACAATAACCAACATATAAAGGGTTGTGACTGTGTAATTTGTTATGGTGTTTTTTCATTGTTGAGTATATTAGAAAGCTAGCATCATCTTTCTTTATTTAACCTGATGCAGATGTACAGAATATTTTTAAAGATAAAATGGTAAGTGCATTCCTAGAATTAAATTTACTTTCCTGGCAATTTATTGAGAAAGAAAAAATCATTTTCTTTCTCCACATGAGGGAGAAAATCAACAGAGAGATAATCAGTTGAATATCGTTTAACTTTCTAGCAGAACTCTTTAAATAACAATTCCCTAACACATCTGAATTAGATCCTCGTTTCACATTAAAGTACCTGTAATGTCATATTCTTAGTATCCCAGTAATAGTTGCAGTGTTTGCATCTCACTGAACTTTATAGGAAGCATTTAAAGTTGGCAGTAGTCAAAGTCTTTGAGAGAAAGGAAAAATCAAACAAACAAAAACTAAATGTTCTGAAAGATGGATTTCATTA
The DNA here is from genome assembly GCA_039655065.1 of Glossophaga mutica. Classification (NCBI taxonomy): domain Eukaryota; kingdom Metazoa; phylum Chordata; class Mammalia; order Chiroptera; family Phyllostomidae; genus Glossophaga; species Glossophaga mutica. Next base: position 34,953,596 of record CM077312.1, read on the forward strand.
TCACTTTTTTGAAATCATTTATAGTGATTGACGGCAGTAACAGGGAAGGCAAACAGATGCCTGGGATCAGTTTGCATATTTTATATTTTCTCTCTGAATACTGCCACATTGTGCCCAGTATCTAATACAGTGGGTTCTAGTGCAGTGGAACTTAGACATCATACTCTTTCCACCAGTAAATTATCAAAATTAATCTTGTCACTCAAGACAATGTCAAAGGACGAGCATTGTTTGGGGTGAAAAATAAAAGATGTGCCTGTGAGATGGCAGATGTGACTGAAATTTCCGTTTGTATTTGCTGATACAAATGTAAACAGCAAGGCTGAAATGTGACTGATTTTGACTTTTTTTAACCATTTGGCTTCAGAACTTGTACAAGTAGTATGTGTAACGGTGTAGTTTAGCAATATAAATGGTGCTGTCATCAGTCCTCTTTGATACAGGGCTGATCTAAAGGACAGAGGAGAGATGTGAAGCACCTAAATCTTCTCCAGAGCTCTGACGTGAAACTCAGTTCTGCTTCTCGAGACAGCAAAAGGTTGCAGCTGTTTACCAATTCCCTAGGCCCCGCCCACAGCCCCTGCTAAAGTCTAGAGATTTGCCATACAATATTATTGTACACTTACAAATTTGTAAGAAGGTAGATCTCATATTAAGTGTTCTACCACAGTAAAATAAAATTTTAAATAAACAGTCAACTTCTATCAGAAGGGATTGACTAGCTAACAGAATAATTCACTAAGACGGGACCAGAATGCCAGCACTGACCATGCAATGCTGCAGTCCTCAGCTCAGGCAAGTAGAGCTTTAGAATGTAATGGCCCACCCAGTAGCTGGGGAATTTTGAGACCACTTGGCAACATCTGAAGTTGGGAGAAAAGTGATCTTAAGAAATGAACCTTTTCATTTTTCTGTATATTTGAAAATGTCTACAATAAAATATTGCAAAACTAAAATGAGAGAGAGAAAAACAGCTATGCTTTTGTTTATCCTTCTGTGCAATCCCCGTACATAACTCGGACACGTTATATTTCTGGAAATTATTGTTGGATTGAATAATCAGATCGTGTCTTTCAACAGTTCAGGCAAGCAGAGGAGAGAGAAGGGTTGGTCTGTATACTTTCCTTCTTCTTCCTTCCCTGAAATTGGAAACAGAGGAGATATGGGGGTCTGATCATCCTCAGCTTTAGGAACTTACCTACAAAGGAGGCAGATCTGTACTTCTTCTGCATCTCTTCAGACTAGCTGATGGTCCCTGCTTTTCACCAACCTGAATGATCCAGTGTCTGTACTCAATCTGCATTCTAAATTACATCATATACACTGTTAATTGCCATGAAATATATGCAATTTTGAATTCTGTACATGAGTATAGATATATAATATGCAGCAGTTTTATTTTAAACTTTTTAACAGATTTTTCTAACTTCATATAACCTGGTTCAGTAAGCTCATATTTTCTATTTTTAGGTGGTAATTATCAAGTACTAAGGAGAAGACCTCTCTGAGGAGGTAGCATTTGAACTGAATGATACAAAGGAACTGGCGATGATCAGTTCTGAGAGAAGAGGGAATGGCAAGTGCAAAGGCCCTGAGGCAGTTTGATGGATTGAAGAAACTAAGAAAAAAGGCAGTGTGGCTGAAGCATGATTAAAAGTCAATACACAGGCGGCATTCAGCTTATGTGGGGCTGTATAGACTGTGATAAACAGTTCGGATTTTATGCTAATTGCAAGAGAAAATCACTGGAGAATTTTAAGCAAGGAAATGAGATGATTTTTTTAAGCACTCTGGTCTGAGGGATTCTAAAAAAATAGTGGAGATGGGGAGACCATTTAGAAAGCTATTTAAGTAAACCAGGAGAAAAATGAAGTGGTTTTAGTAAAAATAATGAAATCCTATCAGATTTACAGTGTATTGTTAACAAAGATATGACAGCAAATACTCATAGATTGGATGTGGGTAAATAAAAAAAGAAAGATAAAAGATGACTCTGGGTTTTGGCTTGAGCAAGTTGGTGAACAATGCTATTAGCTGAGATGTAGCCGCACATGAGAAGACCAACTTGGGGAGCTGAAGATAAAAGATTTCTGTTTTGGATATGTTACACTTGAGATGACTATTATCTATCCAGGCAAAGATGCGTCTTGGATATCTAGTGCGGTTATCTAGGTGAGAAACAATAGTGGCCTGAACCAGGAGTGTGGCAGTAGGGCCAAGGGAAGGGAGTAGATTTGAGAAAAGTTTGAAGAAAGAGTAAACAGGACTCGGTTGGTGTTGATAAGTGAGCCATGAGGCAGTTCGAGAGGAATCCCAGGCCTCTGAGTAGGATGCCAGAGTGGCACCAGTCCTTGAGATGGTTTGCTCGGTGGGAGTATGATTGGAAGAGGAGAGGAGGGCCTCACATTTAAATAGGCTCGGTTTTAGTGCCTATGGAAGACCTAAGGCCATGTGCGCTGAGCATGTTCTAATCTGAGTCTGGAACTCAAGTGAGAGACAGGTTTTAGAGAGATTTGGGACTCACCAGTGTAAACATAGTCATCAAAGCGAACAAAGTGGATGAGATTGCTCAGAAAGAGCCTGTAGTGCAAACTCATAAAGAGACTAATTTCAGATGGGAAGAAAAAGCTTTACCTAGCGCATGCTGGTTAACTAAGCAATCCTGGAAACGCAGAGAAGGGGAGGAAGAATGTGACTATTCTTCCAAATCAGACATGTTATTCTGCTGCCTAGCTCCTCCTCAGCCAGAACTTAAAACAAGGCAATGTTGGGTGTGAGTTCAAGACCAAAGCTTTGGGGAGTATTCCTAAGCTTTGGAATACTTGGGGAATTGCATATGGCTGGTGGAAATGTGAAATGGTGTGGCCGCTGTGGAAAAACAGTATGGGTGTTCCTCAAAAATTAAGAAATAGAACTACTGCATGGTTCAGCAATCCCACTTCTGGATATTTATAAAAAAGAATTGAAATCAGGGTCTCCAAGAGGTATTCCCACTCCCGTGTTCACTGTGGTATCACTCACAATTGCTCAGATGTGGGAAGAACTTAAATGTCTGTTTACAGATGAATGGATAAAGAGAATATAGGACATACATATAAGGAAATACTATTCAACCTTTTACTAAAAAAAAGAAAAAGAAAATTCTGCAACCTGTGACAACACGGATGAACCTTGAAGGTATTACGCTAAGTAAAATAAGCCAGACACCGAAAGACAAATACTTCACCATTCCACTTACATGAGTTATCTAAAGTAGCCAAAGTCATAGAAGCAAAGAGTGGCATGGTCAATGCCTGGGGCTCAGGAAGTGGGAAATGGGGAGCTACTCATCCACAGACATAGTGTCAGTTAAGCAAGATGGAATATGCTGTAGAGGTCTGCTGTACAGCATTGTACCTATAGTCAGCGATAATGTATTGTACACTTAAAATTTTGGTAAGAGAGTAGGTCGTTGCATCTCCAGATGATGTTCAGATTGGGTGACTATCTTCCAGGCAGTGGAGGTCAGCAGAAGACAAGCCAGCAGTGAGAGATGCAGGCCGCTGTGCCAGGAGCTGCAACGAGGTTCTGGCTATTCAACCTAGTGCTTCTGACTTCAAAATTGGCAAACAGTCACTGCCCTGCAGCTGCCTCCTTAGAATAATGGACAGTCTGTGTGTGGGAGGAATTCTGGAGATGTGTTGGTGCTAATTTTTCATTTTACAAATGGGTTAGATAAATCCCTGAAAGGGAAACTTGTTAAAAAGACATACACCTGCTTTTGGGTAAAGTCTGTGATTATATTGGGCAGTTTCTGGTTGTATTCTAATGCTATTTGGGGAACTCTTTTCAGAGGAAATGAAACCAATTTTAGATATCCCCTCTGTGCACTGCATAGCTGAATCTACTCCCAGAGGACGTCGAGTGTAAAGGTTAAGAGTCATCTCAAACTCCCAGGGCTGGAATCCCGGCTCCATCCCTTAGGAGTTATATGATCATAACCTCTCTCACCTTCCTCCCCTTATATGTAAAATGGAGATGAGAAGATTATTATGGAGTTATTATGAGGATTGAGTGAGAGAATACCTGTCAAGCTGTGGGCCTACCGCCTCACTCATGGTATGCTCACAATAAATTTTGGCAATCTTGTTATTGCTTTTGATATTACTTTATATTACTTGCCTCTGTCTTTTAGTGTCCAGGATGGAAACGTTAATAACACACCCAGAGGTTTGTTTCTCTGGCATGTAGTGTACATAAAATAAATATATGTTGAGAGAACGACAAAAGGAAAGAAGGAAAAGAGTGAGAAAGGGAGGCTATCACATTGAAAGGTCTTTCTTCATTGTCTGTACCACATTCTGAAGTGTGGAAATGTGTGTTATTTTTGTTAATAATATTACCTCTTTTTCCAACCTGCGAACTATTCAGCCAGCTCTTTTAATGTAACATAGGGAAGATCAAGATGGAAGGTGTGTGTCTTTGTGTGTTTTAAGCATGGCAAACAATACTAGAAGTTTACCATTGTTTCTATGGCTAAACTCGCTTCCTGTGCATCTGAATTTGTTCCTCCAGAGTGTCCGTGTGCTAGCCAGAGGTACAGGACAGACAGAGGCACAGTGCTTTCCTGTAATAAGCTTGCATGAGGCAGAGACAGTTGACACAAAGGGTATGTATAACAACAGAAGCTGTTATAGATGGTGCCATAAAGCACTCCATAGTCAGAGCACCTGCGTTTGGAGCCAGCATTTGGCATCTTTGTGACCTAAACAGTTGAATGACCTCTCTGAGCTACGCTTTCACCTGTAAATTAGGAGTAGTGATAGCACTAACAAGATTAAGGAACAAATGAGTTAATGCACAGGGTCAGCACAAATAACTCCCCAGTTTTATCACAAAATCATAAGCACGTAATTCTGTAACATAATATCATGCTCAAGCACACGATAGGACATTTTAGGTGAAATGTTCAAATTAAAATGATACATTATTACACCCATATTGTTACCCTACTGACCACACTGAAGCAGGCCTTACCTCTGCCACACCCCGTATGTACAGGGCTCAGCCTGGCGTGCTATTTGCTCTTGTGCTTTGCCCACCTCCCAAGTGAGCAACAGCTACTATGGTTCGGAAGACAAGGGCTCTGAACCTGGAGAGGTGAAGTCCTCAAGGTTAGGTCTTGAAGAAGGAATGGGACTTCTTCAGACAGAAGGAAGAGATTTGGTCCTTTCAGGCTTGGGACTAAAAATGGCTGTGACCTATTCAGGGGACTTTAAGAATTTGTATGGTGCAATTGTGCATTACCCAGGTAAGCTGCGATCCTATCTGAGTGAGCACTGAATGCAAAAATAGACAGCATCTGTAATGGAGAGAAGCAATAGAGGGTTTGAGGAGAAGATTAACATGGACAAAGCAACTTTTAAATAGTTAATTTGGTAAATTAACATCACAATGGATACTGAAACCAGGGAGTCCATTTTGGAATACTCTAGGCTTTGATGTACTAAGGACCTTGTCAGGAATGATGAGGGGTTTAAAAAAAGATGAAGAATGACTATGAGACAGAAAGAAAGGATCAGAAGGTGACTGGAAACAGGTGCAGGGAAGAGATGGAGCGTGGGGAACATCAAAGTCACAAGCCAAGCTGGCAGAAGAACTCTGTATAGTAGACACACACAAGCAAGTTCAGAGGGGAAAAGGGTTATGAGCTTCATTCAAGTCTAGTTGCATTTGATCCAACAGTGGGACAAGCAGGTGAAAATTATAATTTAGCAGAACAGAACTGAAGTTCAGGAGAGGTCAAAGCTAAGGGTGTGTATGTATCGGGGAATTAGTTAAGTATCAGAGCGAAAGAAATGAGAGAGTAAAATTTCTGAGGAGATGGTATGGCAAGAGTAAGGCCGAACATTCCAGCAGGTGAGGAGCGAATGAGGCCATCTCCATGGCAGCACTTAGGGGGCGGGGTGATTAAACACAACATAAGTAGGAAAAACATGGTGACTGCATGATAATGATGACCTGCTTTAGTCGTTTATTCATTCATTTAGCCCCATTTCCTGGGATCTCAAAGCCAAAAATAGATATTGAGACATTCTGTAGGAACTAAGGCTCCGTGGAGCTGAGTTCATGGGTTTCCCCGGAGACAGCTGTAGAATCAGACCTGCCCCTTTGCAGTGTTCTCACTTTTCAGGCTGTCAGTCGGGCTGGTCCTGTCTCTCAGCACCTCACTGGATGTGGTTCGATTGGTGCTCTGTTGTATAGAAAGCATGCTAGAACATGCTGGATCCCCCTGTACTTGGAGCATGGCCAGGCACGTGACGTCAGAGACTATGACGTCAACGAGAGCGCCTCTCCATGGAAAGGAGCACTCAGCGCACACGCTGACACTGGATCTCACCCTCTTTCTCTCTTTTTCACTTGTATTTACTTTTATTTTCTTAAATAATTTTCCGGTCTTTGGAACATGAAAAAGCAGTTTACTGCTCAGCTCTTTGCCTTTGTATGCATGTTAATTAAATAATCCATGGTTTATAATATTACTTTCAAAAAGATATTGAAATGGATACTGTTTTATATGAAGGAGGCTTTAAATTTCAACCATATTTATAGCCAAGTGATTGCAATAATTATTTTTAAGCCAGATCAGTCAAAATCAAAATAGGTATTTTCAAAAGTATAAAAAATGAGGTCCCATGTACCAATATTTTGCACAATTTCACATAATTTTATTGAAGGGATAGCCATTTGAGATCTTCACCTTTTTATGAATACCTTATGAAGTCACAGAAATCTCAATACTCTCCCAATTTTCTTCCTGAAGGAAATAATTTGAAAAATTCCAAGGAAAGAAGCATAGAAAGCTTTTAAAATAAACTGAGATCCGTAATACTGAATGGAAAAGTCATAATAATCTATTCTGAGGCATTTTAATACAGCTACTATAAAATCATCTCTTCTAGGAGGTTAGGAAGTTCTTCAAAACTGTTACTTAAGTAGTCTTACTCAAAGGACTTGACAGAGATAGAACCTCTAAAACCCAAGGATTAGAAGGAAGTGGTTGGTGAGGTTTTAAATGTCTGCCTTTTAATTGCTCTTCATCATCACAGATTTGCACTAAGCTTGCTTTCATGCTTGGCTCCCCGTGGGACCATTGGGTCAGAGGTTCTTCTGTTTATGTTTATTTGCTGGAGTGAAGTGATGCCCTTTCAGGTTTTTTTCAATTCCAAAGTTGCAAAACCGTTTTGAAAATAGTTGGCAGTATCAGTTGACCAGATTTGTCTGCAGAAATTCCTTTTGTTTTGAACCAGTGAGGCCCGAGGTCAAGAAGTACGTGGGAGCAACAAGTATAAAGGACTCATGGACAAAAACTATGGGGGGGTGGAAATGGGAGGAAGGTGGGGAGGGCTGGGGTGGTGGGCTGGGGCGGGGTAAAAGACAGAAAACTGTACAATATCAACAATTAAAAAATACTGATTTAAAAAAAAAAGACAAATTAAATTTATAAAAAAAAAAATAAATAAATAAATAAAAAAAAAAAAAAGAAGTACGTGGGGTAACTTGAGAAAAACACGGTGACAGGGCTCTTCTATTTGCAAACTGCTAAGACGATTTTATCAGGTTCTGGCTTCTTCTCTCTTTTGTTACTGTGTCTTCTTGCTGACTACTTGTGAGCTGTCTTAAGCCCCCTTCCAGGGTGGCAGTAGTCCACCCATCCCTCCGAGGTCATCTCTGTCCTGAGGCCCATGTGATGAAGAGAAAGACAAATTGCATGCTGGATTGAGAAGCTGAATTCTGAAGCCAAATCTTAGTTTCACCTCAAGTTTTGCAATCTTGGACAAGATACATAAACTCAGTCCCTCCTTCCTTTTCCCTCCACTTAAAAAAAATGTATTTTATTTTAATTTTACCATAGTAAGGTATACCTAAAATGTCATATACAGCGGAAGTTCTTTTAGCTGGCCTCCTCTTAAATGATTTCCCTGGTTAAGTTACTCTCTCCCTTCCCTAGACATAACCTACTGACCGAAGCTCACAGCTTTTCAACACCAGTGCCTCATGTGCTGCCACTCTAGCCCACCTGTAAGCTTTTGCCCCTACCTGGGCGTGTATGTGTGAACCGAGAGTCTGTTTCTAAACCTGTTATGCCAATTGTACTTGTTCATATAATTACTAGATTCACTGATAAATTATGTAAACTAATGACATATGAATGCAGAACACAATTGCTATTTCTATGATGATGTTTTGGAAAGACCCGGTAAAGCTGAGTTACGGAAAATAAAATGCTACAGGTCATATCCCCATGGGGTTCTTCTGGTGTTAAATAAGGTTCACACGAAGTGCTCAGCAGCATGTCTGCTATTTAATAAGGATTCAGTACATGTTAGCTGTTATCGTGGTCATTACTGATTTAACATTGTGCACCCAGGTAATTTTAGAACAAAACAGAAAAGAAGGTAAGGATAAACCAAATCAATATTTCAAAAGAAAATGTTGAGATAAACGTTTAAATCCAATAACCAAACATTAGGCAACAAAGGACCTAAACGTCATTGTGATCATTTTTTTTCTTGCACCAGAATACATGAGTGTAAAATTAAAAGGGTATTGATCACATTTCTTAACAGTTTAGCTGGGGGGAAATTGGGTCATTAATGAAATGTTACCTATTTCAATTTTATCAACAAATTGCCACAAGGCCTCAGGAAACTGTCCAATTTTTTCTGTTGTTGTATTTTCTGTTAGGTAAGGACGATGATAAACAATTTATTACGTGGCCAGAAGAATTACTTTGGGAAAAATACATTGTGCGCATATTTGAATTCTCTCTCTTGAGCATGAGCCCTGCCTAGTTCAGTGTGCTGTTCATGCTGCATGAAGCTCTCAAACCCTCAAAAAGGATTGGTGAAGTGCTATTTTTAAAAAATATATATATTTCCTATCCAGATCTAGACCTATTCACTTAGTATGAGGCTTGAACCAAGTTTCAACAGGTGAAATGAGCTTTACTACCAAAAGCAAAAATGACTCAGAATAAAGTAATGTGATGAAGAGGAAAGATCCTGTTTCATGAGATCGACTATGCCACTGAATTAAGCCTTTCATGCCATAATCGATCTTATAAATACAATATAAAAATATGTACACTAGACATGAGATTTAAACTCATTTATTTTAGGGGGCCTGGTCAAACTCAATTAATTTCTGTTATTTGAAACAAGCCCAAATGCTGACATTTAAAATCATTTTTATAGCTGACTATGGAAATGCATTCACAGTTATTTAACACATGATTATGTAGCAAGATAGTCAGTCTATCCTGATTGTATTGACTGAGCCCAAACCCTAGGTAGTCATTACGTTAAAAATATATATAGAAAGAGCAGTGATTTAGAAGGGATCATCAAAATCTTTAGAGATATTCATGCTGTTACTGTTATTGGGAGGGGAGAGAGGGTACTTTTTTAAAAAGAGACAATTCATAAATTCAAAAATAAATGCTATTTACTTTCCTGTCTTTTTATAAGGTACTTAAAATTAATATTAATATCAACCCTTGAAAAGCAATATTAAATTTTAATTTAATTCAATACATATTTATACATGACTCTCAACTAGGGAAATTATAAAGAGCCAAGACTGGATCATTTCTGTGTTTTAACAAGTTTACTGTATAGTGTAGTAGACATGCATTCATCTAACTAACGTACTTCTGACTGTGATGTGTGGACAGCCAAACTGGACCCGGAAAGACTATGCAATTTCTGAGTGTACTCTTATTAATATGCCCTAGAATCAAGTGTCCTGAGACCCTTAAGAAATTGTCAGATGGAGGCTTCCAAAGGCTGGGTGGAGAGAAACGTGGAATTACTATTCAATCAATCCAGAGTTCTAGTCATGCAAGATAACAAAGTTCTATAGATCTGCTATACACCATTGTACTTACAGCCAACAGTACCATATTGTGCATGTAAAAACTTGTTAAGAGGGTAGATCTCATGTTTGTGGTTTTTTACCACAATACATAAAAAAAAAAAAAAGTTAGATGACCCTTTTTATTTGAGCCATCATGGAAATGGGAGGAAAAGCCAGTCATTGTAAAACTTGATCGTTGTAAAACTTGATCACAGTAAGCCAGAGAGCTTAAAAGCAATACCAGATGAGAACAATTCCTCATGCAATGAATAAGCAATTTACCAGAATATCCTAAGAGATAAGGAAGCAGCTGCATTTGACTTTTTGAATAGTTATTTTTTCCACATGAATTTAATTTCCTTCCATGGTTACGTGTCAGATTACATAGACAATGAGAATATACTGGATAAAATCAGTTTTGTATGGAGGAAGATTTTGGATCCTAGCCTAAACAATATTCTTATCATGAAGCCATGAAAGTGTGACCTTAATCATGCTACTGTTACATGGGTGGACAAGTAAATATAGAGTTACAATCACATCAGAGTGGGTTGAAGCCATGCATTACATATCAAGTTCCAACCCATGGGGATCAGTTATACTGTAGGACTCATAACTTATTGATGAACTATACAAATGACTTATAAATACCTCCATTCAAAATGCAGAAATCACTAGACCAAGTGGAGCTGCTAATACCTTATACCAGGAAACTCATGATAATACAACTCAAAATACCCTTAGATATGTTTCCAAAATCATTCTAAAGACAGAACAACATTTAATTGATGTAAGTATAAACTGGCATATTTTAACACGAATGAAATTTAGTGAAAGATTAATTTAAAAATCAAGTGTCAATAGGATTATTGTCTCAGTTAGGGTTAGAAAAGTAACATTATAACTGAGTTGCACTGATAGTAGGTTGTTTAAATGGAGAAGGACAGCAGGACAGAGAATTAAACCTACCATTGCTTAAGCCTTATCATCCCTGAGTACATGTTCAAGTTTTTAATCAACATACTTAGAGATATTTTTAAAACAAGACAGCATACAGAGAGCAAAACTTAACATGTCCGTATGTATAATGTAGAATATAATATATTAATTTATAGTTTAGTATGCAAATATATATTTATATTAAAATTCTATTTTGATGTTATACAGTATATAATTGTGTTCTGTAGTTATCAATATAATATTCTATTTAAGAGAATTGAAACTGTGTAATTTATGAAGCAAAAAGCTAAATAGTCATAGGGTCACCACCTTGCAGTTCCCTGGGATTGTTTTCAGAACGAGCTCAGGCTCTCCCCACCATAGATGATGAAAAGGAAGAAATACACTGTGCCAGCAGTCCCCAACCTTTTTGGCACCAAGGACTAGTTTCATGGAAGACAATTTTTCCATGGAAGGGGGGTGTGTGGCTTTATAGCCTGCTACCAGATGCAGTTTAATTGTCACTTGCCACCCACTGATAGGGCTTTGATGTGAGTCTGCAAGCAACTGATTTATTTATGGTCTCCGTGCAGTCAAACCTTTCTGCTACTTATAATCTGTATTTGCAGCTGCTCCCCAGCACTAGCATCACCACCTCAGCTCCACCTCAGAGCATCAGGCATTAGATTCTCATAAGGAGTGCGCAACCTGGATCCCTCACATGCGAAGTTCACAGTAGGGCTCCTGCTCCCAGGAGAATCTAATGTCCACCCTGATCTGACAGGAGGCGGAGCTCAGGCAGTAATGGGAGCCATGGGGAGCGACTGTAAATACAGATGAAGCTTCACTCGCCAGCTGCTCACCTCCTGCTGTGCAGCCTGGTCCCTAAGAGGCCAAGGACCCACTGGGGTCCCCTGCACTGTGCTACATTTAGCAACTTCATCTGTTAGAAAGAGGTTCTTCTTAATTATCAGGATGAAAAATCATTGGTTCAAGGAAAACCAAACCCCGACATTTCTTTCTTAAAGCTCTTCACTACAGAATAAACTACAATACCATTAGTTCTGGATGATTTAAATATTCTTGGGATCACTTCCCTCAAAGAGCCTATGTCTTATATCCTAGATTTCAGTTCATTTACTCTTCCAAGCTTCACAAACTAAGGTGTCTAACAGCAGGGCAAGAGACGCACATGGCATATCTATCCTGAGCACCAGTTTTACCCAAAGATCTATCCCAAGTACTCAAAGATTCCAGGCGAAAGCTATAATTGCATATCAATACGTTGATATGTTATGGTGTAGACAGCAAAGAATCCAGGGAAATTTTCTTCCTTGCAATGGATGGTTTGCAATTCCACCTGCCTCACCCATCCCCATCTCCTTTCTCTGACATGGAGGAAGCTCAGTCTTTCTGGTGCCAAGTTTAAAGGTAATGCCTGGTTTCCTGAAAAGTGACACCATGCCCTCACCTCTTCATTAACCCAGAGGGGACAGCATATTCTATGTTTAAAACCTCCCCATGATTTTCTGTGTTAAAAATAAAATATTAGAGTCTCTTAGGTATCTTTATGTAAAAAGTTTATTAAATGCCTTTGGATGTGGTGCTAATATATGAATTTCAAGTTCTTTCTCTTCTTTTCTAGGATGGGGACCAGTAAATTACTTGCAGCCTGTACCCAGAATCAGTGAGTAAAACTCTATAATGTTTGAGTCTTGGATAGTTATAGATAAGCAGAACAATAACTAGAATATCTGAAAATCCCATAGTGTTGCTTTTAAACACCTGATCTTACAAGGATAACCGTCACTGGAAGGCACAGTCTACGTGGTATTGTTGGGGTGTAAAGTCTTGGAGCGTGGGGGAGAGAAGGAAGAAAACCGTGATCCTTGCCCTCTTATAATTTACAGAGGAAACCAAAGACTTCTGAGATAGGTTTCAATTATATCTAGCTTAATGAATAATTAATGTTCATCTTATTTGAAAGTGTTTACTTTTTTCTGTTATTCTTTAAAAATATGTAACACTGCCCTGACTGGTGTGGCTCGGCTGGGTATCATCCCGCAAAGTGAAAGGTCACCAGTCTGATTCCTTGTCAGGGCATGTGCCCAGGTTGTGGGTTCAGTCTCCTGTTGGGGTTGGGGCGTGTACAAGAAGCAACCAATCGATGTTTCTCTCCCTCTCTTTCTCCCTCCCGTCCCCTCTCTCTAAAACTAAATTTTAAAATCTTTTTTAAAAAGGTATTTAATGCTTCCTGGAGACATTGGACTTTTTCCAGAAATGTCTTCCTCTAAGAATACAATAAAACCTTACTAATTCAGATATTCAGTAATACATAACTTTGACCATTTGACCAAGACTACCATGAAATTGACCTTTGAATTGCATGCAGGCCATGGATTTGATAAGTAGAGGAAACATCTGCAACTTATTTTAAAAGAACAACTGTTTTCCAGGCTCTAGCATATGGTCTTTACGCAAAAAAGATCCAGCTACAAAATGAGGATCCATGCCATTAAGTAGATGTCTCCTTACACAGACTTTTTTGGCAGATCATAGTATGGAAAGTAAGAAAACTGCATTGCTTTCAGTAAATGCTGACTCCCCTAATTCAGGCTGGCTTCTTCCTTTTTTCCCTAGCTTCCCAAATTCATTCCAATCTAAGGAAGTTTCCTATTGGGTTATATGTGAACACAGTATTTATTACTAGAAGATCAATTCCTATTAACTTATTTTTTTAATTTACAAATATAAATCTTAATATATTTTGCTGCTTATCTGTAACATTGATTACCTAGATGATATAGTGTATTTACTTTGATAAGAAAAATGATGTATCATTCCCTTTTCTTTTTCATGTTTTTCAGACAGCAGGTAATTTTTTTTAATTTAAAACTCAATATTTTCACAAAACAGGCAAGACAAATTCCCAGGATAATAGTGAAGATTTATGATAAGAAAAAAAATAACTCCAGATCATGCCTTCCTTGGGCATGTTGAAAGATTGGAACAGTAACTGAATTACCATTCATTCATTCATTCATTCATTCAACAAACACTCAAAGGCCATGTTTATTGCTTCAAGGTGTGTGGAGATAAATAAAATTCTCATCTTGTCTCTACTGTGCTGACAGACCCTAATTTGAAACAGAGATGAAGACAAATAATTTTTTCATGTGATAGGTGATGTGTTATTCTTGTAAACCAAGTGCTTTGGGAACATAAAGAATACCATTATATCTGACTGGAAGAATTGGGGAAATATTCATTACAGGTATAACATTTGAGCTCATTCTTAAAGAATAGATACAATTTCTACAAGTAAATAAAAAGAAGAACAACATTTCAATCCAGCATGAGCAAAAGCATAGAGGTATGGGAGTGCATGAATCGCTCAAGAAAAGCAGATATAATTAGTTGTGGAGAACTGAGGGGGTGGGGAAGCTGTATGTGATATATATAAAGGCATGCTACTATGAAAATATGCCCTTAGTAATTTAAAAGATTGGAGCTCAGAGAATGATTTATTTGAGAGTCATCTGCAGACAGTTGAAATTTGAAGAAATGGGAATAGATAATTCTCTCATAAACAATCAAGAGAACTTTTAGGAATACAGAATAGAATGAACTCCCTGAAACAGGAGAAGAGAATGAGTAAAAAAAAAAAAAAAAAGATAAATTTGATGGTGGACATAAAGAAATTTGAGGGACTTCATGTCTGAGAGCTTCAATTTTCTTTACACTATACTGTTGGATAAGTACAGGGTGTAGACCAGGAGGACACGAGTTCGAATCCCAGCTCAGCTGCCCATGAATGATGTCACGTAAACTATCTACCTTTCAGGGTTGTCTTCTGTAAAACAGAAGCAATAATCACATTTAATTCTTGGGTCGGAGAACTGTATAATGTATGTGAGAGCACATTCTAAATGGTAAAGCTTTCCATACTGAGTAGCAGTCTGACACAGTGGCCAGAACACGTGCAGAGTGGCCTCGCTGAGCTGTTGTCTATAAAATGGGGGTAACAATGCATAGCTTGTGTGAGTCGTTAAGATTATTAAAAATAAGGTATATCCAATGTATTCACATAAAGGGGCTCTGCAGATGGGACTAGATAATTATCATCTGTGAACAAGAGCTTGTCTTGAGGAGGGAAAAAGACCACAACGGGGAATGAAAACAAGATAGGGCATGTAAAAATGTTTTTAAGTAGAACTAAGAGCCCATTCTGAAACTATGACTTTGCCAGTACAGCCGTACCTATAAGCCCCAGAGTTTCAAAAATGGATGATGTGATGGACCTAGAGTTGGGGGAAGGTGAAAGCCAGTGCTGCGTCATTGAGGAGAGCAATTGAAAAGATTGGCCAGTGCATACCCCAGAAGCTTGAACGTATGGTGCTCCAAGCCCTGTACAACACGAGGATGGCAGAATACTGCCTTTGCTACTCAGGGTCCTGGGATCCTGAGGCTCTTTTTATCATCAAAGAAGTGGTTTGAGTTGCCAAAGTATATCTCCCAGTTACATACTCTTTCATCAGCTAAGTTCCAGCCACAGCATACTACTCAGAGATCCACCAGACCCCTGCCTGCCCCTTCGCCCTTGGCTCACAGTCCCCACCCCAGCCTGTTGCCCACCTCCTTTACCACTTCAGTTTTAGTACTTCCCTTGCACATGAGGCAGCAGAAAAGACTTCGACCTCCTTGGAATAGAAAACTGAAATTTGAACCAAGTAGAAAAGAGCTAGGCTGCAAGCCAGACTTGTTTCTCATGCCATCAGCATCGGTTCTAGACCTCAGTAGAGAATTCACTGGTTGCAATAGGCAGGGCCACATGTCCTCTCACATACTGGGAAGTGCGTTACCTTGCCAGCCACTAGGAAAATGTCCACTCTCCTCTTAAAATGCTTTGTGGACCCCAAAAGAGAGCTGCCAACATCTCTCTTGATAGTTACTAAACTTACCTCAGAGGGAGATTCAAATTGCTAGAGCATGTTCTCAGGTTGCCAGTTGTCTGTAAGAAAGAGAATATAGGCTCTATCTCGCACATTATTGACTCCTATTTTAATTGATGTAAAACACAGTCCTCATTTGGGAACATGCTTGATTCATTCACCCAGTAATTATTCATTAAGTATATACTATATTCAAGGTGCTGGCTACTATCCAAGATCCTTGCCAATAATGAATGTAGGCATCTTCCATAAATAATATTTGAAACACTGGGAAAACCCTGTCAAATTCAGACAGAATTTTAGGTGTCTGTGAAAATATAACTGTAGAACCTCATTACGGTTGGGAAACCCCAGAGTTTTTTTTTTTTTTTTCCTTTCTCCTCAGGCTTTGCTCCCAAAGCCCATTCTTCTCTCAATAATAACAAGGATCACACAGAATTCACCTCTAAGCACCTTGTTTGTGTACATTTCTTTCAGTCAGCTCTGGTAACTTGCAGATGTGTAGATTGTTCCAGAACACATCACATCCTCACTTCCCACACATGGTCCTTCCCTACGTGGCAGGAGGCGTGCTGAGGTTCACCTAGACTCTGACTTCCCCCGGGGTAGGAAGCACCACTGGATGCTTCTCCTGATTCAGTTTCAGACTGGGGATTCTCCCTTCCTGCCACAAATGCACGCTAACCTTTCCCTGAATGTGCCTTCATCGGTTGGTGTCATGCCAGCCGGACCACAGAGCTCTCTGCAACTACCATTTCATTGCCATTTGGTTTGTACGCAGACTTCCTTCTAGATCTGCTAGAGGGGGCAACCCATGTCTCAATAAAAACAAACACAAACACCCTCTATCCATTTATATTTCCCTTCCGTTTCCTTCTTTAATTGACATGCCTCCCTTCTGGACTCTTTAAACCTCATCTCTATCTTTTATATATCTCACAGATACTAGTAACCTTTAGGAGACAGTCTTTTGGTTTATTTCCCACTTAGGGGAAAGAACACAAGATTCGTGTCCATCCAATGGCAAATTCAAAACCAGAAGTATGCATACAGTGGCCTTTCATTTACATATTTTCTCATTGTTCTTTATAACTCCTTTGGTTAATGTGGAATAATCCCATGAATTCTCACCAGCAAGAATGCAGTCCGGATTGGAACATGACAGACTTGAGGATCTTGATAAAATGTTCATGGCACCATCTAAACCTTGAATCTTCTTACTCTGGATCCTATACTTCCTTGGGTCTCCATTTATGGACTGAAAAAAATGCTTTCCTTCTATTTCCTGAGTGGAAGTAATTCAAAATCATCTCTTAGGGTAAGTGAACGGAGAGATGTTCTTGAGTTTTCATGAAGAAAATCTCTGGGCATAGTCCGCATCCCAGCAAAAGGAAATACACAGGCAAGGATGATACCTTTTTACGTACCAATAGCATACTCTCTCCCAGGGTAGCAGCACCACCTTTGTGGAAAGCTGCAGTGGAGTGTGATCTTAAAGGAAAACTTGCTCCTGGCCACCACTTCACATGTTCAAGTAGATGCAGTCATACAACCTGTGCTCGCACCCTAGAGCTCTGCGTTTTATAGGTGTGTTGTCCACACAGTTCCTGGAAGAGAGTGTTGGGTAGGCGTACACAGTGTCCTGTGCTCATCCAGCTCCGAGAAAGGGAGGCACATCTCCTGTTCTTGAGCTCTGCAGATGTCAGAGATGTGTCTTCTGTACAAGTGGGGACCCCAGCCCCATGCTGGGCATGCCTTGGCATTTTCCAGGGCTCCTCTGTGCTCACCTTCTCCAGGGAATGAGGAGACTTGAGAAGAAGGTGATATGGTATTAGAATCAAGGTCAGGGTTATTATTAAGGTAAGAACAGAAAGGGGGAAGTTAAACCTACTGTAAGGGATACTGTAAGTGTCCCTAGCTGGCAGCCCTGCCCTTGCTCATGCCTAGGGACATGTGTCCCATTGGCAGGCAGAACATTCTTTTCTGTAAATCCAGGATTACCGAAGCTGGTAGGAAAGGATAGTTAGAGACTTTCCTGCAGCCTTTCTGAGCCTATGTGAGAATTAAGCCGTACAAATCTTACATGAATTGGTGAACGTGGTGATGTAAAAAATGCAGTATAACCCTTCAGATTCATGGCCTAACCATCTCAACTGAAAATCCCTTGTGCTATAGGATAAAAAAAAAAAGTACCCTTTGCCAGCCTCACCTAGTTTCAGACGGACATCAGGGTCCAAAACACTTGAAAATTCTGCACACACTGATGCTGTTATTCCCACATCCATAAAAACATTTTGTGGAATTATTGGGATCTTTAAATTTTGTGGGGGAAGGGGGTGCACATTACTCTTGTATGGCAATAATTAACAAAGAAAAAGTGGCATCTCATGGTTAATTTAGCTATTGTTTTAAATAATCTCCTGGTACCTGAATTACATGGACATATTATTTTAATAAGCTGATCTGCAAGTGTTGTTCCCCTTCTCGTTGAAGTGCAGAGTAATCTAGAGGGTCAAGGTTTCCAGTCTCTTTCTCTTGCATTATAATGATCTGTCATTTCCATTGTGGCTACACCCAAAAGTCAATTTTGGGTCTTGTTAATTTCATCAGTGGTGATGAAATTCTTCTCAAAGTGTAACTACTCCCCTTGCTGGTGTATTGTGGTAATGACATTCATCTTTGAAAAATCCTGATTCAGAGCAAGGAACGAGGGGGTGGGTTTGGTTTTGTTTTGTTTGCTTGTTTGGGGGTGGGGGGGCGGGTAATTTTTTATGTTGTTGAAACTGGATAAATCAATGTTATCATCACACACTGTAAACCAGGTATGTCAAATTTATTAGAACCAGAATTTTTTTAATGTTTCTTATGCCTAGAAAGTAGGGAAATATTCTGTAAAATGCTTTAACATTTACATTTCTTTAAAATAATAGAATCTCTTAATTTTTAAAATTGAGGTACTATTTATTTACAGTAAAATGCACAAGTCTTCTTAAGTGTTCAATTCGGTTAATTTTGATAATAGCATATAACCTGTATAATAGCATTCAAAATAAGACATTGAATCTCACAAGCTAAATAGTTTCCTTATGGCCTTTTCCAGTCAATTCCAATACACAACCTCATCACCTCCCCTCTTCCTTGCTGCCCAGGCAACCACTTTTTTATTGTGTTTTTTTTCCATTTCCATTTATCCCCCTTAGACCTTCTCTCTTCCACCTCTACCAACCTCCCTCCTCTCCTGCAATCACTCTTGCCCATGTCCATGAGACCTTTTCAGTTACGTCACCATAGTTTAGTTTCGTCTGTTCTTCATCTGAATGGAATCATACAGCATATGCTTTGTAAATGCTCTGCCCACTTACCATAATATATATGAGATTGTTGCATGCACCCGTAGTTTAGTCCTTTTTTATTGTTGAGCAGTATTCCATTGTATAACTAAACTATGAATTATCCATTTTCCTTTCCTCAACCTTCACATTGTTTCTGAATGTTTGGGACTGTGTAAATAAGACTGCTCTGAAAACTCTTGAACAAGCCTGTTGGTGAATATATGTTTTTATTCCTGATGCATAAAGACCACAGAGTGGAATTCCTGATCATAAGGTAAATGCTTAACTTTACAAGAAGCTGAACAGCCATTCACCAGAAACCCTGGAAGTTGGAGATGCTCCTACTTTTTTCCAAGAGTGAGAATGAAATAGGGTCTCTCGTGTCTTTAATCGGCGTGTCCCTGATGGCTCATGGTTCTGATCATCTTCTAATGTGCTGCTGCCCATTTGTGCATCTTCTTTGGTGAGATAGCAGTTCAAGGTTTTTCTCGTTTTTACTAGCTCACTTGTTAATTGTTGGTGGTCTGAGTTCATCAGATATTCTGCATTACCAGTCCTTTGTCAGATATATGTATTGTAAATATTTTCCTAGTGTGTGGTTTTCCCATTAGTTTTATTTTCTTTAAAGTTCTTTTTGATGAGTATAAATTTTTAATTTTGATCAAGAACAATACATTATTTTTCTCTTTTATGGTTAGTGCTTTTGAGTGTCTTGAGAAATCCTTGTTTACCCCCAGGTTGTGAAGTATTCTGCTATTATTCAAAAAGCAGTGATCACAACTTTTTAAATTGGAAATAATAATAAGGACAGTTTGCAGGCAGAGAAAGAAACATGTTTATAATGATGGCAGCATAGCTGTGTCTGCAGTTTTATAAGTTTGTGGTACTTGTTAATTTTCAAGTGTCTCCTTGATTTATCCTCTTTTTTCTGAGAAGTAGAAAGCAAATTCATAATAGATGTTTTTAGAATTGTCAAGATTGAAGTGCTAAGAAAGCTCACTGTGAGGTTCGAACATCCTATGTATGATAATGACTTTAGATAATGATCTTTATAGTACACGTGATCTGATAGCATTATTCACTGTCCTTGAGCAATGTCTTCAATTCCAGGGAGCCAGGCCATGCTATTTCTGTTCTGTATCCTCCTCTTTACAGTAAGAGGATGACAGCAAATCATCAGGCCTCCACCTAATAATTGGTGCACATATTGATTTAAATATACAAAAACATCAATATGTCTTAAATATATGCAATATATGTGTATGTAATATCCTCACCACCAAGAGCAAAGGAAAGCTCTGATAGTGTTTATCCCTTTGGTTAATATTTATTGATTCATACTGCAAGGTAGGTACTGGACATGCAGTGGTGAACCGACAGACCAGGTACCAATCTCTAGGGGCTTTCCATCTAAATGAGGAGAATCAGTCAAGTAAACAAAAGTATGGTTTGTGATTTATTAGATGCTCTGCAGAATATTACAGGGCACTGCGCAGGACAGTAACAGGGAAGGAGCCGGGTCTAAGGGTTTAGGTAGTATCTAATCAGAGTTGGGTGGAGAGTGACCCAGCCACGTAACAAGTAAGGCAAGAGCAATCTGCCCAGCAGGAGCAGCACAGATGACATCCTTGGGCAGGAAAGAACCGGTGTGATCCCGGCCAGGGTGGTAGGGTACAGGGAGGGAAGAGACAGGGAAAGGTGAGGGAGGAGAGATGGGTAGTAGTGAGACGGGTCCTGGTAAGATGACTGGGGGGCCTTATTGGCCATGGTCAGGAGTTAAGTTGTTAAAGATTGTCCTCTTCCATGAGCTTAAAGTGAAGCCCATGCTCCTCATCCAAAAAGCATGAGGTGTTTATAGCTAAAATAAGGGATAGTGATTAATACTTTTGTTTTAGAGTCCCCGAAGAGTAGCTTATATGTGCTGAGTGACAGTACATGGCCTGGGGTGACTGGGTCACTCTCTAGTGTTTACTGAATGGAATTCTTAAGGCAAGTGGTCCACAGAAACATGAGACAGAGAGGAACACTGACCAGGTGGATTTGGATTTAGAACCCATCTAAGGGTGTGAGGTGCCCGTCCATGGACATGCTGAAGAAGTAGGGACAAGACAAGGAGTCAGATATTTAAATTGAGGAAAGTCTTGAAATTATGTCCAGGACTTAGGATGAGACCACAAGGACAACATATCTCATGTACAACCCTCAGATCATTCTCAAGCAGGACATGTGGACAAAAATGGAGAGAAACTAGTAGCAGGTGGTCCACTAAAGAGTATGAAAGAGTTCATGTAAATTACATAGAGTAGTAAAGGAAACAAAGGCATGAAACCAAGAACTGTGTACAGAGACCTCAGCCCACTGGTCAGATTTGCTGATTAATTTTCAAGACCAGCCTCATCTCCTGGAGTACAGGAGCCCCTACATGACTCTCCCTGTGACTTGAAGTTATTTCCGGTTGTTAGGAAGTGTGGACAAAATGTTAGCATGTTTCCCTCCCCACAGAGTCTCCAAGGGAAACAAGTAAATGAAGTGGGTCAGCATCCTCTCTCTGCCTCTGTGTTTCTACCATTGTACGGTCAGCCATTAGCCCTTCTGCCTCAAATAAGCCTTCCCCTCACCTCTCAGTGAACAGTGCACCCCTTTAAACCTGGGAAAATAAAAAGTGTGTTTCCCCCATCCTGAGGAGACTGGAACGCTTTGAAAGAATATGGAGCATAAAATGCCAGGATGGTGAGCTTGCAGAAGAGCCAGAATGCAATGGTTACAAAGATGTCTTAGCAAAAAAGTCAAGAAATTTTAACACCTTTTTTTTAGCTTTAGGGTCAAGCTGGATATCTGCAAATAACAGTAAATAAAATCTAGTTTGGGGAAGAAGCTGAAATGGAAACAAATATTAATGAATAATTAACTTTATAGAAGGGAGCCAAAAGACTAAATGTAGAGATAAACAAGAGATGAAGGACAGAGTCCTTGGTGACACAAACAACGGAGATTAATAAATAAATGTTTTAAATGGAAAAGAGAGACTAAAAGGCTGATGACAATTAGAATGGCAAGAGAGAAAAGTACCACAGAAATAAAGATCAAGAGAATGTCTAAAATGTGCTGTTAATAGTGTTTACTGCAGTTGAGAAATCTGATTTAAAACAGGAGAAGTTTCCCCCTGGTCTTTATAATGTGTTTATAGAAAATAGTTTTCAATCAATCATTGTTCAATTTAAAAATTCTTTTCAGGTGCCCTGGTCAGTGTGGCTCAGATGGTTGGAGTCTCAGTCAGGGCACATGCATCAGTTGTAAGTTCAAACCCTGGTCAGAGCACATACGATCTGCATCTGGGTGTGTCTGGGAGGCAACCAATCAATGTTTCTCTTTCCCGTCAATGTTTCTCTCTCTCCCTTCCTCTCTAAAAGCAATGAGGGAAAAAATGTCCTTGGGCGAGGATTAAAAAATAATAACAAAAATTCTCTTCAGGAAATGAACTGTATTTCTTACAAAAATCCTATAGTTCTTGATTCACTGCTTTTGAAATCTAGAAGTAAATCTATAGATAAGCATAGTTATTTCATAATAGAGCAGTTTGAGGGGCTCTCTACAACTCTAAATACATTTTTGTTGGTTGGTTGCAACAACATTCATTTTAAAAGATCTGTGATTCTTGAAAAGGTTTGCCACTCATTGTATTAGATATTTTTTATACCTCCCAAGGCTAAATTTGGCTAGTTGATGCCACTGTGGGATTGAAACGGAGAACTAATTTCCTTGTTTGACTTTTAAATTGGTTTTTGTGTGTGTTAACTTAAATTGAAATGTTTCAATCGGGAACAAATGCCAAGACGAATGGTGAGCTCCGCTGGCTTCAGTGAAGTGCTCACATTTTTGCAGGTGTGCAAATGATGGAGTGGAAGCACAGCTCTTGAGTTTCATTATTTAATATTTCTGCACTCACATTTTCTTTATGATGCTACTTACCCCAATCAGAGCTTTTTAATTTCAGGAACACAGTTGAACTTAAAGTTTTTATTTTACCAACTTTTTCAAAGGGATTGACATGACCCAGTGTGTGCCTGACCCATTTTTACATAAAAGCAAGAGTTGGCAACCAATTTATTAAATGCAAATTAGCTAGCATTTACTATATATCTATTATTTGAAAAGCACAACGCCAGGAGATTAATTTTCAAGGAATAAACAAATCATCTGGGTAAATGAAAACTTTGAGATGAAATTTGTAGTCTTCAGGGACCGTAAGAAAACATATACACCTAAGTTAAATGTCAAACAAAATGTGCCACTAATATATGCAAAAGAGAGGAGCAACCGGGACAAAGAACCTTGAGTAAGGCTCTTTGTTAGCCTTTTTTAAACCACAGAGACCTTTTTTGAGTCAATTCTTTGGCGGTGTTAGAAGAGTGAAATATGCTCAGATATTTATAGATATAGTTAAATTGCATGTCATACTTCCAGGGCTTTAGGCTCAAACTATGGTTTTCTTGTTTGATGTTTTGTGCGTGTGAATTTTTTCATGCCAAAGACGTAATCAAGTTATAAAAGTATATTTAGGTTAACAACTATTCACTCAATATTACAAGGGTAAACAACTTAATAATTCGTGAGTGTGGTCATGTTGTGTATTAGTGAGCTTTGAAATGAACAGTAGATTCAGCGCGTGAAATGTGCTCTGGAAATTAGCTTTTGCACAGACTTGACAAGTGTTACACACCGCACCAATTCATGGAGTGAGAAATTACGAACACCTCTTTACTTGTTACCATTGGACACCTTCATTGCGTGTGTCATCAAAGTGCTTACCAGTTCAATCATACAGTCTTTTATTTCATAAATGACAGAGTTTAAGGGGACCGCACCATAACCTCCTGTTGTATCATTCCCTGCCCTTCCCCCATCAGATGTTTAATAACCACCTGCTTATGGATTAATTGCTTGACCACAGATAAGTACACGTGGGTGAAAGAACGGACAACATTACATTCTTTTCCCCTCTGTCATCCTTTTTCCTGTGGCTCTGTGCTGGATCCTGGCTCCCTTTCTCTCCTTGGTCATTACAAGCCTTTGTTTGTTTGTTTTTAATTAATTATAGTTCATTGATTATACTTTTACAGTTGTCCCAATTTTTCCCCTTTTGCTCCCTCCACCTACCCCACCCCCTGCTCCCTAAAGCAATCCTCGAACCATTGTCCATGTCTATGGCTCATGCATACATGTTCTTTGGCTACTCCATTTCCCATGCTGTAATTTACATTCCCATGGATTTTCTTTAACTACCAATTTGTACTTCCTAATCCCTTCACCTTTTTCACCCATCCCCCAACCCCCTCCCACCTTGCAACCATCAAAATGTTTTCTATATCTATGATTCTGTTTCTCTTTTGCTTGTTTATTTTGATTTTTTAAAGATTTTTATTTATTTATCTTTAGAGGGGAAGGGAAGGAGAGAGGGAGAGAAACATCAATGTGCGGTTGCCTCTTGTATGTCCCCTGCCGGGAACTGGCCTGGCAACCCAGGCATGTGCCCTGACTGGGAATCGAACCGCGATCCTCTGGTTTGCAGGCCCGCGCTCAATCCACTGAGCTACACCAGCCAGGGCTGTTTATTTTGATTTTTAGACTGAATTGTTGATGGGTATGTATTTGTTGCCACTTTATTGTTCATATTTTTTTATCTTCTTCTTAAAGAAGATCCGGTAACATTTCATGTAGTGCTGGTGTGGTGGTGATGAACTCCTTTAGCTGTTTCTTCTCTGGGAAACTGTTTATCTGCCCTTCCATTCTAAATGATGGCTTGGGTAGAGTAATCTTGGTTGTAAGTCCTTGCTTTTCATCACTTTGAATATTTCTTACCAATTGCTTCTAGCCTGCAAGGTTTCTTTTGAGAAATCAGCTGACAGTCTAATGGGGGCTCCATTACAAATCTTTGGGCTTGGAATTTGATAGAACTGGGCTCAACACCTGGCCCACTGGAGGGCCTTGGGCAAGTCGTTCTGCCTCTCCAAGCCTTAGTTCACCTATAACATGATGTATTAAGAGTTGTGGGGTTTGGTTTGCTTTGGTTTGGTTTTGCTTTGTTTTGTTTTGTTTTATGGGCATGTTGACCATTCTGTAATGCATGTAGAGAGGTGTTTAAAGACTCATGTTTCACAGATGTTTCTAAGAGTGCTACTTGCATGCCACACTAAGAAGAGAGTTATTTCAGTGAATGGATGTGTTGTGGCTGAGAAACCCAAGATTCAGAGGTTTCTTGTCCTCAGCCCCACAGGCAGTGGATGTGGAGCTGACACACAACCCTGAGGCTGTGGGACCCCAAACCTCACCCTCCTGCCATTCCACATGCCCTGTCTCTGCTGATGAAACATAGGATCATTCCAGGTGATTGCAAGAGAATGTCTGTATTGATGACCCTTACAATTACTTCCCGTCATTTAACATTCATACATGGTCAAGAGCTTATCTTAACCAAGTGCACAAGGAGAGAGGGACTTCTCCCTCCCTGTGTTGCTGAGATAAAAATAGTCTGAAAGAGGACAGTTGAAGTGAGAAAAACATTACAGACGGTGAAAGGCGACATCAGTTAAATCCCAGGGCTAAAAGCCACAGATGCTAGCTTCTGCTTTCAGCTGTCAAGGATCATCTTGTGACTGTAGATAAATTTATTTCATATAAAAAAGAAAAAAATTATGTATCTCCAGATTTGCTCCAAATGAAATTGATTACTGAATATGATATAATTGCATTTAAGTAAAAATCCTAGCAGCCATAGAACTATCTACCACATCTAAGACATACAAGGCTATATAGGAATTTAAGGTTAAAGAGTGATATTAAAAAAGCAATCCAAGTATCACATTGTTACTCTTGCTGGTTTCATTTAGAGTCTATGCTTTCCAGTTTTACCTCCAAGGCTTACAGTACGAAGTGTGTATTTCTGATGCCGCCCAAAGTAAGTTACCATGGATTTGATTCTATGGAAGGCATAAAGAAAGGGAAGGGAAAACATAAAGGAGACGAGAGAATGCTTTCTCACAATTCAATAATGTGAAAGAACTTCAGAGGTTATATTTCAAAAGATACTTTTTTAAAGTACTTGATGATACCCTTTTCAACAGAGCTACCAAATAATAAAAGCTTATTTAACTTAATTTTCCACTCCATTACTCCTCAAAGCACAGACCAAGTGAAGAAGTACCCTCACAGATTGCATGCCACATGTCAGAAGTTTATTACCATACTCCCTGGCATTAGTTCACCCATTTTTCTGTAATATTTTAATTCTAAACTGAAGGAAGGGAAATTTTACTAGAACCTACATCTCAGTTGGGTGATGACTCCATTAACCCAAAGATTGGTGCTTCATTTGTTATCAAAGGGCTCTGAACAACAAGTTCAAATTACCCAGAGTTTTTTAAGTAATAATGCCTGCAGAATGCCACGCAAAGAAAAAGATGAACATGCAAACTCCTCCCCGCAACCAGGAGTTACTTCTATAACCTATTCACAGCTCACCAAGGCCACCAGTTCATGGAATGGACTCCTTGGGCCCCATGTTAAACTATTGTAAATTTCTCATCTATAAAATGGAGTGCATTCCCAGCTGGAGAGGAAATTAAACACTTCTAAGATCTTTCAATGTTAACGTCCTGAGATTCTATGACTGAATTGGAGTAACATATACACACAAATTGAGGCAAAATGTTAAGTAGAATCCAACAGAACCTCCTTTCCCTCTTGATATTTAGAGCAAAAACCTACCTGAAGTATGCAGGTATGTTCCTGTATGTGTGAGAGAGGAGCACAGGAAGAGAGGTTCCCACAAGAATAAAAAGCCAAGAGCCTCTCACAACCCTACATCTCAAGAATGAAGGACCACTGAAGATCAGCACTCTTTATGATGGCACAAAAGATACAATTAGAAATCCCAATACTGTGGAGTAGTCAGACCTGGGCTGGGTGTTAGAGGAATAAGAGAGCAAATGAGGACGGTAGGGAAGGAAACAGGTACCGAACAGTTGGGAGGTGGTTGAACGAAGGGACGCCTCTTGGCCTAGAAAGGTGCTCGTTTCACACCTTTTTTTGTTTGTTTGTTTGTTTGTTTGGCAATTTATTTTCACTTTTTGTAATTAAGTGTTTTCCACTTGAAGAAACTTCTGCTCAAAATACAGTTTCTAAACTGAAAGATTTAAGTTGTGTGGAATTACAAATTATGCAAAGAACTACATTGAATAACATACCATGTTTAAGAGGGACAAGTATAAGTGGAAGGATAATGCTTTTAGGATTTATATCTGATATAGTACTTCAACTTCTGACTAATTGACTCTCGTTGCAAATCCTTAAAAGGGCCCATTTGTCATTCAGAAATTACTTCTGTAGTTAAGTTGTTCTCTGTAATAATCATTTCATGCTGGCTCTGGTTTGAAATTTCATCCCCCACACCCCATCTTCCACACCTCTCTTCCTCCAGAGTACCTGCTTTATATTTCAGAGAAGTTAACCAGAAGCCACCGGCAGAGAACTAGGTCCTACATCCACACCAAACCTGTAAGCACTTTTCTCTAGTTCCCATCCCCTCCTCCCCTAACCCTCTCCTGTGACAGCAGAGGAAGTGGCCCTACCTGCCATCAGTGGTGAGTTCCACCTGACCTCTGGTCCCATCTGTTCTGTCCTCCTATGGACTTCCCTAAACGGGTTACTCACTTTTCCTCCCAAATCTTCAACTTCTTCCCGTCTGTGGCTGCTTGCTATCGGTATTTCTATTTTCTCCTTTAAAAAAAAAAAAAGTCCTCCCTGAATCCAGGAATCTCTTCTGACTATAGCTGTTTCCCCATCTAAATAGAGCCATCTGCTTTTTTCCTCACTGCCCAGCCCTTTACTCCCTGTCCACAC
The DNA here is from genome assembly GCA_039655065.1 of Glossophaga mutica. Taxonomy (NCBI): domain Eukaryota; kingdom Metazoa; phylum Chordata; class Mammalia; order Chiroptera; family Phyllostomidae; genus Glossophaga; species Glossophaga mutica. The sequence continues at coordinate 34,981,614 of CM077312.1, forward strand.
CAATCTGGGTTCTGTCCCAATCACTCCACTGGTTTGCTTTGCTTATCATGCAAAGGACACTTCTCCATCAGTCTAACTTAACCTGCCTTCATCTTATTAGTCTCTCCTTGAAAAACAGGTTTTCCTCCTCTTTTCCTGAGGGGTCCTTCCCCCTCCCTTTAAGGAGCTATTTTCTTCCGTCTGAATTTTATGTTAGATTCTTCTTAGCTTGGCCCTAGATCCACTCTGCCTTTCTAATCTACACTCCCTCCCTGGTGATTTCATCCACTCCCATAGACCAGCCTCTCTTCCCCAGCACCTCTCTTCAGAACAGCAGAGCCCTATACCCAGCTGCCTATTGGCGTGCCATTACTGCATCCCCTCAAACCTGCCCCTTCTCCCGCATCCCTCATGGCAATAAGTGCCACCTAATTGCACCTCCTGGAAACTTGGGGCTTGACACTTTCCTTCTTTCTTAGCTCACATATTCAACTATCAAGACCTATCAATTTTACCTTCAAAATAGATATCATACTGTTTCTTTCTATACTTCTTCATCCGCCACCATCTCACTAGCTATAGAAACAGCCCCTAGCTGCTCTCCCTGTGTCCACCCTGACTCCTCTCTAGCCCCTTGTCCATATCACAGTCAGAATGAACTTCACCAAATGCAGATCTAGCATGTCACTCCACAGCCTGAAATGTTTCGGAGGCTTCCGATTGTCCTCAGAATAGAATGTAAGTGCGTTTACATGATCTCACGTGATCTGCCCTTGCCCCACTGACCTCTCTCCCCGCACCTCCTGTTAGGTGCCTGCCCCATTCACTCTTCTCTTGTGCTGAGCTCCTCCCAGCAGCTTGATCAGGGAGCCTCCTTCCTGGCGCCCTGTCGTTCTTTACCCCTGAATACCTCTGCCCACCTCACTGCATCCCTCCCCACCCCATGATTCTATATTAAATATCACTTCCTCCAAGGAATTCTCTGGTCTTCCTAGCTCCTCTCGACTGGATTTGTCAGCCCTGCTCTTTGCTAGAGTAACACCCTCTACTCCATTACACAGTCACCACAATTGTAATTATGTAATTATTTGGGTACTTTTATTTGACATACCTTGCCAGCCAGACTATATATATCCCTGAACTTTCACCAGCTATATTTCCTACTATGTAGTAGGTCTCAAAAATCTTTGTTCAGTGAATGAATGACCAAACTTCTCTTTTTTTATCCTTTCTAAGACCTTCTTTCCAAGTTAACATGGAGGTTTTGTCCCATCTTGTATGGAAAAATCTGAATGAAAGGCAGAAACATTTTTAGTTCTGTTTTGGTCCTGGTGTTAACCCATTCTATGAGGCTGTCTGCTCTCTCTTTTTTTCTCAACTCCAAAAAGGGACTAAGAGAATAGTGAATAGAGAATAGGGACTAAGGGAATACAGGTGGAATTTAAAACCATCAGTACACCGCATTATCCTCAAAGTGAATATCAAGGGGCTTTACTTCCGTTTAGAGCCTCAGTGGCTCACACGAGTTGTTAGAGCTGTTAGCGCCGGGCCCCATACGCAGCCTTGCATCAGGCTGCCTCTCTATCATGGGCACCCTTCGTGACTTCTAGTGGGCCGAGTTTTCCTTTTCACAGATGTGGTCCAGATTGGGGAATTTGTATTCTATCTTATAAATATGAACTTTGACCTCATTCATTTTCTATGTTTTTAAGTTATATTTTAAACATGTTTTTAGCTGTAAGTAGCTAGAAGTACAGGGTGCAGCACAAATAATGCTTCTTTTATTACAAATACTTTTATGACAAGATCTTAAGCATGTAATTCTGTAACAGAACAATATCACACTCAAGCCCACCATATGTCATTCTAGGTGAAATGTTCAAATTAAAACGATAAATTATTACACCTGTGTCATTACCCTACCAACCACACTCAAGCAGGCCTTACTTCTGCTAGACCGTATATATCTCAATAACTTAGATGCCTCTGGCCAGTTGAATTTTGATATTTCTGCTTCTGATTCTCTTGGCCTTATGAGATTATTAACACCCCGAATACACAGATGTAGAGCTATGTTATTCTGATTTCAATTTTGTAATGATGGGTTTTTTTAATTATGTCTACACCCTTTTGTGTTATCCCTTCTACATCTAACAAGATGAATGTACAAGGCAGCAAGAGCAGAAGTATAGATGATGATCCCAGAACAAAGCAAAGCAAACTGGCCTGCATGTAACTACAACCTAATCTCTGACTTCTAGAATACTGTGTTTTGATCAAACAGGCTGAACACAAAATACATATACACAATTGGTAGCATGTAGCCAAAAAATCAGTCATTCATTCATCTAGCATTAATATAGGGAATATCACCTGTATGGCAGGCATTATATATTTAATAAATAAATAATATATAAACAGTTTTTTAATTAGCACTGTGTTTTGGTCAAATCGGGCAAGGTATTATGTTCTGATTAAATCAAAGGAATAGCCAGCTATTAAAGAGTAATGTCCAAGAAAAGTAATTTAAATCTGCCAAGGCTCCATCATCTCTCAAAGGCAAGGTCAAACTTAGATGAAGGAGGGCTAAACCTTTTTTGAGAGAGGCCCACATTCATCCACATAGTTATTTCTCCCACCTATTCTCTGATGACCGAAGTACTCTTTAATAGAGGGTAGCCATTTCGTGACTTAATCGAAGGGAATACTTAAGCACAGAGATTACACAATGTCAACAATTCATGTTCTCGTGCCAGGGACTAAAATGAGAGTTTCTGCACCAAGGAGACTGATGCAAGGATGGGGATTGTGTGTGTCGGACTTGGGATTTAAAGAGAGTGAGGTGAGCTCTGTGGAATAAATGAGAACACACATGCACATACACACAGAGCAAGAAGTGGGATTTTGCAGACACACTGTGCTCTCTTGCCTCCTTTCAGGCTGTGCTTGATGTTGTCATGACAAGTTCAGCAACTCTGGAGTCCTGCCCATTTACCAGTGTCCTGTTGGTGGGCACTGAAGCTACTCCACTTGGCCTTGCTGCTCTCACTTGGTCCCAATCAGGGAAATTAGATTACCCCAGGCACCTTTTTATGTGACAGGTTAAGCAGAAGTAATGACCAAAATTGCAGCAATCCCAGGAAGCCTGAGAAGCAGTCACGTAAATCACTTGAATCTAGAAAGGGAGAGAGGGTGACAAATTTTAGTACAAAAGAACAGATCTGCCACTGGAGGTGGGACATAGTTTTTAGAAACAGTTGTTACAGCAATATATGTGACACACTAGGACACTATGAGGGTAAGGAACCACAGAGGTCTGGATATTTCAGCCCTATCTAAAATCAAGTGAATGAAAACTAGATAATAAAACAGGCCACAGAGAGTTATGGTAAAAATTTATATGGCAGAGAATGCTGTTTTAAACTCAGTTCATAATCCATGCATTGCTAGAAAAGTTTTCAGAACAATGAAAGTACTTACTTGCCCCAAATTCGTTGAAATAGCTTGACTTCTATGAATATAACATACCCTCCCCATGCCTGAGGTGTAAGTTTCAGAGATCTCTGCAAATAGATTCATCAATGAGCTTTTGATCTTGACCAAAAAATAAATATGAAAAATTAATAAAGCCTAGAGCAGCTAACCTCTTTCTCTTCAGGGCACTGGCGAAAGTCTATTATTCTGATTACATCAGAGAGAAAATTCCAATTGCAAACTGTTCCTTTTAACTTCATGCTAATCAGTTTTCCTTTTAAGTAGGTCTTTAAATAGGTGATGGAAATAGAACTAGAACAGTACTGAGTGCAAATGAGGAAAACCAGAAATATATAAAACTGAAAGTTCTGAATATAAGAATTAGAAGCAACTTCTCTTAAGCAGCTATAGGAATATAAATAAATATAAGCATAATTGACCCAGGTTCTTATTCAAGATCAGTTACTAGCCCAGTGTTCTCTAATCTTGTATCCATCCCAGAAGTAGCTAAAATATTCAACATGCTTTCATCAATAGTAGCGGCTTGGGGGCTGCAAAGGCAGAGCTATTCTCTTCCTCTGCGTCTCAGGTCCCTGGAGGAGCCCGGGGTGTGTATCTGGGAAAATCAGTTCCTCCAGGAGATTTTGATGCCTGCCCTGGAGAGCTGTCCCTTCCCGCACTAAGATCGATTGATGTGATTCTTTTGTGCCTTAGTTTTCTCATCAGTAAAATGAGGATAATATGCTCAAGAAAATGTAAATATATAAAATGATTATAGAAAAGAAAAGTTTGAATATCTCCCATTTTCATGTTTTCAGATAATCTGTCCAACATGGTACAACAGGACTGTGCTCTTTGAGTGTTCCGGTTAAGCTTTCAAGCATTAGGCTCTAACCAGAATCTAAAAATAGCATTGATTGGAGGTAAACGTGGTACACAGTCTATTTAAAGGTCACTGTGACCACTCCAGAGCATTTCGACTGTCTCCACCAAATAGTCTTAAAAAGAGAATAAAAGACATAGGGCTATGTGTCAGTGATTGAGCTCTGCATCGTAATAACCCAATTATTAAGCCTTATGTGTGCATATATGCACACCTGCAGCTAAGAACTTATTTAATCCCCACACAGTCTTTCACTATTATTCCCATTTTACAGATACAAAACTGATGCTTAGTGAAATGACATAGCATGCCCCAAATCCCACAACACATTACTAAATTATATTTAAACTTACATTTTTATGATGGCAACATTTTTTCTCTTAGCTACCATGCTGAGTTTGTAAGAATATCAGCAGCGGTCAGGAGAAATTATAACCGAAAGAGAGTCATAGAGAGACACATCTTTTCTTCATGGGCGCACTGCCACCCTTATGTTCTTTCACAAGCTGAATGAACAATATGTCAGGAATTTGAGTCTAAATATAACTTAACAGAGAAGGAGAGGGAAAATAGTATAACTGAAGGAAACCTGCTCAATAGGGAACCGTAGCTTTTTCCAATTACAAATTAATTTATAAATAAGAACAGTAACTCACTCCTCTGGTGTCCTAGACCTTCTCAAGAAACTTTCCTCTCTGCCTAATTAAAATAAATTGATAGTAGGTTGGATGCCTTTTCCCTGAGATGGCCACATTTGTGCTGGGAAAAGGAAACATTCAGAACAAAATTACTGTGAAAGATTTTAAAATTGGACCTTGTCACTAGGGGGCACTTAGGGATATAAAATCAGCATTGTCAAAAGTACTTTCTGAAACAGAACAATTACTGACATATCTTTTCAAGGAAAGAAAAAAAATCTGATTATAGACATAAAAATTCGGGACATCTTCTCATAGACTATTTTTAGGTGCCAAGTTGGTAAGAAAAGGAGCATTTAAAGTGCACACAGTTTTGAAATTAGAAGTCCTATCTTCTGTCTTTCACCACTGGAAGTAGAAATGTGATGTGAAGGGGAAAAAATAATAAAAAAAGAAAGAACAGTGGGGAAGAAAACCTTCATCTTCCTCAGGCCCTTTCATTGCTGTCTCTTGGTTTCTTTCTCACTGTCCTTGTCCCTTCCTTTAATCTTTTTCTAGGGTTATTTGCTCCAGTTATTCAGTCTTTATTTTGCTGGCCTCTCTTTTATTTCACTTTTCCTCCCTTATACCCAGTTTTGTTCTTCCACTTTATTGTTCTTCTGTGTTTTGGTTTGTTTTGTTTTAGCTGTGAGATAGTGTTCTAGTTCGGTTTTTACACCTGTTTTGTGGTATTTTTTCCTCCTTTTCAGAAAATCACATCCTCATTTTCTTAAGAAATCAGTGAAGTGTGTTCCTAGGTTCTGTTTTACCAAAACCTGATAATAGACAATGTGTTAGAAGCCAGAAGAAAATAGTTTCTCCCAAGTACCTGGGGAGAAAAATAAGAGTGGAAAACATATTCTCACATTATAGTCTCTTACAGGTACAAACAAGCCAAAAATAAAAATAAAAAATCTATTTCATGGTGTATATACAAGACTAAAACCACAGATTGAAAGTAAAAGGTGTGGCCAGAAAAGCTTGTTTTTGTCCACATGACCAAGCATCTGGTTTAATTGATTTTCTTTTCCAAATTCACCATTTCCTTGGGTCGTCGTGTGAATACGCTGTAAACTACATACAATCATGAACTGTTGTCTCTGGGGGCCATCAGATGCTCAGCACCACCTGAGAGCAAGCACGGGAGACCTTCAGTTGCCCTACCCCTTAATGTGAGGGGGAAAACATCTTCCCGTGGTGTGCACCCTGTCTGCGGAAATTACCCTGCAGTGATAATTAAGAAAATAATTGCAAATACAATTTACCAGGTCCATGCCCATCATTTCATCCTGTAAATTGAAACACTTCATCCACTGACCTAGTTTGTGAGCTTTGGGCTAACCTCCCATGAGTGGTAGATCTAGGTCTTCCTGAATAATGAGGTGATGGTCTGGGACTGGAAATCAGGAATTTGATTCCTTGTTCCCTTGGCTCACCCTGTGGTCATGGGAAAGCCTACACGTCCTCGGTGTTTCTGGTAGGAAAATGATTAGTATAATTGTTATGTTGATTGCCTTAGAGATTTGATTTCAATAAGCCACTCTTAGAGCCCAGCTCTGCCCTCAACCTTTAAATAAACTTTTTATTCACACAAACAATAAATGTTACTTCAGATGCCAGTTCTCACAAAATTGTTTTTTCAAGCATATTTGTAGGATATGTTAATTTTCCTACTTATTTAAAGCTAAATGAAATCATAAGACATCCATCCAGTTATAAAAAGTAGATAATTTTAATCTCAGCTTTTTGATTTAGCAAAAGATTTTTATTTTTCTACATTTTTACCATTTGACTGCTCCTCCCACCTGGCACTACTCCACTGACCTAACTTCTCATTTTGTATATTAATTTATACAGTCATTAATATTGTGCAATTCCTTGACACTTCTCCTAGGAAGATAGATTTTGCTTTTGTTGTACACTGTAATATATTGCGTTTCTTTTTTTTATTATTTTATTTACTTACTTTTAGAGAAGGGAGGGGGAGAAAGAGAAGGAGAGAAACAGCAATGTACAAGAGATACATCAATCGGTTGCCTCTCACATGTCCCCAACTGGGGACCTGGCCCACAACCCAGGCATGTGCCCTGACTGGGAATCAAACCAGTGACCCTCTTGGTTTGCAGGCTGTCACTCAGTCCAATGAGCCACACCAGCCAGGGCATATATTGCATTTTTATATCACATCCACTTTGTAGCTTCTGGGAACACCAAGACAGTCCATGATTGCAAAGAGCTGGGTTTTTATAGCAGGAGCCTATGAATAGACTATCCTAATGCAGGACACTGACAGATTAGAATATGTGCAACCACTGGTAACACTTTACTCAACAGAGTAGTCAGTTCATCCAGGGCTGATGCCCCTCAGGAAGACATACAGGAAGTTTGGGAAGACAGTTAGTTGTTGTCACAGAAATTGGAGGTCGCTGCCATTTAGTGGAAGGGGCCAGTGCTGCTAGAAATCCTTCAATGCACAGGTCAGTTCTGCCCAACAAAGGACTGACTACAATTTCACGTGGCTTTTTAAAATCCTAGTGAACATTCTTGCAATCACGTTTATACAATAATTGGGTGACCCTCCATCCTTACTCTATTTGAGATATAAATACAAAGAAATTGTTGCTATCTTAAGAGGCATTAAATTTTTCAGAAAGTAATTACCGTGTAAAGCAAGGAAAAACTCTTTTTTTTATTTTGTTCACTTTGACCAAGAATTATTCCTTTGGAAATTCACGTCACCAGCTGCTGATTTGGGCATTTGAAACAGTAATACTTGTCTGTATCAGTCTGGGACTGTTTCTGATACATTCAGTGTTCTAGGTGTAGGCTCAATCCTCTTACTATTTCATTATGCCTTTTTGGTAGTCTTATCTAAGAACTTACATATTGAAGTTCATATTATTTTATTATAAATGATTGCTCTTTAATTTCCCTTCATTATAATTGACTTTTTAAAATACTGAGTACATATAAATTTTTAATAGCTATGGGTTTCCTTTTGAAATAGTTGTATCAATTAGCTATTACTGCATAATAAACCAACCCAAAACTTCGTAGCTTTAAACAATCAATGTTCATTTAGCTCCCAGTTCCATGGGTTGGTAATTTAGGTTGGGCTTCCTCTTGACTCTACAGATACCCTCAGAGATCAGGTAGTGATACTGACTGGACTTTCTCACATCTCTGGGCTTCCATTGGGACAACCAGGCTGCCTCAGCCCTGGTTCGTGTCCCTCATCCTCCAGCAGGCTAGCCTAGTCTTGGTCACAGGCAGAGACAGGGGTCTCGGCCATGCAAGTCCAGACTCAGACCTATCACAATGTCACTTCCTCTGTATTCCATTTACCAAAACAACTCACATGGACTCCCAGATTCAGAGCATGGGGCAACAAACTCCTTCATTTGGGACAAGCTGCAAAGTCATTTCAAAAGGGTGTGTGGGTACAAAATGGAGAATATTGTGTAACAACTGTCCACAAACATTTGTTAACAAAGAATGTTGGGTCTAATTGATAGGTTTAAGAACTACTACTATAGTCAAAGAAGAAGCAAGGGAACAGAGGATGATCAAATTTGCACTTAAAAACATCATTTAGCAGCTTATAAAATATGGATTATATGGACACATGCACAAAACAGAAATAACAAGACTACTGCAGTCTCCTAAGAGAGGGATGGATTTAAAAAACAATAAGACTGATGCAGACCTCCTGGTAGGATTCTGAAGTGTGTGTGCTGTGGAGTGAATGGGAACTAAAAGCTCACATGCATTGTTTCCCAAGCTGTGGGCCCCGGCTCGGGGCTGAATTAGCTCAAAAGAAGGGGCACCTTTTTCTCATTCATCCATCCAAATTGTGTGTCTTTACTTTGTCAGCCCCGAGGGGGACTTTTCTAAAAATGTCGTTCCCGGGAACAGCATTTTGTTAGTAGGACAAGGCTCATATGTACTTCGCCTTGAGTCCAGAGGCTATGTTCCTCTCATGATTCCAGTTTTTGCTCACACTTTTCCTTCTGCTTAGAATAACCTTTCCTCACTTGCCTGGCAAAAGTCATTTTGTCTTTCAAGCGTAAGGCTAGGATTACCTGTTCCATAGGTGTCTCTGATCCCATGTCGTTCTCCATGTCGGTGGAAGGGCATGCCACATCCCCTAAGCGTTGATGTTTCACCCAGTGCAAAGTTCCATTGTAAGCAGATCTTATCTGAAATGGGAGCCTGAATTAACCAGTTCAGTCCTCAAAGCTGCAGTGATTCCTCGCTGCCCTCCTGCTGTGCATGTGGGGGGTCTCTGAGGAAGGGTGCAAACAGCAAAAAGAATCAGACAAAGGCACACTTTTTTGTTAAATTTTTATAATGCTTTTCCCTAAAGCACTATGAAGTTCTGCAAGATAAAGTTAGAGGCAGGCTAATTGGCTTCCATTCCAATTAAGCCACATGTAAATAATTCCTATCTAGTTCCATATCTAAATCTCCGCTTGTCTCAAGATTTTGAGAGTAAAAAGAAAGCAAGAAAGAGGGTTGTTTTTTTTCCCCCCCAAAACACACTACCTTTACCTCTTCTGCTAACGCTCCATCCAAGTAACAGCCTTGGACTTGCTGCCTCGTCACAGCGCCCACCACTACTGTGTGAAGCCAGAGCTTCGAAGGCACAGCCTCTTCCCCAAAGGGATGGAGTTCTCCCACCTTCTCCTCTTAACCTACCAAGACTGATGTCCAGTTATGGTATCAGTCAGGCTATTTATTATTCCCTTCAGAGAAGATCCACGGATTCTGGAAACCCCAGCCATTCTTTCCCTGAGTCACTTCCTTAAAGCGTGCCACTGCTCTCACAAACTCAACTAGGGGACCAACAGACGTATATGACACATACACGCACCAGTCTTTTTAACCTGACTATCTTAAAATTTCAGTCTTCTCTAAATCGTATCATCTTAGTAGCATCATCTCGTAGTCATATAAAAAATGATAAACTAGGAAAAATAAGATTTGTAACACACATGACAGAAAGAGGGTTCATAACCTAATAGAGCTTTTACAAATCAATGACAATTAAAAATGAACTTCCTAATACAACAAGCAAAGGATGTGGGAACAGGCAATAAAAAAAAATGTTGTTTACTGTTAGTCAAAGAAATTCTGGTATATGAAATGGGTTGTGTTAAATGTTGACACCCAATTTTATATATAACAACAAATATTTGATTATATATAAAGTATAATTAATAGCAATATATAGTGTGTCTAAAGTACATGTGTAAACTATAATCTCACAATGATTTGTGGTGTTATTGTTGTTTTGGCAATCACTTAAGTTAATCAATCAATTAAGTTTGATATGTGTGTGTGTTTTATTTGTCACCTAGAAAGCATTTGTCTACTTCCTTGCACTGAATTACAGTGAGTGTTCAGATTTATTCACAGTATCCAACACAGTGTGTGGCACCGATGAGGCGTTCAATAAATGTTTGTTAAATGAATAGATTCTTGTGAATTCTAGTTATTACTCTGTTTATTCTTATCTTTTTGAAAAGAGGAAAGCATTTTACCAAGTCAGGTGCACTTCTAAACTGTAAATCTCTACTTTCCGTACATTTCTTCTGAAGTCTCAGCCTCTGGGGTACGGTGGCAGACAAGCTGGAAGCTTGGCATTTAAACTGATATCTAATGTGCCCTAAAAGACGCATATATTCCAAAAATATAAATTGCTTAATTTTCCCAAAATTTAAGTCAAAATTATATTCTTCAAAATTTTCTAAGAATATAGAAGAGAAACTCATTATTTAAGGACATCTCTTATCTAAAATAGTGGCTTTTCAGGACGTACTCTCTGGAGTTCTGACTCCCCCAGAACCCACTCGGTACTGAGAAGATACTCTCTCCACACTCCACTTCCTATTTCAGCCAGATCAATTTTGCTTTTATTTATAGTACATGTTGGGCTTCCACATGCAATTTTAATGGGACAAAGGGTTCACAACATTAAGCAAATAAACGGGCAAATATGGAACATACTAGTGTCAAAAGTAATACACTTGTCATGACACACACCCATCATCGTCTCCTACATTATCTGTTTGGCATCCCATTCATTCTTCAAAGATCCAGATTATAAATCTACTTCCTCTGCAAAATCCTGCCAGTTCCCCCAGGGGATATGCTGCTTCGGTCCTTGCTTTCTTGTACTATCTGTTCACATGTCTCTGTGTCCTTTGGAGCAATGATCTCCAAAGAGGTTGCTCAAACCTCAAGGGATAGGCAACGTAATATATTAAGGAAGACTATATTGGAGCTTCCGTTTATGTGCATTTTTATCTTTTCAGTGATCTCTTTTGGGATGAAGTAAATTTTATGAGATCAAAATATTCCGCCACTATGATAGAACAGAAAGAACAAATAAATGATAGGGAGAGCTCAGTGTTGCACTGCAGAAAAGGTTTTAGGAATGCTTCTCTGGGCTGTGTGCTCTAGGGTAGGAGTTCTTTGTTTCTCTACCTTCCAGTCAAAAATCACTTGCCAATAAATTAATTTTGAAAGACTAGATAAATTATTTTGAATTTTCTACATTTGAGCTCCCTGAGAGCAAACACCTGGCCTGAAATTTTGAAAAGTCCCTTCAGAAGTGAACACCTCTACCACCAAACTCATCTTGGTTTTTTTTTTCTCGAAAGACTGCTCTATGACTCAAGTTTCTTTCTTGCTGAAGTTGCTGAAGCCCCAGTGTGCCCAGCAGCTCCACAGTTTCACATGTGAAAACTAAGAGCGTAGCAGATGTGGTTAGACAATTTAGAAGTCTGGAGTGAATCTAGCGAGCACAGTTAGCTGTGTACACAGGCTTGGGAAAGGCAGTGAAAGTGAGCTCGAAGGAAGTGGGAGAGAGTGTTCTCCCTCAGCATCCAAGTATCCAACTGAATTATTGGTATGTATTTTGAATTTTTATTTTAATTGTATCAATGGGCTCCTCTAAATATTTAGATAACAATAATTATACTACTACTAACTCTGTGATATTTTATAAATTATGATACTTATAAAATCCCCAAAAGTTAAGTAAATTATATCTGCTTGGTTATGATGTAGGAAGTTTGAGAGAAAACTACAATTTCTCAACATATAGAAAATTATATAGTATAATAAAATTCTTTTACTTTTCTAACTTTTATGTTTTATTTATATAAATTTAAAATTTGTGTTCTGTTTAAAATAAAATTAAATACTGAATTTGATCTTATAAAACATTTAATTACTTTTGGAAGTGCATTATATGAGACCCAGTAAAGTCAATTTCAATGATAGGGACTTAAAATCTAATATCATGCTTGGAACATAATTTTTGAGAGCACTCTGCATCAGTGGTGATATTTACTTTGGAAAATGAATTATTGTGTTATGGGCTAAATCCTCCCAAAATTGATTTTGAAAATCCAAAGTGGAATATTTTGAATACTATAGTTTAACGTGAATTGAACAGGTAAATAGTATTTTTCATTTTTTAAAAAGTAATAAAATACTTTCAATAAATTGTTATACTCATATTTATTACCTGCTTTTGCAGCTCTGAGCCATAAATCAATGGCTATATCTGAAGTGTAAGCAAATACTCTTCTGTACAAATGTGGTATAAGCATTTTCAAAGCTTGTTGCATAATCTCATTATTATGATCAGTTATTACTTTGCTTCCCAAGAGAAGGGTTGTCCATCCTAATTTAGTAGTGAAGAACTGATTTTTATTATGTTCTCCCAAGTGAAAAGTAGCTCCAATTCTTTCAAATAAAATGATAGCCAGAATGACTTATGGTGGGGCGTGGGGATGGGGAATGGCTAGAACCTGCAGCTACACAGAGAAAAACCTGTCAGCACTGTGGGCAGTGCAGCCACCATCCCCGCAGGGAAAGAGCCTGACCTGAAAGGTCCTTTCCCCATGCAGTCCTACATGATAATCAGAGATTTCCAGCATTTACAGGAAACTCTTCCATTTGATACAAATGAAAAAGAGTAAGACATAATAGTTTCTTTGCATTTTTTATAGTTTTGTTTCCCTTTTTTCATCTTTTATCTTTTGTTTTCCTGTCTCCTCATTAGTTATCCAACATTCTTTAAATAACAGTTTTGTGTCTAACCCAGTGCCAGATCCTGAGGTTACAGAAACAGGGTATTTATTCTCTCAGACAGATGTGCAAAACAGTAAGTGAGACTCAAGGCTACAGGTGCCACAATGAAGATATGTGTGGCGTGTCATGAGGCCACAATAGAGACAGAGGTGGGATACACTGTGGAGCATCCAGGAAGGCTTCTTGCAGATCACCCTAATGCCTCACCTTGAAAGATGAGAAGCCAGTCTTCATCTCGGACTCAAGTTGCACCCTTAAGCAACAACTGGCTATGATTGTTGTGGTTGCTCCTGCTGCTGCTCATGATGATGATAGAATTAAAAACTTTCATGGCTTCTGGTCAAGATAGCTGCATAGGTAAATGCAGTACTTGCATCCTCCCACAACCACATCAAAATTAAAATTAAACTACAGAACAACCATCTTTCAGAACTACCTGAAATCCAGCTGAACGGAAGTCCTGCAACTAAGAATATAAAGAGGAAACCACATTGAAACTGGCAGGAGGGGCAGAGATGCAAAACAGGCTCATCCTACACCCATGGTGTGGTGGATAAAAATTGGAAGGAATATGTCAGCTTCAGAGTTCCCACCTGAGGAATGAGGGGCCCCAGCTCCACACCAGGCCCCCCAGACCATGGCTCCAATGCAAGAAAGAGAAATCCCCATAACTTCTGGCTGTAAAAATCAGCAGGGTTTGTGGCTGAAGGAGGGGAAGGGCTTCTGGAGTCCCATGAAGTTCCTCTTAAAGGGCCCACACACAGACTTACTTGGACTCACTCCCTCTGAATGCCAGTCCTGGGACAGCAGCTCAAAAAGCACCAAGGACATATGGGAAGGAACTGACGTGTCTGGCAGCAGGATGAGAAGTAGAGGGACAGCTTTCTCCCAGACAGAAGTGCTTGCAGAGGCCATTGTTCTTTTCTGAGCCCTCCCCGCATAGAGCTGGCAAGCAGTTGCCATGTTGAGTCTGCCCCACCATTGTGATTTCCTAAGCCCCTGCCCCACCAACTTTCCCACCCACACAAGCTGTTTCCAGTGTCTTTCCCATACAAATAGGCTGTCTTTGTTTATACTTCAGACTTTCCTAAAATCTCTTGAACAAGCAGCATCTGGACTTGACATGCCCCATACCTCTCACTTAGTGGCCCCAGCCCTGGCACTAGCAGCAGCCAGCCTTGGTTGGCAGCTAGACCTCTCCTGGGCACCTCCAAGCCCAGCACAAGCATCAGCAATCTGCAGATCACTTTGTAGCTCATGCTGGGTGGCCTCAGGCAGAGCACAGATGGTGGTTGACCTTTGCCTATACCTCCTGAGAAGCCCCAGAGCCAGTGCACCTGGTGGACAGCTTCAGACCACTTAGAAGCCCCACCCAACCACTTCCACAAATGACATACTCAAAGGGAAGACTCATCAGGCACCAGAGCCCCACTGAAGTAAGTCCTGCCATGTAGGGTAGGCCCTTGCACAACTGAACTTCTATGGTAGTGACAGCCAGTCCTTTCAGCCATCTACCTGGGGATAAATCACTCATGTTGATGTGCCAACACAATCAAGGCTCAGCTACAACAGGAGGGTATGCATAGCCCACATTGGGAATGGGTTGGGGGCACCTGGAGTGCCCAATTTTGGGTGATCATGGAGGGTGTGCCACTGAACCCTACAGGACACCTACTACATTAGGCCATTCTACCAGGCCCAGGAAAGAGAAAAGCTCTACCTAATACATAGAAACAAACACAGGGAGGCTTCCAAAATGAGGAGACAAAGAAACATGTCCTAAATGAAAGAACAGAACAAAACTCCAGAAAAAGAAATAAACAAAATGGAGACAAGCAATCTACTAGATGCAGAGTTCAAAACACTGGTTATAAGGATGTTCAATGAACTTAGGGAAAGAGTAGATGAACTTAAAACTTCAACATCATAAAAAAAATGGAAACCATAAAAAAAGAATCAGAAGTGAAGGATATACTCACTGAAATAAAGAATAGTTTACAGGGAATCAATTGTAGAGTAGATGAAGCTGAGAATCAAAACAATGATTTGGAATATAATGAAGCAAAAAAATCAAAACAGCAAATAGAAAAAAGAATCCAACTTAATGAGGATAGTGTAAGGAGCCTCTGGGACAACTTCAAGTACACTGACATTCACATTATGGAAGGAGACAATGATGTTGGGAGGAGAAGGAAGTGAGCAAGAAATTGAAAAGCTATTTGAAAAACAATGGCAGAAAACTTCCCTAACCTGGTGAAGGAAATAGACATACAAGTCAAGGAAGCTCAGGGAGTCCCAAACAAGATGCACCAAAGAGACCCACAACAAGACATAATAATTAAAACATAAAAAGCTAAAGACAAAGAGAAAATCTTAAAAGCAGCAACAGAAAAGCAGTTACCTACACGAGAGCTCACATTAGACTCAGTTGATTTCTCCACACAAATTTTGAAGGCAAGAAAGAAATGGCAAGAAATATTCAAAGTGATGAAAAGCAGGGACCTACAACCAAGTTTGTTCTACCTAGGAAAGCTATCATATAAAAAGCTTCCCACACAAGGACATATAAAGAGCTTTCCAAGAACTTCTCACAGAAAAAAAAGCTGAAGGATTTCACCACCACCAAACCAGTACTACAATAAATGTTAAAAGGTCTTCTTGAAGAAGTTGGAGAAGAGGGAGAGGGAGGAGGAGGAGGAAGAAGGAGAAAAAGGAGGAGGAAGAGGAAGAGGAGGAAGAAGAAGAAGAGGAAGAAGAAGAGGAAGAAGGAGAAGAAGAAGAAGAAGAAGAAGAAGAAGAAGAAGAAGAAGAAGAAGAAGAAGAAGAAGAAGAAGAAGAAGAAGAAATAAAATAAAGGTAAAAATATGAACAATAAAATGGCAACAAATATAATCAATCAGCAATTGAATGTAAAGAACAAAATAAGTGAACAGGCAGAACAGAAGCAGACTCACGGATACAGAAAACATTTTGGTGGCTGCCAGATAAGATGGAGGTTGGAGCATTGTGTAAAAAAAAGTGACGCGCCTAAGAAGTACAAGTTGATAGTAACAGAATAGTCATGGGGATGTAAAGTACAGCTGGGAAGTATAGTCAATAATATCCTAATAATTATGTATGGTGTCAGATGCATACAAGAGTTATCGGGATGATCACTTAGTAAGTTATATAATGTCTAATCACTAGGTTGTACTCCTGAAACTAATATAATATTGTATGTCAACTGTAATTGAAAAATAAACAATGATTGTAAAAAAAAGTTTCAAAATAGGCAGCAATGTAGGAAAATTTAAAATCAAATAGCACTTTGTCATAAAATACTCATTTCATAAATCGATGTTATAGTCTAGTGTATGGAACTATGTGCTTTATGGGGAAATGGTAGGGTATGTGTATACTGGACCTTTCCAGGCCTTTACCAGAGGCCTGTGGCACAAACTGGTGTTGGGCCTTGTTTCCCAGGCCTAGAAGTCAGTGACAGTAAAGTTGTCATGTGCTAATATAAAGGAAAAGTAATTAACAGTTGGAGATTAATTTTGAGTGATATTGTGTGGCTAGATTACTAGAATGGCCAGCAGGTTACAGTAAGATAACCATCATAACCTTTTTTGCATAAAAAGTTTCCAACTCACTTTGCAGAGACTTTCCCTTGGAATTACAGCTGTATTCTAATGAGATAAGTCAACGGTGCAGTCCTTTTACAGGCAGCTTGGCTAAAAATCTCCCACTGTGTGGAGAGATATCTCTGTTATATAGTGGTTCCTTCTCTAATTCTCTGCCAGGGATCTAGTTAAATGGGATTTTGTAATAATAAGTAACCAAACCCTCAAAGCTGGTTTAGAAGATGGATCCCATTATAACTGCCCTGCCTCGTAATAGATAGTACTGGAACACTTTTGTTTTATAGCTAAAGATTATACTACTAATAATAGCACTTTCTCTACTTAGGATTTTTTTTGGGGGGGTGACTGTGTCCTGGAAAATGACTTATTTTAAGAAAATCTCTTCTGCCTTTGCACATAGTTGCTAAAATTTATTGAACAATGGGGTGGGATTGTCCTAAGCAGTCTACAGTCCTGTCAGTAAAGTTTCCTATTGTCTTCTTTTCAAGGTGAAAAAGTGCTCACAAAATTAAATGACTTGCTACTTTGCTAGCAAGCAGTAAAGCAAAATTTTAATGCCAATGGTTGGAATTCAAGACCCATGCCAGGACTCATTGTGCTAAAATGTTTAAAATACTTCTAAAAGATATTGTATATTTTTCTGTCAGTTGTAGAACATTTATTTAAAGATACAAAGGATTATTGTTGGTAACAGAAAAATCTGACCTAAATCAACTCATTTTCTACTGATTTTATTTCTGGTAAATAGCATAAAATTAAACTTAAGAGATTACACATAGTTTATACAAAGGTCTACGCAGAAAGTAGCCAGGCATGTAATATGAAAAATAGAAATATTTATTAAGAAGATACAAGATACTAGAAAGATTGTGCAAAGGACAATGATGCCTCAGTCCCCTTCAAAGTAGACACCTGGGGACCTCACACCGTTCTTCCAATCATCATCAGCTTCCCCGTCGTATTTTTCTGAATCTCATTAACAGTCTGAAATATTTTCCCTTTCAAAGGTGATTTTAGTTTTGGGAAAAGCCAGAAGTTGCAGGGTGCCCAATCTGGGCTGTAGGGGAGTTTGAGTCACCTGGGTGATGTGATGTTTCACAAAAAATTCTACATGAGACATGAGACATGAGCAGGTGCAATGTCATGATGAAGCTGCTAATCACCAGTTGCCATAGCTGCAGCCTTCTAAATCACCCAAATAGTTCAAGTTTAACACAAAATTTGATGCAGATTTGTTGCTCTATTTGCTCATTTTGAATGCGATGGCCACACAGTACACATGCTCACTCAAAGACGTCTACCACCCCCACTGACTAGTACAGTGAAGTTGTCATTGTTCACATATGTGCATTCCGGTCCACTCTCCTTGGCTGCCAGGTTACATCAATGTTGCACAGACCATTTTCTTTATATTAACAATGGCTGGACTTTTTCCAGGACTAGGATATACATGTGTATGTGTCTGTATACATATATATACACACATATATACATATGTGTGTATATATATATAATCAGCCACATTAAAGAAGGAAATCCTGCCATCATGCCAATTGGGACACATGGATGGACTTTAAGGGCATTATGCTAAATGAAATAAGCCAGACATAGAAATACAAATGTTGTATGATCTCACTCATATATGAATCTAAAAAAAAAAAAAACTCATAGTAAAAGAGATCAGATTTGTGGTTACCAGAGGTGATGAGAGGGGAGGGGGGGATGGGAAATTAAATGAAGATGATCAAAAGGTACAAACCTCCAGTTATAAAACAAGTAAGTACTAGGGATGTAACATACAACCTGATGACTATAGTTAACACTGCTGTATGGTGTATATGAAGTTAAGCGTTCTCATCACATACACCATACATACAATATCTGACAACAAATTGAACACACAGCCATGCATTCACACATTGCACACTCACACATACACTGTAAAAGAACAATACACCATGGCACAGAAACCCAAGGCA
The DNA here is from genome assembly GCA_039655065.1 of Glossophaga mutica. Lineage (NCBI taxonomy): Eukaryota > Metazoa > Chordata > Mammalia > Chiroptera > Phyllostomidae > Glossophaga > Glossophaga mutica. The sequence continues at coordinate 35,000,335 of CM077312.1, forward strand.
GTCCTTTAACTTGAGTTTCAACTCAAATTAATATCTTGGAGTCTGTCTAGGAAATGACTGAACTGCTTAGGGCAGCAATTCTCCCTCCTCTCTTTCCATCTCTCTAGCCCATGAAGTTTGGTACTCTCCTATGTAGAATTATTGCTACCATAACTGTTGACCAATAATCATAAAAGCATTGATGAAGAACAGATCTTTTCTGTCTCACTTCCTGTATCTAGAATCCTCCAATAAACATATGCTACTGGCTAAGAGCTATGTTTACAAAGTATAAGCAGAAAGATCATGAGCACAAAGTACGAGGGTAGAAGAGCTGTGCGATGAAGTTTCTCTTGGAGCTTCACCCAGCTCTGCCCCCAGCACCCTGCAGGGACGGAGCAGGCTGGTGAGCACCACGGGATGCATGGTGGGACTCAGAGGCCGGGTCAGATCAGTCCTTAACGAGACAATGTGTGAGCAGTGCTAAGGGAATACAGCTCTATCCCCAGGTGGGCAATGCATATTAACTCCATAATGTCTTGTTACAAAAACCATTGAAAATAAGATCTTTAATAATTTTTAGATTTTTTTTTCATTTTCTTAAAAGGGAAACTGAAATTTAAACTGAAGTCAAGGAAAACCCAACCTAAAGTAAGTAACTATAGAATTAAAATGAAAAACAATTAAGATATGTGCTAAACCATTGTCACTTAATAATAGCAAGACAGAGCAAAGAAGCTCTCGTTCAGGTTCCTGGTTGTGTTAAAAACTGTGACATGATGACCCATGGACATGGACAATGGTATGGGGATTGACTGTGGGAGGGGGGGCCAGGGAGTGTGGAGGAGGGCAAAGGGGGAAAAATTGGGACAACTGTAATAGAATAACGATAAAACAGGGAGAGAGGGAGGAAGGGAGGGAGGGAGGGAGGGAGGGAGGGAGGAAGGAAGGAAGGAAGGAAGGAAGGAAGGAAGGAAGGAAGGAAGGAAGGAAGGAAGGAAGGAAGGAGTTAACAAAATTAAAGAACCAGCCACAGACTGATATTTGCAACACACATGACTGAAAAAGAATTTTTGTAGTCTCATATATTCAACAATAATAATAACATTTAAACCAAGAGGTAAGCTCTGGCTACCATGACTCATTTGGTTGGTCACCTGTCATCCCACAAGTGAAATGTCACTGGTTCAGTTCCCGTTCGTAGCACATGTCTGGGTTGCAGGCCAGATCTCTATCTGGGATGCATGCAAGAGGCAACCACTTGATATTTCTCTTACACACTGATGTTTCTTTCCCTCTCTTTCCCCCTCCCTTCCCCCTTTCTAAAAACAAATAAATAAAATCTTTGTTAAAAATCCAGGAGGTGAAAGATAAACTGCACATTAGAAAACAATGAGCAAAAGGTTATGAAGAGTCAACCCACAGAAGAAAATCCCAGATAGCTAATCAGCACAGAGTCAAATGTTCACCCTCACCACTACTTAGGAAACTCCAAATGCAATAAAAACAACAATGAGCTATTCCCTGAGGGGATCAGGACATATTTTCACACCGGTGTTGGAGCCAAACTGTTACAGGTGCAGTCTGTGTGCCCTGGTGATCAGATGGTCTGAAGGGCTTGATCAAATGGTGAGGGGGTCTTCACAGAGCTTTCTCCACAGCATAAGGCAAGTGCCGACCTACTTGAATTCTCTGGTGTTCTGTGAGGTGTGCTTTACGGCAGAAGGCTTTCCCACATTCTTGACATTCGATGGCTCTCCTGTGTGAATATGCTGATGTTCAATGAAACGTACTTTCATATAAAAGGCATTTCCAAATTCACTGCAAAAAAAAATTGACATTTACTCATTCTAAATTTTTAATCTGAATTTAAAGGAATTAATAAAAATCGTCTGAAATAGATTTTTAAAACACTTGCTGATCAGCAAGTGTCTGTGAGCTATATAGGCTGAACTAGTATTATTTATCTATTACTGTTTATTTAATGTTCAGCAGCTGAAAACAGTAGGCATTTATTGTTTCTGTTTCTGTGGGTCTGGAATCTAGTGGCTGCTTAGCTAGAGTTTGAACTTGGAATTTCCCACAAGGATATAGTCATCTTAAGACTTGCTACTTACAAGCTCTGTCCCATGGGCCTCTCCACAGGACTGCCTCATGATATGGCAACTAGCTTCTTCCAAAAGTGAGCCATCTGAGAGAGTGCCCAAGCTGGAAGCCACAGTCTCTTTTATAACTTAAAATTAAAAGAGTTATCCCAGCACGTCTATTGTTAGAAGGAAATCAGTAAATCCAGCCCATACTCAAGGGGAGGGGATTACACAAGGGCATGAACACCAGGAGGCAGGGATCTTTGAAGGCCATGTTAGAGGCAACCTAATGGAGCCGTGTGTATCAGAAACCAGGAGAGAAAGGGGACTGAGAAAGTTCTCTCTCTGTCTCTCCCTCCCTCCCTCCCTCTCCCTCTCCCTCTCTTTCTTTCTCTCCACTTCCGCCCCTCTCTCTCTCACACACACACACAGGCTCAGAGAAAGAGAAAAACAGTAAACATTTGGCTGATTACAGCTGTTATAAATTAGAAACTTCTGTACTCAGAAGAATTGCAAGTAAAAATCAAAAAACTTTCTAGCATTATTTTTGTTGTTTTGTTTTTAGTAAGCAGGGTGTTTTTTAATTACTTTTAAAAGGTTGTTTACATTATTTAAAATATACATTACTATATACATTTTTGCTGAAGGTCAGTATTATGGACTGACTCCCCCCACCGCCCCCACCAAAATTCATGTTGTAGTCTTAATAGCCAGCACTTTAGAATGTGGCCATATTTAAAGATAGGGTCTTTAAAGAGGTGATTAAGTTACAATGAGGTCCTTAAGGTGGGCTTTAATTCAACCTGACTGGTGTCCTTATAAGAAAAGGAAATTTGTGTGCAGAGACACCAGATATGCACGGACATAGGGGAAAGACCATGTGAAGGCTAAGGGAGATGAGGCCCGTGCACCATCTAGAAGAGAGGCCTCTGAATGAGATCAACTCTGGCAACACCTTGGTCTCAGACTTCTGCCTCCAGAACAGTGAGAAGTACATCTTGTTGTCAAAGCCACTCACTCTGTGGTACTCTGTTGTGATAGCCAGAGCAGACTCGTACAACAGGTACTTTACAACTGAAATCTCTCTGTGCATTCACAATTTCAGTTTCTCATTGGCCTTGGATAGAACAAAGTACATGTTCTATTTGATTTTGTTTTAGTTTCCTCTAGGCATAGTTCTTAACCTTATATTTTTAGGATTGTTTGCAATTTTTCAAACACAGTTAAATTAAATTTAATCTTACTCTTTCTTTAGTCTTTCTTCTTTTACTCATTTATCATTACTGGTTCCTCATTTGTCTTTGCCTCATCTTCATTAATATGGAGCTGCCTTTGCAATGGTTTGGTAGCAATACCTGTGGCTTGATAGCAGTCTTGGCACTGTGGTGATAGCATAAAAATTCAGAGATGAGGAACATTTCTTGGATTCTGTTGTTATTTCTCATGGGACAGCTGTTGACACAAGTATACCATTCAGTATCCACCTTCATTTCTGGCCCTAAAGTTCTGACTTTTCCCAAGATGATAAAATGTAATGTTTATATTCTTTTTAAGATGTATGAGTTTCCTGTTTCATGGGATAGGCACACGCTTGGAATGGTCAGTACTGATTGCCAAGGAGTTTTCCAAAGTGGTGATACAAATGACACCCCTCCACTCGTGTGTGTGTGTGTGTGTGTGTGTGTGTGTGTGTTCCTTCTGTGCCGTACCCCTCTCAACACTTGACACTGTTTGTTTATTTCAGCTCTGCTGGTGAGTGTGGATAGTACAGAAATCTCACTTCTCTGAAGACTAATGAAATCAAGTAGCTTTTCATGTTGTTGGTCATTTGGTCATCCCCTTTTATGAAGTAACTTTTCAAGTTCTTGCCCATTTTTCTGAGTGGTTTAACTTTACCTTCTTGATTTGGAGTTCTTTATATATTCTTTTTTCAGATACACACATTGTATGTATCCTTGTTAGTGCATTTTCTTTTTGCTCTGTTAATGGTATCTTTTTGAATAATCAGAAATTTAATTTTAATGTAGCCGAGTTTATCAGACTTTTTCTTTCATGGGTCCTTCCTTTATGCCTTCTTTAAGACAGCGTTGCATACTCCAAGTTCATGAAGATGTTACACAATGTTTTTTTCTAAAAACTTTATATTTAGCATTTTCATATAGTTCTCCAATCCACCTGAAATTAATTTTTATTTGTGATGTGAAGTAGGGGTTAAGATAAGAGTAACCAATTGCCACAGCACAATTAATTGAAAAGGCCATCCTTTCTCAGCTAGTACTTTTGGAGTATTGATTATGCTATAGGCACTGTTCCAGTTGGTAATTCATCTTATCCTTTCAAAACCACAATACGTGTTTCCTCATTTTGTAAGTGAGGAAGTTATGATTAGATGAGTTAAATTAATTTCCCAAGTGTTCATGGCTAGTAAGCGGTGGATCTGTGTTTGGAGCTCAGGTCTTTTGCTTCAAAGCCTTGCTTAAGGTAATCATAAGTCAGTGTCACCATAATTGATAGTTACATTTTGTTAGTGAAAACCCAAATGGTAAAGAGGTTGGAAACCACTGGGAATGTAAAGGCGAAGAAGGATTAGCCATAGAAAAGAACAAGACATTGAGTAGTATCTTGCATATGGCAGGACTCGGTAACGATTTCTGAATTGCAAAAGGCTTCACTTTGGAGTAACTACAAAGCTTTATTCTTTATATGTCCAGGGGGCAAATGTGATGTCGGGGAGCTTTGTATGCAGAGCCCCTCCCCTCCCCCTCCCCCATGGATGAGAATGAGTCTACCAAGACATGATCTGCTTAGGGAAGAGAGGTGGCCGATCTCTCAAAGGAGAAGGGCCAAGAGCCTTTTCCTCAATGGGCTTTTATTGGGTCATTTTGCACAGGAATACAGGGTCATTAATCATTGTCAGGCAGTAAGGATCAAACAATAGATAACATACAAAGAACGCTGAGGGCCTATTTTGAGTCAGGGTCAGATAGCTAAATGGCCATAAAGCTTTGGGGAACAAACTTGCTTCTTGCTTGGACCCTTTTTTAATTAAGAGCATTCTAAACAAAGCACGTTTCACAGGACTTTACATATTCTTTCTTATTCCCGATTTCCCTAGGGAACCAGTCCTTTCTGGTTACACCCACCACCGGCAATGTTTCAGGTTTAAGACATTATCTCAGGCTTAAGTCAGGCAGGGTAGGCAAGGCAGCCAAGAGATTATGAGGCAGAATGAGGACTCAGGCTATGTCATAGCTGAGGGTCTATCACCCCCTTTTGCTGTAGCCCCCCAAGTCCTTCCTTGGGGCATCCACATGATCGTGCCTGGCTTAGGTCGTTCCCCCCTTGGGTAATCTTACCCATCATTGGCTAACCGATCAAGCACTGGGAGCCAGTTATGGATGAAGTAAAAGAAGCAGAAGCAGCGCTCCTGCCAGGGAGATAAGCCTTGTCTCCTTAGTGGCTTATGGTCCTAAGGTCACTCACTCAGTCTTAGCCATGGGGGGGGGGGGGGCGGTTACAGCTCCTGAAACCAGGCAGGGTGGTTCCTAACAATGTGATTTTTATGTACAAAACCTTTTGTGATCTGTTTCTTACCTAATTGTCTATGACAGTGGTTTTCAAAGTGTGGTTCCTAGTCCAATAACATCAGCATCACTGGGAACTAGTTAGAAATAGGTTCTGGAGCCTTACCCATGAACTACTAAATGAGAAATTCTGAAGGTAGAACCCAGGAAACTAGTTTTAATAGTTTGTAAGTTCATGAACACCAAATTTCAAACACAGTGCTCTAGGGCCTAACTTCCTCCAATTCTACTGCAGAGGGTTCCTTTAACTTGCCACACTTGGTCATACCTCTGGGTGGAGGCTTATTAACAGTGCCTCTGCCTGGATTCCCAGCACCATTCTTCATCAGGCTACTCTCCTCTCATGGTTAGCTCCTCCCTCTCCTTACATACGTGCGCACACACACAGGTCTAGATTCAGTCCCCAAGCCACTCTTTTTGTCACACTGCTTTGTACTCGTCTGCTTGTTTCTGTCTGCTAGTAGACCACGAGGAACTTAATGCAAGGGCCTTTGGGAGCATGGCATATTATGTGTTTAAAACAATTTTTTGAGTAAATGAGTTGTATTACACTTTACTCTTGAAGGACTATCATGTGGAAAAGAATTATGTAATTTTTGAGTAAATAAGTATCTGAGGGACTCTCTTGTGACAAAGGAATCATAAGACAAGGTATTGTATAATGAGTAGAGACTTCAAGAAGTCAAGAAGTCAAGAAGCACTGAGATGCCTGCCCAAGGATTCTGCCACCCTTTCCCACTCCCCACTCCCCCTTCTAAAATGTAAGCTCCTTGAGGCCAGTGACAGCATCTCATTCACTGTTTCCCCAGCCTGAGTAGGGGCTGACACAGTGCCTGGCACACAGTGAATTCATAACTGAATGAATGAATGAATGTGTTACTTTACAGCATATGTAGAATTTTATTGTCACTGTTTTGTTTGTATGACTGTTTTTTGCTAGAGAGACAATTCTAGATCACCCAATTGGCTAAATCACAATTTTTTAGGAGAACCAGTGAAGCAGAGCATCGGGCGTGGAGGAATACAAAAGTTTAGCTTTGATAAACTTATCTAGAATTTTACAAGCAGAAACATTTTAAGAAATAATTTTCACTATAGCATCTGTATATATTTTGTGTTTGATGGGTCCTTCCTCTCTTTTTCTTAATTACATATGGGTGGAGAGACCAGGAAGCAGAGCACCCTAGTATTTCATTATTTAGAGGCTCTGAATTAGTCCCTGAGCAGAAATCAGACCATAAAGAGCCTTGTGGGTCTTGTTTACTCCGTGTAGGAGTTTGTACTTTATCTTGAAGGCAGCTATCTGTAAGCCATTGAATGATGTTAAGGACGGAACATAACATAATAGATTCACTTTCCTAAAGGTCACTCTGACTGCTGTGTGGAAGATTGATAGGGAGGTGGGGAGGGGAGGAAGGAGACTGGAGTACAGAAGACCAGTCACAAGGAATGTTGCAACCGATCACGAGAGTTGAGAACTTGAACTCAGGCTATGACAGGATGGAAGAATAAAGGGACCGGATTCAACAGACATTTAGTAAATTGACTCAACCCACTGAATGTGCTGACATAGATTGGGGGCTCGTCAGAAATGATTAGACTTACCTTTAAGTTTAATAGCAATAATTAAATTGTCAGGCCTCTGCTTCTACTGGATCTGCAGGGTTATGCAATGGAGGCCTTTGTTAACTACAAAGCACCAAAGACATTCCAAGTGGGTTAATTACCACAGAACTCATACCTCCTAAGTCCATGTGCCAGGGGCAAACACTGTGTTTGAAAATGAGTTCATGTTTATTGGTGATCGACAGCAGGATTGCACATGCCTTCCTCAACAATGAACTTACTGTTCATTCCCCAGTGCTCATTACAATGGAAATTAGTAACACTGGAATGATGGATGCTACTCCACTCTAAACATGCCACTTAGCAAAATACTTGCTGCAGCTGAGTACGTCAGAAATTCACATGCATGCTGATGGATGTCAGACAAAAGTAGCTGCTTTCTGTGAGTGGAATGAAGATGGGGACCTCACTGTAAAGAATATACATCATATCTGCATCGATCGTGAGCAAGATTTTGTTTTTAAGTTGGCATTTAGGTGTGAAGGCTTGTGCCTAGCTATGCATATTTATATTTTACTCTTATAAAAAGGAACATTTAGTTTCTTGCCAATACTTTATTTCGGGGGTTTTTTCCCCAAGCCAAAAGCCCTCATTTAACAAGTAAAATTCATTCTGCAACTGATTCTAATCTCCCAATTCACTCTTAATTTGGGAAACCAGGGGGTAAAGGCAATAGTCCAACTCTGTTATGAGAGCACATGTAAGAATGAGAAGAAAAAAAAAAGGAGCCTCTTGTGGCCTTAATCCATTTCTGTCAACACCGCAGAGTTCTTACATACTGAACAGTACTTTTAAATGGGCGACTGTTGATCAGCATTTTGAAGAAAGGCTGAAGAAGTAAAAGGCAGCACCTGTATTCTACAGGATCACTTCATTTTGGCATTTCCTTTGTGCACTGAAATTTAGCACAGGGAGTATCCAGGCTTCTGTTTTGGACAATGAGTTGCTACAAAATAATCCCACAGCCTCTTTCATATCACGTTGCTCATTTTCTGCCCTTGGTAAAATATTCATTATTAACTGTTATAAATTATAAAATCTTTTTTTTTCCTCCAAGAAAAGTATGGACTTTCTTCTCTAACACATTGGGAACCGATAGGACTGCTTGCCTTAGGCAGCACTACCAGTAATTGAATCTGCATGCTGAAGTGGTAAATGCTGGGCATTTCTAGAGAAAGGAGACCTGCAGCACAGAGTGGAATGAAGGTAGGCTGATGAAGGCCGCAAAAGTCACTCTTGGGAAACTTTCTGACTCCAGCGTGGGAATCGTTGAATAACTGAACATTAGAGTGTGCATTCAACATTAATTCTGTCAAGGTTTCCAGAATAAGGGATTCCACTCATTCTGTAGTCCGCTGTGTCTCTCTGGCCTCCACCTTATGTTTGCTGCATAATAATTTTTGCTGTTATTATCTTTATTTGTGGATTGATTTTATTATATAGTTGGATTAAATACTAGCTACTTTCAGTGAACCCGAATGTATTAAGAGTCTGTTATACTTCTAGGCACACATGGTTATACATATAAGACTTGCCTTTTGCCTTCACAGAGCTCTAGTCTTATTTAGAAGAAAGATGAGTCAATACATAACTGTAGTAAAGCATCATAAGTCTATGTTGGAAGATATATGTAAACACAGAGAAGGTGTACCTAAGCTTGACGGGTGGCAGGGGAACAGGTAGAAGGCTTCCCGGAGGAAGAAACACTTCTGCTGTCTTCATGAAGTTTTGACAGATGCTGGAAATGGTAAAAATAGATACAACATTCTTGAAAAGTATTGGGGAATTGATGTTAAGAGTCAAACAAAATGTTTGGATCTACCTAGAATGTTTCCTCTTTGAACCTTTACTTTCAACTTATATTTAAGAATGTTAAAAATAAAGTACATTTTTAAAAAGAATGTTAATTACATAGTTATTTGGAGTAACAATATTGAAACCAGAAATAGAGGTATTTTGAAGGAAATCATAGTCTATTCTCTCAAAGGACTGTAGAACAGCTACTCAAGATTCTTGTGAAGAATCTCATATAACACACAGTGGAGTAGTCTGCAAATACGTATTGAGCACTCTGTGCCAGGCATCGATCTGGGCTTTGTGTACACAAAGTCAGGTTGACACGGTTCCCACCTGTAGGAGCTCAAGGTAAAACGGGGACTGCAGATGATTTGATTAGTGAGCAGGAAGGAGACGACAGACTCCAGTGGTGGCACAGCCATGTTATTGGGGTGCATATGAGCTCCATGTGAATCAAATCGGCAGGACCAGTTCAGCTACTGAAAGGCGATGGTACAGGACTCAAGTGTTTGAATGACAACAGGGAGAAAGGGAATGGAAAGGTAGAAGTTTCTTACTGTATAATGTTACGTGGAAAATGGAAGCAGACTATGACACTGGATATGCAGTTTGACCGCAACTATATAATACCAACCAACCAAAAAATGCATTAAAAAAGTGAAGAAATGAGGTGTTAGCAGTGGTTGTTTGAGGATAGTGTTACTATGGTTGATATTTTTCTCACTTCTCCTTTTCGGCCTTTGCCAAATGTTCTATTTGAACATGAATTGCTTTTATAATGAAAGAAAAAGGTACGAGAGGTCGTCAGCAGGAGAACAAAGGCACAAAGGCTTCACAGTTTACAGGGATGTTATGTGCATATGTACAAATGTATGTACACGTAGTCGAACTCTCACAGCAAAACTGGATGGCACATTTCCAGGACCCTGGAGCACAAAGGATGACATTCTCAAGGATTAAAGACCCTCCTGTGCCCGGGGAATACTGGTGTAAATTCTTAAACAAAACAAGGTTCTGACCGGTGTGATTCAGTTGGCCAGGCATCATCCTGCTGAGCGAAAGGTCGCAGGTTCAATTTGCGGTCAGGACATATGCCGGGTTGTGAGTTTGGTACCCAGTTGGGGCACGTATGGGAGGCAGCTGATCAATGTTTCTCTCTTACGTTGACATTTCCCCCTTTTCTCCCTCCCTTCCCCCTCTCTAAAAATAAGTAAATAAAATCTTAAAAAATGAAAAATATATATATGATGTGTCACATATTATACATCACCTAGGAAACTCTTACTGTCTGCTAAGGTCCTGATTCTCTCTTGGATTCACCCCTTTGTAGAGAACTCACTCAGCTTAGCACTGAGCTAGGCACTGACTGTCATTTACTAAGTGCATTAATGCCTTAGATTTGCATAACACTTTGAAACTTATAGGGCATTTTCATAAAGTCTTTATTTTTATTTTCTCCACAGCCTGTGAGGTAGCTAGGGCCAGTATTGTTTTTCTCATTTTACAGTTGAAGAAAATACTTTAAATGAAGTTTCTTGCCTCCAGTTACAAGGCTGGTGGGTGTTGGAAGCAACACTGGAGCCCAGATTTCTTTCTGAACACTGCGTTTGTTTCTCTGCATCACAAATACCAAACAGTAGACAACTCTCTTCAGCTGACAAAGGCAGACCAACATTTGTGAGGTCAGACAAGGTGGCTTATTTTTAATCTGTGTGAGTTCCAGTATTTAGGTGAGTTCTAGGACATGATACATGTCCCATGTTTTTGTTGAGGGCAAAGAACAAAAGGACTATTAATACTCTAATTTAATAATTAATAAACATACAGGCATTAAATGAATTATATAAATAGATATTGTCACAGTCCTTAAAGAATCTACTCTGAAGTGCAAAAAAAGTAAAACAAAAAAAGACATTATATTAACACAAAAATCTGAGAAAGGGGAGAGAAAGAGGAGTTAGGAAATGTGAAAAGGAAATCTCTGCGACAAAGACATTCCCAATTAAATAAAGTAGAATAATTTACTATGAATTTCTGTTGTACTCCAAGAAAAATAAAGTAATATACATATTAAACTTCGATTTACACTGGGACAAAAAGATTGGAGGAGGAGAATGTCCTTGAGAGGCATCAGAGCATGTCTTGTTCTGTACACATGCTCACACCTGCTCTCCTTCTGCCAGCATCTAAAAAGGGGGCTCATTTTGCATTCACTGATGAACACAAGAGTATTTCTGCACGCCCACTGAGCTACTGAAGTTTTTTTTAACTTATTAATGTGGCACATGTAATCATGCCCTAGTGACTTCAGCTACACATATGCCCTTTGAAAATTTTCTAATAACATGTTGGACACCCAGCATATAAATGTCACCACTTGGAAGAGAGTCAGACTTTTGCTCGTTGGAATGTTCTCCACTTGGCTTCAGTGTAAAGTTCTCTCTGATCCAATGAAAGCAAATGGCTCTCAGCAACTCCCTCCTAAATAATTCTGCATATTCTTTTTCTGCCATCCCTGTGGTGTTAGTAAGTAGCTCGGCAATACATGCAGGAGCAATTCTACTGATGGGTGTGGAAAGAAAATTAAATGGATAGCTGTGCGGCCCTAGACCTTTTAGGCTGTTGTCAAACTCATCCCTGGAACAGTAATTCCCCCCAATACTACTTTGAGTAGCATTGCAGACTTCGCTTTCTGCCTATATGAGAAGCATCTTTAAATCCATATTGCTTTTTTTTTTTTTTTACAAATGGCCTTTGGAAATGATTTCCAATAACTGCAGCTGACTTTCAGCTCAAGGCTTGGTAATGAAAGGTCACTCTACATTTAGACTAAATGCGGATAGATTCGTACCCCCTGCAGCAACCTGCTGCTTTTGGACCTGCTATTGTATCTGACCCGATATTCTTTTTAACCCAAGCATTTAGACAGCTTCCATCTAGGTTTGGTTTACACTTTTTTTTACAACTCAGTACAAATTAAGTCACTTTATATATTCTCAAATAACATATTTTTCTGTGGAGATGCACATCTGCCTTAGAAATTTAAGAAAATAGAATAGGATCCGCATGTTGGACTTCTCATAAGATGCTTCTGTGAGTTCGTGTGGGATGCTTCTGGTCAGCGCCAGCCCTGCACACGTTGAGAGGGCATGAACAGCCTGCTTGAGACACACAGCGTTCCCCAGTGTGCCTCCCTCCTGTTCTTCCCTTCAAAAAGGACCATTCCATGTAAGTGGGGGAGCAGGTCGTAGATCCTCTCAAGCAGGCAGCTATGCAAGGACACTTCATTGGGCTGCACGATGGAGGAGGAAGCAGATGGAATGTTGTTCCTCTTCTAGTGAGCAATGCCCACTTGTGCCCCCATCCTCCTCCCCCTCCAGGCCCTGGTGGTTTCCCATGGGAGTCCCATGTGGATGCTGTACCTGTGACTGCCACTCCATGCAGCCTCTACAAATGAGGCACTGGGGTGCTTTTCTTCTTGTCCTACACAAGCCCATCCATGGGTGAGAAGGACTCCAGAAACATGCAGGAGACTCCATCTCCTCGCCACGTCTGAGCAGGCTCTCGGACTACTGACTCTGGCAGTCAGGGAGGGAATGCTCCCTAACCCTGCCCTCCTGGATCCTCGCCTCAGCGCTGCCCACCCGGAAAACTAACCTGCTTCCCTTTGCTCAGCACACAGGGGCTGGGAAAGGACTGGTCTGGACATCCAGAGGCCTGGGTTCACATTCAGGGTCTGCTGGTTACCAGTTACATGATTGGGGAATTAAATAAATCGCTTGTCCTCTATGTTGGGTCTTTTGTCTGAACACAGTGTGTTAATAGAATTAATTTCTGTAACTTCAATGAAACAGTGTCCAGCCTTGACCACACCCCCTTTTTCTAAATGGGTGTCTTTGTATCAGCTTCCTCGGGAAAAGGGTCAGATTACTGCAGCTCTATCTGATTCTGATTTCAAAGAAGGTGCCGGATGGGCTGATTCAGTCTGCCCTAAGAATGCACCGGAATAGAAGAATTTCTTATATTCCTACTTGCTCTCATTTATCCCACTTACAGTAGTTCATTTTACTCTCCTGATTAGCGTAGATTTAGGGTACACTGTTGGAGCCCTTTCAAGCTGCTAAAAGGCAGAGAATTGCTCCCAGACACTGGGTGCTCTTCTAAGGTGTTGGGGGGACGCCTTGCTGACTGGCCAACATAGAAGTGTGTGGAACTACAAAAGACTAACTCCACTGCCTGGAGATGGAATAAATTCTGAGATGTAATTTATGCTCCACAATACCCCCTGCCTTCAAACTCAAGCTGAGTCTGACACTTCTGGGGTCACCCTTGTTTGGCCCTTCCCCCTTCCCCGTCCTGCACCTGAACCCCTTACTGGCTTCTCCTGGAAGTGCATGTCCTTATTGAGATGGTGGCTCAGGAGAACTTGATCTAATAAAGCAAAGCAAGGTTGGCAGGACAGTGGTGTGCTACCAGAAGACCCAGGCTGGTAGCCGCACCACTTAGCAGCCCTGTGGCCTGGAGCTGGGTGCCCAAAGCTCAGAGCCTCTCTCTTCCCATTTGTAAAATGAAACTAGTAATATCTGCTTTGCCTTCTGATGGGATTGTGGAAGTGTCTGAAAGCTGCCAGGCACCATACAAACATTATATAGTTAGTTAAAAACAAACTGAATTTTTAACCTAAAACAATTTTAACCTAGTATGAAAACCACTAATAGGTTTTCAGCAGAAACCAACTCAATAGCAGTTTTAAGATGAAGAAAACATACTTCACAGCTTGGTCTCCCCCCACATCTTCCTTCCCCACATTCTTCACACTTCTTCAATCTAAATGTTTCCTGTTCTTTTCCGTGGCCTGTCAGTGTTCCAGAAAGTGTTCCAGTGTTTCTGGAAAGGTGGGAACTGTGGCCTTTGCCTGTATCTTAGGTACTAACCATCCCCCACTTGGCTAGAAAACTTTGCTGTGCCTACCAATACCTACCAGTGTCTACTACCCAGTCCTAAACCCTGGTTTTCGTTTTATCAATACCGTATTTCTTTCATTTCATAATGTATCAGGTTTTAAAACTTCAAATTGGAAATAGACATCTCCCTACGTTGTCACAAATCATAGTTCAAGTCCCATGCTTTGGATCTTGTAATGTGGTCGTGAGTTGATGGAATATCACAAAATAGAGCTAATAAAACGTGGCTCAGATGGTGGCTTGATTCGAAACATCTCAACATGTCTGAAAGATCGTGCATGTGTGCAAAGTTTTTTCCACCAAGGCCCTACAAGATTCATGATAAGATTTTTATTTTTAATGAGAACCTAATTAGAGAGCTCAGCATGAAAGACTTGGAAGACATGAACAGTCAATACACTTGGGTACAAAAAGTATGCGTCAAGCAGTTAGGCACTAGGAATAAAAGGGAGAAGAGCCCCTGGTAGAAGAAACAGATACAAAATAGATCATTAAAACAGAATATGGTAAGTGCCCAGCATACTCAGAGCAATGGTATCCAGACTGGGGTTACCAAAAATCAATTCGTGGTGTAGCAGGGGTGTCCAACCCGGGGCCCATGGGCCACATGCAGCCCAGGATTCAGCCCAACACAAAATCATACGTTTACTTAAAACATTATGAGATTTTTTCATGTGATTATGTGTTGCAATGTATGTAATGTGTGGCCCAAGACAACTCTTCTTCTTCCAGTGTGGCTCAGAGATGCCAAAATGTTGGACACTCCTGATAGTGTCACTCCCACGGGTTTTTATGAGATACTTGAAAATCTCTTTACATTCCCCTGGGACCCTTTATCCACTGGCCTGCATCCTTGCCCATTAACTCCAGCTTACCCTTTGTGACTCATCTTTCATTTGTTTGTTCATACATTCATGTCTCAGGTACCTAATTCTGCCAGGTGCTATTCTAGACACTGAGAATTCCACTTGGAACAAAACAGCCTCATCCCAGCTGTCTAGTCATGGAGCTTACATTCTAGTGGACTAAAACAGACAACTAACAAGGATGAACAAGTGATATAACTGCAGATTGTAAACAAGAGCCAAGAAGGAAATATGCACAGAGGAATGGGACCAAGAATAACTAGGAGAGCCCTCTTTAAGCTACTTGGTCAGGGAAGGCCTCTCTAACATGAAACAATTGAACTGAGACAGGAAGAAGGAGTGTTTTGGATGAAGGGGATGTTCAGCAGGCTGGGAAGAACTTGGGGTAATCAAGTGACCAAAAAGAGGCCAGTGTGGCTGGAGTCTGTGAACAAGGAAAGGGTATCAAAGGATGAAGTTGGAGGAGAGCAGAGGTCATCATGGGGACCGTGGGAAGAAACTGGATTTCATTCTCAGTGCTGTGCAGCATTTGAAACTAAAACCACATTTTATAACACACACACACCTGAAAGGATATCTGAAATCAGAGCCCATGGCAAGGAAAAAGGCCATCAGCCTGTGAGAACCACAGTCAGCTCTCACCGGGATCTCTGCAGCAGCCGCTCACCCTTCAAGAGTTCATTCTTAACGCGGACCCTTCTTAAAGTTAAGTGAAATCATGTTATTTTTCTGCCCCAAACCCTGCCGTGGCTCCCTATGTCATTCAGAGTAAAAGCTGGAGTCACTGCAGTGGCCTCCAGGGCCCCACATGGTTTGCCCTCAGCTGCCAGGTCTCTGCCCGTCTCCACCTGCCCAGCTGCTCTAGTGTCCTTGTTGGTCCTCAGACACATGAAGACAAGACACTCTCACTTTAGGGATCTCTGCTGCTTCCTCTGTCTAGAGTCCCCTTGCCTGAAAGCCCCAACAAACTCCTTCACCTGCATCAAGCCCTTGGTCAGTGTCATTGCCTTAATGAACGCCTGCACTTACACTGCACCCCCGGGTCACCACCACAGCCCTGACACCCCCAGCTCCATTGCCCGTCTCTGCCTTGTCTTTTTCCGTATCACTTACCATCTTCTGAAATAGCCTACAGCTCGCTCACGTGTGGTGTCTCTCGGGTATTGACTGTGCCCCCCTCTAGAGTGTAGAATAAGCTCGAGAAGGCAAATATCTTTGTCTGTGACTGGCCCCGAGTGCCAGTCCATGACCTTTGTGTCGGCTTTTTTCCAGGTCTAGTGTAGGAGTCTGTTTTTATGATTGATTGGACATAGATAAGGGTGTGCGAGTTATTTTAGCTACAAATGCTTAGGTTGTACAGTTAGTTCCCTGTGGCTTCCTGTGGTTGTGATAAGTAAAAGAAATAAAATATGTAATAAGAGTGGCTACACTTATACTTTGTAAGTTATATAAATGTCTAATCACCATGTTGTACATCTGAAACTAATATAATACGTCAACTGTGATTGAAAAAAATTTTATTAATTTATTTTGAGAGAGAGGGGAAGGGAAGGAGAAAGAGAGAAACATCAGTGTGTGATTGCCTCTCCCACAGGGGATCTGGCCCCCAACCAGGCATGTGCCCTGACTGGGAACCCAACAGGCAACCCTTTGGTTTGTAGCCTGCGCTCAATCCACTGAGCTACCCCAGCCAGGGTGAAATTTTTTAATTAAAGAAGTAAGTTTTTCACTTATCCTATGGGTAAGTTAAAAAAAAAAAAAAGTGGCTCCATTTATTGAGCATTTACTATATGCAGGCACTGTGCTAATTATGGTACATGCATTATGTCATTCAGGTCACCTGACAACCTCTTGAGGTAAGTATTATTCTGATAATCCCCCTTTTTGAAGGAGAAATCAAGCTTTAAAGATGCTAAGTAAATTATCTGCAGTCACAGAGCTGGTAAATAGGAGAGGTGGTATGGGGACTCATGATAGTGTGGCAGCCGGGTCTGCGCTCTTGCCCACCACATTCTATGACTGCAGGACAGTCTTTAATGTGCAATACATGTTTACATTTGAAGAGTTGTTTCAACTCTTACACATGAAGAGTTCTTTCACTTATTTTTTTAATGCTTTTTAAAAATGCAAGCTTGAATCTGTGCAGCCCAGCACCTTAGGGCTCTGTGAAGTTTTTCCATTTGAACAGCTGGGGGAGCTTGTAGGCAGCTAATCTTTTCATTCTCTGTGTTCTTAAAAATAGACCCAACAGCTCAGTAACAAGCACCAGCATTAGCTTTTATGAATAGTAGTGGTAATGACTTACTAGTCTGCAGAGTTCTGGAGGCTTGGAGAGGCTGCTGGGCTGAGCTAAAGATGTGTATCTGGAAAACAAGATGCTGAAGTAGCTCCATGATCTGGAATGTCCCTAAAAGTGGCAGAGGAGAGGGTCTTTTAATTAATATGTTGGCCAAATGGGATTTTATCCAATCCTTGAAGGGAGGTAGCTTGAGGCAGCAGAAAGCACATGGTGTGTCGGGGTAGACAGGCTTGAGTTCAAATCTGCCCTGTGAGGGAAGGGTTTTGGTTCTTATAGTTCACTCTTTATCCTCAGTACAGCACCCAGTGCTTAGTATGGCCTCAGGATTTGCTAGATGAATGAGTGGACAAATTAAATGACTTATGAAAGCCTTCCTTTCCTCATCTAAGTAATGAGTGTTTCTCAGAAAACATCCCCCTTAGAGGTTAAAACAAGCAAAAAAGACAACGTAAGATCAATTATGTTTCCCAGGCTTCCTTATGTCTCAACAATAATTTCTAGGAATCTTCAGAATTTGCCTGCTTGACTCATCAACAGAGTGCCTTCTACCACCTCCCACCTGCCACCTGCCAGTTTCTCCCCATTACACCAGGCACCTATGCAGTGGCCCTGACCCCAGCACCCAGGTGACAGGCCAGCCACACCCAGGGATGCTGCTGTCCTGAGCTCTGGCAGTGCCCAGTTGAGATGCAGCTGCCCCCCAGGCCAAAGCCAACCTGTATCAGTGAATGTCCCAAGGAAACAGAGGTCACAACTCGAATTGAAATAGGTGAAGGAGGGATTATTTAGAAGGGGACTACTTCCAAGACGTGGGGGGAAGATAGAGAGGACAGACCACAAGAGGTAATGTAGTAATCCCAGGTTAGTCCCTGGAGAGTTGGGCCGCCCAGCTACAGAGACAGGGGCAATTGGCAAAGGGAAAATTCTGCAGGAACGTCTTCGTTTGAAAGCTACCTCCTTTGAGAAGTTCTCCCCGATGCCCGACATTGCCCTCCTCCCTCACTGTTCTGACTGTACTCTGCCTCATTCCTAACAACAGTGACGTTGGAATTGTTCTGATGGTCTGCCTGCTAGACCACGAGGAGGGACTGATTATATCCTTCCACCTTTGTATCCCATGTCCAGCCCAACACCAGCACAAGGCAGACTTTCAAACACGTATCTTAAATGGTTGAACAAGTGGATAAGCGAATGAGTGCCTGTCCCAGTGTGCAAAGAAGAAAAGCCATATTCAAAGCCTCAACTATGCCTTCTTATCCAAAATAGAAATATCATTCTCTTTAAATCAATATAGTACATGTTTCTAATAAAAGTTAAAAAAAAAAAAACAGATGCATCTAAATTAAAATAAGTATCACTCCGCTCCCACTAGGCCCTACATATAACAAGGATTCAAGTGTCTCTCCTCTGACTTCTTTATTTATATATAAATATACCTACTTCTTAAAGCAGATTAGTTATACACACTGTTCTGAGAATACAATGAAGGTATTGTTTTGTACACTTACACACAGGCTGACCTTGTTATTTTAAATAGCTACACAGAGCTATGCCTCTCCAAGCATGACAATGAGAGCAGAAACCAGGGAAGGAATGATGGCAGGCTCAGAAGTCAGGAGACTGGGCTCACCCCTTCCCAGTTCTACAGTCTTAGCCACTGTGACTTTTTTAAGCCCAGGCTCCATCACCTGCACAACTGGAGGTGCCCATGGCCTTACCTCAGCAAGAATGTTGGGAAGACTAAGTGAACAGCGCATGTGACAGGCTTAGCATCCTGTTGGTTATTGTCAGTGTTCACTAAATACTGTTGCAATGATTGGTTCCTCCTTTTATTGCCTAAAATTGTAAATAAGTAAATGTAATTTAAAAATTAGGAAAAACACTGCCCTTTGTGACAGCATGGATGGCACTGGAAAGCATTATGCTAAGCGAAATAAGCCAGGCAGTGAAAGACAAATACCATGTGATCTCACCTTTAACAGGAACCTAATCAACAAAACAAACAAACAAGCAAAATATAACCAAAGACACTGAAATAGAGAGCAGGCTGACAGTGACCAGAGGGGAGAGGGGAGGGAATTTTAGGGGAAAAGGGGAAGGATTTGCAGGAACAAGTATAAAGTACACATGCACAAAAACTAGGAGCGGGGTGGAAACAGGAGGGAGGTAGGGAGGGCTGGGGGTGGACTGGGATGGGAGTAAAAGGAGAAAACTGTACTTGAACAACAAATTTTAAAACAAATACCATAAAAAATTAGGAAAACATTCCAAAAATTAAAGACAGGCAAAAAATTAATAAGAGAAAGAGAAATGCTCCATTAGAAAAGGAGCTAAGGCGATGAATAGAAGAGGAAATATTAGTGTCAATAAACATATGAAAATGTTGATCTTCTGTAATTAAAAAAAATGAAAGACAAAACAATAGAATTCATAAATAGCATGTTTCCTAAAAAATGTCACCAATTTGTTTTTAATTTAGAGTTGACATAAGTGCGGGGAAATAAGCTCACAGGAATATTTATAGTGTTAGTACTAGACACCTAGTAAAACTCTTTAATCCATCAATTCACTTCCAGTAATTTGTGCAAAGGAAGGGCCATGGATGTACTCAAAGGTATATTCATGTGAACACTCCTCACAGAGTTCTACAGGATAAGGTCTCCTTGCCCTCAAAAGAATACCCAGTAAAAAACCAAAACATCACAAAAAAGGGGTTAAAGAAGCTTTGGCATATTTTAAAAAATACTATGTAGCCATTCAAATGATGTACATTGAGAATATTTAATGGAATGAAAAAATTATTTATGACATTATTTAAGTGAACAAAAAGCTTTTAAAACTTGTTTTAGATGGTATTTTTGAAAAAGAAAAATATCTGGAAGCGTATGCTACAAATGTTAACAAGTCTTATCTACAGGTGGTAGGAGTGCAGGTAATTATAGTTTACTTATTTTATCTGTATTTTATAAATTTTTTTCATATTTTGGATATGACTGTAACTTAGTCAAGAGAGAATGATGGAATAAGCAAGACAATGAGAGGAGACAAATTAGCATCTTAAATTCTTATTTATGCATAATGCTTGAGTGTGTTTAAATGTAAGGAGAGTTGTACTGATGTGAGCACTCATTGGATTGAATAGCACTCCAGCAGAATTAGCATTATTTGCTTCTATTAGTATTATTAGTTTATTACTTTATACTAATAATGCTGTAAAACTCTAAATATTTATGTTTTCTGTTTTTTCAAGAAAAAAAGAAAAATGGGAGAGCTTAATATAGAAAATCATATAATGATTCATATATAAAATAGCTTAGGGTTTTGTGGGTTTAAGTTACTTGTTTAAATTATTACTTTCCTAGCAAAAAGCAGATTTGATCAGAGGTATACATTTTCCAGGTGGATGGGTAAAAAACAAAAACAAAAGAAAATTATTGTCACATTATGAAATAGGAGAATCAACAATTTCCCTGCTTAGAAAAAAAAATCGGTGAACTTCAAAATCCAAAAATCTTTTTTTAACAAAAGCAAGAAGCTACAAACCAGTCGTGATTCAAATGACTATTAAATGATTTTCCTCTAATTTTAATGATGTAAAATAAATAGGTGATTAAAAAAGAATTTACTATAATAGATCACATTCAGCTTTGTTATTTCTACCCTGTCCTGGGTGTTAAACAACAATTCCCACCAAAGAATAGATTTTGTAACACCTGCTTATGCTGTCCTATTGCCCTTTCCCCCCAAGCCTGAAATATACTTAGGACCTCTGAAATGTAAAACAAGCAAACAAAGGGCGAAATTCCTCAAAGTGCCAAAAATATACATGAAAGTGAAGGAGATGAAATAGTGTAAAAGCATCCCTTGGTATTACACAGGAAAACAGCTGGCGTATTGATACAGGAAAATGGCGCTACGGGGGAGCCACGGGCTGCCTGCTTACCTTCTGCTGCCTGGACCACAGGCCCAACCACGTGCCACAGCGAGACCACTGATCATACCCAGGGACCATTGGAAAGGGCATGGCCTTCACTCTTTCTCTCCCCAGAATTGTAATCTACACTTTCCAAACAAACTCTCCGGAGGTATGTTTACATCCTGTACAAAGAGCTGGGAGACTGACTAACAATTATAGCCCATTAACAATCCTTTCAGCTACTTCTAGCCTTAAGTGGGTGAGTGTTGATGAATGGGAGAGAGGTAATTGGAAAAAAGCATCCATATGGAGTCTCTGTGTAGTCTCCAGTACCCTAAAAGTTTCCTGAGAATAACCAGCTGTCCCAACTCAGTGTTGTTTAAAAAAAAAAAAAAAATGCTTGAAGTTGAAAGAAGAAACAGCATCCCATTTCAAAATTTACATTTTGTTTGAAAAAACAGAGCTAATAGTTCTCAAAACTTCCAAAGTTTGAGGAGTTAAGGGCAAACTTACTTGTAATAAGAATGTGGATCCTACTACAAGTGACATTGTGAGGTTCAGTGTCCACCACTGACTGTGTCCTTAGTGACTGAGCCATCACGAAGGACAATTAGAAGCTACAGTGCATGGGATCTGTACATTTAATGAATTAATAAAATCAGTAGTTTTTGGACAGATAATGGATTTAAGGCAAAGAAAATAAATTTAATACTAAAGTATTAAGTATGTTGAAGAAAATTATTCTGGCACTTAAAATGGTAAGGAAGACTGTTTAGGGCTGTTGCCACAGGGGTATCATTAGAGAGGACAGAGACTGTGCTCACCTCTAAACGCAGCCAGGACAGAGGGGATTATAGCCTGGGGGCAGAGTGTGGGGGTCAGTGGGTGGGCAGTTACTAAGGGGGACGTCAGAGTAGGGGAATTCTTCCTGAGCTGACCTAACAAGATTCTTGCTAAAGGCAGGCCAAGGATTTGGACATCAAAGGTGAGGGATGTGAAACTTGATCAGATATCTAGGGTGTTCACATGTCATGGATGGGAGAGCTCTCACTAAACTTACTTAGAAGGATTCTTGCCAACACTGGGCTGGGTAGGCAAAAGACAGGGCAGGGTCGTCAAAGTCAAGGCCTAGTGGAGAAGGTTCACAGGAACCTGTCTAAAGTTTGATCAAGGAAAAATTCTTTCTCAGGTGCCATATTATAATTCATCCTAAGAAGCATCAAAAAGTAAGCAGGAAATTGTGCACACCTTTTTCCCCAAAGCATGTTTTACATGAGATCTAGAATTGGTTCACTAGAGAGACATTGACCCCCCACTTCTCACTGGCAGTCCTGCCACCTTTGCTCAGCTGGTCCCTGCACCCAGCCCACTGGAAGAGAGCCGCAGAATTCTGACCCCCGCGCTGTCAGTTCAGGGAGCAGAGGTCAAGAGCAGGACAGAGATATCTGCGTTACGGTGAAAATAGGAATCCAAGCATTTTAGTTTTTATTATTTGTCTAAGCAAAAGTTGTGATGATTTATTCATTTAAACTTGACTGGGTTTTTGTTTTTTTTTTTCATTTTTTGACATTGAAAATACGTATTACTAGTTTTTTTCCATAACTTCTAGTCATTCCAGAATAGAATACTCTGTTGTCTTGAAATGTGTTGTTATTCTCCTTAACCACATTCAAAAACAACTTCCATCTGGATTTTAAACAATCTGGGTTTTTTTCACCCCGAGCTAGGGTAACCCCGTGTGATACAGGGGAATGAGAACTAGAGTCATTACTGATGCCAGGTATTGTGCTAAGCCCTTGGCATGTGTTAACTCGTTGAATTACCAAAAACGGTTCTATAGTAGATATATGTTTGCTCTCCTTGTTTCGCAGAAAGGAAGCTCAGAAAGGTTGCTATTTGCCCAAGGCCACCAGACCACGAGTAAAGAAACTGAGATCCACTTTCAGACATTCTGATTACAGGAGTCCCCCCCACACACACCCAACCCATGGTTTCACTTTCCACCTTTTCAGTTCCCTGTGGCCAACCACAGCTCAACTATATTAAATGGAAAATTCCAGAAATAAACAATTCATAAGTGTCAAATTGCACACCGTCTGAGTAGTGTAATGTCCTGCCGGGGACACGAATCATCCCTTTGTCCAGAGGCTCTACCTCAGTAGGTCTTCTGCTCAGCTGTCCTGGTGTCACAGTGCTTAGTCCAAATAACCCTTATTTTTTACTTGATAATAGCCCCAAAGCCATTCACGTAACTTTTGGTACAGTATATTGTTACAATTGTCCCATTTTATTGTTAGCTATTGTTGTTAATCTCTTACTGTGCCTAAATTATAAATTAAGCTTTATCATAGGTATGCATTCATAGGAAAAAACATCGTATGTGTAGGGTTTAGTACTCTCTGGGGGTTCAGGCATCTACCAGGAGTCTTCGAACATATCCCCAAAAGGGGTTGAAGGGACTAATGGACTTGTTCTCACTCTAGGGCCTTACTAAAATCTGTGTTCTGTACTCAGCTCTGTCATTAACTTGGTTGCTATCCTTGGATAAATCCTAAAGTTTCATAAGCACCAGTTAATAAATAAGGAAATTGGTCTAGGTTTCTTCTGCTAAAACTTGTGATCACCTCTGTGATATTGTGATTTATAATAAGAAACACAGATTTGATCTTTGTCCCTGTTCCTAGCACGGAGCTTCTAAAACTGTTGGATTTCCCAAGTGCTGAAAGCAATAAAGTTCTTTTGTTATGTTAATGAGGTGACATGTGGACCTCACCTAAGGAGGGGGCTGATTGCCAAGAGCACCAAACACTTGCTTAGAGTGTTGGAACTTTCAGTCCCACCCCTGACCTCAGGCAATGGAATAGGGGCTGAAGGTTGAATCTTTAGCCAATGGCTATTGATTAAAACAAGGAAGGAAGGGAAGATGGAAGGGAGAGAGGAAGGGAGAGAGAAAGGAGGAAAATCATGCCTGTGTAGTGAAACCTCCATGAAAACCCAAAAGGACGGGGTTCAGACAGTTTCCAGGCTGGTGAACGCATGCGAGAGTGGTGTGCCCACGAAGGGCACAGCAGCCCCGTGCCCTTTCCCATACCTTGTCCGATGCATCTCTTTGATTGCATTGTGCCTGAGTTGTATTCCTTTTAAAAATAAACTGATGGTCTTGCAAGTAAAATGTTTCTCTGAACTCTTTGTGCCATTCAGTCATGGGGACCTCCCATCTATAGTCTGAAACCGGTGTGTCAGGAATACAGGTGACGACTGGGACTTGCAATTGGTGTGAGGGGAATGGGAGGAGTTAATGCGACTGAGCCCTTAACCTTTGGGATCTGATGCTAATTCTGGGTACACAGTGTCAGAATTGAGTTACATTTGTTGGATACCCCATCAGTATGCACAGTGAGTTCAGTTAATTGTTTGATGTGTTAAAGAAAAAGCAAATTGGAATTGTAGCCTTTGACTAAAATCCAGGACCAGGGAGCTCTGAAATCAAACTCCTAACCTGCTACTTCCTGGCAGTATTAGCTTGGAAGCAGTGTCTTGTTCACTGAAGACAAGGTAAATTTTGCTTTCCATTAGTTAGTGAGGCATCACATTAGCTAGTGAGGCGTCAGATAAAATACAACTGTTTCTCAAAATTTAAATTGGTGTTTATTTCCCTATCTATACTTTAAAGAGGGTCTTGCATCCCGTAGCTTCCCCTGTCATGCCTCTGCAGGAGATCGCCTCTTTCCCCAGCTCACTTTCTGCCTCCCCGGAGTGTCTTACTGGTTGGTATTTGAAACTTATCAAATGCTGAACTGAGCTGATCATCCCACCTCTACCGCTACTCACCAAATGCACTTCTTTAGACCTTATTTCCTTGTCTCCACTTTCGCACTAAGAACGCCTTCTTCCAAGTAACCAGCCTTAAAATCTTGCTCATCTTTAATTCATTTTCTTACAACTGTCCTACTGCCCCAGCCCCTCACCTGAATTAAGTCCTTTCAATTCACACAATTTGTCACACTCACCTACATTCTTCCCTCCCCGGACCAGAATTATCGGTCCTCCAGCCTTACAACTGTTGGATTAACCTTAAAACAGTTTTAATCACTCTCTGACTCAAAAATCATCTAGAGCTCCCAAGCAAATAAATGTCAAAATCTCTCCTTAGGTATTTAGGGCTCTCCATGATATTGCTTGATCATTGCGTGTTTTGCCTTGTGTCTATTACTTGCTAATATACAGACTACAC
This sequence comes from Glossophaga mutica, assembly GCA_039655065.1. Classification (NCBI taxonomy): domain Eukaryota; kingdom Metazoa; phylum Chordata; class Mammalia; order Chiroptera; family Phyllostomidae; genus Glossophaga; species Glossophaga mutica. The sequence continues at coordinate 35,025,687 of CM077312.1, forward strand.
TTCAGTCAAGCAGAACTAGTTACTACTCCCTGCACACACCGCATGCATTTCCTGGCTCTGTGCTTTTGTGCATTCTTTTCCTTGTGTGTGAAATACCTTTCCTCCAACCTTCTGTTAATATCCCACCCAAAGCAAATGCTATCTCCTCCATGAAGCCCCCCAAACTCTCCCACCAAATATGACCTCTTCTCTTTTTACTTATTTCAATTCTGTGGAAATGTTTGATCTCTCTTATTCTCTAGGACCAGAGAACTTAAGTAACTGAAAACAACTTTAGAGACCATCTGTACTTCAAACACCGTCCTTATGCACTAGAGGAATAAAGGGATTTGCCAAATATCATACAGCCTGATAGTGGCAAAGTCAAGACTAGAAAAGTCTGAATGTGAATCTATCACCATTTCTACTATATCAAGATTTAAATACCTTTTCTTAAACAGAACCTTAATTTTTATAAAAATAGAAATATAGTACATATTTATTATTTAAATATAAGATCTGGATAAACAGACTAAGAGGATTCCTCTGGTTGAGTAATTATGGGTCTTGCAAATTTCCTTTTTTTTTTTAGTCTGCATTGTTACACAATGAACTTGTATTATTTATATGATAAGTTATCTTTAAAAAGAATATGCTTTTATTTATAAAATAAATAAATAAATGCCTTTTTTTTGTACCTTTTAATCCCCTTTACCCAGTTCACTTCCTCCACCCTCCATCCCCCTGCCTCTGGCAACCACCAATCTGTTCTCTGTAACTATGAGCTTAGTTTGGGGGTGTTTCTTTTTTGGAGTCCCCATATAAGTGAGATCATACAGTATTTATCTTTCTCTGTCTGAGTTACTTCACTTAGCAGAACATCCTCAAAGTCTATCCATATTGTCACAAATTGCAAGATTGCATTCTTTTTTATGACTAATATTTCATTGTATAGGTACACTGTATTTTTTATTCATTTATTTATCAATGGGCACTTAAGTGGTTTTCATATCTTGACTACTATAAATAATTCTGCAATGAACACAGGGATGCATATATCTTTTTGAGTTAGTGTTTTGTTTTCTTCAGATAGATATCCAGTAGCACAATTGCTGGATCGTGTGGTAGTTCTATTCTTAATTTTTTGAGGAATCCCCATAGTTTTCCACAATGGAAAACTATGCACCAGTTTACATTCCAACCGACAGTGAGTGCACCTTTGTTCCACATTCTCACAGACGCTTGTCATTTCTTGTCTTGTTGATAACAGTCATTCTAACAGGTATGAGGAGGTATCTCATTGTGATTTTGATTTGCATTTCTCTGATCTTTTTGTGTACTTTTTGGCCATGTGTATGTCTTCTTTGAAAAATGTCTGTTCAGATCTTCTGCCTATTTTTAAATCAAATGTTTGTTAGATTGTTTTGCTCTAGAGTCATATGAGTTCTTTATATATGTTGGGTATTAATCTCTTATCAAATATATGGCTTGTAAATATTTTCTTCCATTTCATATGTCACCTTTTCATTTTATTGATGGTTTCCTTTTAGATTGATGTCATCCCAGTTATTTATTTTTGCTTTTGGTGTCAGATCTAAAAAAAAAAAAATCACCAAAGGAGTCTACTGCTTATGTTTTTATGTCTACTATATCAAGATTTAAGTACCTTTTGACCTAACTGACTGACCATACAATTACCAATAAATTCCTTACAGCTCGTGATTTCCTGTTGTTCTTTTTTTAGCATGCTCATCATGTTTTCCCTGCTTTACTTCTACACCTGCAGAGCATCTAGCATATTGCACAGAACAGACATGCGTTACAACTCACTGCATGGTGGATTCAGAAGGGTGGGTTTTGATAAAGTCAAAGGATGTTCTGGCTTGGAGACAACTGGAAAGTCCTTTGGCCTGAAGACTAGAGATGTTGAGACCTCATCCACTCTTTTTCACTTCACCAATATTTTTAAGTGATTCAGATTACATATTTAAGCTCATAAAATGTGAAAATTTAATTGAATACCCCGAATATTTTTACAGCTAAGGAAAAGAAGCCAGCATTAATACACCTATCTTTTGAACTAAATTAAATTCTATTTGACTCCGGATTGATAACCCAAACTCAAATCATTTAACTGTGATTGAACTAACACCATAGCCACCTCAGACACTTTCTAGAATGAGCTAAGAAATAGTCATCAATTTAATTTTTCAGCTCAACCATAAAAAAATATTTTTTAAAGATTTTATTTATTCAGTTTTAGAGATGGGGAAGGGAGGGAGAAAGAAAGGGAGAGAAACATCAATTGGTTGTCTGGGGCACACTCCCATCTGGGGACCTGGCCACAATCCAGGCATGTGCCCTGACTAGGAATCAAACTGGTGACCTTTTGGTTCTCAGGCCAGTGCTATGTCCACTGAGCCACACCGGCCAAGGCTCACAACCATAAAATTTGTGTAGGTAGTTTTCTCCCTATCTTGCACTTAAGCGTGTGTATATACACACATACATTCATGTTCACAACACACAACCCACATACGTACACATTCTATGCACCTGCAGTATGGTCACCTTAGAAAAATGGATAACTGCAGCTCCAGAGGTAAATTTTCTGATGGTGGTGAAGAATGAAGCCATTCATTATGATAACAATGATAACTATCTAAAGTTCAGATTTGGTACCTGACCTTTTTCTGCAGTAGAGTTATAAACAATTGATACCAATTTTAAAAATATGAAGATGTCAAGGGTGTGGCAATTTATGATACCTAAATATCCCTGTTTCCAGATAGCTCTCGGTGGAGGATAAAAAGCAATTGATAGCACTCTGGGTTAAAGTGACATGGTAACAAGCCTGCACTATATATGAATATATACGTGCATGTTCTTATTAGCTGTCTGTTATAGAAAAAGGGCAACTTCAACCAACAGTTTACATCAAACTCGTTTTCTAGACAAAAAGGCTTGACAGAGAGGAAGTATCAGCAGAGAGAGGGGGGATCCTGAGCTCCCGTCATTCACTTCGCCCCTAGGCTCCTGCACTTCTCCTCCTTTTTCTTCTCGGTGTTCCTTCAGTTTGCACTAAGTTGGTTGGAGGTAGGCGCCATAGGTTTGATTGATACAGCAATTTGCATCTCAAGGCATCTCTCGATAAATACAGTGCAATGAAAGGCTACTCTTTCACAAGCCAATTTCCCCCTCTGGGCTGACTTTAGAAGCTCATTGATGTCACTTCCTTCCTCAGTCAGCAAGTGAGTTTTCTTTAATTCTCAAGACCAGCTGTCCATGCTGTCAACAGAAAGTTATTAAAATTCCTTTAAAGTGAATAAAAATAGCCTAAAAGCAAATGTACTTGGAAACAGGAAAGAATCAGTATGCAAAGTCCACAAACCTCTGAGCAAAATAATGTTGATCCAACCAGAGATTTCAAACATTGTATATTAAAGATGCTAGAAAAAATAATTAAAAGATGCTAAACCACATACTTCTTAATCTTTTATTAGCAATGGCTTATGCAGTTAAAATTTATCCCCTAAATTCCATTCCTCTTCTTCACATACGATTTGAATAAATTTGGGGATGACTTAGGTTTTAAGTGGGATTCCCCCCTTTTTTTGTGCATTGGCCAGGAAACATTTACATCTCCACCAGGCTATGATTATCCATAAGCAAGAGAAAAAGATTATCATTAGCAGCAATCACGACAACTAGGGCCACAAAATAATTATGTAATTATGGGTTTTAATCTATGCGAATTTTCAGAGCTCAAGGGAGGAGATCATTTTTCTTATATTTAAATAGCTGTAACTCCCAGAAATGGTCTAGTTGCCTCCCAAGTCCCCGTGACCCTCAACCAATTCCCTGACCTCAGGAACAGGAAGGCTGCCCTGTCACCTCCTCACTCAGCCTTTGCCATACCTCTCAGTCCCCCAGCATGGCTCCTGCCTTGTTCCCTGAGTTAGGTACATTCTGGTACCTAAATCTCTCCAAAATACGGAAATATTCCCTGCCACTTACATCACCAAGTCACCCTCCTCTTCTTTATTTGGACAGATGCCACACACCCTGGACTCCCTCTGACCTTTACCAGGAAAACTTGTGTCCAGCTTGTCTTGTCATCCCAAGACACAGCCCAGGTTTGCATCCTGGGCTCCTGCTTGTAACTGGCGCTCTCAGGTTAAGCCTGCCTGGTGCTGCCCAGCCTGCCACCACCCCTGACCCCTAATTACACGCACAGCGCAATGCAACGAAGAAGAATCCTCTGTGTTCACTGTAGCTGTGCTGAGAAACTTTATTTTAGTAAATAGCACTTTAAAGAAAGAAAACGGTGGAAATTTGGGGAAATTCACACTAAAGGGACAATTAAAATAATGCTGATCTTCAGGAAAATTGTAAATTGTGATGTTGTAAGTTATCTGGCACTTAACCCTCTCAGTCCTTCACATCAATTCCCACAATTATGAGCACATACCAGGTTCCTAATATAGAACTAGGATACTACAGATGTTGAATAAAATAGGAGGAAAAAAATAATCACTGTTATTAGGACACTTTAAACTCTTGGAAAATCAATTGGGGACTAATACAGAAAGAGCTGCTGGCACAAAGCCAAGTATTTGGTATGATGCAAAACTCAGCAGTAGCCACCTTCAGGTCCTAAGGTGGTCCACCTAATGATTTTATCCCATGAACCTTTCCTTTCATTAGGGAGCCAGAGTCAGGAGTGGCTGGCTTAAAATGTGGGGGTGGGAGGGAATGGATGCAGCTATAAGAGGACAATGTGAGGCATCCTTGTGGTGACAGAAATGCTCTCTGTCCTGACCGTGTCCATGTCGTATCCTGGCAGTGATGCTGTGCCATGGATCACTCAGGTGTCACCGCTGGGGGAAACTGGGTAAAGTGTACACAGACAGGATCTGTCTGTTATTTCTTGCCAATGCATGTGACTGCACAATTACCTTAATTAAAATTTTAAAAGGACATGTTTAGTAATGTGTGTGTCTCACACCGAGATGTTCACAAGCACATACTAACTGTAGTACCACAAAATTACTTCTTTCCTCTCTTTCCTGGTGGCTTGTTGGTTATTTATTATTACTCAGGATTCTTTTCCTTCTGTTTAAGACAAATATGACATGGATCACTCTCAGGCTATTTTCGCAACGACTGAGGTTTATTATTTTAGAATCTTTATTAGTTATACCCCTATGTTGCCTTTATGTGTTACTCTGACTTGCTTCTGTCCTGACCAAGATACCATTTGCAGAACTGCTGGTTTGTACCTTCATTAATCTCCAGCAGTCCTGTAACAACAAAGCATAATGACATCTTTATCACCTTCACAGGTAAGACAACAGATTTTAAAAGTAATGCTCCTGCCATCTGCGCCTTTACATCTCCTGGTCCAGTCAGTGCATGAGCTCAGTGGTAGTATCGTACCTGAACAGGCTGTCATTGTTCAGAGACCTTTGACTGGATATTGTTTGAATTTCTCCATGGTCCCTTTCATCTCTTCACTATTTCTTTGCCACAGTTTAATACATTCTTCTGACATCACCCTTTCTGGTCCCTGACATTTTTTTGTTGTCTTTGTTTAATGTGGTCTCTTTAGATTTTGACTTTTTTTTTCATTCCAGTTATCGGAGTGATTGCAAATGTTCATGTTATGATACAAATCCTTGCTCAGCGAGCCTGTGCCGCTATTGGAGTTTTGAGTGAGAACAGAGCAGAACTAGTACTGCATTTTATTCGTTTGTATACTTTCATATTAAATTTCTTTTTGCTTTCTCTTTCAGTGACTAGAGAAAAAATCCAGGAACATATCAACAACAAGGTATTTCTTCACTTCTTATAAATTGTAGTATATAATTCTGCTTTAAATGTTAATAATTAAGCATTTGTAAATATTTTTAAATATACAAAAGGCATTGCTGATTATTGGGTACGAGCAATGCGTGTGTCATTGCTTCTGAGAACACACAAATCGGTCAAATGGAGGTGATCATGCAGTTCCCTTGTCTCCCCACCTCAGTGCCTCCCTCCACACCATCCTCCCCAAGGAAGGTACACAGTGGAGACCAGGACTCCGCCACTGCTACTGTGTACACAACGCTCTGGGCTTATCCTGCTGACCTCTGCATCAATAGCATCAAGGCTGCAAATAGATACTTTTATCTACTTCTCCCTTAACTAAGGTGACTCTTCTCTGTGATTTTCCCAAGTTTTAATTCACCCAGTCACCCCCTCCCGAACAGTAAAGAGCTGAACCCCTTGCTGTGGAATCGTACAAGTTGACTTTCCACTGTGGTCTTTGATGTCTTCCTGCAGTTAGTCAGTGTCTTCCTGTCTGCGTCACTGTCCTCTCATCCAGTCTTTTTACTAATTTACTTGTGACATGCAGGCACACACACGAACCAAGGACAGCCGACCTTCACCAGCCACTGTCTGGCGCCCTCCCCGACTGCCCCTCCCACAGGCCAGGCCAGCTACAGTTTCTCCCAGTGCTGCCTGTGCCACTGGACTGGGGAATGCAGACACTGACTCGGGGCAAACTGTGCTCGGGTTTCACTCGCTGACACAAACCTCCATGCCTTTTGCTGTTGTTCTCTTGGGACATAAATTATAACTCACCCTGGTCAAGGAGAGTGGTAAATCTACATGTATACAATTCAAGGGTACATTTTTCAAAGTCTTCTCCCAGTGGTCTTTGAAATATGTTCCCATTCTAGTCCCCACTGTCATTCCACCCAAATTAAGTTCCAGTTGTAACTAATCTGTGCCAGATGCCCTGTAACTCATCAAGCTTTAAAAATTATTAAGTCGTTTGGCAATATGCTATACTGCAAATACTATACTGTAGGCACAATCTAATGCTTATCAGGTACCATTTTGCTTTTGAATATAAATGTAAATATTGACTCAAAGTAGCAGCCGTCTCAATACTTGAAAAATGCCATCATTGCGCAATGAAAAAATCAGTTAGCCGTTTCAAGCAGTTTATTTGCCTTTCAGCTTAGTTTCTTTGTCACTGTATTTTCAATTATTTGTATGTACTCAAGGGGTTTGGCAAGGCCAAACAACAGTTAAACAGTGGAGTCTATTAATATCATTCTTATTTATTTAAATCACATACGAAATACTTTTCCTTATAAAGACACCTGTTTTCTTCTTTCGTTTTTAATTGAATTTTGGGGGGTAAAATTGGCTCACAAAGTTATATAGGTTTCAGGTAGGTGTACAGCTCTATAACACATCATCTGTATTTTGTATCGTGTGATCACCACTCCAGTTTGCGTCTCCTTCCATCACCACTTTTTCTCCCTTTACCCTCTTCTGCCTCCCCCTTTCCTCCTGGTAATCACCATACTGTTGTCTGTGTCTGTGAGGGGTTTGGGGGTTTTGGGGGGTTTCTTGCTTAATCCCTTCACCTTTTTACCCAGCCCCCAACCTTCCTGCCCTCTGACAGCTGTCAGTCTGTTCTTGGTACCTATGTGTCTGTTTCTATTTTGTTGGTTAGCTTATTTTGTTCATTAGAGTCCGCGTACAAATGAGATTGTAACAGGATGCAGCCAGCAACCCCCCAAGAGGGGTTTGTAATGGGGTCCAGAACTCAGGGTGTCCAGGAAATACTTAAAATATAGGATGTCCTTACCCCTACAAATTTGAACTGGGGGATCGGACACTGGGAGCAGGGCCACTGAGTTATTTTGCATACCAACAGTTTTGCAAATAACCTCTAGAATTGTCGTTTTACATATCTATGACTTTTAACTGGTTTCATGGATATGTTAAATGGCTGTGGCCACGCTTCGAGCCAGGGGAATGGGAGTGACTGTATCCCAAGATGTAAATGGGAGGCAGCTCCCTCTGGTTACAGCATCTGTATGAGAGCTTGGAAGTGGTTGGCTCCACGCTCCAGGGTCACATCTGCCAGGACTTACTATGGCAGCCCATAAAAGCTGGAAAAAAAAAAAAAATACAAGAATGCTGGCAGGTGTAGCCAATTGTGAGAGGAGTCAGAAATGGGGCTGCAGAGGAAGATTGGTGCTGGGATTTAAACCTAGGCATGGCAACCACACAGGTCAGATGCACGCAGCTTTGGCACAACAGAGGAACCATGTGGCTTTGGGACTCTCTTTGCCACGAAGCTTAGGAAGCTGGAAAGCAAGATGTAGCAGTGATGCAGAGCTCTCTCTCTTAGCAGTTTGGAAGAATGCAGGAGAGATGCTGCAGGAAGGAAAGGGGTGAAAGGACTCTTAGTTGTGGACCAAGAGAAGGTGTCACGTGGGTTTGGATTAAGAACTGGAGATCATAGCGACATAGCTGATGGTGCTGGGAATGGCAGGAGGCCTGCCAGCGGAGCATGGATTACTGGACAGAACTGGGGGCTACATGAGCCACGGACTTCTATTTCTTTTCCTGAGATATGGTACTCCGGACTGGGCAAAGGTGGGGAGGAAGGACCATGTGCATTTATGGCTGTTTTAAGGGACTTTGGGATTTTAATGAAGACATCTAAGTCTGTATAACTTTTGAATAAATATTTCCTTTCCTTTTCACCAATCTGTGGCATTGAGTGCTATAATTCCCTGGTGGCAAGAAAGGCAAACCTAGTACAGGGGGACTCCAGGAGAATGGGGGGTCCATTCAGTAATAGTATCTTGCCTCCCCAATGGGTCCGTTCTATAACAAGATCATATGGTATTGGTCGTTCTCTGACTGAATTATGTCACTTAGTATAATGCTGTCCAGGTCCACCCACGCTGTCACAAAAGGTAAGATTTCCCTCTTTTGTACAACTGAGTAGTATCCCATTGTGTGAATGTAGCACAGCTTTTTTATCCACTCATCTCCTGATGGGCACTTAGGCTGCTTCTATACCTTGGCTATTGTAATTAGTAAATAATGCTGCAATGAACATGGGGTGCATATACTTTACTTTTTTGAATTAGTGTTTTGGGTTTCTTCAGATATATTCCCAGAAGTGGCATTGCTGGGTCATTAGGCAGTTCCACTTTTAATTCTTTGAGGTAACTCTATACAGCTTTCCACAGTGACTATACTAATCTAAATTTCCACCAATGGTACACAAGGCTTCCCTTTTCTCTACATCCTCACCAGCACTTGTTGTTTGTTGATTTATTGGTATTAGCCATTCTAACAGGTGGTGTGGGGGGGGGGGTTCACATTCAGCCCCCCCCCCCCCCCGGGCCACCACAGATGAGAATAAGTCTACCAAGACATGATCTGCTTGGGGAGGAAAGATAGCCAATCTCTCAAAGGAGAAGGGCCAGGAGCCTGTTCCTCAGTGAGCACTTATTGAGTTCAATTTACACAGGAATACAGGTAAAGCTCATCAATCATTGTCAGGCAGTAATGATCAAACAATAGATAGCATTCAAAAAACTATGAGGGCTTTTCCTGAGTCAGGGTCAGTTAGCTAAAGGGCCATAAAACTTTGGGGAACAAACTCATTTCATGCTTGGATCCTTATCAGAAAATTGAAGACATTCTTAGCAAAGCAGGTTTCACCGGATTTTATGCATTCTTTCTTAGGCCTGATCACCCTGGGAAACCACCTGTTCCTGCCCAGGGCTGGCCTGCCCTCCGACATTGTTTCAGGCTTAAATCAGGTGTGGGAATTAAGGCAGATAAGAGATTAGGAGACTTCTTGCAGGCAGAATGAGGACTCAGGCTATGTCGAAGCCAAGGGGTGAGGGTCCATCACTCCCTTCTCTATAGCCCCCCAAGTCCTTCCCTGAGGGCCCCTTTGCAACCGTGCCTGTCTTAGGTCGTCCCTCCTTGAGGAATCTTACCTATCATTGACTATCCAGTCATCTGCCTGGCACCAAATAGGGTAAAGTAAAAGGGGGCAGACGCGGTGCCCCTGCCAGGGAGATAAGCTTTGTCTCCTTAGTGGCTTATGGTCTCAAGGTCCTTTACTCAGCCTTAGCCATGGAAGGTGACCGCTTTTGAAACCAGGCAGGGTGATTCCCCACGAGGTGGGAGGTGATACCTGATCTCATTGTGGTTTTAATTGGTGTTTCCCTGATGATTAGTGACATTGAGCATCTTTTCCTATATCTGTTGGCTATCTGTATCTTCTCTTTGAGGAAGTGTCTATTCAAGTTATTTGACTATTTTTAATTAGATTGTTTGTTTTGCTGTTGAGTTTATAAGTTTTTTTTTTTTTTTTTACAAATTTTGGATATTAAACCCTTATTAAATTTATCATTGGTGAACATGTTCTCCCATTCAGTAGGTTGTCTTTTTATGTTGAAATATTCCTTTGCTGTGCAAAAACTCTTTAGTTTGAGATAGTCCTATTTGTTATTTTTTTTCTTTTGTTTCACTTGCCTGGGGAGGGATATCATATAAAACATTGCTGTGGGCAATGTCCAAGATTTTACTGTCTATGTTTTCTTCTAGGACTTTTATGGTTTCAAATTTTACATTTAGTGTTTAATCCATTTTGGATTTATTCTTGTGTATGGTCTAAGAAGGTCTAGTTTCATGCTCTTTTGCACGTGTCTGTCCATCTTTCCCAACACCATTTACTGAAAAGACTGTCTTTGCCATATTGTATGTTCTTGCTTCCCTTGTCAAATATTAATTGACCACAATGGCATGGGATTATTTCTGGGCTCTCTATTCTTTTCTATTGATCTATAAGGTCTGTACAGAAAAAGTCCAGCCATTGTTAATAAAATAAGAACAGTTTGTGTGACATTGATGTATCCTGGCAGCAAAGAGAGTGAACTCGAATGCACATGTGTGAACAGTGATGACTTCACTGTACTAGTTAGTGGGGGCAGTAGACACCATTGAGTGAGCATGTGTATTGTGTGGCCAATGTATTCAAAATGACTAAGCAAGTAGGGCGACAAATCTGTATCAAATTTTGCATTTAGCTTGCACATTCCTTTGTGGAAATTATTCAGATAATTCAGAAGGCTGCAGCTATGGGCAACTGGTGCTTGGCAGCTTCATCACAACAACATGCCCACTCATGCATCATGTCTCATGTAGAGTTTTTTGGTGAAACATAAAATTATCCAGCTGACTCAAACCCCCCTATAGCCCAGATTTGGTGCCCTGCAACTTCTGGCTTTTCCCAAAACTAAAATCACCTTTGAAAGGGAAAAAATTTCAGACTGTTGATGAGATTCAGGAAAATACGATGGGGCAACTGATGGTGGTTGGGAAAACTATGTGAGGTCCCAAGGTACCTATTTTGAAGGAGACTGAGGCATCATTGTCCTATGTACAATGTTTCTTGTATCTTGTATCTTTAATAAATAGCTCTATTTTTGATATTGCATGGATGGATACTTTCTGGACAGGCCTTGTATATGTCTGTTTTACTCTTATACCATGCTTTTTTTATTACTATGGCCTTGTAATATAGTTTGATATCAGGTAGTGAAATTCATCCAACTTTGTTCTTCTTTCTTAAGATTGCTGTCAATATTTGGGGTCTTTTGTGGTTTTATATAATTTTTGGAATATTTGTTCTAGTTCTGTGAAATACACCCTTGGTATCTTGACAGGAATTGCATTGAATCTATAGATTGCTTTGGGTAGTATGGACATTTTAATAATGTTATTTCTTCCTATCTATGAGCATGGTATATGATTCCATTTATTTGTATCTTCAAAACTTTCTTCAGTGTCTTGTAATTTTCTGAGTACACATCTTTTCTATCCTTGGTTAAATTTATTTCTAGGAATTTGTTTTTTGATGCAACTTTAAATGAGATTGTTTTCTTAGTTTCCTTTTCAGATATTTCATTATTGATGCATAAAAATGCAGCTAATTTCTGAATATTTATTTTGTACCCTGCTACTTTACTGAAGTCATTTATCAGTTCTAGTAGTTTTTTGTTAGAATCTTTAGGATTCTCTATATACAGTATAATGCCATCTGCAAATAATGACCGTGTTACTTCTTCCTTTCCAATTTTGATACCTATTATTTCTTCTTCTTATCTGATAGCTGTGGCTAGGACTTCTAGTACTATGTTGAATTAGAGTGATGAAAGCAGACATTCCTGTCTTGTTCCTGACCTTAAGGGAAACGTTTTGAGTTTTTGCCCATTGAGTATGATGTTGGCTGTGGGTTTGTGATATATGGCCTTTATTATGTTGAGTTATGTTCCCTCTATTCCCAGTTTGCTGAGAGTTTTTATCATAAATGGGTGATGGATTTTATCAAATGCTTTTTTTTTTTGCATCTATTGATATGATCATGTGATTTTTATTCTTCATTTTGTTTATGTAATGTATCACATTTATTGATTTGTAGATATTGTACTAACCCCGCATACCTGAAATAATACCCACTTGATCTTGGTGTATAATTTTATTATATATTACTGGATCTGGTTTGCTAATATTTTCTTGAAGATTGTAACACCTATGTTCATCAGGAATATTGGCCTATAATTTTCTTTCTTTGTAATGTCTTTACCTGGTTTTGGAATTAGGATAATGCTGGCCTTGTAATGTGAGCTTAGGAGTCTTGCTTCTTCTTGCATTTTTTGGAATAATTTGAGAAGGATAGGTGTTAGTTCTTTGAATGTTTAGTAAAATTCACCTGTGAAGCCATCTGGTCCAGGACTTTTTTGTTTACTGGTAGTTTTTTAAATTACTGCTTCCATTTCATTAGTTGCAATCTGTCTAGTCATATTTTATGATTCTTCCTGATTTGATTTCAGAAGATTTTATGTTTCTAGGAATTGGTCCATTTCTTCCAGTTTGTCCAATTTGTTGGCATATATATAGTTTTTCTTAATATCTTCTTACAATCCTTTGTATTTCTTTAGTATCAATTGTTACTTCTGCTCTTTCATTTCTGATAATATTTATTTGGGTCCTCTCTCTTTTCTTCTTGTTAAGTCTGGTTAGAGGTTTGTCATTCTTGTTTATATTTTCAGGGAATTAGCTCTTAGTGTCATTGATCTTTGATATTGTTTTTTTAGACTCTATTGTATTCATTTGTGCTCTCTGATCTTTATTTCCTTCTTTTTACTCACTTTGGGTTTGGTTGTTGTTCTTTTTCAAGTTCCTTTAAGTGTAAGTTAGATTGTTTATTTGAGGTCTGTCTTGTTTCTTGAAATAGGCCTGTAATGCTATGAATTTCTTTCTTAGGTGTATGTTCCCTGTATCCCATAGATTTGGGTTGTTGCACCCTCATTTTCATGTGTTTCAAGGTATCTTTTGATTTCTTCCTTGCTCTCATTGTTAACCCATTCATTGTTTAGTAACATATTATTTGGCCTCCATGTCTTTGTGTGTTTTCAGGTTTTTTGTTCTTGTGATTGATTTTTAGTTTTACCCATTATGAACAGAGAAGGTGCTTGATATGTTTTCAGTCCTCCTAAATTTATTGAGATTTTTTTGTGTCCTAACATGTGGTCTATCCTAGAAAATGTTCCAAATGCACTGAAAAGAATGTATATTACCCTGCTTTGGGGTGAAATGCTCTGAAAATATCAATTAAATCTGTCTGATCTTGTGTGTTATTTAGGCTGCCATTTCCTTGTTGCTTTTCTGCTAGAAGATCTATCCATAGATGTCAATGGGGTGTTAAAATCCCCTATTATGGCTGTATTACTGTTGATGTCCATCAAGATTTTCTCTACTTATTTAGGTGCTCCTATGTTGGGTGCATAAATGTTTATGAGGATTATATTCTCCTGTTGGGCTGCTCCCTTTATCATTATGTAGTATTCCTCTTTGTATCTTACTATAACCTTTGTTTTAAAGTTTATTTTGAAAGATACAAGTACTCCTACCCCAGCTTTTTTTCCTTTCCATTTGCATGAAGTATCTTTTTCTATCCCTTTACTTTTAGTCTGTGTGTACATTTTGCTCTGAGGTGAGTTTCTTGTAGACAGCATATATACGGGTCTTATTTTCTTATCTATTCAGCTACCCTTTGTCTTTTGACTGAGGCATTTAAACCATGTACATTTAAAGTGACTATTGATAGGTCTGTATTTATTGCCATTTTATTCTTTTAACTATGTTCCTCTTTTCATTTTTTTCTACTTTTTCTTCTTATAGAGATCCTTTAAAATTTCTTTTAATGCTGGTTTAGTAACAAACTCCTTTAGTCTCATCTTGTCTGGGGAGCTCTTTATTTCTCCTTCAATTTTAAATTATAGCCTTACTGGGTAAAGTAGTTCTGGTTGTAGGTCTGGTTGTACACCCTTGCTTTACATCACTTTGAATATTTCATGCCAATCCCTTCTGGCTTGAAATGTTTCTGTTAAGAAATCAACTGTCAGACTTATGGGAGCTCCCTTGTAGGTACCTAATTGCCTTTCTCTTGCTGCTTTTAAGGTTCTTTCTTTGCTTTAACCTTAGCCATTTTAATTACAGTGCTTCTTTGTGTAGGCCTCTTTGGGTTCATCTTGCTTGGAACTCTCTGCATTTTCTAGACTTTTGTGTCTCTTTCTTTCACCAAGTTGGGAAGTTTTCAGTCATTATTTTTGCAGATAGATTCTTGATCCCATGACCTCTTTCATCTCTTTCTGGTACCCCTATGATGCAAATCTTGTTACACTTTATGTTGTCCTAAAGGTCTCTTGAACTCATTTTTTTAAATATCTTATTTACTTTTAGAGAGAGGGGAAGGGAAGGAAAAAGAGAGGGAAAGAAACGTCAATGTGTGGTTACCTCTCACCCATCCCCTATTAGGGACCTGGCCTACAACCCAGGCATGTGCCCTGACTAGGAAAGGAACCAGTGACCCTTTGGTATTCAGGCTAGCACTCATTTCACTGAGCCACACCAGCCAGGGCTTAAACTCATTTTTTAAATTCTTTTTTCTTTTTGCTGCAATGATTGAGTATTTTTTTCTACCTTGTCTTCCTAATTACTAATTCAATCTTCTACTTCATCCAACCTACTGTTTATTCCTTCCAGTGTATTCTTCATTTCTGACACTTTTTTATGGTTTCTATGTCCCTTTTCATGCTGTTTAGTTCTCACTGAGTTCCTTGAACATCCTTATAAACATTTTCTTGAACTCTGTATCTGATAAATTGCTTGTCTCCATTTCATTTAGCTTTTTTTTCTGGAAATTTCTCCTGTTCTTTCATTTGTCTCCCCATTTTGGCTGCCTCTTTGTGTTTATTTCTATGTATTAGGTAGATCGGCTATGACTCCCTGTCTTGGTAGGGTAGCCTTATATAGTAGGTGTCCTGTGGGACCCAGTGGTGTAGTCTCCCTCATCACTTGAAATGGGTGAGTTATGTGGCCCCTCCCATTGTAACTGAGTCTTGATTGCTATTGGCCCATTCAAGCGTGGGGTCAACCCTCAGGCTGGCTGACTGAGAATCAACCCTGACCACAGTATATGAGCAGCTGTGCAGGTACTGACCACACAAACCAGAAATCGCTTCAGCAGAGTCTAGTGCCTGCCAAGATCTCCCTTTGGATATGCCTCTTGTGACACTAATTGGATCCTGTTCTGATGCTGTCTGAAGCTGGCATCTGGGTGTGTTCATTCTGGGGTCTCTTGGGAGGTACTCTGGTACAGACCAATGTCAGACACTGCCTACTACTGGCCCTGTACAATTTGTAGTTACAAAGCAATCCAATTTGTGGCTGCCTCTGCTGGGCCTGAGTGTGTGAAGGAAGGACCAAGCTACACAATAAGGCCAGCTTTTAACAGTACCATGTTGGGTACTGTTGGGGGCATGTTAGCAAATGTCCCAAGGCACCTCAAAATCTGCCTCTGCCTTCCTTCATCTGCTGGCTGCCTGTTAAGCTCAGTCACCAAAAGACCCTCTGGCAGTATTTGAGTTGCATGAGGTAGGTTTTCAGTGAGTTACCAGGTTGGGGTGAGTAGCATTCACCCAACTGATACAGGTTAAAACTCAGTGTCAGTGCTGGGTCTGAGCCCACTCAGCAAATCTCCCAGAGTATAACAAGTCTAGTTGTGACCAACGGGGTGCTCACACACCTTTGTGGTGGGGCAGAGTGTCAGTTGTCAGGGTGAGGCCAGCAGAGTTTATCAGGCCCAAACAGACTAAGATTTGGCTGTGTGAAGGGAAGTCATGTGAGGGAAAAATATCCCTCATCCTAGAGCCACACAACTCAGTCTGTCCCAGATTCTGCCCAGAGTTTCATCTCAGCAGGGCAGGTCCACCAGGAGTTGGAAGGATGGAGCTAGTGGATCTCCCCTCAAGGGGTGGCTTGGGGGAAGATGGGGAGAGAGGCTTCCACCCCAGAATCACACAGCTTAATCTGTCTGCAATTCTGCCCTGTCCTTAGCAGGGCAGAGCCACCAGAAATCAGAAGGGCGAGGCTACCGAGAGCCCAGGGAGTGAGGCTAGCAGGTGTCCTGTGAGGGGGAGGCACCAGGTTCTTGGGAAAGTAGCCCCCACTCCAAAGCCACAGAACTCATTCCATGACACCCCCTGAGTCTGCCCAGACCCTCTATACTGCAGGCAGCTGACTCCTCAGCAGGGTGCAAGCTCCCCAGGGTGGGGCTGTTGCATTCCCCAGGCTGATGGAAGGGAGTGCTCTACCCGAGAAAGATGGTATCTGCAGTGAACCTGTTTCCTGTTTTAACAAGTTAAAACAGTTGGTCAAGAAATATATTAAGGCTACTTCTCATCTGTCTTTTTTTTAAACATTTGGATGAACTAGTAGAATATGTAGGCACCAAAATAGAACACCCAATATTTACTCATAATCTTAAACATTAACTTGATGCCAGATAAAATCATAATGGTGTCCCATCCCAATAAGAGAGTGAAATTTTTTAGACTTTAATATAAGAGGGGAGGGTTTTAAGCGTATTAGTTACAAAGTCATTTTCAGAACAGGGAGTTGTGTTATTCAATCAGTGTCTGCCAGCTGGAATTTCTAATTCTGCAATGGAATTTCTATTCTATGTTCTCCCAAGTAGGGAGGCACTCTTCACTCTCAAGAATTTTCTGGCAATACAATTCCAAGAGGCATCTTATACCTTCAATTTATCTAAATTTTGACAAAGAGCCAAGAAATGAAGTTACCCCCTCCCTGTCTTTAAATCACTCTGCCACCAAAATAATTTGACTCTTAAAAAACATTTTTGAAAACTCACTTTGGATAATCAATACAGTGCTCTTTATCAAAAAGGAATGTAAAATAGAGCACCACTGAGCGTTAATCTTGCCCCCAGATCCTTCCCACTAGGCACTATAGACTATGTAATTAAATTGAAATTGAAATTGAGTCCTCCCCCTCCCCCATCCTCATTAGCCCAGCTATGAGTTGCACACCAGTGTGAGAAATCAGGCTGGAGCGCAGAGAGCGAGCTCTAGCCTGCTGGCCAATCTCCAGCGTGCATTTTTAGCCCGCAGCTATTTTACCACACCTGAGCTCTGAGAACAAACAACTGTTTTGAGTTCTCTGGAGGGAAGGTTGGATTCTTTTCCTGTGTAATTCACTGGGGAAATAAGTATGCTTTTTAAAAGTAACTTGTTAAAGCAGCTTGTTTATGAGAAGAGGACCAAACTGAGCAGAGAACCTCTTGGCAGCCTATGTCCCAGAACGGGATGAACGCATGACCCATTTTTTTCAGCTGTCTCTTTGGCAATTCAATCCTGCCACAATTTCCTATCTGAAAAACATGCGTTGTGGAGATGAAATCTCCTGTAGATTTTCTGAATAATTTTCACTATGGTAGATTAAAGATAATAGCTTAAAATAGTACCAAAAATACCTTCCAAACCAAATTAGAAAATGGGAAAACTGACTGTAAAAACCTTTCAACTTCACTTTTGCAAATTGCCTTATTATACAGTAGACAATTGAAATCTGTAGGAAACTAATACCTCTGTTTATGCCTTTTTGTATACTAGATCATTGAAAGCCGTAGTGAGTTAGTACAGCTAGGTGACAAAGAGGGACACTGCTTGGGGTTCCATTGCTTGTGGAGACGATGCGTGTGCTACAGGGAACACGGACAGTTCGGGCACTGGCGATGGCAAAAGCTTCCCCTAACCTATTGCTCAGGTCAGAGCAAGGTATCAGCATGGGTGCTGTTACACCTGATGCACTTGTTTCCTGGGGCTGCGGTGACGAACTGTCACAAACTCGGTGCTTTCAAACACTGATGTATTATTATTCTTTCACGGCTCTGAAGGCTAGAAATTCAAAATCAAGGTGTCTTTCAGCTCTCTCTGAAACCTGCAGGGGAGGGTCCTCTTTTGTCTGCTATGTGCTGACAATAGCTGGTGAATGTGGGTTTGTAGCGCCATCGCTTCTATCTCTGCCCCCATCGTCACATGGCTGTCTGCCCTGTGTGTCCTCTCTGTCCTCCCTCTTGTTATAGGGACACCAGCCATATTGACTTGGGGCCAACCCTAATGATGTCATCTTCATTAGATTACATCTGCAACCTTTCCTGTCTCCAGACAGGGCCACATTTACAGGGAGCAGGAGTACAGACTTCAACGTATCTGTTTGGTGAGACAACTTAACCTATGACAAGCTAGAAACCTGAGTCATCTCCACTCCGTCTCTTCCTCTGACCACTGACAACGTTTTAATTAAGTTTATTGGGGTGTCATTAGTTAGTAACATTATATCATTTTCAAGTGTACAGTTCTACAATACATCGTCTATATATTGCATTGGGTACTCACTGCCCGAAGTCCAGTCTCCCTCCATTACCTGCTGGTCTAGTGGTTAGGATTCCCTGCTCTCTCCAGGCATTTCTGATGCCATCACTTGGAGCCCTCTCCAATTCAGCTCCTCCTCTATGCCCAACCCACAGCCCCTCCTTCCCCCAGACCCTCATTTTGCTTATTTGGTGGCTTCTCACAGCTCTCCTGCTGTAGTCTCACCACCTTTTCATGTATCCTTCTTCCGTTCCGCTTCACTTTCCAAAATGCCAGGCATCTACTCTCCTATGCCAGCCAACAACAATTAAACAGAAACACCTTGCCCATTTTTAGCAGTGATTATTAGCCCTAAAGTCCCATAAGCAACTGAGTACACACAAAATATTGGAAAGAGACAGACCGGGTGTCTTGTCAATTGGGATGGGGTCAGGCTGGGGGATAAAAAAAATCAGCCTTTGCCCTTTGAAACCAGAAAAGAGGGGCTGCTTTAGCTTCAAGGCAGTTTCCACCCAAGCGGAACGATGGGCAGGCAGACAGCATTCCTCGGGTAAGACTGCTTCTACTCTCCCCTCGGCTCTGGAGGTGGTTGGAGTGGGCGGATGCCGTTTCATACTTAGAACTGCCTGGCAATCCTAAGTCAGGAAAGTGAGGCAGGAGGCAAGAGAACTGCCCTGCCAGGGACCTAAAGAGCTTTACTGTTTTCAGGCAGGTCTGGCCACTGCCCAGGAGTACCCTGCGGAGCTCAACTTCTGCCCTGCCCTCTTCCTGAAGGTCATGTGACCCCTCAGGCCCCCAGTGGCTGGTGGCCCTCAGGGAGGGTGAGGCCTCTTTAGTTTCCAGGCCAAAAGCAGTCCTTGAGACAGACTGCAGACCCTGGGGGAAAACAAGGGCCAGGTTTTGTGTATCTGTTACTTTAAAACTTTAAATATTTAGACATACAGTATGTGGGCCACCATTAATACTCTAGGACTCACAAGTGTAGGGAGTGATCCTGTGTGGACTTTAAAAACTCAATATGTGATTCTGATGAAACACCAAGATTGAATCCACTTGTCTGTCCTCTATAGGATAAAATCCTAAACTTTGAGTATGAAATCTGAAGCCCTATGATCACATAATCCTTTGGAGAGCAGGCTCTCCATCTCCCTAGACTGATTTCTGATTCTGCTCCTTCATGTAAAACTATTGGGTCCTACATAACACTGTTCCACCTACCTAGTCACCCCTTTCTCTGCATGCACAAAATTTCTCATATTCCAAGACATAATGCAAATACTGTCTTTTCTATGATGCTCTCCTCCTATAACTAAGAATAATCTTTCCTTCTTCTATGCTCCTATATTATTTTTCTGCCTCTTTGCTATAGGCTTGCATTTTCTACTCTATGTTCTACTTATTTATATCCCTCTATGACTTTGCAGCTAGATAGTAGCATCCTAAAGCAAAGAAATCACGTTTGGCTCATTTCTGTGTCAGCTATCAGACCTTGCACAGTATAAGCACCCAACCAATTGCTGGTCAAATGTAAATTCTTCAGCTCACTAAATTATTACCCTGGTAGCCAGAGGGACTAGGACAGGTTGTCAGTCTGTCCCCTGCACCTTGGACAGCTCAAACAGTCATTGGTTTGTAGAAGGCAAGAATCAGGTGTTGTCCTCTGCCCTCCAGGTAAGGAATATACCTTACCTTTACCTGCACGTGTTCTCTATGAGTAATTGTCACACAGTCAGGAATGAAAGAAGTGAAGGGCAGGGAGACCCACACCTTTATTTCATTCTTACGTCTACATTCCATTCCATAATTGTCTGTAGAAAGTTAAACCATTTGCTGAGTTCAAGACTTGGGCACCTGACTTTTTTCTTGAATGTAAGTGTGGCACTGCCATTCACTGCTGCCTTTACAATGTAGCTTGAACTTTACAACATCTAAATTTAAAGTGGAATTGCATTACCTTGCACTATTCTTATCAAAATGGCCATGCACTCAAGGAGATGACGTTGACTTAAAGAGAGTTTCTCTTTGCAAGTTTAGCACTAGTAAAGATCCTATCCCTTAATTCTCTTAAAAAACTACCTTCTAAAATTGGAAGTTCTGCTTTTAAAAAGCTGCCCAACTTGGGTCTCTTTTCAATGCTTGAAAGCAAGACTCCAAGGATCAAAGAGTGGTGGCACTAATGGTGGTTAACGAAGACGGGCTTTATCAAAGGTCAGATGGCTTCATATCTAGAAGAACTTAGGTGTAAATGTCAAAGGCTCACCTCTTTAATCAGAAGCCAACAAAGTTATCATATTGTGTAAGGGGATCTGTGGAAGTCAACAATTGACCATAGTCTGTGGAAATACATTGCCAGGGCAAAGGGAGGAGGAGGAAATGGCCCTCGGTTGTTTTAAATGCATGGACACCAAGAAGAAAATAATGGTTGGAATAAAGAACATTGTTTATGAGCAACACTAGAAGATATATTAGTGATCAAATATGCAGATAATTCTCACTCAAGCACTCAGAATGCTTCTAAATAATTACAACCAATAATTATGCTAGTCACTCAACGTGCTACCTCATTTATGCGTCACAACAACTGTATGAGAATGCATAGTTTAATTTTTTTATACAGGTGGAAAGTTGGGTTTAAAAGGTTTAGTAATTTTTAGGTCCTGCTTTGCTTAACACTAAATTGTTAATAATAATGTTTAGCATTAATATTAAGTGCTTAATGAGCATTCTGTATGTAGGCACAAGGCTAAATTTTACATAAAATCATCTCATTTAAACCCCACAGCAGCAATCCTGTGAGGTAGGAGTCAAATCAAGGGAGTCAGAATTAGTGAGTTTAAGTACCTTGCCTGCAATCACACACCCGAATGACAGCAGGCCATTGAACCCCACAGTGCTTGCACAGCCGCTATTCGATGCTGCTCTAAACACCTTCGTCTACAGCGCACAGCTGTGAGTGGCAGCGCTGGAATATGAACCCGTGTTTCTCATTCTGCAATCCTCTCTTCATTGTTGTGCTATGCCACTACTTGTTCTGAAGTTTCCATTAGTTAAATGACCCCCCTTATGAGCACCCAAATCAGCACCCCAATTTTTACACCAACACTGAGGCAATTGGTTATGAGACTCTGGGATACAGATATTTATATTTATGATGTGGGAGGTTTGTTTGTTTTCCAAAGCATTTGATCAATCCAAGTGAGCATAGACTCACTCTGGGTTCCTATTGAGCATTAAATTATTTTTTAATTAAGTGAAAATCAAGTGAATCTGGTCTAAGAGAAACACAATTTGTCACCTAAGAAGAGATTTAAAACTGGGGGGGGAAATGGTATACATTGGTATAACTTTTGCCCACTGACAATTTTCCCTCACAGAGCCTAGACAGAGCTGACGTGGACATAGGACGAGAATTGAAGTGGAAACCTTTATTCCCACCAACTATAAAATGTTCTCTTTTTCTTTTATTTTCCAGAAAAAAAAAACATTTTATTTCTAAGAACTGTGTTATGAGTTATTCACTAACAGCATCAGTGCACGCATGCTCACCTGAGAAGATACGGGGTATGGAAAGTCTGTGCTAAGAAGGTGGCGTCTGTTAAAGAGAAGAGAAAACGGTTCACTTACCATCCATGTAAATGAGTCTCACCACCTAAGAGGCTATCACCCAATAGGGCAGTGAAATCTGTTCCATGAATGATTTCTAGTCAATCTGTTTCTATTTTTCTTTCTCCTCTGAGTTTTTCTAATTGTATTCCTCCCTACTTGGTAGCATCTGTTACTCACCTAAAGATGAGTAACTGGGTAACTGAGAGTTTTCAGCTGAGCAGATTTTATTAGCAAAATGGTTAGCACCATCATTTGGGACTTTTTCTCAACACATAGCAACAAACCTCAGTAGCCAAGTTATAAGGAGCACAATTAGTAGAGACCCTTCAGCATTTATTAACTCAAATACCCCATCTGTGTAGAAAGTCTCTTACTTTTTTTACATCATGGATTAAAGCTATGCTCAAAATGGGCCAAAAGCCAGTATGTCACCATGTTTGACTATACGTTCTGAAATACAGCATTTTTTACTATTTTACCCATGTTATTCTTCCACCTCATGATCACAAACTTAATGAAAGACTCAAGCGAAAACTTGGTATCTGATGGAATTGTGTGAAAGAGGCACCTGAGTGATCATTTTGAATAAAAGTTGTCATTGACATAAAAAACTGTGTTGTAACAAGCAGTGACCGAGGGACTAGAAAAGTTTTACAGCCAATACCTGTAATTGCTCAGGCTAAGATAATTTTGGTGTAATGATGCTAAAATGGCTATTCCTTTGTTTTTTACAAATCAAAACTCTTTTTATTTAAAATCTCATGAGTTTGAATTTTGTTATTTCCAACATTTTTCTAAAAGCCCAATGACGCAAACCCCAGCTTGTGGGGTCTGCGACATTGTGGATGAGACACGACAAATTCACACAGATGGACTACCGAGTCCTGCAGTGAAAAAGGGATGGCGAGGTTTCTCTCTCAAGGGAAGAGTGCCCTGACCCTTGCCTTGACAAGTTTTTATTGCTTTTCTGGACACATAACGTGATGGTCCTCATTTACTATGCAGAAGTTCACTTTAGGTGGTTACCTTTCACAGAAAACAAAGGAGATGCTGCTGCTAATCACATCACAGAAGAAGGATATTTGCAAATGCAAAGGGAAAAGTGGTTGAACTGGTTACACTCATCCTTGGAAGGTTTAGCATAGATTTTAGGAAGTTACTTTAAAGATATACGGTAAATGTTTGCTGCCTCAATTCAGGGTGAGGGAGTTTTAGCAAAAGCAAGTCTCATAGCAGTCTAGGTACAGTGCAGGCCTGATTCCCCACAGGAGAACCTATCCATGGGCATGGGTCCTGTGCATCTCTGAGTGAGAGCTGGGCCCATGCCATACAGAATGGTCTCCTATAGCCCCAAAAGAAAAAAAGTAACAAGTAATTGTAATTAATTAATACCAGTGCAACCATATAGAATCCATGCTATGCATATGGTTCAGAACTCTCAGGGCAGATCCCTGACTTCCTTGGTATTGCGTGTAAAGTTTGTGTGTATATGCATTTTGTGGAGAAGATGCTACGTGGTCCTCATCAGAATCTTAGGAGTGAAAGAAAGTGCCTTAGACAGCTTTTCTACCTCTCACTAGAGAGAGAAAGTGATCATGCTTACCTCTTTTATTATGCATAAATTAAAACATCTTTATATAAACTCTTCTGTAAAGTAGCAGTTAACAGAGAACAAATTTCTGGGAAGGAAAACATACACAAATAGAGAAAACTCAGAGTACCAGTAAGGACCCAGTATAAGCTACCTTGTCTTTATTATCTTTAATGTGGAAAAAGTTATTATCCCCAGAAATATTACATTATATTCTGTGGTTGATCATCAAACAAGGATGGAATAAACAAGTTTCTTCAGTGTTTCATCACTGGTATGTGCCTTGCTCAAAATGTATTAAAAGGAAATATTTTCATCATACTATTATTGAATAATTCAATTAGGCCAATGTTCTGTGGATGTAAAAACACTGTAATTTACTATGTTGAATCATTAGCCAATCAGGTTTCTCTCATTTTCTAAGGCAATGGATTGACTAAAATGTAACCATAAACAAAATAGATTTTATTCTGCATAATCTACTTTGTAAACAAATGAAATTAAATCTTTGCCTGACCTAAAGCTTTGAAAATGAAAGACCAAAATTGAACACATGCTTCCAATTTTGGTTCTGTTACTAAGATGACACTTAATATAAAAGTTACAATTTAACTTCCCCTCAAGTATTCCATTCTTAAGACTAAATGACTCTTAAAAATATGTTCATCAACAGATGGAAGCCACTTATGGCCTCATAAACTCCAAAGCAAGTGAAATTATCTCAGCAAAATAGAAAGATTATAAGGAAGCCTCATCTGGTTATTTCAGAGATGATTAATGCATTGCATATTGGTTCAATGGTGCAATGAATATTGACAGATAATCACCTTTCTTCATAAGACAGAAATACCAAAGAGACAAATGCTAGTGATGTATGTTTTTAATCAATCAATAAGCAATTTCAACAGGCCCTGTGTTTGGAGCTGTGCTAAGTGTGAGGGAGGATGCAGAAGAAAATGCCAGTACAGAGCCTGTTATAAAGAAATCTTCTGTCTTGAAAGAGAAGACGGACATCCCTTAAACAGTGCACGGACTAACAGAGTGTGACATTGCTTACTTGCTTATTAACTATACAGAATAGACAGTATGGGAGTTTGTAGAAGCTAACAATCAATGAGTAGTAGATCATGGAGAACTTTGAAAACCAGTTACTCAGGTTTGATTCTGCAAGAAATATAATGTGGTAGCACCAAAAATTATGGAGTTGAAAAATGACCTCAGGAAAATTAGTGTGGAATTTTCTTGAAACCATATCCTATATTTTTCCTTTTTGGACCCTTCCCACTGGTACCAGCCACCAATATTTTTCTAGGCTACTCGGACTCCTACTTTGACTCTTAACCAGCCCCCAGTCTATTCTCCGGTTGGCCATCATGGTGAGCTTTGTAAAATGTCACTCACAACATGTTATCCCCCAGATGAAAACCTCCGGTGGCTTATTTTGCACTTCTGATAAAACCCAAGGTCCTTCCCATGATCTCCATGATCTGATGTTCCTACAAGATACAGTCCTTCCCTTCTCTCTGAATTCATCTTGTATCACTGGGCCATTCTCACTCATGCAACAGCCTCTCTGGCCCTCCCTGTGTCCTTCCACACGACCAGGTTTATTCCCATGTGAGGGCCCATGGCACCCACTGTCCTGCCTGCAATTCTCTGCTCCCAGATCTTGGGTTCCTTCTTGTCATTGAGATCTCAGCTCAAGCAGATCCACAGATGGATCTTCTAGACATTTAATGTATTCTTCTCCACTCTCCCTCTGCCACTCATGCTCTATCACATCACTCTGTTTTAGTGTTTGCATAATACTTATCACCACCAAAATATTTTTATTCATTCAATTTGTTTACTTGGTCATCACCTATCTTTATCCACAAGAATGTAAGTACTGTGAGAATAGGACCCTGTCAGAGTGCTTTGTCCATCTAGCCCCAGAACCATTAACAGTGCACTATGAGATGCTCAATAAATACTTCCCAAATGAATGTGTTGCTAAATTAATTCTGCTGGCAAACTATGACAATATTCTGGGCATGAAAAAGAAGTGTCTAGTGATATATTCATGGTAGGAATGAACAGTTTGATGTGAATAGATGAGTCTGGTGTCTGGATGTGGAAAATGAATGAACAATCTAATACCCAAGATCCCCAGGGTGGCTGCAGAAAGGTGATACTCTTGGCAGGAGTATAAAAGTTGTGATTAAAAGCCTCCTTTAACGAGGATATTCTATGTGTCAAGCATTAAGCATTTATTCCATTTATTTTTTTATGACTCCATGAGGTAGGCATCATTATTTGTATTTTACAGATGGGAAGTTGAGTCAACTATCTCCAAGTTCTTTAGGTAGGTATTCTGTTTCAGTGAGTGTAGTTGATTTTGTAGAAAAATACTGATTTAAGTTTAGTTGACAGCTGCAAGTAAAACATGAATAGTGGTAAAAATCTACTAAGTCTGGTCTTCAGAGTTACCTCCCTTCTATTTCACAAGTTGTTGGGCTGAAGTGTAGCATATATATATCTCACAACCTACTCTGGCATACAGGGGTTCTTTTGCAAATTGGTCAGGGCCCCTGTAGACTGCCAATGTCATCCTCCCCATTCTGAAAGCATGCAGGTCTGGCTGTGAGCTGGAAATACTTGAAGAAGACACTGAACAGAGAAGTGACCAGATGAAAGCAGATGAGATTAGCCCAGCAGAATGATGCCAGTTACCTTGGTGATGACTACCTGAAGGGTAATATAGCTCCCTAGGAACTAATCAAAATGCAGTACATAAAAAACTTTTGCTTCCATCTTTCTGGCCATGCATCTGATAGTGTACTACCTAGAACATGCAAACTAGATTTTTCTAAGAATAAGTTCTATACTAAGGTCCCAGACAAGAGACAATCCTGCTGATGAGTCTGAAAAGTTAGAAGATGCTGTAACTTAACAGTCAGGTGTCCTCTTACTTATGACAGGAAAGGGATGTTTTTCCTTAATGTATAAATCCCCATGAAGATGGCCTTGTACAGCTAGAGTCTCAGAGGCAAAAAGCCAGGGGACCAGGTTCTCCAGTCACTGGGAGTTTACCAAGGTTGAATGATACAATACCTTCATTTTCCTCCACTCATCCCGGATCCAGGCACACAACTCACAAATGCCCACATATTATTATGTTTTTCCTGATTTTCAGACACTGAAATGCCAAGATATAAAATAAGTTTTCTTGAGAAGGCCAACGTGGATGAGGTGAAGACATCACCACCCCATAACCACCATGTCTGGATATATGTGTTTCTAATGGGACTACAGAGGCAGAAGAGAGATAAAGATGCTGTGAAGATAAGGGGCTGGCGTAAAAGCTGAGCAGATGATCACAGTCTCTGTGTGGTTTACATACATAACAAGAGACCCAAAGTCCAGGCAGTGCTAGCTTACATCATGGCTTTCTAAGAGCAAGAGCCCAGTATCTCCTTGGCTGTGCTAAAGTGTTGGGATTGCTCAGCAGAGCATCAGTTCTAGGTACCCACCATATGAGGGGAGACCCAAAAAAAACCCTGGAATTTATTTACAAAACATTGTGTATTCATTCTTACATGTTTCAACTTCAGTCACCTTCAAAGTACTCTCCATTTGTTGCAATACAGCTATGGAGACATTTTTTTCACTGCTCAGAACACTTTTTGAACTTATCATTGATTTTGATGCCTTTTAGTGCTTCTGCCATTTTTTGTTTCATCTCTTGCACATCGACAAAACATTTCCCTTTGAGGAATTTTTTCATCCAGGGAAACAAGGAAAAAGTAGCTGGGGGTGAGATGCAGTGAACAGGGAGGGTGAGACATGGGGGTCATGCCCCTTTTTTGTCAAAAACTACTGAATACTCAGCGTGGTGTGTGCAGGCGTGCTTGTAAATCACCCATCATGAAATGGGCAAACGTGTTGAAAGAGTCTTCAAAAAAAAAATTCCCTGAAGCTGAGCACAGCCTCTCACTGGTACACTATGCAGATAGGTTCTTAGAGCATCCACCTAGCAAGGTAGAGCCTGTACTACAAGGAGCCCACCCTCCAGAAGATAATTTCAGTTTTGCACAGGTGCCTCTCATGTGTAACTCAAATTGGAGAAGAGAAGCCACCACAGCTTGAGTGATTCCCACTGTCCACTCTAACTACATACAGTTGGCACAGGCGCATTCAGCCACCTCGAGGTGGCTCAGTAGGAAGGGTGGCATTCAGTTGGATTTGACAAAAAGGAAACACTATTCTAATTACAGATATGATGGCACTGAGAGCCCTGTGAGGTAGACATGTGTTATATGTGAGAAACACATGATTTTGGAGCCAGCAGAGCCTGGATTTTAATCCCAGATGGAGCAGTTGCCAGTTGTAAAACACACAGCAAGTTTAATGGAAACAGGACCAACAGTCACCACCCGACACAGCTATGGTGAGGATTAACTTGTTTGTGCTGCACCCGGCACACAAAGCACTCCATCGACATCCATCCAAATCCCACTCTCACCAACCCTCCTCTCCCTGTGGCCCGAGTCCAGGAGCTGTCCTTTAACCGGGACTGGAGCCCTGGCAGGGGTCAAGACGGGCAAACTTACCTTCCTTGCCGGTTGGTATAAATACATCCCTCCTTCTCAGAGAGCGTGCTCTGGACCTGGGAATCTCAATAGATGAGTCATGAGTCTCAGGTGAGGCAAGAGGGTCGTCGCACTGGTCTGAGAACTGGTCTAGGAGTGCAGGTTTTTTCTTTGGTTTTCACAGGTGCATGGTTCTTAGATCTATCCACTAATATCTCATTACAGTATTGGCTATAGGCTAATCATGGGTGGCCCCCAGATAAGAGAAGTCCTAAGAAATTGCTCTGTAGAGATCTGGCTGGTGTGGCTCAATGGATTCAGTGCTGGCCTGCGAACTTAAGGGTCACCAGTTTGATTCCCAGTCTAGAGCACATGCCTGGGTTATGGGCCAGGTCCCCAGTGGAGAGCACATGAGAGGTAACCACACATTGATATTTCCCTCCTTCTCTTTCTCCTTCCCTTCCTGTCGCTAAAAATAAATAAATAAATTTTTTAGAAAAAGAAAATCCCCTGTAGAAGACTTCCTTTTTCCTGCTGTGGACAGTTTTCCCTTGTGTGGGAGTAGGCAGAATTAATAAGATGTGATATTATATCTGAACAAAGTACCGGAGATATGTACGTTTCTCCCAAGGAGCAGATTATACAATTGTAGTGTGGAAAGGGAGGGGGGGACGGTTATGCCCTGCCTAAAGGATCTTCAGAGAATTATGCATGCTTGCATGATGATATCTGTGTCTCCATAAATACATGAGGTAGAATCCTGTCCATCAGTGTCTTGATATAGGAGAAGTGTGATTGGATGTCAACATCAGCCCTGCCAGCACCACTGTTGCTCTCCCGGTTGGCATTGCTGTTCCTGGGTTCAGTAGCTTCGGACTTTGCTGGGGGAGAAACAGGTTCCCCAGCCTCTGCTGTTTCCTGGGACCAGGGCAGGGAGGGGCAGACTGCCTGCAGCTCCCTCCCCTGCACCCGTGGAACAGCTGCACTTCCTGAGGCTGGGCTGCAGGTGGCAGGCGACCCTCTGTGATCCTCCCATGCACTGTAGGAGCTCATTCTAGCAGCTCTGGGGAATGAGGTTGCATGGACACTATCAGGCTAAAGGAGCAAGACCAGTGCCACTCATACCTGGACTTGCAAAGAAAGGGGGACCCAGAGGAGAGACCATGGTCTTGGCCACAGATGCTTCTTAGTAGCCATTTCAATGACATCTTGAGGAAAGTGTAATCATCTTCAGGAGAATCAACCCATTTTGGAAACCCGAAAAGGCTTCAAAATTTAGATTGGTAAAATGACATTTTTTAAAAAACTTACAGATTTCATCTTATAATGCATGAAGAGATGAGAGCTTGCAAATATCCATGGCTTTGCTTAGCTAGAGCTCTTTCACTCTGACCCCCTCACAGAGGGACCCACTCTACTCCCTCTTGCCTCTCTGTCCTCTGCTTTGCTGAGGACACATGTAAGAGTCTCTGTCTTACATTCTTCCTTTGCATTCTTTCTCAGACTGAAATCCACAAAATGAACTCCCCTCAGCCTGGCCTCAGGATCCCCATGGCACAGCCTGGTGCCACAGGCCAGCCTCTCCTCCCCGCACAGCACCCACATAACTTATGGCGGCCCCAGAGGGAGCCGCCTGCCCTAGACAGAGAGGGCTGGGCCTGGCTTTGAGAAGGCAGCCTTGAGGAAAGCTGAGTTTTCAGATATGCAGGCGGCACACGCCAGAGGGGTGTGTGTCACTCGAAGGTGCTGACCAAGGCGAATCTGATCTGGGGCTGGCAGATGCCTAACCATATGAGACAAACGGAATGTGTCCCTACCAATGTCGCCACTGCTCTCACAGTTGACATTGCCGTCTCCAGGGCTCAAGTGGCTCAGGACTAGAGGCCATGGATGGGGGAGAGACAGGCCCTCAGGTGTGTGCTGCTTCCTGGGACTGGGCCCTCCCCGGTGCTAAAGCCCCAGCCCCACCATTATCGTGACTCAGCTGTGCTCTTGGGCTCTGCTTCTCTTTAGGGCTGCTTTTATCTTTTTTTCTCTTTATCAATAACTGGCAAATCTCTCCATATTTTCCAGTCTATATTCCCCCAGGGAGATGAACTAACAGAGGTAGGTAGTTACCATCCGCACACCTGGGCCGAGGCTACCCCTCCAGGTCCTCTA
This sequence comes from Glossophaga mutica, assembly GCA_039655065.1. Taxonomy (NCBI): domain Eukaryota; kingdom Metazoa; phylum Chordata; class Mammalia; order Chiroptera; family Phyllostomidae; genus Glossophaga; species Glossophaga mutica. Next base: position 35,056,217 of record CM077312.1, read on the forward strand.
CTGTTGCCAGCTGGCCTGTGGATAAGCTGCTCCTGGGGCAAGTGGCCACTTCTAACTGAATTAGTGTCCACCCCATCCTGCTTACATGACAGGGCCTGTGGCCATGGCCATTTCAATCTGAGGCTGAAAAGGCAGGCATTCTGGATGACGTATTCAGGGCAGAGGGAAAATCAGAGAAGAAGGGCACAGAGAGAATGTGTTGCCATTTTGGAGAAAACTACTACATGATAGACATTGTATTAGACATTTTATAACTTCATCTATCTAATTTATTCTCTAAGAGACTCACCTGTCCTTGCCATCAGAGGGCTGAGATTGTAGCATGGCCTTGGGTAAATGGGTCCAAACAGGAGCACCTGGTTGATCCAACTAGAAGTTCAAAGCTTTTTGTACTTTGCCGATCTATGCAGCCACCATGCTGCTGGCCTCGCAACAGCTTCCTTCTCTCTTGCACCCTCATTTCCACCCTGTGGAAGCACCAAGTCCCTTCTTCACTGCTGACTCATGTCTCTGACCCTCCCTGGCCCCCGAGTGCCCCCCAGTCAGTCCTCGATTTCAGTGTCACCTCAGGGACTCATTCCTCTTGCCTGGGAAAGTCTCTTGCTTGTTATTCCATACTCATAACAGCATCTGCCCCAATCCTCCCTCCAAAAAAAAAAAAAACCTTTACACTTGGGCATTCCAACCCAGGGCAGCTGGCTCCTCCTCCCCCACCATATTCCTGAAAACAAGAGCAAAACTGCCTAGCAAACGCTGTCTCAGAAAGGTGTTAGAGTCGGGTGCCCTCCTCCCTGTCTCCTCCAGAGCCCTCTCTCTCTCTCTCTCTCTCTCTCTCTCTCTCTCTCTCTCTCTCTCTCTCTCTCTCTCTCACACACACACACACACACACACACACACACACACACACACACTATTGTTGCTGTTCATCTTCAAAGCTAGGGGAGGAAGGCCGGCTGACAAACACTAACTTTTGGAAAACTAGACACCAATCAGGAGATATTAAAGAAACACATTCCAAGTCTGTTAGATATCTAAAATCCCAGTGAAATGTCAAAATTCTAAGAATCAAACACCCATTTATTCTGCTGCTTTCATGCCAAATGTAATTGACTGTATTTCATCATTCTTATTCACATTTGACATCTGCAGACACAACCTAAAGGAAAAAATAGTAAGGAGCAAACATTCTGAATGCATTTCACTTTATCAAGTTGCAGCTCCTCATTAAGTTTTGAGTTTCTTTAAAAAGCAAGGTCTTCTGTTACTTAAAGCTCTCGGGTTGGAATTAGAGAGCTGGACTATGTTCCTAACTTCCCCACTAACTTTACAGAATGACCTTGAGCAAGTTATTACATAGGTCTATCTTAATTTATCTGTAAATTTAAAAACAAAAGAATACCTTATTGTTTTCAACAAAATTCAAAAGGAAGATAAAATGATAAATCTATAAAAGCATATTGAACCCCTTGGGGAGAAGCTTTATCTACTTGTATGTGCATTAAGGTTATGTCTGTTTTCAGCTTCCAGTGGTCTTGCCAAGCCAGAGAACAGTGCCATTGCCAACAGAAATTTCTCCTGGATGTTCACATCGTTTTAGAACCTCAGTCCTCATATCTTAAGTTTCTTGGATTTAAGAAAAAAACATAGAGAGGAATTCAATCCAAAATTGAAAGAACGGGCAAATAAAATAATAATTTCAATCCTTGCGTCCAAGGTGACCATAGAAATTAGCGTCCTGGATCAGCTTGAACCCCCTCACTACTGAAACTGTTGTTTTGTGTTTAAGCAGTTTAAGTGATTTGGAGATTACAGCGTGGACAGGGCTGACTCTCACCAGTGTCTCTCCTTACCCTACAGCTCCAAGTGTTCATGCTCTTTCCGGTTACCTATCATTGTGCCTTCATTTCTTCTGTTTTCTTCTTTGCCTTTGCCTCCACTTTGACTTTTTTTATAAAGATTTTACTTACTTATTTTTAGAGAGGGGAAGGGAGGGAGAAAAAGAGGGAACCATCAATGTGTTGTTGCCTCTCATGTGCCCCCTACTGGGGACCTGGCTTGCAACTCAGGCACGTGCCCTAGACTGGGAATCGAACCGGCAACCTTTTGGTTCACAGGCTGGCACTCAATCCACTGAGCCACACCAGCCAGGGCTCAAGTGACTTTTTCTGTCCTGTTTCTTTCGGTTGCCTTCACCCTCCTTTCTGTCCCTTATCTTTATTCTATTGAGCATTTATCACATACTCTTAACTTTGCTAAGTGTTTTGAGAAAGAAGAGGAGGAAGAGATGAAAAACTGGAAGTAAACACTACTATTCACCTAGAAAATGCTTGCCACATACAGATGCTCAATAAGTGAATATTTATTTAATAAATTAATTTAAAAATCTAATATGTATAGAAAACATACTTTGTGTTGAGTACTCTCGACACACATTTCCTGTCAGTCAACTATGCTACAGGGTAGATGCTAATATTACCTGCATTTTACAGACAAGGATTCTGAAGATTAGAAAATTAAAACAGCTTAGCCAAGTTTACCCAAACAAAAAATGTTAGAACAGGGACACAATCCAGGTCCTTATGAGTGAAAAATACAGGTTGTCAATTACCCTACTCATAACAGGAACATGCTTTACTTACATCAATTCATTTAATGGGCATTAAACAAGAAACAGATTGCTTTATATATGATGCAGCTGAAAAAAGCCATACATGACTAAGACTAAGGTCTGAATGACTAAGAGAGCATTAGCACTAATTGTGTTAACTTGGACAAGTTAAGTAAACACTCTGAGCTTCAAGCCCTTTGTTGTAAAATGAACAAATCCATATCTCATCTTACATCAGCTTTCTCACCCTGGCTGGGTGGCTCAGTAGGTTGGAACATCGTCTCAAACACGAAAATGTTGCAGGCTCGATCTCCATCAGGGTGTATGGGAGACAACCAACTGATGTTTTTCCCCCTCTCTTCCCCTTTCTCTGAGAGAGAGTGGGAGAGAGAGAGAAAGAGAGAGGACACAAGTCACAGAGATAGGAAACGGCACACGCATTTTCCAAGAAACTCTCCCTGACCTCCGAGCCAGGATTGAAAGCCCCTTTTTATACTCTCCTGGTATCACATTCTCTCTGCATCTTATCACCTGCCATAAGTATGATAATTCTCGGTTTTCTTTTCTTTGTCCCCCCACCCCCCACCCTGACCCCAAGGGTGCCCCATAAGAGCAGGGACCAAGTCTGGCTTGCTAGCTAGTCTTCCAGCGTGCAGCCCAGCACCTGGCACACAGTCAGCACTCAGGAAACATTTCCCCCGTGAATTGCTGAAGATGGAGACTGGAAGGTGGGGATGGAAAAGGAGGCAGGGGAAGGTGGCACTGGTTGTTAGGACTGTGCACTCACACTTTTCCCAATGTCCCATTGGAAAAGCAGCCCTCTCCCAATGAGGCCATCAGCTTCTAAGGCCTTGTGAGAGAGAGGAGCAGGAAGAGACATACTGATTTATTTCCCCAGAAAGGACTGGTTTTCAAGTATCATACCCATTCCCATCCTTATTTTTATTAATGACTAGAAATAACTAAGTCTTCGTAATGGTATAAAGGAATATAACTATATTCATATCTAGATGCCAGGTAAATCACAAATGATGCAATATAAAAACTATATTCTACAATTAAAGCAGAAAATGGCAAAGCTAAATGATAGGGAGGGAATAAATCACCATCCATTCAATAGTATCGTCATCAGATGTGTCTGCTAATGGCCCAGCGTAGTGCGTCCACAGCAGACACAGTGTGCAGTGTTTCGGATGTTCTCAGAAATGTGCTATCAGCACAAGTTTGCAGTCAGCATGAAAGACACACACACACAGGGAACAGCACACATATTTACCATAAGAGCTCTTTCAATTTTATAAAAGCAAGCTGAATGCAAATAAATTGTTCCTGAATGATGGCCCTAAGAGCACTTACTAGGTGCCAGGAAGTTTTATAAGCATTTTGCTTATATTAATTCATTTGGTCTTTACCACATTTGAGATAGTCACTACAGTTGTCTCCACCTTTCAGATAAAGTGACCATGTGCCAGCAAGACGAAGAACCTTATCCGTACTCAGCACTGGACCACAGGCAGGCTGTTCTGTTACCCACTCCGGGGCCTGCCTTTTGCAGGGTACCTATTCTTTTTGGAGAAACTGTAAACAGAAATTTGTTCCTACAACTCCAGGCTGGGCCCAGACCACGGCCTGCAGCTACAGTGTCTATTCCCACCCCTTTGGGTTCTGAATCTGACGGAACAGCTGCTGGGGGTTTCCCATGTCTTCCTCCTGCTTCTCTGAAGGAAGAAGACAAGAGTCCGGGTGCCTTAAGGAAACAGACCAGAAGAGGGAAACATGTTTTGCACCATGAGCCAGTCATCTACAGTGTCATTCACAGGCTCCTCTCTCCCTCACCGTTCTCCGAGGGGTGGGGTCCATGCCAACCTAATGGGCCCCTGCCCTCTGCCAGGTACCCTAAGAACAGGAAAAGTCTTTGAGCCCAGGAAATAACTGGGATCATTAATTATTCCTTTTCCCCAAGCTATGTGCCTTAAACAAATGAATATTTTTCAGGCTCCATTTCTTCATCTGGGAAATGGAAGTGAGGCCCTGGCTGGGTGGTCAGTTGGTTAGAGCATCGTTCTGATATGTCAAGGTTTCGGGTTTGATCTCTGGTCAGAGCACATAAAAGAATCAGCCAGTGAATGTATCAATAAGTGGAACATCAAATCGATACCTACCTCTCTCTCTCTTCCCCCCTCCTCTCTCTGATCGATAAATAACAAAAAGAAAAGAAAATGGAAGTGAAGGATTATCCTGGCAATGGTGGCTGTGGGTTCAGTGTGTAGGGCACACAGCAAGCACTCAGTAAATGGCCGGTGCTGTGGTCATTTCTGCTGCTCTGTCTAGGCAGTGACTTCCAGGTGCATAAACTCAGCTGGCCCCTTCACCGGCCAGCAGCTTCCAAATCTGTATACCCAGCTTTGGAGTCCTGACACTGACATGCAGATCACCAAGGGCACCTCAAACTCCAAAGGTCTGAAATTGAACATAATGAATACCCACACCTCCCCGCAAACCCCCTACTGTTACTCTTCTTTCCTCTCTCTAGGAAACGGGAGGCCATTGTTTACGCTTTTTTTCTTTTACCACCACTCTTCCAGTCTAATCAGTTTCCCCAGTTTCCTCAAATGAGTCCCTTTTTCTTCACTTTGACCCATCTTCTTTGTTCTTCTCCTAAGAATTTCTAATGGACAGCAATGGCCACCTTCTAAATGATCTCCCTACCCCCGGTTGCAACTCCCTGACACTGCTAGAATGTTCTTTCTAAGTCCTTGCCTTACTGAAAATCCATGTCACCTTTCTGGGAAAATCCCATCTCTTCATATGGGCACAAGCCCTCCTGGAGTGGTTCCCAACTTGCCTGTCTCTCCCACTCATCTGCCTCTGGTCCCCCGAGTGTTCTCTCAATGGCAGCGTGTACAGTCCTTATCATCCCTGACTCGTCCACCTGTCCAACTCCTGGGCATGCTCCCGGACACATCTCAGGCATCACTTTCTCTGTGAAATTTGCTCAAGAAAAAATCTCTTCAGAAAAATTAAATACTCTTTTCTCTGTTCCCCAAATGCCCTCTGCACTTTCCTTGTGACAATTATATCATATTTTTCATAAACTGCTTGTTTTTATCAGCCCAGTTAAACTTTGGCTTCCTCAAAGGACCATAAATTGTATCTGCTTCATTCTTGTATGTGCAATGCCAAAAGGAGTATGTCACAGTGGTTCAGTACACGTGGGTGGATTAAATGAGTGGATGATCCAAGTCCTTGGGCTCAGAGTTTCCGTCAGCCCCACAGTAGCAAGTAAAGTCTTCCAGAAGCACCACCCTTGTCAACAGCATAAAGCCAATGAGTAGTTGCCTGAATAAGGGACAGTACAGGAGTGACATTGCTCTTCACTTCAATTAAATTCAAAACAAGTTTGCGCAAGATACTATTCTAGATGCTAGTGGAGATTGTATAGGTTTATGAGACTGCACACTGACCTTTAATAAACTTAAAATAAATTGGAGAGTCACCTAAACCACTAACTATAAAAACTAACTAGAGTAAAACAAAAAGTGCTAAACAGAAAGCTTAACACTCCCGCTGGGTCCGACTTGTCTTTGTAGCCTGCATGCTCACTTCTGCTCTCCCAGCCTTCCACGCACTGCCCGAGCCTTTGCCACTCTGTTAGTAGGTTATATTATTGTGTAACTATTTATTTAATCTGTTTTTCCCTATAAGATGATCAGCTCCCTGTGGACAAGGACTGCACTTGTCTTATTCACTATACCTTCCTTGGCATCTAGCACAGCACCCGATTGTAGTAGGTCCTCCATGACTTTGAGGGGAAGAGAGGAGGAGCAATTAATTTCACTGTTGGAGATCAGAGATTTCACAGGGGAGTTATAGTGATACAGAGGTCTTAAAAATTAAGAAAAATCAGGCTTTCAGATTTACCGTTGAGTTCATGAACATTCCACAATTTTTTCTTGGACTTCTTTGACTATTTATTTTTTTTTTTCAGCTGCAGTTAACATATCTTTCAACTAACTTTGCCACATTATCCACCCTTTAAAGGTTTTTATGAAAAACAATAGCTATCTACCATAGTTTACAATTTCGCTGTGGCTAAGAGGGTTTCTCCAGTGTGAAAAGCAAATAACAATGTAAACTGGAATAAAATTACTTTCATTGCTGGTGGTGCAGACTAAGTGCTAAAATTGTTTCAGAGTGAGCCGAATACCTCGCTGCAGATCTGGGTGGTTTTCATAGAGAAAACAGGATTTGATGTCAGCCTAGGAGATTGGGAAAGTGCCAAGAAAGGAGGAAAACACGGGTGGGGGGTGCTGAACACCCGATGGAAGCAAATACAGGACAGGGGCAGAACATGAAGTGACAGGAGCCCCCCATGGTGACAGGCTGCCAGGGCGAGCGAGGGAACGGGGACTCTGGTTTGTATATAGTCAAGCCAGTTCCAAATTTTAAGGGAAGAAAAATGAAACATTTTAGGAACACTAATTTGGTGATCATTTTCAGGGAGACTAATTAGGAGGATACTAAAGAATATCCAACTAAGAAACACATTTAAAAGATTTTTAAAAAGACATGATGAGATGCAAATTAACCAATTTACTTTCTTATTGCTGAAGCATCTCTCAGATTTTGTGATGGGGTGACTGGAATGTAATAACACATCTTCGGAAACAGAAAGGAGTATAGGCAGAGCTGTTTTTGAAGAGACAGGATAAGTTTGCTTTACATGTATTTACTTCAGGATGATCAGAACGAAGGGCCCTGAAGGAAGAGGGAGATGTGAGTTTACTCACTTAATGATTGCTGTTATTATTTATAGTATGATGGAAACTCATTGGTTTAAGCCTCAATTTAAAATCTCATTAACCTTGATTTTAGTCATCGAAACCCCTCAGTCATGGAAACCTTTGCTGTGATTGGAAGGAAGTTGGGGTGTGGTGGGGAGAGATGTCACCACAGTCTAACAATTGTTTTTCTGAAGTGAGTGCTGATGAGCTAAGGTGTTGCTCTGAGAAGGTCTAATGGACATGCAATCAGAAGCCTCACTGGTGTCCTTACTCTGCCCATATCTTGGTTCGATCAGAGCTGAGGAAACTGACTTGTACTAAATAAACTAACATGAAACTGAAGTCTGATTTATGGGCAATGAACCTCTCTCTCCCACCGTTATCTCACCAGCCCAACTTGTCATTAGACAGTGGCCTGGGGACCTGGCAAAGGGAATGGATAAATGTGAAGGGTATTTAATCTGGTCCATGGGAAGGCCGATGGGACATCCCTGCCTACAACAGAGCATTAGCCTGTGCTTACTAAAACATTCACCTAGCCACACTTGTCTTTCTCACCTAGATGCCATGAGATGAACTTTGCCTGTGCTATACTCTAGTTCAGTGGTCCCCAACTGCCTTTATGGCCTGGGGAGCAGCTGAGGACTACATTTAAATTAGAGTCAGGTACCCTCACCCCAGAGGTTCTGCCTGGGTGCCCACGGTGAGACCTGCGAGTCCATATTGCTGGCAAACCTCCAGAGGCTCTCAGGCAGCACAGACTGACTTTGAACCAATCTGATCTGGCCTCCGGTAAGGCTCCAAGCCCACCACACCTACTTTAGCGCAAGCAGCTGTACATGTGCCTATTTTATTTGCTTTCTCTTCTGCCAAAGATTTATTTGAATATAGATTTTCAGCACCTTAACAAGAATTGGTAAATTATTTATCTAAGTTAATCTTGACCTTTTGATTAATATTCTTTGTCTTCAACAAGTTCATAAAACAATGTTTGGAAGCCCATTGTTACCTTATGATCACATTAACTCATTCACCAAATATTTATTGATCATATTCTATGTGCCTGGCACTGTGCTTGGTACCAGAGATCCAACAGAGGACAAGACAGATAAGACCTCTGCAGTCATATTCTAGTGCAAGAAAGGTGGAATGGAGTGGAAAAAGACAGCATAGAAGTAAACACAATTATTTCACATGTGGATAAGTGCTGTGAGGAAAGAAGCAGGGTTCTGTGGGAGCAAATCTCAGAGGGAGCATGATTTAGACAAGGTGAACAAGAAATGCCTCCTTATAAAGGTGACTTTCTGAGAACTAGAGGAAAAAGAGCCAGGCAAGCTGACTGCTAAGAGCTTAGATAATATAATGAACAGTGGTCATAGCCCTGGCTGGTGTGGCTCAGCTGGTTGGAGCATCATCCCATAAACCAAAGGTCACAGGTTTGATTCCTGGTCAGAGCACATGCTTGGGTTGTTGGTTCTGTCCCTGGTCAGGGTGCATATGAGAGGCAACCAATCGATGCTTCTCTCTCACATCGATATTTCTCTCCTTCTCTCTCTCCCTCCCTTCCTCTTTTTCTAAAATAAATAAGCATGTCCTTGGGTGAGGATTTTTCTAAGTGGTCATAGAATTGCAAAACTGGAAGTAACAATGAGCTGGATAGTTAGACGATGGCAGTCAGAGAGATAATGGAGGTGACACAGGCTCTGCAGACTGCAGAGTCTATGTGAAGTAGAAAACAGTTCTACCAGAGGTGAGGTGGTGAGGGAACTGAGAGTCTATGGGGTGTCAGTCACTGCACATACTGACAAGAGCGGAGACGAAGAAGCAAAATCTGAGCAAGGAGCTAAAGTCTTCACAGCATAAAGTGGAAAAGCCAAGGGTAAAGGCAGGTTACAGTGTGAAGAGGGGTCAGGGAAGGCTCAGCAGGACACTTAGGCTTCACAGAAGCAAAGGGTTTCCCCAGAGGAACCGTCCTGGAAGCAGCAGTTGGAGTAGAAAGAAGTAGCCTCCTAGCTTCTGGCCTGAGGAACAAGTGGCTCGGGTGAGCAAAGTTTCGTCTCCCTGAGAAAGTGCAAGAGAAGCAGAGTCTTGGGGTCCAGCCAAGTTTCATTTAGAGAGAGTCATGGAAACTACCATTCCAGAAGTCCCTGGAGATTCAAAGGGAATTTGATGACCACAAGCAGAAGGTCCAGAGGGCACAGGGGAAGGCTGATTTTTCCTTTGTGTTGGTGTGGCAGGGAGAGAACTAACTAGGGCATATTCAGGGGCACACAAGTTACACTCTGGATAATCATGGAAAATACTACTACTATTAAAATAGTAATAATACCAGTTATTATTTCTAGACATAGTAGTTGAAGAAATAGCAGCAATACTGTGGCATTTTCATTTGAGACCTGGGCTAAGTGCTTCCCATGCAGACTACCAACAACCCCATGATCTTTCAAACCTTGAACCAGATTTTGTACCATCTGTGAAAACATTATGAACTTGAAGTCACTGATCAGGGTAAAGAGGGATTCAGCGTTTTGAAGTCACCCTGGCAGCCTCTGAGAAGACTGCAAACAAATTGCTTTAGAGCTAAAAATGACGGCAGCTGTCTTACGGGGTTATACAAGTTGGTGTACAGTGATGGGGGTTCCTCATGTAATTGTGCACTAGAAAGAAGCACCCCCTGAAACCTCAGCTAGAGTAAGGACCATGATGCCTGGAGGTGGCTCCCATCCACTATGGTTCATTCTTCTGCTCCTTTGCTCAACTTGCAAGAAAATTCCTAATCACCTTTGAACACCTAAGTCCATTCATTCTCTCATTTGATTATTGATCAAATATTATGGAGAAATTTCTGTAGGATATAGACCACTCTAGACACTTGAGGATATAAGTAAGGTGAATGTATCTGTATCTCTGTCTATCTGTCTACAGATACACATCTCCCTGAGGAAATTTTCCCCTCCACTCCCCCCACCTTTAGGCTGACGGCCCCATGCATGATTCCCAAAGCACATCATTTGTTCATTAACTTTTTCATTCACTTGCTGACAACCCTATATGTGTCTCTCCAATCCAGTCTTCTCCTCAATCATTTTTTCAGCTCTGAGATCATGTATATATCTCTGCTCTCCACAGGCTACTGCATCTTCCAGAGTAGAAGTCAAAGTCCTTACAATTGCAGTCCCTACTGGAGGAGGCCACACCATAAATAATCCCCTTCTTAGGTGTCTTTCTTTACCCAGTCCCTGTGAAAGTTGTAGGAAGGAGGTAGTCAGATGAAGAGTAGATGGTAGATGGGCTGACTCATCCCCCTGACAAGAGAACTCATTTCTAATTATACTTTTGATACAATTTTATATAGAAGGACATCAAGTAGACCTTTCTGGATTCCTTCTTCACCTGGGAAAGAGGGGAAGTCTCATACGTAAATGAAATTGTATGATAGCATGACTATAGTTTCTAAGTTGTGATAAATGAATTTATAAAATGTGAAACTTTTTCCAAGGGAAAGAAAAATACTTTGTGCAACTACTTAAAAAACTAAAGTGGTTATTGGGATTTTATAATTAGCCTTACTACAATTTTAATTTTTATTTTATGACCTTAAACTGTTATTACAGAATGCTCCAAAAAGAACAACAGAAATTTCCATTCAAATACAGATACATTTTGTATCTACATTCAGGCGGCCTAAGTAAATCAGTGCTAGAAAGTAACACTCCTTACAGCTCAAGAATCATTGACCTACAGAATGATTGAACTACATTCTATTGCATTACGGGCAAAGCTAAGATAAATATTCAAGGTCCCTTCATTTCCATCTTGTGGATAACTTTTTCTTTTTCTTCTTCTTTTTTTGGCATTTTGTAAGATGATGTCATTGATAACCATAGATGCAAAGATAGTACAAAAACAGTAATGAACTTATTATGAACATATTGGGTTGGCCAAAAAGTACATCTAATTTTTTACTATATGATGACTCTAGTAGCACTTAGTTGTCTTTAACTTCATTCAAAACAGTTTCGTTAGATTGTATTGTGACAGCTGTCATATCAGCATGCATTAAAAAACTTATCAAAATTAGTGGATTTCTGTGCAGTTATTTTAATATTGAAGTTGAAAGGAAAATATGCAACATTTTTCATGTACTATGCTTTAGTATTTCAAGAAGGGTAAAAATGCAACTGAAATTCAAAAAAAAAGATTTGTGCAGTGTATGGAGAAGGTGCTGTAACTGACTGAACATGTCAAAAGTAGTTTGTGAAGTTTCTTAGTACTACTTACATTTTGGCCAAATAATTCTTTGATATGGGGTTGTCTTATGCATGAGAAGATGTTTAGCAGCACTATTGGCCTCTGTGCACTGGAAGCCAATAGCAGGAGATAGCCAACATATTCAAAATATCCAAATCAGTAAAGTTATTGGTGAAAATGAAAAATGTGTCCTTTACCTTACAGAAAAAAACTAAATGGATGTTTTGGCCAAACCAGTAGATTCAAATCAATAAACTATGTTTTATCCCAATAACATTCAGATAATTTAACATGAGAAAATCTATAAGTGTAAGGTACCACATTAGCATTAAATGACTAATAACAGATGAGTAATCCAAATATATATATAAAATATAATATAAAGCTTTGATTCAAAATGATACATGGATACCATTTTTTAATTACGTTTTCTGTGAAGAAGCTTACTACAAAATGCATATTGGGCATGCTTTGTCAAATTGTTCTAGTAGCTCACATGAAATGTGCTCTCCCTGGTAGCATTTTAAAACAAATATGTTAACACTCTTATCAATATACTCATATTTGTAAATGTGCTTTCAACACTTCTCCTCTATTTTAACAGAATTTCAAGTTCCACATGCCTGAGGATCCCAAGGGAAAAAAGGAAAATCTTCTTCATTCTGAGAGGTCTACCAGGGTCCTAACAGAGACCAGTCACTCACAAGGAGAGAGTCCACATCTGGGTAAGACCACCGAGTCACCAACAATTAAGTTGATTGAAAAACATCAAGGAGCTAAGACCCATTTCAAAAAGTTCAGAGAACTGAGTTTGCCATTGGGTGTTCGCCCTTTAAACAAAAGTTTAGTCAAAGACAACAAATGGAGAGTGACTGACGCAACCCAAGAGAAACGAAGGTCTTTCCTTCAGGAGTTTTGCAAGAAATACGGTGGAGCGAGTCATCCTCAGTCCCACCTTTTTCACATGGTATCCAGGATCTACGTAGAAGATAAACACAAAATCTTATATTGTGAAGTACCAAAGGCTGGCTGTTCCAACTGGAAAAGGATTCTTATGGTACTAAATGGATTGGCTCCCTCAGCGTACAACATCTCCCATGATGCTGTTCACTACGGGAAGCATTTGAAAAAGCTGGACAGCTTTGACTTAAAAGGGATATACACTCGTTTGAATACCTACACCAAAGCTGTGTTTGTTCGTGACCCCATGGAAAGACTAGTGTCGGCATTCAGGGACAAATTTGAACACCCCAATAGTTATTACCATCCAGTATTTGGGAAAGCGATCATAAAGAAATACCGGCCAAATGCCTGTGAAAAAGCACTAAACAATGGATCTGGAGTCAAATTCAAAGAGTTCGTCCACTATTTGCTGGATTCCCACCGTCCAGTAGGCATGGACATTCACTGGGAAAAGGTCAGCAAACTCTGCTACCCGTGTTTGATCAACTATGATTTTGTTGGGAAATTTGAAACTTTGGAAGAAGATGCCAATTACTTTTTACAGCTGATCGGTGCTCCAAAAGAGCTGAAATTCCCGAACTTTAAGGACAGGCACTCTTCCGATGAAAGAACCAATGCTCAGGTCGTGAGGCAGTATTTAAAGGATCTGACAAGAACTGAGAGGCAGTTAATCTATGACTTTTATTACTTGGACTACTTGATGTTTAATTATACAACTCCGTTTTTGTAGTTTGCATTCATTTTCTAAAACACTGTATTTACTTCATGATGATGGCCTTGAATCAGCTGACTATAATTTTCCTATAATTCTCTGCATGAGAGAAATTTAACTAAATGCAGTTGTTTTGACTTAATGAAGGTTTTTACCAAATAGTATGACACCAACTGGCACAAAGTTATAGGAAAATTACCTAACGGAGACATGTAAACAACTTGAGTTGCTCTAAAATGTTTGGAAAAGAGCTGCTTTTGTATTATGGATTATATTATAGAAGCAATAACCTAGCCAGCTGCTACATTAGCTACAACAGCCTCTCACAATGGTAGGGAAAGGGCTCTAAAATAGCATGAGCGAATGTCTACATTCTGGAATTTGTTTTGTAAGGTGCATGGATGTATTTTTAGCAGCCGGTGGCACATGAATCAAACATCGGATAGTTTTCTTACGCCCTGGAAATCTTTCAATCAACTGCAATGATAAATCAATTTGGAAATGATATTTTGAACCTAGGCATTTTATTTTAGGTTGGAAGGCATTATGTGATTTACAGTGTGAGAATATAGCAGAAACACCAGATGAGGTTATGGTTTTCTATATTCAACAGCCAATAAAAAATGCACAATGTGCTAAGATCAAAGCAACAAAAAGAACCTCCCTCTTCTGGAAAAACTTAGGGGAGTTGATTTCGTTTTCTTTTGAGCTCTCTTTGCAGAGGCGAAATGAGCACAACAGTGATAGGCCTTTGCTTCTGAAGCAGGCGGTTGCGAAGTTTAAACCTGATCAGATACATGCTCCTAATTCTGATGTAACTGGGCAGAAGTGGGGGGGTTGTTTCAGGATGGAATTATCATCACAAGTTTTAGAAGAATATTATTTGAGTCAAAGCATCATGTGCATCGCTTTACGTGTAAAATGTACTCTAAGAATAGCTTTTGTTTTCAGTTCAATTATTCATCTTGGGAATGACTTCTTAAAAACTAACGTAACACTTCACTGATAAGTTTTGTTCTAGAGAATAAACATAGCAGGAGCCCTTAGAAATATTTTAATGAGCTTATGCATAAACAAATGAGGGTGTTTTCTTTTTAAGTTTAAATATTATGTGCTAACAACATCAAATACTATTGCATTCAAATATTAAATCTAAGCCTTTGGAAAATAAGACCATGTGTCACCCCTGTGAGATGTTGTCATGCCTTTTAGAAATTTTTCCAACGAGCCCTAAAGTAGAAGACACATTTGAATGGGAAATTCATATAATTGGTCAGCTGTTAGATTACCATGAGTAAAGCAAACCACATGTCATTCAAATCTAATTTAAATGCATTTCTTAAGCATGTTTCTTTTCCTAAACTATCATTTTTTGTGAGCAAATATTCAATAATGTCTGTCAAAGAAAAGTAGGTATTGATATTTGAATAGTAATAGACCAAGATAGTTACAGTCATACTTATTTCATTTTGGTTTTTATATCATGGCTGAGGATTCATGAGCTGCTTCATTCTTTACAACACCTATCCCATCTATGCCTCCCATTGGGTGGGTAGCAGGGGTGTCCAACCTGAGGCCCGCAGGGCACATTATGTCCCAGGATGGCTATGAATGCAGTCTGACACAAAATCGTAAATTTCCTTAAAACATTATGAGATTGTTTTCTGTGATCATTGTCGTGATGTATTTAATGTGTGGCCCAAGACAACTCTTCTTTTTCCTGTGTGGCCCAGAGATGCCAAAAGGTTGGAAGCCCGTAGTAGAGGCAATAGGCTGCCAGCTCATAAGTATTAAACCTTCTAAACCAAACTTTTACTAGTTTTCCACTCCATTTACTCTTGGCTCTGGACTACATTCAAGCTGTGCTCTCTATTTTTAAGGAGTTATACTCCAGAAGAATCTAAGTTGTATAATTTAAATTTTGCTATACCAAGTAAAGTGTAATCCTAGTAACTGAGAGACGTTGAAATTATCTTTTTATGGAGAAAGAGAGAATAGCGAATATGCTAAGAAGCCTGAAATTTTATTCATACACTATACAAACTAGTTTTAGATGGGATCTGCTATAAAGGAGAGAGGCAGTTGTCTCAAAGTTATTCCTAAATCATATAAGGAGCAAAGAAAAAACTTTCTTTTCATAACCGTGGAAAGAAAAAAAAATGGAAACAAGAGACCTGTCTCTCTTAATAACATTTCTCATGCACTTGAGAGGATGAAGCGGGTGGCCATGTGGCACTGGTGGTAGGAAAGGGGGCGAGAGGAAGGAAATGACCACAGAGCTGTCCAAGCTGCTTGGCCCCTTTTGCTCTGCGTGCTCCCTTGCAGACCCTCTCCACCGCGCCTGCACAGCTGCAGGGGCTGCGTCAGCCGTCCTTTTCCTGAACAAACTCTGATGCCAGCTCACGTCCTGTGTGCTTGTGGGGCCCAGAGAGCATGTGTGGTTTCACCAGGGAGATCGCATTTTTTATGCACCTACTCTTCCTTTTAAATGACTTATTTACAAGTTAGGGCTAAAGAAGTCAGCCATCATCCTGGATTCCTTATAATTTTAATACCCATCCCATGTATCTCTCCCGCATTATTCTGCTTTGCAGACCAGTTCGTGGTCACCGTTGCCAACCCTGCTTGTGTACAGACCGCAGGTGTGAACATCACCATGCTGTAGGTATAATTATAAACCCTCTGATTGAACCCTAAGGATTTTATTTGTTTTTATAGGCAGCAGTAACACGCTGAGCAGGCCCCTTGGCTCTGTTTTTCCTGGGTCTGGAATTACTATTAATCAGTTGGCAATTAAATTCAAAACCATACTTACTTAACCTGGTAAACTCCCTATAGATATGTACTATTGATGTGACTGAGCCCAGAAATGGCCATAAATTTCATGAAAATGTATGTACAGAACACCCAGCTTTCTGATTTTCTCAAATGTATTTCAATTACTCATTAAATCAATGGCACTGTCAGGCTAATTCTCTACCTTCACAGTCCATAAAATATTATCTAGCAATTCAAGGACTACTTGGACACCAATTATAATTAGAAAGAGAGAAAAAGACTCTTACACTTTACTCACGAGTCGTTACTCTTCAAAAAGGTGTTATCTTCTAGCCCTGGCCAGGTGACCCAGTTGGTTGGAGCATTGTTCCATGCACCAAAAGGTTGCAACTTTGATCTCTAGTCAGGGCACATACCTAGGTTGCAAGTTCATTCCTCAGCTGGGGCTCATACAGTAGGCAACCGATCATGTTCTCTCCTATCTCTATCTCTATCTCTATCTCTATCTCTATCTCTATCTCTATCTCTATCTCTATCTCTATCTCTATCTCTATCTCTCCCACCTTTTTCCTGTCTCTCTCTAAGATCCATGAAAATATCCTTGGGTGAAGATTTTTTTTAAAAGTCGTTATCTTCTAAAATATATAGAGTTTAGCTGAAGGAATATATACCCAGATGCAGAGAACTTTCAGTATGAGCTCTCCCTTTGAAAAGATCGCTTGCTGCATTAGCGTAGCTTGGAATTTGTAAGCTGGGGATGCAGTAAACATCTTCCTAAGGTCAGTTCTCCTTTGCCCTCTCAGAGCCTCTTAGTCTCTAGGCCTTCGTGGAATATGGCAAAGCAGCTCTGCCCGTGACTAACATCCTCAGCATGCTCCAATATTTGAAGAATGATTGACCAAAGGCTTTTAATAGTCACTCAACTGCCTGATAACCTTAGACCAGGGCTAAGTTTAGCCCTACTTTAGGGCCGTACTTTCTCAACCTCAACCATACCCTTTATAATATTCGTTATCATAGTCGTAACCAACCAGTCAATAGTCAAGTGTTTTGCATGCACCCCACCACCACCAATATATAATACAGGAATCTGAAGCACAGTTTGGTTAAGTAACTTGCCAAAGGAGATACAGCTTGTGATTAGGTAAGGGGACAGAATGACTACAAGCAGCAAGTACGACCACCAACTCTCACAATACTATCAACTTACATATTTCCTTTGACTTTCTTTTACCTATGCTCAGAACACCTAAGAAAAAAACATCTGGCACCTTGAAACGTTTTAAATAAAATATGGATATATATGCATATGTGTGTGTTTAGCTAGTCGGTTATCACAATTCGAATCAGCTTATCCCTTTATTCCTGCTGAGTTAAATTGACAGATTTAAAGATTTCCTAAGAAATTAGGCTTCCTCTGCCTTTTTTTTTTTCCTTCCACTGATCATGAGACCTGATGTTTTTAAAATCGGTGGGGAAGTCCCTGGAACAAATTTAGCCTAATGAAAACAAAGTATCATTTTGACAAGAAAGTCCAGACAGCTACAGGAGTGGGCAAGGTCAAGGAGAATGCAGTCCAAGAGCCGAGAGACCGGCCAATTTCCCCCATCAGCGGCTGATGGCTGCTGAACATGGGCGTGGCTCAGCAAGCCAGCCAACGGGAAAGCTCCCCAGCTCCTGCTGGGAACTAAGCAATTGTGCTCTGTCTCTTTTGCCCGAGTTCCCATCCCCAGCACTGGTTTGCTTGTTAGAAACCTGAAACTGACTCAGAAAGGTTGCAGAAAAGAACAGAGGAGCAGATGGATTTAAACCAGCTGAAAAGCACCATGAAAAAGTCAAGATAAATAAGTGCTCAGCTAGATAAGGGCAGACTTTTCCCAAAGCCTGGGGAATACCCTACCTGAGTCAGGCAAGTCCGAGTTCAACCCCCCTGAAAGGGGGTTGCCTCACATCATTCAAGATAGCCTACTCACTCATATCTTAATTCCTCACTAAGACCATACCCTTCCAGGAGAATTTTTTCAAATCCATGTAAGCTATCCTTTTTCCCCATCTCCAAGCCTCCGCTCAAGTCTTACACTCCATTTGAAACACTCTCCTCTCTCTCTATCTGGACATTCATTTCATGTTAATTCACCAAGGAGTCACTCTACATTATTTAGTTTTGAAATCTTACACTTCATGAGCTCTCTGACCTATAAAAAAATGCAAAATGATTTCCCTGGTGTGATGTGCCTCAGTTCCTTCCCTTACCAATAGATCCAGGCTTTCCTTCCCTTACTTATTTTGTGGGGGGTGGTGGTACCTTCATTAATTTGTTCAGTTATCATAGCCCTTTTCATAAGAATATAAAATCTCTGTTGTCATTGGAATATGTCTTAGGTCCCAGTCTCTAACACTCATTTTGCACCGTTTCTAGAAAAGCCCTGCATGAAAAGTCACTTTAATGAATGTTTTTGCTGAAGGTTCCTCTACAGCTTCTTTTAGTGTATAGTATGTGCATTTCTGCCTTAGGACTTTCAGGCGTCTACAGGATCAGGGGGTCTAAAGAGAAGGCACTGCGGCCGGGCAATGGAGGGAAGCCATCAAAATAAACCACATGCCTTTTCTGTACTAGTACTCGTACTTTAACCTAAAGTATAATAACTGTGGACACATTAATCTTTTACATTTCTAAGATGGTGCATTTGTTAAGATTTGGGAGGTAAAGTTTTAAAAATGCATGATTCTGATTAATATGAAGGCCATTTACTGAGCACTTACTAAGTATCAGACACAGGCAAAATATTCATTTAATGACGTGAAGAGTATGTAAAATCCTTATTTTAAGAAATGAAAGGTATTATTCTACCCATCACTTGATGAACGAGAAGACTGAGGTCAGAGAGGGTGAATGGCAGGCCCCGGAGTCAACTTCCTGGCAAGGTCTCTCTGGCTCCAAAGCTGAGACCACACATGGCAGCCTGTGGGTCAGATCTGGCCACAATCATGTCTGGTCTGGCCTACAATGCATTTTATTTAATATTTGAACTAGCTGACAGTATCTTAAAATTGGAACTGTTTTATCAATAACAGGGAATTTCTGATACCCTGCATCCTGCATGCTCACCTGAGAATAGTTGGGCAGACTGGAAGTCAGGTCATTTAGAGGCTGGAGGCCTCTCGCTGTTTGCGCCCTCACTTGGTCGTCATCACTTACTGACCTTACCTGGCTGGCCCCCAAGTGCCCCACCTTTCAACTCCGCAGTATGTGTTCTTTGATCCACCAAGCTTCCTACGAAAAAGTGATTCCTGAACATTTTCTTTAAATATGTTTCTGTTGTGCAATCCGTGAAGTCATCACATCCTGGGATTTCTTATCCTCACTCAAAATGCTGCTTGTCCTTTGGTCTTATACCCAGTGGAATCACCAAACAATATTTCATTGTTCGAGGAAATCTCTTTTGACCAACAACAAAGATGTTGGGAAAAATCCAGTACCTTTCTTTGGCATCCTTCTGTCCCAGCCACTTGGTCCCCTGGCAACTGCGTGTCTCCCCATCCCCTCCAGCAAAGAAGAGCATTCTCCCAGGCCCTTGGAACTTCAGTGGCTGGGGACACAAACTGGTTCCCACTGATGCATCCAGGCTGCTGTTCCGTGACCTACCTTCAACATTACTTATGATTTACAGGTGTCCCCACCCTTCCTCAACTCTGAAAATTGCCTAGTTCCCAGCTTTCTCTGAGGATTTCACTATCTAGCTGATGACACTCTTCTCTGCTCCATTCCTGCTATTATCCTGGGTGACTTTCGCATTCCCAGTGCCTTCCCACTCTCTTTGCTTCTTAGTGCCCTGTCCTCTTCCCCCTCCCACTCCAACATTTAAGGAGCTGGAGAAAACAGGAACACAGCCATGGGAAGTGGGAGCAACGACTCTTGTCCCCAAAGAGCAGAAAATCTGTGGCAAATTTTATAGGACTTTATTTTACTCATCCATTTCCTCTAAAGTTTAGGAAAAATGTCCGTCAGAAATATTATGAACTGACATGTACTCAGAATGCTAGAGAAAATGCCAACTTAAAATGACAATATTATTAGGATGACTATAATTTGTTCTGGGGAAAAAAGTCAACCCTGATTTAGCTTATTAAGTCCTCAAAAAATAATGCAGGGACCGCCTATAGGGAAGATATCCCAATTTTTGTAAAAACATTTCTGTACCTCACCCAAGAAGTGCTGAATCAGAATCTCTAAAAAAAAATGTGAATTTTCTTTTTTTAAATAATCTCCTGGGATGAGTCTCATATACAGCAAAGTTTGAGTTTGTGATTTTTTTTCCAACCCTAGCCTATTATAAGTGACAATGAAGCCTGATGCCTTTATTCTGTTACTTTGTTGAAAAGTTAAAGAACCTCAACTCACAGACGGGTCACCAGCTGTTTGACCAGGGCTGAGGCAGAAACTCAGCACCTGGGGTCTGCCAAACGCGAGAACTGAGCTGAAACGGTGAGATGAGTAATGGGGGCAGCAGCGGGCCCAGTCCAAACTTTTTTGAAAGTTTTCAGAATCAAATGGGGAAATGGAAACATTCCCCCTTTGAGACACAAAAGACTGAGGGTAGTTTTGTACTGAAGGCAATTTTGGCAACTCAGCTTCACACTGGACAAAGTGGAGATGAATAAAAAGTAATTTCTCAAATTGACCAGAGACGATGAAAATGGAAAGTACTTGCTCTTTTGGGTAATTAGTTTAAAAGCAAGTGCCCCCGAGAAATACTTTGCATTTTAACTTAAATGGTAAGAATGTACATTTTCTTGAACTTCACTAAAGGGTTTGTCTCTTCTTGCCCTTCCGTTCAGTTGGGTCGTATGACATCGCCGGCTTTGATCATCTCGGATGGACACACGCAGCCTTTGCCTGGGGCTCCACCGCAGTTCCAGTGCCACGTCCCCAGTTCGAGCCCCAGTAGCACTGACCTGGACTATTAAAAATAGCCTCTGAAAAGAAGCCTTACTTCTTATCATTCTTTCCTTTTCTCTCTTTTTTCTTTTTAGAATTTTAATTGTGGAAAACACACATAACATAAAATTTACCATCTTAATCATTTTAAGTATTTTTATTGATTATGCTATTACAGTTTTCCCAATTTTCCCCACTTTGCTCTCCTCCCCCTTACACCCCCCAGCCCTCCAGCATTCTGCCCCGCCTTAGTTCATGTCCATGGGTTGTACATATAAGTTCTTTGAGTCCTCTGTTTCCTAGACCATTTTTTATCTCTCCCCATCTATTTTATGCCTACTAATTATGCTTCTTCCCTATACCTTTCCCCCTATTCCTCCCTTCCTCCTCCCCACTGAAATTCCATCTTAACCACTTTTAAGTGGCTTTAAGTTCATATTCATTGTTATACAGCTATCATCAGTATCCATCTCCAGAACTATTTTCATTTTGCAAAACCAAAACTCATATAATAACTCCCTTTCCTTCTCCCCAGCCCTGGAAACCACCGTTCCACTTCCTGTCTCCCTGAATTGGATGACTCTAGGTACCTCATGTAGGTAGAATCATACAGCATTTGTCCTTTTGAGACTCAGCAAGTTGTCCTCAAGATATGCCCATGTTGTAGGTATGTCCGAATTTCCTTCCTTTCTAGGGCTGGATAATATTCATTGTACATATAACTCTTCCCTTTAATCACTCTCCATGCTTTGAAAATAAACAGTCTCCAGCATCATTCTGCTCCCAACTGCCTCTTGCCCGGCTTCAAGGCCCTCAACAATATAAACCTGACCCAATATCACCAAATAACTGCCTCCAAACCATTACTATCCAGCCAAATTGAACTGTTACGTTCTTTGAAAACATTCTTGCTTCCCCCCATTTTGTTCCTATTATTTGCACAGCCTGAAGTGTGCACCTCTCCTCTCCCCTAACGACCTCGTCACATGCTCTATCCAACACCATCCCCCCGTTTGCCCCTCCCCTCCAAACTTTCCCTCCCCACCTCTCCTGTGACCACCCCTCATCCCTCACTCAACTCACTTCATCCTCTTTGCTTGGGGAATCTCTTCTTTCCTCTTTGCTTCAACTATACCCATGGGCTGATGGTTTCCAAATCTCTTTCTCTAGACCACACAACTGTCATGGGCTTTGACTCAGATTTCCAACTTCCTGCTGGACCTCTTCACCTGGATGCCCGAGTAGCACTGTCAACTCAGCCTGACTAAAGTTGAACTCTTCATCTAACCCCAGACCTGCTTTCTCCTTGTTTGACAGCCATCCACCCATCTTCTTTCTCCCACAATGGGAACCACAGAGTCAAGCCGATTTCTCCTTGTGTTGACTCCCCACAGCCACAGGAAAGCCTACTAACTTACCACCTGCATTTTTCTCAAGTTTCCCATCTCCCATTCATTCTGCTACTGACCTAGTTCAAACCCTCACCCTCCCTTACCTGAAGCACTGCAACAATTTCTAATGGATCTCCCACTTTTGCTCCCCTCAACACCATCCTCCACATGGCTGCCATTGTAATCACTCTAAAATGTAAACCTAGGCATTTCTCTGCTTAGGGCTCCTTACTGACTGCCACCATCCAGTTCCATTTTCGAATACACATGCAATGTCCTCCATGATCCCAGTCCTCCTCCAGTCATATTTTCTGCCAAGTCATGCCTCCCTGCCCACTCTAGAACAACCTGGAATGGTCCTGATTCCCAGACATTGCATAGTTTCCTGCCCGCTGGGCCCTTATGCATGCTCCCTTCACTGGAGCACCCACCTGAACTTTCTTTTGTCTCCCCGACACCTCCTCATCCCTGAACTCAGCTCAAGGAGGCATTGCTTACCTCTGGGGTGGCTCGAAAGCTGCCCTGCTGTGAGTTACTGAGAAGCTGTATGCTGTGGCAGTTAAGAGCCTGCAGCTTGTTGTCAGTAAGAATTGGGTTTGAATTCAATATTTTCAACTTTTAAACTTTGGATCCTCTCCAATATATTTAATGTCTCCAAGTGCTGATTTTCTCATCTCAAAAGTAAGGATAACAATACCTACCTTGTAAAGTTATTGTGAGAAACAAATGAGAAAATGTTCATAAAGTGTTTAATGAGTGGTCAATAAATGATACCAATTGTTATTATCCTATTAGGGCCTGTGTGTAGCTCTATCTTTACACTCCTAGATTCTCATTATTTATGTATGTGTCTGGCTCCCCAAGAAGACTGGATTCCTTGTCTTCTTCATCTTCATAAGCCCAGGGAAGGCGCGTGTTAAGTGTTTGTTGAAGAAGTAAGTGCAGCACCGATCCTGCACTCCTGCCCCAGGGCACTGCGCCCCTCCCTCGAGACCCACACCGCCTTGTATTATAACAATATGAAAATGTGTCTGAACTTTTCTGTTAGATTGTGAGTTACCTGAGGATAGAAACCATGACTTGCTCAATAAAGATACATCGAACTGAATTTCAGACTTTCAAGTACTGATTCTTTTTTTTATTGAATTGATTGGGGTGACATTGTCAAGTCTTCTTCCATTCTCATTCATCCCGCCTAACCCTCTCCTACATTCCCCATGACCCCCTCTGCTAATCACCATACTATTGTCTGTGTCCGGGAGCATTCCTTTCCCTTGTAAAGTTATTGTGTAAAGTCCTTTCCCTTAATCCCTTTACCTTTTCATCCAGCCCCGCAACACCCCTCCCTTATGTCAGCTGTCAGACTATTCTCTATCTAGGAGCCTATTGCTATTTTGTTTAATTTTGTTCATTACATTCCACATGTGAGTAAAATTATATGATACTTAACTTTCTCTGAATGGATTGTTTCACTCAGCATAATGTTCTCCAGGTCCATCTATGCTGTCAGCCAAGTAGTATTCCACTGTGTAAATGCACCACGCTTTTTTATCCACTCATCTACTGATGGGCACTTGAGCTGCTTCCAATCTTGGTGATTGTAAATTATGCACAATGAACATAGAGGTACATATATATGTTTCCGGTTTATTCAGAAATATTCCCAGAAATGAGATTACTGGGTCATAAGACAGTTCCATTTTTAATTTTTTGCAGTAATAGCTTATTGCCTTCCACAGTGGCCTCATCAGCCTGCATTCCCACCAACAGTGCACAAGGGTTCCCATTTTTCCCCTGTTCTCGCCACACTTGTCGTTTGTTTATTTATTGATGATAGTCATTCTGACGGGTGTGAGGTGATATCTCATTATAGTTTTAATTTGCATTTCTCTGATGATTAGTGAGGTTGAACATCTTTTCATATATCTATTGGCCATCTGTGTGTCCTCTTTGAAGAAATGTCTATCCAGATCCTTTGCCCATTTTTATACTTGGATTGTTTGTCTTTTGGTGTTGAGTTTTGTAAGTTTTTTAAATAAATTTTGGATAGTAACCCCTTATCAGATGTATCATTGGCAAATAAGTTGTCCCATTTGGTGGGTTGTCTTTTCTTTTGTTGATGGTTTCCTTTGTTGTACAAAAACTTTTTAGTTTGACATAGTCCCATTCGTTTTTTTTTCTTGTGTATCCCTTGCTCAAGGCAACATATCAGAAAAAAGATTGCTACAAGAGCTGTTTAAGATTTTACTGCCTATGTTTTCTTCTAGGATTTTTATGGTTTTGATTCTAACATTTAAATCTTTAATAACGTTTTGAATTTATTCCTGTGTGTGGTGAACGAAAGTTATTGAGGAAGTGCAAATTAGTGGAAGTATATAGCATGTTTGCAGCTAGGAAGAATTAACATTATTAAAATGTCTATACTACCCAAAGCAATCATAGTCAATGCAATTTCAGTCGCAATATCAGTGGCATATTTCACAGAACTAGAACAAAGATCCCAAAAATTTATGTGGAACTACAAAAGATACCAAATAGCCACAACAATATTGACAAAGAAGAACAAAGTTGGAGGAATCATGCTACCTGATATCAAACTATAGAAATCAATATCATGGTAATGGCATAAAAAAGACTATAGATCAGTGGAACAGAATAGAGAGCCCAGAAATAAATGCACATGTGCCTTTATGGTCCATTATGTTTGGCAGAGGAGACGAGAACATACAATGGGGTAAAGACAGTCTATTCAATAAATGGTATTGGGGAAAATTAACAGATACATGAGAAAAAATGAAACTAGACCACCTTCTTGCATCGTACTCAAGTATTTACTTTTATTAATAAGATAATGGTTTAAAACAGAGGGCTTCTTAACCACAACATAAAAACAAATAATAATTGATTACCTCATTGACCTTGAGATGCTTTCTTATTATTAGCAATACACCCTGACCACGCTGAGTTTTTTGTTGTTAGTGTTGTTTCAATCCTCATCAGAAGATATATTTATTGCTTTTAGAGAAAAAAGAAGGGAAAAAGAGAGAGAAAATTGTCAATGTGAGAGAGGAACATCAATCGTTTGCCTCCCATACATCCCTTGACCGGGGACTAAACCCACAATCTAGGTATGTGCCCTGACCAGGAATCGAACCTCGACCTTCCCGTGCATGGAACAACACTCCAACCACCTGAGCCACACCAGCCAGGGTGAGGCTGAGCTTTTATCTCTGAAGAGAAGCCATACTTTTTCCTGCCTCGGAGCCTTTCTGTGGGCCAATCTAATAACTCCTCGCTCTTCAGAAATCCCTTTCCTTTTCTGACTCCCAGCCCAGGTTCAGCCATTCATAATTACTTTTCCAAAGTTACATATTCCCATTGGAAAATGAGGAGGTCCCTTGTGTTGGGAAAGTCTCTGTCATACCTCTTGCTTTTTCCTCAGAACTAAGCATGTAGTCAATACTCAGCAAACTTATGTTGAGCCACTGAATGAATAGAGCTCTAGATTTCAGTCTTTTTCTTTCATAAGACATTGGCAAACACTAGACTGAAAGGGACTACACAGTAGTTATTTTATAACTACATCTTAAAAACTAACTTACGGTGATAGAAGGCAAGGCCATATTACAGATTTGTTCTGCAGCAGAAAAAACAGGAAAATTAACAGATGACCTGTGTTTTGACCAAAAACACTAACTGTTCTAATTTAACTTGGAAGTAATGTGGCAGTGAGATTCTTCCAAAAATTGAAATGGGCAGGAGAGGGACTTGAGAAAACGTTGTCAGCTTACATCAGTAGTCAGGGGCCCATCCAATTCCAAAGCTCCATCTTGCTGAATTCCTGGCAAGCCATATTCATTTCTGATATGGAGTTGATAGAACAGGTATCATTCACGTTCCCACAGCCTTCTAGGCATTTCTTGACTGTTGCGATGTTGCTTCTTCGCCTCTGTAATTTGCCAAGCCTCAGTGCACCCCTCCCCAGAAAGCCTAATGAGGTGCCACGGGACTGAGACTTTGTTCTGATGGCAATGGCCAAGCCCACAACTCTTTAGTAATGCAAGTGATCTAATGAAGTCTGTACAATAGGCACTTACGTTTGTGTTTTCCATTCACCCACTAGGAAACATAACTATTTATTGTTGTTTAATCTGGGTGTTTCAGAGCTTCCACCACAACCCCCTGCCCACATTCACTCTCAGAAGGTGGCCTTCTTTAGATAACATACATTGGGCAGTTTTGGGAAGAACATGGGTCCACAGGATCCCTCTGCGCAGGGGCCCCTCCACCCAGTGAGGAAAGCCAGTACAGCAGCTGCAACATGAGGCTGTCTCCGCAGCAGCCAGGGCATATTCTTGGAAATCACTGCCGTGTCCTTTTCCAATGCCACCAGGCCTGCTGTGCTTGTCCCTGGCCTACTGGCTCGCAGATTCCTTTCTCACCCTTCCTTGTTTTCAATCAAAGGACTTTGGAGGCTGCTGCCTTTCCCAGGCCCCTGATTACCCATGCTCTGGCAGGGTCCACACAATGAAAGGCATTAGCAGGAGATTGGAAGTCAGGGAAGGAAGGAATTAGGGCAATTTTTCCTCCTTTATCTTCTTGTCTGACATCTGATAGCAATTGCATGTCTTGCATGACTCCAGATGTCCCACCAAGAAAACCCGGTGCCGATACATGCGCAATCTGTAAGTGGTGGAGAGTTCATAGCCCGTAGGGTTTTGATCAGGGGGAAATGTGACCATCTAGATATATTATTCCCCCTTCCTCTCCTCAATACACAGTACTGAGATGTTGTTCATGCATTTTTTTCCAGTGGTTCTATAGCTAATGACAACCAGCTAGACACCACATCTTCCATGGGCCATCCTCCCTTCCCTGATGCACTCTGCCACCCCTCACTTTTGCTCACTGAGATGGTACTGCCTGACACAGGACTAGCATTGAGACCTCTGCTTCAGATGCTGTTTTCTAGGGAACCTGAATGTATTCAGTTTTTAGGGCTGCAATAACAAATTACCAAAAATTGGGTGGCTTGAAAAAACAGAGCTCTATTCTCTCACAGTTCCAGAGGACAGAAGCCTGAAATCAAGGTTGTGGGAGTGGTTCCTTCTGGAGACTCTAAGAGAGAGTTTGTCCCATGCCTCTCTCCTAGCTCCGTGTGGTTGCCTGCAATCCTTAGGGTTTTTTTGGCTTGTTGCTTCATCACTGTAGTCTAGTCACTACCTCTGTCATCACATGGCATTCTCTGAGTGCCTCTGTTTCTTCACATGGTCCACTCGTAAGGACACCAGTCATTGGTTTTAAGGTCCCACTCTAATACAGTATGACTTCATCTTAACAACTAATTCTATCTACAAAAATTCTATTTCTAAATTAAGTGCACCTTCCAAGGTTCCAAGTAGACACAAATTTTAGGAGAACACTATTCAACACAGCAAATGGGCTACAACATTTGGAGCCAAGAGTGAGGTAGTGGTAATCCTTAGCAAGCAATGGCATCACAGTTACTAAGGCTTTTGCCTGTGGTTAGTGAGCACTTAGATTACATTCAAATGTCAGGTAAGTCATTGGAATATGCAGTGTCTGGCCAATGATGATTATATGGGTTATGGAATGAACTGGCTTCTTTTAACAGCATTTAAAGAAACCTTTAAAGAAAGATAGCCTCATGGTGACCTTCTGACAACCCCAGGTACAACCTCAAAGCTAGAGGCATTATGACAGTTTTGAAGTAGACTCTCAAGTCCTGAAGCAGCAGGACAGATTTGCTGAAAATTGGGCCCAAGATCAAACTGTAATGGTAACAGAACTGAATATACAGCCTCAGTAGTTCCTCTATATGAAGGTCAAGGCCCTGAATGAAAGAGAGTGGGACACTAAGATCTGGATGGGGGTCTTTTTGTTAGAAGAGTCTGTGAATCTTGAATATCCAGGTTAACAGAAACAAGCCTATTCTCCTTGCCAGAGGAGAATAACTCACCTACCATGAAGACCACATGAAAACATACCTGAGGCAGGTATAAGATGATGTTTATTTTCTTCGAGACCATCCATCATTACCCCTTATTATTTCCAAACTGATAATCAGGGTCAGCACAACCTAACAGAAGAAATTCTGGAATAAAATAGTTTTCATGTCAAAAGTATTATAGAACCTCAACAATTCATTTCAGCAGGAATCAGGGGAATATAAGTGAGAGTAAAACTTGAGGGTGTTGGATAGGTGTGAACAAGATGAAATACGAGGTTGGATAGGGCACCATTTATTGACATGGTGATACTTACCGATGTTATTCTGGCAAAGAGCTAATCCTAATGGTTGAGATGGCTCCTTGAATCTTGGATACAATGATGGCCTACAGAAAATGAAACAAAGATGCCAGAACTTTATGCACAGTGCTGAAAAATGTGCCAAAAGTTTTAGGAAGTGTAAATGTTAGAATGGACTTTGTATGTTAAACCCTGAAACCCACCACTGGACTATGATGACCAGGACAGATCACAGAAACACTTCATTCTCTAAGGCAATATAGAAGGCAGTAGTGAGTGGCAACTGGCATTTTTGAAGAGCTCAGCAAATTTTTCTTGGCAGGATTGACAGTTGAAGGTGCTGTGAAAGAACTAGGCTCTATAATATCACCAGGGATGATGCAGTTTTGGAATGGTAGAAGCCAGGCCTGCACTCAGCTTTCTGAGATGAAGTAGATGTGATTATAATAATGGGCAAGAAGGTTGGAGTGACAGAGGCTTGATCTGCACAGATCTATGGCAATTGTTAGTAGGTTATTGTATCTAGGGGTGAGACAGCTGACCAGCTAATCAGGATGTTACTCAATCTGTTTAATAAAAAAAAATTGAGCACTTCCCTGGTTGGTGTGGCTCAGTGGATTGAGTGTGGGCCTGTGAACTGAAGGGTCACCAGTTCTATTCCCAGTCTAGAGCACATGCCTGGGTTGCAGGCCAGGTCCCCACTAGGAGGTATGTGAGAGGCAACGATACATTGATGTTTCTCTCCCACTCTTTCTCCCTCCCCTCCCCTCTCTAAAAATAAATAAATAAAATATTTTTCAAAAAATGAGCACAAAAGAGCAGATGGTAATATCCTCTGCCTCAGTGGAAAATCATGGGTGTTCATGCAGTTTCTAGACCTGTGTTGGTTGAGGGATCACATTCCCTTGAGGAGGGACCTTGAAAAACTCCTACAAGAATGCAGAGTAAACATTCCCCCAATATTTTCATAGAACTTCCCACCATTTGGTAGGGTAATGGTGCATTGGGGAAATACCCAGACTTTTTCAGGTCTATAAGATACAGAGTCTGAACTGACACTGATACCTTGGGACTAAAAACAACTTCATGATCCTCTAGTTACAGTGGAGGCATATGGAGACCTGATAATAAATGAAATTGCAACCTGTGTCTGTTTTCAGTCAGTCCAGTGGGTTCACAGACCTCCTCTGTATTTATTTCCTGTGCTGCATTTGTAATTGTGAAAGATATATTTAGAAATGGCATAATTCTCACATAATTCTCCACTTTGCTGTGGAGTCAGGGTCATTACAGTAGGAAAAGATAAATGAAATTCCTTAAAACTGCTTCTAGCTTTGGCTCAAATGCTAAATCTGACACAATACCACATCCCGGAAGTAGTGTTAGATTAGTCCTCAAACACTTAAAGGATGCAAGGGTGGCACTCTCCATTACATCCCTATTAAAGGGCTACTGTAATATGAACCAAGCAATAGCTCATCAGACATGCTGCCTGTGCTGCAACAAATCAATACAGTCTCTGACATCTGGTTTGTGGATTTTGATCTAATGAGACCATTCTTCTCCTTCAATAGAAAAGATCAAACACAGGTCACCTTTACACAGAAGCAATAGAATATATTCCCTGTCTTGCTCCAGGGCTATGTTAATTCTGTTGCCTTCTGTTGTAGTATTGTCCACAGGGAGCTTGACTATCTTGACATTCTGCAAGTCATTGCCTTGGCTCACTAAATTGATAACATCAGGTTAATTTCCTGATGTAGAACAAGAAATGGCATGTTCCCCTGATGTCCTAAGAGAATACGTGTGGGCAATAGAGTGGGAGATAAACCCCAGAAAATTATAGGAGTCTGCCTCGTCAGCGAAGATGTTAGGGGTATGGCAGGTCATGGAGCTGAATCTACACTTGGCCCAGGAGTCAGAGAAACTGACAGGCGACCCTAGACGTCTCCTTTGTCCTCTTCCCTATGTACTTTGGGAAGTCCTCTTCCCTCTTTAATTTGGTCTTTAGTCAGACCAAATGAAAATCATCCTATAAAAGATAATAGTCTATCTTTATAACTCATAGGAATATTTGAAAGCTTTTTCATATTCCTTAAAGTTACAGGTTGAAATTGAATTTAAGAGGCACTTTCTAAAACTGAATCACCCATTTTTTTTCTGAATAAGTAGTGCTACAAACTCAGAAAAAAATATAGTTACTGAACTCTCTTCAGTGTAATTTATGTTATTTTAGGTTTGTTTGTACTGATTTATTTTTTACATTTTCCCACTATATTTAGTTTAATTTTAAAAGATTTATTTAGCTCCTCCTCCTTTATATATGCAAATTATATAGGAGATAGGCATATAAATAAGATTTTGTACTAAAGATTGTATAATTTAGAAGAGAAAATGCAAACTTTCAAAAACTCAGAGTGTGATAAATTTCACACAATAACATTAAAGAAAGTTTTATAACTTGAAGGAATGAGAGATTACACCCATGATTAGAGAGATTCAGGAATAATGTATTCAGAAATAGCCCTCTAGCTACATTTTAAAGCTTGAGTTGGGTTCCTACTAAATTCAAAGAATAAGATCTTTCCAGGCACAGAGCAAACAGTACAGGCAATGGTGTGTTTAAAAGAAAGCATAGAGTAGCTCCAATAATGAGTATTTCAGATTAGCTGGAGAGTGAGTAGGATTTAGAGAAGAAGAAAGGTAGGATGAGGGAATAGATTAGGGAACTGTTACTGCTGGGTTTAGGAACTGGTGCTTTATTTAGTAATCCATTGAGAGGCATTGGGACAATGACATGTTCACAGCAGTGTTCCAGGAAGATTTCTTTGGCAGTTGTATAGAGAGGCAGGGACCACAGTGAATTAGAAAGAGCTCCAGACTGGGAACTGGGGACCTGGCCAAATCTAACCTGTGTCTAATTTGGGGCAAGTCATTTCCTCCACAGGACTTCAGTTTTCTTCTGTGAAGAATCAAGAGCTAAATTCCTTTTAGCTCTAAAAAGGAAAGAACCAATAGTAAGAGGCTTTGCAAAAATGAAACGTTACATGTCTCCTACATGTGGTTTGCTTTATTATAGAAAAATTAAAGATGTGATTAAAAGAAAACATTCCTGTATGGTATTCTGTGATCACATAGGATGGCTTTCATCAAAGAGCAGTCCAAATGACTTAACCTCATGCTAGCTCCATAAAGAAGTTGGCAAGCAGATGTAATAACAACAAAGCCTCCTTTTACCTATATAAATTACTAAATAATTATTAAGTACTTTCTGGAGTTACAAAAGAGCCAGAATGTTAGATGAGCAGGCAGATCTGGGAAAGCGAACCTACAGCTCCGCAGTCTCCAGGGACCAGCATGAAGTTGTGAGAATCCTTGTGCCTCAGGTCCCCTAGAGCCACACAGAAAGGCAGTGACCAGGGGCCCACAGGGGTGAGACAACTCCAAGCATATGGACCAATCACCAAAGACACTACAATGTGATAACATTCATCTCAGAAGAGGCCAGAATGACAGGCATCAGCAACCAGAAATCATGGTAGAGCTCCGAGGGGTTAACACCAACAAGAGGGAGACTTTGGAGCAGGCACTTCCTTCCAAAGGCTGTGATGCTCTTTCTGCTGCCTAGAAGTTAAGTAATCCTTAAAAGGAAGGTGGGAAATGGTGATCCCTAAAATTAACAGAGATTTCCCATGAAATACTGAGAAAACCCTGAATGACTGAGCTTACTCTGAATTAATGAATTATCAATCATGTTAGAGAAAACCAAAGGTCTAACTTGTACATACCTGAATATATGGCCTGTTGGAATCAGACTGAGTTGATTACAAAGTGAAATGAGCCCTGGCTGGTGTGGCTCAGTGGATTGAGCACGGGCTGCGAACCAAAGGGCTGCTAGTTCGATTCCCAGTCAGGGCACATAGCTGGGTTGTGGGCCTGGTCCCCAGTAGGGGGTGCAGGAGAGGTAACCACACGTTAATGTTTCTCTCCCGGTCTTTCTCTTTCTCTTCCCCTCTCTCTAAAACTGAATAAATAAAAAAAAAAATCTTTTTAAAAAAGTTAAATGAAAGATAAAAAATTTAGACTAAAAGTATAGACTATTCTTTTAAGAATTTTGGTTACGTAAAAGGAAATATAAGATGACAGCTACAGGGTTTTGTTTTACTTTAGGATAGGAGAGACTTAAGCATGTGTATGTGTAAGGAGAAATAACCAGCAGAAATGAAGGGGTTGAAGACATAGGAGAAAAAAGAATGATTGATGGAAGGAAGTCCTCGAGGAGGCAGAAGCTGAGGATCCAAAAGACAACTGGAAAGATTAGCCTATATTGACATATAAATCTTTTATAGAGTAAGGAAGGAAGAATGTTTGGATTCAGAAAGATTGTAGTGTATAGGAGATAACCTATTTTTAGATTACTAATTTTAAATTATTAAAATCATAAATGAAGAAAGGATCATCACTACTAACTTCAGAGACATTAAAAGGATAATAAAGGAATACTACAAACTACTCTGTGACCAAAAACTTGATAATTTAATGCAATGGACCACTTTGTTTGAAAGACACAAACTACCAAAACTCATAGAAAAGGAAATAAATAATCTGAATCACCCTATAAATAAATTGAATCAGTAATTAAGAATCTTTCAAAAAGAAAGCACCAGGCCCAAATGGTTTCACTGGTGAATTCTACCAAAGATTTAAGGAAGAAATGATATAATTCTCCATGATCACTTCTAGAAAGTAGAAGGAAAACTTCCAAATCCATTTATGAGGCAGCATTATCAAATCCAAATAAATACACTAGAAGAAAGAAGACCAACAGGCATATATTTCTCATAAATACAAATGTGAAAATCCTCACAAAAATGACCATATCTAAACAAGCAAACAAGTCTCAATAAGTCTTATAAGATTAAAACCAGAGTATGTTCTCTGACCACAATGAAAATAAATTAGAAATCAATAAAAATAAGATGTCTAAGGAAACGCCATATATTTGGAAATTAATTGACACACTTCTGAATAATCCACTGGCAAAGAAGAAATTACAGGAGAAATGTGAGAATATTGAATACAGAATGCTAATAAAAGTAACATATATCCAAATTTGATGGATGCAGCTAAGGCAATGCTTAGATTCCTCCTTAAATTATTTTATTAGGATGTATAAAAGGTCTAAAATCAATGATATAAGATTTTACTTAAAAAGCTAGAAATGGAAGAGCAAAGCAAATTCTTTAAAAGTTGAAAGAAAAAAAGAAATACAAGAGCAAAAATCAATACAGTAAAAGCTAAACCATAAAGAAAATAAAGTCAACACTTTATTCTTTGAAAAGATCAACAAAATTGATCAATCTTTTGCTAGACTGATCAATAAAAAGAGAGGAAGCCCAAATTACCATTATCAGCAACGAAAGACTTTATAGATACTAAAAGAATGATAGGAGGATATTATGAACAACTTTATGCCCCCAAAATTGACAACTTAGGTAAAATAGACCAATTCCTTGAAAAGTACAATTTATGAAAATAGATACAAGATGAAACAGAAAATCTAAATAACATTTTATTAACTGAAGAAATTGAAATTATTGTTTAAAAGAGAAAACTTCCCCGTGAAGGAAATTTGAGGCCCAAATTAGCTTCGTTCAGCACTTAAAGAAATTATTTCCAATTTTACATAAAATCTTTCAGAAAATAAAGGAGGAGGACCACATTTCAGTTTGTTTTATAAAACTAGCAAGCCTAAATCCAGCACTATATAAAGTGGAAAATACACATGAAGAAGCAAAGGTTAGCCGAGGATGTAATTAATGTTGGTTTAATATTCCAAAATCAATCAATGTAATTCTATTAATGTTAACAAAAGAGATAAACCATATGATCATTTCAAGAGCATTTGATAAAATTCAACAGTCAAAACTCAGACAACTAGAAAAAGAAGGTTGCTGTAGAAAACTGATAAAGACAGCGTATCGAATGCTTTCATCCAAAGACGGGCAAGAAAGTAAAGATGCTCAATCTCACAGCGAGCTGAGCAGCAGCAAGAGAAAGGTAGTTCTGAAAAACAAGCGTTTACTAGAGTCCAGTTCATCCACAAGAAACTAGTTAAACTAGCCTTGATAGGGACGTTAACCTGAAAAAGCTCAAATATTGACACAGAAAGCAAGTATTCTTGCGACTGAAATATAGTTCATCATTCAGCAGCATTTCTCATCAGGATAGGACCTCGTAAGGACTATAGAATATGTATAAAGAGCAGTCGTTATATGAATAAATTTATAAGACTGAAAAGTATATTCAAGAGACTTATTTAGGAAAAAGAAGATCAAAACTATGACCATTAAAATGGCAATAAATTCACAGCTATCAACAATTGAATCTAAAAAACAAACTAAGCAAACAAGCAGAGCACAAACAGAATCATAGATATGGAGATCATTTCTATGGGAAAGGAAAGGGTGCAGGAGTTGAGAAGTACCAGCTGGTAGGTACACAGTAGATGGGGGGATGTTAAGAACAGTATAGGAAATGGAGTAAAGGACTTATATGTGTGACCCATGGACATGAACTAAGGGGAGTGGATTGCCGGAGGGAATAAGGGGCACTGGGTAGAGGGGGGAAGGGGAAAAATTGGGACAACTGTAATAGCATAATCAGTAAAATATACTTAATTTTTTTAAAAAAGAAGTATGTTCAGTGTTACCGCAGGTTATCTCTGGGTCATGGAATTATGAATGTTTTCTCTTATCTTTTCAGGCTTATCTGAATGTCTTTAATGTTTTATTACAAAGAATCATTATTTCAATAATCAGAAAATATGTGGTGATGTCATATAACCTGAAGGATAATGTTCACATTTCTGAGTCTGGCAGAAAAATGCCTCTCCTGCTGCCTCTGCTTTACCTCCCCATCTTTTTCTCCCACCTCTGAACCCCACCCCCAAGTGACCCCAGAGCCCCACAGGCCAAGCTTGCTCAGGGTTTTTAAAAGTTGTAACAAAGTATGCGCACTGGATCTTAAACGGAGAGACAGAGCCCTACAGCCAAGGGCAGGGCAAAGCTCACAGAGCGTTTGTGTTGCCCCTAAAACATCTCCACGGAAAAAGGGTAACACCGGGTGCTTTCAAAAGCTCATCTGACTAGCTAATATTTGAAACAATAAAATTACAGCATAATAAAAAGAAATGTTCAGCAACTTCTTAGAGCTGTACTGTTTAATACAGTAGACAGTTACATGTTGGCTATTGAGTAACTGAAATGGGGCTAGTAAAACTAAAAAATTAACTTTTCAATTTTACTTAATTTTAATTAGTTTAAAATTAAAAACCATCAGTTCAGTTATTGAAAATTGTTAAAATATGTTTGTGAATCTACTCTTTTAACCGTGAGTTTTGACATCTAAACAGCAATCAAGTATTTCCAAAGGAAATGTGATGTCCAAACAGAAAGAGATTGTAAATTTAAAATACTTATAGAATTCAAACACTTGATAAAAATTTTTTTGTAAAGTGTTTTATTACTAATTTTTATAGGTTTTCTAGTGCAGTGATAATATTTTGCATACATTGGTTTAAATAAAATACGGTATTATAATTAAGTTTAATTTCTTTTTTTTTTTTTTACTTTTTAATGTAGCTAGTAGAAAATTTTATGAGGGAGACCCCCCCAAAAAAGAGAATTATCTTCTGGATGGCAGGCCCCTTGTAGTACAGGCTTCTCCTGCTACGTGAGTGTTCTAGGAACCCATCTGTGTCAGTGTACTAGCTGGTATTGTTGTGAGAGGCTGCATTCGGCTTCAGTGAATATTTTTTGAAGACTCAACGGTGTTTGCCCATTTTGTAATGGATGGGTGATTTATGAGCGCATCTGCTCACACAGTGCTGAGTGTTCAGCAGTTTTTGACCAAAAAGAGCATGACCCCCGTGCCCCACTCTCCCTATTCCCCCGATCTTGCCCTGATGATCCCTGAATGAAAAAAGTCCTCAAACAGTAACGTTTTGTCAATGTGGAAGAAGTAAAACAAAAAATGGCAGAAGCCCTAAAAGGCATCAAAATCGACAAATTCAAAAACTACTTTGAACGGTGGAAAAAATGTCTTGCTAGGTGTATTGCATCAAATGGAGAGTACTTTGAAGGTGACTGAAGTTTAAACATGTAAG
Organism: Glossophaga mutica; assembly: GCA_039655065.1. Taxonomy (NCBI): domain Eukaryota; kingdom Metazoa; phylum Chordata; class Mammalia; order Chiroptera; family Phyllostomidae; genus Glossophaga; species Glossophaga mutica. The sequence goes on from CM077312.1 coordinate 35,093,080, forward strand.
AATAAATGCACAATTTTTTATAAATAAATTTGGGTTTCTGGGGTCCCTCGTGTATATATGTGGCTTGCATTATATTTCTACTGGACAGTGCCACCTTCAAGCTTGAGGAAGAATGAGACCTAAAATAATTTTATGTGCCATAGCAAGTTTCTTCTCCTTTTTAAATTTTAGTTTTCAATTACAGTTGACATTCAATATTATTTTATATTCGTTTCAGGTGCACAGCACAGCGATTAAACAATCACATACTTTACAAAGTGATCCCCTGGTATTTTAAGCACCCACCTGGCACCGTACATAGTTATTTCAAAGGGGTGTTTCTGGTTTTTTTGTTTGTTTGTTTACTTTGTTACTATTGTTGTGCTTAAAATCCTTTCAAATCAACTAGAAGTAGCAGTATTCTTTTTCTGGAAGATTGCCTTTCTCCCGTACTACCTACCCAGGTATTTGTAGTGTGTGAGAGGATTAGATACCTAAATGAGTATGTGCTTAAGTGGGGTATTGTTATGTTACTGCAATGTTTTTGCTACTATATCTCTTTAAACCTAGAAAGTTCTGTGTTTCTTTCAGAAACACTAGCAAAAATAGCTCCAGACATTGGGTACTTTTGTATGAAAGCTAACAGTACTTTTATTTTCTATTTGCCATTAGGACTCAATCCCCTTTTTCTGGGCTTTGTGACAAAGGACCAAACAATTAAAATTTCCCAGAGGTCCCTTCTCTTAACTTTTAACAAAGCCTTAGCCAGTGCTTCTGTCCCTTATTCATAGCAGTTGCTTTTGCTTTTCAATGAAAAAGCAAAACTGGGAATAGTTTCCAGAGCTTTCAGAACTTTTTCCATTGAAATGCAAACAATCCTCTGGCGCCTCTGAAAATTCCGAGAAATTGTTGGGTTTTGGTGATGTTTCCAGAAAATCTGGCATTCTTCTCCCGTTCATGGCTGGTTTAAGCTCTTCTCTTTCCAAGTACATTCAAGTAAAGTCAGCAATTGACTGTCTCTTGCAGGGCAAACTCCCAACTCGAACACTGCCCGAAAGAGTAACTTTTTCCTTCCAAATCTGGGATTGTGACCAGTAAATCTCAGAACCTACCTTGTCAATCTCCTCTCCAAATGCAAAGTCTCTGCCGACAGACACCCTTCTCTGTGACCCCATCCGTGAACCAGCACGCCCTGTGGGCAGCATTAGCAGTGACCGGGCACAGCCAAGCAAAGATCACTTGCATGTTGTTAAGATGATGATGGGCATTGTCTTTGGATTCGCTAAAGCAGTCATCCGAACTGGTGTAGAAAGCGTCCACAATTCTTATTATGCCACGCGGCCCATGCTCTTTTTTCCAAAGGACTCAACATGGCTTGAAGCCACGGGTCTTTCCTGTCTTCCTCAACAGGATAAGGAATCTGAATGGGTAAATCAACAAAGCGACTGCCAAGTGTTCAATTAGCATGTCACGAGGTTCTGATCTTAGGTAAAACCGCCTCGCCTGTGTCCCCCTTCCGTAATATCTATGCTATACAACCGGGCGCCTGCTATGCCATCATATTATAATAGTTTGGAAGAGTGCGATATTCATTTTTCAGATGGATTTCTCTCATCTCAGGAGTAGAAATCATGTCTTGTTTTTCTTTTGTGGCACATAGATTAAGCTCAGTGGACACTTATTTAATGAAGGCGGCTTAAGAAAGAATTTATCTAACAGTTCCTGACATGTTGGAGGAGCAAATGGGAAAAAACTCATGCTTAGGTAAAAGATAAAAAGCTCTCATCTGGGATGAAGCTAAAAGTGGCTAAAGTATTTGGAAACCAAACAAGAAAAACTAAGTCGGAATAAGCTCTTTGCTATTAGGTGCTGTGTACCCTTTCAGTCTCCATGCTCGCCAAGCATCAGACACTTAAATATCATAATGAACCCAAATTAAAATTTTTATGAAAAATTCTGCCATAAAATATAGTTGAAAACACAATTCTCTGCGTTTATTTGTGAATCTCTCTGGGACTCTGCTTCATCTTCTGCTCAGTGAGGGGATCAGTATGTAAAGTCCTGTGATTCCGCAAATCTGAGGAACGGACCTTTACTTACTGCAGTCCTAAATAAAGCTTTGCAAGCCTGCGACCCAAAATAAAATTTAAAAATCAGTAGTAACTTTTAATCTTCACACAAGGACATTTTTTCATTGCTTTTTTTTAGCGATAGAGGCAGGGAGAAGAGAAGGAGGGAGAGAAACATCAGTGTGAGAGAGAAACATCAGTTGGTTGCCTCCTGCAAGCACCTGGACTGCTCGACCAGCTAAGCCGTACTGGCCAGGACATTAAAAAAAATCAGTAATTTTTAACGGCAAAATTAACATATATGGATAATAGTGATTTTCTTGAAAATAGAAACTTTTTTTTAAAAAAGCAAGTGGCAGAAAGGATTGAAATGCAAAACAACTTTTAGCCATGAATCTATCACTATAGTTCACACTCAGACACTGTGAGGGCTCAGACACAGTGCCAAGCACACAGGATATGTTCAAGAAATTTTTCTCAAGGATTATGTGAATAAATCCTCCTACACTCTCTGACAACCAAGGTAGAAGTTCTGGAGAACAGCTGGCCAGTCAGCCCATCTCCCAGATATTATGTGAACAAGGAGGAAGTGGCATCGCCTCCGTGCACCCCACCAACCGTGCCTTTTGGTCAGCAAAAGCCCTCCTCTAGACTCTTCTCCCAACCACCCCAGCCTCACAACTCTCCATTCTTCATGGCTGGTCAGGAAATATTTTTGAGCATCTTTCATACACTTTTGTAGGCTCAGGGATACAGCTTTATTGGGATTCAAACTTGAGGCTATAATGAAAGTTCTAATATTAACAACAAAGTTCCAAAATATCCATTGTAAATGGCAATAAATTTAAGGATCCAAAATCTTTTAAAACTATCACTGGCAAGGCAAAATTTGTTGTTCAGAAATTAGCCAAGCATCTCAGTGGATTTCCCTTATATTTCACACACACATGTGTATGCATGTACACACACACACAGAGTATTTCCCTATTAATCTAATATTCCAGACAAGAGGACTGGGGAGATGAATAGGGGCTATCAATAATCAATGCTGTGTTATGAGAAATGTAGTAAACTTAACATTGATCACTAGGAAGAAAAAACATTTTTCTTACAGTTGAGAGATTATGGATAGAGGTATAACATATTAGTTAGAAAATTATTTAAACGGGGAAATAAAATTTTAAGCAAGTGACCTACATATGTGGAAAATGCAAATTCTTTAAAAACCATCTGCTTGAGCTTGCAATCTGCCAAGCAACCAAACTGACAAAGGAACCATCAAGTCAGGACCATTATTGGGGAAAGAATCTCTCCAGTTAAACCATAGATTCATTCCATTTTGTCACTCTGCCACACATCACCTACTTAGAAAGCCATCTTGGGGATCCACCATACAGCACAGAACATTAGGGAGGACCACAGGATCCTGAGTTGAAAAGGTACAGAGATCTATCCAGAGCACCAGACTAACTGCTTTAAACCAGTTCTTCCATTACACAGCAAGCAGAATGATGTGTCAGTTTTCCAAAAAAAAAAAAAAAAAAAAAAAAAAAAAAAACGAAAAGAAAAGAAAGAAAGAGAAAAAAAGAAAGAAAGAAAAATTGGTTTCAAAGGCCTCAGAATGGTCTCTGCTTTGAGGCATTGGAAAAATTGATTTCAGTAATTGAAAGCAAGTTTCGCTGTGCATGAGCAATCAGCTTCACAGAAGAGTCTGCCTACATAGCCCTCCAACTTCTGCGAAATCTGAATTATAATTGGACTCTACCCACAAACAAGCAAACAACCCAGGTGGGCTAAAATCTGTATCTCTTTTCCCAGTTGCCTCTTAACATAAGTGTTAGATACTACATTTTATAATTAAGATCTTCTGGAAACGATTACAGATTTCTTCCCTAGTATGGCCACATTACCAAATCTTAACTGAATGGAAGACTCACTCAATCTGGATTGAATATTTTTCATTTTATAAAGGAAACATTGCCACACATAGCCAATTCTCGACTACAGCATAAGGAGTCAAATTATTTTGTTTGAAAATCTGTCTTCTCAATTCTAAATAATGAGATTAAACCCTCATTTTTTTTCTATCAGTAGAAATCGAAATCAAAGCAAAATAAAAAATACCAGGCTTAATTTCACATCCGTAAACATAGAAAGGGATTTTTTAGATGGTCCGCTTGTTTATAACCCTGCTTCTAAAAAGGCTACATCTAAAATATTTTAAAACGGTCCAAAAAAGTCCTTCTAATTTTTCAATAACCTTCAGAGAAGATGCTATACTTGATCTCAGTTCATTCTGGAATTGTCAGGGCCTTTAGATTCTTCATACTGAAATTCCATTCGTCACCAGCGTAAGTTGAAGCCCTTGAACGCAACTCTCTGGAGTCTTCACCAATCCCTGGAATCACTCAGTCTTTCCATCTTCCCCAACCCGCTAAAGCTCTTGAGGTCATGTGACTCCTGCCCAGCCCAGGGAGGATGCATTTAAGGATTTAAGAACTGGAATTGACATATAGTAAGAGCTCATTTTAAGAGTAACTGTATGCATGGTGTCGTGTGGATACTAGATTTATCTGACTGATCACTTTATAAGTCATATAAATGTCTAATCACTACACGTACACCTAATGCTAATATAATATTGTATGTAAACTGTAATTTAAATTTTTTTTAATTTTGAAAGCTGGTGATTATGATGATGACAGCTCAGATGACATGGCCAGCCACTTCAAAGCTGCTCTCTCTCGCAAGACACTGGGTTTTTTTAAGTAGGTACTATGCCAAGCTGAACTAACCCCCCATTCATTTTTTCTGTTCCTTTGGACTGCAGAGCATTGCTAAAGAAAATTATAGATTTTACTGCTCTTCCTATAAATTCACGCTAACTTCAAATGTACTCCTAGCTGACCAAAACCCTATGATTTATTTCACCTGCCTCCGTTCAGTAGCACATCCCATAAACAAATTACTCCAACTCCTCTCTATTTTAAATTTTCTCCACCTACGGTGGCTTCTCCCACCTGACCCCCTCAGGAACTGATTTCCATGCTGTTTTATGTACACCAGCACCTTGCATACTCTCTGAAAGATAGAGTTTGTTCAATACATGTGTATCTGACTGAAACAGACAAAAAACATTGAATGTACTTTCTACGAAAACTTCTATCTTCTTTTCCCCAAAGAATTGTAGTCACTGTAGTGGTGACTTCCATGTAGTCACTGTAGTGGTGACTTCCATGATTCTGATCTTTGGTCCTAATTGCACACGGTGACCCATCTCTTGGTCTGCAGTTGTTCGGGGCTCCCATTTTAAATAGAGGTTTCTTCTCAATATTTGCACAACTCCAGCTAATTCAATTCCTGCCAGGAACTGACAAATATGTACAAATGAGGGGCTTGCTGTGCCTGTCCTCTTTGAACCATCCCTCCTGGTACCTGGGAATTTACTTTTTTCTCTTCAGTTCAGTTCTCTGACTCTGGGGTAATCAAATCCACTCCCCCTTTTCTCCCCATTTCAGCTCCATGCTAGTCCACAAGAAGCCTCACGTGCATGAGTAGGGACACCCCAGTCCGAGTTCCATATGCATGCACCTGCTAATAGCACTTGGTTGGCCAAGGCTGGGATTGAAGTTTACCCACATCAGCAGCGTGGTCGAGGTGGGGAAGTGAATACGGAAGAGGCCAGCTGATCCCTGAAAGCAAAGAAAGAGTTCCAGTTATGGGGTGTGTGGTCTAGAGGGGCTGTGGTGTGTCCAAGAAGGGCAAAGCTCCCAGAGGATGGGCAGAGCCTTCTAAAGCAGGGGCCTGGGCAGGGTCCCATTCCCTGGGTCCTAGGATAGTACAGCTGCCATTTAAATCATTCTCTGATCGGCATAATAGTTACCAATGGACATCAGAGCTCAAGCCTTTCACTTGAAAAGCGCAAATCCTTTATTCCAAAGTAATTAATTCTGTAATGATTTCTGTGCTGCTCTAGCCAACATTCCTTGATCTGTGTAGCCTAAAGAGCTAACCATTTTTTACCACCTTCAAATGAAATACACACGAATCTCATTGCCCTCCCTTCTTCATTCACTCTTCACATAAGGCATATCCTTCTGAATGCCCCTCTTCCTTACCTCCATTCCCAGAGTGTCATCCCTCACCATGGAGGCAAATATACACAGATGGTGTGCACAGTGACTTCAGGTGGTGCATAGAGAGCTCTCTTCTGAAAGTTGTATATTGAATTTAATATGCATTATAAAAATCTAAATATCTAAATATGCATGATAAAAATGATAAGTAAAATCAAAATTTTTTCATTGCACTTCATGGAAATCTGTCTGAAGTATAGCCTATAATATATGGGCCTTGGATAATAAGAGGTCCTCCAAAAATAGTAAAATAAAATAAAAAAGCCCTGGCTGGTTAGCTCAGTTTGTTAGGGCATCATCCCGATATGACAAGTTGTAGGTAAGTTGTGGGTTCAATCCTGGGTCAGGGAACATACAAAAATCAAGCAATAAATGCATAAATAATTGGGACAACAAATTGATTCCCTCTCTTCTTCTCTCTCTCTCTAAAAATCAATAAATAAAAAATTTTAAAGTAAATATATAAAATCACAGCACACTTCTATCCTTCTCTCTTTTTTAGTTTTTTACAATAATCCCTCCCACAACACAATTAATAAATTATATATTAAAAATAAAAATCTAACCAGCATATCAAACGTGATATTGTTGCATAGATTGATGCTACAAAAAATATGAATTGGTTTTGAATATATAATTTATAAAATAATAGGAAGCAGTTCACTTAGATATAACAAAAATGGCAATGGTGGAACAGAGATGGTAGAATTTGGTGAATGCTGTGTGTGGGAGAGCTCCCTAAAAAAAATACACATTTCTTGTCCTGGGTCTTCCACTTCTCAACTGTACAAACCTAGCTCCTATAAAGCTGGTTTCCTCATCTGCCTATAGATAGAGGCACTGAGAAGGTGAAATGGAGAAATACACGGAAAATGTACGATGTGGTTCTCTCCAAGGCTGGCCTTTTCTCTGTAATCCCAGTCTTCACGCTTTCTAGATTCTGGCTCCCTCAACTGTGCTGTTCTTTTTAGTAATTTTCGTTTTTTCCTATTTATTGCTATTGGTTCATTCTTTCTTACTTGGTTGGATTTCCAGTTTCCTAGAAATTAATTCCTCTACTTTATTAGTGAGCTAGGGCTGCCATAACAAAATACCACAACTAGGTGGTTTAAACAATTAACACTTTCTCACACTTCTGGAAGGCCAAGATCAAGGTGTCAGCAAGGTTGGTTTCTGCTGAGAACTCTCTTCATGGCTTGCAGATTGCCACCAGTCCTATAAAGACACCAGTCCTATCAAATTAGGGCCCCACTCTTATGACCCAAAGTAACTATAATGACCTCTTTAAAGGCCCTATCTCCAAATACAATTACATTGGGGATTAGGACTTCAACATACAAATTTGGGAGCGCATGATTCTGTTCATCACTCTTACTATTTTCTTCTTCCTGTATGAGCCAAATTAAATGAAATGATGGATATAAGCTAATGATTTCAATCAGAAATTGAATCAGCTGTAGTGTGTGTGTGTGTGTGTGTGTGTGTGTGTGTGTGTGTGTGTGTGTGTGTTTAAATCACAGAATCCCAAGCCCCATTCCAGGTCTACTGAACCAGAAAACTTTGAGAATAGTGTGACCAGGGAGCTGTAATTTTTACATCTATACAGCTGAATCTGTTGTCACACCTGATTGACAACCACTGATCTATATCCCGTGACTTCACCCTCAACGTACATTTCTTCACTAAAAACTATTACAACAATATTATAAATTACACTGAGTGTGATTTTATAGAAATTGCACTTCTATAAAACTAAAACTTTTCATCCCTTGTGACAGTGCTCTGTTGTACCAGCTACTCTCAGATGTCAATGGGAATCAGTTCATTATGGCAGTCCACTACTGGTTCACTAAACTGTTTTTTAAAAAGACCCTCCCATTTCAAATGCAAATGTTATTTTTGAAAAAGATTATCTAACTTGTTAGATAGAATTCTGTGTTTTTTGAAAACTTTATCAAATGATTACAAAATTGGCCAATTTTCCTACAAACTATTCTGTTTTCAAAAGAAAATCAAAGCACAAACTTCCCTTTAAGTCTCTTAGGTAAATGGAATAGTGCAGGAAAAGGTACACTTGTAACCTGATAGAATTTATGTACTTAAAAAGCAGCAACAGCCCCATTGTAGACAGAAAATGTATTCATACAGTATATATAATGTAATACGATGAATCTGGTTTGATTAACCTCTGACCTTGAACTCCCATTAACTCAGATCTAAACCAGAGTAGCAAAACTCTTGTTCACCTCATTAACATATTGAAAAATGTCTGAAACCACTTTTGTAAAATCCTCATTCATTTATATATTCATTCAACCAACCAAAATGTATAGATCACCTTCGATTTTCTGTGATCACATAAACAACTAACACACAATCTCTGCCCTAAGGAACTTAATTCTTCAGTTAGAGATAAAGATAGAAACCACTCACTACCAAGCAGTATAATTATGACTAATGCAACTGTATTTGGAAACCGCATGTACAATTAATTTCTAGTTTAATTGTCAAGTGCCGGTTCTAAGGCATTTGGTTTGGGTGCCTGCTTATTGGAGAAACCCATTTCTTTGGGGGAAGAATATGAAGGGACTTTGGCATTTACATGCTTGGAAATTGGAGAGGTACAAAGCCGTCTTAGCAGCTGCTGTGACAGAAAAGAGAAACTACATCTTAATAAAATTAGAGGAACAGGGAAGGTTTTACAAAAGTGACACAAATTAAATTTTGAACAACAAAGTATGAGTTATCTAGGCAAGAACTTCTGACCTGTGAGAAAATAAACTTCTGTTGTTTAAGCCACCCACTCTATGGCATTTTGTTATAGCGGCCCTAGCAGAATAAAGCAGTTCGTGTGACTAGAAAGAAGAAAGGGTGTCAGGGGTGGGGAGAGGTGAGGATTAAAAGAGTCCCTATGAAAGGGTTGGCTGTCCTCAGCATCATCACTGCTCACCCACAGCAGTGCGGCCCTGGCGGCAGGATCATTCCTGCGGACTCTCTCCCTCCACGGAAGCCACCCCTCCCCCAGCCGTAATAGGGGGTGCTAACTCCTGGGCCTTCACATTTTGAGGCAGTGATGGGAGAAGAGGAATGCTTACAACCACCCACCCCAGCAGCGAGGAATAGGTCCTGCCCCAGCTTCTGGAGGCTGCCTGGAGCGTTGCGGCTTGCAAGCTGATTCTCCAGGCTCCCTTCAGTTCTTTGAGCCTTGACGTCCTCTCAGGAAAGTCTACTTTGTTTAGGAAAGCCAGAGTCATTTTCTGTTTCAGCTGAAGTCCTGGTTGCAAACAATTTTTATCTCTTTCTGGATTGGAAAATGACAGAAACAGAGGGCTCTGGACCTTTAGGATTCTTGGAGGATATTGAGGAGCAAGTTTACCTCAGGAACGATACACTAGTGAAATTATCACTCCTCAATGGTGTTACTTTTCCCAGCAGTATTGAGTAGCCTGAGTGGAAATCTGAGAGTCATAAATGTCATTTATTATTATCCCCAAAGTGTTACCCAGCCAATGAGGAGATGACATACAAGTCTGTTTCTTATTTTTAAATAAAATTTGCCAAGACATTTTGGATTGATCCCTCAGACAAATTTTTGTAAAATATTACTTTTGCCTTGACCTCTGAAATGTGGCCTTGGAATTCTGTATGTTCATTAACGTTCATAAAATGTTAATATTAATGTTAATAATTTGCAGCTACCCAGCTCTTCATTTCCAAAAGTTCCAACTTATTGTTTCAAAGTTCTTACCTAAGCTAGAAAAGGCATCATTTCATTCTGTAAATGGGGAAATAAGATTAAAGTTACATGACTTTTTTTTTTTTAATTTTTTTTTCTTTTAGATTTTATTTATCTTCAGAGGGGAAGGGAAGGAGAGAGAGAGAGAAACATCAATGTGCGGTTGCCTCTTGTATGTCCCCCGCTGGGAACTGGCCTGGCAACCCAGGCATGTGCCCTGACTGGGAATCGAACCGCGATCCTCTGGTTCGCAGGCCCGCGCTCAATCCACTGAGCTACACCAGCCAGGGCGAAAGTTACATGACTTTTTTGAGGTTTGCCATGGATAAGTTTCTTGACTTATAATCAAATTTCCTGTTTATCATAAACATCATTATTTAAATTTATTAATTCTGTTTGCAAAATACTCCCTCTAATATGACCTTGTTTGAGCCTCACTCACTTGTTTATTTATTCCACAATGTTTTTTGTCTTTGAAATGTGTCTTGGATCTATGTTAGGTACTGAGAATATGGCAATTAATTACTAAGTCTAATTAATTACTACCATTAAGACTCATTAATTACTAAGATGACTGCTCTTATTGCAATTACAGACTAGTGATAGAGTTAGACAAGTAAGCAGTGATTCCGGCATGCTGGGAACAGTTCCGTGATGAGATCTGGGGAGCTACCATGTTGTAGAAGTGCATAAGCTGTAGTCCAAATCCAGAATGCAGTGAAGAGGGCACCTGGACTTACTACAACTTTGAAAAAGAGAGGACAGAGGTAACACTCCATTCGATTTCACAAATAAAGAAACCAGGCTCAGGAAGGTCAATGGCCTACAGGCATTAACAATTAAGTGATACAATCAAATTGACAGTAACCAGAGCAGAGTGGGTAGAGGGACAATGGGAGAAAACAGGGGAAGGTCCATCAAAGAACACATATAAAGGACACATGGACAAAGCCACAGCGGTAGGTTCGATGGTGGGGGGTGGGGATGGTGGGACAGGGATCTGAGGTCAGGTGAAAATGGAGACAACTGTACTTGAACAACAGTAAAAAAAAAAAAAAGGAAAAAGGAAAAATAAAATTAAATAAAAGACCGCAATCTCTTACCTTTTCTCCTTCCACTGCAAAATGGTACTGTGTCACTGAAATCATGACTGTCACTTTATCATCATCATCATGATTACTATAAGAAATGTAATAAGACACATGTAGTCCACAACTTCAGTTTATATCTAAAAAGACAGTGAAAATTAGCATCGTGACACCAGTCAATGGTACAGGTACATTACCTAGTTATAACAGTAGAATATCTATCACCTGGGATCACAGTTGCTTTGGGATTTTTAAATAACTAGAGCCCAGCAAGTTGGCAATGGACAAGTTTCATGGGAAGGATAAATGTTAAGGAGTGTTTAAAAAGGAATCAGGGGTTGTGTGAAAAGGGCGAAGAATTAAAGATGAAAGGATCACCTTAGCTGGCTCGTCAGAGGCAGGAGCTGACAAGATATGGCCAGGAGGACATTGTCCCCTGAAACAGGCATACGGACCCAGGTGTAGCTAGAGGTGAGGACATTCAGGCAGGGTGAAACCATCCGTGAGACTTGTCGCCTCTAAGAGGCCCTGTGAATTTTTTCAGATGTAGATTTCTTCTGACTGTACGGTACGAAAAAGGAAATACGAATTTAGAGAAGGATGCATGACGACTTAGGAAAGAAGCAAGAGAAAGTGTGTCTAGGTAACTTGACTATTGGGAGTCAGTCACATTTCTGGTGGTCACAGATTATGACCATTTCTGCTCTTTTTGTAGAAAATGCTCTCATTCTAGCATAACTCTGCAAGTATTTTTCCTTTTATTAACTTATTTTTCAATTACACACCCTATGAAGTGATCACTCAGATAAGTCTAATACCCATCTGATACCACACACAATTATTACACTATTATTGACTGTATTCCCTACACTGTACTTTATATCCCTGTCACTATTTTTACACTAAAAGCCTTTTTTAACTGCCTAGTGTTTTGATAATCTCTTCCTGAACAGAATTTTAAACATCTTGCTCTTTCCTTAAAACTAGGAATATCTTTATTAGTCTATTAAAAACATTAGAATTCTGAACCTCTCTGTATAATAAATAATAGGTGATAATAATCACCAAAATGTTGGTTTAACTCTTAATATGTTCAAATTTAATTTAAATTTTGTTCAAACTTTAATGAACAATTTGTTGTCATTGTTCATTACACTTAAATGATTGACCATTTGAAACATTTTGGTCCAACGCATTAGATCCCAGAGTTCTTTGCTTCCCAGAGAACTGAATTTTGACTATGGATGTCTAAGCCTTTAAAACACCCAACCAAAGTCTGAACTGTCATAGTAGCTGGGTAAGAGATAAGAGGTAAGAAAAGTATCCAGTCATCCAACCACATTTCTGCTTTTTTTGTACAAGCTTCAGATGAAATACAGTCACTCAATAAAGTCCTTCTGTTTCCCTTTCCCTCCCTCCCTTCCTCTCTCCCCATTTGCCTGGAGAGGGGAACCCTAAACCCTGGAGCCCTGCCAGCAGCACCAAAAGAATCTCTTGACTATTTTCCCAGGGAATTCCTGCCTTAAATGTCAGCAGAGTACAACTCCCAGCCAAAGCGGAGTCTGCCTGGATCTGAATCAAGGAAAATGTGCCTGCTGTATACCAAACGGGAAAACCTGGATCCTCGGGGTGTAGGGTCAGGGGCAGCAGTTCAGTGAAAGGGTTTAGAGGACCATTGGAAAGGTTTCCTCAGATCCTCCTCACTGAAGAATGGGAAGCTAAGTCAAACATTTTGGTTTCTTGCTGGGGGGGTTTATTGGTTTTTTTATTTTACTCTTGGTGGTGAACTATACTTCTGGAAACCACTGTGAGTTATTCTGAGGCAACGCTTGTTTGATAAAGAAACAGATCTACCATTAAAGCCCTTTGTTATCCTGGTGGTGGTGGTGGTGGGAGCCCCTGCTGTTGTTGCTCTGTTTTGGGTTGTTTTGGGGATTGTTTTGCTTGTTTTTAATGAACATAGTGGTATGTAAGTGCTCTGGGGGGAATTCATGATGCTGTGATTAGTGAAAAGCAAAATAAGATTTATGAGTTACAATTGAATCTGCCCCTACCAGCCTGGAGACACTTCCCGTCTGGTACTGAGGCACTGCTGGCGCTTTTGGTGCTTTTGTTCTAGTTTCCAATCTCTGAACACATGCAAAAAATATTAAAAGTTCTGAGGGCAAGGGTGGGAGACAGTCCACAAATCCCAAAGATACACATTAGCACCAAAGGAAAACAGTATGGCGTAAGTAGTTTAAAAATTCAGAAGTGAAGCTGGTCACTCAGCTTGCTTTTGCTGAGTACTCTTACAATTTTCATTTACCCACTTTCATTTTCCGGATAGATTACTGATCTACAGCTTCACAAGGCTACTCAACTAAAAGCTCACAAGATAGCCTAACATGAATGGCTGATTTAAAATCAGTATGCCAGGCTACTGTCCTCCTCCCAAAGATCACAGGACTGCTCAGTAACAAAGTCAAGAAGATTTAATCAATAAATTGTTTTTCTATTTTTTAAGTGAATTGGGCCCTCCCAAATTTACCAATGGGAAAAATATTTTAGATTCCAAATATCATCTGGTTCATGACCCAGGAGAGTTCAAAACAGATCTCAACTTAGCACTGTTATTTATAGTCGCCGGGGCTCCCTGCCTCACCTTGCCCCCACCTTCCCCACAGCACGTTATAGACGCTTTCTTCCGGTGTCATATCCTGCATGCATTGCCATAGACAGTCCTATTGAAAATCTGTGTCCCTAGTCCAAAGAAAAGCAAGTCAAGCAGCGAGTAATATCTAATAAGAAAAACTACCTCGTAGGTGAAGGGTTAATCCCTGGTCGATTTGAAGCCACTCTGCTGAGAGTCCTAATAAGTGTATGACTTGGTGCCAGTGAGGGTGGCCCTTCTCTTGATGGGAACAGCCATCCCTTAGGAACTGGACTGTCAACACATTCTACCAGGGCAGCAGTCAGCCAGCCAGAAGAAAGGGAAAGGGTTTGAGAAACCGTGGTAACCAAGTTTCGCTGGCACTCTATGAAAGGGTGACGGGAACTGCCACAGCCATGGAAAGAATGCTAATGAGCTTAGGGCAACTTGCAAAGAGTGGATCTGAAAAAGATCCCCCCAACCACCAGCAGCCCTAGGGAGCCCCTTGCTTCGTGGGTGCTCTGAGGCTGTGACCACAGGCTTCATTCACAAGGAAGACCCTAAACTCCATTTTCCCTTGGGTTCATCGGCCTCATAAACTCTTCTGCCTCAATGTTCTCAGAAGCAAAGCACTTACATCTAGCCTATCTGCCTAGGAAGTCGAAGTTTTCAAATGTTTTTTTTAAAAAAAATATTTTGCCCCTTTAAAAAAATCTCATTCTAAAATCTGAATGGTAAACAGCTCTAAGAATCAGCATGAAGTGTTTTAAGTGTTCTTTGTGGATTCACAGAAGTTCACCCTTCCCCTCTCATCAGAATTTATTCTGACTCCGAGAGCATATTTTTCAGGAGGCTGGAAACCCTGATGGACCATCATCCGTGTGCAACCCTGTTCTTAACGATGGAGATTTAATCTTCACTCTCTGAGAATGCGGGCAACAGTGATGTGGTGCTCCTCTGAAATTCACACTCAAAACTTAATTTCCCTTTCTAACAAGAGCTTTTCACCCATTTCCAAGTCTCGAGTGCCCAAATGAGACAAGAAAACAAAAAATTGTAACTGTGATGTGGAAGCATAAAGGCCTTTGTCCTTTTCCTTTCTGCATGTCTTCCTAACCACACCTCATTCTGAAAAACACTCTGATCCGCAATTGGATGAAGAGGCAGGGCAGGGATAAGGAGGGTCCCATAGAAAGATGGGAGTTATCCAATTGTTGGGTGGAGCAATAAGTTCATAAATGTGCATGGTATTATTAAAAAGTAATTAATTATTCTAAAATAGGAGAGCCATAAATGTGTCGGTAATGACACACTGTTATAAACCAAGGGTCATGATTATTACAACTCTAGGCACCTGAGGTCCACTTAAAGAAAAACAGTTAAGATAACAATGCAGGCAGTCAAGTCTCAGACCTGACAGAGCTCACCAAACTCTTTAGTCAGGGATGCCTTCACGGACAAACAAGCGGTGTGATTGCATGGGGCCCTGCATTTTTAAGGGCCCTATGCTTTGTTTAATGTCCTGTTATTGCAGTCTTGAAATTCTCAATCATTTTTGAAGAAGTCCTGCATTCACGTTGCCCTGGAGTCCCACAAATGGTGTAGTCAATGCTGTCCTTTAGTTTCTATATATTAAATTTACCTACAATTCCCAAAATTTTTGTCCCTACCCAATCTCTATATCTTTTTTAATTTGCTATGTCACACCCAACAGTTATTATTAATATAACAACCAGATAAGCATCCTGGAGAAGTCTTATTTCCTACTTTTTCTTATTTTCTATTATCCAAATCAATGCTGCCAAGGCTACAAATGGACCTGCAGTTTTCTATCGTGCTTAAAATGCCGTTCCTCTGGGAAAAAAAAAAAAAAACCCACAAAACAAACCACCAAAAAAACAAAACCAAAAACTCAAATAAAAGCCATTGAATTCTGCCACTCGAAAGGAATGCACTGCAGCCTCCAATTCATCCCAACGGCTGGATAATGTAAATCTGTGTTCTCACAGTTGCCCAATTTCAACCACAACACACAACCAAACCAGACAAATCCTCAGTAATTCTTTCTGGTAGGTCGAACTCAGAGAAAGATTTAAGAAATCCTCATTTTCAAAGATGCCAGCTAAAGAAACATAGTGTAAGCATTTTGTGTTCCTGAAATGCTCTGTGTCCATAGTGATCAGGTAGAAGTTATTTCAAGTTCAAATATAACTCAGTGATTGCCACATGGGGCAGAATCTTTCCACCCCTAGACTCCAAAAACCCAATCAGACAAGTGGCCGTAATCTGACTCCCAGCACACTGGGAGCCGCGGGCAGGCAATGAGAGCCGCACTCTGGCCAGGGAAGGCATGAGTGACAGACCCGCAGCAAGGCGGTGGGGGTAAGTCCTTCTTTGCCTTAAGGGAGCAATGCTCTGGGCCAAAAGATGAAACTCTCATGCTTGTGTTACAGTGATTTGTGCCTTCTCCGGCAGAATCTAGGCAGAAACTATATGGCAGGTGGGTAGTTCTCTAGATCACAGTACTGAGCATATTCAGCATAGAGAAGGTGCAAGAGAAGGGATGCTTTGTTGCAAAATCCTCCATATATGTTCAAGACCTGTGGGGAGTGGGGGGCAGGAAAATGGCCCTATGGAGGCAAATCTATCTGCAGTATTTTTCATAAGAGAAATTACTCACCGAGGGGCTCGGCCGTCTAGAAGTGAATCAGGCTGGGTGTTCAGCTAGAAAGAAATGTGTCCCTTTCAGTACAATCTAGGCAGATCGACAAGCCCCCTTTCTTCCGGGGCAAAAGAAGTTAAACGGCTGTTGCTGATGCATTTCCAGTGAGTGTGAACACTGACGATAACAGCAGGGGGCTATGAGGGCTCCTGGGGTGAGCACTTGTAAGACCACAGGTATGCATATGGTGCCGGGAAACTTGGGGGTTCGCAGCCCACCGAGGTAGCCAATCTGCTCTGGAAGGAGATCAGATAGATTTTGTGCGTTTTCAAAAAAAGCTCAATGCGTTCTTAAAGAGTATAATCTGTTTCAGTTTTATGGAGTGGGGGGGTTGAGTTTTATGTTTTTTGGGGGGGTTGGCTGATGAACATTTGAAGTTGTGAAAGCAACTGCGTTTTTTAAATTAGGTCCCTGGAGAGCTGGAGAGGTAGACAGGTAGATGAGAATGAGAGAATGAGCAGAGAGCGAGAGCTCGGGGAACTGGGGAAAGGGAGAGAAGAAGGGGTGTAGCGGGGAGGCGGCCTTTTCCCACGGCCCGCCCCTCCCGGTGATCTCCTGTGCTGCTGAAAAGGGACCTGCGCCTCCTGCCTACCCCGTGTCCTTAGCTTTCTGCTCGGTCCGCTTCCTTTTTCCCACTCAATCCGGCCACAGACGACCAGCACCTGTGATAGCACCCAGCCCCTTGCCGTCCCAGCTAGAGCCCTGGGCCGCTGGTGAGTTTGGAAGCCGCCCTCTGAACTCCTTTTTCAGTTTGCCAATTGGGTGAGTTTCTCTCCCTTTGGAATATTCTAAGGTCCCCCCAGGGCACCTTACCGGTCCCATTCCAAGTGCTGTTTGTGTCTCTTTCTCATCTCTTCCTCTAGAGAATGTGATGTCACTGCTCTCCCAGCTGGGGGTTTTTGTAATTACCTGATTCATTTAGGGACTCTTGGGACAGGCCTGGCTGTTCTCTCTCCTTCTGGATCCACCTGGGCTTGGGCAAAAAAGTGGGTTTCTCTTTGCAACTCTGAAGGAAAGTCCCATATCAAACCTGAGGCTGAGTGGAGCTCCTAAAGGTCAAGGGACAGTTCCCCTAGCTCTTTTCAGCACAGCATGTCCCACTGCCCATGGAGAACCAAGGCTGCTGGGGACAGTGATGGGTGGTGGGGGGTGGCAGGGAGGGGTGTGGATCTCACTCTCAGTAATATATCAAGGGGTAGGCTGCAATAACCCTAATCTGTTAAAATGCTCGTCTTTCTTATCTAATTCTTTTTATAGTCTCCTATGATTAGAGTCTCTACTAAATGTTCCTTCACTCTCGCTGCAATCACAGGCAGTCTTGAATAATACAGAAATTGGGTAATTGCTCTCCACCCCCCAAGGGGAATCCTGGTCATTTCTTTCCGGTATGAGCAGCTGCCATTCACATCCCCAAAGCCCATCCCTTCCCATCTCCAAAGATCTGCAGACAGTAAGAGGAAAATAGATAGGGGGTTAGAAAGCATCTTCACTCGCAAAGTTTGCCTTTCTGCTGCCACCCTCCCTCACCCCCTTCCCCCTCCCCAACACACACAAGCTCCCCCAGCTAAAGGCCCTGGAAAGCCGTCTTCTAAGGCCAAGTGGAAGTAAGAGAAGGCCACCAGGAAGACACTAGAGAAAACCCGCTTTCCGAGAAGGCTTCTGCTGCCAGGACCTCCGTGTCCCTTGCCCCGCCCCCTTTGCACACTCGCCTTCCCAAGCTCTGCCTCACTCACTGTCACCCGCGTTAGGCTGCGCCTGAAGGGTGGGCAGGGCGCCTGGGGCGCTGCTTGCAAACACTGGCCTCCAGGAACCCTTTGGGAGTTTGAGGGGTAACGTCAGGGGTTGAGAGAGGGTCCAGCACCAGGAAGCACTGTCCCCTAACACTGCAAAAGCACCGCGGAAGCCAGGATGCAGTTTTCACAGGAGAGCTGGGACGCCAAGGACTCCTGCAGACGCGGGGTGGGTCTGAGCTGATGGGCTGCTCTGTTTGTCCACTGGCCAAGGCCCGGGAGTCTGGCAACCGCTTGGGAGTGGATGTTCTCCCCAACCCCACCCCCGCCCTTTGAGAGTCTGCACAGGAGTAGTGCACAGCGTCCCTCGGACTCCTCCCTCTGGCTGGGGAGAGGAAGGGGTTTCCCCGTCTCTGCTAAGGTTCTGAGTGATCCTACTGCCCCTGCCTGTCACCATGAGGTCCCCACCCCCCAGGAAATTTACATTCTGGAAAGACAGACTTCCAGCATTCCAGGCTTCCTAGCAGGGCTCCCCTTAAGCCAGAATCTCTCCTTGGGAAGAGTGGAGGGCGAATCAGCGCTCTATAAATCCATTTGCAGAATGCCGTTTTGAGCAATAAACAAAACTGAGGAAGACTTCCTTGTTTTATTGCTTTATGTTCAAAATATAAATGGCATATAAAAGTACATACATTGAAACTTAAAACTTGTTCCGGGGACTGCGAAGTAGATATATTTTATTCTTAATTCTTCAAGGAACTTGATTTAGACATTCTCCTTTCTAGCAGCAATTCAAATAACTTTCCAGTGAAACTGGAGTATCTTTTAATATTAATTCAAAGGAGCCTAGAATAAAAATATATTGACTAGTGGTTAAGGAGACTATTACTATTAATTATAGAGATTTTCCAGAAGCATTCTTTGCTGGTATGCAAATAACCTTTTGGGGGGCCCTCCCCACGATAGAACAAGAGCGCAGGCCTGGTGTCTTCTTCACCTGAATTCACAGACCCTGAGTTGGTAACTTCTGATGCTGATTTTGTTTTCTTTTTAGTAAGTGTGGACCTTTGTGTAGACGCGAGAACATCATGGTGGCCTTCAAAGGGGTCTGGACTCAAGCTTTCTGGAAAGCAGTCACGGCAGAATTTCTGGCTATGCTCATTTTTGTTCTCCTCAGCCTGGGATCCACCATCAACTGGGGTGGAGCGGAAAAGCCCTTACCCGTGGACATGGTCCTCATCTCCCTTTGCTTTGGTCTCAGCATTGCGACTATGGTGCAGTGCTTTGGCCACATCAGTGGCGGCCACATCAACCCTGCTGTGACGGTGGCCATGGTGTGCACCAGGAAGATTAGCATCGCCAAGTCTGTATTCTACATCGCAGCCCAGTGCCTGGGCGCCATCATCGGAGCCGGGATTCTGTACCTCGTCACACCTCCCAGTGTGGTGGGGGGCTTGGGGGTCACCACGGTAGCGTCTTTAACTCTTATTTTCAAACTAGGACTTCAAACTTCGTGCAGACTCTTCAATGACTCTCCCTGGTGGCCAGATAGGCCTTGCAAATTTATTCCAAAAAAATGTCTGATGATTCTTGATAAGGGTGAAAACTGATTCTGGCAACTGTGCATGTATCCTTATGAAATCGTTGTTGGCTCTTGAGTGACTCGAATATTACTAAGTCTCAGGGACACAAAATTCTGTCGGTTTTTCCCTCTCTCTCCCCCCATCCCAATGACTATACCAACTATATATTTACCATAAGACATTTTTATTACAATCATTTGTTGGTTCACTAGCAGAAGAAACCATTTATTTCTTGTCATGTTTGTGAAAGTTAGATGATCAGTGTAAAGGATCACACTTTAAAAAGTAAATTGTCATTTGATTCTAGCTTGGTTCTTAGCTGATTAGGACTATCATTTGTCAGCTCAGCACCAGAGTTGATTTAAACCACACACACACATACACACGGTTTAAATTTTTATTGAAATATGTATTAATTAATTTAAATCTTATTAATGGTAATCATTGCTTAAAATATTGCAAGACTCTCAAGAAAAGTTAAGTACAATAGTGGCACATTTTTCTTCCTTTGGAGAAAAAAACATTCAACACAAACTCCTGCTTGGTCATTGTAAAAATAATTAATTATCTATTTTGGCCCAAAATAAGTAGAAATATATTCCTTCTTTTGGGGGGTTGGGGGTAGGGTCTCAATTGGAAGTAGAAGACTCAACCATTGTTTTTTTAAATTGCAATTTACATTCAACGTTATTTTGTATCAGTTTCACATGTACAGCATGGTGGTTAGACACTCATGTACTTTACAGAGTGTCCTCCTGGTTTTTCAAGTACCCACCTGGCACCACACACAGTCATTACGATATTATTGACTATATTCCCTATGCTGTACTTTGCATCTCTGTGATTATTCTGTAACTACCAGTTCATTCTTCTGAATCCCCTCACCTTCTCCCTGCAGCTCCCCGACCTTTGCCAACTGCCAGTCTGTTCTCTGTATCTACGAGTCTGTTTCTATTTTGTTTGTGTGTGTGTGTGTGTGTGTGTGTTTGTTTTGTTCTTTAGATTTCAAATGTAAGTGAAATCATATGGCAAAGATCAGTTTTTATATGATAAAACATGCCTTTCACAATAATATGTTATTATAAAAATGTATTTTTGCTTCAGAAGTTCAAATGGAGTATTTTTTCTTTCCAGGTTCATGGAAGTCTCACTGCTGGTCATGGTCTCCTGGTGGAGTTGATAATTACATTTCAGCTGGTGTTTACTATTTTTGCCAGCTGCGATTCCAAACGGACTGATGTCACTGGTTCAATAGCTTTAGCAATTGGATTTTCTGTTGCAATCGGACATTTATTTGCAGTAAGTTTCCAAGTCCATTTAAATAATTGATCCCTTTCATTTATCCTTAGCCTGAAAATGTGGTGTTTTACAGCTATAGTTCTTTGGAATCCAGCCGTGTCTGTCCATTGTAAATGATTACTTGACTGACTTTTCAATGAGCATGATGATATGGCAGCTAGTATCTTGACAGTCCTGAATTCCTTGGTTAGTTACCATTGCACAGGGTAGCAAATTTCAATGAATGATACCTGTCAGTAGACCTGTCTCAGCAAAGTCTGAAGTTGTTTTCTTTTTTCCTGTAGATCAATTACACTGGTGCCAGCATGAACCCCGCCCGATCCTTCGGACCTGCAGTAATCATGGGAAGCTGGGAAAACCACTGGGTAACTATCATACTGAGGACAGTTACCCATGGAGCACTCTTCCTTTTTCTCATTATTTTGCTCACTAGTTTCTCATGCTTCCTCCCAACCTTGACCCCCTGCTTTATTACATCTTTCATAAAGACTAGGGAGAGACTAGCACAGACCCATTTCAAAACATCTCCTCTAATATCTCTTCTGAGCTCTTGGTAATAGTCATTTTTTAAGCGCTGCTCTGGGCACTGTATCTGCCAGACTACAGCTGAATGCATCGTACATGGAGGTTGCCTGTGTGGAACAAGTTAAAATCAGGATAGTACAGTGAATATAGTTTTTAAATAATTGAAAATAAAGCCTTTCCGGCAATAACAGAAAATATACTTGCAAAAAAAAAGGTGAAGAAGAAAAAGAATGAAATTCTTAAAAGCACTGCCCATAGCAAAAATATTTACCTTTTCTGTTTATGAAAGCATGAACCCAATTAATAGTATGCAAGTTGGAAGCATTTGAACTGCAGATGGTGAGGAATAAATGGTGCAAATGTTTATGCTATTATCACCATAATCATAGCTGGAAAAATAAATGACTTTCAGAAAAGGCATACTTTCAGTCTCATGTCTAACCTACTTATTGCTGTGGTGGCAATGCTTCCAGAGAGCAGTGGTAGCTATTTTTAAATATCACAACCAGTTTTATTTCAATTGTTTCTTACAAAAATGAATTTAAATTCCTTGAATGAGTAATGTAGCAGCTTTGAAGGCCACTCTCACACTAACTTACAATAATCAATAAAAATATGAAACATAAGCTAGCCTCAAACGGAGCTAAACTTTATTGCCATTTATATGTTGTGAATGCAATTTTATAACTTTTAATTTATGAATATAAGAGAATGTTAGTTGCGTTTCACTCTCATGCATCCAGTAGTTTTTGACCCAGTCACACCCACTCAACCATGGTATACATTGCAGATGAGAAGAAATTGTGTCACTGTGACATGCGTTCAGTTCTAAGGAAAGCGTACCGAGTTGTTACAAGTCATCTACACCACTAAATAACAACCTGTGAGTCAGTGTTCAAAAGCATGATTTAGGGCCCAGACAGGCAAGGACTCGGTCAGATGAGACATACTGCTCATCAGATTGGTCATTTTGCCATTGATATTTCCAAATTTATGTCTCAAAACATTAGCCACATTAACAAGAATGGAAATTTTTATGGGTACTTTTAATTTAACTTATTAAATTCAAACTACTTTTATAATTAAATTTTAGAAAAATGATAACTTTATTTAATTTACGAGGACTTTAAAATGTGGATAAAATGTTTTTATTAATTACTTGTTAGTTATGGTAAACTAGTGATAATTTAAAGAGCAGAAAAATTCTTAGCTTGTTGATTGAATCAAAGTTTCTCCTTCTTGTTATTTTATAATAAAGTTAATCCTACTGAAAGTGAATGTACATTTTGTAGCAATGGTGTGTGAAATTTAGAACTAAGTTAAAGTATATCTGCAGGTAGACAGATAGACTAGAAATAACACCAAAATATTTATGACATTATTTTAGTTTTCTTTTTTATACCTGCCTGTATTTTCTATATTTGTAAGAATAAAAATTCTTTACCTTTACAGATTTTGAAAGTTATCTTAAAGTACATTGTGACTTTGTTTTGAAACAGCAACTTGAAATTCGGATTTGTTTATTTCTGACAACATGCAGCTAGATGTTTTATTTAAAGGTGTTTCAGGGAAGCGTTGTGACTGTTTAGCAGTCCCTAGTCTCCCTTGTGGGACTTGCAGCTGGTGCAATAGAACATATCTAAGGAGATCTTACCAAAGGAACAAAGAGTAAAAACCTTCGGAGGAGGGCTCCTTTGAAAGAGCATGGAGAAGATAAACTCTCACATGGTTTCTTTCATGTTCAAGATAAGAAACTCGGTTCTTATAACCAAGAACTCTACCAACAGGGAGACTCCGCCAACGGTTTCCCTGTTCAGTACATGTGTTCAGCTTTAGCTTAAAGTTTGAAATTTCTTTAGATTTTGCAATGAGGCTTCTGATGTTAATTTCCAGAAAGTGTTTGAAGCCAGAATCATTCGTCATATTTTTTTTCAAATAAGAGAAGTCTAGTGTAGTGGAAAGTGATATAGTAGCTCAAAAGAATGGTTTGAACGCAGACAAACCTGAAATCCCAGCTCAATCCGTTGGTAAGCATAACATCTTAAGCAAGTCTCTTACCTTCTGAGAATGCCAGATTTCTTACCCTTAATATGGACATAATAACAGTATCTAGCTCAAAGGTTATTGTTAGAATTAAATGTTATGAGAAAAGTACTAAGTACTGCTGGCTCAGAGCCAGCGCTCAATAAACAGGGTTGCTGTTGCCCAAGTGAATCTGTTGAATGAATGTCTAATATTCTACAGCGTATGTGTGCTCTAAAGCAGATGTTGAAATTTATCCAAAACTCAAAACTTAATCATTCTAGACACATAAGTGATATGATTAGAAGCTTCCATTTATTGAATTAAAAATCCTATGGAATTGCTTGGTCATCCTCAGCTAACCATCATTCATAAACTCAGTCCAGGGTTTTTCACCAGTCACCATCGTAAGAAACACAAGGATGAAATCACTCTGCAAGAAAGCAATGAACAAACCACGAGGTTTTTAATGAAATCAGATCACCAAACTTTAGAGAGGAAAAGCATGTAATGCACATGATGATGACTTACAGCCAGCCTAATTACATGCATTTTTAAATTGTCCAGGAAACATGGAGCGGGGCCAGTTACTATGCAAATGGGACTATTAAGTATTTACTTTATAAGTATTTATTAAATTTCAATTCAGTTTCAGTTTAATCCTGACACCACAGCAGGTATGTATTATTATAATCCCCACTATGCAGATGAGAAAGTTAAGTAACTGATGCAAACACAAGAGCTAAGCGCTGGACCTGGGACCCCATTTATCATGCTGTATTGAATAACTAAAGCTTCAAATGATAAAATCTTCACTATAATCTTGACTATGCAGAAAACTAATGTAAAATGGCAATATTAAGAAAATAAGATAATTATCCTCCAGAAATTCTATTTTTTTCTATTTTAGTTGAAGAATTCTCATGTCTGCTTAATATGTGGTACCACCAGAGAGGAGCTATCATTACTTTAAGGATTATCAAAAAATGGAAAGACAGTAATTAGTGAAAGGAAAAGAGAAAACACTCTTTCTTGCTTTCTGTTCAAATATCATTTAACAACATACAGATCTCTGAGATGGATTTCATGTATTTTCTTTTTTAATAGTTTACTTGTATTGTATTTTTACCATTACCATTTATCTCCTTTACACCCTCTTCTACCTCCAATTACCCCCCTTCCCCCCACAATCACCACATTGTTGTCCATGTCCATGAGTCCTTTACCCTTTTTGCTCATTCCCTCCATCCCCAATCCCTCCCCTAGCGTGTCAGCCTGCCCTCTATGAGTCTGTCTCTTTTTTCCAATTCTTGCCTTTTCTTATGTATGACTCATTATACACAACCTCTTCTTAATTTAAGCCAGCTAAATTCTATATTTATGGGTTGTGCAAAAGAACACTTTTTCTCTGCTTAAACTCTATGACTCTTCCATCTTTCTCCCAGATATATTGGGTTGGACCAATAATAGGAGCTGTTCTTGCTGGTGGCCTTTATGAATATGTCTTCTGTCCAGATGTTGAACTCAAACGTCGTTTTAAAGAAGCTTTCAGCAAAGCTGCTCAGCAAACAAAAGGGAGCTACATGGAGGTGGAGGACAACAGGAGTCAGGTAGAGACTGAGGACTTGATTCTAAAACCTGGAGTGGTGCATGTGATTGACATTGACCGAGGTGAGGAGAAGAAGGGGAAAGACCCTTCGGGAGAAGTGTTGTCATCAGTATGACTAGAAGAAAGCACTGAAAGCAGACAAGAACCCTTAGAACTGTCCTCAGATTTCCTTCCACCAATTAAGGAAACAGATTTGTTGTGAATTAGACACGTGCAGGTTTGTTGTTACATGCCATTTTACTCAATCTAGATAATAAGTATTTCTTTATTTACCAAGGAGGAATGGAAGAAACCTATTGTGAACTCCAAATCTAAAAATGAAATATTTTAAAAGTATCTCCAAAGCACATATATACCTAGTGTTTTTAGTTGCCACTCATTAATAATGAATTTAAAGTGTGTATCAGGATTTGGTTAAGTCTTGCCTAACAGAAAATATAGACAAACCTATCAGCTTATTCCTCCTCTACAAGGAAACTGGTATTGTCAACCCTTATTTGAGTATTTATTCCATTAAATCAAGTTTATCAATGGCAAAATACAGTATGTCACAGAGTGGTGCACATTCAAGAAAGGAAATACAACAAGCTTTTTTATGGGCAGTCCCTTATTTATAAACTACCTCGGCATGAGAATATATTAACAAGGGTTATTGCTAATAAATGACTTCCACTTATATTTCAAATACCAAACTTTAAACCCAAACTCCAATTCATAATATTCGTTCCTCCTCTTCAACACCCAAGACAATGTGAAACTAAAACCCAGAAATTGGAAGAATGTTAAGAAACCCTATATATTCATTAGTTCCACCTAAGAAAGCATCCAAATCATTAGAAACACCCATTGAGATTCAAGACAAACAGATTCCTAAGATCTTATGGGGTGGAAAGAAAACTGCCACCATACAAAAATCATAAGGAAAGGAACTCTGAAGTCCGGTATCGAATCATCGTTCTGTTTTCAGTGCCCATCCTCAGACCCACCACATGAGGTGGACGATCTAAACTTTTAACCACTTAACCACTTTGCTTATTTTTTTTAATTTATTGGCAAAACTGGGGTTTTTGTTTGTTTGTAACTTTGGTTATCTCTATTTAAACATTAGTTGAGATATATTTTTGATAACAAGGACATAACTAGGTGAGTCTGGACTTTTGGTTGACCGTTAAGCTCTGTCCACTCTAGAAAGCGTGAACTGGACCTGCCCATTCCCAACCTCTGAGGCTCTCTCACATCTCATGAAATCAGTTGATTATCTTCACTGTGTGTGTAATGATATTTTAATGAATTAAAATGTACAAGAGACAAGGAACAGCATGGTTGCAAAATAAAAGGGCAAAGACATCAGAACATGCTGTATTCAAAGCTGACTAGGTGACCAACCTTCCATTTGTAGGGATATTGTACATAACCCAACACATTCTGTAAGTGTTTGCATTAATGACTCATTTATTTGTCAAAATAGTATGTTTTTCCTATACTGCTTTGCCCTATGTCAGTAGAATAGTCTCTGGAAGCCCCAGTTTCTGTCATCTTAACTGTGTAGTCTAGTCTTTACCTTAGATAAAGAGCTGCAAATGTCACTTTCATTGAACAAAAGCTAGTAGTAAAGCAAAATCCTCTCGCTGCAAACAACGGCTTGTAAATAGCTGACCCTCAAGGACTTTCTTCTGTCATGATCTCCTCGCCCCTTCTCTCCTCTCTCTTCTCACCACTTCTTAGTGGTAATGGCAGTTGTGTGTCTAGAACAGTAAGATAAGGGACCACTATTAAACCTGATTCTCTTCGGTGTTGGAAAAGTGACGTGTGAGATGCCCAGAGAGTGATCACACCAGTGTAGTGCCTGGGAATGACACGCACTTTTTTACAGCAGGGGCCAAAAGAAATCCCAGGCCCCTTTCTCAGAGGGGTGGCCAACCACTCCCCCTGCAGTGATGCACACCGTTTCCTGTTTGGGAACAGGAAGCATCTGTAGGAACTGGATGCAATTCTAAAGATGGTTTATGCCAGCTTTCTTAAATGTTTGCATATGCCACTAAAGACTTAAAATCAGTGGTGATTCTGCTCATAGGATCATTTGTGAACATGTTAGTTCAAAAATTGGTTAACAAGGAAAAGTTGAGCAGATCTTCCCAATACACTTACAATTTATGGGCTCATAATCATTTTTATTCACCATATGTTTTACTTCTTATAAATCACTTTTCCACTCACTTCCAGTTACAGCATTCAATAAGTTAGTGCTAAAAAATACATAAATGATGTGTTTGTACTTTGTTTTTCAGCAGCTAACAGAATGCCTATCACATAGTAGGTATTCAAAGCAAGTGTTAGTTAATAAAAATACATACATTTTATGTGGGATTTAAGAATATGAATAATTTTCTCTTAATCTTTATTTTGCTCAATATTTTAAAAAGCATGATTTCAAGGACTACTAAGGGAAGGCAATATAAATGTAAAACTGTAAAATGTATTTTTCCATCCTACAATTTTAGAAGCATGAAAGCTTTAGCCCTTTTTTTTCCTGCATGTGAGACAACATAGTTTGTATTTCACTCAAGGCTCTGCCAGTAAAAAGTAATGAAATTGTACCTTTCTAATGACATCCATGCAGCAGGGGTCTATTGCCTTGTGGATGGCACCAAATTATCCAAGTGTATAAGGAGACTAGGGCTTTTCCTTTAATCCCTTCTTATTAATGAAGTGCCTCGTGCTGCTCCCAGGAGAGTGCCACTGACAGATATACAGAAAGGAGATCAGAGAGAAAAAAACTGGAAGGACATAAATGAATTATACCCAGCCAGGAAACGATGCCAAGTGCCTCTTCCCTAAGGAAAAGTACAACAAGCGCCCCCAAATTGCAAGGTGGTCCCTACCCTGAAAATGCTTATAGTTTATCAAAGAGTTTCAAGGATAAGAGTCATTTTTTTAAGTTTTCAAGGATTTCTTAATAATTGGGAGCCCAGAATTTGAACGAGTGTTTTCATTGTTGAAGACAGCATTTTCTTCAAAGAGTCCTAAATTTTTACCCTGGAAGGAAGTATTCTTGTTCCTAAGGAGTGGCCTAAATTTAAGATTTCTACACTTGGTTTCTGCCATATGACGCTTTTCATGAATTCCTATACTTTCTATAGTCAAACCATTTCCCTACTGCAGTGAGAGATGCTAACTAGAGCTGCTTCTCAGTCTTGAAGATTTTACAAGATCGGATATATTTGAATAATGGTGATGGAATTAAGCTGTCAGATTAATTATTAGAGGACTGATTCCAAATAGCACGAAATAGTCTTCTTAGACCATGAAACCAGGTAACTCACTGGTTGAAACTCCAAAATAAACAGTCAGATACCAAAATAGAGTTGCAAATTCAAATGCTAAAGTTAAATCTGGTGAGGCCCTTTGTTGCAACATGTTGACATTATCCCCACTTGTGAACATTTGAGAAATTGCCTTTGTGACAACTGAAGATGACACTGGGAGCTCAATCGAGATCACCTTCTAAAACACTATAAAGTCAATATAACTTCTCATCATAAACTCTATAGAATATGCAAATTCAGAATATTTTATACCTGAAAGTAATAGGAATTCTGTCTTTCATATGTTCATGGCATCGAAATTACTAGGAAGATGTGGTTACTACCTGGAAAGCAGGACAAAACTCACATTCTTTGCCACAAGTGTCCTCTCTCTGCCTTGGCATCGCAGTACTGCACAGATCGACCCAGAACAGTAGGAACTCTTGAAGCCCATAATTTTTCTGAAATACGCATACATGGAAGACATTTAATTCAGGGCTCAAAACCTGTGGCTGCTCACTTTCACAAATAACAATAGTTTATAAAATATATTATGAAATAAATGTTATACAACATGTGCGATGAACATTAAATTCAAGAGCACTTATAGTGTTACCCATGCATGTTAAAATCCAAGAGCTAAAAAGTATATTTAATTTGTAGAACCCATTGGAATACATTTCTAGATTCTCTTCAGGATTAATTAAATAAAGAGGCAATTTATGAAAATATATAAACAACTGTTTATCACTTTTATGACCTAAATCACAATGAAATTGTAATTCATGATAAACTGGTGCAAATAAGCTGAACATATGGTTATATTCACAATAATTTATTAACTGAAATGTTATTCCAGTGTTAGAACTAATGTTAAGGAGATTTAAACTGTAATGTCTAATATTTGGAACAATTTATTAAAGTATTAGCATTGTGGTTGGTTTCCATGAATTATGTTGTATCTCATAATACTAAGCTTATGCAAATAAACTTTTTAATGTTTTAAAAGGTAAGCATTGTGCTTGATGATGTTTGAAAATTTATTCAGAGTTTTTGCAAGTGAAATCTTTTTTTAAGATTTTATGTATTTTTAGAGAGGGGAAGGGAAGGAAAAAGAGAGGGAGAGAGATATCCATGAGTTGCAACCAATTGGAACCCAGCCCACAACCCAGGCATGTGTCCCAACTGGGAGTTGAACCAGCAATCTTTTGGTTTATAACCAGCACTCAATCCACTGGACCACACCAGCCAAGGTAAAAGTTAGGTCTTAAAAGCATCCTTTAGAGTGACCAAAAAGGTATATTTGAGTATAATCAACACCAAATGAAATGTTGGTGAGATCCATATAATAAAATGTATTTTTGAGAACCTGCAGAGAGCATATACACTGTGGTGGGCTCTGATGTAGATAGTGAAAATTAGATTTTCATGGGCTGAATTCTAAAAATCCACATCTAGGCAAAATAGGCCATTGAATATCAGTTATCATTACAGTGATTCTAAAAGTGAAGACAAACAACTATGACTCAAATGAGTGTGGTATTGTCAAATAGATGATCTGTCCTTAGGGCTTTTGGCAGATTCTGCCTATGCAGATGGATAATATAGGTACAATGAGTACTGGTTCACTCCCTTGGGTTCTTGGTTTGAGGGGCTCCTCAGTTTTGATGGGAAAGGATTGAGGACAATCATTTATGTAGTATGACCCATCAGATGAGTAAAAATTGATGCATTCTCTCATAGCATTTGTCACATTATAGTAAAATTATTTGTGTAGGTTTGTCTTCCCTACTATGTTCTAAACTTGTTAAGGGCTAAGATTTTGTATTATTTATTCTGTATTCCCCAATCTCAGTGTGGAGCACTGGGCTCGACATTTCACTGAATAAATGCCTGTTTCATGAATGAATAAAGAACTTAAGGACCATCTCACAACTTGTAGAAAATGGCACAAAGTATTATAACTCAATCTGGTTGGTTTTGCTATTATGTAGATGTGTGCTATATATTTGAAGTCTTACAATTCCAGTTAGGAACCTGAAATTAGCTCAAACACTAAAGGAAAATAAAAGGAAAATGCAGAGAAAGGATAAAACACTAATTGGATTTCTAAAATTTATACCTAATGTGCAGGCAACAAGACATGTTTTCATTGCTATATTTATACAATGGCCAGATGTTAGATGAAATTTAGCTCAATGAGTATTTCAGCAAGAAAAGCATTTTAACAAGCATGGGAAGCTGGATATATAAATGTCAGCCTGATTTTTATATAATTATCCTGCCTGGAAAATATCCAAAACAATATGCCATCTGAATTAATTCTTACTATTTTTTAGTTTTTCCATTTCTTCACTCCTCAGGCTTAAGGATACATTGAGGACTTTAAAAATCTGAGTTGAATTGTGCCACCTCAATGTACAGAAGTCACTGGGATTGATGCTTGCAATCTTTGTGCACAAAACAGCAACGGTACATGGCCAGTGCTTAATAAATGTAAGATGGATGGATGGATGGATGGATGGATGGATGGATGAAAGAAGCACTCCAATCCTGAGGTATTAAGCTAATCTCTGAACAAATGAAAATCAAAGCCTGTATTCCTTCTTTCCTTAAAGCACTGGCCAAGGATCTGAATGGTAGAGGAGGAATGAATGGATTTGAATAATTATCAATTATACAAAATATATGTTTGATCTTGAAGGCTCATTGTGAGGTAAGCATTAACTACCATTCTTATTTCCAAACATGAGAAAACCAAGTGTCAAGGTGATTAAGTAAATTACCCAAAATTATGACTAGTGGTAAAGCAAAAACTGGAACCCGCATTCTAATTAATCCCAATCACCAATGTTACTCCCCCAAATCACACAAAGTTATCCCACTTATCTATCAGCAAAATTTCCATTAGACATATTTCCTTAAGTGGCAAGAAATATATTCTAGCCATACCAGGGGAAATCCTGAGTAAAATACCAACAAGGAACAATAACTTGCATGCTGCAGACCTGGAGTAAGTATTACAAACCTTAGGAAAGGTTTGTAATAGGAGAATAGGGTTGACTGCTGCAATAGCTTTGCTTGAGGATACTTTGGATAATTTAGAAAAGTTTTCATTGGTTTAGGACAATATTATAAAGATCACTATTTAAGATATGTTTCATTTGGTCCAGAAGAGAGTTGAGAATTAATTGAAAGTTACTGATAAGTTCTTCCACATTTTAATAACAATGATGGTGATGATAATAATTACTACCAACTATTGAACACTTACTCTATACCAGATATATACTTCACACTGTGTATTTATTTGTCATAGAAACTTTATGAGGTAGTTATTGCTACTATCCCCACTTATAAGTGAGGAAACTGAGGTTTAAGAAGGGTATGTAACTTGTTCAAACTAAAGGAGCTACTAAGTGGTAATGTGGGATTTGATCCCACTGTCTGTCCATAGACTCTACTATTAGCCACTGCCTTCTATTATTTCTTACCTGTGTTGTTCTAAGCTTCCAATTGTCCCAGCTTTCATATCTGTTTTTTCTAAGCCTTTGACTTTTCATATCCAATAGAGATTGCAGTGCCTTTGAACCTCTCAGTTTTCCCGACTTAACCTCTGGTTATCATTTTGACCACCTCTGAAGGAAGATTTAAATATTCAAGTACAAATGCCACAAAGATAAATCAGCTAAACTTACAAAGCATTTTTGAAAGGGACTTTGAACAGCCAAGAAAACTCTTTTGTTAGTGAGCTTGGGTATGACAGAAACCTCTTATACAATATACCTTCTACCTTTCAACTCATATTTTCTGATTGTTCTTTAATTTATCAAATTTGACAATTTCTCTTTGCCTTTCATTAGACAAGTAATATGTATGTTAATTCTTCTTTATCCATTAATCACCTAATCAATATATAATACATTATTTTGTTCAAGGTTATGTAAACATTTTAATAAATTACATTTACTTATTAAATATTATTTTATTAAAATACAATAATATCTTAATAAGGGAATCAATAAAATGGTGTTTGGAAATAATCGAGCTAGTCTATAATGACTTAACTTAGATAAGCCTATAAAGCATACAGAATGTATTTTTTAAAAATCAAATAAAGGTATTTTTAAGTGGGTCAAGTTATAATATTCTTAAAATGTCGAGAGTTATGGGAAATAATGGAATAGAATGACCATTATTAGTACTTTCCCTTTCCTTCAATGATAAGAGAGAAATTTCATTTTTAAAATAGAGCTGAATACATCCCGTACCTCCCCATTTCCAAACTATAGAATTGTAGACTAAGTCCCCAAATATTTTGACTCAGACCCTCAGAAGATTAGAAAAAAAATCTTTAAAAATAATAGAGATGTACAACCAACGACTGTGAAAAACATGTATTTAAATTTCGGGCCCCCAAGGGAGAAAGAAAGGGAAAGAGGAGAAGAGGGAAAGAAGGCAGGCGGGAGGGAGACAGGTGGGCAGGAACTCCTTAGTAACAGCAAAGTGAGTGGAAATAGGCTCCCCATGCTCCTGCTCCCACCCGGGGAGTTGTTCAGACAGCAGTTACCCTGATTCAGAAAAGGTCCCTGTGCTATGTCTGAGTGTTCTTGTCAACTGTAATCAGTGCCCCAAATAAAACTGGACTAGGCATTGTCTTCAACAAACATTTGTCCTCATCTCAATTTTAATTGTCAAAATGTCAGGCTAAAGGGGAATAGACTCTTCCCATGGAATAAAAGGACACGAAATCTTGATTGTCAGTTACAAATACAGGATGAAAACAGGACCTTCCCATTTCTTTCAAGAAGTCTAGCTTCTAAAATTTATTTCCTTAAGAAAGAAAAATTATGAGCCTAAATTTTTAACACATGGTTCCTAGAAATGATTTGCCATATTAAATTACTCCAGGATTTCAATGTCAAAACTTATCACAAAAGACATAAGTTTTATCTTGTTGTTTCAAAAGCTGATCTTATGGAAACAATCACAGAACTGAAGAATGAGAGAGGCTGAAATTTCTCCAGTGGCCTGCAGTAAGGAAGGATTGAGAAAAACTCAGCCTTTCTCAGCTGAAAAAATTCAGCCCTGTGGTGTTGGTACATTGTGGTTAAATCATTCATATTCTTTGAACTCTAATAAAAAATGCTCATCAAACAATGATGACACTTTCATTTCATCAAAGTTTAATCACAAGAGTATTGTAATTCTGATTTTCTTCACCTCAGCTCAAATTGAAAGTAATTGTCAGACATCATTTTAACTCTAACCATTACATCCCTTCTTACATGTTCCCTCTCACATTATTATGCTCGTTTTGTTCTCTAAGAAGCATATCTTTTTTTCTATTATTCAAGCAGTTTTAAAAGAACAAGGTTGCCTACTTACAAATAGTACACTTAAGGCCCATTTTAAAAAGCATTTGAGATCACTAATTAATATGAATGGAAGATGTTTTCTTGAAACACGAAGAGACACCAGGGGTAGTAAATTCTGACTATAGAATTATTTGATGTTGTAAAAACACTTAATTTACTGAATTCTTGGTGGTTTACAAAAATTTTTTCTTAGCAACCCCCAGATTGATGGGTGTAAAATTCTCAAAAGCAGAGAGGTAAATACAAGTTTGTTTTATTTTCTTCCATTGACATTTTGGAATAATAATTCTTCTTTAGTCATGAAGCATTCTGAGATCTGGGCTGAGAAGTGGGAGCAAGTTTACCACAATTAAGACAGAGAGAGGTGGATCCTTCCTGTGGACACCAGGTGAGTCCTAACCACCACTTTCATGGATATATGAAGAGCTACTAACAAAATTCAAGAGGACTGTGGGATTGGGGATAGTGCGTGTGTTATATTTTCTGTGTTTTCCACAACAGGAGTGTCAGAATCAGAAGGAGGGTAATGAATGATATATTTAAAGAAACCTAAGAGGTCTGACAGATATGTGGGTCAGAGGGGGACATGTTTCTCAGATTCTCTACTTACCTCTCTGTTTCTTTGTTTGTTCATCAGTGATTGATTATAGTCTGAAAATAGGAAATTTTGTTGCCAGGCAGTGAGTAACTTTTTTGGACCAGGAACTCAGATCCTTCGGTTTTGGCATATGTACTGGAATTGTTCCTTATATCCTACTTTCTTTCCATGTTGTCTGGTCTCTCTCCTAGAGCTCCTTTTATTCAGATATTGCACTTCTTGTACTATATCAGATTCTTTACTTAAGTGTCGGGTTATCCTTGACTGTCTCCTCACATTGAAGTATGGGAAACAAGTTTTCCATACACAAGTGTGGGACTTCTCAATTGTGACCCTTCATTGTAGGGTGGTTTGACTGGGCAATTTAGGTGAGGAAGCCTTGATATCACAATCTCCAGGCCTTTGTCCTTAGACTGGTCAGATTCCCCAGAAAAAGCTATTCTGGGGAAAAAGCCCCCTGCACAGAAGAGGAAGGGCTGGCTATTCAAGGTCAGGAAGCTGAATGTGAGAAGAAGGCTGGGGAAATGATCGCAACATCCAGTATTGTATACATTCCCTGAATACCCTGTTTTCAATACAGAAAATGAATATTTTCCGTCCTCAACAGAACCCAGTTTCTCTCTCTGGAAAAAGAAATCCTCCTTCTCTTTCTTGCCTCGGTTGTTGGTAGCTGAGTTGACAATCTGGGTATCTGACTACTTGAAAAACTAACTTTCAATCAATTCTCCTCATTTTAGTCTAACTTCTACAAGTTCCAGGTGGTACCCATTTCTGAGCTGTGGATTCTGAATAAATTGAGTTGGGTTTCCCTTTTTTTACTTTAGCTTAACCTTCAATTCTTTACCACTGCTTTCCACATTTCAAAATGCTGCAGTTATTGTCTCCTTTTCTATTCTTACTGTCCTTTGAGGCTTAAGACTTTAAAAAATCATTTTAGAATTGTTTTGTGGGGATCTTGGGAAGGAGTTAAAGTGTTTAATCTGCTGTCTTTGCACAGAAATTCTCTGATTCATTCTGTTCTCTGTTCAGTCTCCTTCCTTGAGCCCCCTGGGGCCGACATTAGGTGCCTCTGCACGTCTCCTCTCTCACACTCGGTTCCTCCCATCAGATCTGTGGATGTGGGTGTGGATGGGACCAAAACACAAATCTATTTTTGTCTCTTTCTGTCCCTTTAAACTTTTATTCAGTGGCAATAATCTTCCCCGTCCCTGGAAGGAAAGAGGGCAGATCTCTATGGTTTCCTGCTTACATAAAAACACAGTTCTGTGATCACTTTAATTCACAAAGCTGAATTCAATAACTGGGATGTTTCTTGACCAAAATATGAAGCAATTCCTCAGCCTTCAAAGTTAAGAATGCTCCCTCTCCCCCTCGCTGAGGCCTGCAGTGGCCAGCGGTTGCAGGAAGGAGGTGTGACCAGCTCCTGCTCCATCCCTCCCTGCTCCCCTCCTTCCCGTTTTTGGACAGCAGCTCATTTAGTTGTGGTCAGAGGGGACATAAAAGAGTTACCAGATTAACAAATAAAAGTACTGGTTGGGTAGCTTTGAGCTCACTGGTCTGGCCAATGATATTGCTGGCTCCTTCCCCAATAGGTTGTATTTGTTCTGTTTTGTTTTTTAATTCTTTGTGGTTACCATCCCTGGGGACTCCTCACCTGTGAGACTCAGGATGAGTTGAAAGGGTTGTATTCCCTCTCCTGGGTCTGGGGTCACCTCTGCCCCCAGCTCACAGCAGGGATTAAGATGGTTCCAGCCTGGCCCTTTCTCCCATATTCCAACAGACTCAGAACGTGGTGGCTGATCTCCATGCAGCAGCAAAGCAATTCGTCACCCTTGATGTCACCCTGTAGGTTTCCCAAGTAAGGGTTAGACTGCAGTCCAGGTTGACCCCCCACCATGCCTAAAACACACAACAACTCTCCAAGTGATCATATTAAAGGTTTGAGGTGAAGAGTGTGCTATTCCCTTCCCCTCTTATCTCTCAAGGTAAAAAACTAGGGGTTCATGATACCATTTCCTCCCAGGAAATCCTTCTCATATCCTTCTTTCTGGTCTACAGACTCATTTGGCCTTCATCTGGAAGAGGTTTTCAAAAGTTAAGGAACTGGTTCTACTATATTACTTTATAATTATGTGTCAGGGAGAACCTGTTTCACACTGGCTTTGATATGTTGTGTCTACTATATCACTTCTTAGTAGAAACAGAGGCATGAAGTGTTCATTTTCAAAACTCTTTTTCACTTGGTTGTCTCCACCCACTACCTAGTTCATCAAACTCACTGAGGAAAGGGGGTCATTGGAGTGTCTTCAGAACCTCACATACACATTGTACATGGGCTGCCATCTGTAAACATTTATTGGTTGATGACTATATGACCGAATGAATAAATAGTCAATACTGATTTTCTACAATGGGCTGTTATATGATAAATGGCCTTCAATTACTTCTTTCTCTACCAGTAGAGATATGAGTTTTAGTTGACTTTGTAGGTGTAAATTAAGCAGAAAGAA